>CM061355.1:80807045-82069438 GCA_030867105.1 Liasis olivaceus
CCTGAACCTGGAAGTGGCGGTTAGCCTATCATGGCTGAGAGCAATAAGCTCATCTTCTGGGATTCTGCCATGAAAGAGGATGGCCATGTGTTTGGGTGTCTTCAAAAGACAAGTAGCCAAATTCATGGAGGAAAAGGTGGCCAACAGCTCCTAGTTGGAACAACTCTTCACGCCTGTTGATGGGGAACATAAGGGAGATGGGTGCTGCAGTGATTCTCCAGTGAGGAACATCTGTTGGGCTGCTGAGTGAACAAAGGTTGGGATGGAGATGGCACAGCATCCACAGATGGACAGCTTCCTCAGGGTCGGAGGACGTAACTCACTCCCCTGGCCCTCTGGAGAACTGCCGTGTGACGGGCGTGTGGTGGTACCAGAGGAAGGGATGGGGCTTTGGTTTTGGTTCCTTGGGTTGGGGAGATGGGAGTGGGAATTCCCCGGAGCAAATCTCTCGCACGTCCACAGGACTCTGGGTGGCTTACAAACACTGAAAAGTAATACAGCACTAAAACAGTACAACCGCCCGTGCGCATCTGGAAAAGGCCATTGGTCAGGCAAACGAAGGCAAATGAAATCCTGCAGAGGTTCAGCCAGGATTTCACACGCTCCTTGAGCACAACCACCAGGGGAGGAGCCCTAGGAACGACAGTGGCTGAATTTCAGTGATGAGGCTTGAGGGGATTTTAAAAGTGGAGGTGGGCTTGCCTCCAGGGCCTCCCCCTTCCCTCTGTTTTCAGGAGAGCAAAGCTTTGGTGCTGCTGCAAATCAGCCTTTTTGCTCCCAGATTTTGGCAGCTTGATCTCAAGGGGGTGCTGGGGCTGGAAATGGGGTGCTGGGGGTGGGGGGGGTCAAGGAGTCATGGGCAGTGAGGTCCCCTCCTTGGTCTAACCCCCCTCCCGGGTTCTTCAATTTTTTTCCTCATTTTTATCTTGTGTTATTGTATTATTATAAAACACAAGTAGTACATTATATTATTTGGGCCCAGCGGTATTTATACAGCATTGACTAGAGATCATTAACACTCTGATATTTAGATAACTTAAGTCTTTAAAGATAAAGGAAAAAAGAAATTTATATCAGTGTGAACTGTGATTTCTAAAATGTTAATGTTGATAACCTAAGGTTAAATTTTACATCTAAAGCTAAATGGGGCATTAATAAACAACAGCAAAATATATTAAATTATTTGTTATGTAATAAAGGCTTCTATCAAGCTTAATACTTAATACTAGGGCCTCCACTGTATTGTTACTTATTACTGTTTGTGCATATTGAAAGAAGAAAAAAGGTATAAAAAACAAAAACAAAATAAACAACAATAATAAAAAGTAAAAAGTAAAAAAAAAACAGCTATTTTGTTTCTAACTTTCCCCTTTTTGTGCCTCTATGAATTTGCACGGTTTATAAGAATCCACTGGAGTTGGGCAGCCAATAAATTTAAATAATAACAAGCATTTAGGCCCCCTTAGAAGGTATACTGTAAGTGTTTACATTTGCCATGCTGCATAATCTATTTTATATATGGGGACCATTCTTGCTTGAATTCGGTTAAACTTCTGTTGTGAGTATATGCCGTTAATTCTGCCATTGCTGCATATTCTCCAAATTTAAATTCCCAATCAGATATCATTGGAATTGTATCTTTCTTCCAACATTGGGCAAAATTATTCTCACTACCATGAGCATATATCTCAGTAGATTATAATATTTCTTGTTGTGATATTCTGGGATTATACCTAGTAAAAAAGTTGTGATTTCTTTTCGAATTTAATTTTGATTTTATTATTTTTTTTTGCATTGTACGATGTATATCTTTCCAGTACTTTTGAGGGTTTTTTTTACATGGCCACCACATGTGATAAAATGTTCCTTCTGCTTCATGGCATTTCCAAATACTGTATGATCTATCTATCTTGGAGATTATTGGTGGAATTGTGTACCATCCATAAAACTTTTTGTACCAATTTTCTTTTCGGTTGTATCTTGGAGTAAATGTTATAGATTTGCTCCATAATTCTTCCCATTGTCATGTTGTAACTGTTCCTTTACAATTTTGCATCCATTTTATTATACGGTTTTCTATTTCTTCTGAGTCATATCTAAGTAGGAGTTTATATATGCACTTTAAGAAATGATGCTGGTTTTGTACAAGGCTTTCAAATTCTGCCTTTTTTCTTAACGTCCCTCCTTCCTTCCTGAGATCTGATTTTATCCTTCCGACTATTTGTAAGCGAGTCAACCACGGTACACTCCAGCCTTCACAAAGCACTTCCTGCTGGGGCTTTAATCTGTGTGTAGGATCTGAGGGGACCAGGTCTGCACAGGTGGTTCCATTTTCCTTTCTGTAAGTATCTCCAGCATGGAAGGCATTTGAAGGGGAAGCTAGAGGTGAAATTGTTAGGCTTATTATTCCCTTTGTGAAATTCCATACTTCTATCCAACTTTGTCTGATGAAAATGTCCTTTTAAATTTTTATCCTCCTTTGTGTCTCTGCACCAGAAATGTCTGGCAAATCCATTTAACATGATGTGCATAAAAAATCCATTTAAAATGGTGCACTTATAAAAAAGGCCTCAGTTGCACGGTTGCTGACACCATCTTGACTTTTTCGACCCTCCCCATGTAGACCTCCCTGCCTTTTCAAACCACACAAGTTAAGTTGGCCATTGTTGCGTCTTCAGGATATTGATTTTCTTATTAGTCCCCTTCAAAAATGAATTGGTTAATGATTGCATTACTCTTTCCGTCCTATTCTGTCCCTTCCTCCCCCCCCCCCCCCCCCGAAATCCAAACCTTCAACTTTAGACTTACTGAGCAGGAGGATTTGCTTCAAGGTAAATTATATGAGTCATTCCCACTCCAAACATTGGGTGGTGAACAGTCTGCTTTAATGTGCTTTCCTCCCTCCCCTGAATGAGCATGGTTTAGTTTTATACTATGTCACTTACTCCTTTAATTACTGCATTTCCTATTTAGTATCCCCGGGGGTGAGACGGGCCCCCCCACTCCTGGCCTTTCGGAGGGACGTGAAGACCCGGCTCTGCCACCTGGCCTGGGGCGGGGAGGGAGGATGCCAGAAATGGGGCTGGCTGGCCCTTAGCGGCCTGGTGGGGCCTCTGTCGGCCTCTTGGATCTTTTAGCCTTTTTATCCTCATCTTTATCTTTGTAAATTCCGGTTTTTATAACTTTTAAACTTTTTTATCATTTTTAATTATGTATTTCCGATTTTAGTTTGTTGTAAGCCGCCCAGAGTCCCCCGTTGTGGGGAGATGGGCGGGGACAAGTCAAATTGATGATGATGATGATGATGATGATGATGATGATGATGATGATGATAATAATAATACAGGGACATCCACAAGGTGTGGGCAACAGAGTCAAGATGGCGGCCACGGCAGTGTGATCGAAGCTGTGCAGAACGTCGATCACACCATTCTGACCACCATCTTGACTTTTCCGACCACACCCCGCAGACACCCCTGATCTGCTACTCCTCTGAAAGGTGTTGGCACAGGAAGTGTAATAAAAAGATGCCAAAAGAGTAAATACTCCAGCAGCACCAGGGATGTTCTGGAAGACCTTCCCCACTTTTAAGCTCTCATGGCGAGAACTGCAATGGGGTAGTTCCAAGATGCTGCCCTATGAAGCCAGAAGCTCTGGCCGGTCCTCCTGCAGCCCCTTCCCCTTCTGGAGCTTGGCCCCCCCCGGCATGGGAGGGTCTCACCTTTTGTTTGTGAAACAGTGGGCCGCGGTGAGTATCCACCGGCCGGACACAAGGGACCCTCCGCAGGTGTGCTTGTGCCCCGTTATCGTGGGTAGCTGCAAGCTGACGATCCAAGGCCAGGCCCCGGGCAGGGCATCGGTGCTGCTCACCACCTGCTCACTTTGGTCACGTCTTGGCACTAAGGGGTGTCTTCCGCAAACACTGGATGGAGAAACAAGCGTTGCTTCCTCACTAGCAGCAGCGGCAGCAGGGCAGTCCCCGTGAGCCGCGTCCCACCTCTCTCCAGCTAAGATGGTGCTCGGGCCCCCCGCGCCCTCCTTTCTTCCCCCCAGCACCTGGTGTCCTTGGAGGTCTCGTCCCTCTGGGGAACCAGAGCCCTGCTTTCTGGATCAGGCCCGGCTTCCTCTTTCCTCCTCCTCACTTACTCGCAAGTATCAACTATGGCGCGGGCGGGCCGGACAGTAGCAAGGATCTGGAGTGGAAGGAGCAGCCATCTCATCCTCTTGATGGCTCCAGATGCTACTCCGATCACCACATTCTCCCAGCGGTGGTGACGTCACAAGTGCCCAGAGCCGGGTCGCGGCCAATCAGCCCCCGGGCAGTGTGACCTCACGCGGAATGTGCCGCGTCCAGGCAGCTCTTTTCCCCTCCCGAGCGCCGTGGAACGTCTGGCCGGAGGCCCGAGCCAGAGGTGCACCGCTGGAGGAGCCGCCGCTGGGACCGGCCTGCGGTTTGGGACGTCTTCCCAAGAAGCACCCAACTGTCCGGGCCCTACGTCTGGGAGCCTTCTGAGTCCGGGTGCAGCGCAACAGAAACAGGGAAGGGATGCGACAGGAGGCAAGAAAGGAGGGGGGGCGGCGGCGGCGGAGGAGAAAATGGGGGGCTTCAGCTGAAGGCCAGGCAGAGAGGTGGGAACTTTGAAGGGTCTGAGAAAAGGCACACGGAGAAAGGAGGAGTGGGGTGGGTGGGCTGCACTTGCACGGCATGCCAGACTAAGTAGGGCTGGATCGTTTGTGGTTCACTGTGGGAATCCAGCCCTAGCCTTAAAACGTGGTGGGAAGCAGGCTGGCCTTGAGCCACAGGGTGGTGATCTGTTTGGACATGGCCCCTAAGGGGAAGAGGGTCCTGGGGTTTTCCGATCACAGAGTTATGAGCGTTGCCCAAGTCAGACAAAATACCAGACTTTAGGAAAGGTGAGAGCTGGGAGAATAGAAAGAGCAAGAAGGCAATGAAAGAGAGAACAGAAGATTTAAAAAAGTTATCTGTGAAGAAAGCTAACAGAATAGATGCAAGAATGAAGGACAAAGCAAGAAATTGCAGTCGAGCTTTATTCGTTTCTGAAATGCACTCCCACACGTCGACTCAGAAATAAGATGCTCTGACTTCAGGGGCACTTACTTCAGGTCAACGTACATTGGACTGCAGCCATATTTATTACACACATATGGACTTTCTCAAAATTCAGAGGGAAGAATCCTAGTTTCAAATGTTTGCCCCTGGAACGTTAAGCCTTTCTTCTGAAGTGTGCTTCCAGATAATAACTGTGAAGAACTATTTCAAGAATGCTGTGGTGACTTTTTCACCATGGTGAATGTCTAAGACACAAAGCAAACCTTTCTTCCCCCAGGAAAACAGGAGCTGTGGCCTGTATTTCTTCAAACTTTAAACAAGTAAACAGTATTCATAACTCATAAAAATGGGTAAACTGTATTCATAATTCTTTTAACAACAATTTTTTTAAAAAAAATAGGAGCTTCTGCCACTAAATCACATTTTGCAAATATCCTTCTGATTTTCTTTCTCAATAGACATCTCCAGCCTCCAGATGTGGTGGACAACTACTCCTACAATCTCAGCAATAGGCCTTGGTTGCTCCTGGTGAAGCATCTTTGAAATAAATAAGACACATTTTCTGGAAGGAAACACTTTATTTTGGATGTGTTTTTACAGGAGAGCAGCTGCCAGAATCCACTTGGTGGGTGCAAGAGCTCAGCCAAGCAAGGTGATGGTGCGAAGCCAAGGGGGCTCCAGATGCTCTTCTCCCTCCAGCAGCGGAAGTGGATTTCAAGCTGGTAGATGTTTGCCATAACTTAGGCTCCTTGTCCTGATGAAGCCATTTTCACCCCAGCCTGAAATAAGGTTGCCTGGGGCATCTGTCTGTGAGCAATGAGGGTTTGCTTCCCTGTGATCATGAAGAGGATTGGGACCCAGCTGGCAGCCATGTTCCTAAGCCATCAGAAAAAATGCATTTGCCTGGTGCCAGAGCTTGGGCCTGGAGCAAGGTGCCAATGCTATTTTAAATGGTGTGTTTATAAAAGTAGATACAGAAATCTGATAAAGTGACAGATTTTAGGGCAAACGAAAAGTAGGGCTCAGGTTGCTAAAAGGTCAGGAGCTGGGTGGTGTGGATTACACCAGAAGGATGCTGGTCACGGACGCTTTATCTGGGCTATGGCCATGGCAGGATGGAGCCCCTGGCTTCCTTAGACGGGGGGCCTATTCCAGTAATAAGGCCCAGACCACGGTGTGTACCTGGTCTGGAAATTGGCTGCAAACTTTCGCCGGGGCAGCCTGTAAATTACACTAGGTCCCTTGCCCCACCCTAGGAAGGCAGTGGTGGGAAATGGCTGTGCAGCTGTGATTGGAGGGAAGGAGAAGGGTGCAAATGTCCTCTTTGGTCCCCTGTACCAAGGCCAGGTGGTACGTTTTGAAGCTGGTCTCCACTGGGCAGTTCGAAGGGTGTACCGCGTCTTTGCTTCGGGGAAATACCCAATTAAGACCCCATTTACCTTTTTGTAAATGGGATTGTAATAATAATATCCGGTGTATCGGCTTGGGGGTGGGGGGGTGGGAGTTGAAGGGGTTGTGGGAGGGGTTGGTCTGAACGGTGGGGAAAGCGCAGACATGGGGGGGTTCTCCATCGTATTCCTGATCCAGGGGAGGAATGGCTTAGTGAAAGTGAAGATGCCGGGCACTTTTCCACTGGAGCAGCCCTTGCCCCAGCTGTTGAGACCGATCAGCCAGAAGCGCTCAGAATGGGATGTCCTGCACATGAGGGGGCCACCACCATCGCCCTGCAGAAAGAGAAAGAAGGAGCCATGACCACACGGTGCAGGGACTCTTTGTCCATGTGCGGACAATGGCACAAGGCTCAAGGTCCACTCACTGAATTCATTCCTTCTTGGCATTTGAAGTATTTCCCTTGATAATGTGTCCGAAGGAGGACATCTAGATCCAAGCCATTTTTCCCAACCCGGGAACTGGCAGCCGCACTGGACAGGTGGATGAGAATGACAGGAATAAATGATCCAATTCATTGAAATGCACCTGAACTGGAAAGATTGCTACAAGTAAGCATAAATATCTTGGACCTAAAACTAGGAAGTCTCTTTATGCACAAGCTGTTGAATATTAAACCTGCCAACAGGGCTCCTGAAGAAGAGTTCTGGTTGCTCTCTCAGCAATCCAACAGAGAGAGCAAAAAGGAGTTTACCAAGGAGGCTCAGCAGGTGATCAGAGAAGCTGTGTGTACTACGGCACTGTGTGGGAGAAAAGTCTAGTCTTGCGAGTAGTTAGTTGTCTACCATGGAGACTGAACGGTTCCTTCCTGCTGAGAAAGTAGAGAGCGTACAAGGAATATAAGGTAGGCAGCTCCCAGGGATCTTGTGAACTGAGCAAAGAATAAAGACAGCAGATGGGAAACCACAACCAAAGAAGGTGGGCCAACAAGGAGTATAAACAGGTAGAATGGAACTGTAAAGAGGATGTCAGGAAAATGAAAGATCTGAGGTGAGGTTGAAAAACGACAACAAAAAGAGCTCCTTTAGGTTAGTTCCTTTCAGTTGCTGTTCCT
The DNA here is from genome assembly GCA_030867105.1 of Liasis olivaceus. Classification (NCBI taxonomy): domain Eukaryota; kingdom Metazoa; phylum Chordata; class Lepidosauria; order Squamata; family Pythonidae; genus Liasis; species Liasis olivaceus. Next base: position 80,814,620 of record CM061355.1, read on the forward strand.
GTGTGGATACTTGATGCATGACATCAAGGAGATGGTCAGCTCAACAGACTAAGAGACCTATGCCACGTAGGTCAGGACTACTTTGATTGTAACAGCTCTAGTAACAGAATCTTGCAAGTCTGAATGTGCTTCCCCCTCCCTGACTTTATCTTTGTGTGAACAAGGGAGGGGCTTGTCTGGGACATTTTCTCACTCTTTCTTGGCCTGGGTTCAAGCCCCTCTTATCTGGCCATTGCCTTGATAGCAGCTCTTCCTCCTGTCCTTCAAGGCCATTCCCTATGTTCTCTACAGATATCAAAAAAGCTGGCTGACCAAAACTTAGGGCCCCTTAGGACAGTGAATCTCTGACTAACTCTGTAACTTTCCAGCTGAAGCTTCTTACATCCATCTCTGAAAATCCCTCCAATCTTCCATCAGTCCTTATTAAGCCCCTCAGCCCCTTCCAGCCTGTATCTGCTTCTCCACCTCCTGTCATGTCAGGATGAGCCTGATTCTGAAGTAGCTTGCATCCTCAATTCCTAACAATATTGATGAAAATGCCAGTATCATAAGTATGGCCTGGGTCCATGCCTCCAAGTTAGCATGCACTTCCGCCTACAATACCCCCCAAACCAAAACCATTACCAAGAGGGGAAGGGGGCTTGCTGGTGGTGGTGGTGGGTCAAATGAATGAGGCATGATTTAGAAAAATATACAAGAAGGGCTTGGAAGCCAGACTTCTGTTGGCAAGCACCTTTCCATCCTTCAACCTGACTTCTGGAATGCTGTATCTGATTCCCTGATGGCCTTTGAACTGGAACAATCTGATTTCTGGATGTTGGATTGTCTGCATGGATCCTTGCCTTCCGAAGTAGGCCTGTTTGTTTTTCCAGAGCTCTAGTGTTCCTGCACTGTCGTGAGATTTATAGCTTCCATAAAGCAGTCTGATCCACATCTGATTTGTACTTGACTCATAATTGCTGGCACAGGAGGCTTGGTAAGGACAGACCTAATCTTTCCAGACTAACCTGATCTTATCTCTTTGATCAGGTAGCTTCCTTCATAGATTGTGGGATGCACACCCACGCGGTCTCTCTCATTCTCTCTCTTTTTTTCATAGAGTCTCCAAATTATGGGAGGAAATAATTCCACTTGATTGTGCTGGGTCAGAACCCACCACAACTCCGGTTGTGCACCACACTTCAGGAAGGATTCAGGAATTCAGACATACCAAAACAGGTTCAGAAAAGGGCAACAAGTATTAGCAGGGGATTAGAAATGAAGGTTAAAGATATTGGGAATGTTTAGCTTTGGGGACAGAAGGGTGAAGAAGAATATGTTGCACACTTCAGGAACTAGAAGGGATGTCACACAGAGTCATGTCCAGGCCTCTCCTGCATTGGTCTGGAGTGCAGGACACAGAATCATGGATTAAAATTATGGGGAGGGAGATTTCAACTGAATGGGGGGAAGAGGGGTTTCCTAAGAATAAGTGCAGTTTGGGACCAATTACCAAAGCGTTGGTGGCCCCCTTTCATTTGATGTGTTTAAGCAGAACCTGGTCAGCTATCTGTTGGGAATGTTTTAATTTGGATTCCTGCACTGAGCGGGGCTGAAACCGGATGCTCACTCCAGAATGCTGGGATTCTGTCTGCTCCTGGCTCGAACACCTTTGTATCTAGGTTGCTGTGTGTCTGGCTTGAGCAACTCTACTCTGGCCCACAGCAAGTGGTCCATGGTTCTGTCTCTCTCCCTAGGTGGCCTCTGAGACGCATTACAGGTTTGTTGTTGTTTAGTCGTTAAGTCGTGTCCGACTCTTCGTGACCCCATGAACCATATTGCGCCAGGCCTTCCTATCTTTCACTGCCTCCCTCAGTTTGCTCAATTTCATGCTCATTGCTTCAGTGATGCTATCTAGCCATCTCATCCTCTGCCGTCCTCTTCTCCTTTTGCCTTCCATCTTTCCCAGCATCAGGGTCTTTTCCAAAGAGTCCTCTCTTCGCATTAGGTGACCAAAGTATCTGAGCTTGAGCTTCATTATCAATCCTTCCAATGAGCAATCAGAGTTGATTTCCTTTAAGATTGACTGGCTTGACCTCCTAGCAGTCCAGGGGACTCTTAAGAGTCTTCTCCAGCACCACAGTTCAAAGGCATCAATTCTTCGGCGTTCAGCCTTCTTTATGGTCCAGCTCTCACAGCCATACATTACTACTGGAGCATTACAGGTAGTCCTCACTTAATGACACTAACTGGGATTGGCAACCCTGTCGCCAAGCAACATGGTCATAAAGTGCAACATCACGTGATGATGGCAGTTGTGCAAGTTCTTGTTGCCATCGTTAAGTGAATCCCATGCAGTCGTTAAGTGCAACGTTGTGTGATCGCCATTTGTGACCTCCTACCAGCTTCCCCACTGACTTTGCTTGTTGGAAGCCTGCAGTGAAGGTTGCAAATGGCGATCACATGACCACAGGATGCTGCAACCATCGTAACTGGGAAGTGGTTCTCAAGCGCCTGAATCACGATGACGTGACCAGGGGTATGTTGCAACGGCTGCAACCACAAGGACTGGTCAGAAGTCTCCTCGTTCAGTGCCTTCATAACTTCGAATGATCGCTGAACATGTCATGAAATGACTATCTGTAGTTCTCTCTGTGAGCCTGTTTCAAATCAGGCTCTCTCTTGGGGAGGGCCAGCAAGATGAACACGAAGACAAGAAGTTAGGGAAAGAGACCTCTGCCCTTGGCACACTTACCCGGCAGCTGTCCATAGTGGCTTCCTCGGATATGGCACAGAGGTGCTCCTCTTTAATGCGCGTGAAATACTGAACAGTGCTGTTGCACGCATCTCTGGTTATCAGCGACACTTGGGCCTCTTGTAGGATGTCCGAATATTTGGCACCCTCTGCAAGCAGAAGACATGGTTGTATCTCCCCACCATTATCCAGTGCCATTATCTAAAGGCTTGTGGACAGCACCCTGACCTCAGCAGAGCTCCTGAACCCAGGTTTCAGGTTCAGTCGGAAGAGCTGACAGAGAGCAGTTATGGGAAGTCCCTCTGTTTATATTCAGATTGTGTTCACATAACACCACTGACCTTGTTACTGAATTAAGTCATGTTCTGGCTTCACACTGTGCATTGAATCCTAAACTAACAAGGTTGGGTTCACACAACAAACTAAGCCGCCCCCATCTCTCTCCCCAATTTAAACTAGCCAAGCTTAGAAGGTGATGGGAATGGCACCGTTAACTTTTTAACCTGTTCAGATGCACAGTGTGAGTGCAGCCAGGGGGACACAGATTTGGTCTTCCCCAGTTCTAGTCCTGCCCTTTAAAAGTGTGCCCTGAAACTCAAGTTCAGGTCAATTTTATCTACTCAAGAAAAGCATTTTCTTTCAATATTATCCTTGGCTCACCAAGGTCTCTCGTTGGGCTTCTGCCAATCACCGAATTGGCCAGTGAGAGCCAGCGCCCCAAAGCAGAGACAGATCCTCAGCTCCTTTCCTTAAGGAGGAGACGCATGCAAAGCTTCCTGAGGCCAGGAATGGCCACAACTCTGGGTCACTAGAGGACAGCTGTGTCCTTCCCACACTCACTTGACTAAATGATTTGTAGGAATGCTATCAAAGATGGAATTTCCTCAAGGGATGCAGGGCACTCTTTTTTCCTGCTCCTGCTTCTCCTCTGATATTCCTCTGCCCAACGTAGGACCCTCAGCACTACACCGTTCTCATACTTTCCAAGTCTTTGGTGTGATGCCTTCAAGAGCTCCTGACAAATGGTTGGGTGACTCTCAGGCTTTCCTCCAAGCTACAGGTTGACCATTTGGTGGGGAACTGAACCTAGAGGATGCCCGGAGGCCCCATTTTCATAGGGGTAAGGATTGGGGGTGGACTCCTGGCTCTCACTTTTTATGTTCGTGATACCCCAGCCACAGATATAGCAGTGGGTGAGCGTGTCTATGTCCAGATCCTCATCTGGCAAGCAGGCTGGCTGGACATAATCATTGCAAACCACGGGTTTGTCCAGCTCTATCAAGGCAATGTTATTCAAGTGGTAGTCAGGGTTAAACTGAGCGTGGTCCACCAGTCTCTTGATGATACGGTTCTGGGAATCAGGCCCAGGTTTGGAGCGCTGGGTGGCCCCAATTTGCACTCTGAAGTACTCCACTTTTAGGTACCTGGGTAAAAGGGGAGACAGGAGATAATGTTATAAGATCCAGAAGTGAAATTTTAAGAGGAAACATCTGGGCCCAAATGAAGTATAGGAATGGGAAGGCAATGCCCACGATCCTGATCTCACAGTACAATTCCCAACACTAGTCCTTGCAGTTTAGGAACTTGGAATGCAAACGGGGAAGGAGAAGCAACAGGGGAGAACTTGGGGCTCAGCAGAAAGAGGACCCTTCCCCTTCATCTGAGGAAAGCAGCAAACCTCCCCATGGCAAGGAGGCCACGTAGCCTCTCATTACCTACTGGAGGAATGACGCTCTGAAGAGAGCTCTTCCCATCCATTCCTCCCTGGGTCCTAAGACTACTCCTCAAAGCCTTCCTCAATGCATCCTCTTATGCTGAGGGAGGGACAAGCGTGAGAAAGCCCCCAGACTCCGGGGGAGGGGGGGTGGAAACAGCAAATCAAGTAATAATCATGGTGATGAGGAGTCTAGGCTGAGATCCCAAGAGGATGCAGTGAAAAACCACTCGCTCATGGTCTGAAGTGTCAGCTGGGCCAGTGTGAAAGAAGACAAGGCCAACTAGGTGCAAATTAAGTCCAAGAGAGCAAAAGGGCCACCTGCTCCGGGGCGTGGAGTGCCAGGATGCCTAGAACCAGGAGAGAACCAAGAAGCTTCAGGATCCAGACCTGACCTCTTCCACCACCTTGGACCAACCATAGTCGTTACGGGGGCATGGTGAGTGTAGTACATCTCCATGAGGGGTCTTGAGGAGCTCAATTTTGCTTTGCTTTGATGAAGAAACTCTCAGTGTTTGTTGGGAACCTTAATGCCAGGGAAGTATTTCATTTAGAAATCCATGAGCCTGTTGAACATGAGAATGTATGTTTCCCAATAAATAAACCCCCTGTCCAGAGGGACTGGGTGTTGTTCCTCTTTGTGCCACCCTCTGCTCCTTGGCCAGGCAAAAGCCTGTGACCCTTAGAGTAAGAAGGACAAGGGGGAGGGTTGGCACTTGGCCCCTACGGTCTGTGAATGGCATGTGAAGGCCCTTGAAGGGGACAGGGAAAAATGTGCAACATTAGTGGCTGTGCAAGAGTAGACTTTCCCAGTGGCAGCCCCCCCCCCCCAGCCCTGGAAGGCCCACCCCAGGAAGGGTCACCTGGCCCTGCCCTTTTGCCTTCCTGGCATCAGGCAAAGACAGTTTTCATCTGGCCATGTAACAAGTTATATTTAGATTTGCACAGAAACTCTGTAGCTCCCCTGGCTGTTGCAGCTGGCATTCTGTATTTCTAACTGTCCTGCTTTTTTCTTAATTCACCCTTTTTTTAACACCTCCTGTCAACCCGGCCACCAGTGCGGAAGGCTGGGAGTTGTAGTTCAGCAACATCTGGCAGAGCCCTGGTGCCCGTCGGCCTAGAGAGACCGGTTTCTAATCTCGGGACACCTGGACCTCCTGCCCTCTGCTTACAGTAGCTGGCGATCCGGTTTTGCTCACTTTTGAATGATGAAGCATCGTGCTGTCGAAACGACCCAGCGAGAGTTGATCAGGGAGCCGGCGCAGAAGTGGCGGAACCCCTCCCGCGTCGGGAACTGGAAGCTGACCGCCCAGGGCCACGTCCCCGGCAGCGTATCGGTCCCGCCCACAATCCGCATTAAATTGCCATGGCTGATGGCTAGTGGTCGGCTTCCACACACCCTCCTGCAAAAAGAGATGGGCTGATGCGCAGGTGTCGCAGGCCATTTGTTCCTGCAGTGAGGTGCAGCGCGTCCGATGGCTGAGTCAGCCCTGCTAAGGTGTCCCTCTGCAAAGAACTTGGCCCAACTACTTCCTTAGCCCAGGAACAAGCCAGCGCCCCAACATACCTGTTCCTGGAAAACAGGGGGGTCTGGCAGGGATACCTAATTCCTTTTTGGATGCTGGGGGGTGGGGGGAGGGCATGGTCGCTGCACATAAGAGCTCAGCCAAGGCTATCTGGACCCACGTTCTGCCTCCAACGGCGGCCAATGCTTGCATCTGAGAAGGCCCGAGCAGGACATGTGGCCACCTTCTGAACTTAAGGTTCTCGTTTCAATTATGAAGGTTAAAAATGGCAAAATCTTCCTTCTGTGAACAAGCATAATATTTATTTTCAGGCCCTGCTAAATTGGTGACCATCAACACATCCAATGTCATTATGTTCCAGAAGATAATTTCACAGACCACATGGGGGAAGTATCATATCTTACTTTATCCATTATTCCTCAACCACTCAAGAAAGCTAATGGGTTTTTTAAAAATACAAATACCATAAATGCAAACTAAACATAAAGAAATAAATTAAAAGCAAGAGCAATTTAAAATCAGCCAGCTAAACATATGGCTCCCTTGTTTACCTTAACCTGGGTTTAGTAGGTTGCATGAACCCAGCCTATGGGCATGAGTAGAAGGGCACTTGTACCAGGGTTGCCAGATGGATGGCCCATGAATGCGTTCCTCAGAGAAAAGATGTAGCTTCATGGCATCTTTTCGGTCCAAATAGGGGGTCACAAGTGGAGCAGCAGGGCCCATTTCCTCTTTCCTAACCCCCAGAGAGGCTATTCAGTCTGAAAGGACCTATGAGAAGCTGTGCTGGTTCAGGCCAAGGTGGGGCATTTGTCCTGGAAGGGGACGAAGATCTTTCTTAGGAGCATTTTCTTCCGAGAAGGAGGAGGAAGAGGATGGATAATTTCTTTCAAATTTCTCTTGGGAGTGGTTTTGAATGGGCTTTCTTGTCAGAGGTGGCCAAGAGTGCTCCTGACGGTTTTATTTTCCTATTAAACCTCTTTCTGTAGCTCTGGAACATCCCTGACCTCTGGACCACTTCCCAATATAGGGAAGCTCCTTTGGGACCATTGCAGAGAAGGTTGTCCATAGAAAGACATCCCCAGCCCTGGCCACTTCTTCAGGAAACACATGTGTGGATCCCATGTCTCATTCATGAACATTTCACCAAGATGTTCTTCTCAGAAGACATTTCAGAAAAAAGTTCTCTTTTATCAAATTGAATGAAGGGTGGTAGAAAAGAAATGGGGCGGGGAGCACCAGTTCATTTCCTCCTCTTTTTCCTCCTCTAGTGTCCGGCCATGGCAGTCTGGAAGCTTCTGGAACTACCCCCAGCAGGGCCTCAAGAGCATAGCTCCTGCTGTTGCTTTCCCTACCCACCTTTGACCCCGTAACGCCCATCAAGCACACTCCAGCTGAGCATGGAGGCCCCACACCACCAGGACGACAAAGCGTTGCCAATGGAGCCACCCCCTCCATGATGTTCCCCCCGGCTGTGGCCGCTGCTTACGTGCAAGTGTCGTCGTCATCATACGAGAAGCAGAACGCCTCAAGTGCCCAAAGCAGCAGCAGCAGGTGCTTCATCCTACATCGCTCAGCAAATGTCAGGTCCCACCTCCTGCTCCCGTGGCTCGTGACATCACAAACTGTCCTTTCAGGCCCCAGCCAATCAGCAAGCAGCCAGTATGACATCACACTGAAGAACCACAGTTCTTTGCTGCTGTTTGCTTTAGAAGGTCAATTGCAGGGACCCCGGTTTTGGCGTCTGGTCTCACGGCAGCCCTACCTGGGCGTGGATCAGCAACAATAGGAGATCTGGGCAAGCAGCAAGCTACAGGGGAAATGGTGACCTGCAAGATGCTTCTGTAGAAGTGGGATGGACACAGTGTCGCCCAGTTGCTAGGAAGCTGCTTTGCACCATTCTGTCTGTCTGCCGGTTTCCCTTTCGACAAAATGGAGAGAGGGTCTGCTTGTCGCTGGTTTGCTCTGGGAAAGCCTCTAAGCAAATTGGACGTGCAGCCTGCTGTGCGTTCTCCTCACCTGCTTCCAATAAGGTCCATCGCAGAGCTCCCATTTCTGCCAGCTGAGCCCAGGTCCTCCCACTCAGGGACTACTGAGGGAGTGACCTGCAAAGCCTCCCAACTCGGGCTTGCTGCTTCTAATGTTCTCCAGATGCAGAGACAGGGCATCCACTTCCCAAAAGCTTCTTGCACCAGGGCCTACAAAAGTGGGCTGCCAATCTTTGGACCACCGCTAGATAATGGCAAAGAGAAACAAAAATGTTAACTCTTTGTTGCCATCTCTCGGTTGCTGGATTTTCTGCAGCCCCTCTATGGGAGGCCGATGGCCTGCCAGATGTTGCTGAATTAGATCTCTGGGGAGCCCAAGCCAGCATGGCTAAGAGTGAGGGATGGTGGGCACTGGAATTCATCAAGACCTTTGCAGCCAGGGGTTCCTCACTCCAACTTGAGTATACTGGCTAAGGAAGTCACTGATGCTTTCTACTTTCAGGGTTACTAACTGAGAAGTAACATGAGAAATGGGATGTTCACAATGGTTCTTCAGCTGCCTTAACAGAAGTATTGCTTCCAGATCACAGGAGGGAATAATTGCATTGCATTCTGGATGAGTAGACCACTCTTGAGGACTGTGCCCAGTTATGGCTCTACATTTACAAAGAATGAAAAGAAACGGGAGCAGGTTCAGAGGACAGCTGCAAGGTGAGAAAGGGGATGGGAGCCCAGCCCCACAAGGAATGGTGAAAGGATATAGGTATGTTTAGCTTGCAGAACAGAAGGTAGAGGAGAAACATAACAACAGTCTACAAATATCTCAAAGGCTCTCCTGTGCAGAGAAGATGGACCTCTCCTCTGTTGAGAGGAAGGACAACGTCGCCTCCAATGTCCATGCACCATCAACATTCACCCAGCTGCTCATTGGCTTGAACTTATTTTTTGGGAAATGGGAACTGCTTTTTTATTATTATTATTAATGCAAACTCATTCCCCTAATTCATGAAGGCACAATTTTTATGTAAACCTGAAGAGGGTAATTTTCCAGTCTGTAATTCTAAATTCAGGCAGCAAACATTTTCACATGACTGATATTAATTTTAAACTTTATTTCAAAGTGCACTTTAAAGAACCAAGTATAAATAAAGTCCTATGAGAAATTGCAAAGAAAGTTAGTTATAAGAAGGTGAAGTCAGTGTTGCAAGATTTCCTAATTTCAACCAGGAATGTTGGAAGAACAAGGGGTTGGGAATGGGGATCAAAGTGGAAGAAATGACGTTTGGTTTATGGCAAAACAAGGATGGGGACCAGGCCGTTATCAGCAGGAGCCTTTTCCTTTCTGTTTCCCTGGCCGTCTTGCTTCTCTCAATGTATCTACCCACTCTGTGGTCCTCTGGGGGGCAACGGCATTGGGGACTGACTGCCAGGCTGGGCAAACCCTGGATTCCAGCTATAAGAAATATAATAACCAGGGGGTGATATTCTTTGGTTTTGTTGCAGTTGGGTTTGACGTGAGGACCAACTCAGCCCGTACCAACCTAAGGGCCTTTTCCTATGATACCGTTTTCTGGGACTTGTCCAGAAAGGTCGTGTGAGACCCCATATCGCAGGCCCTGTCCAGGAACGATGGGCAGGATAGGTTCTTCTGATGCCCCATTTTGTCCCTGGAGACATGTTCCATTGTGTGGGCCTCATCACAGGAGGAGGCCTGGGCCCAGGTGTGAGCTGAGGGAAAGGTGGAGGCCTGGGCCCAGGTGTCAGCCGAGGGAAAAGTGGAGGCCTGGGCCCAGGTGTCAGCCGAGGGAAAAGTGGAGGCCTGGGCCCAGGTGTGAGGATGGGCATGGGAGGAGGCTTGGGACCCCCCCACATCACATTTTGGGTGCTGGGTTGGATTGGGGATGTTGGCAGTGGCTTTGCAGGGGGCCAGACCTGAGCCAAGAGTGGCTGGTGGCTAGCTTGGAAAAGATTCTCCTTGGTCATCCTTGTGATCCAGTCAACATAGTGTTGTGTGGCGGTGAAGACACCTGGCTTCTGAAGTCCAACACAGTCCTGTGGTCCCCAGCTGGTGACTCCAACAACCCAGTACCACTCAGACCTTTCCTCCCTACACATGAGGGGCCCTCCGCTGTCACCCTAAAGCAAGAAGGGGAAAAGGTGGCAATGAAGAGAGTATCACTTATTGCGATTTGATTCTCCCACACCCATGACTTATTCCATTAACGTTCAGTGCCACAATTGAAAACATTTTAGTGAGGAGACGTGATCTCCTGAAGAAGCCCTTGACAGTCATGCTTGGAGCTGCCCAGGAGGTGCCCAGTGGTGGGAAAGCAGAGCCACAGCCTGTCAAGCAGGAGGACATCACCACCAAGAGCCAAGGGGCATTTGGTAACTATCAGCAGAAGGGCACCATTAATGGATTATTTATGGTCAGGGTGGGCAACACTTGCCACTGAGAAGAAGTTGAGAGGTCAAGCATGTGGAACCTCCCTGGGGGGCAGTTTTCAGGAAAGGTCAGTCTGACCTTCAGAAAGAGGAGGAGGGGAAAACCAACTGTCAAGGCCCCAAATGACTGAAATGGGTGCTACCCTGAGGTCTTGGATGGGACTTTTGCATCTGGGTCACCAATTTAGTGAATGGACAGAGACGATCTTGGTGCTCTGCAGGTGGCCTAAAACATCAGGAGGGGGTGGAGTGGGAGTCTGAATGACATGCATCTCAGCCTGAGTATCTCACTTTAATCAATACTTGCCTTACTACAATATGCCAGGCCACAGCCTAGTATTTTACTTTAATCATGTCCTGTGCCTCATGAGGTAGAACTTGCACAAGGACAACTTTCTGAGCTACAGCCATTCTCTCTGCTCGACCAAACCATCCTGAAAGGCCATCTTCCCTTGGAGGCCATCATTTGATGGCCCTTCTGAGGAAAGAGAGAGTTTTCTCCTTACTCCCTCCCTCCCAAATCCCTGGCATTAGTCAGTCAGTCAAGGCATCACCCCAATGCCATGAACGATAGCCCTTTCCTCCTCCTTCGGTCCAGGCATCTACTCTCCTGGGAGAGCAGCTCTTCAGTAGATCTGTCTTTGCCATTCAACAGGAGTGAGCGCAGAACTGGGAGAAGGGGCAGATGAAGGCAGGAGGCACTGAGGTGGGGGGAGGATGCTGGGTTTAGCAGGGAGCCAAGCATCTAAGAGGGGCATGGGCCAAGCATGGGCTCAGTTGAGAGCATGCACAAGCTAGGAATCCCTCACCACAATCACATCACCACATCATGAGGGTATAAATAAGGAAGTCCAAAGAAATATTAGCTCAGTCATTCTTAGCCTGGGACAGCCCTGGCACACTCCCTTTGGAGTACCTACAGGACAGGATAGAACACTTCCCAGCCCATGATCAAGATGGCCAAAAGTGATCCAAAGAGGTTCCAGCCAATGCTGTCAAGGCATCAAAGCAGAACAAGTTTTGGGCCAAGCTAACTCACCTCCATCCCATTCAGATAGATGGCGGCATTTCTAACCCACAGGTAGGGATTTTATTTATTTATTTATGCAATTTCTATAGCCATCCATCTCAATCCAAGTCATCACCTGCTTTGATCCCTTTGCTCCATCACCAGCAATCGAACCTGGTACTTTCTGAGGGTAGAGTGAGTGCTCTGTAAAGGAACTAGGGCCTTTCTCCTCAGAAGGTGCCATTTGAGTAGAGCTAGTGGAGAGCAGTGGTGCGTGTTTCCAGCAGGCCTTCATTCGTGCCCTCAGAACTTCAAGGAAGCGATTCCTTGTATATGGAAGTAACTCAGTGGAGGAAGACATAGCAGGTGGAGATACTAGGGATTTGCTACCTTTCTAACAATCGCGGAAGCACTGAAAGACAGAGGGCCAAACGAAGCCTCCAACCTGGATCCACCTACCTGACAGGTAGTGATATCTCCTTTCTCATGTCCAGCGCATAGGTTCTCAGCACGGATACGCGTGTTCCACCAGAACTTGCTGCTGCATGTGTGGTGGGGTATGAGTTTAACAACCCCCTCCTGCAAAATGTCTGGCTGTCTTTTTGCTGTGAATAGAAGTCAGAAGAAATCGCCAGTGTGCATTTCTCCCATTGCCAAGGATTCATGGGTGGACCTCAGAGAAACATCAGGACCACTGACTGAGGACCTCAGTTCTAGATCCTTCCCCACCAGGAGGCAGCAACCTGATCAGGCATGGGCACTGGTCTGAAAAATGGGCTCTGGGGATTAACGCTGCTCAGTGTTGGCGTGGTTTATCCTGGGGGAGAGGGTGAGCAGTTGCAAATCATGGAAATCCCAGGGCCTCCACTCTTTCCTTCAGGTGGGTGGTTCCAACTGGCCTGTGCAGAAACCAAAGTTGGTATGAAATAAAGTGATAAATCAGACAAGGGTTGCTCCACCAACATTGCAAACGAACATTTGGGGAGCTGTGCATAATTAGGGGCTTTGTTTCTTGAAGCTCCCTGCGCAAGGACTAACATGGACTCCATAGCTAAGAAGTCCTTGGCTCCGTTACTCAACCAAACGTTCTTCGTTGGAGAAGACCGAGTAAGAGTAAGAGCACTGGATTGTCTTAACAGAAAGGTCCATGTAAGTTCACATCCCCAACAAGCATCTCTAACATCAGCATAAGCATCTCTTATACAGTTATATATAAATAACATTCCACAGCTGACATCATGCATACAGGCCGTACTACCTGCTCAGCGCTGAACCATTCACCAAGCCTCCCATTTATTCCCATGGAAGCCTTATTTCTGTCATATAATGTTCTCATCAGAGACCCAGCGTGGCAGAGTGGTTAAGGACACTGGGGTAGAAACCAGGAGATGGTGAGTTCTACTCCTGCCTTGGGCATGAAGCCAGCTGGGTGACTTTGGGCCAGTCACTTTCTCTCAGCCCTAGGAAGGAGGCAATGACAAACTACTTCCCAAAATGTTGCCAAAAAGTTGCAAGGATTTGTAGTCACCAGGAGTCAAGACTGACTCGAAGACACACACACACACACACACACACTTGCTTCTTATCACATCAGCAACCAACCTTCAACTCCGTGCTCATGCAAAATTTTCCACAATTGCAGCCATTTACCGCATGCTTTCTCTAAATCAACAAATGTACTGTGACCTTTCTCACATTCCGACAGCCAATATGGCATGGATTTCTACAAAGGGACTCAGAGGAGATCTGAGAAATTAAAGGCCAGTCCAGCTTAAGCTTTGTCCCAGATGAATTGGTAGAAATAATAAGGAAAAGAAAAAATAACGAAGAACTTAAGGGGGAAATCAGCATGGATTCTGCCCAGGCAAATCCAGCCTTACCAGCCTGAGTTCCTTAAGACGATCCACAAATGTGTGGATCCACATTAAAAAGGGGCAGAATTTTGCTCCCACAGTCGTGGCTGCCATCTTGACTTTTTTGACTTCATAAGCACTTCTGTGCTCGGGGCAAAAGAGCCCCCACATGGTTCTCCTTCTTTCAGACCACTTCGAGAGCCCTTTCCTGCACCTTGTCCCGCTCCACCATGCCCTTTTTGAGGTCCAGTGACCGAAATGGGGTACAGCTTTCCAAGCAGAGTCCCACCAGAGACGTTGCAACACAGGCGATCTTATTGTCAACCCCCTTAAAGATCTCGCAGTAAGAAACCTGCCCTTTGAAAGCAGTCGCACACGGAGGACCCTCTGGGCTGTGGGCTCGTAGCAGCCGTCCTTGACGGTTGTTGGAAAGGCCGGGCAGGGTCAGACGCAGCTGGGCCTTGGAAAGGAGAGCAGGCTGGGAGGTCAGGAGAGGCAAGGGCATGCCCCTTCCGTATTACGGCCAAGAGAATGATCCTGGCGTATCCGCACATCAAGCTCCGTTCCGGGGATCTTGGCCTGACACCCCGCCACCCTCGCCACCTCCATCCTGAGGCCCTTTCCCAGCCAGTGACTTCCACAGAGATGCAAAGTCAGGATTCTCCTTCCCCATGTGCATCACTCAGTGCTTGCTTGGACGGGCTGCATCTGCCATCTTAATACCCATTTCCCCCGCCTTCCCCAGTGTGGAGGCTCTTCACGCTTTGTTCTCATTATTTCCAAGCAGGAGAGAATAATGCTCAGTTACAAGTCCCCCTGGGGATGCTGCTCCCCGCTGGAGATGCAGGAGACCCATTGACTCTAGGCCCCCACGCCGGGCCAGCTGTTCTGAGGGTCCCCTTTCCCCAGGTCTCACTTTTCACTTCCATGGTTCCCCAGCCACTGATGGAGCATTGGACGAGCTTTGAAACCGTCACACTCTTGTCTGGCAAACAAGCTGGCTGTATGTAGTCACTGCAGCTGACCGGCTCTGCCAGCTCCACCAAGGAAATGTCGTGTTTTATCCCTCCACCTGTCTTGTTCAGTTCGTTCTGGTATAGCTGGTGGTTGATCACCCTCTTGATCAAACTTTTCTGGGCATCAGGACCAGGGCTGGAGATCCGGTTGATCCCAAGCACCACCTTATACCATGGTATCTCCCTGGAACAAAGAACAGATCCGTGTCAACAGGGCACATTCCAGAAGATCTGCCCAGGGGATTGGATGCCACCAGAAAGCCCTGGAGGAAAAGGGCTGGAGGGTCTGCTGCTAGGACAACAGAAACAGGAAGGCTGGACAACCATGTTAGCCCTTCCTTCCTTCCTTCCTTCCTTCCTTCCTTCCTTCCTTCCTTCCTTCCTTCCTTCCTTCCTTCCTTCCTTCCTTCCTTCCTTCCTTCCTTGATCTACGTTGCCAGTTAGTTCTGTCAAAGAAATTAAGCAAGATGAGAAGAATGGGAACGATTGTGTCCTTTTCTCTCTCATCAGGAGACATGGAGAAGATTCTTCCATGGCTTTGCAAGGAAAAGAAATTGAACTCAGCTTTAAGCAGCTACAAATGCTACATTCTACATACGATTATTAACCCCGTGCACAGATTTAATAGGGGAACATCTGACCTGGAAGAAGCATATTGAACTGACCTCAGATCCTTGGCAATTGCAAACTGAACATGGGTTAGTGATCTGTGGGGGCCAAATAACATGCTACCCTCTCCTTTTCCTCTGGTTCTGAAACAGCCAGATGACCCTGGAGAGGAAGGAGACAGATAACAGAGAGCAGGTGGTTGCCTTTTCCCCAGTGTGAAAAGAGGCACTGCAGGAGAGCAATAAAGGATGTAGTTTATGTCGTAAGGTGCTGGGTCAGTAGAAGTGGGCAGGCTTGGACCCTTTGTAGGAATGTGGAATTTAGAGGCAGGGGACAGACCACAGTAAGGCCACCCCACGTTGTCGTCAGATGCCACCTTCTGGCTGTAAAGGCCACGCTGTAATTCCCATTGCCTTTGTCAGTCTTAGGTATCATTTCAGAGGGTGCATAACCTGAAACCTCGTAGGCTTCAGGGCTCTTCTGCGTTCCTCCGGCCAGGAGCCGAGTGACCACTACAGTGTGCATGCCAATGACAGGGACTTTGTTGTGTGTATCTCCACACGCTTCGTTCGGTTCCTTATTTAGGTGGACGCTTTTCCCACCACAGACCTGTGCCTGAATTTCAGGAAAGCTAATGAGGTTTGCACATTGCTGGACAGCAGATTGCTCTACACCGTGGAGCTAATGCAAGGGGAGAGAAACACTAAAGGTCCGAGTATAAACTTTTATAAGGAAACATTTGTGCATGAGAGAGAGAGAGAGAGAGAGAGAGAGTTTATTCAGGAAATAACATGGCGATAAGAAAACCAAAGTTATTTCAGCCTATCTACAGCTAAGGGCCTGTTGTCTGCTGTGCTCCTTTATGGAGAGAGCAAGTTCCTGGACTGCGCGGGTCAGAGTGAGAAATGAGAGAGCTGAGTTGTGCAGAGAAGGTGATGGAGGTCCTTCGAGGAAAGCAGGGGGACCTGCATGTGGATCAGTGCCAGACTGGCCCCTGGGGCCACGGACTGAGCTCACGTAAGGGACTGGGCTAACTGGTTGGCGGGTCCTGCAGCAGACCCCCTACCCCACTCCCCACAGTGAGGCAGTGTCTCTCTTGCTCACTCTTCTATCTGGAAGCAGTGGGCGGCGCTCAGGACCCAGCGAGAGCTGAGCAGGGTTCCTCCGCAGGTGTTCACGAAGCCCCGTCGCGTTGGCAGCTGGAAGCTAACCTGCCATGGCCACGTCCCCGGCAGAGCATCCGTGCCCCCCACGACTCGCAGCAGGCTATGGCTGCCTGCCAACGGACGCCGTCCACAGACGCCACTAGAGGAAAGCACAGATGGGGACTGGTCAGGGGATATAAGCTGGGGACCTTTGGGAGAGCAACCCCCTCCACCCTGGAGCGCAGATTCTTCTTTCAAAGAGCTCTGAGGCGCCTAGACGGGAATGTTTGCTTGGCCACCTCAGCTAGCTTAAGTGCTGGCCGTATCCTGCAGACAGGGCAGTCCCACCTGGTGGGAAAGCAGGACTCCTGGTGATGCTTCCCACGGGGGCAGGGGCGGCAATGTTGCCCACAGGGCGATCATACTGGGGGACCTCGCTTGCCACTTACTTGCAGCTGCTCTCTTTGGCAGGCAAAGTGGCCCCGGGGGCCAGCTTCAGCTGCGACATGGCAAGGGCCAGGGTGGGCAGGAACGTCCACCCCATCTCCTGGCAGGCTCAGGGGCCGCTTCTTCTCATGCATCTTCCTGGAACCCATGACATCACAAAACCCAGGCACCCTGGTTCTCTCTCCTCAGCAACCCAGCTTGACATCATTGCCCAACCTGGGGGAAGGGAGAGAAGTGGGCGCGGGGCAAGCAGTAAGAGGGGGAGCCACCAGGAAGGTTAGGAGAGAAAGCAGAGACAGCTCTTCAAGCCCAGGTCTCAGGTGTCCAGCCGCGCCCATTCTTCTCTGTCCAGGAAAGACGTTCCCCTTCTTCTTCCTGAAGCAGGCGGCCCACCAAGTCCAGCGCGCCTCCCTTGCCTCTGCTCCATGGGGAGTGTAGGTATGAGGAAGGGAAGTGGGACGGCATGAGAAGAGGGCAAGCGAGCACTTTCTTTGCCCCAGCGTGCCCGATCCTTGGGTTTCCCGAATAAATGGGGTTTGGAAAAGAGAACCCAGGTCTATCCATTTCATGAATCAGAGTCTGCATCGGTAAATTTGAGTTTCATCAGCCTCCGAATGAAAGTTGTCCGACAGCAGAAAAGTAGCCAGGTGAAGTGAGCAGATATCTATACTGTAGAATATGAAAATATCTATTTCGTTCACACACAAAAAGTGAGCGTTCCCTCAGTGTTTAGCTAGTGTACTTTAAAACTGTGACTGCAAAGGTTGTCATCCCATCTGTACTCCACACCCACAACCCTTTAAAGCAATGCAATGAGACCAGATGGAGAGCTATCTTGACTATATTCCCATACTTTGCCTAAGAAAGGAAGGCGTGCTTTTGCTGTTGTGGTTGTGTGCTTTGGTTGGTTGGTTGGTTGTGGGGAAGCAGGGAAAAAGTAAATGCAGAGTGCTCCAGAAGCCCAGGCTCCATCTATTGATTAGGGCTTCTCTCGAGGTCAATATGTGTAGCTCAGGGTTGAACTGTAGAGTCCTTGGGGCTCTCTGAGCTTGGTTCTTTTCTTGCAAACATTTCATTACCCGGCTAATGCCGGGTAACGAAACGTTTGCAAGAAAAGAACCAAGCTCAGAGAACCCCAAGGACTCTATAGGGCTTCTCTTTTTGCTAGGCTCCAGTTTTGATCAGGGTTAGATCATCCTGATTCTGCCCCCAGACAGCCTTAAGGCCAAAGCCAGTCTTGATCAATCTGCATGCCCTAAATAGTTGTGCTCTGGAGAAGATTCAGTGGATCCCTGAGGCTTCCTCAGCCTGCCATTTGTAATTTGACAAATCAAGGGGCACCTGATTGGAGAATGGTGACAAACATCTTCAAACGTGATTCATTATGGATTGGGTTTGGTGTCCAAGAGCAAGTCTGAGATACACTAAAAGCCATTTTAGCTGTGATGGTCTTAGAACAGAAATCCAAACCCTTCGCCCAGTGACAATGATTAGGAGCAACCAGATGGCCCCAAGGGTGTTTCCAAATTCCACAGAACTCTGCATTAGGGAAGCTCTTACAGATGACTTGGGTCATCTTGCAGGTTTTGACATCCCCACCCCACCCCCCACCCCTGCAGACAGTCCTGCTCAAGAACCTTTGGTGAAGAAAGTTGTCATAAATGCATTGAACGTATATACTTAAAGTTCAAGAAGATGGTGAGGAAGTTCCTGACCAAATGAATGCTTGAATCTCTTCTCTACAATTAAGAACATTAGAGATCTAGGACTTCCAGGGAGGTATGGCGAACTGAAGATGGCTCTGCGGAAGCGGAGCTGACGACTGCAGCAAAGACTAAAGAACCAGTGAGCAGACAGGTTCCTTGGAACCTCTCCAGATAAGGAGAGGACAGGGGATAGCCTCATATGCTCCAGATGGCTGCTCCTCACAAGGAGACCACAGGAGACCAGTTTTCCACAGGTCTGAGCACCAGGAGATGATGGAATCGGCCATCTTGCTCACAACCATGGCAGAGCTTTTTAAAAGATCCTAAGTTTTCTACCTCACTTTCTAATCACTTTTGGAAGTTGCCTATTAACCATCTTAAAGCCATTAGAGATCTTCAGAATGGCAAGTTTGAAAAGTCTTCATCAGGTGAGTTTTGTCAGGATTTTCTCATGGGAAGAAATTTCATCTCGTTATCTGTACAACAACTTGTTATGTCTAGCGTATGTAGCGTAATGTAAACAAAACAACTTGTGACTATGCGTTGTGCACGTATACTGCTAGTTACTGCCACCTATTGGCATGTGTATGCTAGTTATTCAGTGGGGGGTACATGCTGGCAATATAACGGGAGGGCTAGATGCCCAGCCTGTCAGTCGTGTACAGTTTTATCCATCATGTAGGTTTTATAGGTTATGTAGTTGTAACTAATAACCAAGTAGTGTACCTCTTCTCTGAGAGTTTTTAGCTAGAGACTTTGTTGTGGATAAGTCTTGGATGCTAATATGAGAAGAAGTTTTTGTTATTTCCTATATTTTGTATGCAACTTGTATTTTATGGAGTTTTGCATTTTTATCAATAAAACCAGTTAGTATATATTTTCTGACTGGAATTTCTTTGGAGAGCAAAATATGGACATTGCATTTTGCAAGCTCTCATGCTGATGTGTGGTTTTCCTGAGAGCAGAGTTTTTGAGAGCTTTGCTACGCTCTGCACAAGTTTATCTTCAAATCTGGACAAAAGAAAAATTATAAGCTTAAGAACTTTAAAAATTTGAAATAAACAGCAAAAAGCTAAATACAATTTTGATCTAAGAAAGTTATAAATGGATTAAGGGTCCTAATAAATTTGGAATACTGACTTTTAATATAAGGTTTTGGAATTAAATATAAAAAATAAAATATTTTTCGTGGAAAACAGACTTATTTTGGCTATCCTGGCTATTGCCAGTCATAACAAAGATAAGTGATGATTTTAGAAACTGGATATTAGAGGGGACTAAAGGTTCTAAGCAGAAGGGGAAAAAAAACCAAGCCTGTTCTTGAGGTCAGTTAATAGTGGGACTTGAAAAATGACACAAAACATTATAACACTGGAAATATTAAAGGAGATCTTTGAAGAATGGAGCCAGAAATTAGTAACTACAAGATCAACACTGTCAGTAATGATGTCTGCTTCTCTGGATAGACTTTGTCCAAAAGATGTTAATGAAGGAATGACAGATGTGGAACAAATTTTATCTGACAAGATAGAGAAAGTACCAAAAATGGAACTACAAATGACAGGCCAAGAGAATGATTTGGAAAAGGGCCCTTTACTGAATACACAAAAGAAACTGGCTGAAGTTTTGAAAATTAGAAGGGAAATACAAATGATAAACCAAGAGAATGACCTGGAAAATGTTTTCTTACTGGAACTAGAAAAGAGGCTTGTTAAAGCCTTAAAGAAATCTGTGTGATGAGATAAAAAAGAAGAGAGGTCAAATCCTACGGCAATATTTGATTGAATTAAAGATTAAGACTGTTAGAAATAAAAGGAAGGAATATAAAGTTGGTTTATTTGGACAAGGTTAAAATAAGATATCTTGTTATTTCTGGCAATCCTTTATGGACTTTCTGTTGACATCAGGATTGGAAAACTGATGTTAAGGGATGGGATATAGGATGAAGAGGTATCTGTTTAAACTTATAGGGGGTGAAGAGTTACTGAATTTGTACTTGTGATGAAGGTTGGAAGTCACTTCTTTATATATTTCTTTTCTTTTTCTTCTCTCTTTTTCTTTTTTCCTGCACTTTTTATTCTTTGTTTCTTTCCATTCTCTTCTCTTTCTCTAAGTTTAGTTTGCATTAGTTTTTACTATTGTAATTAAAATTCTTAAATTATATTTTTGAAAAAAGAATATTAGAGACCTAGAAAGCTGTTTTAGCAGAACAACTCTGTGCAGAAGCAAGGCATGCTTTCTGGCACATCTTCTTCTTGTTGTTATTGATGCCTTCAACATTATCAATGGCAAATTCCATGCTTTGCACCTCCTGCTGCTTTTAACATAAAATGACTCAGCTTGGGCAGGAGTGCCAACCGCAGCATGTCTGACAATACAGAAGCTGCCACAGTCACAGATGTTAACTTTATTCTCTCTAGACTGGACTTCTGCAAGAAAGAATCATTTCATCTCACACATGGGCTTGATCAGTCAGCTAGAGAAGGCTTTCATCCAAGGTGTGAAGGGCAGAGGCGTGTGGAAAGTTCTCCTCTGGCACTCCTGGCCATGATAATAATATGCCAAAAGCAGGATACTTTCCCATTTCACCTACTCTGGGGCTCTAACTGCTGCTTGGCTTTATCTCTTCTATGCTGAAATTTGAACAAGCCACCATTTATTGGGTACCGAGTTTCCATTTTAGCTCGGAAAGATAGGAAGCCAACATTTTAAAGGATGTAATAAATGAAGGGCATCACGCAGCGGAATAAGCAGAGCAAGCATTCAGAAGGAGCATCACTTTATTGCTAGCATACAATTAGAAACGTTGCTCAAAAGAAGAATGGCCCCAGGGGCCATGCAGCCTCCGGGGTCTTGTCTCTGAAATAGTTGGTAGGCATGAACCCAGCTATGTGCATGTTTCAGGGTGGCCCCTTGTCCAGGCAGGCACGACCAGCGGGTCCCCCAAAGCATCAAGGTGTTGGCCTCAGAACTGAGCGTCACATCCACATGTGCAGCCCTTGGTGGTTTTCTGCTGCATGCCATCAACCTCTTTTGTGTCTCATCTCTGCCTGTGCGCGTCAGTCTGTTAAAGGGTAACTATCTGCTCTTGGGCAACCCAGTGTGGGATCTGGAGTGGGACAAAGGGAGGGGACCGAGCCCCAAACTGTATGCCCTTGGATTTTGCTTGATGGACGGGCAGGGCAAGGCAGAAAATAACTGGCTGATTATGGGGTGGGGCGGTTGTGGCTACTTGGGGGACTTGGTCCACCTCGAGTGCCAGAGGTAACTCATGGGTGCCGTTGAACGAGACCATCTCGGGCCATGCCAAAACACAAGCGCTGTTGTGCGAAGGGGAGGCCTGTTCCAGTTTGGGAACTGATGTCCACCATAATAGGGAAGTTGAGGTCTTGTCCTGGTCACAGCCACACTGCTCCACGTCTGGGGTTGCTGCACACCATATCCTGGCCAAGGCAGCGAAGAGGGCCTTGTTCTGGGGGGAGGCCTGTAAATTGGAGCCCAGCCTTGGTTCCAATTTTGCACATTCTGCAAGCCCCATGGGGACAGGGTCTGAACTGGAGGTGGAGGTGGAGGTGGAGGTGGAGGCGGTGGTGGTGGCGGTGGAGGTGGCGGTGGCGGTGGCGGTGGCGGTGGCGGTGGTGGCGGTGGCTCTGTTGGCTGAGGCCAAGGAACCGTGAATGGTATTGTGGGGTGTGTACTAGGCCTGGCCTGAGCATGAACCCAATTCTCAAGCTGTTGGACTTCATTTGCAGAAGCTGGCCGCTGCCAAGGTAGGTTTGCAGGAGGCACGGTTGGCTTCGGCCACGTTTGAACCCAGTTGTCAAACTGTTGGATTTCGCTCAAGGTGGTGGTTTGCTGCCACAGCTGATAATCTGGCTTTGCTGTGGGACTTAGCTGTGGTTTTATTCTGGGTGGGTGGGGAGCCTTGAAAAAGTTCTCCTTGGTTACATCTTTGATCCAGTCAAGGAAATGTCGTGTAGAGGAATAAATGCCTGGCTTGTTGGCCCTGGCACAGCCACTCCCCCAGCTGGTGACACCCACAAGCCAGAAGCGCTCGGACCTTTGCTCCCGGCACATGAGAGGACCACCGCTGTCACCCTGCAGGAAGAAGAAGGGGAGGAACATCAACTACAGGAGCACTGGAGCGGTCTGTGGATGATGTAGATCTGAAGGGGTGAATTGACTCTTCTTCATGTGTCAAGGCATGGCTGTGGCCAAGCTGAGGAGAGTCAAGAGCTGCCTCCATACCTGGTGAGGCAGAGATGCCTGTTAGGGAAGGAGGAAGCTCTCCTGGAAGTTGGGGCCATCTTAAAGAAGTCTGGGAAAAGATGGAGAAAAGCAGAGAAAACGTAACTAGAGATTTAGCTATGGGGAATGCCAGACTCATCCACATGTCCTGTTTGCCCTGGCACAAAGACGTCCCCCTTGTTTATTCAGGACATCAACACATGACACTGTCCTCCACACCCAAGCCCACCGACAAACAGCCTCCTCCCTGCCTTTTCTTAACCCTTGTCATGAGGTTTTTCCCCCCCACTTCCGCCAGCACAAGCCATAACAAACAGTCACTTCGCAGGAAGTCGTCCCAAACTAAGTTTAGGGGTGGGGCAGGAGTATCTGCAGGATATGTCAAGATGGCAGCCATGGCGAGGTGAGCCAAGCTCTGCCTCTTTTTTATGTGTGTTGTGTGTGCACTTTAGTGCTGCCATGCAGAAGACCCCCCCTTTTTTTGGAAGAGGAGGGGGAGGACCCAAACAACCCCAGCTACCTCTAGAGCAGGGGGAATTCTGGGAGTTGAAGTCCACACATCTTAGAGTTGCCAAGGTTGAGAAACACTGCTCTAGACCTTCTTTCTGAGGCTGAAGTTGCCCATGGACTAAACAGGAGGAGGTCTTCTCCTTTTGAGATGGCTGCTGATCCTCTCGTTTAATCCGCTTCCAAAATGACCACCCTGCCCCATGCTTCTTCTGGTGTGGAGGGTGTTAGCTCTTTGCCTACAAACCTGGCAAGTGTCAATGCCTCCTTGCTCATGCCCAGCACAGAGATTGTTATAATGGATTTTCTTGTTGTACCAAGCCGTGCTGTTACATGTGGTTGTGGGGATGAGGTTTACTTTGGCCTCCTGCAGGATGTCCGAGGTCACCGTTGGCTCTGCAAGCAAAAAGATTTAGTTTACGTCTTGCTTGGGGTTGGTTCATCTGAACTGACATTGCCTCACTCAAGTTCTCGCTAGCCTTGATGTAAGATGGTGGACCCAATGACTACAGGAAATCTGTCTGCACTGGCTCTATTCTTGCTTCATATATTCTAGGATTTGGGTGGCTAAATCATTAGGTTCTTACAACAAAGGCCTTTTAACTGGTATTCTGCATTTTTCCTTCCCACTTGGACTATTGTCCTTTAGACCTATAAGGTGCCCCCTCCCCTACTGCTCCCTCATTTTTCGCTGACCTCTGGAAAACAAACATTGTTTCCCCATTCCCATTTAGAGGATGGTCTTGATTGGAACAGGCCCCCATACTTCTCCCAAGGGGCTGAGGGATTTGCAACCTGCTGCTGTCAAGCTGAGTTCTGATCTAGGAAAAGACGACTATATTTTGCAAGGCAGGGAAGAATCCCAGATCTGAAGATCTCAGAGAAAAAGAGGGCCTCCTGGCTAAGACGTTGAAGAGCTGTTCTGCTGAGAGCTCTCCAACGTCTCAGCCCAGGGCTGGAAGGATCAGGAGGTTCCAACATGGAATAAGGCAGCTTCTTTCGTTGTGTTCTCACTGGACACTCCTTCTTTCTAGACATGCTGGAGCTCTCACTTGAGACATCTGTCACTCCCCAGCCACTGACATAGCAGTGAGTCAGTGATGAAACTTCCACATCCATATCCGGCAAGCAGGCAGGTTGGATGTAGTCGCTGCAGTTGATTGGCTGGCTCAGCTCCATCAAGGCCACATCGTTGAAGTGGGTGCTTTGCTTGTACTGCTGGTGCTCCACCAGGTTCTTGATGGTGCGCTCCTGGACGTCTGGGCCAGGCCGAGAAAGCTGAGCGGCACCAAGCACCAGTTTCCAGTTGTCTAGAAATCTGGAGTAGAGAAGAAGAAGGGAAGCTGTAGCCACTATGTATGTATGGAAAACTGCAAAAAAAGGTGTGATTAAGCTGAAACCAAGAAAGGCTGTCAGGGGGATAGAGATGGTTCATTAACTTTATGAAAGGGAGCTGGGATCAGAAGGAGCAGCTGAATCTGCACGTGTCTTCGGCTTCTGTACAGTAGCGGCAGGTGCTCGGTCCATCAGTCTGTCTGCCTGTAGGTAGATTCGATCCTACAGTCCCATTGACTACTCCATGGGCAACTGGGTGCCTTCAACATCCTGGATTTCAACACCTCCGCATGGCACCAGATTGGGAAAAGTTGCTATAGTTTTCCTTTGAGAGGTGAGCATGCTGGTGCTGGCAGCAGTCTTGGGTCTGAACGCACAAATAAGGAAGGAAGACGGAAAATGCCCAGTTTCAGCCCTGTTTGGATGTCATGTGTGTTACCTACACCACATGACAAATTCTTTCAGAGAATCCTTAGTACCATTGGTACCAGTGATTCTTTGGAGGAGACCCTGACAGGTTGAACCTACACCAGTTAAATATCATGTCTACAGCATAGCTCATGTCAAAAGCGATCCTTTTCTGCTCAGTGGTCATAAATTCTGCAGCCACACAACTTGAACGGAGCAAGCAGATCAAGGCATGTCAAAGTATTCCGGGCCCTTTGGCAAGAGCTGGGAGGGAAGAAAGAAAGGGAAGCCATACCCATGGAGGCAGGAAAGGGCAGGGAAGCTCACCACCAGCTGGGGCCTCTGAAGCTGGCTACCCGGCTGGCTGCTGAACCTCACTGAGCCCCATCCACCCATCCACCAGTGAGTGAGGAGGACTTGAAACTTCCTCTTTCACAGCTGAGAAATGCTCAAAGGGTTAGAAATAGAATAGAATATTCTATTTAATATTAATCAATTAATTATTGATAGAAATGCAGGAAATAAGCAAATGATGCTTGGTGCTGTTAAATCAGATGGTTCTTTCCACAGCTGGGGCCACAATGTCTCTGAGAAATGGCCTTCTACGGATCTGGGCTACCGGTTTGGCTAGCTAAGGATGAATGACTCATAAGAGCTCCCCAGGCCAGACTTCCCTAACACGGCACCCCTCCAGGTATAGCAAATAAGAACGTAAGAATAATCCTGCTGGTTCAGGCCAAGGACTATCCTAGTTCAGCATTTTGTTTCTCTTAGTGGCCAGTTCAGGTGTCTCTGGGGTGCTTGCAAGTAGGAAGTAGATATACTCTCCTCTTCCATTGCTGCTGTCCTGAAACTGGTATTGAGAGGGAGCTGCTCCAACTCAGATGTAACTTGGAGTCTTTAGGACTGATAGTCCTCCATAGACCTGTCCTCCATCCTGTGTAAGGAGGCCCTTTTGTCTGTTTTCAGTCTCTTGCCAATCAGCTTCCCTGGATGACCCCTTGCTCTGATTTTGTACATCTCAGTCATGTGTCAGTCTCCTTTTCCCCAGCTCAAGAGTCCCAAACATTCTAGCTTTTTTCCATGGGGGTGTTCAAGCACCTTGATCATTTGCCTTCTTCTGCACTGGCAGTCCCAAGACATGTGAAGGACATCTGGATGGGGAGGGTGCTGTAGAATCTCAGGTAGAATTTTATTGCCTGCTATGTGGTAGCATCTGAAGATGCCAAAGGATTTGACCTAGGACCTGCTGAATATCAGCCATGGACTTGGTCCATGGAGCCGTGAAGCCTCTTGGCCCTTCAGCTCTTCTCCCTTGACCAAAAGCCCTAAGGAAAGGGAAATTAGTTTGAAAACATTAAGCTTTTAAAGTTTACCTCTGCTTGTTCTGCTCCTAGATTACACCAAAACTTTACATCAAAAGCTTGTATTTAGTGGCACCATTTTTGATCAGCTCACAAAGGGAAAAGGGTTTTTTTTTAAGGGCATATAAAAAGCGATCATAAACTTTTTGGCTGTGGAAAAAGTGTAAATACCATGGTTAGGTAGCACTTTTAATGGGACCAGTAAAAATGGCATCAACTTTGCAAACTTTCAGTGACACCTTCAACTAACAGATTTGGTCTACAATCTTTATCTTGACAGCAATTTTGAGTAGAAGACCTCATGGCTGAAACGTCTGGCCTATTCTTCCCCACCCCACCCCCCATTCTCTTCTTCCCCACCTCTCACTTTTTACAACATCCAAGGAAGAAGAGTTATGACGAACTGAAAACTTTGCATATTTTGAGGTACCGTTTTAGTTATTCTCAGCAAAAGTATTACTCGATCTTTTTTGTGGGGGAGGGGGTTTTACAAAAGCTCAGGTTTTGCAAGCTCATTTTAACATAATCGCACAACATAGCAAGTCATATATATGGCATATGTGTGTCTTTAAGCATTCGGAGAATTTCAGATATATTCTCCTAGCAGCCATGACAATAGTCCTTTCAGTCAAACTGACTTGATTGTCCTATATTACTTGGGGGGGGGGAGGCAGGGGGAGGAATAGGATGGAATGCAGTAACAATGGAGTAAGACTCTAGGTATTTTTTCAAACTGGACTTGCTGGCTCACTCACGTGGCTGGTAAACTATAGCAGGAACACTGTATCTCCATCTGCAAATGCAATTCGGCCAGCCCCACCCCTGGGACACTCTGACTCAGCCGGTCTCCACAGGATGCCCTTCCTTCCCCTCACCTTTTATTTAAGAAGCAGTGGGCTGCCGTGAGGACCCAGCGAGAGCTGATGAGGGACCCCCCACAGGTGTGCTTGTAGCCAGCGTGGGTGGGTATCTGGATGCTGACAATCCAAGGCCACGTTCCTGGGAGCGCATCGATGCCGCCCACAATCCGCAGGTTGCTACTGTGACTGGAGGCCAAAGGACGTCGCCCACAGACCCCACTGCAAAAGACAGAAGCGTCGGTCAGGTGATGCAGGGCAGAAGTGCCTATGGGAAGGGGGTCAGAAAAACCAAGGTAACTACAATCACATGACCAAGGTCCCATTGCAGACCCCCCTGATGCAAGGGAGGCACCGTTGACAAGGGGGCAGAGGAAGGAGGCTTCAGCAATGCCTGCCATCCCACAGAGACATTTCCACAGGTAGCAAAATTGTAACTGAACAGTTCAAAACATCATTTCAGTTACCTTGCAAATACTAAACCCTGAAAGGAGAAACCTGCAGCTGGAAGGCAAGAATGCACCAAAAATCAAAACACAGTCATACAACATGTTGAAGCAGCTTACCGAATTAAGTCTTGGGGGGTTATCACAACATACTAAGCCAGGATGTTACTAGCCAAACTTAACATATTGTTGAGATTTGTAATCAGTTTAACAATGTTCATCGTGTGGGTGATAAAAAAAAAAAAAAGCATTGCTTTTCAAAATGAGACACAGATTAAACCCAGCCAGCTGAGATTCCTGCTGAACTCTTTCTGGAGAAGGAAGTTCTGGCAGGCTATTTTGGGACAGCTGAGTTGGTCCATCCTTGGAAAGAGCCAAGGAGAGACTTCTGGAAGAAATGGCAGACTGGAGACCGCTCTGCGAAAAGTCAAGCTGACAACCATGGTGAAGAACAAAGAGCTGGCGAATAGACTGGCTCTTCCAAACCTCTCCAGACAAGGAGAGGACTTGAGATCACCTACAAGTGCTCCAGACAATTGCTCTTTGCAAGGAGACTGCAAGACAGCAGTCTCCAGCAGGTTTAGAGCTCTGGGAGATGACAGCCATCTTGTTCACAACTGTGGTCAGTGCCTTTTAAAAGAAAGTTAAAGTTTGCAAACTTCCTTTTCTAATCACGTTCAGAAATTTCTTGCTAACTATTATTACAGACCTCTGGATCAACAAGTCTGAAAATGCTGGTTGAGTTTTCCTTCAATCTTTAACAAAAGAAAATTTTAATCATAAGCTTAAGAATTTTAAAAAATTGAAATAAACAGCAAAAAGCTAAATAAGACTTTGATCTTAGAAAGTTATACATGGATTAAGGGTCCAAATAAATTTGGAATAAGATTTTGTATTAATTATAAAAAATCCTTCCAATGGAAAATAGATTTGTTTGGACTTTTGCAAGACAAAATAATGATAAGCAATTTAAAATATTGGACACTAGAGGGAACTAAAGATTTTAGTTAAAGGAGAAAAATATGCAAGCCTGATTAACAGCTAATTACCTGGGATGTATAAAATGGTGCAAAATATTATAATATTGAAAATACTGAAGGATACTTTTGAAAAATGGAATCAGAAGTTAGTATCAACAATGTCAATAGCAATGTTTGCTTCTATGGATAGACTGTGTTCCAAAGATGTTATGGAAGAAATGGCAAGTTTTATTTGACAAGATAGAGATGGCATCAAAAGTGGATCTACAAATGACATGTTATGAGAATGACATGGAAGAGGATGTCTCACTGGACATACAAAATAACCCAGTGGATGTTTCAAAAATCAGAAAGGAAATACAAGTCATACATCAAGAGAGTGACCTGGATAATATTTTTTATATTGGATTTACAAAAGAGGCTTGTTAAAGCTTTGAAAAATCTTGTGAGAACGGACAAAGAAGAAATGAAAAGAAATCATATTCTAGGACATTATTTGGAGAGACTAAAGATCAAGACTGTTAGAAGTAAAAGGACAGAATATAAAGTTGGTTTATTTGATCATTAAAATATGATATGTTGTTATTTCTGGTAACCCTTAATGGACTTTCTGCTGACAATAGACAAAGCATGGATGCTTTATGGATTTGTGTGTACTTAAGAGTGGGGATATGGGATGAAGAGATCTTTGGTTGTGAACTAAGAGGGGGTGAAGAGTGACACAAATTGTTTATACTTGTTATGATGAAGGTTGGAAGTCACTATATTTCTTTTTTCTTTCTTTACTATATTCTTACTTTTCTTACTTTTTTTCTTCCTATTTTCTACATTTTTTCTTCTCCTTAGCGCCTTTCACTCTTTCTTTCTTTCTTTCTTTCTTTCTTTCTTTCTTTCTTTCTTTCTTTCTTTCTTTCTTTCTTCTTTTGCATTAGCTTTTACTATTGTAATTAAAATCCTTAATTTTAATTACATATTAATTAAGTACATATATGTACATATATGTATATGTATATATACACACATATATATATATAGGAAAGAGGCAAGAAGCAGTCCTTCTCTTGGGTTCAGGATGGTACAGCCCTCGGGCAGGATGCACACAAATCGGTCCCACCAGAGAATGTTTCTTCATTACGGAAGATGACTTATCACTTTCTAGTTTACAGTTAGAGTCTCTATTCTGTGTCAGCTTTTTCTAAGTGTGATTTAAATCTTCTATGGTCCATTCTCTGTATCTCTGTTCTAACTCCCATATGTTCTGACTACCTGGCTTCTATTCTTGAGCCCCTATGCTAACTTCACCACTCACTTAACTCTGACGCTCCTGGTCCCAGTCCTACCCACCACCAACTCCTCCTCTTTCTTGATGGGCTGGTCTCCACTGTCAGTTGACTGAGCTGGACTGGACCATCATGGTGTTGCTTGACATGGCCAGCAGTGCCACGTCTTGTAGCGCTGTCTGTTTGCCTCTTCTGACTTTGGGTCTCTGCTGCTTTTGTTTTTTTCTTTCACAGCCATCCTCTCATGTTCCTCTCTTAATCCCAGTAGGAGGTAGTGCAGGAATGTTGAGACCTTCCAGGGTTGAGGGCAACGGAGGGAAGAATAAAAGCAGCCAGCCAGAAGAGCATGGAGAGATGATCCAGGGCCAGCCCAAGACACCAGGGTTAAAGTCCCTTTTCAGCCATGGAAGTGCCCTGTCTGACTGATTCAGTTAACGCCTCCTAGTTCCCATTTCACAGAATTGTTCTTCCCGGAAATACAGGAAGGCAAAATGTTAGCCGTGCCATCCATGGGTGTCTGCAGAGAGGGCAAATGATGATGTAATCATGCAAATGCCACAACTTACATACTCACTCCAGGCTTCCTCACATAAGAACATAATTGCAGCATTTGTGTGATTATTGTACACCCACCCAGAGTCACATTTGTGAGATGAGCAGCTGAATGAATGAATGAATGAATGAATGAATGAATGAATGAATGAATAAAATGTCATCACACTTGTCATCAGTTCAGCATCATCACAGTTTTCTATGGAGTAAGGTTGAGATATAAATCTATCTACAAAATAAATCCAACAAATACATAAATACCAATAACAGGGCAGAGTTCTCCATCACAAGGGTTCAAGACAAGTTGTATGGCGTTCATCCACCCGAAAGAAACGGCTGAGGGGGAAACCGCTCAGAGACTGCCATAGCTCCTCACTCTACCTTATGGCCAGCCTAGCCCTGGTTAGATTCCAAGAAGTGGGAGCAAAAGAAGGGGACCTGCAGGAAGTGAGCTAAAGCCTGGGAGGGCTTCTGCCACCCTCCTTGCACTAGCAACTTGGACGTCTGGTGTGAAGGAGGTCTGGAGTCCCCAAGGTTTTCCTCTGTGGCCCCAGGTGCCGCAGTTGATGGGGCTGGAGGCATTCAAGCAGGCACGGGCAGAAAAGCTAAGTCTGCTGAGGAACAGGGATCAGCTGTTGTTTTGAGCACCCGCAGTTCTTTCTCCCCCTGATTTTGAGGCGACTTACTCGCATCTGTCTTCTTGTGCATGTGTGGACCATAATATGGAAAGGATCAAAATATGAAGAGGTAGCTGCTTCATCCTACATGTCTCAAGAAGTGCTCAGTTCCACCTTGGGCTTATGACATTCCTAATGACATCACAAACCATATACTTCTCAGCTTCCTCCAATCAGCACCCAGCCAATATGACATCACACCAGTTCTCGGCTTCCATCTCTTCTCCTTTCCAGAGGAAACCCCCAGTGCAAGTTCTCCAAGGGGCTGCCCTTGAGCATGGTTGCTTAGGCACTAAGATTGACAGGCAGCAGGCAAAATATTTTGATTTTTCTGCCACAGATGTGGTCCTCCAAAGAGTTACTTCCGTATGGTTCTAAATTCACATCATGAATCAACAAGAGAACGTTGAATGGGTTGGACCATGCTGCCCTTAGTGCCACCCCTCTTAAGAAGTAGAAATGGGTGGGCAGTGTTCAGTGAACATTCCCCTGTTACCAAGCTCACTTGGAGCAATCTAAACACGATTCGAGAGTCACTGATAAGTCTCCTGATACCTCTTTTAAAATGAGTAAAACAATGGAGGGGGGTGCTGTGTGCTCTTTTTGCATGTGCAGGCCAGTCTTGACTCCCAGTGACTGCCTGGACAAGTCTCTGCAGTTTTCCTGGCAACATTTTCGGAAGTGGTTTGCCATTCCCTTCTTTCTATGACTGAGAGAGAGGAACTGGCCCAAAGTCAGCCAGCTGGCTTCATGCCCAAGGCAAGTCTAGAACGTAGATTTCTCCACTAGTCCAGCACCTTTACCACTAGATGAATCTGGCTGTTATAGCCATGGGTGGGGGGTGTTTATATATGATTCAGAGCAGTAACTTAGAGGGCACAGTGTTTTCCATTTTTTGTAGGCCAATGGTCAGCTAACCCAACTGGCCCAGCTTTCTCCCAGGCCAGTAGCATTTTCTCTCTGAGGAGAGAGGGACAGATGAGACGGGCACAGAACAGTCTATGGAATGTGAGCATCGATGCTCCTGTTCTCTGCACGCCATACAACATTTCCAAGGTCAGAATTGGGCCCCTTTGGGGTATATAGATCACTCCCTCACCTCATCCCTAACCCTTGGCTCAGAGGTTCCCTTCATTAGTACCTATGCACAAGTGCCCCCCCAGTCCCCATCTCCTTAATGCCTTCTTAACTCAAACGTGGATTTTCCTGAGACCACGTGGTTACTGTGGAAGGCCAGAAGTAGGAACAGCTTCTTTAAGGAGGCTCCAAGAAGTGCAGCAAGCATACCTGTGTCACCTTCAAAGGACCTTCTCCACTTGAGATTCAAATAGCTGCAGACCTTGTGATACCTGATTTATCAGTCAAAGCTGCTAAAACTTCCCACGTGCTTCTGACGTCAACTGGCTGTCCAACGTCATCACCACAGCTGACCCTTAAGAGGAAGTGGAATCCTCTGCAAGTCAGGTATATCTTCTGGACCCTGAAGTCCAACCCCCAGAACCAGTAACTGTTCAAGCCTGTGTGAGAACTTTTCCTCATGGCCACATTAAAGTGCTTCCCACCATTCTTTGAAGGAGCATGACATTTGCTACTCCCATTGCCCATCCCCACTCTTTTGTAGTCATGAAGTGGGGAAGGGATATTGTCTGTGCTGCTTTAGTGTGGGACAAGTTAAGGAAAGTGATTGGTGGATTCCTCAGGCTTTATTTTCCCACTACCACAAATGTGACCTTGTGGCAGGAAAAACAGTCACCAAGCACTCTATTGTGCAACGGGGTTGGGGCATAGAATCCTGGGGTTGGAAGGGACCTTGGCAGCCTTCTCACCCACCCCCTGCTCAGGGCAGGGATCTTCAGACCACCCCAGACCCAGGGCTGTCCAACCTCTCTTGAAAGCCTCCAGTGACGGATGGAGCCCACGTGACTTCAGGAGTGCTTCATGGCTCTCATGGGCAGGAAATTCCTCCTTATTTCAGGCTTGGATCTCTGACTGTAAGCCTTCCACACCTTCTTTCCGGGGGCAGCCCTTCAAGGATTGGAAGACTGCTATCATGTCTCCCCTTAGTCCTCTCTTTTTTAGGTGATCTACCAGGACAACCTCAAGTACTATTCCTGAGCCAGATGCTGCCAATCTTGTAGCTGTGCAACTGGTTTTTCCTACCTAAGTGCAAAACCTCACATTTCTCACCAATGAACAGCACTTGGTTAGATAAAGCCCAATGTTCAAGTCTCTCCTTCTGAAACTTGAGCCTTCAGAGGTGTTTATTTATTTTATTTATTTATTTAACTTGTCCTCGCCCATCTCCCCACAACGGGGGACTCTGGGCGGCTTACAACAACTAAAATCAAAAAGACATAATTAAAATTATAAAAAGTTTAAAAGTTATAAAAGTTATAAAAACCAGAATTTACAGAAATAAGGATAAAAATAAAAAGGCTAAAAGATCCAAGAGGCCGATAGAGGCCACACCAGGCCGCTAAGGGGCCAGCCAACCCCATTTCTGGTATCCTCCCTCCCCGCTCCAGCCCAGATGGCAGAGCCAGGTCTTCAAATCCCTCTGAAGGGCCTGGAGTGAGGGGGCCTGTCTCACCCCCGGGGGCAAGATGTTCCAAAGGGCGGGGTCTACAGCAGAGAAGGCCCGCCTTCTGGACCCCACTAATCGAAGTTCTTTTACTGCGGGGATCTGGAGCATGCCCTCTCTGTGAGATTGGGTGGGACGGGTTGAAATCGTGGGGGTGAGGCGGTCCTTCAGATAACCTGGCCCCATGCCATGTAGGGCTTTAAAGGTGATAACCAACACCTTGAATTGGACCTTGAAGCAAACCAGTACCCAATGCAGCTCACGGAGCAAAGGTGTTATATGGGTCCTTCTTCAGGCCCCAAAAATTGCTCGCGCGGCTGCATTCTGGACCAGCTGAAGCTTCTGGATACTCTTCAAGGGTAGCCCCATGTAGAGTGCATTGCAGTAGTCTATCTTGGAGATAACAAGGGCATGAGTGACTGTCCGCAGGGCATCCCGATCCAGGAAAGAGCGTAACTGGTGCACAACCTGAAGCTGTGCAAAAGCCCTCCTGGCCACAGCTGCCACCTGCTCTTCAAGCAGGAGCCGTGAGTCCAGGAGGACCCCCAAATTACGCACTGGGTCTGTCTGGGGCAGTGCTACCCCATCCAGAACCAACAATGACAACGTCCCGGATACAGAGGAGCCATTAACCCACAGCCACTCCGTCTTGCCAGGGTTCAGCCGGAGCCTGTTGTTCCCCATCCAGACCCTCACAGCCTCCAGGCACCGTGTTAGCAATCCCCCCTCCACTTTGTGTCATCTGCAGACTTGATGAGACTCTTTTCTATGCCCTCATCTAAATCATGTATGAAAATGTCTGAAGAGCACCGATCCCAGGACAGAACCTCGAAGCACCTCACTGTGCACCTCCAAATTCATTAGGACCACACGTGAATTCATCCAATAGTGGAATCATCTATCCCACTTTTTAGTTTATCAAGGAGGGGATAGTCATAACTTTATCAAATTCTTTCGACCTCAGTTCATGACATCCACAGCATTCTCGTGGTTTATCAGGATTTTCTCATGGGAAGAAGGTCATCCCGTTCCCTATACAAAAACAGGTGTCGAGATTATTCTATGAAGCTAATATAAACAAAGCATCTTGTGACTTTGTTATGCTTTTTACTGCCACCCACTGTAATGTGTATGTTAGTTATTCAGTGGGGGGGTACATGCTGGCAATATAATGGGAGGGCTAAATGCCCAGCCTGTCAGTTTGTCTTGTATAGTTAACCATGTAGGTTTTTATGGGTTATGTAGTCTTAACTAGTAACCAAGTAGTGTACCTCTTCTCTGAGAGTGTTTTTTTTGGCTAGAGACTTTGTTGTGGTTAAGTCTTGGAAGCTAAGATGAGAAGAAGTCTTTGTTATATCCTATATTTTGTATGCAACTTGTATTTTATAAAGTTTTGCATTTTTTATCAATAAAGACCAGTTCGTTTATATTTTCTGACTGGATTTTCTTTGGAGAACAAAATATGGATATTGCATTTTGCAAGCTCTCATGCTGATGTGTAATTTTCCTGAGAGCAGGATTTTTGGGACCTTTGCTGCACTCTGTACAACAGGTTATGGGCCCAGAGCTCAGGACCCAGGGCTCAGGGCTAAGTTTCCAAGTCCAGAGGGGACCCAGGATGCAAAATCAGGACCATTTTCCCAGGACTGAGGACTGAGGTCAGTGGTTCCGGAACAGGATTCCAGGCGTGAGGTTCCAGGAATGGTGTCCAAGGTGTGAATCCAAGCGTGCTGGAAGCAAGGACTGAGATTCCTGAGTGACGGGTGATTTATGGATTTATTACCCTGCCTGTGACTGTTTCGTTTGAGGTTTGGATTTTTTTTCTGTGGTTGAGTGCTTGTTTTAAGTGAAATGTGGCAGCAGCTCCACCTACAGCAGTGAGCCTTCCATTTGAAAGGTTGAATTCAAAGAATTACCAAACATGGAATATAAAGATAAAATCTTTTTTCATGAGAGAGGGGCTTTGGCGTTATGTGGACAACGCACCCCCAGTGGCACCCATGAATGAAGAGCAAGCTTTGATGGACCGTGCATATGGTAATTTGATTTTGGGACTTGAGTCTTCAGAATTGGTGCAAGTTCGTGGTTTGGAAACTGCTAATGCATGCTGGGTGGCTTTGCGTGGGATTTATGCGAGGCAAACTTCATCTGCTATCGTAAGTTTGACAAAGCAGTTGTATAACCTTAAATTGGAGCCAGGAGCTAATGTAATTGAGCACCTGAATAAGATGAAAACTTTGTTTGCTGAGTTGGCAGATCATAATCTGATCATTCCCGAGCAACAAAGAGCATGTATAATTCTTTCAAGTCTGGATGAGTCTTTTGAGATACTCGTAGAGGCCGTACAGTCGCTACCACTTGCAGACCTGACAGTGGAGTATCTAACCAACAGGTTGACAGAAATACAATGCACACATGATATGCAGACTAATCCTAAGAAAAGATTTGATAACATAAAGCAGCAACCTTCTCCAGCTGGCACAGAATGTGCATATTTGGTGAGAAAATGTTTTTGTTGTAATTCTACCAAGCATCTTATAAAAGACTGCCCTATGAAAAATCAACCTGCTGAGAGTTCCAGAAGGTTTGTCCGTCGTGGAAAAGCAACAGTTAAGAAACAAGGGAGTACTAGACTGGTGTCTGCTTTGATTTCTAACAGAGACAAACGTAATGTTGATAAGTGGTTACTGGACTCTGGTTGTAGTGAAATCATTGTAAACAATGAGCAGTTATTACTGATTAAATGTAAACCTAAAATTCAACAGGTTAATTTGGTTGATGGTTCTGTAGCTAAAGTAACCATGCAAGGTGAAGTGTTCATACCTTGTTTGGGAGAAGTGGTTTCTGATGTACTCTGTGTTCCTACACTTGATTTTTCTCTTCTCAGTGTCCCTGTATTAACTAGCATTGGTTATTCTGTTATGTTCCAAGGTTCTGAATGCTATGTTACAAAAGAGGGGGCTGAATGTGCGAGAGGGAGAATGGTTAATCAATTGTATGAAGTGCTTCCTAAACAAGATGTGTTAATTGGAAGTTGTGCAGGTAATGTTCCTTTACATGATAAATGCATTCATCATTATCATAGAGTATTAGGTCATCCTGGATGGAAGTGTTTGTCACAAATGGCCAAAGTGTATCCAGAACTGAGATTCAAGAAGTGTTCTAAGTTTCTTGATTGTACTGTGTGTAAACAATCTAAAATAAAACCTGCCCCTGTCACCAGAAAAAGCAGCAGGATTTCTACAAGACCATTTGCTCTTGTGCATGCTGACTTAGCTGGTCCGTTTCCTCCAAGTGAGGGGGGAGCAAGATTCATGTTTGTTTTAGTGGAAGATAAAACATGTTTCACATTTTGTTATTTGTTGAAACAGAAGTCTGAAGCATTCTCTCGTTTCAAAGAATTTGTGTCTATGGTTGAAAAAAGACATGGATATCAAGTAGGGAGTTTGCAGACTGACAAAGGGGGTGAATTTATGAGTCTTGAGTTTAAAAATTGGCTACGTAAGAAAGGCATTTTCCACAGATTAACAAATGTGGGCATGTCTGCTGAGAATGGGATTGCTGAGCGCAAAATCGGTGTTTTGAAAGTAATTAAGGATAGTTTACTTATTGATGTTCAATTGCCAGCCAGATTTTGGGGTGAAGCAATTTTAACAGCAGTATTTCTTACTAACAGACACTGGAATTCAGCTGTGAATGAAGTTCCTTATTTTTTGCTGTATGGTAAACATCTGTGCTTAAAGCATCTGCGTACATTTGGAACTTTTGCTTATGTACAAATTCCTAAGTCTCAAAGAAGAAAAAACCAACCAAAAACACAGCATCTGAGATTTGTTGGTTATTCTAAGAAGTCAAAAGGTTATCGGTTTTATCTGGGTCGAAACCAAGTTGTTATTTCCAGAAATGCTAATTTTGAAGAGCCTTCTGAATGGCAAAGGCTGCATGCAAATTCAGAGGTTTTTTTGGAGTCACACACAGATTTAGCTAGAGAGCAAACACCACTTGTTGTACCCTCCTCTCCGCAGATAAAGCAAGAAGCAGAGGCTTAGCTGAAGTAGAAAAGAAAGAGGAGAAAGTAGAGGAAATACAAGAAAGTTTTGAGATTCCTCGTAGATCAACACGAATAACAAAAGGTGTTCCACCAGAAAGATTTGTTATTCAACAAGTCAGGGTGTGTCAAATAACTTGTGAGCCACAAAATTTTCAGGAAATGTTATCCTTGCCAATTGATGAACAAGATAAATGGAATGAAGCTATGGATATTGAGCTCAATGCATCAGTAAATAAGAATGTTTTTGAGATTGTTGATTTACCTGCATCAGAAAAAGCCATAGGTTCCAGATGGGTATTTAGAAAAAAGCTTTTACCTGATAATACTGTTCAGTATAAAGCTAGACTGGTTGCACAAGGTTATTCACAAGAACAGTTTGTGAATTATAATCTTACATTTGCACCTACAGTTAGGCCTGAATCATTGCGTGTAATGTTGGCCTTAGCTGCACAAAGAAACATGGTTGTACATCATTTTGATGTAGATACAGCTTATTTAAATGCTGAGCTTCATGAAACTGTGTATATGAAGCAACCTCCAGGTTACACATGTGAGGATTCCCAGAAAGTATACAGATTGCGTAAAGCACTGTATGGATTGAAACAAGCTGGGAGATGTTGGCATCAATGCTTAGATAAAGCTTTGTTGGAAATTGGTTTCAAGAAATCAATCGCTGATCAATGTGTATATACCAAAGGAACTGGAAAAGATTATACAGTACTTCTCACTTATGTTGATGATTTCTGTCTTGCTACTAGTTCTTTAAACTTGGTAAAAGAGTTTGCCAAGCAAATGGAGCAATATTTTAAATTGAAAGATCTAGGTATGTTAAGATACTACCTTGGGATTGAAGTGCATAGAGCTGAAAATGGAGAAATCTATCTGAGTCAAAAGAAAAAGATAGAACAGTTGTTAACAAACATGGGAATGTTAGATGCAAAACCTGTAAAAACTCCAATGACTTGTGATTTTTTGAAAAATGAAACATGTGAAAAGTTGTGTGAAACACCTGCAAGGTATCATTCTGTGAAAGGTTCTGTACTACACCTGGCACAATGGAGATGTCCAGATGTATCTTATGTTGTTGGGATTTTGAGCCGTAAGGTGGCTAATCCTACAGAACATGACTGGTTAGGATTGAAAAGATTAATGAGATATTTAAAAGGTACAATAGATTTTTGTCTTAAAATGTCAACTAATGGATCAGAAAAGCCTGTAATTTTTGTTGACAGTTCATTTGCAGAAGAAAGTGACAGAAAGTCCATAACTGGGTTTGTTTGTAAATTTGGTGAATCTACAATTGCATGGAAAGCAAGGAAGCAAACCTCCATTGCGTTGTCTACTGCAGAAGCTGAATTCGCAGCTTTATCAGAAGCAATCTGTGAATTAAGATGGTTTCAACAATTATTCACTGATTTAAACATTCAAGTGTCATTGCCTTATACAGTGTATGAAGATTCCCAAGCCTGTATAGGGTTAGCTAAAACAGAAAACATTAGAGCTCGTACAAAGTATGTTGATGTAAAGTATAAAAATGTGAGACAAGCTATGTTAGAAAATTTCATTGATCTGGTGTATTGTACATCTGAAGCAAATCTTGCAGATGTATTTACCAAACCATTGCCTATTGTACAACATGAAGCAATGTTAGCAAACCTTGGATTAGAACAAATGTAAATTGTTGTTGTATTGCTGTAATCAGTTGTTTATACTGTCTGTAACATGTGTTTTCGCGAACGGGCTGAGAGGGGTATCAGGATTTTCTCATGGGAAGAAGGTCATCCTGTTCCCTATACAAAAACAGGTGTCGAGATTATTCTATGAGTAATGTAAACAAAGCATCTTGTGACTCTGTTATGCTTTTTACTGCCACCCACTGTAATGTGTATGTTAGTTATTCAGTGGGGGGGGTACATGCTGGGAATATAACGGGAGGGCTAAATGCCCAGTCAGTCAGTTTGTCTTGTATAGTTAACCATGTAGGTTTTTATGGGTTATGTAGTCTTAACTAGTAACCAAGTAGTGTACCTCTTCTCTGAGAGTGTTTTTTAGCTAGAGACTTTGTTGTGGTTAAGTCTTGGAAGCTAAGATGAGAAGAAGTCTTTGTTATATCCTATATTTTGTATGCAACTTGTATTTTATGAAGTTTTGCAGTTTTTATCAATAAAGACCAGTTAGTTTATATTTTCTGACTGGATTTTCTTTGGAGAACAAAATATGGATATTGCATTTTGCAAGCTCTCATGCTGATGTGTAATTTTCCTGAGAGCAGGATTTTTGGGACCTTTGCTGCACTCTGCACAACATGGTTTACTAATCTGTTCAAAAAAGCAGTAAGATTTGTTTGGCATGACCTATCTTGGCTTAATGACCTTGTTTCTTTCTACTGCTTGATAACCTTTTTTAGGATTTTCCAAGTATTCATGTCACGCTGGCTTGTCTATAGTTTCCTGGGTCCAACTTTTTCCTTGTTTAAAGATTGGAAGTGTGTGAGTGTTTTTAGAGAAAAGTTGTTTGTGCAACAAGCTTATCCTGACCCACTACTTCACAGGATCATTGCTGCAGGTCAGAAATAGTTTCTGACCTCTCCTTTCTTGTGACATCCCTTGTTTCTGGGAACTACATCTATTTATTGCTGGCTTTGCTACAGTGAACATGACATTGCACCAACCCTGGACTTTTTTTCCCCAAAGTGCAGCACTTCTGCAGAACTTTGGGGAAGTCCATTCACCCAGTAGCAGGAACCCTGGCTGGCCACACTACACAGTTCCTTCCTCTTAGCATGACATTGTCTCCACATTTCAGTGTTGGTGGGAGTGAAGACAGTCAGAGCTTTTGAAGGACTGGGAAATGGAACTGTCTAGCATGGAAATGCCTTTGTTTCCTGAAAGAATCAATTTTACACATCATAGGATATATTGAATAATATAGTAACCTAAAAAACGTGGCGTGCACTGCACATTAACCTACAAAAAAGCAAGGCTAAAACCCCAATCATGGATGAATGCGTGCACTTCCATGTGCGTGCACAGAGCCTGATCAACCTTTTGTAATTCAAGCTGATGCATCTGATGTGGCCATAGGAGCAGTGTTACTTCAAAAGGACGAAGAGGGGTCACTCAAGCCATGTGCATCTCTCTCTCGTAAATTCACTGAAACTGAAAGGAGGTGGCTACTATGGGGAAAAAGAGGCTTTTGCAGTTCGATGGGCTTTACTGAAGTGGAGACACCACCTGGAAGGGTCGCCCCATCCTTTTGAGGTGTGGACTGATCACAAAAATCTAGAGGCCCTCACAACACCCAGGAAGCTTTCTCCTAAACAAGTTCGCTGGGCTCAATTTTTCAGCCATTTCAAATTTTCACTAAAGTTCATCCCAGGAGGGAAAACTTTCTGGCTGATGCTTTATCTAGACTGCCTCAGCATAACAGCCAATGAGAGCAAATTGTGGCATCAGTGATTCCTAAAACACAACCTGGCTCAGTGGCACTTACCAGAGCCCAGACAAAAACTTCTAGACATGCACCAGCTAACAAACTGCTTCAAAAAATAAATGCAGCATTAGAATCAGATGAATGGTTCCAGGAAAATAAGAATACTTTAGAGAACAACAAGCCTGGTGGATAGGAAACAAATTGTATGTACCATCCTCTCTATGTAAAGACATTTTACAAAGAGGCCATGATGACAAAACAACTGGACATTTTGGGTTTATAAAAACTTTACATTTATTACGTAGGCAATTCTGGTGGCCTACTATGAGAAAGGACATATCTGAATATGTGAATCCATGCCCTACATGTCCTATGGCAAAAAGAGGGGAGGAAAACCTTTGGAACTGTTACAGCCAGTAGCTACTCCCCAACAACCTTGGAAGAAGATTGCTGTGGATTTTATTGTTAACTTACCTGAAAGTAGTCACAACACCGTTATCTGGGTGGTCATTGACCTATTCTCTAAACAAGCACATTTTATTCCATGTGCTTCAACTCCTAACACTAAAAAACTTGCCAAACTGTTTATTCAACACATATACCGCCTCCACGGCGCCCCCCAGAGGGTGCATTCAGATTGTGGCCCACAGTTTACCTCCAAATTTTGGAGGGAATTTATTAAATTGATTGGTTCCACACAAGCCCTGAGTTCTAGTTTTCATCCCCAGACGGATGGGGCTTCTGAGAAATTGAACTCATTATTGGAACAATATTTAAGATATTTCACCAATCACCAACAAGATGATTGGACAGAACCGTTACCGTTTGCTGAAGTTGCTTACAACAATACTGTGCACCACAGTACTGGATTTATACCTTATAAAATAGCTGCTGGGCAAGACTTCATGCCTATTCCAGAGCTGCCTTTAAAGGATTTCCCTGAACTTTCAGCTGACCAATGGATCAATAATATCACACAACTATGGCCTCTAATTGTTAAATCATTACAAAATGCCAGAGAACAACATAAGAAATTTGCTGATAGAAAACATTCTGCAACTCCTCCCTGGAAAGTGGGCAACAAAGTCTGGCTTTCTACCAAAAACTTAAAAAGCGCTCAACCTTCTAAAAGACTTGGGCCTAAATTCATTGGGCCTTTCCTGAGTGAAAAGGTCATCAGTCCTGTTGCTTTTAAATTAACTCTTCCAAAACATTACAGAAACATACATCCAATTTTTCATGCTAATCTTCTAAAATCTTTCAAAGACTCGAGTACATGGCATCCAACCAAACAACCTCCTAACCCAATTATGATTGAAGGACAAAGTCATTTTGAAATACAAGCCATATTAGACTCTAGGAAATATAAAGGCAAACTTCAATATTTGGTCCAATGGAAACATTTCCCAAAAACACACCATGAATGGGTGGATAATGCAAATGTTAAAGCACCAAGATTCATTGCAGACTTTTATGCCAAATATCCAAACAAACCTAAATAGTAGTGTTTAAAATATCATGCAAACTATCATTGTATATGTATGTTTTATTTTCAGATCCTGTTCAGAATGTGAAGACATTCCTCTTGTTGGAAGGCGGCATGTCAGGATCTGCGCAAGGTAGAAATTTAAGCTTAATTACATGTAGTCTAGTAATGCATAGTTGACAGGGTTAAATGTTATAATTCTTAATTGGAGGCCCGCTTGCTTGTTCCTACCATCAAAGTTAGGAGAGAAGGGGGAGGAAGCTGCCAAGCCAGATGCTGCCATTATCTCTGCAGAAGTGCCAACAAGGTCAAGCAAGCGTGAGACCAGGAGAAAGGCGCGAGGAATTTCAAGCAGGAAAAGAAAGTAGAAGG
Organism: Liasis olivaceus; assembly: GCA_030867105.1. Lineage (NCBI taxonomy): Eukaryota > Metazoa > Chordata > Lepidosauria > Squamata > Pythonidae > Liasis > Liasis olivaceus. Next base: position 80,857,388 of record CM061355.1, read on the forward strand.
GGGTGGAAAGAGCTTAAAAGGAAAGGTTTTGCTTAGCAATGCTTAGACTCAACAACCTATAGATGCTGTACATTTCTCTCAATAAAGAAATCTTTAATGGAACTAATTAGAGTCCAGAGGATTTATTGAACTTTGGGAATGAGTGTGCAGACTCTGACAGCCACGCACCTATACTTCCTACAGAAGATCACTCTGAATGCTGTTCACGAAAGCGAACATTATTGTGTGTCTGTGATCTTTAAACGAGAAAGCCAGTTTGGTGTTGTGGTAAAGGCATCAGGCTAGAAACCAGGAGGCTGTGAGCTCTAGTCCTGCCTAGGCACGAAGCCAGCTGGGTGACCTTGGACCAGTCACTTTCAGCCGTAGGAAGGAGGCAATGGCAAGCCAATGGCCAAGAAAACAGCAGAGACTTGTCCAGGCAGTCTCTGAGAATCGGACACAATTGAAGGGATTAAAAAGAAAATCTTTAAAGTACCACAGACCTGTTGCGTTTCTGTAAACTGAAGCAATACAGTTATGGACTGATTTGGAACTGGACTAAGGAATATCTCGGAGAACAGAATGGGGCTTGGGTCAGTAGAAGGGTAATGGCCAGACCAAGAGTCGCAAGGGCAACGCTGTGTTGGGGGTGGCTGGACTGATCTTGCACACAGCTTACTGGAAAGCATCCCGCACCTTCCACCTCTGAGATACTTGGATACAACCCCCAAAGCTGATGTCAGCGCCCTGCGCCCAACTGTTCAGGAGCCTGCCAGAAACAGGTAAAGCAGCTGCCACCAGCACAAGTAAAACTGATATGAGTGTTGTACATTTTTACAAAAATTTAATTGAAGTACATCTATTTTAATCATGTGTTAAATTTGCTGGATCACTTCCGATGTTCTATTGTACAGAATACTTTATCTGCATAAGGGAAGACCCCTTAAGCGAATAAAGCGACTCACTGCACAGCAAGGGTTTGGTCTGGGATTAGGTTTGGGAATGTGGACGTCTGAATGGCCAATGTTTTGGCCAGTTTGGATTCCCGCTATAGCCATAGTAACTACCTAGCGTAATAGTCTTTGTACGTCTTTTGGGCTTGGGACGTGGAATTTGTGGCTGAGGAGCTTTGGTAGTGGCAGTGGTGGTGGTGGTGGTTGTACTGGTTTCAGTGGTGGCTTCTGTAGTAGCTTCTGTGGTGGCTTCAGTGGTGGCTTCAGTGGTGGTTTCAGTGGTGGCTTCCATGGTGGTTTCAGTAGTGGTTTCAGTAGTAGTTTCAGTGGTGGTTGCAGTGGTGGTTGCCGTGGTGGTTGCCGTGGTGGTTGCCGTGGTGGTTGCCGTGGTGGTTGCAGTGGTGGTAGTGGTAGATGTTGAAGTGGTCATAAGAGAATGAGTAGTATTTTTTAGCTGCTGGACTTGAGTCTTGGATCCAGTTTGAAAGAAAGGCCATGGATATCGCAGTGTTTTAAAGGGCTGTGGTTGAAGGGATGGAGGCTCTGGTTTTTGTGTTGATGCCACCTCTGTTTTGGAAGTTGGTTGGGTTCGGAAGGATGTTTCTAACTGCTGCTTCTGTGGAGTACCTTGGGACGGAGGTGGCCTTGTTCCTTCTGTGGATGTTGTTTGCCTTGGTGTCGATGGACTAGATGTGGTTGATGATGTTACCCCTGGCTGCGGCTGTGGCAGAGGGATGGCCTTCTGATGGAGCTCTTCTTTTGTGTAGCCTTGGATCCAGTCATAGAAGTTCTGGGTAGAAGTGTAGACCCCGGGCTTCTGGGCCCTGGCACAGCCCAGTCCCCAGCCAGTCACTCCCACAATCCAGTAGCGCTCAGACCGGTTTTCCCTGCACATAAGAGGTCCTCCACTGTCACCCTACAGCAGGAAGAAAGAAGAAGCCATGAAGGGAGCCACTAGAAGGAGCAGTGACGAGCCAAGAGATGACTTGCTGGCATGTTGGTTGAGGAAAGGAGATGCAGTATGGCCTTGTGGGGGTCATAAATCAGGATCACCTCCCAAAGCCCATATAGCTTGTCCAACCCCGCTTGGCTTCTATCAAGATCACCCAAGGTCATCTAGGTGCTACTACCTGCACTAGATAATCCATGTGGAATAGTGGAAGACTTCACTCACAGGCACCTCAATAACCAGGTTAAGTTTGTTCTCTTTCTACTTTCACACAGTTCTGTAAATGTTACACTATAAAATAAAAGGGTGACTTAGGCTCACGCAACATGCTAACCTACCAAGTAACTAAACAAGGTTAAAACCAGCCAAGCTAAGTATTGGGGGCATACACTGGGTAAAATACATTGTGTGAACACAACCAATATAAATAAACGTCCTGGAGTCACCAGTGTCAGCATTTCCAATAGTTTAATATCGCTGATGTAGCAAAACGGCCAGGCTGACCAATGGGCCATAGACACTCTTTCCTAAGACTCTTTGGCAAAAGGATAACATATTTTTTTATTTTATTTCTATTTTACTATTTTATTTTATTTATTTTATATTTTACTATTTTATTTTATTTTACTCATTTTATTTTTATCCCTGAATTCTGTGAAGGAATTTGTGGCCGCACTATATGGAAGAGGGCTTGTGTCTGGTACCTACAGTAAAAAGTCCTCTTGGGAAGGACTTTATAGTTTCACTCCAGACCACACGGCGAAAGGGCACATCTGTCAGCTGCTTCATTTTCATCCTCCAAAGTGGGTCCTCGCTCCTGTTTGGCCAGCTGTCATCCCAGCTGGCAAAGGACGATGCTGGCCCAGACTTTTTCACCCAGCAGAACCCGTGCCTCCCTCTGCCTCGGCATTGTGCCCATCACAGATGGCCCCGATGGCCCTGACTTGGCCTTGCATGTTCAATTTTTTAGATTCTAAGCACCAGTAGTGGAAATCATTTCCGAACTCCAAATAATGTTTTGTTGTTAAAAAAAAACCTACATTTATTTACACTATTTGTAAGTGACCCCAATCAGTTACAACTCTGGATGGCAAACCACAGTGCAGAAGAAGAAAATAATCCACCACATAAAAACAATATTGTCTACGTCCGAGATGAATGCTCAGAATCAATCTATTTGAGTCACACACATGCTGGAATAGCATGGATTTAACTGCCTTGTGAAAGGCGTGGAGAGAGGGGGGGGGCAAATGTACATCTAGAGGAAGCATGTTCCAAAAATGGGGGCCGTGAAGGAGAAGGCCTGCTGCCTCTCTAGATATGTGGACCAGATGGGCAGATTCAGTGCTGGCAAGGCAGTGCCTGATGGAACTCAGTGTTACCCCATACAAGGCTTTAAAGGGGATAACCATCTCTTTGAACTGGAGTGTGGTGACTTAAGACTTGGTGGGGATCTGCAATGGTGGGGTTGTCCTGTCAGCTTGGGCATCCCATTCTGGACCAACTGCAGCTTCCAAGTCTTCTCCAAAGCCAGCCCCATGTACAGTGCGTTGCAGCAGTCTGGCCCAGTGGTGATCAAGGCATGAATCATCCTCACCAGGGCTTCCTGATCCAGGTGGCATTGCAACTGTACACCAGCTGAAGCTGGGCAAAGACCCCCCCCCCAATCTGTTCCAAGACAGTCCAGAGAATATGTGGGTATAACCTGCTCACCCACCTGGCAGGTGTCAATGCCTCCTCCCTCAAATCCAGCACACAGGTTATTGGTGGAGATGCTTCCATAATACCAGTTGCTGCTGTTGCACTTCTCTGAGGATATGAGATCCACCTTGGCCTCCTTCAGGACATCTGATGGAGCCCTGGCTGCAAGTGGAAAGAAGGTAGTCATTGAATTTCTCCATGCACGTTCCTTTGCCTTCTCCTTTTTCTCTGCTATTTTAGGAGCTCCCATGCTCCACTCCCAAGGATAAGCAGGCCCTCCCCTCTCCCCGTCCCCTGCTGTGGCGATGCTCAACGGGCAGTTGGCTCTGCTGAGGGCAGCCGTCTGCAAGGGGCCCTGTGGTGAAATGCTCCCGCAGCCACTTAGACAATTGTATGAGTAGGAAAAGTGTAGCTCTTTGGCTTATGCGGAAGAGAATGATCGATGTAATGCTTCCAATAATACTTGGATTAGTTGATGACATAAAGGTAGTGATTATGTTTAACCACACCTGGTGCAATTTTTACAAATGGACTGAAAGATGAAACTCAATGGAAGCCCTTCAGTGTATGAATGGAAAATGAGTAGGAATGTGCTAGTGACAAAAGGATGGGAAGAGGCAAGAAGCCACCAACGCTGCCGACCAGGAACCTTCTGTGTTGCCAGGAAGAGAAAAGGAGAACCCCCTGAAAGTTATCGGCGATGAAAGAGCAAGACGGGGTTCACCACGTCTCTTGATTCAAGGCCATACCAGGCTTTGGATGTGGCCTATCAAGCGTTGCACCCCAAAAGTGGGTGAGGCCAGGGGTGCATTAAGCATCTACAGGGCACAGATTTTATCCCTTCAACCCAACACAAGTCCACAAAATACAAAGGAGACGCAAATTGAGTATTTCAAAAGAAGTTTAAAACAAACGAACAGCCTTTCTGAGTGGTTTTCAGATGGAGATTGTGGAAGGAAAGGGGAGGCTGGGAACTCTTCTTTCCCAGGTATGTCTACAGCGAAGTAGGGCTGCAAAAACTGGAGAAGAGCTACTAACTCCTTCCCCTTCTGTTTTTTTGTTTTTGTTTTCTTGGTTAAAAACCACAGCAAAGCTTCTGGTACAGTATTTTTCAAACTTGGTGACCTTAAGATGTGTGGACTTCAACTCCCAGAATTCCCCAGCCAGCACACTCTTGTCTATCCTGACCCCCTTCCTTTCTCTGTCCCCATGAGTGGCTGTGTCCTTCCCAAAGCAACGTCAACATCAGCACCAGCCCTTTGATCTGTTCTGAATGGTGGGAACAAAGGCGGCTGTCTGATGCCTTCATCTGGGCTCCTGCCCTAACTAATGACCTCCCCTTCCTCCTCTCCTTAAAGCAACCTAGAACCAGCTCAGAGAAGGGCAACAAGGATGATCATGGGACTAGCGCCCAAGCCCTAGCCTTGAGACGGGAAACAACACCAGAAAGGGTGTCATGTAGAAGAACCTCTTCTCCTGGGTCCAGAGTGCAGAGTGTGGAAAAAGGAATTTAAGTTACAGGAAAATAGACGTCCTTAACAGCTGGACAAGAGTGAAACAATGGCCCAGGTGGTAAGATCCCCTCTGCTGGATATGTTCAAGCAGAGGCTGGATGAACATCTCTCGGGGATGCCTGCATCTGGACTGTGCACTGAGCAGAGGCTCCATGACTTCAAGGCAAGAGCACACGTGGGGGGATGGGGGAGTCAGAAAAGTCAAGATGGTGTTTGCAACCACACAGTTGAAGCCCTGCCCCTTTGTGTCACATGTGCTATGCTGTAACAAAGGGATATGGCTTGGATCATGTGCTTGGAGCCACCCTCTTGACTTGGTTGATCTTCCCCCAGCAGATGTCCTTCCCACTCTATGAGCCTATGATTACTGGACCTCACAGGGCAGACATAAAGCAGTGCGAGAAGTCTTTCTTGGGGCAAAGGATGACTTTGTGAGAGCGGTGTCTGCCCTCCTCCCCCCATCCCTATGGCTCTTACCTTTCTCCCGCGTATAGCCCCACCCAGCAATGTAGCAATGGACCATGGTGGAGACGTCCACCGAGCTGTCTGGCAAGCAGGCGGGCTGGATGTAGTCATTGCACTTGACGGGGTCATCCAACTCCACCAGGGCAATGTCATTGATTTGCTGGCGTGGCTGGTAGTTCTCGTGCTGCACCACCCTCTTGGGGAAGCGAACCTCTGCATCAGGGCCTGGATGGGACAGTTTACTCGTACCAAACACCAGTTCCCAATTTGTTAGATACCTGGGAGAGAGAAGAGCATTAGAAGCTTCATTGAAGATTGCCCATCCACCCCAATATTGGGTATACCACCTTAAACCACACAAAAAAGGAAGCTATGCTGAGAGATTCCTCAGGTTTAGAGGGGGGGCAGGCATCTCCAAGCAACCTCAAAATAATGTGCCCCCAAGAAGGAGGCTGTGCTCAAAGATAGCAAGGCCATAGAGAGGTCAGCAGAACCAACAGGGGTGGACACCCCCCGGCCAGTCCCCAAGGCCTTTTTCAGTCCCCAAACTGGAGCTAAAACTGGTCTGAAATGGATGAACACACACAGGAAGCTCATTTATTGTATAATCAGGGGGCTCCCAAGGGTGTGGTCAAGATGGCGGCTGGGACAGGGTGATGAAAGCTCTGCTTGTTTTCACATACCCACGTGACATTCGTACAAAACAGGCAGCACATCCAATGCCCATCCCGGCTGTGTGCCAGGGTCTCCTCACCTTCTCGGGCTCACCTTGTATCTTTGAAGCAGTGGGCAGCCGTGAGGATCCATCTGGCGCCAATGAGCGACCCTCCGCACGTGTGCTGGTACCCAGACTTGAACGGGGTCCGGATGCTGACCATCCAGGGCCAGGTCCCTGGCAGGGTGTCAATGCCTCCCACCACGGGAAGGGAGTGGCTGGGTGCCAAGGGGCGCCGTCCGCAAAACCCGCTGGAAACAACAAGAGCAACAATACCTTGGAGTCTCCTGGCAGCAGTTATTGGCTTAGGTCAAGCCCTGTTAGCTGGTAGCGCGACGTAACTGAATCTCAACAGCTTGTAGAAACCATTTTCCCACCCAGCTTGTACCTCCTAGTATAGTGTTCCTCAACCTTGGCAACTTTCAGATGTGTGGACTTCAACTCCCAGAATTCCCCAGCCAGCCTTGAAGTCCACACATCTGAAAGTTGCCAAGGTTGAGGAACACTGTCCTAGTGTAATAAAGGCAGAGCTGCTCTGACTGTTTCTCCCCTGCACTCCCATGGGCTGAAGAGTCTTATTTGCTTCCCCCTCCCCATTTTCTTGAGGTCCCTGAGACATTCCAGCCCAGCTTATCTGTCTGTCCCCCAACATTTTCTGTAGGTCCACTTATGTAAAGGAAAGCAAATCTACACAACGAGAAAGTCAGCTTACCAAGCCCGAGTAATGATGGTTTAATTGACTATTCGATAAACACGAGGAAGGATGTTTGGGGAGAGGTCAACAAAAGTCAAGATGGCGGCTGCAGCTCACATGTGGTTAATATGGGTCCCACCTCACAGGGCAGCAGCCGCCATCTTGCCATCTCTGAACATGTTAGCAAGAGATAAAATATTGGGAGAAATAGAACCTGAGGAAAAATGTGGAGGTGCAGAGGAGGGCGAAATGCAAGGAAGTCACCCAACCGGGTCTGAATTCCAGCTGTCAGAGATAAGGACTGCCATGGAGCAGGACACCTCATGGTCAGGGGCCAACTGAGGAGATATGGGAAGACATTTGTGATGGATGCCGCTGGAAAAAAAACTGAAATGAACGTTGACAGGATCTCATTTGCAAAGCCTTCAACATTCACACACCTTGGCATCAGATGTTGGTGCCTCCTCTCTCCTCAACTCCTTGCCAACTTCGCCAATTTGCCATGGGGGACATAGGAGTAAATGTGAGCATACATGCGTCTCATAAATTAGTGCATCTAATAAAAGCTTTGCGGGCTTTCTGCATACTGCGTGTTTTCTCTTGAGTATTCCACTTATTACCTAGGATCCTAAAGCTTGTCCCTCTGGTGTGAAGACGTGAGTGTGTTCCTTAAATACTCAGTTCCCCCTTCTCTCCCCCCACAACCAAGACACGACGTGCTGCTAAGCTGCAGCTGCCCCATCAAGCCCTAGGTGGGTTTGGTGGGTTGCACGGAGCTTGAAGGAGAAGAAGAATGCATCACGGGGTCCAAAAGCTCCACTCACCTGTAGGTGGAAGTCTCAACTATAAAGCGAGGAATTTGTAGCATAAGTAAATCTTGAGATCGGACCATCTCTTTCCTAGTCCCCTCGCCTGAGTTTACACAACACCTCAGATTGGATTAAAACAGGGCTTGATTATTTGTGCCCCAGCATGTTGTGGGATGTGACCCTCACGTGAAGTCAGGGCATGGTTGGTGTGGGCGCTGGGTGTGATGTGCAGCCAGGCTTCTTAAGAGCTTGGCGAGTGTCCCTCCCCTTCCGGGTTGAGAGAAGACATGCTCTACCAGTTGGATGGGGAGGGCCTCCTCTACCCCTTGGGGCTCGATGATTTATTTCCTTCTTTTAATTCTTTCTCTTTTACATTTGCGTGCTTGCGAGCTGCTTAGAGCCTTTGGGAATTGAGCAGCAGATAAACTGCAGAGCTCAACCCGAACCCTCATCACGCTACGAACTAGCACGGTGATTTCACGGCGTGGAGAACCAACATCATTTAGAACAACTAGTTTGGGGAGTGAAGGGGTAATAAAAGATGTGATTAAGGAGTGAAGATTTCCCTACAGATTGCATACTTATAAAAGGCAGTGCCTCGTGGCTTCCATGATTCACTTGCCGAGCTGTGAAAAACTACCTATAGGTGGCAAATGCAACCCAACAGTAAAAGTTTGTGGATTTACCTTATTCATAAGCTGTGGTGTGTGTGTGTGTGTGTGTGTGTGTGTGTGTGTGTTCTTGCAGCAAGACACACGCCTGTCTGCTGCCCCCTTCAGATCAAGAAGCTAACAGCTCTTTCTTCAGGGTCCTGGGTGCAGATGGGGGCGTGGTTTGGATCCTGGTGGTGAAGTTCCAGACAGGTGGACAAGGGAGACAAGAGAGAAGAAGGAAGACCTTCTTTCTGGGGGAACGCCTGCCCCTCTTTTTGCTCTGCAGCTTCTAATTTGGGGGTGGGGGGCTTCATTAGTCAGACCCTCACATTGCCAATGCACGTAAAATGCAAAACCTGGGACCATCCTGAGGCACAGACTGGATTTCTCCTCGACTCATCCCAGTTCAGGGGCTGATGCTCTGTCTTATTCCACAGTCCAGGCTGGGGTGGGGGGAGGGCTCGGCCTGCCCCTCACTGCCTCGCCCCACCGCCACATCTTTGGGGCTCTGATTGGGCTTTTCCCCAACCGATTGGTGGCAGCTGATGAGTCCAAGACAGCCGGCACGCATCCATAAGTTGGCGGCGGGTCTGCCCAGTAACTTGTGGAACTGCCAGCTATCACTCTTCCTCTGCACAAACCAGGGGTCTGGCAGGGACGGCTGCGAACGCCAACCCACTTAACTGGCAGCCACTTACTTGCATTTATCCTCCAGGGCGTGCATAGTCCAGACTGTGATGAGGGCCAGGAGAAAGAGGAGCACCCTCCTCATCCTCTTTGTGAGTCCCTCCCGCAGGTCTCTCGCGCCTGACATCACAAAGCGTGTGCTGTATGACATCAGGCAGAGCCGCCTGCGGTTCTCAGCATTCCCTGTGGAATGTGGGAGTGGTGGAGCCAACAAGCTGCATGGAGACCGTCAAGCCTGGGCAGACCAGCCCCTGAGCAGGAGGAGCTACAGCGAAGCAGACGGGAGACTTTCAGCCTGCGTTCCCCACACTTCAGGGCAAGGCCGAAGAAAAGGGCCCAGGGAGCTGCTGTTGTGTCTATAAAGATCTATTCCCCGTGACCCTTCTAAGGCCTGTGCATTGCTTGGTCAGCTCCCTCCTCAGGGGAGGAACTGGAATGCCCAATTCATGTCATCAGCATCCCTCCCACGTGGCTGCAGAATCCTCACAGATGTCTGGTGCAGGGCACCTTTCCCCATCGGGTGCCACCTGGTTCTGCTTGACTGCAGTTCCCGTCATCCCCAGCCAGGGATAGCCACTGGCATATTTCTGGCGTGAGTTGTAGTCCGACATCTCTGGAATGGCAGACTTATTATTTCTCCAGACTGAACCTCTTTGAGAACAGCTAACCAAACCTCCACCCATCTCCGTGGATGATCCTTCCCAGGGAACATACTCTGGGGTTGTAGCTGCCTCCGTCAGTCTAGGCAGCCATAAAACATGGTGCAGTTCAGTCCTGGGGAAGGGCAGCAAGCAGTTCAGCCCCTGAAGGGTAGCTCCAGGAACAATCTCCTGCCCAGGTGACCTCTGTTCATAGATCTTTGGGTTAGTCTCAAAGAAACTGGCACAGAGAAGAGAAGGTATATTTGAGAGCAAGCAGACAAGGAGGGCTCCCAGCAGGAGAGCCTCGGGCAAGCGTGGTAGGCCTGCATGAGGTTTTGCTTCAAAGAGGTGAGGGCAACACTATTCACCACGGTGAGGCCCAAAGGAGGTGCTTTCAAATGTTTATGTGATACTCCCCAAAAGGAGGAAGAACCAACAGATGTTTTCCTCCTGTTCCATCTACTGGGCAGCTGGAAAGACCCGATGCAAAAACAAGGCCGTCGTGCTTCACTCTTCAGAGGTGACAGATGGGTTGGCAGGGCACTTCCCTTGAAGCAGTGTTGACATGGGCAGGCCTTCAATATTTTGCTCAGTGCACAGTCCTCTCATGGTAAAGAAGACAGAGGTACAGTTGTAGAGTTGGCTTGAGGTGGGCAACCAAACTGAGGAACAAGGAGGTGTAGAAAAGTTCTTCTTGTTGAGTGGTCAAAGATTAGATGATCAACAAATATGGATACTTGATTCGGTTGCCTATTTTGTGCATGTTGCATATAAAGTTCTGGTCACCACAATTCAAGAAGGACACTGAGGAACAGAAAAGAGGACAGAGAAGACCAACCAAGATGGGGAGGGACTTGGAGGCTAAATCCTGCAAAGAACAGTTGAAGGAACTGGGTATGAACTGGGTATGCCCAGTGTTTCTCAACCTTGGCGGCTTTAAGATGTGTGGACTTCAACACCCAGAATTCCCCAGGGGAATTCTGGGAGTTGAAGTCCACACATCTTAAAGCCGCCAAGGTTGAGAAGCACTGGTTTAGCCTACAGAAGAGAAGCCTGAGGGGAGACATGATAGCAGTCTCCCAGTCGTTGAAGGGCTGCCCTGGGGCAGGGAGTAGGGCATTATTCTCCAGAGCTCCTGAGGGTAGAATAAGAACCAGGGGGTGGAAGCTTTGCAAGAGAGAGATCCAAACTCAAAATAAGGAGGAATGTCCTGACCATGATTGCTATGAAGCAGTGGAACAGCCTGTTTCCTGGAGTCATGGAGGCTCCATCACTGGAAGATTTTAAGCAAAGGTTGGGCAGCCATTTGTCCAGCATGGTTTGAGGATTCCTGCCCTAGGCAGGGGGTTGGACTGGAAGATCTCCATGTTCCCTTCCAAATCCATGATTCTATGATTTAAATAGACTTCACCCCCAAGGTTGTTTAGGATAGATCGTGGAGAAGAAAAGATCCCCCTTCATTAGTCTGTACAACAAAAGTTAGGAGGAGTCTGGGAGCACCTTTTCTGACTAACAATTTTTATTAAAAAGTATTAGCTTCTGTGAGCTTAATAAAATTTATTAGTTGGAAAGGCTGCTACCTTTTTGGCTACCACAGACTAACACAGCTGCCCTCCTACGATGTCTAAAGCAAAAGCAGAAAGTAGCCAGAAACAGATTCCTACGGATGAAAAAAATAGAGGCTTGGTCTTCCGTATTTTATAACTTCTTCATGCATGATCTGGAATTAAGACACAAACAATGAGCGAAGGAAGTTTGCTGGCAAACGGGAAAAAGGGACAACAAAGGTCTCAAAACCATCTTGTCAAATGGGGCCTTATAATGTCAAAAGTAAGCACGTTGGGAAAGGAAACTAACTTCACTTGCACATTGGTGGACCTAAGCTGGTAGAGAAGGTCACCAGGACCTTCAGGCTGTGGTGCATGCCTTGAAAACATCACCCCAGTGAAAGCAGCTATAAAAAAAGCTGTCTCCACACAAGGAACACCAGGGAAGAAAGTAGAATAAAATATGCCAATATCGTAATGCCTTTATAAAAATGAATGGTAGCCACACTCTAAATATTGTGTACAGTCCTGCTTGACAACTCAGAGCTGCTGGTGGTGCTTAGCTGACATTGGCTAATCTTGGAAAGTTAAGTAGGCTCAGATATGAACAGAATTTGGTTGGAAGTCGCCAGAAAATCTTAGGAAAGTCACTAGCAAACCATTTCTCAGTTACTGCCAAAGAAGCCGTCCAGCACCACCAGTAATTGCGCTCCACTCACGAAAACCTTTATCTTTTCCGGGTGGTGAAACTCAGGACGGATATAGCGGGAAGTGAAGAGAAAGGTGATCAAAATGTTACTTTGCTGAAGAGTTTTTAAGCTCTTCAGAATGAAAGGAAGGGTATGGTTGTGGGTCTGTGTCTCTACAAAGCCCTTCGTGAATTCTTATTGCTTCTGAGAAACGCTTTGAAGCGGAGCCCCAGCTACATGGCTCCCAGGCCCACGTGGCTCCAGAAATGCTCCAGGGCAGGTGGCTGGAGAGTCTGTCTGCATCCCGAAAGACTCCTGAGCACCTGGGTGGAAAACAGAGGGTGCTATGGGGCACTTTCGGCTGCCTAAGCAGAGGAGAGGCCCAGCAGTGGGCAGAGGGGATTCTGATGAAGGGCATTGTTTTAGTACATGGTTTTGTACCATGTGTGTGTGCTTCACATAATGTATAACATCCATTTAATAGTGCATTCTACCTCACATTATGTTTAAAACTTTAACTTGCTTTTTGCTTTTTAAAGAGCACAGCATGCCTCCACCCCATTCTCCTTTGGTTTTCTTTCGCCCTGAGGCAGCCAGCCGATTAGATGCCTGACTGTCTTTGAATAAACAAGCTGTAAATTAGCTTGGTACCAGGCAGAGAAGTTGCCAAGAGAGAGACCCTGATTTCAAAGAGATAAGAAAGGACCGACATGGGGTGTTTCCTTGGTAACCAGAAGAAAAAAGTTAAACTCAGATTCACCTCTTTAGGACCCACCTTTACCCCTCCCCTAGACCATCCCAGAAATCCCTTGTATGGGCCTGAGAGGATGCACTATTTTTTACACCTGTACCTTTCTATAAACCTCTGAAGTTTGCTTTGCAAGCTGTGGTTTCTTTCAGCATTTCTTGCCACGATGTTGATTGGGCCACCTAGATGCATATTGATCAATAAATGTCTGTAAATTGCTACAGAAGTCTCGTCTCAAGTTTTTGTTTGGCTCTCTGAAACTTGGGTAGCCTAGAGTGCCTTACACTGGGAAGAACCGGGGGACCTGATAGCCAAGGGAGGGTTCTGCAGAGGTTAGGAGGGAGGGTGGGAGAAGCATGTGAGAGATGAGGGGAAGGGAGAAGGTGGTCACAAAGGAAAAAGAGGCCAGCTGGGTCTCTTGTAGGCGAAAGGCCAGGAAGGGGTTTGGGGGTTCATGAATATGTGAGAGAATTTTGGGTTCAGAGAGGGTTAATTTCTTCTGTTCTATGGATCCTGCTTCCACCTTTAGATCTCACCATTTTTCCTTTTCATCAAGGCTGTATTTTGCAGCCAGCCCCAGCCCCGCCCAGCTCTCATTTCACAGGGCTCTTCAGGGCCAGGGCCAGGGCACTTTCTTAAAAGTAGACCAGTAAAGAGGAAGAGAGAGGCTGTCACCTTGTCTGCTCATGCATGGAGGCTGGGCTTAGTCCACCCTCCTTATGAAATGACAGTGCAATCCGGCTCCTAACCAGGCCCACACCTTATAGGAAAGATCTTTGGTATAAACTCCCAAATCACAAAAAGGCCACAGTTCTGCTCCGGCCTACATTTCTCATACTTCGGAGGACTCCGTTCAGATCTGAGAACCAAGTTTTAAGAACTTTTCAATTATCTGAAGGTGGCCATCCAAGAGATTCAGTCAATTCCAACCAACCGTCAGGATAACCCTCGGATATGTTAGCTGTCTAGTGGGACAGAGTATCTCAGGAGTGATGGACATGCCATCTCTGGAGGTAAATAAGGAGAGGATGGACACTCATCTACCATAGAGGAATTCTACAGTGAAGCTGGAATAAACAGCCTAGAAGGACTTAGGACAACATCATAGAACATCACTTCTCAATAAATGATTGCAAGGTGCATTACCTCAGGTAGTCCTTGCTTAACGATGGTAATTAGGACCAGAATTTCCACCCTAAACGATGCAGTCATAATGTGAACGCACTGCTTAGCGATGGCAATCCTAGCAGTCCCCATTGCCATTGTTGAGGATCATGGTCATTAAGCAAGGACCTCCTTGAGACTTCCTGCCGGCTTCCAACAAGCAGAGTCAATGGGGAAGCCGGCAGGAAGTCGCAAGTCCCGGGCGGCTCACGAGCAGGCCAGCGGGCAGGTCAGTGGCTGCTGTAGTGTGGCACGAGCTCTGGAGGGTGCACAGGTGGCTGCTGCAGCCCATCACGAGCATGGCTGGACATGGGGTGAGTGCTCCGGAGGGTGGGAGGATGCGCAAAAAAGTGGCAGGAGCAGAGCGACTGGGCTGTAAGGAACCCTCGAAGTTTCCAAAGTTGGCCGAAATCATGAACCACGCCAAAGGCATAGCGGCTGTCAGTGTAAATAGTAGCAGATTTTCCAGAAGCAAAATGGCAGGCCTCAGTGAGGGCCACCAGTTCCGCAATTTGGGCCGAGCGAACTCCAACAAGGGGACCAAAAAACAAAGGCTCAAAGGAGGAACATACCACGAATCCCGCTACCAGCTTCTCAGAGCAATCACGGAAGCAAGAGCCAACTACAAAAATCTAGATCAGAATTTTGGAGGGGAACATCCAGGAGATCCTGACGAGGTTTAGAAAGAAGCGAGCAAAGAGCCTCACAGTCATGAGGTTCACCATCGGAAGGAACAGGGAGCAAGGAGGCCAGATTTAAGGGAGGGCAGCGACGGAGAGAAATATGTGAAGAGGAGAGGAGCACAGCTTCATATTTAGTCAAGTGAGCAGTGGAAAGGAACTTATTGTGGGTGCGTGACAAAAGAGCTGAAATGGAATGAGGGACAGAAGCAACCAGGTGATGGCCTAGGACCAGATCAGCAGAGCGTTTGACCAGAAGAGCAGCTGCTGTAACAGCACACAAGCAAGGGGGTAAACCTTTAGCAACAGGATCCAGCGTAAGGGAAAAATAAGCAATGGGCCTTTGCAAAGAGCCATGAAGCTGGGCGAGAACCCCGAGGGTGAAGCCCTCGTGTTCATGACAATAAAGAAGGAAAGGCTTATCATAGTCAAGCAAACCCAATGCCGGAGCAGAAGCCATAGCTTGTTTGAGAGCAGAGAAGGAAGACTCAGCTTCAGGGGACCATGAGAGAGGCTCAGAAACATCATGCAAAGTTAAATCGTATAGGGGATGAGTAAGTTCAGCGTAAGCAGGAATCCACTGGTGACAGAATCCAGTCATGCCTAAGAAGGAGCGCATGGCCTTCTGGGTAGTAGGTTTAGGATGCTGCAAAATAATCTCAATATGAGAAGGCAAAATAGATCGAGCTGCCTGTTTTATTTGGACCTCCAAATAAGTGACTTCAGGGAGACAAAGCTGCAATTTAGATTTTGAAGCCTTGTGTCCCTTTTCAGCAAGGCCAACAAGCAATGCCAAGGAGTCCTTTTGTGAGGCTTCCAAAGAAGGGGAAGGAAGTAACAGATCATCAATATACTGCCAGATCACCAATATACTGCCAGGTTGAGCCAGCAGGAAAGGAAATAGTAGCTAAATCTTGTCGAAGGACTTGGGAGAAAATAGAAGATTCACAGTACCCTTGGGGAAGACAATACCAGGTTAGCTGAAGGCCCTCAAACTGGAAGGCAAAAAGGAATTGAGAGTCCGGATGTATAGGAATGGAGAAAAAGGCAGAAGACAAATCCACAACTGTGAAAAAACAGGCCTCGGGGGGATGGAAGACAGAATAGCAGCAGGATTGGGAACAGATGAATAAGAAGGAATAACAATCTTCTTAACATGGCACAGATCCTGAACGAAGTACCACTTTCCAGAGGTTTTCTTCTGAATTGGAAGAATAGGGGTATTGCAAGGGCTCATCATGGGAACTAGGATGCCCTGATCAAGAAGGGCCTTTATAACAGGCCGGATTCCATCCTGAGCTTCTTTGGACAAAGGGTACGGGGGAATTCGCAGGAGAGGCTTGGTAGGATCAAGCTGGACACAAGCAGGCTCAGCAGAGTCGACCCACATCATCAGCATGAGAGGCCCAAAGAGACGCAGGAACTTGGGCAAGAATAGAGGAAGTTAGAGAAGAGGACGACTGGTCTAGTTTCAAGGGAAAGGCAGGGCGCGCCAAAGGGGCAGAAGCAGACAAACACACCAAAACCGCAAACTCATTGTTAACAGGAATGTCCAAATATAAGCCATCAGGCTGACAATAGATGGTGCAGCCAAGTTTGCACAAAAGATCACGACCTAAAAGGTTAACCAGAGAACAAGGGCTCAAAAGAAAGGCGTGTTCCTGTTGGAGGGGCCCGAGGGAAACAGAAACCGGGAGCAAAACAGGGTGTGGAACAGAAGTATTAGAAATTCCAACGGCATTTATGACTTAGAGGACCTAAGCTGAGGAAAATCCTTCACCTTTAAAGTAGAAAGAGCAGCTCCAGCGTCTACCAAGAACTGAGCTGGTTTGCCATCAATAGCGACAAGGAGCTCAGGATCAGAAGGATTTAGAGGAATAAGAGGACAGGCAAGAGAGGGATTGAAGTTGCAAGACTCCGGGCTGTCCTATCGTTGAAAGGGCATGGGAAGTGGCATAGAGCCCGGGGCCTGTGGACGAGGAAACCATGACGGCTTCGGGGGAGGAAAACGGCTTCTAGGGCGCAGCAATGGCTGCACTGCTGAAACAAGATAAGAATAGACATTGCGAAAATGACCATCCGTGTCACATTTATAGCAGCGGAAGGAGGACTGCAAAGGGTTAAAGGCAGTAGGAAAAGAAGGGTATGAAACCTTCAGCGGAGGTGTAGGAAGAAGCGGAGATGCTGGGTTTTCCAAAGCACGAAGCTGTAAAGCCATAAGCTTAACCTCCTTCTCCTCTTTCTGCTTCTTGAGGGAGGAGGAATAATGGTCAGCTATATCAACAATTTCAGAAAGAGATTTGGCCTTCCATCCAATAACATTAACATGGATGGCCTCAGAAATTTTAGGACGCAATCCATCAACAAAAAAGGAAACCATACCTTCTCGAGCGTTGGTCCGTGGTTCAGTGACACCAGAATGTTGCTCAAAAACAATTGTGAGGCGCTCCATGTACTCTGCTGGCGACTCTCATTCGAGTTGCCTACAGTCTTTAATTTTGCTCCAGTCCATTTTTACAGGACAAACCTCAGTAATACAGTATTAGCAAGTAAACACGTGCAGATGTTAGCCAGGTCTCCAGGGGCTGGAGGCTGAAGGGGCCACGCAGCTTTTTCCTTCAGACATTCCCACACCCCTTTTGGACAGATTGCACGCATAAGTTGGTTAAGATCTACCCAAGTTGGATTATAAGCCTCAGTGACAGTTTCTAATTCTTCCCTAAACTTGACCGGTTCATCACAGATGTTAGGAAATGAACTAGCCATATTACGGATCTCAGTCTGAGACCATGGCACGTGGACCTGGATAACCTGTGGAATCATTTGTCCATTTACAGTTCCAGTTGACCCAGGCATGGCGCGAAGGGGAAACTGTCCTATAGGCTGTTCAGATAAATCCAAAGTCTGTTTAGCTCGGGGGGGGAGACCAATTCTGCCCCTTTTGGGGTGGATGAAAAGGGAGCAGCGCCGTGAGTGCGAAGTGCCACTTGGTCTCGAGATTGTAAATTGGAAAGAATAGATGCGATAGTAGGAGAAAGCGGCTGGGTAGAGGAAGGTGACAAAGCAGAACTTGTGTCCAGTCCCAGAGTTTGGCTAAGTTTATCTACCTCAGCCTTGAAGAGTGATTGAGGACTGGCAAGCAGGTTATCCGCAGCCTGTAAAGTCCTTTGCACCTCCCGAATAAGAGTAAAACGGTCAGCGGGAGAGGAAGACGACTGAAGTATAGGAGGAGACAATGCCCTTGATGTTGAGGCAAGAGGGGGTCCAGAAATAGGGGCTGGGGAAGAAGCGGAAGGAGCAGATGGCAAAGATTGAAACGGCGGTACCAGCGCCGAAGGCAAAGGGGAAGAAGGAGGAGGAACATATGGGGGAGGACGGGAAGAAGAAAAGCATGGAAAATCCAATAGAAGATCTGCCTCTGGTTCCTCAGTAATAGCAGCAGGGGCAGTGGCCAGAGGGCACAACTTAGAAGTACTTGGCTGA
Source organism: Liasis olivaceus (assembly GCA_030867105.1). NCBI lineage: Eukaryota > Metazoa > Chordata > Lepidosauria > Squamata > Pythonidae > Liasis > Liasis olivaceus. The sequence goes on from CM061355.1 coordinate 80,875,459, forward strand.
GTACGAGCTTCCGCCTCATCATCTTTCTGAATATCTTTAATTGAGGCTTTAAGGTCAGCAAGATTTTTCCATTTTTTCTTTGGAATGCTTAAAAGACTGTAAATGGTGGTCCCTACGCCTTTTCTCCATTTCAGCATACCAAATCATAAAAGCGGCCCAATTCCCTGTTTTTAGGGAGTCATCAGCTTCCTCCAAGCATGCCCGTAAGAAATTAATTCGGTCCCGATCAAAGGAACCTTCCACAGGGAACTGACGCTTAGGATCTTTAGCCATAAGCATATGCCATTGTTTCAAAAAGTGACAAAATTTAGGCCCTTTATGGGTATGAATAAACCAAGCAGGTGTACCTTTATCTGGAGCATCATTCATTTTAGACTTTCTATTCCCCATAATTCAAAGAAAAGTGACACGTTTACAATCAGAAAAACAAACAACGCAATAAAGGAAACAGGCTAAAAAACTGAATTAGCCAGGCAAGAAAGCATGTGGTTACTTCATGAGTTCAATGCTTGTGGTTACTTCTTTCCTACCACTCAACCATCTTGTACAGCAATCAGAGTTCCACACTCACTGTGCGCCGAGTAGTGTGCCATAATCATAAAGTCCAGTATCATACAATCAAACCCATTCATTCAACACACTTCTGTGGAGGCACGAGAGATCCGACTGCCCTTGCGTTCCAGGTTCCCTGATCATTGACCATCGGTCTAACAGGGAGCTGGGTGCGGCTGCAATTGAATTCACGCTCAGCCCTGGTCCACAGGGGGAAAGGAAAAGGAAATCCTCACACACTGAAAAATTGTAAAATTCTTTAAGTTTCTTATTCCATTTCTTCTGCTGCTGCTTCTTTTTTTTCCCTTTGTTTCCGGGCGCAAATCCGGAGGTTTAGGGAAACCGGCCCCTGTCAACAAGACAGTCCTTATCTACAGAAAAGGGCCGGGCCTCCTATGCAAGCCAGTTACGGCAAGGGTCACTCAACCTCAGCAAGGCCGCCGATCCTTATGTATGGGAAAGGCAGAGGGACCCTTAAAAAGGGCAAATGGTAAACTGGAAGCTGTAAGGCCGAGCCCCAATGTAGTGTACAAAAGAGCAGCAAGACAAACAGCAAAACAGAAAACAAGAACAACAACTTTGAACACCCACAAGAAAGTCAAAACAAACAGCAAGAACAAAAATAAACGATTAACAGAAGAACCATCCAATAACGAAAAATTTTATAACAAAATCCAAACAACCCCATCAAGCATAATGTTGAAACTAAGTTATACTCAAAATAAACCTCAGGGCATGACCCTGGACCACAACTCAACTCTCCGGAGGTGATCATTTTCCTGACGCACCGGCTTCGACAGGGTCCCAGCCACAGAAACACCTGGACTGTTTTGCCTTCAAGCACAGCAATTCTAAACTATTCCATATATACTAAACTACTTATCAAAAATTCCATTAAAAAGCACAAAATTTTCCAGTGGGACTTCCCAAGAAGGGAGTACCTTCTTGCCTTAGAACTTTGAAGCAGCGGTGTGGGTAATTCCAGGAAGGAGCAGCTGATAACCAGTGTTCAGCTTGTCCCTTCCTGGCCAATGCACCAAAACTGTCAGGGAAAAAAACCCATTAAACACGGGAGGCAGACACACCAGAACATGAGCCAGTTCAAAGTTCTAAAAGCTTTATTAAATTGTTAGTGTGACAAGCAATAACCATAACACAATCAATAACACATAAAATACTTACATAAATTCACATTGCAATGCGGACCAACATGAGCAAGCCGTCAGGTAAGACAGCTTGACCAAGTGGTCCTGACCCCTTTGTTGCAACCCTTTTTATTCTCAAAAACCGCAGAGCACAGACATGACTCTCAGGATTTGCAACTGAATCATAACGTTCCCAGTGCTAATTTTACCAGACTTCCCTGTTCCATTTGTCCTTGTCACATTCTTCCCATCATCAGTTTGCTTAGTCTTGCAAGTTTACTTATTTCCTGTTATTGCCCTAAAGGCCATATTTCAACTAACTTTGCTTTTATTAAGTGCAATTAAAATATACATTAAAACATATAGAAGGCTATTGATAATTTTCCTCTCGCAGTGGTTTCCTGGTCTCAAGGCTGTTAGTGAAAGAAACCAGACCAAGGCAGAAGAGATTGTTCACCTGGTGTACTATCCTTCCCGTCAGGCGTACATGTGGCATAGTGCTGCCCAGGGCAGGGTTGTGCATCTTTATCCGAATGTGGTCAATGAGAGATCTGTTCCGGATCATCCTGAGTCAGTCTACATCTGCCATGGGCTGTATCACAACTGTGCTTTCCATTCACTCCTCTTTGCGTCCTTCGAAACTCTGGGCACTAGCCCATAAGGATGGAGCCACAGAATTGAGATTGCCAGAATTAGGGTTGGGGAAAGGGCTGGCATCTACTCCTCCATGGTGTCAAGGGCCAATGACCATTCAAGGGCAGCCTGCAGGTTGACAGTGGTAGTTGAGGACACAGGTAGCATCTGCCCCAACTGTCCTATTAGGAAGGTTGCCAGAGTTTACCTGAAGGATCAGCTGGCTGACTGTGAGAAATATCCAGCTCCAGGAAATGCTTGGAAGACTTCAGAAGGGTTCTAATCCCTGGAGAGACATTTGGGAATCCTGCCCATCTCTTAACTCCTGAAATATACATGGGGCATCAAGCACTTTTGGGCCATCTGGAGGGAGTAAATGGTTTTGAAGAGGGGCAGCTGTCCTGGGGCTGTATATAGGTTCCAGAATGTCTTTCTCTGGGGAATGTATGGTAGCTGTCAAACACAGATTTTCACTACAGGAGTTTTCAAGTGCTCTGGAAATGCAGCAGCCTCTGGGGAAATGTAATGGAGATTTTCAAAAACATGTAAGTGGCTATGAAGAAGGTTAGGTGTGCTCCACAGGGTACACTTTCTCCAAGGAATTATATAGGCTATCCAGATGGACAGCTGTCTTTACAGAAGCATATGTAGGATTTGGGGGTGGCTCTGGAGGAATATAAGGCCTCCCAGAAGGAGGTATCTGCGGAGGAATGTATGGTTGCTCCAGAGGGACAGCTGACTCAGAAGGCATGTATGGGGGTGTTGAAGGAGTAGATGGGGACTCTGGAGGAATATAGGGCCTCCTAACCGGACGAGGTATCTGCGGAGGAATGTATGGGTGCTCCAGAGGGGCAGCTGACTCAGGAGGCATGTATGGGGGTGTTGAAGGAGTAGATGGGGACTCTGGAGGAATATAGGGCTTCCTAACAGGACGAGGTATCTGCGGAGGAATGTATGGGTGCTCCAGAGGGGCAGCTGACTCAGGAGGCATGTATGGGGGTGTTGAAGGAGTAGATGGGGGCTCTGGAGGAATATAGGGCCTCCTAACAGGACGAGGTATCTGCAGAGGAATATATGGGTGCTCCAGAGGGGCAGCTGACTCAGGAGGCATGTATGGGGGTGTTGAAGGAGTAGATGGGGACTCTGGAGGAATATAGGGCTTCCTAACAGGATGAGGTATCTGCGGAGGAATGTATGGGTGCTCCAGAGGGGCAGCTGACTCAGGAGGCATGTATGGGGGTGTTGAAGGAGTAGATGGGGGCTCTGAAGAAACATAGGGGACTTCAGTAGAGTAAGCTTTCTCAGGGGGGCTGAATGGTTGCTTCAGAGGGGCAGTTGTCTGGGGAGAGATACTTGGATACATTGGTTGAATGTATGAGTGCCGAGCAGGACGTGGTGAAGTGTTTGTGAGATCCAGAGGAGCAAATGGAGGCTGTGGAGGAGTATGAGACTGCTGAACAAGGAGAACTTTAGGACCTTTTCGATTCTCCACAGGAGCAGCTGTCTTGAGGAGGGTATACAGGGACACTAGATTTCTGAATGGGGAACTGGAAGCTGTATATGAATGCTTCAGTACAACAGGTGTCTCTGGAGGAGCAGATGGGAGCTTTGGAGGAGGATATTTATACGCAGGTGGTTGAGGCTTTCCTGAAGAAGCCACTGGAGGAATTGACTCTGGTGGGATAGATGGAGATTTTAAAGCCGTAGAGAGAAGCTCTGGTGGAGAGTATGGAAGCTTAACAAACCTAGCTTTCTTTAGGGGTCTAAATGGGTTCTTCATAGGAACGGCTGTTTCTGCAAAAGTTGGTGGAAACTCAAGTGGATGAAGTTTCTTAAGAGAATTGTATGGACTTTGCAAAGGGGCAATTGTCTCTGAAGCAGCATATAAGGGTTCTGAAAGAGTATCTAGGGGTTCTGGAGGAATGTATGGGAGAGCAGTGAGGGTAGTCTTCTGGGAGGGACTATATGCAGGGACAGCTATTCCTGGAAAGTTATATGCGGTCTCTGGATGACTATATGAAGACTTGGGAGCAGCATCTGGATGTTCCATAGGAATAGTTGTCTCTGGAGAGAGGCCTGCAGCCAAAACATTTGGTGGAGGAATATAAGAGGGCTTAAGAGATAGAAATTTTTCTTGGAGAATGTCCAAATCCTTTAGAGGGACAGTTACTACTGGGAGGATATTTGGAGGTTCCTGAACATATTGATCCTGAAGAGGCAATGCCATACTGGGAGGATTGTTTGGAAATTCAGGAGGAGTGAGAGAGCTCTCAAAAGTGTGAGATTTCTCTTGAGGAGTAAAGGACTGCCCCAGAGGAGGAACTACTATCTCTGGAGGCTTATTTGGGAGTTCTGACCCATTTGGAGCAATGTAGGAATGCTCCAGAGGGACATATACCTCTGAAGGCGTCTCTGAGTTAGATTTCTCTAGTTGAATGTAAGGGTGCACCACAGAAGTTGTGATCTTTGGAGGGTTATGTGAAGCTTGTAGAGGCTCAGGGAGAATACTGAGGTGATCAAAAGGACTAGGCTTCTCAGGAAGCCCATATGTGTATTCTGGAACAGCTGTTACCTTTGGAGGAATATAGGGGTTTTTTGAAGGCATGTATGGAGTGTCTGATGAAGTATCTTTGTTCTCAGCAAGACGTTTCTCTGGTGGAACTGTTTTTTCTGGAAGAGTGTACAGGAGTTCCACAGGATGATGTCTTTCTGGAAGAACATCTGGTTGCTTCTCAGGAACAACTGAATCAAGAGTTGCTGACATGATTTTGGAAAGGATATATGGTGGGTCTGGAGCAGTATTACGGCGCTGAATAGAGTGAAAGTGCTCATATGGATGTTCAGGAGGAGGAGGGTTCTTTGGGGGAATAGACAAGTCCTCCAGATCTGCAGCTGTCTCCATAAAGTGCGATAGGGATACGTGAGTAGATTTCCGCTCTGAAGAATCGGGTGCTTTGAGAGGGATGTATGGATCCTTGGGGGAACTAGATTGGGTCTCTGGGGGCATATATTGATGCTTAAGAGGCATTGCTGTATTGAGGGGACTGTATGGGGGCTGAGAAGAAGTATAATGATGCTTAAGGGGCATTGCTGTACTGAGGGGATTGTATGGGGGCTGAGAAGTATAGTGATGCTCAAGGGGCATTGCTGTATTGAGGGGATTGTATGGGGGCTGAGAAGTATAGTGATGCTCAAGGGGCATTGCTGTATTGAGGGGATTGTATGGGGGCTGAGAAGAAGTATAATGATGCTTAAGGGGCATTGCTGTACTGAGGGGATTGTATGGGGACTGAGAAGAAGTATAATGATGCTTAAGGGGCATTGCTGTACTGAGGGGATTGTATGGGGGCTGAGAAGTATAGTGATGCTCAAGGGGCATTGCTGTATTGAGGGGACTGTATGGGGGCTGAGAAGTATAGTGATGCTTAAGGGGCATTGCTGTACTGAGGGGATTGTATGGGGGCTGAGAAGTATAGTGATGCTCAAGGGGCATTGCTGTATTGAGGGGATTGTATGGGGGCTGAGAAGTATAGTGATGCTCAAGGGGCATTGCTGTACTGAGGGGATTGTATGGGGGCTGAGAAGTATAGTGATGCTCAAGGGGCATTGCTGTATTGAGGGGACTGTATGGGGACTGAGAAGAAGTATAATGATGCTTAAGGGGCATTGCTGTACTGAGGGGATTGTATGGGGGCTGAGAAGTATAGTGATGCTCAAGGGGCATTGCTGTGTTGGGAGGGAAGTATAAAGTTTCTGGATGACTGTATGAAGAATCTGTATAGGTGCTTTTCAGCTGAGCAAATTTCTCTAGGAGGATATGTGTAGAAGATTTTGGGGAAGAATGTGGTGAACCCAAAGATGGTAATGGAGATTCCAGAACTTGAATTTTGCCTGAATGTGTGCGTAGGGTTTCCAGCATAGAAGATGAATCTGAGAGCGGATATGGGTGTTCCAAATTGGGATCTGTTTCTTGGGGGGTGTATTGTGCCTGAACAGTGACTGGTGCTTCTGGGGGAATGTATGGAGGTTCTATCACAATAGGGTTTTCTGGAGGGATGTGTGGGAGTTGTAATGTGATTGGGGACTCTTGCAGGATATATGGAAGATCCAGAGTGACCTTTGCCTTCAGAGGTTTATCCAGGAGATTTGTTGTCATAGATAGTTTGGAAAGGCTATTTTGGAATTCTGAAAAGCTGTATGGATTTGTTGCATCTCTTGGTTTTAGAGAGAGAGATGTAAGTTTCAGCTCAGCAATATATGGAGGCTTCGGAGTTACTGTCAACTCTGGAGGGAGGTATGGGGGCTCTGGATTTGTGGGAGTTATTTCTTTTGGAATATATGGAGGGGGTAAAGGTGTAAGGACTGTTTCTTGAGGAATGTATGGTGGTTCTAAGGTGACCATCTGTTCTATAGGTAGATATGGTGGTTCAGTATATGGAAGTGAACCTACTGAAATTGATTGATATGGTTCAATGGATGGATGTTCCAAAATTGTTTCAGACAATTGGGGATAGTCTTTGTTATCACTCAGTTCGATAGAAGGTTTTGGAGAAAAGTCCATGGCTCCAGAAGAAACACCCATGGACAATAAAAATGTATCTACCTCTGGAGTGTTATGGGCTGAATGAGTGTCAGCTGGAGGAGCATCTGTTGGCAGAGGGACCGTGGGCACCTCTGAAGTAGCTGGAGGAGCATCTGTTGGCAGAGGGACCGTGGGCACCTCTGAATCAGCTGGAGGAGCATCTGTTGGCAGAGGGACCGTGGGCACCTCTGAATCAGCTGGAGGAGCATCTGTTGGCAGAGGGACCGTGGGCACCTCTGAATCAGCTGGAGGAGCATCTGTTGGCAGAGGGACCGTGGGCACCTCTGAATCAGCTGGAGGAGCATCTGTTGGCAGAGGGACCGTGGGCACCTCTGAATCAGCTGGAGGAGCATCTGTTGGCAGAGGGACCGTGGGCACCTCTGAATCAGCTGGAGGAGCATCTGTTGGCAGAGGGACCGTGGGCACCTCTGAATCAGCTGGAGGAGCATCTGTTGGCAGAGGGACCGTGGGCACCTCTGAATCAACTGGAGGAGCATCTGTTGGCAGAGGGACCGTGGGCACCTCTGAATCAGCTGGAGGAGCATCTGTTGGCAGAGGGACCGTGGGCACCTCTGAATCAGCTGGAGGATTATCTGTTGGCAGAGGGACCGTGGGCACCTCTGAATCAGCTGGAGGAGCATCTGTTGGCAGAGGGACCGTGGGCACCTCTGAATCAGCTGGAGGAGCATCTGTTGGCAGAGGGACCGTGGGCACCTCTGAATCAACTGGAGGAGCATCTGTTGGCAGAGGGACCTTGGGCACCTCTGAATCAGCTGGAGGATCATCTGTTGGCAGAGGGACCGTGGGCACCTCTGAATCAGCTGGAGGATCATCTGTTGGCAGAGGGACCGTGGGCACCTCTGAATCAGCTGGAGGAGCATCTGTTGGCAGAGGGACCGTGGGCACCTCTGAATCAGCTGGAGGATCATCTGTTGGCAGAGGGACCATGGGCACCTCTGAATCAGCTGGAGGAGCATCTGTTGGCAGAGGGACCGTGAGCACCTCTGAATCAGCTGGAGGATCATCTGTTGGCAGAGGGACTGTGGACACCTCTGAAACAGTGTCAGCTGGAGGAGGATCTGTGGGCAGAGGCACTCTGTTGCTTCCTAGAGAGACTGTGTCCTTCTCTGAAGGATCTGTAAGAGCTGCTGAAGACTTATCTGTGGACAAAGGAAATATGCCTATCAGTAGAAGGGTATCAGAGGCTGCTAGAGAGGGATTGGTAGACAAAGCTATGGTGTCCACTTCTGGAGAAGTATCAAGGGCTCCTGAAAGACCACTCATGGGCATGGAGGAGTCATTGTATCTTTTCCAGTAGTGCTATTGCCTTCTAGAAAATCATCAATGGTCAGAGGAAATATGTTCATTTTAACAGAACTATTAGGAGTACCTGTCTGGCCACCTGTGGTCAAAGAGTGTGTGTCCAGGTTTGTAGGGGAGTTGGGGGATGTCACAGACAATGCTGCGGGGAGAAGGACTGTATTCACACCCAAATGGTCTGCTGGAGTCACTGTTTTCATTGATTGGAGCATTACTGGGTCCTCAGTTCCATGCATCACTAGATGTTTCTTTTTTGAAAGCTTTTCCACTTCAGTGTTCCCCATCTTTGCCAGGATCCATTCAAGGAAGGCCTGAGTAGAAGTGAAGATTCCTGGATTTGTTCCCTCGCCACAGCCCTTGCCCCAGCTGGTGATCCCAACCACGTAGAACGGAGAGGTGGGGGATGTCTTGCACATTAAGGGTCCCCCGCTGTCCCCCTGTAGAGAGAAAGAACAAGAAAGAAAGTGTCCCACTTGGGGGAAGGGAAACCGAGTCGTCTTGCCTGAACGGCCCAGAGGTCAACCTGGAGGCTCTTTCCAAGCCGATCGCCAGCACCAAACCCTGCTAGGTAACTGCATCTCCTGGCACAAGTCGGAGCTTCACCTGCCTCTTCCACCCAACTTCTCTAAGGGCATCATTACAGTATATCACAACCACGCTAGGCCAGGTTCACTGGTGAATACAATGATGCTTTCAACGTGCCTCGGCGGGGCCAGAGGCGAGGCACATATTAGTGCCGTGCAGAAAAATTCTTCTGCATTTTTCCCTACAGTTGCCATTCGTTTTGAGAAAAGAGGTGTTGTTTTGAAATGTTGTCCAAAGGAGACGAGAAGAGCGTCTTGGTAAAATTCTGACGAGCGGAGTTTGGTGTTTTTGCGTTTATCTACACATGAAGTACTCTGTGTGTGCGATGATGGTGATGATAACAAAAGCTAATTCTGTTCTACCACTTGAAGGGACGCCATTGGAAAAGATGCCGAAGAAACGTCCAGATGCCCTTAATTAGGAATCAAGCTGGAAGGTTGTCCTGGGCAGAAGCCCCATGGAAGAGACCGTGGGATATTCCCTCAGGAAGGAATATAGGTGGAATCAGCTTGCTGGCTGTGAGACTCTGGGTGGGCTTTGGGCAAATGGAGGTGCGTCGCATAACCCAAAGCCTGGCTGTGCTCTACCTGAAGAACGGCCCGGTTCAGTCCCTGGCATCTCCAGGGAGAAGAACCCGACCACGTTCCTTGGGAGGGGGTGGTCTGCCACTGTACGTGGTACATTGACTTGCCTTGAAAGATAGACCAGTGATTTCAATAGTGAGCAAACACCGTGGAAAATTCCTACGTGGGCTGAGGTCTAAGTGACTAGCCTAGCAGAGAAGAGGGGTGCCCTCACAGAACCCTTTCCATGACTCCAGGCTTAGCAAACCCTGGCAGCCATAGGGGACCATAATATTAAACCGACCCACAGGTGAGCCTTTCCCAGCAAAGAGAGGCACCTGCAGGGTTGAAGGTGTTCACCCAAATGGCAAAAGAAATGTTGCACCATTGCAAAGGAAGTTCTGCCCCCTTCACACACGCCTGCAAGGTCACGGGGCACATACAAAGGGGTGGAGCTTGCACAGGGACAGCGTAAGGCAGCTCTCATCCTATGCCCTCCCCCCCAACACTCCTCTGAAAGCAGACACGATCTAAGTGTGCAAACCTCTTCCCTTTTACACTGCGATTTCTGGACCTTGATATACGATGTCAGATTCCGAAGAAAGATTGCCGGGCACTTTCTTTTGACAGAAAGAGCTGCTGCCCGTGCTGGTCAAGTGCCCGCAATCGTCTTTTAGGCCAGGCAGAAAAGCTGCTGATTCCACTTCAACATCAGAAAAGGGGAAAGAAGAGAGAGAGGAGAGAACTGCTTACACGAGCAGCAATCTCCCCTTCCTCTGGTAGAGGGCAAGAGGAGCAGAGCGCGTGAATCCGGGTTCCTTCCGAATGAAAGCAAAAGGAGAGGAAGTAATTCAACAGGCTTAGCGCTTCCAGAATTCCAAAACAGGTTTATGATTGATTAGCAATCCATACAAAGCAAATGAAACGTTCTTTCATTTGAATGTGCTTTGCCCCAAGGAGGCAGTCATAAAACCCATCTCTTTCAGATAGCCCTGACCATCAGCTTGACTCACCGGCTGAGATAGGACTGGGTGCTGTGGGAGACCCAAGTTTGTTCCGCATCATTCAAAAAAACCTTTAAAATGCATCTTTCCACCAAGCTTTTAAATGTGATTTTAAAAAAACTTCCTATGCGGCTTTAAAGTTTCATGAGTCTCCTGAGAATCTGGCTGAGTGGAAAGACAAAATATAAATGGGATCGGTAAATGCCACCATGCAATTCTGGGATGCCAAGAGTGAACCAAGGGAGGCGGGTCCGCTTCTAAGCCCAGTCGGAAGCACTGCTCTGATCACACCGAGCCCTCGGCGCCACGGGAGCTGCAGGGTTGCTCCTGCCTGTCCATCCCTACTTACGGTCTGATGGGAGATGACATGGAAGCACCTGGAGGTTGAAAAACGGCCACCAAAGCAGGCAACGGAAAACTATTTTTGCACATTGCCTGGAAAATCCCAGGGGGGTAGAATGATAGAGTTGGAAGAGAGCTGAGGCCATCCCCTGCGCACTGCAGATCCACTGCGCCCTCCCCAGAGGTCGTGTCCATGAAATCACTAGGAATTGCGACTGGAAGCAGCGCTTGCGTGGCTCTCTGACTGTGCGTGATTGTTACTGTAGATGTCACTGTATTTTAGTGCAGGGGTGGACACTGTTGGCTACCTTTTAACTCCAGAGTGACTCACAGGTTGACCAAATGATTGCTAAGAGAAAGTCATCGCCAACCAGGGTAACGGTTGCTTCTTACCTGGCAAGTGTTGACCCCTCCTTTCTCATATCCAGCACACAAGGTGTGAGGACTCATGGCCCCGTCGTACCACTGGCTGCTGTTGCATTTCGTCGTCTCCAGAATATTCACTCTGTTTTCTTGGAGAACATCAGAGGTCTTCACCCCTCCAAGTAAAGGGAACAGATTAGTTTGGCTTCTACCTTGTCCCTTCCTTAGCACCTCTCTGCCCCCATTTTCAAGTCTGAGGTCTGCATGGTTCAGAGCCTGATCATTTAAGGAAAAACATGAAAACCTCCATAAACTTGTTATTTGGCTCTTAGTTGTGGGTGTGGATGTGACACCTCATGGTTCCCAAGGTATCTCAGCATCTTTGGAGCTTCTCAAAATTAGAGAAGGAAGAAGCTGTGATAAACCCCAACTTTGTCGTATCTGAGAGGTGTGTGGAGGAGCCCTGTGAACTTCATCTGTGGGAACTCAGTAGAACTACAGCAGACATTTTCATCCACCTCTCAGTTTGCCCTTCTCTGTGCACATACATGGCTGCATTTCCAGTTGAACCCTGAGGATGTTCCTGCCCATGTCACCCTCCATATCTCCATGCTTACTGTTCTGGATGTCAGTGCCCCAGCCAATAATGAAGCAGTCTTGGAAAGAAGGCTCAGAGCCCACAGTGACAGGAGGCAAGCAGGCTGGCTGCACATAGTTGTCCAAGATGACCGGGCTGTTGAGCTCTATCAGTGCAATATTGTTGGCCTTGGTACGTGGACTGTAATCTTGGTGAAGGACAAGTTTGCGCACAGAATGTAGCTGTACAATGTTTGGTAAATTGGACAGATACGTGGCACCCACTAGAATCCTCCAAGGATTAAAGAATCTGCAAGTAAGGACAAGACCATAAGAGTTTTCAAAGAAAGCCCCCCAGTCAAAAAGTCCGCTCCCCCAATCCTTCACTCTGCCTAAGAAAGACACACATCAACTGACTGCCACTGCACATGCAAATTATGAGTCTCAGGTGGGCATCTCACGCTCAAGTAAGAACTAGTAAAGCACATGTTAAAATCTGGAAGGATGTCATCAGCACAGTCCCGAGAAGCAACAGCACTTCCAACTTCAGGAAGGTGCTTGCACTGGGACCCAGCAGTGCTCAAATGTGCATCAGGAAACACGGAACCCGCCAAGCATTTTTCAGAGCGTGCCAAACAGCCAGGGCAGGGGGAGGGCTTGATTAATTCCCTTATATGGAGCTATTAGAGCCTGTCAGATTTCCCAAACAGATGTGGAGTCATGTTTTGTATTGTCCATGCGTTTACTCATGAAACCGCAGCAGCCCCTTCATGTGCTCAACCAGCTTAGAAAGCAGAGAAATCTCCCTTTCCAGGTGCTGATGGTCAAAACAAAAGCCTCAGAAACCAGCTGTCCTGATCACCCTCACAACAATCCAAGAAGCAGCTTTGCCCAATCTCTAAAATATATTTGTTTTACAGGAATACTTTCAAGCTGCTTTTCTAGAGCAAAGGCTTCTTAAAGCAGGACAAACAATTTCACAGAATACCAGAGTTGGAATCAAATTCAAGCATCCATTAAAAGTGGCGGTCCGGCTTCTTCTTGGACACAGCCAGTATTTTAATGTCAATATGCCCTGTGAGTTATTTTGCCCCCTTGTGAAACTATATATATATTCTAGGGACTAAACAATGATATGACTTGGCTCAATCCAGAGATCTATCAACGAGTCCACTCAGTCTGGGCTGAATTATAGTTTTCCGATCCGTCCTCTTTTCTAGATCTACAGCAAGATTTCACAGAGTCATCAGATGTACACGTTCAGAGACACCTTCAGGGGAGACCGGGGGGTGAAAATCACCAAAGCAGCATCGCACCACACGCTCTGCCTTTCGTACATGTGTCATGATATCACATCCACATACAGAGCAGGTGGAGCTTGTGGCATGATGGCATGATGTTCCTTTCATCGTTTTGATTAAAGCATTGGATCCTACAGACTCTGTAGGGTGGGAAGACACCTTGGACATCATCTGGTCCAGAATCTACTCCTCCTCCAGATGTTGCAATGGGATGATGTCTGAGGGGATGAGGTATACCAGTTGCCACCGATTCAGTGCAGGTGTATTTGAGACATACATGTGTTAAATATTTTTAAGGGACTGGAACTTTGATCGACTATGGACTTGTATTATGTCCCCCTGTTGCGATGGTTATATGGAATGAATGACACCCTCAGATCGAATACCATCCCTTCCTCCTTCCTGCTCCCATCTTTGCAGAAAGTGGCACTGTAGCTACCGTCAGTTACCCCAACCCCAAATTCCACAGAACTAGGAAGAAGCCTATTAGGGTGGTTTTACTTCATTACACCACTGGACATGCTATATATACATCAGGTGGCCTCAGAAACCTCTCTCCAAAATAACCAGCTTTCACTACTAGTTCACCTGAATCGGATAGTCACCCCCTGGCATTGGAGCTCTTCAGTTAGAACCTACCCAGTTGAGTTGCACATGTTATCATCCCTGGCCAGCAGGTAGCACCCTCAGGCTCGTGATGGCCAGGTTAGACAGGGGAGAGCATTGTTCGTCGTGTGACCCCAGCCTTCCCTTTCCACACACCTCCCTCTGTGACAGCCGGAGGAAGCCTCCTCACTGCAGGGGCACTTACTGCTCTTTCAGATGCCCGTCTCTTACCTCTTCTTTGTCTTGAAGCAATGAGCTGCAGTGAGGACCCACCGCTCAGCAAGAAGGGATCCAGCACAAAAGTGCCGAGGACCCTTGGAAGAAAGGACCTGGATGCTGACAAGCCAAGGCCACATTCCGGGCAAGGCGTCGATGCCACCCACGTCCCGCACGCTGCTTTTGTGGCTAGGAGCCAGGGGTCGCTTCCCACAGTCTAAGGGGAAACAGAGGTAGCAAGTATCAATGAGCAAAAGCAGAGTAGGCTGTGGTTCAAAGCCCTACAGTCCACAGGGTCAGATTTGTCAGGGAGCTTGGTTCCAGAAGGATATCAAATATGGCAAAGAGGATGCAGGCCTGGTGGCAGATTTCATTCAGGACACTTCAGCCAGCAGGGCTCATGAGATGGTTTTGGTTGGCCACCTGAGAGGAGCTGTGGCCCCATTTGATCAGCACTCCCTGGGGAGGTGTGCTGGCATTCACACCCGAGTGTTCATAGAGCACTCTTAACCCTCACCTTGAGTTGAGCGCAGGCCAGGATCCAAGGCGCAATGCCAGAGACCTGCTGCCAGTCAGTATGAACAATCGAGCTAGCTGGGCTTTGTTTGGTAGACCAATAGTCTTACTCAAAATAGAACAGATGTTTCAGGAGAAAAGCTGGACTTTTCCACGGTAGTGAACAGGGACATGCCCTCAGGGCCTGAGATGCATTTGGCTATCCTTCACATGAGCCTTGTGGACTATTTAATGCCTCCGTGGAGGCAAACCAGAAATCTCAGTCCAACGTGCATTGTTTCCAATGTTTCCGCTTTCCAGAGTAAAATCGTTACTCTCTACTTGTGTCTAAATCTGAGGCCATCTTGAGGCCATCTTCCCAACTGCTTCTTTCTTGCCACACATCCCTATCTGAATGTGACTTTCTTTTCAGGTTCTTTGCTCCAACTATTTTAGATCTTTTTGAAGGAATAAATGAGTAGTTGGAAGGCTTCAGAGCAAAGCGGTAGATTATTTACAAGTTTGCCTGTGTGACCTACATGGGCCCTAGAAGCATTATTTGAAAATAGGAATTTCGGTGGGTATGCTGGTAAGACAGCAAGCCTCCTGGAGAGCTGAAGGAGTGACAGGTAGAAATTTTCTACCTTTTCTTCCAGGTAAATGGGTTCCTGAATGGCAACATTGATATATCAGCCATTTTCCGAATGGGCCATTTTGTGAGAATGCCCACAGTGCAGTCCCAAATTCCAAAGATGCCAGCCGCAAAGCTGCAGCTGCCCACAGAAACGATAGTGTGGTTCTTTGTGCAGCTATCTGAACATTGTGCTCCCTGAGTTCCCAATTCTGAAAGGACTGCGAAGGCAGCCTTCGTGAAGACAAGGGCGAGCACTGATGTGGAGACACTGCTGGGTAAGTTTCCACCGGGGGTAGGGGGGGAGCCAGAGAGTGGCAGCCATGCAAGATTCCAACCTCCCTCAGATCCCCCCAGGCCCTGCTTACTATCTGGGTCATAGCCATGGCTCCCCAACAACTGCAGCAAAAGCAGTAGCAGCCCTGGCTGGGTGCCCATCCTGAGCAATGGCCCCTGGACTTTATTCCACATTGTTTGAGTCATACCTCAGCACTGAGATGCTGACATCAGTGGATTCTCCTTCTGAGTTGCTAGGAGACAGGCCTGACCTTGACTGGTGGCTGAGGGGTGGAAGGAATAGGCCACTCATCACTTCATGGACTAGCCAGGTGGGCTCTGCCATGGAAGAGCTCTCTGGAAGCCGGCCTTATTCGTTTGGTGTTTCGTATAGCACTTATCGTAATGCTGGCTCTAAATAACTACCAAAAGAGGGCTGGTGATCATGGCAGGGCTTGGGAGATGTCTTCACAATAGACATTCTGGAAGCTTAAGCATCTTCTGGAAGCGTTGCTAGAACAAGCTCCTTGGCCAGTGGGAGCAGCAGATCTCAGAATGTTAATCGATGATATGCAGCTGCTGCCAAATTGTACAAGCAGTCCTAGTAGCTTTTGGGAAGGATGCAAAGGAACTGGCCGCTGGTCCGTCCCAAGAGCTTCACAGAGAAAGCTGGAGCAACTCGTTCATCCAAGAACACATCCGTTTCAAGAGCCAAGAAGTTTTGGTCCTGCCTTGAAAATATTGCACTTCCCCACAAAGTTCTTGGCAAGTTAATGAGGCTGAAACTGGCTCATTGTACCCAGACTGTTTATCTGAAGTTTCTGATGATCTTAAGTTTACTTTGGCATCTCTCATTTTCCCTTAGCTAGGTATTCTCTAAAAGTGATTTTAAAATGAGTTCTATTTAGCCCACAAGTTGAATATTTATTAACACAGACATAGAGAGGTGACGTTCCCACAATATGCTTAGTCTGGTTATTGAATTAAGCCATTGTATGAGTTTATACAACTCTGTGAAACTTCAACTATTCAAAATGGGTTCACAAAATACACTAACCCATTATACATTTTTAGAAGTGGTTAAGCCTAGCCACCTGAATTAAGAGTCCATCCAAAGACAGTTTAACAGTTTCCTACAAAATCTCCCTGCCATGTTTTTGCCTGTCAGATTCAGCCGGCGCGGCACGGCTAGGAACTTGCCCAGCCGCGCTTAGTCAGTTTCACCGCTCGAGCGCTAGCAAGGAAAGGGGAAGTGAGAAACCGCAAACTGATTAATGGGCCAGCTGGCGCCGCTTAACTAAACCGCAGGCGGATGCGTTGTGTCAACGCCAATTTGCCTCAGGCACTGCAGACAAAGGGGAGAGCAGCGGATTAGAGGTAAAGCAATCAGCGCGTGATGGGGAACTCCCGGCTTTGCGCGCAACAGGAAGACCCAGAGAATACAACAACGCCATCGATAGAAAGCAATCAAGAACACAAAAGAACTGGACTGAATCTGCCATTTGAGTGAAGGGGGGATTACTGCGGGTAATCTGTAACCAAGCAACGGGGGCTAAGCGCGGGACAGGGAAACTGTAAATTGTACTGTAAAATGTGCCAAGCCAACCCTGGCTTTGTCTGTAATTACGAACGTTACGCTTGAGTAAACTTCTTTGCTGAACACACGTGTCACAAGAGTTTCTCTGAGTCGAACGGGGTAAACCTTACATTGCCTACATATCCAAAAGCTTGTTCTGCACTTTGGGACAGCTCAAGCAAGCAGGGCCTTGGTGATTCTCATGCCTGGTGAGAAACTGCAAGATCCTCAGGACAGCAAAGGCAGAACAGCGCATTATGCGCTTCTAGGCGGGATTTAAAGCAAGGGAACACTCTGGCAGCATCTTTTTTGTTCAGAAGACCTGGTAACAGGTACTTTAGAGAGGAAGGGGAAATGGCCCTTCTGGTAGTCTCTGGCTCTACCACTTTGTGAACTGGATTTGCAAGGCCTTGTCTTTGCAGCAAGAAAGAGAGCTGTGAAATCTCATCTTCATTTTCCAGCAAAACAGGCTACAGATCTTCTCTTGCCGTCCCCTTCGGTTGCAGCCTGCTGTGTGCTGGGGACACCCAAGCTCTTTTCTTCTCCAGGTTTGATTTCCTACCACATCCCTCTTTCTTTGATCAACTCAGCAGATTAAGAAATAGGAACTGCTGTTGCCCTGTTTCACTCCCTTCCTTATTTCTTATCCCCCTTCCCTTTGAGACAAGCTTCTGCATAAGAATACACTCAGTATTCTTATATTATGTTATATTATGCGGACTTCTCCTCATCCATCTTAGAATAAGTCCAAGCTGCCCTGCCCTGCCCTGCCCTGCCCTGCCCTGCCCTGCCCTGCCCTGCCCTGCCCTGCCCTGCCCTGCCCTGCCCTGCCCTGCCTTGCCTTTTTTTAATAAATCTCTTCCAACTATCTATTTTGGGTGACATACCCTATCATTCTCAACTGGCACAGTTAAATCTGGAGGACATCAGATTGGAAAAGATGAACCTCATGTAAGGACCTGAAGTGATGGTATTTCATGCTCATGGCTGTAAGATGTTAGTTACTTCAGTCATTTGGACCAGGCAGGTAGCTCTTTTCCTCCAAGAGAAAAAGAACCAAAATCACAGAGCTGGTTTTCTTCCCCCCAGACTGTTTCCTGCAGTTATTCAACCTAAGGAAGCATAATTAATGTTCAAACAACAAAGAATCATATTTAGTCACACATGAGATCCACAAATGTCTAATTAAGTGCCACATTTTCTCAAGACTAATATGGCTGACACCTCACTGGAATGAAGTCTTGCACTATGAAGAAAACGGATTTCCAGGATTCTCCTTAGCACATCTCCTTCCCTTTTTATCATTAGCCACTTTATAGTCTCAAGGCCATCAGGAAACAAGTGAGGCCAAGGCAGAGAGATTGTTCACCTGATGTACTATCCATCTGGTCAGATGTACATGTGCTACGATAGTGCTGTCCAGGGCAGAAAGGTGCATCTTTGTCCCAAGATGCTCATTAAGAGATCTGTTCCCGACCATCCTGAGTCGAACATCTTCCACAGGCTGTATCACAACTGTTCTTTCCCATCACTGCCTCCTTGGAAACTCTGAGCGCCAGCCCCTAAGGACGGGGCCAAATACTTGAGTTGGAGAAAGGGCTGGGACCTGTTCCTATGTGTCCTCAGATGCAGCTGGCCATTTGAGGATAGCCTGTGGCAATTGAGAGTGGAAGTACTGCCTTGGCCAAAGGACACGGAAAATGAGCATAGAGCTTGGAGGGAAAGTCTTGGGTCTGGACAGGCATAGAGAGGAACCTGGACATGTGCATTTATTTTGCAGAGTATTTGGAGGTTCCCAAATGCAACTTTACTGTCAGAAGATGCATGAAGAGTATGAGAACTTCCAAATTCCAGCCTCTAAAGGAATCTATGGGGACTTTGGAGAATGTTTGGTCACTCTGCAGTAGTAAACAAGCAGTCAACAAAGAGGCAGCTATTTATGGGGAATTTGAGCAAGCGTGTTGGTGCTCCAGTGAAAAGCTTTGGATATTTATGGATCCTCCAATAGAGCTGGTTCTGAAAGCTCTATGGGGTTGCAATGTCATCTTCTATATACACACCTGTGTATAGCATCAGCAAATTGGGGAGCTCTGGAGTATGACTGGGCTTCTTGTGATACACAGAGAATCCAAATTTGCTTTTACCCCTGAAGTGATATGGGAGGTCTCTAGAGATAGCAAGGTTTATCTGCAGAGATATATGGAGCAGTTAGAGTTGTAGGACTGATTCTGGAGGACTGCATGCTGGTTCTAAAGTGAGTATTACCTCTACTTTAGAGGTAGACATCTAGCAGTTCAAGAGAGTTGCAGGGTGGATGAATGCAGACTGCACAAGGACACTTGGCACTGTCTCTGGGGAAAGACATTTCATGGTTTTCAACCACCGGAGATGGGAGCATTATAATTTGGCCTTCTGAAAAGCTTTGGAGAGGTGTCATGTTCTGCTAGGTGAGTATCTAGGGGGATGTGCCACGTCCATCTCTGGATGGTTCAGGGGGGTTGCTGAAGAGGGTTCTGTGGGCAGAAGCACTCTGTCTATCTTGGAAGCAGTATCAGGGGCTACTGGAGGGGGTTCTATGGGTAAAAGGACTGTATTGATCTCTGGAGGGGGACTGAAGGATGGCGAAGGGCCTTCTGTAGGCAAAGGGACTGTGCTCACTTCAGGTGAGGTGCTGGGAACCGCTAGAAGGGCGTTCCTGAGCAAAGGGACGGTATCCACCTCTGGAAACTCAGTCTTAGGAACTGAGGTCCTAAGCCTCGGGTCTTCCTCCAAATATTTCTTGGGGAGCTGTGAAATCTCAATTTTGAAAGCTGGGAGCATTGCTGTATTTTTAGTCCAACCTCTGTGTGAGGGTTTTCTCTTTTGGAGAGGCATCTGTTCCACTTTCACAATTTCCTCATGGATCCATTCAAGGAAGGCCTGAGTAGAAGTGAAGATTCCTGGATTTGTTCCCTCGCCACAGCCCTTGCCCCAGCTGGTGATCCCAACCACGTAGAACGGAGAGGTGGGGGATGTCTTGCACATTAAGGGTCCCCCGCTGTCCCCCTGTAGAGAGAAAGAACAAGAAAGAAAGTGTCCCACTTGGGGGAAGGGAAACCGAGTCGTCTTGCCTGAACGGCCCAGAGGTCAACCTGGAGGCTCTTTCCAAGCCGATCGCCAGCACCAAACCCTGCTAGGTAACTGCATCTCCTGGCACAAGTCGGAGCTTCACCTGCCTCTTCCACCCAACTTCTCTAAGGGCATCATTACAGTATATCACAACCACGCTAGGCCAGGTTCACTGGTGAATACAATGATGCTTTCAACGTGCCTCGGCGGGGCCAGAGGCGAGGCACATATTAGTGCCGTGCAGAAAAATTCTTCTGCATTTTTCCCTACAGTTGCCATTCGTTTTGAGAAAAGAGGTGTTGTTTTGAAATGTTGTCCAAAGGAGACGAGAAGAGCGTCTTGGTAAAATTCTGACGAGCGGAGTTTGGTGTTTTTGCGTTTATCTACACATGAAGTACTCTGTGTGTGCGATGATGGTGATGATAACAAAAGCTAATTCTGTTCTACCACTTGAAGGGACGCCATTGGAAAAGATGCCGAAGAAACGTCCAGATGCCCTTAATTAGGAATCAAGCTGGAAGGTTGTCCTGGGCAGAAGCCCCATGGAAGAGACCGTGGGATATTCCCTCAGGAAGGAATATAGGTGGAATCAGCTTGCTGGCTGTGAGACTCTGGGTGGGCTTTGGGCAAATGGAGGTGCGTCGCATAACCCAAAGCCTGGCTGTGCTCTACCTGAAGAACGGCCCGGTTCAGTCCCTGGCATCTCCAGGGAGAAGAACCCGACCACGTTCCTTGGGAGGGGGTGGTCTGCCACTGTACGTGGTACATTGACTTGCCTTGAAAGATAGACCAGTGATTTCAATAGTGAGCAAACACCGTGGAAAATTCCTACGTGGGCTGGGCACCCAAACATACGGCATTGCTACAAAACCATCTGAATGGTATTCCCAGTTCTTATACCTACAGTGGAAGAGTGGATTATTAAACTGATGGATTTGGCTCCAATGGTGAAGCTAACAGCCTTAATAAGAGACAATACTGTTTCCAAATTTGTCTCCTCGTGGCAACCCTTCCTAGATTACGTGCTTGGGTTGGGAAGAAATGAAGCTTTGATTGTGGGATTTAATGGTTAGATGGTTTGTGTTGATGGAAATAATGTGAATTAGGATTAAATAGTGGTAAGAGATAACTTTTTTTAATTTGTACTTATATCTGTATTGGAGATAGTCGGAAGTCACTTTTTATTCCATCTTTCTATCTGATCTCACTCTTTTAGTTTTTGTCTTTTTCTTTTAGTTCTATCTTCTCTCTTTTCTATATTTTCTGATTTGTATTTTAATTGTACTTTTTATATATCTTAATAAAAGTTTTGAATCAAAAAAATGAATGGATTCCCAGTTCTTTTCCAGGACCAACGGAAAGCACTGATTTTAGTCATCAAAGGACTTCATGGCTGGAGCTACAATGTCCGAAGGGTTCCTCCTTCCCATAGATGCCTCTGAGTAGGAAATCCTGCTCCAAATGCTCACGTTCAACAGACGACTGCTGATGAATAGCTATTTCAATGGTCACTTGCAAAATAGGAATTGCTCTCATCAGGATATCTTCCCAGCCTCTACACTGTGGTGATTTTTTTTTAAATAACCAGGCTCTTCTCCTTGCTGAATGCCGCCTTATACCTGCATCTTAAAACCACTTTGTGTCTGTGAGAATTTTTCAGTCTTTTTAGTACTTTATTTTATGCTTATGGGACCATATAAACCATTTAGGATATGTAATGCTATTTCATTGGATTTTAAAGTTTTTACTGGGTTTTGTCTTGTATTGGTTACATCATCTAGAGAACTTCAGTCCTAGGCTGACTCCTAGGTTAAGTGAATGGAGAAACTAGGGGATTAGCAGAGATGCTAAGTGGCCTAGTGAACCATCCCCAATCAGGGTAAGAACAAGGAGTCCCTTACCTGGCAAGTGTCGATGCCTCCATCCTCATATCTAGCACACAAGGTGTCAGGACTCATGGCCCCATTGTACCACCAGCTGCTGTTGCATTTGTTGGTCTCCAGAATCTTCACTCTGGCTTCCTGCAAGATATCAGAGGCCTTCCTGCCTATGAGCAAAAAATACAGACCAGCTGGGTGCTACTCTTCCTGAGGGTTGCTCTTCATAACTCTTCCTTCTGTAAGATCCTTTCCCCCCCTTCCCCTCTTCCTTCTCCACTTTCCAGCCTGAACCGTATGTACCTGAGAGCTCCAAAGCAACTCCGTGTAGTTTATACCATTAAACAAACAAAGCCGAATGAAGAGTAAATCCACAATAATGTCACAGGCACAAGGGTGGCCATTCATGCCCTGAAGGAGTCATAATCTTTGGGCAGGAGCCTGATTTACACAAAAGGCAGGACTGCTCACCGCAAAAACCGTCAACTGTAGCACAAACAGTATTTGGTAAAGGTATAAAAAGTGATAGCATTTGATAAATACGGGGGGATGAAATAAGATGAGCAACCTATAAGAGCTCTGCTTTTCTTTTTTACGTTCTGGCTATTGGCCATTTCAGTCACAAAATCATACCTCAGCTCCTCTTCCTAGGTCTGTGCAAGGGAGATAAACCATCTAGACAGGTATGAAGGAGCTTTGCTAGGCTATGCTTCCAAAACAGATGTCAGTGTCAAGTTAGGTCCTAACGTATGTGATGTTGGTACTGAGGTGGCATCAGGAGAAGATCAGAGTGGAGGACTGAGAGACTGAGGAGGCTCTCTCCATCAACAGACAGCAAAGTCTAGAGCAGCTTCTATAATAAAGCTCTGGTAATGGAGATAAATGTCAGCCAGATAGCTTTGCATCAACCCATAAGAGGTCAGGTGCCTAACAGTGAGAAGAAACATGCTGCTGATCCTGAAAAAGAATATTTCCAGACTTCCTCTGCTCTCTTTTCTTTAATCCAGAGCAAAACAATCACAAAAGGATAAAAATTATAAGCATTTAGACTAAAAGGAAAAGAGAGAATAAAGAAGTGGAAGCAAAGAATGGAGAAACTTCCTTAGGCTGCTCCTGCTGCGATCAAAGGAAAGCCGAGTGGGAAGGCAGGATCTGCATTCGTTGGGGGTGCAGCTAGTTCATCCGAAGCATTTTTCATCTATGCAACATTCCCAGATGAAGCTCTGAGCAGTGCAGAAGCCACATATTGATGCACAAATACCCAGAGAAGAATCCATATTGTACCTGCCAACACAATTATATTCAGCAATTTGAAATAGAGACATCAACAAATACATTTATGGCTGCCAGCAGGGGAGGGAGTCAGGAACAAGCTAGCTTCTCTCTCTGAGGCCCTGCCAGATCTGGGGGCTGTGTCAGGCTGAGTTTGGTGCTGTCCCCTCAGTTCTCACAACATTATAGGCCTTTGGAAGCTGAGTTGGTTAACTATCAGCTTCTACTTCAGAAAAGACATTACTGTAGTAGAACAGTTGAGCCCATAGGATAGAAAGCTGGAAGCCTCAAGCCGCACCTCCCTGAAGTCCTCTGGAAGAGGTCCACCTCACGCTTTACGGTAACAGTGGCTTGATCGTTCCCACTGCCACCACCCATCTTCCAGGAGGAGCCTCACCAGAGATCCTCCCAATCCTGGCATATGCGCGATACGGAGCTCTCAAAACCCATGTTCCCTTTCTGGTAATAAGAGATATTTTTCAAAAAGGAAATTTCATAATTTCTATAATGCAGCCCCCTGGCTATGTTACTTAGTTGTAGGTGGGGCTAGAGAATTTCAGCCCTCCTTGGGAGATTTACCAACCTCACAAGGCATGGACGAAATCAGTTTTGTTACACACCCAACCACCCACCCATCTTTTTAAATTTTAGATATCTCAAATGCAAACATTCAGAAGTGAAGCAGATAATTACAGAGTTCTTCAGATTTCAGGAAAACAGCAGCCTGGTTTAATATGAAAGAAAAGAAAGAAAAAAAATATTTTAAAAATCTTATGCTCTGAGCAGAGCAAAGTTGCCACCTGTCTATGACAAACGGGATTTCTCCATCACAGAGTGAAGAGGCAGGATGTCATTACTATTCTTGCAATAGTGGTACAGGATGATCTGATGGGAAACTTCAGCACAGCATGGTAAAAATAAATAAATGAATGTTTAGCACGGCATTCCCAGCTAAACATTTTTACATTTCTTTACCCAGGTAGCTATTTTCTGACAGGTTTCTCCCGGTTTCCATTTTTCTTTGGCTTCTAACTTCTTGCAAGTTCCTTCTGAGGCTGCTGAGGAGATAAGCAATGCCTGTCCCTGACCCCACCCTGGTCTGCGGCTTCTTCACAGGACTCTGCATGTGTTTTCCTGCCTCCAGCAAAGAGGGAGGACTTCAGGTCCTTGGGCATTCACAGCAATGGTAGTTTTGCATTCCTTTCTCGGAGCTGCCTGCTGGATTCCCACTGGCAGGAACTGAGGAGAACAGATCACAGTGGTCAGGATGCTCCCCAGGGGTCAAGAGAGTTTTGCAGAAGTTAGAGGGACAAGGAGGGGGCTATGTGGAAGTGCCCTGAGTTAATGATAGCGCATGCTCAGAAAACCCACGGGGACGTTCCAAAAACAGGTGGACGGGGTTCTTCCAGAACAGCGATGGATAAGCTTGCAGACAACCTATGTTGTGGACCTGATTTTCTCTACGTGAACACTTGCACATTGTTATCTATGTGGTATGTATATGACATACTTACTTCTCAGGACTATTCTCCATGTAGCTGATGGGGCAGTGTGACCTATGGATAATAAGTTGATGGGTTGTTAAGATACCACAAGATGCTTGGCTGGCCCAACGTGAGTTATCAATCTGCAGGATCTGTAGTAGGTTGAACCTCTACTGGATCACAGGCCCAGTGGACTCAGAAGCCACAGCACGGCTTGCCGTAAGTGTGTGTGTGTGTGTGTGTGTGTGTGTGTGTGTGTTCATTTGCTTTCTACTCTTACTCTTTTATACTTTTGTTTAGGCTGGCATTGCAACCGCATGTGGGTTTTCCACTATCCGATCAAGACTAAACACGATTACATCGAAGGCAAAATGGGTTAGAGGCAAGTCTGATGCTCCGGTAACCCATTTTGCCTTAGATGTGTTCAGTCTGGATCTGTTTAAAATAAGCTCTGCTTTGCAACACTGCAAAACTCAACGCAACCAAAATGCAGACTCAGCAGCAAAAGCCGTTATCTCCTTCTCCGCTTACACCATCGATGCCGCTGCATTTTCAGCCAAACCAGAGCAAAACGCTTCCCTCGTCTCCCAACACACCTCCTCGTTTACCCTTCTGGGTGGTGATGCTCCAGCCACTGATGTAGCAGTCTGAGAATAAGGCTTCGGAGTCCATGGTGACGTGCGGCAAGCAAGCTGGCTGAACGTAGCTGTTGAAGGTCACAGGGCTGCTGAGTTCTATCAGTGCAATGTCATTAGCCTCGGTTTGTGGATTGTAGTCTTGGTAGGAGATGATGCGGTACACAGAGCGTAATTGTACGGTGTCCAGCAAATTGGAAATGTCTGTGGCACCGATCACAATCCTCTGAGGTTGCAACGATCTGTAAGTGTGAGGCCAATGGGTGTTTCAAAGAGAGCTCGCCCAGGTTGGTGCCAGAGTTCCGCTTTATCAAAACTCTTGAGGTCTACCTCCCAAACGCCTGAACTCTGCCTAATAACAATTCATGTGAGCTGAAGGCCATTGCACATGTAAATTATTAGTATCAGATGTGCAAATGACATGTGCATCTGGCCCCAAAATAATTGCTTCTAGGGCACGTATTAAAGTCCGAAAGGACATCCTCAGGTTAAACCCAATTGTGACCCTGTGGCTGTCCTGGAGAGTTAGTTAAACTATGATTAAAAGATGAACTGTGGAACATACAAATCTGGGATAACTATGGGTGGCCTTCCAAATCCTGAAATACGCATCTAGGAAAACGAGCGGGTTCTTCTTGAATGGTCCCCCAGGCCTACCTCCAGGTGATGAAATCAAAACCATCTCACGCTCCTCTGTGCTCACAGAGACCTCTGCGGTGTGAGATGTTGCCTTCTTACCTCTTCCTGGGCTTGAAGCAGTGAGCGGCAGTGAGCACCCAGTGGGGGGCAAGGATGGATCCAGCACACAAGTGCTGAGGCCCCTCGGAAGAGGGCGCCTGGATGCTGACCAACCACGGCCATGTCCCAGGCAAGGTGTCGATGCCACCCACAATCTGCATACTGTTGCCCTTGTCAGGTGCCAAAGGCCGCTTCCCGCAGGCTGAGAAGAAACAACAAGTGCAGGGATAAGTTGTGGCTGGATGGAAACGCTAAAGCAAATCCTTGAGGAAAGTGCTAAGCAACTGGTGCGATTAAAAGCATCTCATCTACCAGAGAATTTGGCTTGAGCCAGATACCCCAAAAGCTGCTTTTGCTCTTCTCCGTTAGAACTGCTAACAGTCCCAGCCTTAGAAGAACTTGGTTTTCCCCAGCCACCTTCACCAGCAGCTAATCTGAAGGGGACGCTGCGCCAACATCATCATCTACTTCTCCTTGATACTGAGAAGTCCTGAGAAATGGGTGAAGGCAGCCTGCAGTCAGATGGGAGTAGCTACTGAGCAGAGGTGCTGCTGAAGGATCCTCCAGGTATGCCTGCTAGTGAGAGCATCAAGGAGACCCCTTTCCTACCCACCGGCCCTGCTTACTCTTTGGGCTGTAACCTTGTGTTGCCACCAGCTGCAACAAGGCCCCAGCCAGCCAAAGGCACTCCCCTGGCACAGCCATCCTGAGTGATGGCCCCCGGCATCTGTTCCACATTGTTCAAGTCATCCTCAGGACCCAGAGGTGACATCAGTGGGTTCTCCTTCAGGGTTGCTAGGAGACAGGGGCTGGCCTTGGGCAGTGGGTGGGCTAGGACAAGAGGTCCTCCTGAGTGGGCCTGGCAACGTGGCTTTAAGAGGCTTGCAATGGCACAGCCCGGGCGGCCTCCTTCTCTTATTCAATGGATGTGGTTGGTGTGCTGGTGTAAAATCCCAAGCTTAGCCATGATCTCTTATTCATTCATTCCTTTATTTATTTACCATATTTATATAGCCGCCCATCTCACACAAGATGACTCTCTTCCAACCAGGTCCCAGGAAAGAAGTGTGTTAGCGGCCTTTTGGCTTACACAAGAGTTGTAGGTTATGGAATTCCTATACCTTTTCTCTGAGAGCCTTCTTACTTTTATGCAACTGTAGCTTTAAGAGAAAACCTTCTTCTCATTTCCATTTTGCGTTTTAGAAAAAGACAGGTCTTCCTCCCCATTCCCTTCCTTCTCGCCTCTTTACCCTTGAATTCCCCCACCCTCCTGCTTTTCCATTGTCACGCCAATGCATCACAGCAGGACTGGATCTTTCCCACCCGCTCAAGAGATCAAGTCTCTCAGTTAAGATTGACCTCCTGCAGTGTTTCTCAGCCTTGGCAACTTGAAGAGGTGTGGACTTCAACTCCCAGAATTCCCCAGCCAGCCTGGGAATTCTGGGAGTTGAAGTCCACACCTCTTCAAGTTGCCAAGGCTGAGAAACACTGGTGTACATCCTCCTTTGATGGGCTAAGTTGCCGAGGTTGAGAAAGATTGGCCTGCTGTATACTTGACCACAAGTATGCATTGAATAAATTCTTCCTGTTTGCATTCCTCCAGACTTTCATTATTTTGTTGTTTTATTAGATCTCAATGAGTCCTGTGAATGGTTGCATCTGGCACTCTTCTTAATCACGTTAATAGTTCAACCTTTGGACCCCTAAATGTCATCAGGATGGTCCCTCTGTCATTATTTCCATAATTTCCTCTCTTTTTTTGTAGTGTCCTATTTATCCTTATTTATTTATTTGTTTATTTATTCAGTTTTGATGCTGCCCAACTCAACCGACTGTGGGCAGCTATCGGTTTAAAGTTTGCCTCCGTACAAGAAATGTGTAACAAGATCTGTGTCAGCATGTTGTAGGGAGGCAGGCAGAGCGAGGTAGATACCTCTGCTGCGCTTCTCCCATTCTCGAGTCTGAAGTCAGGCGTTATGTTTCTCACCTTCTCTGCAGATTTCCCTTAACACACCGTACTGAAGGGATTTGAAAGTTGTGTCAACCCCTTTTTTCACCAGGATCCACCAAACAAGGAGTAAATATGAGACCCTGCACAGGGCGGGTGCCTTCCATCTGGAAGGGATTGGTCTGCTTTGTGCCTAGTATATCACCACCACAACGCTGGCTTTACATAACTCCTGAAAGGAGATTGGCAAGGAGGGAGGTTGTGGAGGGTCCACACTAGTCTAGTCCACTCTGGTGGTCTCCAGATGTGTGGACTTCAACCCCTACAATTCCCCAGCTGTTTCCATGAAGAGGATTCTGGAAACTGACATCTACACGTCTGAGGGCACCCGGATTTGAGAAAGCGGCCTTTGGATGCCCCACGGTCCCCAGTCCCATTCTTGGACCCCCTCCCAAAGACTGTTGCTGAAATTTAGTAGGTTTTATGGCACCATGTTTGCCTTTTTTGAAAAACAAAGTATGCTCCAAATAAGGCCTCTTATGGGCATAATGTGCTTATTTGAGTGGCCCGCCCTACCATTCCAGCATTGCAAGGAAGGAAGGGGAGCTTCTGCAATAAACCTTGTAGAAGTTTGATGTTCTTCTGGAAGCCTTGCGAGGTCTTTTTCCTTGGGCTGATAGGAGCACAGGTCTCAGGATTTTAATCCACAATGTTTAAAAGGCTCCAAATCATATTATAGTCCCTACAGATTCTTGGAAGGATTCAAAGAAACCAGCCAGTGATCCATTCCAGGAGCTGTTGGAGCTTCGCAAGAAATGCTGGGAGAAACTTCCCAATCAAAAAGAGCATCCGTTTCTGAAAGCAAAATGTTCTGTCTGGCCTGCCTTGAAAATATCAGCAGGAAGGTGGGAAGAGACCATCCACCCCCAGATAACAAGAAGAGCACATTATCAGGAAGAAATGGAGGACTGAAGACGGCTCCACGAAAAGTAAAGCCAACGATCGCAGTGGAATGAAGACCGGTGAGTAGACCGGCTCTTTGTAATTCCTCTCCGGACAAGAAGCGGACTTACGATCAACCACAAGTGTTCCAGACAGCTGCTCCTTGCGAGGAGACTGCAAGACTGGGCTCTCTGGCAGGTTTAGAGCGCTGGGAGACAAGGGAATAGCCATCTTGCTCAATCTGCAATTGGCGCCTTTGAAAGGACGCTGGGTTCACAGACTTCCTTTTCTAATCACTTTTGGAAATTGCTCGTTGACTGCTTTTCAGCTATTAGGAACCTTTGGATCGAGAAGTTTTACAGTACCAGGTGAATTTCCTTCACTCCTTAGTGAAAGGTGTTTTAAATGCAAGTCTAAGGTCTTGAAAAAAAAATTCTGGAATAAACAGCAAAAGGGTGATTAAAACTTTGAATTTAGAAAGTTACAAGGAGACTAAGGGTCCAGATAAATTTGAAATAAGATTTTGGAATTAATTATAAGAATCCTTCCTCTGGAAAATTGCCATTCATTGGATTCCTTAGGAAAAAAACATGATAGGATGGGACTTTGAAGGTTGGACACTAGAGGGAAACAGAAGGAAATAAAGATTACAATTAAAGGAGATAAACACTCAAACTCAACTTACAAATACAGAATGAAGCAAAATATTTTAACATTGGACATACTGAAGGATATTTTTGAACAATGGACCCAGAAGTTAATTTTAGGAGTGTCTGCCTCTATCGATAGACAGTGTTTAAAAGATGCTATGGAAGAGGAACAAGGCTGAGACTGATCTGAAAGTGGGTTTCAAAATGACAGGCGACATGGAAAAAGATGCTACACTGGACATTCAAAAGAAACTGGCTGATGTCTTAATAACTAAAGGGGATATACAAATAACAAACCAAGAGAGTGACCTGGATAATTTTCCTATATTGGATTTACAAAAGAGGCTTGTTAAAGCTTTGAAGAATCTTGTGAGAAGGGACAAAGAAAAACTGAAAAGGAGTCAAATTCTACAACTTTATTTGAATGGACAAAAGATTAAGACTGTTAGAAATAAAATAAAGGAATATAAAGTTGATTTGTTTGATCAAGGTTAAAATAAGATATGTTGTTATCTCTGGTAACCCTTAATGGACTTTTGCTGACATCAGGACTGAAATGACGAGGTTTTAAGGATTTCTTTATAGATAAAAGATGGGATATGAGCAGAAGAGATCATTGTTGTATTTTAAGAGAAGGTGATAAGTTACTAAAATTGTAGATACTTGTGATGAAGATTTGAAATTACTCCTTTATATATTTCTTTTCTTTTTCTTTACTATATTCTTACTTTTTCTCTGCTGTTTTGCTTTCTATTTTTTCTGCACCTTCTATTTTTTCTTTTTATTCTTTTCTTTATTTTTTAGACTGTATCAGTTTTTATTGTTGTAATTTTTAATAAAATTACTTTAAAAACCAAAACTGCACATTACGAAATTAGTTCACTGGTTCTGGGTCATGCCCTGAACCATAGCAAATTTCAAAAACAATGTATATGTGTACAAAGAAATTGGACGTCTTGAAAGGATCTGTCCCCCTTTCCTCCTTACTCCCTGAGGTCTGTGTAAACATCTGTTTTGCAGAGGGGACAGAAAATAGACAGATGCTTGCTTAACGGCAGCCATCCAAAATGGTTGTCGCTCTCAGCTGCTACTGAGAAAAAGTTGGCCAGTATTCGAATACAATGCATCGAGTTCACTTCTACTCCACCCTAACAGAAACGTCGTCACATTTGTCACACGAGAAAATGATTGGGTAAATGATATCAATAATAACAACTACAACAGTATAATCGTAGTTACTGAACCTTAGTGTTGGAAAGCCAGAGAACTTGAACAATTTGCCGCAAACCTGTTTCTACTACAATCAGGAGAAACATCAAAGTAAGTTGGATGCGGTGGGAGTGGAACGCTTGTGAAACGGATAGGGTAAAACAAGAAGAATGGGAGTTGAATGAATGTGGATGGTGTGGCATGTGGGTGTTTAGTGGCCTGGC
Source organism: Liasis olivaceus (assembly GCA_030867105.1). NCBI lineage: Eukaryota > Metazoa > Chordata > Lepidosauria > Squamata > Pythonidae > Liasis > Liasis olivaceus. The sequence goes on from CM061355.1 coordinate 80,906,312, forward strand.
GTGGCTGCTGTTCTGCTGGCAGGAGTCAGCTGTTGGAGTGAGGAAGAGGAGAGCAAAAGCAGCTCACTTCTGGCCCTGCAGGGCAGCTGGGCTGATGAAGGGCTGATGCTAGCCAGGGCCGGTGTGGGGAGATTTTGGAGGCAGCAGTCCCACTGGTCCGGTCTGGTATCCAGGCGTTGAGGACTGGAGCGCTGGCGGGACACAGTTGCTGGGAAATGTGCTGTCATTCTAACCCACAAACTGGGGAGAGAGAGAGAGAAGGAGGGGAGAGAAAATGTCTGTGCAGGCAGTGAATGGAGAGGCTGGAGAGAAAGGTTGGAGAGAGAAGGGAAGTGTGCAGAGCAGTTCTTGGACCCGGGTCAAGAAAGGAGAAGAAAGGTCCCGGGGTGGCTTCCCTGGAAGAAGGGAAGTGAAGACCCCGAGGGATGAGAGACCCAAGACCCAAGACTGGGAAGGAGGGGATCAGCTGTCAGCGGAGAAGCCCCGGTCTCTGGGGAAGGACTGGGCAGAAGGCCCTGGGAGAGGTTCTTCCCCCACGGAGAAGCCGTCGGTGTTCGGCTGAGCAGTTCCAGAGGAGGTCAGGCCATGCCAAGCGCACGACAGCAAATCCCAGCCCGTTCTTTTCCTTTCCCTTTTCCTCCATTCTTTCCCTCTCACTCAAATCTCTCTTTGACAAGCCCAGAAAGTGGGGAGGGAGACGGAGAAGAAGGGGGAAGATGGAGGGGGTTGTCTCTGGCGGGGTGGGGGGAGACCCGGCACCGGTGTTGTGTGTATCTGCTGTAAATAACATCACTGTACGTAGTAAAAAGAACAAGAGCCCCACTGCTTTGCTTTTCTGTGTCCGTTGCCCCCCTTGGAGAAGCACAATACCCCCCCGGCCGAAAAAGAGCCCCGTCGCCCTGTGACGGGTGGCACACGGGAGTGTGTCACCGGCACAAAAGAATCGCCTTTGGGCCACCTAGAGAGGCCGGATGAGAATCAAACGGCAAACGAATGCGCAAAGGAAGAGTGGAGGGGTCGACGGAAGGGGAAGAGTGGCAAAGCAGATGGGACCCCAGAAAGGGGGAGCTGGAAAGCTTGAAGAGCAACAAGCCTCTATGAAGCGGTGCGTGGATGTGGGCGACGCCAGGATGGCTGCAAGGGCAGAAAGGCACAAACAGGTGCAATGGATTACAGTGGTTGGCGCTGCACCGGTTTGGCTAACGATCCACTTGTTGGTTATCCAACGTTGCTTCATTTCTTTGCCTCGCTGCTTCTCACCCCTTCTCTGTACTCAGCACTGTTCACCATGAAAGAGAATACCTTAAGTCGCTGCAAGATAAGCTCACCTATTTCCTCCTGGGCCAAACATCTGCCCCCCCCTCCTGAGTGGGCTCTGGGGGTCACAGAAAAGCCACTGTCCAACTGCCTGCAGCCCCAGGGCTTCCTTTTCTGCACCCCCTCTTAAGAGTTAAATGTTATACAAGTAGTCCTCATTTAGTGACTGCCTCACTTAGTGACCGTTTGCAGTTACGACAGTGATGAAAAAGTCACTGTGACCAGTCCTCCAATTATGACCTTTGCAGGTGTGTAAAACCAAGGGAAGCTGAAGGAAGATCATAAGCACCATTGCAGTATCACTTAGCGACCACTTTGCCTAACAACTGAATTGCCGGTCCCAATTGCGATCGCTAAATGAAGATGACCTGTACTCAGAGGCTTGGAGAAACCAGATCCTTTCTGGAGATCTTGTCTGACCCCTGGAGCTGGAGGATTTAAATGAAAGAATCAAACGATAAATATGATCAATGCATTACGCACGTAAGAGCCACCGTGTGTGCGGCAACATAGGGCCTGTGCAACCACCTCTATTGTCATTGAAAGAACAGTCGCCTGAACAGGGCTGCACGCAACAGTGCTCAAAAGAGCAGTGGGGGACAGTGGAGTCCCCCAACCTGCTGGGTGGTGTGCAAGGGCCCCTGTTGGTGTGCAAGGGGACCGCCCCGCAGGACACGGCCCCGTTCCAAGGGATCTCCCACATCCCCTTTCTGCTCAGCCCCTTTAACTTGCCCTTCTCTTCAGCCTTCATGGGCGCATCGGTGACTTTACGGACTTTTTGCTGACGTAAGAAAAAAGTGAACTTCTGATTTAGGGTTTGGTGATTAGAAAGGGCAGACTGTGGAAAGAAGGAAATTATGATGTCGCCTTAGAGAGAGGGTAAAATATAAACATACTTGTAACTGCTGTTAAGAAGACCAGAAGTCGCTTCTTTATATTTCCTTTTCCTTTTCCTCTTTTCTATTTCTTTCTTTGCACTTTTTTTCACTTACTTATTACTTTTCTTTATTTTCTCCACTTTCTTTTCAAAGTTTGTAGTGTTTTTATTCTCTTAAAAATTTCTTTAATGAAAATTATATTTAAAAAACCTTCATGGATGCGATGGGTTAAAGGGAAGAAAACCGGTCAGAATGGTGTAATCCAGGGTTCCTCAACCTTGGCAACTTTAAGAAGGGTGGACTTCAACTCCCAGAATTCCCCAGCAGCCTCGCTGGCTGGGGAATTCTGGGAGTTGTAGTCCACCCGTCTTAAAGTTGCCAAGGTTGAGGAACCCTGGTGTCATCTACAGGGCGGCAGCCATCACGGGGAGGAGACCTGGAGGCTCTGAAGGATTCAGGAACTGCAAAAGACCCGTTTCATTTTGGAGGGGGCGTAAAGGGATTCTGGTCAACTCTGACTATGTGGTGGTTTTAAAACGTGATTTCTCTCTGGAGAACTTGCTAAGACCTCTAGAGATACAACGATCTCCAAAGCGGTTCGCTGAGGCATAAAGCCGCCCAGAGTCGCTTGGACCGAGATGGGCGGCTATCGAAGTTGCATAAATAAATATATACGGGGAAGTTTCTCTGGGGAATTTGTATTGGCCTCAGCTTTGATGGGCCCCAGCAAGGATCCATTTGGCCCCAAAGAGCAACCCTCTCTAGATATGCAGATCACTGGACCTGGAAGGTATCTGAATGCTGGCCGTCCCGGGGAGCTGAGCATCTACAACTCACAACTTCTCCCACAAGTCCCGCCAGACGCAAGGAGAGCAATGAGTACTTCAAGGCTATGAGTCAGGTTTGTTTGTTTATATACCTTCCCTAAGATGTTTCCCAGGGCAGCTTAAATAGCATCCTTTTTTAAAAAAAATCCATTACAAGAAACAAAGGCAGCTTGCAAAAATGGAAGCAGCAATAGTTGTAGCCAGCTTTTCCACTCACTAGCACCGTGGTCGTCTTCGTGAAGGGGCTCCAGCTGGGTAGACCAGAGTTTGCTGCTGCTTTCTGAATCAACCCGCTGATTGTTTGAGTCCCATCGTATCTCCTCTGGCTAGCAGTGGGTCTCCAAGGTTTTGGGTGGAGAGGGCACGTGCTCCACCTACTGCTCTGGGGGCTGCCCCATTCGTCGCATCTCAGACAAATGAGAGGATGTCAGAGTTTGCCTGGAGGAGCTGCTCGCCACTCGCGGGAGCCCAGAGTCCCTGGGATGAGATATGGGGGCTCCAGGCCCACAGGCAGTTCCTGCATGCGTTGGCCAGCTGGAGGTTCAGCTGAGCGCTGCTGAGGGTCGTCCATCTGGGGCACCTGGGGTGGCTCCAGCAAGTGAGTTTTCCTTCGGCGGATGTAGAGGGGCTGTAGGAAGCGAACTTCCTCTGGAGGAGCGTCCAAGTGCTCCAGAGAGGCTGCTGTCTTGGGAGGGTCGTACGGGAACCCTGCAGGAGTCAGCAGGGCCCTCGGGGAAGCGTGACGGTGCCTCTGGTGTGGAGGTCTCTCTGGGGGAATATACGGCTGCTCCAGGAGAGTGGGGGCCTCTTCTGGAATGTAGGGGGGCTCCGGAGGAGTGTACCGGGGCTGCCGGGGAGTCAAAGGGCGCTCGATAGGGTGAGGTTTCTCCGGAGGAACGTAGGGGCGCTCCAGAGGGACCACAGGCACTGGGGGGATATACGGAAGAGGTGGAGGAGTGTAGGGGAGATCTAGAGGAGTGTAGGGGTCCTCAGTAGGGTGAAAGTTTCGTGAGGGAACATGTGGGGGGTCTTCTGGAAGAATACGTGGGGTTCCTGGAGCTCTGGCAGAGGAGGGCTGCACAAATAGAAAGCTATAGGCAGTTGTCCTGTCAGCTGGTGTGCGGGAGATATACTCGGGTTCTGTGGGCAGAATGGGGGGCTCCGGAGTAACGTAGGGCTCCTCTTCAGCAACATATGGGGGCTCCAGGCTTACCCTCCTTTCGGGGGGGACGAACGGAACCTTCAGAGACGGGGGAGGGATTTCTTTAGGGATAAAAGGAGGAGCCAACGCGGTGGGAGGTGAATCCTGGGGATAGAAGGGGGGTTCCAAAGTGACCGGCTGCTCCAGGGGGATATACGGGGGCTCTATAGACGGAGGTAAAATTCCTGGGGGGACAAAGGGGGCTTGTAAGGCAATAGTGGGCTCTGTTTCTTCCAGGCGAGTTTTCAACGTAGTCCCGTCCCACTGGTGATAATCGCCATTACTGTGTTTGGTGGAAAGCTCTGGAGAGCTGTCTGTGAAGTTTACCTCCAGGAGATCTTCTGGGAGTTGGGAAGTCGCTGTTTTAAGAGGAAGGAGTGTGACAGGGTCCTTAGTTCTATGCTTTGGGGGGTGTTTCTTCTCTGGGGCTGCTCCTCCGTCTATTTCAATCATTTCTCCCAGGATCCATTCCAGGAAATGCCGAATCGAAGTGTAAATTCCCGGACTGTTGGCCTCGCCACAGCCCTTGCCCCAGCTGGTGATCCCGACCATGTAGAACAGAGAGCCGGGGGACGTCCTGCACATTAGCGGTCCTCCGCTGTCCCCCTGTAGAGAGAGGGGCGGACAGAGGCAGAGATGTCACTCGGGCGACGGGAAACAGGGTTAGGGTTACGCCCAGCTCCCACGGACTGCAACTCTAACACCCCCCTTCTAGGAGCCAGACCTGGAAGGGCAGGAGATGCTGAAAGAGTCCGGCCTCCCCTCAAGCACCGTGAGGTGAGGGGCTTGCTACACTTACGGTCTGTGATTAAACCTGAAATCTTCAGTAAGTGACCCGCCTTCCTCCCCTTCCCTCTTCTCCCCGCCCTGGAGATCCCCTTGTCCGTGGAAGGGTGCGATGGCCAGCTCCAATTCGAAAGAGTCAGAGGAAGCGGCTCAAGACGCCCCAGATGAACACCAGCCTCGGGGAGAGCCCAGCAATCTGGCCCCGAGGCGGACGTGGCCGAGGAGCATTCAAGGCCGCCCCAGAGCATGGAGGGCAGAGGGCGGAACAGACAGAGGAGATCTGGGGGGGGTTCCCGTGGCAAGGGGGGTCCCCTCCATGCCTTGACCTTAGTATAAGACGGGCCGAGGGGAACTCAGACAGGCTTCCGAGATTTTTTTAAATTCTGCCCTACAACAATAAAAGACATTCCTGGAATCCCCACGCTGCCTGTTTGCCTGTTTCTTGACCTGGCCTACCTCAAAGGACTGGCTGCAGGTGTCTATTATTGTTGTGGTTGTTACCCCAATTCCAACAATCCCTTGTTGCAGCAAACGTTGGGCAGTTTCTTCCTCGTGGTTCAGACCTACCCAGGGCTTAGTCATTTACTGCGGCCAACCTGGCATTCGGCAGCAGCAGCCGGGGCCCAGGGCCACCAAGGGTCCAGTAACTTGAGAGCAATCCTGTGGGGTGCATGGGGGGATCGCTCTCAAACAGCGAGGCTGCCATCCCTAAAAGGCGCCCACCGTATCTCCCCATCATCGCCCCCGGGTCCCTCCCCCCAGGTAAAGGCACCCATTCATCTCACTCCACCCTCACCAGCCACACCAACATACCACACTTGCCCCAGGCCTTCACAGAAGCACTTCAACCCACCTCCAGGATCACCTGCCCGTGGGCACTCGGCAGCCCCAGGGGGAGGAAGTCAGCTTCAGGGGCAATCCCCTCACGCACCCCGTCACCCCAACCCACCCCCCTACCCAGCAGAGGAGCAAGATCTGTTATCCGGCTAGAAGGCTGAGCTGCCAGTCCTCGAGTGCACAAGAGGCAGTCGGGGCTGGCACCCAGCACCGGTCCAGAGGACAGCCCCACCAGGCTCCAGGCGGTGGCACGGATCTTCTGGTGACGAGGTGACAAAGACAACACCCAGTGCTTCATGGTATTGAACCTAATGCCCCGACAGCAGTGGGCACTGTGGTTGATTTCTTCCACATTTTTGCAATCTCTATTTGCAAATATAATTATGCTGTAATTTATGTTGTCATCATTATTATTTCATTATTGTTGATGGCACAGTCATCCAGATGTTTAGACCGGGTTTGGCGTTTTTATCCACCTGTTGAGTCCTTCCCAAGGACCTGGAATGGGCAGATGTTGTTGTCTGATGGGGTTAAAGGGATCGTCGCAGGACAGAAGCTGTTCCAAGCAAAGCTGCCTTTTGCAATTGACTGATGGCAATTTTGTCCATGCCGATGGTCTTCCAGTGGTGCTCCAGATGTTTTGGAATTGCACCCAAGGGCCTATTATTACTGGGGCCATCTTTGCTTTCTTCTGCCACAGTTGTTCTGCTTCTATTTGCAGGTCTTTGTGTGTTGTGATTTCCTCCAGGCCTTTCTCTTCTCTTCTGCCGTCTCCAGGTATTATTATTATTATTATTATTATTATTATTATTATTATTATTATCCATCAAGTTGCTGTCAGCCCTTGGTGACAGAATGGGCAAATGCTCCCCAGTTCAAACTGTCAAAGTTCTTCCAGTGAATGTCATTCCTGTTTCTCTTCTTTTACTTCCCTCAGATCTGCACAGCCCTGTCATTTTTTTTTATAACCCATTTTTCACCTCATGTGTTCCAAGTAGATGAGTTTTCACATGCTGGAAAACACTACATTAATACAGAAACAGCTGACTGAAGTATAATGTGGCCTCACTCGTGGGCTGGGAACAATATTAGGCCAAGGGCCAGCCCAGGTGACACGTTTTTGCTCAAGTGGCATAGGGCTCCATGCTTTGGTCACCTGGCATGTAGGCTATTCCAAGGCACCTTCGATGGGACTGCTCTTGAAGATCACTCAGGAGCTGCAGCTGATCCAGGATGGGGCAGGTGGGCAGCTATGGGCATACCTCAGTACACCACGTTGCACCACTGCTCTGTGAGCTGCTGTGGCTCCCTGTAGCTCTCACCTATAAAGCCTCGCGTGGCACGGGGCCTGCCTATCTGAGGGACCGTCGCCCCATATGATCCAACAGAGGTGGCCTGCTCCTGGTCTTATCGATCAAACAGTGTCACCTGATGGGACCCAGGAAGTGGGCCTTCTCTGTCACAGCACCTGCCCTCTAGAATGGTGTCCCTCCCCCCCCCCAGTTTTGTTCAGCCCCCACCTTGCTTTATTTAAACAAACCCTTAAACCCGGCTCTTCTCCCAGGGAGACCCAAGTGGCATGTTTGATTGGGTTGCTATCTTTGTCTAGATGTTTTCTGTTTGTCCTGTTTCTATTGTTTTATACTGCACGCTGCTCAGAGTCACGATGGGAGTCAGGCTGCCTATAGATTTAATAGCAAATATTTGACATTACGCCCAGATTTTTCACTTTCAAGTCTTATTTTCATAACAAGTCTTTGTCCTCTTTACTTTTGGCTAAAACACGGCCGTCCTTGGCGTTTCTCAAATTCCTCGTTTCGTCCTAAAGTTTTGATTCCGGTGTTATTTCCATTTGTGCTATCCATATAAAATATTTGCTGTCTTTTCTGGGAACAACACGCATCCTTGTCCCAGTCCTTTTCTCGTTGTGAACCACTCTACTTCTCCAAACTGGGTTCTCAGAGTAGTTTCTCTGCTGGAAAGACTCGGTGAAGAATCATCAGGGCTCCGCGACTAGCAGAAGCCCCCACGTGTTCCACACAACCAAAGGCCTTGTTGTAGGGGATTAAGCAAAGATAAGTCTCCTCCCTGCACCTTCTTGCTCTCTCCATTGACCACCTGATCATCTGACTACCTGATCTCATGCTCCCCTGCCTTTTCCAAAATCTGTTCGCTCATGTGGCATTTCCTCCTCAGTCTGTGGCTGCATCCTTCTTTGCAAGACCTAAAGCAACATGTTGCTTGTCTGAGGAATCAATGTAATGATTCAGTAATTTGCACGTTCCTCTGCTTCTCTCTTCTTTAGTGCACTGTGCATCTGCAAACCAATATTTTCAAGTCTCTTACGGTTATGTTCTGCATTTATTGAAGTACAGCTGTTAGCTTTTAACTGCCTCTTCTCCTGTAGCTCTCTCTTCTGCACCTCTATAAAATCACACAGCCTAAAAACTCCTAATGGCTTGTAATAAAAATAACACAAACATAATAAAGCAATACCTTGCTATAAAATTACTCCTGAAAATTACTAGATGTCTACATCCAACCAAAGACTTAGCCATTTAGCACCTCTTGAACAGTGAGGCTTTCATTCACCATTCAGTGAGCGTTTTATCTGTGCCTGGTGCTGTCAGATTTCCCACCCGGCCCGGCAGTACATCTCAAGTCTTCAGGCCCTTGACTGAATTCAGGAAGCTGCTTTGAGGAAGCTCAAAGATACAAGTTGGTTGGATTTCTTCTTTCATGGCAGGCATGATGAAGGCATATATACATGCAGACCATCTGCCTGGGGTGGTGCATAGAACTCAAAGCTGTGAGAAGTATGTTTGCTCCAGAGTTATAGTGGATCAGTTCCTGAACGTATTCTCACTCTCTGCAAAGAGTGATGTAGTCTTTCCATCTTCCTTTAAAGTCATTAGGTATCTTCTGTGGTTACTCTTGAGCATTCCTATCTCAACTGTAAGCCTTCCTGTGATCTTCCTTCCTTCCTTCCTTCCTTCCTTCCTTCCTTCCTTCCTTCCTTCCTTCCTTCCTTCCTTCCTTCCTTCCTTCCTTCCTATTGTTAAAAGTCTTGATTACAATATCTTTCCTTGTCTTTTGCTTGACGTTGGAAGCCTGATTCAGTTGTCATACAACCTTCTTGGTGCCCAAGGTTGCCTCCTCCATCTTTCTATGGCTATTTTGATAGCTTGCCCTGAAAGTCACTTGGATCTTTTCCTCTTTGAAATATTGGGAACATTATTTTGAGAAAGTTGAGAAATGTTGTTTCTCTATTTTCTATTGTATATTGCTCAGTCATGATGTAGTTGAGCAGCCTATAAATCTAAATAATGATGATGATGATGATGATGATGATGATGATGATGATGATAATAATAATAATAATAATAATAATATTGTTGATAAGAAAAACAAAAAAGTCCAGATAGTGGACATTGCAATACCTGGAGACGGCAGAGGAGAAGAGAAAGACGTGGAGGAAATCACAAAACACAAAGAGCTGCAAAGAGAAGCAGAACGACTGTGGCAGAAGGAAGCAGAGAGAGTCCCAACAGGAACAGGCACTTTGGGTGCCATCCCAAAACATCTGGAGCACCATTGAAGACCATCGGCACTGACAAAATCGCCACAGCCCATTGCAAAAGGCAGCTTTGCTTGGAACAGCTTCCATCCTGCGAGGATACCTTTAACACCATCACACAACAACACCTGCCCATCCCAGGTCCTTGGGAAGGACTCGATAGGTAGATAAAGATGCCAAACCCAGTCTAAACATCTGGGTGACTGTGCAACCAACCATCATCATCATCATCATCATCATCATGTTTTCATAATGTCTCTTAATCCTTCCCATCGTTCCTCAGATGCTATTTTCCAAAAATTGAGTGTACTGAATCTTTTCCTTAGATTGGTCTTAGGTTCTAACTCTACGTCCTGAGGTCAAACCTTGCTGGCATGCTTTCTCACTTTGACCCCATTAATTCATGGTCAGTTCCACAATTTGCACCTGGAAGTGTCCAGGCTGACGAGACTGTTGCCTGGTTCCCCCATTTCTCCAATTTTGCTTTCCAATGACCCATTCGTCGTACTGAGTCCTTTAATGATATCACTTAGCATCTCTTGCCTTTGGCCATGGAAGTCAAGTCTTCTTCCACTGTATTTATACTAGGTGCATATTCCTGTTCAATAATTCGGATGCATATGATCCTATCACTTATTAGGTTACAGCCAAGCACATAGTTAGTCATTTCCTTCTTGATATCAGGGCCATGCATTCATATGGACCCATGTTCTAGATAGCATTTATCACCAAACCACCTGAATTAAAGTGGCCATTCAGATCCATTTAAACACCTGATTTAGTACATTGTGTTTCTGGTTTAACAACATCCAGTTTTCTTTGTGTGGAGTTTAAAAGTTGTGATCCTTTAAAAGTAGACTTTCTTAGTGAAGGCATTGATTTTTCTGTTTGAATCACGTTTCCTGTGTCAGCGGAAAATTGCATAGAACTGAAAAGGAGGTTGGGATCCAACTGCCCTTTAAACCAATTGCAAGGCAGTCGCCCTGAGGAATGAAGCAGGAGCAGACAACGAGATGCAGACTTGCATTTCAAGGGACTGGGTGGAAAGGGTCACTTCGTCATAAAATAGGAAGGGAGGTAGATCAGGGTTGACCACTAGGCCGAGGCTCGCTCTGGCTGACCACCTTCTTGCCGATACAGAGCCGGGGGCATTTCCTATGCAGGTGATATTGCTCTTGTTATTTTATCCCACCTTTTTTATATATAGCTCAAGGCAGCGAATGTACCTGATCCTCCTGCCTCCCGTGTCCCCCACCACAACCACCCCGTGCAGTGGCTGCTGTGGGGAGGGACCGGCCCAAAGTCACCCGGCCGGCTTCCCTGCCTGAGGGTGGAGGAGGAATCTCGGTCTCCTGGCTTCTAGCCCAGCACCTTCAGCGCCAGCCAAACTGGTGACTAATTATCCATGACTGTTGATGCCCCTTTTCTATCCCCTGGTAACCCGTTTCCCATCTACTGTTGGGCCTCTTGGTCACTTGGGCTAGGAGCCCAATGATCACGGTTTTAGGGTGTTTTAGTAACAATTTTAAAAAACTGCTTTGGCTCATATTATAATGGATGGCTATTTTTTCCACCACAACTTGGCATAGGCTGGCAGGAGATCCTGGAGATCCTGGGCAGGGAAGTGTAGAGGACTGTGCGGGAGCAAGTCTGAAGTAGGTAAGGCTCACAGCTCACCCTCCCACTCTGCGGGAGGAAGTAAGGGGTGACGTGCAATTGACAGGAAGCGTAGCTAGCAAAGTCACAGCGAGCGGGCTTAGTTGCACTTTAGACTGAGTGTCGGGTCAGTATAAGGAGTGGATCGGGGCATGCTGGGATTCGGGTGGCATTTACCATTGAAAGTTATGTGTCTGATAGCCAGGTGTACCAGGACCGGGTGTTGATTCCCATGTCCTTATGTGTGAGAAATATTTGTGTGATTTAGGTTAATTTGCTGAAAGGAGTGAAATGTTCATATTTTTTCCCCACCTCTGGCCAAGGCTGCCTACTGGATCGCTTACCCATGCCCACCCAAGAGGTGTGGGAAGCCCCACCTGGTGGCCTTCTGTGGCTGGAAGACTGTGCTGCCGGCTTCACTGGTGATTGTGTTGGTTCAAGAATGAGCAGATCGTGCTACTAACCAAGGAGGATATGTATCGTAATAAAGTGTTGTAATAAAAATGGGGCAGAAGTTTTCACAGGATTCTCAGGTTGGTCTCTCTACAAAGGGGACCTATGACATCTAATCACGGGAGCAGATGACTCTTTACTGACAACGATTGTACGGCACAAGTAGACAGAAGGAGACTGCGTCTTGTGTTTTCCTGCAGCAGGCACTTTAGATGTGGAACTATTAGAATACCTGAAGAAACTATTGTTGGCTAAGGATTTTGATCAAAGGATAGTAGACATCTGGGGGGGGGGGGGAGCTACAGTGCTTGGGGTGTGGGAATCTCTCATTCAGGGGTTGTGAGGTGGGCTTAATGAGGAGAGTTGGGTTGGGAAGGACGGAGATGTCAAATGGTGAAGGATGTTGAGAGGAAGCTGAGGATGTTTCAGATTTGTGTATGTTTGTGAACCAAGTGCTGATGGGTAACGCAGCTAGGAGGGGGTGGAGTGAAAGTGTCAGAGGAACGGTTGGAGGGGAGGTGGTGGTGACCACCAAAACTATTACAAAAATTAGGGAAGGTGAAACGAGCAAAGAGCTTATTGTGGAGTCCTTGGTGCTCTCTGAGCTTGGCTGTTTGCTTGCAGACATTTCATTGCCCAACATGGTAACATCATCAGTGTGAGTGAGCGTGGGGTTTTCTCCCTGTTTATACACAGTAGCTGGCCCTGCCAGTGTTGGTGGGGTGGGGTTTTCTTCTTGGTAGTTCCCTGATAAGAGTTTCTTGTCTGGGACATGTCTTGTCAGCAGGAGTCCATGGGTTGCCACCAGAACGGATCTGGTGGGTTGCTTGCTTGCTGGCCCCTACTCCCCTACACAAGCTCTGGTCCTCCCTTGGAGTTGTGGGGTCCTGTCAACAACCAGATTTGCTGTTCTTTGTGCCCTTTTATCAGCCCTTCTTAAGAAAGACGTTCCCCTTAATTGGAGAAAAGGTATGGGACTGCTTTCCAGACAACAGGTTTCACCCAACTCCCTGCTTGGGGACCTCCAAATTACAAACTGGCTTTTGTACCGTATTGTCATGAACAAAATGGTGTGGCTGCAAGAGTCCTTACACAACAACATGGTGTCAAAAGCGTCCTGTGGGGTATTTTTCTTACAAGTTGGACTCTGCACATGCTGAAGGCATAGCAGTAGTTAAAATTCTGGAATATTCAGCTATTGCTGGTAATGATCTGGTCCTGAACTTTCTTCCCAGGTCTTTGCACTTACCCCTCCCTCCCTGAACAAACTGGTTGAACTGCAAAGGAGGCTCCAGGGGCAGAAAAAATGCAAAGTTGTTCTCAGGATCACTTTGAACTTTGAAGGGCCACTGACAGATGACCTGGTGGTCCCCCAAAATTATTACCTACTGTTACTAGGCTGGCACACACAACAGGAGGAAGGGCATGAAGCATCAGTTGCACCAGGCTTAGTTTGCACCTGCCTGATACAAGCAATACATTCTGTGGTTTGTGTTTTACACCTCACGAACTATCCAGGTGGTGCATTATGGCCACCAGAGCATGGAATAGGGTGACTTGAGGCCCCTTTTTGAGTTTACAGATGGACCTCCTTGACTTACCACTGCCAAAGGGAGGCAAACAAGTTCTTGTTTGTATGTTTTCTAAACGGGTGGAGGCGCTTCTAACCAGGAAAGCAGATGCCATTTCAGTTGCTAAATTAGCCAAGACTACAACATACCTTGGTCTGATGCCCTCCCACTTACATTAACAAGCATCCAAAATTGTCCAAACAGGACTTTAGGACTTACTCCCCATGAGATCTTGATAGGCTGTCCTGTTGGCATTTTCGTGAGCTGATCATATATGGGAGCATTTTATGTTTCCCAATTGTTGTGGCACAGAATACACTTGTTCCGCCTCCTGTCTTTCTTGTTCCCAAAGTTTTCATTGACCCTTCCAATCTAATGTTCCCCCTTTGCCAGAATGGTCTCCTTATCACTCAACTGAACCCCCTTCTTATGAATCTGTACTTGTTGGGGAGACCAAAGAAATGGGGTAATGTGGAGTTTAAAAGTTGTGATCCTTTAAAAGTAGACTTTCTTAGTGAAGGCATTGATTTTTCTGTTTGAATCACGTTTCCTGTGTCAGCGGAAAATTGCATAGAACTGAAAAGGAGGTTGGGATCCAACTGCCCTTTAAACCAATTGCAAGGCAGTCACCCTGAGGAATGAAGCAGGAGCAGATAACGAGATGCAGACTTGCATTTCAAGGGACTGTGTGGAAAGGGTCACTTCGTCATAAAATAGGAAGGGAGGTAGATCAGGGTTGACCACAAGACCGAGGCTCGCTCTGGCTGACCACTTTCTTGCCGATACAGAGCCGGGGGCATTTCCTATGCAGGTGATGCAATTAATTATCCATGACTGTTGATGCCCCTTTTCCATCCCCTGTATAATCCTTTGCCCATCTGCTCGTGGTCACCTTGGCTGGTGGCCCAGCGATCACAGTTCTGGGGTGCTTTGTTTCAGACCTCCAATGCTTTGGTTCATATTATTGTGGGACTGCCTTTGTTTCATGCACCTCACATTCCATGTTCCAGTTGTTTGTGTCCTGGAAGACAAGGAGCTCCTCCTTCAACAGTGGTTTCCTCAATGACCAGACTCCCTTGCCGCTTTGATCTGATCTGGTCATCACCTCCCGATCTTTCCTGAAAGTTCAACATTTGTCCCAGGAACTAATGGAGGGCCTTCCGAGCTGGAAGTCTCATCATCCAGCACCAAAGTTTGTCTCCTTCAGCTATGTTCAGTTTTCCTGGCAGCAATTTAGACCCAATTCGTCATTGTCTTTTCCTGAGTTGGCTTCAATTGTGTTTGCAGAGCCCACCAGAAATCATTCCCTTTTGACTTACGGGCACTCTATGAGGGGCTCCTGCTGGCATCTCCCTGAACGGCCACCACATCAGGGTGATAATCCCTGGGAGGGCTATGGTTGTTGTTGTTGTTGATGATGATGGACTTTTTTTAATTGTTCTGCATTTATATACATTACTCAGAGATCTTCAGCTATATGGAGGATCGAAACATTGTGAAAGAGCAGGACTGGTGGAGCTGGGCAGAACCTGAAGGATTCAAGCAAAGCCTGGGGAACCATCTGTCATGGATGTTTTAATTTGGATTTCTGCCCCGAGCAGAGGTTAGACCGAATGGCCTCAATGTTCGTTTCCAGTTCTAGGATCCCATGACTTCTCTCTGTTAGGTGCCCTCATGAGCCACGTCAATCAGAGTAAGAGCAGGGAGTTCCTTACCTGGCAAGTATCAATCCCTCCTTCCTCATATCCAGCGCACACGGTGTGAGGACTCATGGCCCCGTTGTACCACTGGCTGCTGTTGCATTTCTTTGTGTCCAGAATATTCACCCTGGCTTCCTGCAAGATATCAGAGGTCTTCACACCTCCAAGTAAAGGGAGCAGATTAGTTTGGCTTCTACCTTCTCGCAGAGTTGCTGTTCATAATTCCCAACACCACCTGCCCCTGACTATTTAAGAAATAATAGCAAAACCTCCAAGAGTATCTCAGGAACAATAACTTATTTGACCCCTAGTTGCATAGGGGTGTAGGAGAGGGCAGGTCATGGTCTGAGCTAAAACATCATAACATTTCTGGATCTTCCCAAGGTTTGCATAAGTCAGCTAAAAGAAACAACCCACTCGCGCACGCACACACGCACACACACACGGAAGCAGCACAACCTGCATGTAATCTAAGAGAAACTTTGGTTAACCCTTGTTCTGTCAAATCTGAACGGTGGGGGGGCAGTAAGTAAACATTGCATGCTTCAACAGAAAAGAAAAGCCAATTAGCAATTCAGCAGTCCTCAATCTTATCTGCCCTGTGGGATTTACAAAGCTCTCGTTCTACCATATGGAAGCCCATCTTCTTACTATTTTGGGCAGTGATTCCCCAGCCACTGACAAAGCAGCTTGTGAAGCTGGTTTCAGAGCCCATCGTGACCCGAGGCAAGCAGGCCGGTTGCACATAGTCATTGAAGGTCACCGGGCTGTCCAGCTGTATCAGCGCAATGTCATTATCCTCCGTGAGGGGATTGTAGTCTTGGTGGAGGACAACTTTGCTCACAGAGTGTAGCTGCACATCATCTGGCAACTTGGAGAGATCTGTTGCCCCCACCACAATCCGCCAAAGATGCAATGAGCTGCAGAAAAACAGAGCACACTTAGTATAAGGGCCACTGGAACCCTTCCCAGAGAGCTCTCCCCAAACTCCAGGTTGTCAACAGGGGTGCTATCTCAGCTACACAACCAGTACACATAATAATTCCTTGTGGCCAGGGTAGTGTTGCCCTAGCAGCAGGCCAGGCCAGGTTGACAGGCTGCAAAGCGGGGGGAGAGGCATTCGCTGGATTAAGGCAAAGGGAGAAGATGAGACGTGCTGGGCCACCACAAGAAGCATCACCAACTCTGCTGTCTCCTGGGGAGAGAAGATTCTGTTCTTGGTCCCCAGCCCAGTTTAAGGGAGGGTGGAGGCAGCCAGAGACCCGGAGGTGGAGCCCCATGTAGGCTCGCAGACCCAGAGAAGATCTAGAGGAAGTGAACAGAAGTTTCTGGCTGACAGTGGCAAAGGAGGCAGCAGGGTTGGAGAAGCAGGAGAAAGGCCAGCTTCTCCCATGGGAAGTCCTGCCCAGCCAGCCTGCCAGAATCCTCCCTGTGTTCCTGACCCATGGGGCTGCTGCTGTTGGGATAAAGAGCACTGTGGACCTGGAGATGCTGCCCCGACAGGACAGTTCCTCAGCCTAGCACGTTGAACCATAGCCCTCATCATTCCCAGCCAGCTGCAAGGGATTGACAGCTGACCTTGAGGAAGGAAGGAAGGAGAGCACCATTAAGAAAGGTCCTGGACAAGAGATGGCACAGTCCAGAGACTGAAGAAAGTGTGAGAAAGAAACTCAAGGTAATCCAGCTTTGATTTTGTTTAGTATCAGACAGAACAGAGAGAAACGTGGGTGGGCTTTGAGGCTGATGTGAGCCCTTTGAGTTAGGTCAGGTCAAGAAACAGGCATGGCTGGGATCCCAGGAATGCTACTTTATTGTCGTAGGGTAGAGTAACAGAATCTAGAAAACCTGTCAGAGTTTCTCTCTGTCCCCTCTTGTACTAAACAAAATCAAAGTGGGGTTATCTTCAGTTTCTTTCCCACGCTTCCTTCAAACACCGGACTGTGTCATCTTTTCTGCAAGTCCTCCTGGAACGGCTCGCTGTTTCCTTCCCCAAGGCCAACTCCATATTCCTTTACTCCAGCCTCTGAAGAAAGCAAGCTGAAGGCGGATTAGGTCATGTCCATCCTCAGAAAGCTTGCGTATTCCTCACCCAGGACAGCAGCCTCAGCAGGTTACCCAGTGACTGCCTCACCAGCCTCCTCGCCACAGAGACACGTGGCTCCCTGTGAGACGCCTATTTCATACTCACCTCTTCTTTGTCTTGAAGCAATGAGCTGCAGTGAGGACCCACCGCTCAGCAAGGAGGGACCCCCCACACGAGTGCCGGGGTCCCTTGGAAGAGGGGATCTGGATGCTGACAAGCCAAGGCCACATTCCGGGCAAGGCGTCGATGCCACCCACAATCCGCACATTCCTGCCATGCTTGGGTGCCAAGGGCCGCTTCCCACAGGCTGAGGAGGAACAAAGGAGGGGGTCACTTGGGGCTAAGAGAGTCACCCTTCAGCTGTGTGGAACTGCCAGAGCAGATCCTTGTAGAAACCACCAAACCGTGATGAGATTCACAGGGTCCAATAGCACCTGACTCCACACTGGCATTGGGAAGGGTGGACTGGGGCAGAAACTGGCACTCCTTCCCGTTACTTCACTGGTTACACATCGCCTCGGTCTCCCTGGCCTGTCATCAGCCACTCCCCGGCCTTCCTTTCTGATCTGTTTGCTACCCATCCTGATGGAACATTGTAGGAAACGACTGTTTCCACACAGGACTGTAACCGTGGCCTGGGCTAATTAAAGAAGACCTTTAATATGGATTTTGATCATTTTTTAATGGCTGTTTCAGCACTTTTTGCTTTGCAAGACGGTCAGAGCCTGGAGCTATCACCTCAAGAAGAAAATGTAATATGATTTGAGACAGCGTGTGCGTGTGTGTGCGTGCACATGCATGCGTATATGCATCTGTCAGGTTAATCAGTCAGCTGGAGCCTTGAAAGGGGGTTAGATGGACTTTTGGACCGTTAGTCCAGGAGTGCCTCTGGATGACCTCCAAGATCCAAGGCAACGTCTTCCAAAGCATAAGCAGGAGATGGTTATGCCTGATGTCCTCCTCCTCTGATTCCTGTGGGGAAGTAGGACGGGCAGTGGCAGAAGCGGCTTTGGCATGATCCAGAAGATTCTGTCAGTGGGCATTTAATTGGAAGGGCACTCATGGGTCATTTTGTTTCTCCTCTGCTTGGTGCTCTGTGTGTTTAGTACAGGAGTCGTATGCTGCTCCAGTTCCTGGTGGACTACAGTTCCCAGCATTCCTCTCACTAGCCCGGCTGGCCAGCATGGCTGGGAATCATAGTTCAGACACAGCTGGAGTGCCACACATGGCCAGCCCACCCAGGAACCTAGAAACTATGAACGCTCAATAAACACCCTGACATCCTTCAGCGCTTACAGTCTCAGAGCTGTGGCACAGATCCTCAGGGGCTTGCAGCAGTGACTCAGGCGTACGGTGGTTAGGAGTAAATACCACTTACATCACATCCGGTGGTTAATTTCTGGCTGAGCCCTGAAAACTTTATTAACCCACCAATAAGGCTGTCCTGGGTCTTTTCCTCATAGCAATGTATAGCCTCTTTTAGAATCACCCGACCACCGTTGTGCCAAGATAAAAGGATGGCGAGCAGGCTTTAGAGTGGTGAGTGGGGGATGTGCTGAAGACACTATAAGTCGATAGTAAGGAAATGTCCAAAGAGACACTCTTACAATCGCACACATGGTTTGGATGTACTTGCACGACACCATTAATGGGTCCGTTAGAGACATACCAGCTGCATTGACACCATGTGTGAAGTATGGTTAATTTTAACCTTGTTCTGCATGTGTCTGGGTCACTGAAGGTTCTGCAAACTCTACTTCTCGGGTTCCTCTATTATCCAGCATATTGTGCAAATTCAGAGAATGGGATAATTGGGTATTGAGGTTAAGTGTGCTGAGTGTGTTGGTGTCGCATGCAGCACCACAACCTTTGTGAGTGCTGGGCTTGTGTTGTACACCTCTCCTTCACATTCAGTCACTTAATCGGTATCCTTTGACACCTTTCGGTCATCAAGAAAGTCGGTGCCCAGGAATGCACACCTGGCATCTCGAGGTTGGCCAATTGGTGGCCAGCCTGTGGCCAATTTGTACAAAGCAGTGTGATATTCCCAGGAATCTGATCCCAAAACTTTAGCTTTCTGGGGGTATCCTGAGGTTTAAACATGCCCCAAAACAATGGATTCACAATGGGTCAAATTTTAGGAACTGGCACAATAGACAGAGAGAAACCCCACATCTTTAGCTGTAATAACGCTTCCTCTTCCCATTTTCCCCACAACAACCTGGTGTGGTGGGCTGGGCTGAGAGGGAGGGGCTGGCCCAAAGCCACCCAGCTGGTTTCCATGCCATAGGGTGGAGGAGGACGTGCAGTCTCCCAGCTTCTCATCCAACACCTTCACCACTACGCCAAGCCACCTCGTCACCTTCTCAGGCTTCACATGCCCCAACCCCAGCATTCATCCCTGGCTGTGTGGTGCTGAAATGTGGGCCTGTTTTGCACGACTGGTTTTGTGGACTCTTTACCTTTTCCCTTCCCAGGTGTTGGTTGATAGGGGTTAACTCTACTGTCATTCCTGCTCCAATTGAAGCCCGTTTCGGAATGTGGTGTCTTCATACTTACACTAGAACGTGAATGGTTATGACAAGCTTAAACCAACTTAAATTTCACACAGGGGCTGAGTACTAGAGAAAGAGATGGATTGTGTAGGTTACACATTTGGACCGTCCTGGGTGGCCTGTCATACCATCATGCTGGACTGCAGTCTCTCGGAAACAGGAGGAGACGGGCTGAGAGCTGGCAAAGGAATTCCTGGTAGGCGTTCCCAGGTCCTGATGGGCCAAGATGCAGTGCATCCTTTGCCAATCAGAGGGGCCCAAAAGGTAGAAGGATGCCGTGAATGAGCCACTCCTGAGGGAATCAAGCTCAGGAGGTCCGGTCCCGTCTGGAGAAAGGCAGCGCACCCACAGGGGGGTCAAAAAGTCAAGATGGCAGCTAGGCCCGTGCCCTCAAAGCCCCGCCCCCCCTTTGGACATGCATCATGCACAAAGAGGGACGGAGCTTCGACTACACTGTCACGGTCACCATCTTGACTTTTCTGACCCTGCTGGAAAGGCAAAAGCAGAAGTGGACTTAAACCAACAAAAGTCAGGGAGCTTTGACACAGCCAGGGCTTTGAGGGAATAAAATAGCCTTGCATTTATACATGTGAAAGGAGTTTCATCATCTACTTTCCTCTCAGCTGCACTTTTAGCTTTCCTCCATTTCCAGGGAACTCGGGTGCCTTTGCCTCTTTCCAGCCAGATGCAGAGCAGACTGGCCGTCTTGCCCCTGTATCTGCGTCTGGACATATTCCCATTCTTGTACCTCACTTCTGTCTCCCGTAGGTTTTACGCTTGACACGTGAAGTTGCAAAATGCCTCAAGTAAGTGTAAGCCAAGGACACATAAATGCAGCCGTTCCTTGCATGTGCCCCATGGCTGCTCCCAGGGCCTGTTGCGCTTCCTGAGAGAAGCACGCAGCAGCAGGCGATGCACAGCCCGCTGAGCGTGCAGCTGCCAGAAGCAGCAAATCTGAACTCTGGGGCTGGAATTAAGGGTGTTAGGGTAGCAACTGAACTTGAGAAGATCATCACAGTGAGCTGTATTCAAGGGTATCTTGCAATTATCAAGAAGCAACGTGACTGCTCTTGGCGCTGGGACACTCTGGGAACAAAGGTGGCTTCACGTCTTGCCTTTTTGGGGGCAAAGGATGTTTAGATCAGGTCGGAGCCTTAGATGGTTACTGCTTGGTTCTGCCCACGTTCCTGCACCTGGATGATGCTCTGCGTCCCAACGATATTGAGGAGTCCCAGTTGGGCTTAAAACAGGACATTGCCTTACGGACTCTGCTGGAGCCCCCGGGGTGTGGGCCACAGCAGGGATCCCCTCCTCCTCCGGAGGAATCTCCAGATCTTACTCACTCTCTGGATTGTAGCCCTGTGTCCCCCACAACTGCAGCAAGACCACGATTGGCAGCAGCAACCCTGGCTGGGCGCCCATCCCGAGCTATGGTTCTTGGCGTCTGTTCCACATTGTTCAAGTCATGCTTCAGCACTGAGATGTTGACATCAGCAGGTTCTCCTTCTGAGTTGCTAGGAGACAGGCCTGGCCTTGGTTCAGGAGTGCAGGCTGGAAGGAACAGGCTGCTCAACCACTCCTGGCCCAGGTGGGTGGCCTTCACCATGGAAGAGCGCCCTGAAAGGAGCCAGCCCTGCCTTGTATTCACGCTGCATCAGCCATAACAGTGGCTCTAAAGAACTACTAGGAGACAGCTCCTGGAATCATGCCAGGGCTTGTGGAATGTCTACACAATAGAGCAGTGCTGGCTGGGGAATTCTGGGAGTTGAAGTCCACACCTCTTAAAGTTGCCATGTTTAAAAAACACTGCAGTAGAACTTCTGGAAGCTTGAACAACTTCTGCAAGTGGTTCCAATGGAAGACCTCAATCTTTTAGCGCCAAACTACATAAAACAGCCTGCTTTTGAAGTCTTCAAGAGTTTTATTTCACCAATCATCCCAGTGGTACCCAACCCTCATCCATATCAGAAACTGGTGGGAACTGGGTGGTGGCTGTGACTGACTCCCACGTGGGGTGCAGGAGATTCCAGGGATAAAAGGATCCGGATTTCAGCAAATCCAAGAGATCCTCTACTGAGAAATGGAGATACTGACCAATGGTCCTGAAATGCCACAATACTAGACCCAATCCGGCTGGTGGGTTTCCAAGATCAGAAAGAAACTACCATTACGGTTTATAGTATGTCCTGCCTTTCCGTCCACAGGGTTTTCACACACATATCATGTAATACGTTTAAAAAAAAAATTATTGCACATTTAATAAATCGGAATTTATTTTCCAAATGCAGAAAATCACCCAAGACCCTTCTCCCCTCCAGGTAATTAATTTTCCTCCTTTTCCTCCATGTCTGCAGCATAAACATTAAACTCACAAAGCATTCAAGTTAAACAATTACCATGTTCTCATCTCTGGAGAAAGCAGCAGAGAGAAACCAACATCACAGAAGAGGACCTGGGGTTTTGATTAGAGTTTTTTAAAGTGCTTTTGTTAGAAATATTCCTCAAGTTATGGAAAAGCCTTCCCAAGGCACAGTAGTGAATTAAAAAAAGAGGAAAAAAGTTAATTTGCAACATTAAAGCCAGGACAAGGAACGTTCGCCCGAGGGCTTCCATATACGGAAGGCAGATGTGGCCAAATTAAACCTTCTCCCGGTCCTAACATGCCTGTCTGTCTCCCTCGCCTTCTTCTCCGTCCAGCTCGAAGGTGGCTCCCAGGCTGCACGGCTGCCTCTCCAGGATGGTGCAGTGGGGTTTGCTGCAGATTGCAGAGGGTTGGATTAGATAACGGGGGGTGGGGGCTTCCAAGTTCACCGTTCCATGATTCTACGTCTCTGTCAGGTTCTCTTCCCCCCATGCGTGAGCTTCCCCCAGGCCCTGGACATTCACTGGCCTCATCCTCACGTTCCAAAGAGAAGTCCTATCTATCTCTTGTCTAACTGAAGAGAAGATGTCTCAGCCGGAAAACCAGGAAACCATGGGAGGACGGGGAGAGAATGCCCTCTCGTGGGGAGAGATGCGCTGGTACCTAATGACCTGTAGCCAAGGCAGGGCGTTAGCACTGCCCTCTGGCATGGCAAACATGATCTCATCCAACATGGTCAAAGGACACGCTGGGGCCTTACCAGCTTCCCCTTCAGATGCATTAGGTTCCATCTCCCTTCAACCTCCAACCGCAACAGCCCTTGACAGGGAAGGATGGGAGGTGGCCTTCAATCTGTCCTGAGGCTGATTTCTTAATTTCTACCAAGGGTAGAAATGCAGCTGCAGCAGATACATTATCCTATCTGTGCTAAAGCTTGGAACCTGAACACTTCACCCAGCAAAACAGGTTGCGCAGGATCAGGGAACATGCCCAACTCAGAAGGCAAGATGTGATTTTTCCTGATTAAAAAAAACTGCAAAAACTCTTTGGGAGTTAAATGGAATCAGCTCTTCTGTCCACCTGCAGAAGAGAAAGGCATGGATTACAGATGGGCTCGTGCAGGGGAAGAGGGAGGCTAAGAGGCACAGCGGCAGCAGGATGGCTTGGGACTGCACTGGGGAGCACAGCAAGGTTGAAGCAAGGGGTCACTGCCCATGGCCGTTTGGCTTTCCCCGAATGTCATGGCTTTGTCAAAGGACGCCTTCAGCAGGCGGGCCTCTTTTAGGACCTTCAGAATTCCAGACACCTGGGCACCACGCAGAAGGTTGTAGTTCTCAGCAGGGTCTGACTCAAGGTCATACAGCAAGGGAGGCTCATGGGTAAGAAGAGTGATCCCACTGCAGTCGGGGTCAGGGGTCCAGCCGCTCTTGATGTCTCCTGGAGATCAAAACAGAGGAGGAGGAGACGTAAGGCTCTGTCTCATTCTAGGTTGGAAAGAGACAGAGACAATCTCCTCCCGACACTTTAGGGAGACAGGAAAGGACTCACCTTTGGTGAAGAAGTGAGCCTTGTACTTGCCATAGCGGACAGCAAAAACTCCAAATAATTCATTGGGAGCGGGAGGGTAAAAGAACATGGTCTGGCGGGGGCTCTGTCAGAAGAATCAGAGAAGAGGCAGGTAAACATCATTAACAGGAATCTGTGTGGGTATACAAGGGGGTGGGAATCACCTCCTCTATGCATACATGGTTGCCCACACAGACTCAAACCAGCCTGCGTGGGAGCCATCCTTACTCCAGAAACCTGGTGCCATCAGGAGGCTGACCTCTCCCCAAGGGGGTGCCATGTTCTTGCAGGCCCATTCCACAGTGCAAGGCTGTGGAGGACTGTTGACCATACAAGGTCCCACCTTGTTTTCTCATCCATCCTGGAGGATTGAGAAAGATCAGCTTCCTCAAACTGAAGCCCTCTACAAGTGCTGGGACTGCAATTCCCAGAATGTCCTGACAACATGGGCAAAGTCCTACCAGCTGGAATTTACAGTCCCAACTTTTCTGCAGGAGAGGGAAAGCAAGTTTAAGATAATGTTCCTTATGGGCTGTTTTGGGAACGTGTAAGAGTAAGCTAAAACAGAGCAGGGAGTCTGTGGGGAAACCCAGCCCTTGTCTCAGCAGATTGGGCAAATCCCATCAAACCATTATAAGGTTTATTTGCTTGGGCAGATCATGTTATATAAATGCACCAACTGCATTTGTTAATCCAGACTGGAGGTTTAATGGGCATGAGAGTGTTGCTGTTAATGAGCAGGCGGCGTAAGCACTGATGTGCCAGTTTCTAGATAACCGTTGGGTGAAGCATGGAAGGGAGGCACGTCTGCAGAGAAAATCTTCCCATGACAATTTCCACGTGTAGCTCAAGGAGGTGAAATGACAGCTCTTTCCCACACCCTGCCCCAAGTTTCCATTCCACCCTTGGCTCTTTTCGTACCTCCTCCCCTCCACCGCTCTGCATGGCCCAGGAACAGCCACCTCTCCCCGGGATCATGCTGTTGCAGGACGTGGAGGGAACCAGATTGGGGGGCTGCTCGTAGTCCCAAGGCAGAACCATTGCAACCAACCCGGGCATGGAAAGTGAGGCCGTCCGACCCACTGCCAGCGGACTGCCCCAGAAGCCTACCTTTCCCTTCCCAAAGAGGACGGGGCTGAGGTCATATCCATCCAGAGTGATGTTGGGGATAGGCGCCCCAGTCAGAGCAGCTACAGTGGGCAGGATGTCCAGAGTACTGGCCAGTTCATGCGTCACACCTGGCTCCAAGAGAAAGACGTCAAGGGGGTTGGGGGAACATCCCCCTTGGACCTAAAGGCATCCACTCTGATCCTGCCCCACTACTAGCCAAAGACATCCCATCCGACTGACTTACCTGGCGCAATACGACCAGGCCAATAAGCCACAGCAGGTTCCCTCATGCCTCCTTCATAGGTCGTCCCCTTCCCACACTTGAGTAAGCCAGAGCTGCCTCCACGGGAACCACGCATTGTCTCAGGGCTGTCAAGAAGGAGCAGAGATGTGGTCTCCCAGGAAACCCCTTTGAACTGTTTTCAACAGTTCGGCATTTAAACAAAACCAAGTTCATAGTCTCATAAAGGCTCATTAACGCTTGGCTCATGATCAGCCAAGCCTCACTCCAGGTCTCTGTTTTAATTCAACGTGCCCTCTTTCTTCACCACACAGAGCTTCCAAATTCTGCCTCATTCTTTCACTCCATGCAACTGCTTCTGGGGAGACACCCCACCCAGGAAGCTCTGGATGATGGACACAGGACCGCAAGCAGGGAAATCAAGACTGGTCTTGCCCAAAATGGGATGGGTAGTTTTGAGATTCAGCATCTGGTAGGAACCCAGCCGTTGCCTGAATCAATTGGGAGAAGCTGGCCATCTCACTGAACCATTACAGGAGCATCCAGCTGAGTAGCATGAACACAGCCACGATGTTCTGATAAACTGGATTTCTGGTATTATGAGAACCCATCCAAACTGGGCAAAGGTATCTTCATGGCAGCAGGATTCATCGCAGATGGTCGCAAATGACTGTCTGGCCTAATCAAACTTGGATGCTAAACTGACCACCTTGCTGCAGCCCTTCCCTCATTCCTGGGCCAAAAGACTGCCCCGGTTGCACACTCACCCGTTGTCAGAGGTAAAAAACACCAGCGAGTTTTTGTGGACCCCGGCATCCTGCAAAGCCTGCAAGAGGAGGCCGACTGTTCCATCAAACTCCAGGAGAGCGTCGCCATAAGGCCCTCTAGAGGATTGGCCGGTGTAGTTTTGGCTCCCAAACTGGGGATAGTGGGTATGCTGGAAAGAGAAATGTATATGACTACCAATATTTGGAGATTTCGGCTTTCAAGTAACAGAGCAGCTTGAAGACAGGAACAGCTCTGCTCCTAGGTCAGCCCACCCAGTCTGCTGCAGCTCAGCCCGCTCGACAGAGCAGGGTTATGGAGCCCCAAGTCCCAGGGCAGATTCCCACCAACTCTAGGAAGGTCACCCCGTTGCTACACACCCTACATCAACTAAATCCCAAACAAAGCGCTGTAAAAGAAAGGACCGCACACATTGGCCTCCACCACTGGTATCCTAAAGTTTAGAACGTTTGGATATTGAAAAGTGCGGAAATACGGACTTCCGGTGGGGACTAACGACGGTTTGACCGATTCCTTTCCTTGGGAATCGACACCACAGCTGTGGGGGCCAGGGCAGGATCCCTGTAGCCCAAAGAATTCTCCGGATGTAAAGGAGAATCCATGAAATCAACCCAGATGCTGTCTGGACAGCCGTTTCCTGCGAGGAGACCCTGAAGCAGAAGACTTTGTGATCGACTTGTGGTGAGCAGGTGGGAGACGGGGCTTTTCCATCTTGTCCGAAGCTGTGGCGTAGCCGAAATTTAGGACACTAAAACCACCCCCTCCCCCATTTCTGAAACACGTTTTAAATGGTCTATTACTCTTTCAGATAAAGAGGGGCTTTTTTCGGCAGCAGATAAATCTATCTTCTTGGTGCTTTTCATATTTTCAACACTTATTTAAAAAAAACTGATTTGGACTTTGGGATTTATATATTGAGCAAAGATCTGAAGGGCTGAATTATTGGGTGTTTGTATGAAACAAGTGACATTTTTTTGGACTTTAAAAAAAAGTTAATTTTGTTGAATCTGTACTTGTGAGATTGAAGCTTGAGATTGCTGATTAAAGATTTCTTGGCAAAAGCTGCTTTTTTTCGCTTTGCTGTGATGCTGATTGGAGCAGCTTTGTGACCAAAAGTACTCTGCGACCTTGCTTTTTACCAATTTTGGTCCGTCTTGTTACGGCTGCAAGTTCAACAAAGGGAATTTAAAGAGACACTTATACATTTACTGGAAGATCTCACTACTAGAATTCTACAAGTGACAGAAATTAAATCTGAAGCCTTTGAGAAAAAATTAGACAGATTTGATAACGATATTGATTTGCAAACAAAACTGGATATTGAAAATAAGAAGATTGACAATGTTACAGGGCGTGAAGTAAGGCAATCTTCAGAACAGGAAACTGGAATAAGAGATCTGGATATGGATGGAGGGCTGGGTGATTTAGTTTATCTTGAGCCTGGAGATGACGAGTTCTTTATAAAGCCCAAATTTACAACAGAAGTCTTTTTTGACAATATCCAGACCATAAAGCAGAAGAGTATTTTGGAGATTTTTCTCTTTTTGGACATGCAGGAAAACTTATTAAACCTTTGAAGACATCTTTGATAGCAAAAAAGGACAAAGCGACAAGCAATTGCTACTTGAGATTTCACTTGAAGAAAAGATTAAATGTCAAGATTAAACGCAAAAAGAAGAAAAAGGCACTTAAAGTGGACTTGTGGGACCAAGGTTAAAAAGTACAAGTTATGATTTTGGATCGATAATACCGGAATTTATTTTTGACTGCGATTGTATAATATTTATGGATTTTACTGCTACAGAAAATAAACAGACTTAGGTGTTTTTATTAAACAGATAGATTAACTGATACTTCAAATGCTGGCAAGGACCTTGGGATAATACGTCTGTATAAATTTGTTTCTATTTAGAAATTATTTTTGGGATTTTTGCTGGTAACTGAAAGAAATGAAATTTTGACTTTGAGATTTGATATTTAGAATTGTTTTTGCTATAGAAATATCGTGTTTTATTGATATTACTAGAGGAAGAAGTTAATGTATTACCTCACTTATAACTGTACTGAAGAAAGTCGGAAGTTGTTCTTTTCTTCTTTTCCGTTTCTTTTTCCTCCCCTCCCCCCTTTTTTTCTTCTTCACATTTCTTTCTTTTCTACTTTTCTTTTGATGCCTCCGTGTATTTTATTCTCATTTGAAACTTAATAAAATTCTTATTTAAAAAAAGTGCAGAAATACGGAAACTGACCCCCGTGTTTCCGCTGCAGGGCGCATTCTGCTCAGCAAGGGAAGGGCCGAATGTGAAATGGGGCCTGCTGGATCACATGAGCTTCGCCATGAACTCCCCAGACTTTGCTCTTGGGGTAGCAGTGGGTGGGCAGCGGGGGGGGGGGAGAGGGAGAGGGAGAGGGAGAGGGAGACACAGCGATGCCCTGAACAGCAAAGCTGCACCCGCAGGATGCCAAGGGCAAAAGGCCTTCCAGCTGCCCGTTAGCCGCCCCAGGTGAACGGAGACCAGAAAGCAGGGCTGATGTTACCCGCCCCAACCTTTCTGCTCCAGCCCCACGTCCCGAGTCTCACCCCATCCCAGAAGCGCCCGAGACTCACGTGGGAGGCATAATACAGCAAGAACGGCTGCTTGCGCTGAGCACAAGCCCTGATGAAATCCCGTGCAAATGCGTCGTAGCGGGCCTCCAGGCGGGGGAAGTTTATCGGCTGCTCCACGATGCTCTGGTTCAGGAACAGGGGGACGGGAACCACACCCAAGTCACAGGTCCCAAAGCACCGAGTGCTGGGTGGGAAGCAAGTCAGATTCTGGCAGGGGCCCTGCAAGAGGTGGGGGGGGATAAGGAAGGAGCCACGGGGGGAGATGCCTGGCAGAACTCTTCCCGCGGGCCAGAGGCTGCCCGGCCCCTTCCTCTCCTCCTAACAATGCCACCGCCACCCCTTTTAAGGCCAAACAGGAACGATTACAGCACCTTGGGTGGGTTCACAGGTAGCACCGAGCCACAAATGGTTGTTTAACAGGAGTGAACCCAGCCACTATTTGTAAATCCAAGATTAGTTGTAAGTATAAACCAGTTACGGCAGCATTTTTAACAAACCACAGTTGGCATTTTCCTTCTTTTTGCCTGAGTCCCAAGATTTGAGCAGCGTATTAAAAAGATGTATTAGTAAATAAAGTGTTTAGAAAACCTTGTGGCTTAACAAGATGCATGAACTTGGCTGCTGCGTTACCAGTTCCATAAATTCCACATTGATTGAAAAGATTTCATTACAGACGCAACCATTTCTGATGCAAGGGGACTTCAGCCAGGAAAAGAACACACAGGAGCCCATGACTGGTTTATCTGAGTCTTCGGGAACAGAGATTTGCAAAGAAATTGTGTGTTCCACTAAACACATCGTGCATTTCGCAGAGCAGGAATGACCCTCTAGATTCCTGTTTTCCAAACTTGGCAACTTTAAGATGTGTAGACTTCAATTCCCTGCATGGCGGTTGGGGAGTTCTGGCAGCTGACATCTACACCCCTTAAAGTTGCCAAGTTTGAGAACACTGATCTAGATCTTGCTGGGTTGTCACTGCCATCAGCAGCTGAGGCACACACATACGCTTCCATACATTCCTCCTCCATGCCCTTCATTCATCTCCTTTTCTGTACCCTTTTCTAGACAATTAACGTGTCTTCCATGGCTGTTAAAATCTTGAGGCAATTGTCCTCCCTTTCAGGCCACCGTTCAGTGACTCCCTCCATTCCCTCACTCTGTCATTCTAAACACAAGCGAGGTAGAACAAAGTGCCATCCACCTATTTCCAAGCTGCCTCAGGCTCTTCCTCCCAAGCGGATCCAAGCAGAGGACTGCCCCAGGGAGCCCAGAACCCCCGCCACGTCACGCCTGCTGCTGCTCACCTGGTCGTGTGAGTAGGGCACACCCAAGAAGTGGTCAAAGCCTTGGTTTGTGGGCAAGAAAATCCCTTTGGGGCCCAGGCCCAGGTGCCACTTGCCGACCATGGCAGTGGCATAGCCCCGTGCCTTCAGCAATTCCGCTACCGTCACCTCTGCCAAGGGGAGGCCTCCCTTCGAGCCAGGATAAAAGACACCAGGATAGACGCCAGAACGGGTCTGGTAGCGTCCCGTCAACAGGGCTGCCCTGCAGAGAGAGAAGCAGTGGCAAACCAGGGACAGAGGCCTACGTCCAATCATCATCAGACCCGGAGCTTGAGGCCATAACCCCTCCCCAAGGAACTTATGGGCTGGAAGGTCTCAGTGGGGGCACAGGGCCTCCCGAGAGGCAAGGTGACATCTGTGGCCCCACACCTCTGTTGGTGCCTGTTCTCATTCATCTGGGGCTCGAGGCCAGGAGTCTGCTTCATGAACAGGCTCAGGCAAGGGGAGCAGAGGGGGCTGACAAAGAGGGGCCCCGGGACTCTTCTGAGGTGACTATCAGAAGAAGAGAAGGGGACCACTGTACCTAGACGGGCTGCAGACGGGGGAGCTGCTGTAGAAGTCAGTGAAGCGCAGGCCCTCAGCAGCCATCTTGTCCAGGTTGGGGGTGGCAGACGTGGGATGCCCATAGCTGCCCAGGTCCCCAAAGCCCAGGTCATCAGCAAAAATCAGGATGATGTTGGGGGGTTGGTAGGCTGATCCGAGGGAAGCCAGCAGCATTGGGCACAGGGCGAAGAGCCACGCTGGAGACAAGGCTGACATGGCTGTCCAAAGGGCAGGCGGGCTCCCGGGATGCTGGCTAGGCGAGGTCAGCAGGCCGGTTGCAGGAAGTCCGTCCGAGCCACAACGTCACTGCTGGAGCGCTGCAGCCTCAACTTGAGTGGGGCGCCAGACGCCCAGCCTACGGCATGCCCCACGGCTCTCCAGCTGCCCCTGTGTGAGAACAGCATTCAGGACTCAACAGTCACTGACATGACCTTCTGCCCAAGGCTGACTCTTAAGGTCCCCACACAGGGCAGACCTCAGAGCCGGCAGAGACCCTGTGCTCGGTCCGAGGAAAGGCTGCAAGAGACTGGAGGAGCACACTGCATAAAAAACACGCTGAAACCAGAGCAAAAACAAATGAATAGATACTGCTGAAGCCAAACCCAGCCAGGGAACTGGGTGAGATCCAAAAGGGGGTAGAAAGAAGGTAAGGAGATCACAGACAAGCAGAAGGAACCCTTTGCAACTAACAGGAAGGCCACCTGGGAAAGTAAGGTGAACAATGGGAGCACAGGGTGGAAATTCTAGAACAGTGACCCCTACCTGAGGCATCAGACTACATCTCCCATCACATCTAGCCAGCATAGCCATGATGGGAGTTGTAGTCCACACTGGTAGTGGTGGGGAGCCAGGTGGGAAGGCTGGTTTAGGCCTTCCTGAAAAATGGAAGCAATTCATCCCTGAGATGAGCTATGGAATTGCCAGTCTCTAATAAGCACGTGTAATATGTCCGTAAGACCACCTGTCTTAAGAGGGAACTAGAAAGCAAGCCTCCTAGCAGAGGCATCGGGATCAGAAATAAGCTTAGTGGTGGACCATGGGGCAGGGAGGGGGCTCCCCTCCACTGGGTGTGCTTGAGCAAAGGGTGGACAGCCATCCGTGGAGAGCCTTAACTTGGAGGTGGGTCCCGAGGACCTCAATAGCCCCTCCCAGTTCTGTGAAAATGAGAAGGTCCTTCTTTTCTGCTTCTTCCAGAGACTTTTGGGGCATTTATTTATTTACTTACAGGACTTATATGGCCGCCTATCTCATACAATGTCTCCAGGCGACTCACAACAATCCATAAGACAACAAAGGTACCCTTCCCCCAGCACTAGACCAAACATCCTCCCAGCTCAACGCTTGGAGGAAGAGCCAGGTCTTCACAGCCCTCCTGAAGGCTAAAAGGGTAGAGATCCCCAAGATCTCAGGAGGGAGGCTGTTCCAAAGGACTGGGGCAGCCACTGAGAAGGTGTGTCTCCGAGGTCCCATCAGGAGCACACCCACCCTATCTACCCTAATAGGATAGGCAGATACCCTATCCCCATCCTAGCCCAATACTTGGGGGAAGAGCCAGGTCTTTACAGCCCTCCAGAAGGCTAAAAGGGTAGGGGTTCCTCAGATCTTAGGTGGGAGGCTGTTCCAAAGGGCTGGGGCGGCCACCAAGAAGATGTGCCTCTGAGATCCCATCAGGTGGCAATATTTAAGGGAGGGGACCTGAAGTGCACCCACCCCATCTAACCTAGTAGGATAGGCAGATACCCTTAGAGAGGGGCGGTCCTGCAAGTAACCTGGCCCCGTGCCATGTAGGGCTTTAAAGGTAATAACCAGCATCTTGAATTGCACCTGGAAACCAACTGGAAGCCAGTGCAGCTCACACAACAGTGGTGTTATATGGGTGAACTGCGGGGCACCCAACACTACATACGCCACTGCATTCTGGACTCGTTGCAGCTTCCAGATGTCTTCAAGGGCAGCCCCATGTAGAGTGCATTGCAAGAACCCAAATGGGAGATGACTAAGGCATGGGTGACTGTGAGCAAGGCCTCCTGGTCCAGAAATGGGCGCAATTGGTGCACGAGATGAATTTGGGCAAAGCCCGCCCTGGCCACGGCTGCCACTTGCTCTTCCAGCAAGAGCTGTGAGTCCAAGAGGATCCCCAGATTGTACATTAGATTTGTACGGGGAGCGTGTTACCCCGTCCAAAGACAGAGATGTCAACTCTTCTGACCCTAGGGGGCCAAAAACCCACAACCACTCCATCTTGCTAGGGTTGAGTCACAGCCGGTTTCTCCCCTTCCAGGCCCTTACACTGTCCAGGCACTGAGCCAGCACCCGAACATCATTCACCGGCCTGGGCTAGAGATGTATAATTGGGTATCATCAGCATCATCTCTCCTCCCCACTAACACTGACTGGTACTGGCCACGGAGAAAGGAGGAGAACCACCGCAAAACTCCCAATCCTCAGAGCCAGTCCAGCAAGAGACCACGGCTGATGATATCAAAAGCTGCTGAGAGATCCAGAAGGGCCGGGATGGACACATCGCTCCCATCCCGAGCCCTCCAAGGTCACCCGCAAGCGTGACCGGTGCTGTCTCGGCACTATAGCCCTGACTGAAAAGGGTCCAGATAATCTGCTTCAACCAAGACCCTAACCCTAACCCCTGAAAGGGAAGGTTAGATACTGGACAGAAGTTATTCAAAACTGTAGGATCTAAGGTGGCCTTTTGAGGAGGGGACAAACCACCACTTCTTTCAAGGCTGGCAGAACTACCCCCTCCCGCAAGGAGGTATTTACCACCGCTTGGACCCAACCACATGCCAGCTCCCGGGAGGCCTTAACCGACCAGGAGGTGCATGGCTCCAGATTACAGGTGGCAGAGCTCACAGCAGTAAGGACCCTGCCACTTCCGCAGGACTGACCGGCTCAAATTCCTCCCAGATAGCCAAGCCAGGACATGCCTCAGTCGCTTCCACTGGATCTGCCCAGCCAGAGTCCACCTCTGAACAAAGCTGAGCAACTGCATCCAACGGATGCCTGGAACAGTCCGCACAGCGATCCTGCCTGCGAGGGCTCGCCTGCCCCCGCTTTACCCAGGAGGGCTCCGGCGACCCGTACGAGGGCCACTGGTCGCCAGCCGCAGACACAGTGACGGTGGAGAAGCACGCTCCGCGGCTCGTCCTGCCACAAGAAAGTCCTCCCAAAGGCTCTTACCTGCGCCAGCCGGCTTCACCCCCAGGTGGGGGCACTGCCCCTAAAGGCCACTAGACACTCCGGAATAACGCCGCGACATTATCAAGCCCCCCCAGCCCCAGGAAGCCTCCCCCCCCCCGAGATCGGTCAGAGACGCCCGGTCTACGGGCCCCACCATCCCCAAGCGGACGGCGAAGCTGCCGCTCCTGCGCGCTGGCCCCGACGGGGCGTGAAGCCCCGCGCCTCGGGAGGGCGCCGGGCTGCGGGGCAGCGCCAAGGAGAGGGGCTGCCGCAGGATCCGGTCAGCGCGGGCGAGGTGGCAGCCGCGACGGGGCGCGAGGCTCTGCCGGCACGTCAGCCAGAGGGACGCCCGGCACCCCGGGAGCGCCTCGGGGTCGGAGGGGCCGCGAAGAGCCGAGTCGCTCCAGCCGCCCCCGCCTGTCCTCACCGCTCCGCTCCGCTCCGCTCCGCCCCGCCCCGCAGCCCCGACCGAGGAGCGCCGCCGCCGCCGCCGCCGCCGCCGCCGCTCGCGCCGCGGAGGCCCAGCCGTGCCGGGCACGGCTCGAGTCGCGCGGCGTGGAGCACGCCGGGACTTGAGGCCTCGGCGAACGTGCGCTGAAGGGGCGGGGCGGACGGGCTGGGCGGCGCCCGAGGCTCTGCGCGCTCTTGGCGGAGCGCGGGCTCGGAGCCCCCCCCCGCCGGGGCAGCCGCCGCTGAGGGAGGGGGGGCGGGGGCGGAGGCAGCGGGGCTCCGGTCGAGGGCTGGCCGGCCCTGCGGGCCCTGCGCGGCGGGGGACTGGTCCGCCGCCCCGAAAGATGCAGCCGGTTGGCCGGCGGGGCTCTCCTCCGCTAAGGCTCACCTTGCTGGGTCAGCGGCATTCCCGAGATCCGCCCTGCCCGCCCTGCCGCAGCGCTGCCCGGGTGTCGGGTGCCCCCCCGGCGGAGTCTCCTGGGAGCTTTTCCAGCGCTGCCCCCGCCCTCTCGGTCCCCAAGAAATGGCCAGCCCGCAGGGCCGGTTCCCGTAGAGAGGTGGGCGAGAGCCGCCGCTGCCTGGCGAAGGGCGGCGTTTCTGGGAGGTGGCACAAAGCCCAGCCGGGGGGGTCCCGCAGGGTGAGCCAGACAGCTGACTACAGGCCTGCTTCCGTGCTAATGCCTTGCCAGTCCGGACCTGGCACTCTGAACCCTGAGCTGCTGCCCAGGAGCTGCCGGAAGCAAGAGGAGGCTCTTGGGTGGCGGGGCGGGAGAAACCGCCAGGGCGCTAGCGGGAACGCCAGATGCGGGGCAGCGCTGCATGCGATGAGTGTATGTCCTGCTTCCCGCAGCCTGCGTTTCACCACGTACGGTATCTTGGGATCATCCAGTTGCAACTCTCCGTTTATTAATAAAGCCGCCTGGTTTTGTGAACCTTGCTCCCCTGACGATTTCAGAACGAGAGCAGATGCTACGTGGATTTCAGTGGGGCTGGGGGGGGCACCTTAGATTTTAAAAAGGGAAGGGTCAGAGTGGCAAACACTGGTTCACACAGTGTACTAAACCAAAATGGATCTCCCTTTATGCCGGTGTGTTACGCAAAAGAAGCCACTGTGGTTTATTCGATTCAGGGCCCCATTGAGAACCCATCAACCAGCATTCTCCCGTGCTTAATGGGAGGCTGCAGCAGTGCCGCCGGCAGGCCCGGGGAAAACCTCAGGAGGCCAAGATTGCTGAACACCCTTGGCCTACTGACTCTGGACGGGCATACATGCCCATCGTGCCGTTCCTTTTTTGGGTAAGCAACATCATGCAAAGTGCAGAAAAAGTCAAAAATAGCACCCCCTAGAATGATCAGGGTTTCATCCTGGTTCTTGGACGCTCTGCAACCCAGTCCTGCGGTCCCACCTTCTCTTTAGTGCGTCGGGACCCTCCCGGGCTCTTAGGTCTTGTGCGCCAGTCGAAGGACCAGTCCTTGACCTCCTGGCTGAAAGGTGCCTTCCCTGGCATGCGATTTGCACCAGGACTTATGTTCAGCTCGGGACTCCCTCACATTTTTCTTGGCCAGTCCAAGTCTCCGCCAGGGTGTTCTGAAGCTGCCGTACAAAGTCCACGATGGCTGCTCCCTCCCACTGACAACGTCTCGGCTCCAGGGGCCCTCGGACATCCTTCCCGTACATCGGTCTAAAGGGGCCGGGCAGGACCAGGTCCCACTTGCTGGAATGCCCCTGGATAACTTCTTCATCGTGGCACCCAACGTTGCATCCCATTTTCCCACCAAGCCTTTTGTCCGGTGATGGCAGGGGATGGAGGTGCGACATTCCCCGTCAGGGGCAGCCCATGACTTCTCTTCAGGATCTGCAACGGGCAAACCGTCCCGACAAAAATGTCAGTCAAGGCCTGACTTTCGCTCTCAGCATCTGTCCAGCTTAGAGCTGCTGCCTTGGGCCATCTGTGACAAAGCCCACAAGCTCAGCGCACGTTGTTCCCCACAAAGACTCCAAGTCATCTACTGCTGCCTTCGCCTTCTCCTTGCTGATCCCGACTTCTGGCAAGCCTCACAGCATTTGACACATTCAGTCACATCCTTCCCGTATCCAATTCAGTAAAACTGCGGTCTGCTTCGTTGGGTCCTGTCCTCTGCCCCGTTTCATCTGGGTGGAGAGTTGCCCTTACAAAACCTGCTGGTCTCATCTAGTTGTCCCTGGCACCCCTCCCGTGTCCTTGTGGGAGACACACAGTGGCCTTTTTCTTCTGAGGAACCTGCAGTTCTGAGCTTTGCTGAGGGTGGGAGTTGTGTTCTAGTTCCTCCTGGATCTCAGACAGGTCTCATGGTGCTCTTGATCTCTCTTGTGTCACTGGGCTTCTGAAGACTGCCCCTGGCATCTGTATGTCTCCCTTCCTTCCAGAGAGCCTACTTCTGTGTCAGCTGCTTCTGGGACTCTGGTGGGTGAGTCCCCTCTCAGCTTCCTGAGCAACCTGCCCTTCCACCTTGCTCCTTTGCTTAGGCCTGGACTTGAATTCAGTTCCTCTCCTCCAGCTGGGGCTCCTGCAGGTATGTCCCTGGTTTCTGAGGGAGGCTCTGGGTGATCCCTTGCTATCAGGTGGTCCAACTTGGTGGACTCTCAAGCCTTCTTTCCTGGTGGGAGGGACTCACAGACGTGTCCTGCTAGATCTTCTCCAAATCGTGTGGCAGTCCTCCATCACGCAAACTCTCACTGCGTGAGACTAGGCTGAGGATGCCATAACTAAAAGATGAAGCAGGCACCAAGCAGAGAGGACAAACAGCCAGGAATCTTGGCTAAAAGACCCTTTCAAGGAAGTAGATAAGAAGGAAACAAGTCCTTAAGGAAACAAAGTGTCATCTGAACCAGACAAAGGAAGTTGGGCCTCAGCACATGGAAACCTCCCCCCCTCCCCCCGGCAAATCCCATCAACAGCTACCCGACTGTAAACTAACAAGGCAAGAGCAGTTGCCAGTCTTGTGAATCAACAAAGCAAAGACTTTTGGGAATAAAAGGGGTTCCTGAAGCCCACCTACTCCTTGAGTCATCTTTGGATCTGGACTTGGCGGCTTCATCCCTCTACCTCAGTGTTTCTCAACCT
The DNA here is from genome assembly GCA_030867105.1 of Liasis olivaceus. NCBI lineage: Eukaryota > Metazoa > Chordata > Lepidosauria > Squamata > Pythonidae > Liasis > Liasis olivaceus. Next base: position 80,943,058 of record CM061355.1, read on the forward strand.
TGGCAACTTTAAGATGTGTGGACTTCAACTCCCAGGATTCTCCAGCCAGCAAAGTAGTACATATTAGTACCCATTAATATGTTTTAATGTTAATTTTGATTACATTTAATAAAAGCCAAGCTAGCTTTGATACGGCCTTTAGGGCAATAACAGGAAATAAGTAAACTTGCAAGACGAAGCAAACTGCTGATGGGAAAAGACGTGACAAGGGCGAATGGAACAGGGAAGTCTGGTAATGCATGGTAATGTATGGTAGAATTAGCACCAGGGAAGTTATGATTCAGGTGCAAATCCTGGGAGTCATGTCTGTGGTCTGCGGTTTTTGAGGATAAAAGGGATTGCAACTAAGGGGATGGGACCACTTGGTCAAGCTGTCTGCCTGACAGCTTGTTCTTGTCGGTCCGCATTGCAATGTGAATCTAAGTAAGTACCTTGTATGCTCTTGGCTGAATTTTACTTGCTTATTGAACTAACATTTAATAAAGCTTTTAGAACTTTGAAGTGACTTATGTTCTGTTATGTGTGTCTGTCTCCTGTGTTTAACGTGGTTTTTTCCCTGACACTCTGTAGTTATGAGTCTCATCAGGAAGGCGTGATCACAGGCCTTGATGGACAGTTGGGCCTGAACAAGTTGCAGCAGCTGTTTGATTCTCTCAGCACTGTTTGTTCCCACATGTTCACACCAGATATTATATGCTCTTTCACTTCATGGCCAGAGTTCGATTGAATCAGGTGCCTCCCACCGTAACGCCCTGAAGCTCTTCCTAGTGCTTTCGGATGACAGTCCTAGCCAAGACTTCAGTGCAGTCTTGAACTGTACATAGCTGAGCTTTAAACACCCAATTTTATAATTTGCACAGAGAAATAAAAGCAAGAGACTTGACACCGTAAAGTAAAAGTCATTCAGCTAAACGTAGATTCCTGGCCAAACTTATTCCTTATTCCTTAGAACTAGAATTCCCTTGAAACAGATATTCCCTCTGTTTCAACTACCCGCATATCCCTTAAGTTCTTTGCACATCCAAACTCTCAGTCAGAAGCTCTGGAGAGCAACGCCTGATTTTAGAAGCACTTGAAAAGGACTTCACATTTTCCAATCTCCAGAGAAGAATTTGGGGGCCCTTCTCTGGGATGAAGATGTAAATTTTGTCTAAGATGAGGTTGTGTGTTCTGTGTCTGGGATGAGGGGCTGATGAGCAGACCACTGCAGAACAGTAGTTGGGGGGGGGGGGGGGGGAGAGAATTATAGGTGAAAGAGAAGGAGAAAGAAAAGGAAATATAGCCAACAGTAGTTTATGCCAATGCTATTCACCATCCTCCATACTTTCTGTACTTACAAATTCCCCTTGTTTCTCCACATCGGTACGCGCTTCACACAATGCCTTTCGTGCTTTAAATTTCTTACCTCTCTTCCGCATATCTTTCCACGGCCAGTCTGGAGATGCCAAGCAGGTTGTCTGCCAGACAGCTGCTGCCCGATGTTGCTATAGCAAGTCAGGCTGTTGATCCAACCCGTTCATCATTGCCTTGATCTATGCTGAAGAGCAGCAGATCTCCCAGATGTGGGATGAAGGTCCTCCTAAGCTTTGCTGTCACACTTTGCCAACTTGGAGAGGAAAACTGCTTGCTTGACTCCACCCAGGTTTGTTAAGAACTAAGTCTTATTATCTGGGGTTTAGCCCAGGAAATGGAGCACATAACTTGGTGCTTGAATCCCCGAATCGTATATAGGAACAAACGCCCCCGTCCCCCTGTTTCCCTTCAAGGTAAGCATCACGTGCAGAATGCAGAACGCAGTTAACCGAAGAAATTAAAGATGGGAGGTAAGGAAAAGGCAGCAAAGCTCTTCAGATGTATGCCGAGGCTGCTCACGAGACTTCCCCTTATTGTCCTGCCGCCCTTGCTCCCACGAAGCCCACTCACCACCTCCTGAATTGCTTTTTGTTCACATTCCTCTTTCTGAGGATCTCAAAACCATCCAAACCTGACTTCCTTGATCCTTCCCTTCCTCTCAACCCACTCACTTCGTATATTTCTTTCGAGATTCAATCCTCTCTCTGTTATCATCAAGCCACCTCCGTGTATTTTTTAAAATACTGTTGCATTCAGTCCGCACTCATTCGTCTTCGTGTTTGACCCTAACTCTTCTGTAAGCCGTTTCTACTGCCTTCAACTTACTCTTATGTTTCTTCTGACGTTCCCAACTCTTGTGTCTGTATCACGAAGAGGAGCGAAGCACGGTCTTTGAGGCAGGTTTTTGATGACCTTTCATGACTTATCACAGGCCAAATGTTATCCACTCTGCTAGTATCTGTCCATCCATTTTCCTGTCTTTAGTAAACATTCTACCGCAGCGCACAAATTCTCAGCATGACGGTTGCCATTATTATTATCGTTACTACTACTACTACTACTACTACTACCACTACTACCACTACTGCTCTTACAACAACTCCTCTGACTTTCAGATTCTCTTTGGGAAACAAAAGCCACCACTGAAATCTTGTGATTCACGCATGGACTGCAAACTCCTGCTCAATTTTCCCCCCTTTTCTTGTCCATCTGCGACAGGATGAAGTTTTAGCAACTGGCCCAAATAAAGACTAGAGCGAGGTCAAGGAGCCTAGCCAGGCAATACCTACTAATTACTAATACATTGCTTTTAAGCTGCAGGCCATAGTGGAGAGGCCAAACATAAGACTCCAAATGCCACAGCTACAATTAGAATTAACACAAAATATTCCTTAAAAATTAATATTGTACAAAAAACCCTGCTCTCATTTTTCACCTTATGTATCACCTGTAATCATTCACTCCATTTTTCCTACTGAACCCACCTATCTCTGTCTTGATAGATTGATCTGCTGGCTCCGCGCTCCTCACAGCGTTCTCAGCCGACAGCGGGCTCCACCTGCACGCAGAAGTACACACCGACTTACACCCCCAGCCACCACACCTCCAATATCACCACAGTTGTAAAAATGGATTGATTCAGCGACCAAAATGCCTGCTGCGTGAGCGGAGCCGTATTATGCCAGCCATTGGCTGCAGGCACATCGTCAGCTGGGCTAACGGCTTAGCTCACTTTGGGGTTTGCACAGGGCTGAGCTAGAAACGGGCCAAGCGACTGGGTTCGCCCAAAAACCTAATCAAGGTTAGGACTACATGTTGCTTGTGTGAGTGCAACTTTTAACCGGATTTCTTTGATTTATCCTGTGAACATAGTTAATGATTGGTTATGCCAAACCATGGTTTGTTTAATCAGGATTTATGCTGTAATCCACAGTTGCCTGCCTGCGTTCATGCAATAATTTAAACCTTCAATGAGTAGACCGTGGACAAGCTACATTCTGCTGTGATATGTGACTTCCAGCAGCAGCCATGAGTGGGGGAGGAAGTGCTGAAAACAAGAGGGGACGTGGACCTGGAATGGAGTGTCCTGCAAGCGGGCCCAGGGGGTTGAAGCCCTGCGCACGGCAAGGCTCCGCATTCCTCTACCTGAGTTGGCACACTGTGGCTGGCTGGCTGGCTGGCTGGCTGGCTGGCTGGCTGGCTGGCTGCTGATATGGCCCTGGGGGCAGAACAGGCTCCTCTTTCCCACAGCCTCCATCTGCTGAGCTGGTTTAAGGGGGAAACGGAGGAAGGGAGTCTCTGGGCACCACGCCACACACCCACAGAGCTCTCCCGGCACCAGCTATTGAAGGGCATGTGCTGCCTGGCCCATCGTGCCCAGGGCTTCATACCCAGGGAGGCTGTCTGGGTGGTTGCTGTAGTCACGGGCGGGGCCCCTGCCTGTCCCTCCCACGGCCCACACTGAAGAGCCTTTGTGTGCCCCAGCTGGGGGCAGCTGCCAGCAGCCGCTCCTGGGGAACAGCCAGCGGAGACTGTTAGCCTTCCGTGCCCTTCAGTCGTCCGTGCAGCTGACATGCCAACCCTCTCCCTTGGTCCCTAAACACCAGCTGGGCCGAGTGACGGCTGTACGGCTGTGCCCCGCTGAGCCGCTCCGTCAGCTGTGTCTCCCCAAAAGGGACCGCGGGAACCTTCCTGTCTCCACACTTGTGCTGCCTCGCAGGGCACGAAAGTCCAAGGTCTGCACGTCTGCCTGGACTGGTGCCGATCTCATTGCCCAGGAAGGTGCTGAGTCCCTTGGGAGGGCCTTGCTCCCCACCCTCAGCCACGCACCCGATGGCGCCGCCTCGTCCCGATGGCCTCCCTCCAGATCGAGGGCGGGGCCAGGCTGAGAAGATGGCGTCACCTCTGGGAAATAAAACCTTGTGATTACCTCTGAGCAAAGGCCAGAAGCTAAAGTGACTCAGACACTGCAGTCTGTAAGCCAAGTTCCAGGATCAGTGTTGTGTACAAAGCTACAACTGTGGTTTATTCCACAGACCATGATTCAAACCATGGCTTAGCATGATGCATGAACCCAGCCATGAAAACCTGTCCTGTTTTCCCACTGTACAGACATCACCCCCAGGATGCGTGTTGAGGATTTCTTCATTAAGGGATGAGATGCTAGCACTGCAGGCGACCGGTCTTTCCTTCTTCCTTCTTCCTCCATCCTCCCCACAGCCTCCTTCCTGATGTGGGAGGCCCGCCGCCCTCCAGACTTTGCTCCAGGAGCCCCCTGGCCCCCTCCAGGCACAGAAAGCCAGCAGGCCCATCCGCTTGTGCAGCCGTATCGTTGTTGGCATTAGCCCACCCGGTGAAGATGGCCGTTGACATCCAACAATTCTGGGGAAATAAAATGCACCTGGGAAGAGCTCTGAAACGAGCCTCTCCAAGCCGGGGCTTGGGCATGCAGATCGTTCAGTGCAAACAAGTGCAAAGTATTGCATGCCGAGGCAAACCGCACAAATAAATCATCCATCCATCCGTCCATCCATCCGGGGCTGGCAGTGACTGAACAGCAAAGGCTTCTTGGCAGCTTGGTGGACAGGTCATTGAAAATGCCAGCCCCATGCAGCTGCTATGAGGCAGCGGGGAGGATTCCCCATTTGGGGACCATTTGGGAAAGAACTGGGAATAAAACTAGCGATACCATCATGACTGTGGTGACGCACACAATAACACGCCACTCAGCATGCCTCTGTTGTGGGCCGGCTGAGAGCCAGGGCCTTGGCAGTTCCTTCTAGGTGGAGCAGTCTCTGCCACTTGGGCTCGCTGGGAGGGAATGGGCCACCCCCCCCATCCCGCCACACAAGGGCTGGGATTGCAAGACATGTTTGGTTTGGTTCGGTTGCTTTGATCTTGTTTGGCTTTCATGTGGTTGCATGTGCTGTGCAAAAGTAGCCTCGTTGGATAGCTTGCATTTTTGCGCATTGTGCAAAAGAAGAAATGCACCATGGGTATCTGCTCCAGTTCCTCCCCTGTTGCCCCTGTGAGGGGCATCCTCTATCTGGGCAGGCTGAGTCCTCGCAACATTCTGAAGCACAAACTAGCCAATTCTGGCATAATCTTGCATGTTGTGCAAACTCACCCCATGGTTCATTCACAGTTTACTGTAGTGTGTCCCACAGGCCCACCCATTGGGTTGACTCTGCCACAGTTCATTTAGCATCATGTGGGTGTCCTGGGAAGAGAGCCCAAGGACTTGCTCTGGGGGCTCCTCTGGAGGCAGAGGGAAGACTCCTCAGCCGCAGCCCTTCTTGGAGAAATCCAAGGGTGGGTCAGGCAGGCAGGGCAACCGAGCCCTAGCTGGGGAAGGGGTTCGCTGCAGCTCAAGACAAACAAGAAAAGTGCAGGGAGGGCTTAGCTAATCTGAACAAATTCACATCTCCAGGGCCAGATGCACGACATCCAAGAGGGCTGAAGGAATTAGCAGAGGCGGTCACAAAACTGCTCCCCGTCATCTTAGAGAACTCCAGTAGGATTGGCAAGATCCTCATCTTCAGGAAGGAAGGAGAGGATCCAGATCTGTCAGAATGAATTCTTTATGGGGCAATGTCCTCAAACAGATTATCCGACAGTATGTATGTGAGCACCTTGGTGGACATGCTACAATTAACAGGAGCCAGCCTGGCTTTGTCACAGACAAATCATGCCAGATCAGCCTGTCTCCTTCTCTGAGAGGATCACTAGCTCAGTAGGTCAGAGGAATACTGTAGAAATGGGGTTCCAACCTCAGCAAAGCCAGCGGAGAGATTTATGAAATTCTCCTTCATAAAATAGTAAAATATACATTAAATGATGTTACAGTTAGATGAACTCATGTCTGGCTTACGATTGCACCCCAAGAGGGCTCATTAATGGCTCCACTTCAGTCTGGAGGGAAGTATTGAGTGGAGTGCCATGGGGCTCTGTCCTGGGCCCTGCGCTGTTCAACACTTCTGTCCATGACTTGTTGAGGGGATAGTAAACATGGAAGGTGGCTCATGTTCCAGAAGAGACAGAGAAGATCCCATGAAATCCAGACAGGCATGAGCAGAAGGCTGAAATGAACAGGATGGAGTTTAGCAAGTTCTGCCTCTGGGTAGGAGAAATGAGAGGTGTAAGTCTAGGATGTAGGGAGGCCCAGCTTGGCTCAGGTAGATGTGAGAGTCCTTGGGCATCCTTCTTGACCACAGGTTCAACTTGAGTCAGCAGTGAGAGGCAGCAGCCAAAAAGGTCAATGTTATCTTTGGTTAATTAACAGGAGCATATGGAAGTCATTGTCCCACCATGGTCTAGTCCCACTTAGAATACCGTGCCCACTTCAGGGCACAGCAGTCTGAAAAGGAGATCGACAAACCATAGTGAATTCCAAGGAGGGCTACCAAGATGGCGAGGGGTTTGGAAACCAAGCCCTAGGAGGTGTGGTCAAAGGAGCTGGATAGTTTAGACTGCAGAAGAGATTGTAGGGGAGATATGATGGCTTCCAGTATCTGAAGCAGCGCACAGAAGAAGAAAAAGACCTCTTCTCAATTGCCCCAGAGAGCAAGACCGGAACCAGTGAACTAAAACTACAAGGAAACAGGTTCAGGCGTCATGAGGAACTATCTGGCTATATGAGTTGCAGCCAGTGGAACGGGCTGCACATGCTGTGGTGAGTTCTCCTGGAGATCTGTTGCATCTTGATGAGGTTTTAGAGAGAAGAGAGTATGTTTGTATGTGACCTTTGTAACCAGGCTAGTTAAGGGTGCTATAGGAAAACAGCTGTTTGACCTCCACCTTTGGGTTTTAGAATGAGGCAATGTTGGGTGGGTGGGGGGAGTAATTGTTGGAATGGGATGAGGAAAAGCTTGCTTGTAATCTAGGGTTTCGCAGAGGGATGAGGCTCCCTCGTGGGGCTCAGTGTTTATAGAATGGCAGGATTAATGGATCCCCATAACTTTCCCTCTGGCTGCCGGGGGCTGTTCCTCCAGGGGAAGCTATAAGTCATGAAGCCCAGAACTTGGTTTTGCCCCAGTCATTGCTCTCCTCCCTTCCCTGCAGAAAATATTCCAGCAAAGTCTAAAAATGCAGCCTCATTGTAGGTTCTCTCCTATCAGCTTCACGCTCAGCAGCTAAAATCAGCATCCACAAGGGGGTGAAGCAGAACGTGGGCACAATTCCCAAAGGGCGCGAAGGTGCTCTCTGCCCCAGGAGGCCCTCCATGGTTCTGCAAGTTCAGGCCACAGAAGGAGGTAGGAGCAGGTGAGGGAACCTCATCCATGTTCACACTGGCACACTGCCTCCCTCCCTCTCCCAGGCATAAGAGATCAGAGGAAAGATCCCTAAAGGGCCGAGAGAGTACAGCTGTGCCCAAAAGAAGACCCAGAATGGAAACTGAAACAGTTCTGTTCTCCTGACACCTACTGAGAGACAAACTGCCACATTTGGTCCCTCCAGAAAATTTCTGACCTGCCTTGCTGGAGACTTCCTCCTTCAGAGGATGGCAATGGGCACAAGAGGATCAGCTGTTGTTGACTTGATACTAATCAGTAGCAAAGACTTAGCTGAGGAGGTAGAAGTAGCAGGAACCGTGGGGGGAAGGAACCAGTCCAGGACTTGATTTTAAGAGAAACCCAAACTCAGCATAATGAAAGGCTGATTTTGGACTTTGAAAAGTGGATTTAATAATCTCAAAGCATCCATAAGTAGGAATCCATGGCAGGAGAAGTTAATAGGAAAAGGAGCTCGAGGAGAGTCCCTAGAGAAGAAGTCCCTAGAGTCCCTAGAGAAGAAGACACTAAAAGCACAGTTGAGGGGGAAAAGGAGGAGGACAGAAGAACAAAAGCTTGTGAAGTTCTGAAAACACAAAAGTCCCGTCCAGGAAGCAGCGAGAGAGGCAGGTCCCCAAGGAAGAAGACAGACAGGTAGCCCAGAACTGCAGAGGGGGCATCAGGGAAGGAGAAGCTCAGGATGAGCTGAGATTGGCAAATGATGCTAAGAACAACAAAGGGGGCTTCATTAGACACGTCCAAAGTTAAAGAAAAGAATCAATATAGCAGCTACTAATACATACTGACAGGTAGCAAAGAAAGAGCAGAGCAACTCCACTCTTATTTTGGTTTGGTCCACCAAGCAGGAAACTGAAGAGCTGGCTGAAGGTGCAACTCTGAAGCTTGAGCTGGACAGAAAGATGGTCAGGGAATTTATTTATTTAATTAATGAATTAATTTGTATGCTGCCCATCTTCCCCAGAGGGTGATTCTGGGCAGCTATTTCCTTTGAATGAGTCTAAACCTCCAGGGAGATGAACTGCATCCCAGGGTACTGAAAGAACTAGCTGAAGGTCTGATGGCACCTTTCGTAATTCTCCTTGACAAATCCTGGAGAACTGATAGTGCCAGAGGGGAGGAGGAGAGCCAGTGTTGTCCTGTTCTTCCAAAGGGGAGCAAGGAAGATCCAGCAAACTAAAGACCAACCACTCTGACATCGATATCTGGGAACATTCTGGAGCAGATCGGATTTTGAAGGCCCTTGTCAACAATGCAGAAGTCAGAACAAATCTTGCCAGACTAACCTTACCTCATTTTTTGATCAAGTAACTTTCTTAATAGCTTGCGGGAACGCCACAGGTGAGGCAGTTGACAAAGTTACACATGACATGCTGATACCAAGCTACTTAAGTGTAGGCATGACATGTAAGTGCATACAGAGCTGGCTTGAAAATCATCCTTGCAGAGTGCTCTTCAAAGGTTTCTCATCAAACTCAAGAAAGGTATCAGGTGGGGAGGGGGGGCACACGGTTCAGTCCTTGGTCCTGTACTCTTCAATATTCTGCTTTGCAACTTGGAGGAAGAGATGAAGGAAATGCTGATCAAATTTGCAGACTGCGAGGGTTATGTTGAAAGCTAAAATTCCTCAGAGCAGGAATGCCATTATGTCTATAACAAGCCTGAGAAGTGCAAAGCAAGAGGTCTGTTTAAGCTGTGGGAAAAGCAAAAAAGAAGCAGCAGCAACACTGGATTTAAACCAGAGTGAGTGTCGGAAGGGATTGCACCTTCATGTCGACAGAGGGCAATCAACAGCTTAAAATGGCTTTACCGTAGCGGATGATCAAGATTCTTATCTAGCTGTGCCATGTTAAGAGTCTGGGAAGCTTCTGCTGAATTTGCTCCAGCACGCCTGATGGAGATGACACAAAACTGGGTAGGAGAGGCAATGACAGAAATACAATTCAAAGCCATCTTGAAATGGGTCAGAAGTAACAGAATGAAATTTTGCATAGACGAGTGCAACGTTCATTTAGGACACAAAAATCAAATGCATCAGTACATCTGGATTGGTGATTGATTGACTGATTGCCACCAAGTTGGTGCTGACTCTTAGTAACCACAGAGATAGATCTTCCCCAACCTGGTCCTTCAGGTCTTCCAACAGTGCACTCATCACCGCTGTAATCAAGTCCGTCCACCATGCTGCTGGTCATCCCCTTCTTCTCTTTCTGTTCACATTTCCCAGCATTATGGACTTCTCAAGAGTGGTAGGTCTTTGAATAACATGTCGAAAATATGGTAATTTGAGTTTGGTCATTTGTGCCTCAGATGAGACTTGTGGATTGATTTTTTTCTATGATGCATTTGTTCGTTTTCTTGGCTGTCCACAATATTCTCACAAGTCTTCTCCAACACCAAAGTTCAAAAGCCTCAATTCTCTTCCTATCCTGCAACTTCAAAGTCCAATTTTCCCTTCCATACAGTGTCACAGGGAAAACACTTACCTGCATGATTCAGATCTTTGTAGGTTTAGACACATCCCAGCATCTGAAGATCTCTCCCAAGGCTTTCATTGCTACTCTACCAAGTGCTAGTCTGTGGCATATTCCCTGATGGCTGGTTCCTTTACTATTGAAAGTTGATCCTAAAAAGCAGAAGCTATTCACCACTTCAGTGTGGTTGCTGTACCTGTTGTCATTAGTTTAGTTTTCCTTACGTTTAATTGTAGTCCCGTTTTTTTTCACCGTGCTCCTTGGCTTTCATTACTAGAGCTTCCAGATCATTTTCATTTTCAGCTATCAGCGTAGTATCATCTTCCTCCAGTTTTCAAACCATGCTCATCTTCTTCCAATCCAGCTTCCCTTAATACACATTCAACACATAGGTTGCATAAATAAGGGGAGAGCATACAGCCTTGTTGCACTCCTTTGCCCACCTGGAGCCAGTCTGTTTCACCATGTTCTGTCCGGACTGCGGCTTCCTGACCTGTGTATAAGTTTCTCATGAGCACAATGAGATGTTCTGGGACTCCCATTTTTAGGAGCACTTTCCACAGCTTGACGTGATCGACACAGTCAAAGGCCTTTCTATAATCAATGAAGCGCATACAGTAGTATTGACTTCTTTTGGATATTCTTTCGCTTTCTCAATGATCCAGCACGCATCAGAAATAATGTCTCATGTTCCTCAGTCAGCCCCTGGCCACATGTTTGCTATTATAAGTGAACTCTTCCACCTCCCTGTAGCAATGATATAGTCGGTTTGGTTTTTGTGTACTCCATCTGATGATGTCCATGTATGTAGGTGTTGTTTTGGTTGCTTGAAGACTGTTAACAATGAAAAGATCATTGGATTGGCAGAAACTGAGAAGTCATTCCCCTGCTTCATTTCTGTCTTCTAAGCCATACAATCCAGCTATATTTTCTCCCTTAATATTTCCAACTTTGGCATTCCAGTCTCCCATCATAAGTAGCACATCTTGCATGTTCTGTCGATTTCAGATTGAATTTTATATATATATATATCAAAAAAACCTTCTCACCCGTATGGGTGGTCTGTGTCTTCCTCAATCTCGGGTCTTCTATTCGAGGCCTGGGAGTTGGAGGGTTCTCTGCAGGATCTTGCCTGTTCCTAGCCCTGCACTCTTCTGGGCAGAGAGCTCTGATGTTGTTCCTGGCATCTGTTGGAGCCCCTCTCCCAGCTTAGGAGTCACGGCCCCGAGTGCTCCTACCACCACTGGGACCACTTTGGCTTTTACTTTCCACATCCTCTCTAGTTCAGGCCTGGTCCTTCTCCAGCTTCTCGTACTCCTTCTTCCTGATGTTGCTGTCACTTGGCACCACTACATCTACCACCACCACTGTCTTCTGGTCCTTGTCTACTACCACGATGTCTGGTTGGTTGGCCAGTACCTGCCTGTCCATCTGGATCTTTAACAGGGGGGGGGGGGGGGGAGTAAAAGAAAAACAGAAAAGAAAGAAAAAAGATACAAAGAAGCTTTTGATCTTCTTTACAACAATTATAGATTTACCTCTTACTCTACAGTTACAACATGACTGTCTTCTTTCTATAATCTATCCTGTCTAATCATCAAAACCATAAATCATAAGTTTATTTTTTTTCTGTTCTATGTAAAAAGTCCATAAGGGTTTCCAGTCAGCAATAAATGTAGATCTTACCTTTTCTCTGATGAAAGAAGGCAATTTGGCCGTCTCAGCAAGTTCCATCATGTTCACCAACCATTCCTCTATTGTGGGTAATGTCAAATCTTTCCATCGATTTTGGATTGAATTTGGTTCACTGATAACAACGTGTAATCAATTCATTTCATATTTCACTGTATTGAGCTTCCCACATTCATTCTTCTTACTTTCCATGTAATTCTGCCCTGCAGCTTCAGATTTTCTTTTCCTGCATGGCAACATCAGCAACTAGATGTCCTGAAGGCTGTCATCTGGCCAGGTCATAAGCACCATTAGTACTCCAAAAGATCTTCAGCTCAGTTAGATGTTGGTTGCCACCCAATTTGAGGGGCCCATTATGCAGCACATATTGTCCACATCTTGTCTATCTGTGTGGTTTTCCAAAAGTGGTTCAGCATTGCCTTCTCCTTCACTGTATGAAATGATGACTTTGCTGTTGTCACTTCTGCCTGCAGCCTCTTCTTCGACTGCTGTTGCCTGGTATAGGTGTCTCCTTCCTGTAGCTGGGCAGCTGGGATGACCTTCACACCTTGGGTGACCGTGCTGGGAGTGTATGCTCTTAGCGCACATCCCAGTGTCCCTTGCTTATCCCCTCCTCCAACCCCACCATGACGAGGCAGCATAGCAGGACTTGAGGAAAGAGGCTGATAGTATCGTGTGGATAATAACATCTGTGAGAAAGTTCTTCAGATAGCAGTTGAATGAAAATTGAATGTCAGCGTGACACGGCTGCAAAAAAGGGAAACCCGACTTAGGCTGCAGGAAGAGAACTACAATATCCAAACCAAAAAAGTAATTGTTCCACTCTGTTAGACAGATGATTGCTTTGTGGAACAAAACAACAGAGGGGATGTGATAGCCCTGATAGGTTGTCACACAGCAGAAGGTCAAGGTCTGTCCTCTCCTGTACAAGAAGGGGAAGAACCATCGTAAGCCACAGGAAGGCAGATCCCGGTTGAAAGTGGGGAAACCTTCTTCAGAGCAAGAACATTTCTGCCGTGGTACCCCTGGCCCAGAGAGGCGGGGGGCTCCCCTTACTGGAGGCATCCAGGAGAAGGCTGGAGAGCCGTCCCTCTGAGATGCTTTCGCTTGGATTCCTGTCCTGGGAGGAACCGGGACTCATCCGCCCTGCCTCCCATCTCAGCTGATCAAAATGCATCAGGAATACCAAACAAAAGCCAGTCTGTCGCTCACAAGGGCTGTGTCAGGTTTAGCCCAGGAAACTCCAGGGGACAATACAGATTCAATCCAGCAAGGTTTACTTGGCTTCACCCTACTTACAGAATCTTCTCAGACTGAGAGCCGTTCCCAGGGTCAAACTACAAACATCACTAGCATTCCTCAGGGAGGGGCCAGTCTCATCCTCTTATCTCTTCTTCGCTCCTCTGGGGATGAGAGTCCATGTTTCACACCCCTGCTCCACACTCCCACAGGCTGGGTGCCTACGACACACTAAAGCCTTTCTCTAAGTCAACAGGTTGCTAAGAGTCCCGGAACAAGCGGAGCCCAAACGAGTGACTCATGTGATGGCTCCAGTGTAGGAGGAGAGCCAGGTCAGTCTAGGGTGGCAAAAAAATCAAAAGAAGTCGAGCAGAACCTTTTCCAACTCACAAATTTTGCTCAAAGGCATCTTCTTCTGTGACCCATACACATCACGACGTTTGATTAATTCTGTGCCATCAAGTCTGTGTCGACTCTTAGCAGCCCCTAGGTAGATTTTCTCCATGATGATCTGTACCTGAACTTGGTCCTTCAGGTCTCCCAACGGTGCAGTATTATCACTACGTTACTTGCCAAAAATTGGGCTCGGATAGCACATTTTCCGACTCACAAATGTTGTGCAAAGGCATCCTCTGCAGCTCACGAAAGCTGATGCCTTTGAATAAAATGTGTGAGTCGGCAAAGATGCTAACAGGCTTTCTCTGATGATGGCTCTACGTGCAGCTTGATGCCTGCTCAGGTATGACGTGGGTTCACTCAACACGCTGATTCTGAACCACACGCCACCTCACCCCGTTTTGGCCTATTCGGATGTGTTCTGCAAACCTGTCCCATATTTCATTCTTCCTGCCCCCTTCGGCCCAGGGCCCAGGTCTGACTCTGTTGCCGATGGCGTAAGGTTAGCGGGCTTCGGAGACAGCCCTCCTTGGGAGTATCCAGAACTCCTTTCCATGGGCATATCTGGCTGATATGCCTTGTTAGTACCGTTCGGGGGGGGGGGGGGATGAAGAGGCCTCGTCATCTTCCACTTACAATGCTCCCGCTTGTCTCCCTTTTCCTTTTCATAAAATAACGAAAAAGCGAAAATCTCCTTATGGGGCGGGGGGTGGGGGGTGGGTAGAGACAGGCTAGCTGCACAATGGCTCTTGATTGCCAGCTGAATCAAAAGCGGCTGGGTGGGCGGGTGCTGCGTGGGACTCTGAATGGAGGCAGTGAGGCATGGAAGAGAAGAGAAGCCGGTTTAGCACCCCGCCAGGGAGAGGTCTGTTAGGACCCCGGTCGAGATGAGAGGGGGGTTCTGGATGGGCTGCAAGGCGGGTCACCCCGAACGCTGGGAAAGCAGCTTGGCACCCTTGCGAAGCCCCGGAGCACCTCCTCCTGCCCGTTGCTGCTCTCTTCCTGGGGACCAACCGGGCGCCCCAAATGTCAAAAGACCCAGCCGGCCCCAGCAGTAGCCCGCTGGCCGGGGTCAGCTGAGTCCCAGGCACGGAAGGCTTCTGGCGGGCTGCGCCTGAGCCCGGGCTGCCCGCCACTCCTCCCTTGCAGCACTGGGCCTCGAGGCAGCTCCCGCGTTTTGGGTCTTCAGGCAGCAGACTCCAACGTGGCCCCTGCAGGTTGGCCCCGGCCGTCTCCCTGCCTCCCCACTCCAGATGGCACCGGGAGGGGTCAGGAAACTGCCCAGGAGCGGGGCCGGGGTGCTAGCCCCACTCCCCTCCTGCCCTGCTGCCCGTGGCAACCGCAGCCTGGGCCGAGCCCTCTCCGTCGCGCAAGCCGGAGCGCTGAGAGGCAGAGCGTGTCTACACAGGCGCACTGGCACAGACAGACACGCAAAGGTGGGAGGCCGGCTCGCAGAGCCTGATTTATCCTCACCGAGGTCACCATGGAAACCATGAGCAGGAGCGGGGAAGACTTTCTCACCCAAACGAAGGTGCCGGAGAAGGTGTGGAAGAAGTTGGGAGGAGGGGGCCGTTCAGCCAGCAGCCTGCAAGGAGACCCGGGGGAGGCGAGCAGCGGAGAGCTACTGCGACTTGGGGGGATGCCTGCACGACCGCAGGGCTGGATCTGCCAGCCAGGACCTCTTCCAGACCAGCTTCCTCATGTTCTCCTGGATGGCAGTGGGGTAGGGGGTGGGGCAGTTGCTTCAGGCCCACTTTTAGAGCAGAGAAGGCGGCCCCAGGCCAGCCCGCTGGCCAGCAGCATTCCCAAAACGATGGCTGGCAACTCCCTGGTGTCCAGCGCAGGGAGATCTTCTGCCAGAAGCCTTTGCCCAGCTCCATCTGCTGCACCAGCTGTGCCCTTTCCTAGGCCGGGGGGCTCTTCAGACAGCCACTGATGCCCTAGTCACTTTACAGCTCGACTGTTGCAATGCACTCTGCGTGGGGCTGCCCTTGAAGGCCATTTGAAAGCTACAGCGGGTCCCGAATATAGCAGCACGAACAGCACTTAGCAGGCTGTGCCATGCCCATGTAACACACATGCCTGATGAGCTGCACCAGTTGGTCACTTGTGGGCTTCTGGGTGTGATTCAAGATGCCAGTTATGGCCTCTAAAGCCCTACACGGGCCAGGTTATCTGAAGGACCGTCTATCTTCCATGGCCCCTGCCTGGCTGGTGTGATCTGACAGGGTTGGCACGCTCTGGGTCCCCTCAGTTAACTAGTATAATCTGCCCGGAGCCAGGAAGTGCCTTCCCCGCCACAGCCCCTGCCCTCTGGAAGAGCTCTGCCCTGAGGCCTGGATGGCATCCTGGCCCCGCCTCCAGACCTCGGGTAGGGCAGAGGAGCGCCCGCTCAGAAGCGTTTGGCATCGCTCGCGAAGGTTTGGGTGTTGGTCGCCTGGACTTCCGTCTCATTTATCGCAGCCTATTTTTCATTGCGTTCTGTTTTATATTGTGGGCTGCCCAGAGTCGGTCTGGAGTCGGGCAGTGCCAATGGAAGTAACAACAATAATGGTAATTCATGTGCCTAACCCACAAAGTCATGGCGATATTGAGGTGCAGGGAGCGGAGG
Organism: Liasis olivaceus; assembly: GCA_030867105.1. Taxonomy (NCBI): domain Eukaryota; kingdom Metazoa; phylum Chordata; class Lepidosauria; order Squamata; family Pythonidae; genus Liasis; species Liasis olivaceus. Next base: position 80,959,110 of record CM061355.1, read on the forward strand.
GGAAGGCTCGGCCACCTACGCCTCTTGGGAAGCTCCTTCCAGCCAGAATGGCCCACTCCCTTTGCACTGACCGGGGATGCCCAGGACCTCCTCAGACTGCCCCTGCTCCTTGTTTCCCGCTCGGGGTTTTCCAGTGGAGAACAAGAGCAGTGCTGGGCAGCAGCGGGTCGCCACGTTGCATGCTTGGGCCAAGGCCAAGATGGCCCCCGGGTAGGCAAGCCCACCCGACTGGCAGATTCTGTACGCTCTGTGGGAAAGGCCTTGGGAGACAGGAGGAAGAGCCGCAGCCGGGCAGCCGTCGTGCAAAAGGGATCTCAGCCCACGAAAGGAAGGGGCCATGGGAAGCGTCTCAGAAGGGACCCTCCCTGGCTTTCTGGAGAGTAAAAGGAGGGGAGGGGAGGGGAGGGGAGGGGAGGGGAGGGGGCTTTCAGGCTTGCAAGGCTCTGTGGATGTAACCTGACAGCGAAGGTCGTGTCAGTGCCCATGCTGTGCGCCTCTTGTCTGGGCCGCCTCAAAGGGCTGGCAGACTCAGCATGGGCAAGGAGAGGTGGGTCTCCTCCACCAGCCCGGGGGCTAGTTTGCGGGGGTGGCTGGAGCCTGCTCTGCCACAAGCAGAGACTGGCTGGGGGGCGAGAAGGGAAAGATGAGTTGCAGCCCGAAGCAGTTGCTTCAATAGGTCCGGCCCTGGGGCCAGCCCCACCCATCTGTGGATGCAGAACTAAAAGCAGGGAAGCAGGCTGGGGCACGGGGGGTGGGGCTGGGGGCCAGAAAAGTCAAGATGGTGGTCACGGCTGTGAAATCAAAGTCCTGCCCCTTTTTATGTCACAACCACCGTCTTGACTTTTTTAAAAACACACCTGTACATGGGTGCAGACCCGACCGCCCCAGGACAGGCCCTTCGCGTGGACTGAAAGGACTTAGGGGTCCCCCGAGCCAGCAAGCTCCGTTTGGTCTGCAGGAGGAAGAGCCTCCTTGTGCTGATCACGAGAGAGACGGCCCCCCGCTTGGCACTTCCCACGTCCCCAGGCGGCCACGGCAGCTGCCGCTTCCGTCAGCCCCAGCAGCTCGGATGGGCTTGGCTGAGCTCATTTCCGTAGCCCCCTTCTTGGCGGCCTGTTTTTAGCGCTGACGACGGATCCTCCCCCCACCTGCATATCCTGATGAAAGAAGAGAGAAAGAAAGAGAGAAGGGAGGGAGGGAGGGAGGGAGGGAGGAAGAAGAGGGGGAAGGGAAGGGAATGGAGGAGAGGAGAGGAGAGGAGAGGAGAGGAGAGGAGAGGAGAGGAGAGGAGAGGAGAGGAGAGGAGAGGAGAGGAGAGGAGAGATTGATTGATTGATTGATTGATTGATTGATTGATTGATTATGTGCCATCAAGTCATTTTTGACTCCTAGCAACCACATGGATTTTCTCCATGCCAATCTGTTCCCAGTCTGGTCTTTCAGGTCTTCCAACGGTGCACCCATCTCTATAACTGAGTCCATCCCCTTGGTTGGTGGTCATCCTCTTCTTTTCTTTCCTTCCACCCTTCCAGCATTAGAGCCAACTCCAGAGACCTGGGTCTTTTCATAATGTGTCCAGAGTAGGATAATTTGAGCCTGACCGTTTGTGCCTCGAGGGAGAACCCTGGGTTCATTTGTTCTAGGATCCATCGGTTTATTTTCTTGGCTGTCCATGGTATTCTCCGGAGTCTTCTCCAACTCCAAAGTTCAAAAGCGTCAATACTCTCCCTTTCCTGCTTCTCTTGCTCCTGCAAGGAAATAAGCTGGGTGCTTAAGAATCTTGGAGCCCAGTATTTGTACTTAGTAAGAGCTAGGAAAGGGGATATAAAGATAAATTAGGGGGGAAAGTAATTAGATCACAGGATGAGATAAGAGGCTTCTTAGCAGACAACTGGAGCCTGAAAAGAAAGACCAAGAGGGGAAGGGAGGTCACCTTTTAAGAAGTGAGAGGAAGACACCGGGTAGGGGTTGGGTGCAAAACCATGGGTGTAGGGTGCAGCGGGTTTCATCCTAAGAGAGAACAAGCACGGAAGAAATGTCTAGGAAAATGAAAGGAGAGGGTTTTCTTGGGGAGAGGAGATTAAAAGCAGGCAGAGATTTAAAGTGAGAAAGAAGTTACTCCGGGGCAGTGTTTCTCAGCCTTGGCCACTTGAAGAGGGGTGGACTTCAACTCCATGCTGGCTAGGGGATTCTGGGAGTTGAAGTCCACCCCTCCTCAAGTGGCCAAGGTCAAGAAACCCTGCTCTAGAGTGAAGGAGAAAGGAGGCAAAGCTTTAAAGTAAGAAAAAGATTACTCAGGTGTTAGAGTTAGGGTCAGGAGAGAATAAACCAAGTGTTCCAAAGTAACCAAGATGGCTTGTGAACAAGGGGCGAAGGAGAAGGCTCATGCATGCCCTGTCCGTCTGCCTGCCTGCCTGCCTGCAGCTCGGGCTCCAGAGGTGTGGAAGGGCCAGCAAGTTCCCCACTGGAGAGCATCGCCCTGCGGTCAGCTGGTGAGAGGAGGGAGGCCAGGAGGGTGAGGCACAGCCAGGGTGTGGCTAGGGGAGAGCAGATTGGGACAGGCCGGGCCAAAGGGGACAAGTAGATGACAGCATCTGGAGGAGCCAGCAGGGAGGTCTTTCAGGTCGCCCAAAGGGGGCCTTTGGCCAAGCAGCCTTGCCGAGGGGAGGGGAAGAAGAGTTGGACCCTGTCGTGGATGTCCAGGGTGTCAAAGGGCTGAGCGTGCAGTACGCTGTTCAGATGGGCGAGGAAGATCCTGGGCGAGCCTCTGGCTCTGGGGGCTCCAGCCCACTAAGGTCAAGGGTTTCTCTTGAGTAAAGCCATTCTTGAGTTTAGAGACCTTTCCAGATCTGGGCGTAGATGAGGATGGCTATTGTTTTTATCCAAGTACCAAAAGAAACCTGTTCCCGGCCTTTGGTTATACTCAGAGTTGTAGTTATACTAAGTAGACTCAAGAGATTATTATTTTGGTACTGGTGGATTCCTTCTTGAGCATGGGGTGGACTAGATGGTCTCCCAGATCCCCTCTAACCATGGTGTTCTATAGTTGATGCTGGATTCTCCAGTCAGGTCAGGGCTGGCTCTTCGTTGGCCCGGAGTCCATGACCAATGGCAAAGGTCTGTCATGCTGGCAGGTGAGTGGGCGGGTGGGAGTGACCCCTCCCTCCAAGACCTCAGTGAAGATGCTTGGGGGCACCGGAGGAATTGCAGCAGGGCACCAGAGGTTGTTCTGAGCATGTTGATTGCAGGGCTGTCGGGGGGCCGGGTGGGGTGGGGGCATGTCTCAAAAGAGTCAAGATGGAGCCCTGACCATTTTTAAGCTGCGTGGCTGCAATGGCAGGCTTTGGTTCTTGACTTTTTAAAATGAGCATTTAAGACAATTATTGAAATCAAAGGAAGCCGACTGTGGGGGCTCCATAAAGGACAAGGAAGGCAAAGATCCCCTGGGGAAGGAAGTGTAAAGAAGGGAGGGCAAGGACATTAAAAGCAAACGATCAAAGCCTTGAGGATTCTGCTGCCTGCCTGACATGCAACAGGGCTGACCTTTGTGCAGCTCGCAAAGTTGTGCTGAGTCGCGGTGAGCCTTGGTGAAGGCGGGCGTGCCTGCGATGCCAGGAAGAGCGATCCTGCCAACGGTCTCAGCTCGGCCGGAGCAACGGGGCTTGGGCCGGGGGTCTTGCGGACTCAAGGCTGCCTTGAGGCAAGTCGGGCATCTCGAGCCCCCCGTCCCCGCCCCCTGCCCTGCCCTGCTGTGAAGAGGGAAGCGGTTGGGGTCTCCGCAGAGGCTGGCTTTGGGTTCAGGGCACCCTCTGCCTCCCTAGGGCTGACTACACGTGAGCTGCCTCCAAACAACGGGTGACCAGGATGCGCCCCTTCAGGGCCAAGCAGGGCCAGACCCAGTTAACACTGGGACGGGACACACCGGGGCTGTCAGCTAGGCTGGGGCGTCAAACGGACATCCACAAGGCCACGACTCCTCTCTGGGCTGCCGAGAAGGCGCTGCATCTGCGGAGCAGCCGGAGTTCACCCAACCTTGCCTTGCTTGGCCCAGCGCTTTAGCGGTAAATTAGCCAGGTGGGTTCCCTGGCGGAGCGCACAGAGCCCCCGCAGCCCAGGAACAAACCAAAGTGAGAACCAGCCGAGCCCCCGGTGCTGTGCAAAGCCCTGGCCCCTTCCTGGCGTGCTTGACCCAGCTGTGCGAACACAGCCAGAACCTCCTCTCCCAGCCTGGCCTGGCCTCGCCTCTTTCTCCCGGGGTGTTCGTCACGGAGGGCAGATGCCCTCCCCTCTGCACGGAGCTCCAAGGGAGGGAGCGAGGGAGGGAGGGAGACAGGGAGGAAGGGAGGCAGACAGACAGGAAGGGAGAGAGGAAGGGAGGGAGAGAGGAAGACAGGAATGAAAGAGGGAAGGAAGGAAGGAAGGGAGGGAGGGAGGGAGGGAGGGAGGAGGGAGGGAGGGAGGGAGGGAGGGAGGAAGACAGGGAGGAAGGGAGGCAGACAGACAGGAAGGGAGAGAGGAAGGGAGGGAGAGAGGAAGACAGGAATGAAAGAGGGAAGGAAGGAAGGGAGGAAGGAAGGAAGGAAGGAGGGAGGGAGGGAGGGAGGAGGGAGGGAGGGAGGGAGGGAGGAAGACAGACAGGAAGGGAGGGAGGGAGGGAGGGAGGGAAGAAGGAAGGGAGGGAGGGAGGGAGGAAGACAGGAATGGAAGGAAGGAGGGAGGGAGGGAGGGAGACAGGGAGGAAGGGAGGCAGACAGACAGGAAGGGAGAGAGGAAGGGAGGGAGAGAGGAAGACAGGAATGAAAGAGGGAAGGAAGGAAGGAAGGAAGGAAGGAGGGAGGGAGGGAGGGAGGAAGACAGACAGGAAGGGAGGGAGGGAGGGAGGGAAGAAGGAAGGGAGGGAGGGAGGGAGGAAGACAGGAATGGAAGGAAGGAGGGAGGGAGACAGGGAGGAAGGGAGGCAGACAGACAGGAAGGGAGAGAGGAAGGGAGGGAGAGAGGAAGACAGGAATGAAAGAGGGAAGGAAGGAAGGGAGGAAGGAAGGAAGGAGGGAGGGAGGGAGGGAGGAAGACAGACAGGAAGGGAGGGAGGGAGGGAAGAAGGAAGGGAGGGAGGGAGGGAGAGAGGAAGACAGGAATGGAAGGAAGGAGGGAGGGAGGGAGGGAGGGAGACAGGAATGAAAGAGAGGGAGGGAGGGAGGGAGGTTTTTCTCTCTCTTTTTCTTTTCTTTTCTTTTCTTTTCTGGCAAGGGAAAAGGCGCGTGGTGTGTGTGTGTCCGCTCTGGAAAAGCCGAAAGTGCTAGATGGCAATATCTGGAGCCCCTGCAGAATTCTGGCTGCAAAGCAGGGCAATTGCAAAGGTTAAACCCCCGGCCGCGTTTTCAACCCACACAGCAGGAGGCAGCCATAAAGTCCCTCGCCTGTCCTGGAGACAGATAGATGCTCGCGCGCGGGGTCAGAAGGGGCACGCTGTTGATTCCTGCTCCCCCGCTTTTTTGGCTGCTGCTGTTGTCCTGTCCGTGAGCCAGATTCATTCGTTACTGGGAAGGCTTCCTGGCCGGGCTTTTTCCTCTCCCCAGGACCGGCTGATGTCACTGCTCTTCCTGAGCACCGATCCCCCCAGTCCCGGGGGGCTTCATCTGGGCGCTTCCTGTCCTGACAATAATGGTTGAGGTCACCGGTTGTTCGCTTCTCAACTCTTGGCAAATAAGCCTGTTTGTTCAGCGGTGCAAGAAGAGAACGGGGTGTGCGTTTGTGTGTGTGTGTGGAGTGAGTGAGTCCAGGCCAGCTCTTTGTCCCTTTCTGTCGCCCTGGACCAAGGACCAGCAGCCCCAGGCTGGCGTTTCTTCTGGGCTGGGCCGCAGCCAGCAGGAGGGCCACCTAGTTCAGCTCTTCCCCGCCTGCTGCGGGCAGAGGGGGTGCCTCAGGCTCTCGACCATTCGGCCTTCCAGAGGCCTTGGATTACAGCTCCCATCTGTCCCTGGCCTACTGGCCCAGGATGATGAGAGCTGCAGTCCTGCGCCCGTGGGGGTTTCCAGGTGGGAAGCCTGCTTTGCTTCAGCTGGCCGGATCGGTTTGAGGGGCTGCTGAGCGGTTCTTCTCCAGCGTTGTCCCCCAGCTCTTCCGAGGGGGGTTATCCGGCCTCAGGCCAGGCCACCGGCAGAGGCTTCGCTCGTGAGGGGCGAGCCTTCCTTTCGCCAGGACGGTGGGCAAGGATTCTGGGCACACCCTCCAATCGCCCGCCAGGAAGACAGGCCTGCCCTGGTGGTGCGACGCCAACGCAAAGAGAGCAGCGGTGCAAACCAAGGAAGAGAGGAGGGGGCAGAAGCCCCCCACCCCTGCCTCTTCTGGCCCCACGCATTCTGGGAGGACCGGCTTGCTGTGAATATGCCTTCCCAGGGGCTGAGCATCTAAGAGCTCCGGGCCTCAACCAAGAGGCTGCTCTCCCCCGAAGCCCGTAAGGAGCCGGCTGGAGCCCCCCACCCGGGAGGCCCCCATCCTGCCCTGTGAGGAACGGCAGCAGCGTGATGGCCCTCCCCAGCCCTTCTGGGGAAGTGCCTCCGGATTCTGCATCTGCCCAGCTACTTTTCCTTTCTCAGGATGTTTTCTGCACAATCCCTTTCGAGATTAAGGTTCGCTCCACGAGACGGGAGTTTGCAAGTCGGTTGGCAGCGAATTGAAGCCCAGCCCTGGGAGCCTGGAGGTGTGGGGTGGAAACAGGGCGGGCAGCTACTCCTAAAGATCCCCGCAGGTGAGCTCAATCAGTCCAACTGGCATTTCAGCGAGCAAACCTCGAGGGCGTTTGCACAGGGGCAGCAGCGGCATGAGGGTACACGAGGGCCACATCTGGACCTCGGCAGATCAGCGAGGCCTGCAGGGGAAAGAGGCCGGCTAGGCAGTCCAAGACGCCACCCCGACAATCGGCATCGTCCTGCCCAGAAAGGCTGCCCTCGTTGATCCCTGGGGCCTGCTCTTCCCTCGGCCGCCAGCAACAGCAGAGAGCGGGAACCCCAGCCGAGGAGGAGGATCTGGATGGGATTTCCAGCTCAGCGGCTTTGGAACGGGAGGAAATTGCAATCGTGGCTCTGGAAACCTGCTTCCTGCCCGTCCTGATAGCTTGCCCTGCCTCTTTCCTGAGACCCCCGACAGTCCTTTCCCTGGCGCTCGGCCTCCAAAGGTCATGTGCAGCACCGCACACTGGCCTCTGACGCATGATGTTGCGCTGTGTGCAGGACTCCCTCTCCTCTCCCGTGCCACCCCGTGGAGCTGTGACCCCTAGCGTGGATTAGACATCCAGCCCTAACGTCACGGCCAGCCTTGGGTCAATGCGGCACAGTTCCTCCTTTGGCAAGGACCCAGAGGGCACCTCGTAGTTCTGGCCCTGACCAGGACGACCCCAGGCACTTGGGGCGCGACTCCACCTCTGCCTCAGCTACAGCAGAAGCCTCCTTCCAGGGTGGACCCCCTGCTCCCAGCCATGCAGGAGGAAAAGCGTCCTCCCCGAGCCCATCGTAGCAGAGCTCCCGGAGAGAAAGGCTGGCCCAGGCCTGGCAGGCCAGAGCGGGGAGGCCTCCCCTGGGCTCTGCCAGCTGCCAGACTCCAGCCACCTCCTGGCTGTGCCCTGGCTCGGCAACCAAGCCTTCTGAGCGAGCGAGCTTGCTTGCCTGCGCCCTGCGCTGCCCTGCCCTGCAGGGCTGCATCATCCTGCCAGACGTTGCTCCAGCGCTGGTCTCTCCAACGGAGTTTGCACCTTGATCCTAGCTGGACCGAAGGGGAGCCCATTGCGTGGACTGGCCTGATTCCTACTGGAGTCTGCTGCTCATGCTGTGGGGCCGACCCCCTTCTGCCTCCTCACCGACCTTCTCCAACTGGACTCGTGAGCAGGCAGGCTGAGGATGCTGGGGGTCACGCCGAGGTGGGGAAGAAGAGAAGCCTCCAAGGCTGATCTGTTCCCTTCCAGCTTCCCCAGGGGCCAGCCAGACGCCCCGATCCCTCCGCCTTGGGCTGCCGGAAAATGCTCCAAAGAGACCGAGCGCATCAAAACCCCTCGTGACCAGAAGCCTCTGTTGGCCCGATTCTGGTCAACTGTAGAATTTATTTTTACCATGAAAGATACTCAGGTTTCAGATCACCGTAAGCTGTTTTGAAGTTTCTGAATAATTCCTTTTTTTTTAATATGAGGCAAAACATAAACCAACGTTTTCAGCTTGGTTAACTCGCTTGCTCCTTGGCAAAAGGGTTCTTCTCCAGTGCATCGCCTTTCAAAGGAAAGTTCTGAGTCCTCGTGATGGTGAAGCGGTGGCTAAAACACTCAGAAGCACTGGGGGGGGGGGGGGGCGGGTTGCGTGTCAGAGCAGATCTTCCAGAGTGATGCCTGGCAGGAGATTCAGTCCCCCTTCCTTGAAAAGCAGGCGTAAATACCCTTCCACTGCATCGCCATTCCTGATTTCCCTGCCGAGTTCAGCCTTGCTGTTTCCAGCCCATTGACTGAAGGGTCCTCAGCAGAAGGCTGTTCACCCCGTGGCGGGTGGCCAGTGTTTCTCAACCTGAGCAGCTTTAAGCGGTCTGACTTCAACTCCCAGAATTCCCCAGCCAGCCTGCTGGTTGGGGAATTCTGGGAATTGTGGTCCAGACCGCTTAAAGTTGCTCAGGTTGAGCAACACTGCTGTAGGCTGTGTAGGCGTTTATACAGGGCTTGACCTAACACCTGTTCCTTGGACTCAGGGTGATTTACAACAAGCAAGGCCTATTTCCAAAAATGCATCGCCTAATATAAAGGCAGGAGAGGCTAATTACCTGTGGCTGCCCACGCACCCCGATTTCTATGGCGCACCAGCCTAGCGACGTGGTTTGGCTGGTTTGAGCCGAAGGCAGCGTGGGAACCAGGGCAATTTTGTTTGGTAGAGCAATCCAGCATCTAGGCGAGCCTGTCCCAGGCCTACAGCAGCCCCCCGCAGCCAGCGCGGTGCTTTCCCAGCTACGTAAATATGGCTGGAGCTGGGAAAAGGGAAATCGCCTGTGTGCGAGTGCGTGTCTGTGTGTGTGACAGAGAGCGCAAGCTGGTGGGTGTCCTTTTCCTGGCAGGCTGGGGAAGGAAGGGGACGGAGGGAGGAGCTGCCCTTCTCCTCCTGGCCCAATCTTTCCTGCGTCGCGAGGACAGCCAGACGCTGACCACCAGCCTCCGTCCGAGGTAGGAAATGGGGCTTTCGTGCAATTGGCATGGGGGGGTGTTGCTGTTGGGCTTCAGGATCGGGCCCAGGGTACAAGCCATCCCCGGGGACCCAACTATGCAAAACCGGAGGCAGAGCTGGATCTCCAGCCCCCAACCCGCCTCCTGCCCGCGAGGGTCGAAAATGCTTGCCTGCTGGGGCCGGAGCATACGGCAGCTTTCTGCCTAAAACACCCTAAAAGCAGCAGATCCCTGCTTAGTTCGGTTCTGTTTTCAAGCGGAGGAAGAGTCTGTAAAAAGGGCGCAAGTACGCGGTGAGGCTGCAGTCAGGACCCGGGGTCATCCCGCTCGGCTTTCTGCAATTCCGGCAGGAGAAATGTTGGAGGGGGCCACCAGCGGCTGAGTTTCTGGCTTGGAGGCATTGGGGACCCTCTGAGGCCAGCGCGGTGGGGTGGGGCTGGACACAGGCGTTGCAGAGTTAAGCGGGTGTATTGCCAGGGCCAAGCCTCAGGGCTTCTCCTGGGAGGAGGAGGAGAGCCAGGACGCTGAGCCTGCCAGCTTTCTCGATGAGCCGGAAGCCCCCCGGCCGTGCTTGGATGCAGCAGGCTGGCCCCCCGCCGCACCACCCAGCCCCCGGGAACACCCTCATCTGGGAGAAGGCAGAAGACAGAGGGGCCGGGACCCTCGGCTCTGCTGGAAACGGCCAAGTCTCCTCTGGATCCACCCGTGCTAGGCTGATCAGAGGCCTCTGGCGCAGGGGAAACCCCCGGCCACCCCCGGGCAAGGCAAAGCTGCCAGAGCACTGGGCTCCTGGGTGGCCTCAGCTCCCCCGCTGCGCAGAGGGCCTGGCACCTGGCCCGGCTTCTCACGCGACCCGCTCAGCCTTCAGGGTTCAGGGCCCACTCTGCACTTCCCATGGTGAGATCAGCTCGGCGGATTTAGTGCGGCGATAAACCAGATCAGAAGCCTCTGCTGGGTTGGGAGGCCAGGACTGGCCCCGAGCCGTGGAGAGAAAGGACTCCTTCTGGCTCTCTCCGGACCAGGGGCCCTAATGGGGCCAGGCGGGCGGAGGGCCAGCTCTGTGCCGGTGCCCCTGGACCGGGGCTAGGTCTGGCACAGGATCAGGCCGTTCGCCCTGCAGCGTCGAAAGACCTACTGCACCCAGTGATGCCAGACTGGGCCTTGACCAGAAGAGCCTCCTCTGCTCAAAGCGGGCGATACAGAAGAAAGCTGCCCAAATGCCCCCTCCGGGGTTTGCTCAAGAGCGCTTGAGGGAACCCGCACGCCTCCTCCTTGTTCTTCTCCTCTGATACACCACCCCAGTTGACATGATTAGCTTCCTCTTGACCAGGTCCCCCCGATTTGGCAGGAGCTTCCTTAAGAAGCGGTGGCACCCCAGGAGGGGCCACAGGGCCCCCTCGCTAAGGGCCTCTGCTCCCTTGGCTCTGCTGGCTGTCCTGCTCCCTAGGAGGCAAGCAAGCTGTGGGTTCGTAGGCCACTGTTTTTGATGGCCACCAGCCACGCTGTAGCTCAGGGTATAGTGAGTTTGGGGGAGCAGCTGGGAGTTCTGAATTCAAATCCTATCTCATCTCAGCCATGAAAATGGTTCAGACAGCCACCATCTGTTCCCCTCTCTCTCTGCAAACTCAGTTTCTTATCTTTAAATTCAGTTGGCAGCGAGAGTGAATGACCCAATTCTGTCTCATCGGTGGGTGCAAGCAAGGACAAAGAAGACCATTTTTATTAAAACTAGGCTCCTTCCCCTTCTAATAATGACACGACTCTTGATTTGTATTAATTAATGTGCATGAATACTTTGCATTTCCTCATTAACCCAAAAACTGGTGCTTTGAGGTTGCAAATGTACATTTGAAATATATGAATAGCATATATTTTAGCAATAAAGGGGAGGTGGGAATGAGGAGAAGCAGTGTGGAGGGCATTAGCAGTTTTAAGTATAAATGCTTTTCAAATTTTCACATAAAAGAAATTGGGGAAAATAGCTAATACCATAGAAGCAGATTCAAGACTGAACAGGATCTTGACAGGCTGGAGCTAACAAGGAGACCTTTAAAGGAGATCAAAGCCGAGTGTTGCATCTAGGTGTAGGAGATCAAAGACAGGAGCTTCCGCTGGGGGAGTCCTCTCTTAAGTGAAGGGAATCGAGGGGTCTTCGAAAATGGCATCTGAGGCGATGACAAAGCCGGTGAATTGGCAGGCTTCTTAACGTCCAGCATCCAGGCCATTGGGGACACTCCTCTGCATTTGTCAGACCCTTTTTGGAGTCCACCACCCAGTTCCATGCCCAGCACTTTAAGATGCCCTGGACCAGGGTTCCTCAACCTCAACAACTTTAAGATGGGTAGACTTCAACTCCCAGAATTCTGGGAGTTGAAGTTCACCCATCTTAAAGTTGCTGAGGTTGAGGAACCCTGCCCTGGAGCACGCCTAGCCCAGGAAAGTGTGGCCCAAAAGGGGATAACATCCAGTAAAGAAAATGGAAAGAGCAGGGCCAGCTTAACCTGGAGAAGAGAAGATGAGGTAACTCTTGAACTACCAGAAAGGCTGCTGTGCAGACTACGGGCAAGAGCCAGAGGGCAGGATATGAGCTGGAAACAAGAGAGTAGCCAATATCAGCCACGTCTTAGAAGAAATGTGGGTGAAAGCAGTTCTAGAAGCCAGGGAGACCCTAAGCATAGGCTTCCCTTTCTGTTCCTGGAGGCATTTCTGCAGAGGATGTCCCTGCAGTGAGCAGGACTAGACCTTCCCTGCATCTGAGGGCTTGTTCCACCTGCACAAATGTGCTGTGTCCCAGTGATAGGGCCTTCATCTTGTCCCCAGCCCATGAGTGAAACAGATTGAGCCCCTCCTGCCTGTGCCAAGTGGAGTTTCCACCCAAGGGCCACCTCAAGGTGTATAAAATCTGGGCTTTGCCAGCCACCATCTTGAAGGGATATCAGGAGACTGCAGTGGCTGGAACAGAGGCAGTGGGAATCAGATTTCATGCTGGGAGAATTTTCTATGGATGGAGAATACTTCACCTCGATGGTGGAGAAAGTCTCTGAAGTAGGGATTGCATATGGATGGCAGTTGCTATTAAGTGTTAAATCTGTAAAGAAGAAGACCTGAGAAACAAAACAATTTTATGTAGGGTTTTCTTAAGTTGTCTATCCACTGTTTGTGAAGGTGAAGCAGGAAGTCCATTGGATAACAGGTGGCAAGAGCTTCTCCTTCCTTTCTGTAACCATCTGGGCTTGCATGAAGCCACCAACGCTTGTCTTTGGGAAGAAGCCAGTTGACAGGAACGTAATCTAGAAATACTTGTACATCCTCAGACTGGAAGCTTGTCCCAGAACAAGTCTGATGCCTGTGATTGTTTATGTTTGTTAAACATATTTGAGGCTCTCATTTGAGGCTCAGGTACAGTAATAAGCATTACAATTTCTGAAATTGGTGACAGTCATAAACAGCATCGCCTTTCCCTGGTCAGAACCTTCAGCCATCCTGAAGGAGCCAATGAAAAATAAATAATTGTATTTTGAGTGGTTTCTCAATGACTTGCAATGATGCATTCCAGAGATGACTCCCTAAAGCATCTGCAGAAATGCCTAACCTTCATCAATTAATTTGCCAAAAGGTAGATGACCAATTAGCTGATGGCTTCCTAATAATCTCTCTGCGAGTTTCTTGCTGTGAATGTCCTTGCTTCTATAAGTTTTGGTCTTGAGAGTGCGGTGGGGAGGGAGGGAGAAGTTTGCACTACTTGCATCCTCATTCAAGCCCCCTCAAAGTAAAGCCAGATGGTCCCAGGGCTGCCTCTCCTGGAGGGAGATAAAAGCAAAGAAGGCTCACAAAGAGCCAAAGAAAATAATTTGCATGCAAAGTGTTTTTTCTGTCCTATCCTCTGCGAGAAAGAATGAGTTTTCACATTGCCTTTGCTGAGCCCAAACTTCTTCTGGGATGTAGTTAATGTGCCCAAAGGCATCAGTGTGTGCGTGTGGCTGATGTCTTGAGAGAAAGGTGGCTAGTGTTAGCTATGGCCTTCCTAGTCCCTGGTGGGCTTTGGGTCAGTTTCCTAGCCTCTTAGGAATCTTTCAAAGTGGTGTTGGCTGAAAACAAGGGAACCCAAAGAGCACGACGTGCCCATGACACTATTGAGCTGGAGAGGTCACCCCAGATCTTTGGAAGGTGATACTTCAGGGCCTCCTTGTAGACAGAGCCGCTGCAGCCACGGTGCCACAAAGGCTGCAGCCACACATGCTGGGGATATCCACCCTGGCCTCTTAGAGATGGGCAACTTTGCAGATGAGTCTGGATGGGGCTCAGAACATTCAGTCCTGAGTTTTAGGAGGTGACTGGTGGGAACAGGATCAGGTCACCAGCCTGCAGTCAGTGTCCTCACCAAGCTTGATGCTTCTTTGTGTTGAACTATATGTGCTTCCGACCTTGTACTTTGTTTCCCTCGTTTCTGAACATCATTTTGATCCAGATCAAGTGTGTCATAGGTGGATTTCAGACATGAAAGGTGTGGGTTGGGTTGTCTGCAAAGTGGGGTTAAAAAAGTCAATTTGGTGGCTGAGACCTCCGGATCAAAGCTCTGCTCCCAGGAAAAAGATCTTGCGGTCATAGTGGAGAATTCAGTGCAGGTACTGACCGATGCATGACAGCTCTGAAAAAGGCAAATTCCGCGCTAAAGATCTTTAGGAAAGGGAACCGAAAATAAAACTGGGGATATCATATAAATCCATGATCGAGCTCTGCACCTGGAGTGCTTTGTACAATTCTAGCTGCCACACTTGAAAAAGGATATAACTGAGCTGGAAAAATTTTCAGACAGCAACCAAAATGATTCAAGGATCCAAACACCTTCCCTACAAGAAAAGTGTAGAACTCTTTAGCTTGGGAAACTGGCAATGGAGGGAAGAAAACCACAGTGTAGAATATGGTGCACAGCATGAAGAAAGTGGATGGGGAGAAGTTCTCCTTCTCTCAAAATTTTAGGAACAGGGGCCATCCATTGAAGGTGATTGGAAAGAGGTTTAGAAAAGACAAAAGGAAGATTCCTTCACAGATTAATTCCTTCACTGACCTGTAGAAGGTTTCACCCCAAAATGTGATCACAGGTAGCCTTAAAAGAAGGTTGGATAACTTCATGGAGGACAGGTCTATCAACAACTATCTCTCTTGTAGACTCAACCTGACCTCCAGGCTGGGGACAGCCACGCTCCAAATCCCAGAGAGAGGGGAGGTCTGCATAGTCACAAGCCTCCTGGAGGCACCTAGGTGGCCATTATGAGAAACCAAATGCTGGACCAAGATCCAGAAGGGCCTTCTGTGCAACTTCAATTGCTAACACAGAAATCTCTGTACACTTTGGGCCAAATAGGATCCCCACTCATGACTTCAACCTCTGTTGTTCCCCACACTGACTCAGCTTGCCCTCAGTGTGTGGGCAAGGACCAAAGCAGGCTTGTATCTGGGCTTTCACGAGAAGGCCATACCTCTAGATTTCCTGGAACAAGCAGTGGGTCAGAGAAGGCCTGGTAGATTCCTTGTAAGACTTTGGTATTCCAACTGCTGTGGAACCTTTCCCAGAGTAACCCTGAATGGCTTGTTACAGCATGATCTATTGGGGGTGATGACTGAATTAGGTCCTCTGCTGTGGTTACTTGCTCTGAGAAGTTCTCCTGATCCTTCTAACAACCCTGGGGTGCTCCCTTGAAGCCTCCCCTTTCTGGGACCAACCCCCACCCCAGCCTTACATTCTGCATCTTTGTGACCTTCAGGTGTGTTTGGCACCCAACATGAGGTGGGGAGAGCAGGGAAACTAAACTAACCCAGCCCAGATTTTTTAATGCTTCCTTCTCAGGAATAAGGCTTCACTGAATCAATAGGAAGGCCGGTTTCATGCATTATACCTAGCCATAGTTTGCTCAATCACTGTTTATTGAATACATGCCAATTGCCTGGATTACCACAACGCATTATGCATAAACCACAGTTTACAAACCTCAAGGCTGGGATTTATATAACACACTTAGCCCCAATTGATAGCATCACTTTTAGCCATGGTAAAAACCCCTGTGGTCTCTCTACAGTATGCACAGGGCATCTGTCTTGGTTGCTGAAAGAATTCAGCTTTCCAACATAGGAAATCTAAGTGGTTTCCAAAGGCAGAGAAAAAATTCAGGCAGTTCAGGTCACAGACCTGATTTGCCAAAGAGAAGGCCTTTTGCAGATTTCAGCCAAGACCATAATAGGCAGGGAGAGGATGGATGTAAGGACGTCATAATCCCAGGAAGAAAAGGCTGGAGGCAGAGTGCCAGGGGTGAAGGTACCACGTCCAGGGTGGAAAGCTGTGTTCTTCGTGTGGCAGGATTGTAGGGCACTGCTGTGGGGGGAGCACAGGGGTGACCTCCCTGTAGGCCTTGATAGATCACGATCATCTTAACAGATCATCAATTTCTGGCTGTCAGTTCCTGAAGAGAAACAATGGGTAGGTTCTGCTTGGTGTGCTTGGAGTAGAAACCAGGAGTTGGTTTTCATGTGTGAACTTGGCCAGACTCCTTAGTCAAGTATGTGCCCAGGAAAAAAGGTAGCTGTACCAATAGAAGTGAATATGTGTAGCTCAGGGTTGAACTGTGGGGTCCTTGGGGTTCTCTGAGCCTGGTTCTTTTCTTGCAAACGTCTCGTTGCCCGGCTAGGTCACGTCTTCCGTGCTAGAACGGGTGGGGTTTGCTCTCTGTTTTGTGCTGTGGTGTGCCCTGCCAGTGTCGGCGGGGCTGGGGGGTTGGTTTTGTTCCTCTGGTAGTTCCTCGGTTAGGGTATTGTTTACCGCTTGTGTGCCTGGTGGTGACCTCTGCTTCTCTGGGTGATGATGGCTGGTGAGGAGATGTCCTGGTCTTTTGTTTTCCTCTCTATTGTCTCTTTTGAATAGTGTGTAGATGCTGTTTATCTCTGCGTGCCTGTTGATGGCCGCCTCGTCTGCACGCCAAGCTTCCAGGAATTCTCTTGCATTTTTGGATTTAGCTTGGTCTAAAATGCTGACAGTTTCCCAGTTAAAATTCTAGTTAAATTCAGTTAAAAGTCATTCCAGCACTGAAGATGTTACCTAGCCGGGTAACGAAACGTTTGCAGAAGAACCAAGCTCAGAGAACCGCAGGGACTGCAAAGGTAGCTGTGATGGACATAAACAAGCATCTGAACTTCCCACTGGCCAATACCTTGAGGAAGCCCACTCAGGGGACGTTGTTCCATGATTTTCAACGTGTCTTCCCCTGCCCGCTCCATTTCTCTTTTATAATGGGGATCTAAGAAAGGATCCCAAGCTGATCCTACGGCACGGTGAGCAAAAGGACTGGTGAACCTTGGTCGCTCTTCCTGGTGGCATTTCAGTCAGAAGGAGCAGTTGCTTGTCTGCATTATTTTCCAGCAAAAGTCTGATCCATCTACCCCTGCAAAAAAATAAACGTGGTGGGAGGCTGCAGCACCTCCTCAGCTTCAGGCCCATCTCACCCTCGCGGGGCAAAGCACTGATACAGCCTGGGCCAGCGAGGGGCCTCCATGAACACTTGTGTAGCACAAGGGCCTGAGAGACGCACAGCCTCCTTGCAGGGCTGGCAAAGGCTCTTCCGTTCCCATCGAAGCGTGCCAGCCTCGAAAGAAGGGCTTGTCCCCCCACCCCCCGCAAGCCAGACATTTGCCTTGGGTGCAGAGCGTGCCTGATGCACCCCTGGGTGTGCCCCAGAACGCCTGGCAGCCTCACCCAGCCGCAGCCTAGAGCCCGCTTTCCCCGGCTGGTGCCCGGCACCCCGGCTCCCACACTTGGTTGAAGCTGAGGTGACCTTCCGGCCGGAGAAGGCCTAGGCCTCCCCTCGGGAGGGGAGCCGAGGTGGGCCAACGGCCCCGGCCGGCCAGAGCCCAAGCCCGCTCCGCCCCCGGGGAGCCTCGGGGGCAGAGCGGCTGCAAAGGGCAGGCCCAGGAGGCGCCGGAAGCCCGCGAGGGTGGCGCTGCCAGGCCGGAGAGGCTGCCAGGCAGCCAGCCGGCGGGCAACTTTCCCTGCCGGCCTTCCTCGCCCCCTCGCCGCCCGTCCCTCCATCGCCATGGCAACGCTGGAAACTAACGCGCCGTTCCCGGCTGCCGAGGGGGCTGAGTTTGCGGCAGAGCAGTGATCTCTCCGTTTCTTCCCCTCCAGATCCTCCCCGCCCCCCGCCCCCCGCTCCGCGTTCCCTCTCGGAGCCCGCCGGAGCCCCTCCGGGCACTTGGGACCCGCCAGCCGCGCCCGACCGCCAGCGCTCCGCCGGGACCCTGCCAAGGTAAGGGCTGGGCTGGGCTGGGCTGGCGCCGGGCATCCTCGGCCCTGGGGAGCGGCGCGGAATCCGGGGTCCCGGGCCGAGGCCGGGGGGGCGGGTAGGCAGCGCCTCCGGCGACGGGGCAGCCGCGCCGGGCGGGCGCCCGAGCGGGCCGGCCGGCACCTCCGCTGCACGAGCGGGGAAGAGCCGCGGAGCCGTCGCGGGCGCGCCGAGGGAGCGCAGCCTCCCGGGACCCCGGCGTGCGCGAGGAGGGCCGGGTCAGCTCTGCGGACAGCGCGCCCAAGCCGGCGGGCAGAGCGCGGGGCAGCCGGGTGCAGGTGGGCCGGCGCCGGCTCGCTGCTCGCTGGCTGGCTGGCTGGCTGGCTGCTGGCTCTCGGGGCTCGCGAAATGCGCTTCGGAGCCGGCGGCGGTGCCCGGAGGAAGAGCCCCGAGCCGGGCGGCGCAGCTCGGCCGTGCTGCGCCTCCGCCAGGAGCGGGGGCGGGGTGGGCACCGAGGCCCGAGGCCGGAAGGGCCTTCTCAGACCGTCCGATGCCTGCTGGGAAGCGTAGTCCGCCCCCTCTGCCCGGCTGCTCTGCCTTCCTTAGGCTCTGGGGTGCCCGCCTGCTTCTCAGGAGGGGCGTCGGCGTGTGCCCGGCCAGCGCTCGGCACTGGCGGGAAGGCTGTGGGAGCGGGCAGGACGTGGGTGCCTGTGCCCAGGGGCGCGAAAGCACAGGCACCTTCTTGACTTTGGACACCCCCTCGCCCCAGCGGACGCCCCTGAAGAAGAAACTGGTGTGCGAATGCGTGTTTCTGGGAATGGATTGAGGATCAACAGGTGGCCCTTCGATAGGGGATAACCCGGGGCAGGGTGTTCAGGGAGGGACTTCCCAGGAAAGGGGCCATGCCTGCCCTCGCACCTCCATTGCCCGCTGGAAAGCTGGGGGGGGGCTCTGCATGGTGCCCATTTTTACCCATTTCAGGATAGGCCGAAGAACATGGGGGGGCGGTGGCAGCTTGCTTCCCCAGTCGTAGCTGTAGGTCTTGCTGCATTTGGCCTCTTGTCTCAGAGAACAAAGGCCGGATTCCTGGAAATTCCTTGACCCTCCCGTGCCCCCTCCCTGGCAGCCTGCAGGGATGGCCTAGCTTGGCCTGCCTTCTTCCCAGAGATTTGGGGGCTTCCCGGGGATTTCCACCCAAGGATGAGCAAGACCAGCCCTGCTGAGCTGGTCAAGTTTGGCCAGGTTTGGCGTGGGGAGGGACGAGTCCCTGTTTCGACACCCATGTGGTGGGCGAGCCCGAAAGAGGCAGAGGGTGGTTTCCGTCTCGGGGTGATAGTTCCAGGGTTAGAAGATGGGGGTTTGGGAAACTGGTCGCTGGACTGGATAGGGGTTCCCTCTCAGCCACGCAGGCAAGAGGGCTGGGTTTTAAACAAAGGCTAACTTCGGGCGGACGAGCATTCTGGGGTGGCAGTGCCAGAACGGCTATTTCTGTTACACCCGTGCTCATCTGGGGTCATACTGTCATGAGTCAGCTTTTGCAATGCTGTGCGTGCACACAGACACACGCACGCCACACACACACAGAGAACTCACTTCACCTCCTACGGAAAGCTCCAGAGCGGTGACCCCGTCTTCGTGCTGATGGGCAGGAGAAGGGCCGTTGGCGGAGGGAAGTCCGTCCCCTTCCGATCCTGGGAGCCCCAGCAGCCCTTCTGGCTCCCTCCCACCTCCCGATCGCCCCCTTGTGCAAGGGTGGCCCTTTGGCTCCCTCCCCGAGGGGTGCCCTGTAGCCCGCCTCTGAGCCTGGTTGTCACGGGAGATGCAGCTCTGTGGCCGGAAGACACGGGCTAATTGGCCAGCGCTGACTCGGGCCATTAAAGGCTGGAAATCGGCTGCTGCTGGTCCCCGGCCCTGGGGCTGCTGAGAGGAGTGAAGGGCTGCTGTGGCCTGAAGAGGGGTTGGGTGAATCCTGAACTGGTAAGGGACCAAGGCTTGGGCTTTCCTGTGTATGTGGGGTCCCCCCCCCATTTATTCTAGGAGTCACTGCCGTTGTTGCCTCCCCAGAGAGCGTCCAGGAGCCCCACTCCAGGGCGCTTCCCTGGGCAACTGCCATTTGAGGGGTCCCTGGCTCAGGCAGGGAGCCGTCCCCGCAGCTGCCTTTCCTTCTGGTTCCCCGCCGGCAGACGGGGCCCCTGCAGCTCCTGCGACTTGTGGCTCTTCTCGGGGCAGCTCCGTCTCTCGAGAAGAGGAAGCATGGCCCACGGGGGGTCCTTGGGGTAGCCAGCTGGCCAGGGGTGCAGGCGCCTGTCCTTGCGAAATCTTGTCCCTGGGTGGGACGTGAAAGACAAAGCTGCACGGAGGAAGGGGGAGACGCTATTCTTATTCTCGGAAAAGATGCAAGGATATTGAACTATGCACAGGATTCCCTTGAGTCCAGCAGCCTTGAAGGTAGCCGCTGAGTTGAGAAAACATGAGGAAAAGCAACTGGGGGGGAGCCAAGATATCGGCAGAGGCACTCTGGGTGTGTTCAGATGTCCTCTCAGCCTTGGCTGGAGATCCAACTTGCATTATTATTGTTACGGTTAGGATGGTCATGACTGGAAGCATCCATGTGCGTGCCAATGTGCCCAACACAAAGTGCAAAAATAATAAAGGGAGTTCGGCCCTTGACCTGGGCACCGTCAACAACTGAGGGAGAGGAGAGGGGAGGAGGAAGGGGCCCCACAAGCCTGGCACTGGGGCTGTGCTTTGGCTGGGGCTGAGCTCCCAGCCTTCCCTCTGGGCTGGGTGGCATCAGGGAGGGCTCTACCCCAGCCTGAAGGCGCCAGGGGCAGGAGCCTCTTCCCCTGGGAAAGGCCGGCTGTGTTCAGAATTGCTCACGCTTCCTGCCCAGCGTTTTCTGCCTTTTTATAGACGCTCCCAAAGAATGTCCGGAAAAGCGTCCTTGGCCAGGCCAGGCCGGCCCTCAGCCCGGTCGGCATTGTTTCAAGGGGGCAGGAAGAGGCTCCGGGCCGCTGGGCAGGCCCTGTGCCAGCTCAGCGGGATCCCAGGAGGCCCCGGAGCGAGGCCGAGCAGAGCTGAGGTGCCCAGCAGTCCGGGGGCCTTGACCTCTCAGTCTTCCTCAGCAGCCCTCCAGGGACCTGGCCGGCACGCGGGGCAACGGAGCCCGTCCTTCTGGCTCAGCTCTCCGTCCCTGGAGGCTCCCCAGGAGGCCTGCAGGATTTAAATGCAAGGAAGGCAAATGGGCGGCTTTTGGGGGGCGCTGCTCAGTCTCGGAAGCAAAAGTGATCCTGGGTCCTTGGCGCTCACACGCACACCCCACATGGCGTTTCTGGACGTTCATCTGGCTGATGCTTAGCCCTCTCACTGGCTGGACGGTCATCAAAAGTACTCGGAGCAAACGGGGACGCGCCCTGCTAGGAGAGCCCAAAACGCCAATGGCCGTATGAATGCATGTCCCTGCCTCCCTGCACACTGCCTTTAATAACCAAAATGGTCCCTAGATCTGCAGCAATGTTTTAAATGAAAAACGGGGGTTCCCAGGTGGGGGGGGGTCAAAAAGTAAAAATGGCAGCTTCACCCTTGTAATAGAAGCCACATCCTTTTTCTGTGCATTGCAACACACCTAAAAAAGCATGCGGCTTTGTTCGCCTGGGCACAACGGCCCTCTTTACTTTTTTGCTCCGCCCGATTAAAGAGCAGCCGACTCTCTTGGGTTCTGAGTCCAACTGGAGAAAACAAGTTAATACTTTATAAAGAAAGAGCGAGAGCAGTTGGACATCCAGGGGGGCAACCTGCACCCGGAACAGCCTGCAGAGGAGCACCTGCTTTGCCCCCAGGTTGCACGGACAGAATTCAGCAGCAAAATGACCGGATTTGTGCGGCAGGATTTCAGGCTTTTTAAAGGGTCAGAATGGAAGTGGTTTCCTCCCAGGGACTTCCAGTCCCCTTCACATGCTTAAACACCTCCCCAAAGCAAATATGGGTCCAAAAATTGGAGCACTGCTTGGCCTCTTTTCCCCTCTAGAAGGTTGGGAGGCTGAGCAGCAGCCCCCAGACTCTGAAAACCACCATCTCCCCCCACTCTTAACCAAAAGCAAACTGAAGGAGGAAGTTGTTAATGCCCACTTCAGCAGCTGGGCCTATTTGCGTGGGGATAGATTTCCTAAGCATTTTGGGTGTCCCCCCTCCAGGCAAGACCCTGTTTCTTGGGCCTGCTAGAAATGGCCGAGGACTTCTGGCCCATCTGGAAGGCTGGGCGGGTTCCTTCTGTCCGTCCGCATCCTCCTCCCTCAGCCGTTTGGCACTCCGGATCTTCTAACAGCCGCATTTCTTCCAATCGTGTGGTGTTTCAAGGAACCTAATGCGAAATTTCAGATTGCCATGGTTTCGGGGCTGGAGCAGGAGGCCCACATTGTTCTTTTTCATTTCTCTTCTTTGTCTGCTGTTAGCTCGACATCTCCTGCTTAGCTTGATGAAAGAGCAGCTAATTAAGAAACTTCCCTCCACCCAAAGTGAAGACTGTAGTCTCGAAAAACCTGTACAGCGGAACAAAGTCAACAGATTTTGCAAGGGACCCTCCTTAAGGGTAGAACGGCATCCTTTGCTCCCCAGAACATAAGTGTTTCAGTACTGAATGTTCCTACTCGAAGGCTCCACTCCGGAGCCGCCCAGAGACAAGATTTTAATTAGACAATTTGCTTACCACTTCCGTGTAATTTTGAAGGGGGGGGGAAAGGTGTGGCAGTGGTCT
Organism: Liasis olivaceus; assembly: GCA_030867105.1. NCBI lineage: Eukaryota > Metazoa > Chordata > Lepidosauria > Squamata > Pythonidae > Liasis > Liasis olivaceus. The sequence goes on from CM061355.1 coordinate 80,981,320, forward strand.
TCCCTCTTTAGTTAATGGGATGTGGGAAAGACCTCGGGAGACCCTGGGGCCAAGAGACGCTGCCTAGGGAACGGTCAGATAAGAGACGGCATAGCCCGCGGCTGGATAGCGGGCAGGGCAAGGGGCTCGGCAGGGGCCCTCCCTAGTTTCTCGGGCTGTAAAGGAGACGGCGTACTTCCAGACTCGCAAGATTCTAGTGATGTAGCTTTCCAATAAAGTAGAATTAGCCCATCTGGTTGTGATTCCTATCTGGTTTACCCTGCGAGGCCAACATCCATCTTGCAAGTCTGAAAGTACAATTCTCCGCCCCCCCCGCCCGCCCGGCATCTCCTTTGCAGCCCGAGAAACTAAGGAGGGTCCCTGCTGAGCCCCTTGCCCTGCCCATTATCCAGCTGCGGGCTATGCCCTCTCTTGTCTGACCGTTCCCTTGGCAGCGTCTCTTGGCCCCGGGGTCTCCCGAGGTCTTTCCCACATCCCATTACATCAGGAACCGCCCTGCCCATGTTTCCCTCCTATTTCTTCTGTCCTTTGTCTTACCAGAGAACATTTGTGGCAGAGAGAGAGAAGGGAGGCTTACGTGGGGCCTTTGGGTGGGTGGCACATTCGGAGCTTTCCTTCCAGAAGCGTCTTTCGTGGTGAGTTCAGCCACCTGCTTAGAAGTGGGGGGCGAATCGAAAGAAAAGTGGGAAGGTTTTGATTCCTGGAGGCGGAAGATCTCTGAGAGAAGGCAGCCTTCGAAGCCTGGAAAGCGAAAGAGAAAGTCGGGCAACTGGGCAGTGAGAGTTTGGAAGTCAGTAGAGAAATTATAAATTGCGAATCCACCCAGGTCTCTGTATTCTGAGGTTCGTGAATGGGCTTCAGAGTTGGGCCTCTTGAGGAAGCAGAATGAGGAGGAAAGTTGGCCGTGCTTCTGTCCAGGAGCGCTGTGGAATTCCTCGCTATCGCTTACGTGGAGTCTGCCCCTAGATGGCTCAGCAGAGCCACGCGGGCGTTGAAATCAGGAGGCGAGACCTCTCTGAGCTTTGGGAAGGACCTTTTCAGCAATCAGCCACTTCGTCAGAGGGGGCCCATGGATTTGGATCCCTCCCTCCCTCCCTCCTCTTTCTATCTCTCCCTCCTTCCTTCCTTCCTTCCTTCCTTCCTTCCTTCCTTCCTTCCTTCCTTCCTTCCTTCCTTCCTTCCTTCCTTCCTTCCTTCCTTCCTTCCTTCCTTCCTTCATCTCCCAGGTCTGCGTCAAGGATCCCTGGCATGTTCTGGTAAATGTGTGTCAAAATATTCCCCCCATCTCCCTATATTGACTTTTCTATCTACTTTTGGATATTTTGAGGATGTGGAGACAGCTCTTCTGTGCATGTGTGCAGATTATTGGCAGTTAAATGCAAGCAATATAAGTGAAGCATATTGAGATTACAATTAAACCCAATGAAAAATCTTTGAAAAGTATGTTCATTAAGAATACGGTAGCCAACCAAACTCTGGACACAGATCGTTCTTGAAGCCTCATTCCCACAAATAGTGGCACTGGGTAAATTAAAACGCAACAGTTTTAAAGCCTTAATTAGCAGGACCTCTTTGGGTCCCTCAGGAACAGATTTCTGCAAATTTGGCCTTTCCTCTCTAGTTCGGAAAGCTCATCAAAATACTCCAGACTCTGTTTAATTTGGTTTCTGCTGCGGCAAGAACCCCAGGATCGGTGCTGATTCACTTCTGCAAAGTCTCCGCCTGCTCGACTGCGTGGATCTTAAATAATTTCACCGGGATATGAAAAGACCAGAAGCACAACTAATTAACATTATGTTTGTCTGAAGTGACCGATCCTAGATGCCTTTGGAAAGCTTGTCTGTGGAGATGCTAGAAGTCGCATTTCTCATCTTTGTTCTTCACCATCTGAGCAGCAAGAGGCACATCTCAACTGTCCCCCGAGGGGGATTTCCTTTTCAATGAAAAGGGGCTAAGTGTAGATACATGTAATCGGCAACAAATCGAGCCATCACAACCATTCCTTCCATAAATCTGTTAGATCCTCTTTTGAAGTTGATCCTGGTAGGGACCCTCCCTACATCCTGTGAAATTGGATTCCACGGGAAACGTCGGCACCATGTAAGGAAATCCTTTTATCTGTCATGAATCTCCCACTGTTCAGCTTTATTGGATGAACCTGTTTGGTGTTATGACGACGACAACACAAAATTTCAACCTACTGAAATTTAATTTGTATCCCTTTTATAAAAGCTTGTCAGCTCCTCCTTTACTTCAACATTATCCTCTTCCCTTGAGGATCAGTGGTACTTTCCCAGGGTCAGGGTTAGGGACTGGAAATAGCAGAAGTGTGTGATCCAGCCCGGGGTCCCATTCCAGAAAGCGCTAGCCCTGCCAGACCGTCATGCAGGTCCGAAGTCCAACCACCAAGCCCAGGGGAGGCTCCAGAGAGAGCGCAAGGCAGAAATCGGCAGGTGTCCCTGGAAGGCTCTGCCACGTGGCCTTCTGAAGTTCAGCACAGCACCGTTCCCGTGGACTGGGTGGCTTCCCGGGAGTTCAGGGGGAGTCGCAGGGCCTGATTCATCTGGTGCCAATGTCCTGGCCTATCTGTGCTCTCTGAGGAGCTGCCAGGAGGAGCTGTCCCCAGCCTGCAAGTCTTTTCTGCACCGTTTCCAGTTCCAAAATCGTCCTCAGTGCTCCATGGAGAGCGAGTGCAAACTCGCCCATGGAAGTTCACTGACCAAATTATAAAATATCCATCTGGGCTTGGTTTGCCCAACCAAATAAGCCGCAAAAGAACTAACCAAGGTTAGCAGTGCATGTTGTGTGAGTGCTGGCCCAAGTCTTGCAAACCAAGCTGTGGAGTCCTAGCATGAAGCTGGCCTTTTTCACCCTGGGACTAAGCCGTCAGGGCACTACGTCACGGCTGCAGGAGCTTTCAACTGGCCTTGTCCATGCCAGTCCTCCTGGACCCCCAACATTATGAGCAATTACCCCAAAATGTGCTGGTATTGAGCCAGGCTTCCCTATCAAGCGGGACTGGAACCAGGGAGGCAGGTTCACAAGCATCCAGGAGATCTCTTCGAAGCCATAATGAAAGCATTCTAGCCACTGCTGGGTTTCAAGAGCAAGCCCCATTTAGAGGCACCATGTTGAAACCTTTTGCCCCTCTTCCCTCCCGTGTCCTATGTACTGGCTGCCTGGCCCCTCTTTTGTTCAGGAGGGCCACTTGTCATCTGCCCCTCGGCTTGGCCACAGCCAGATTCACAGTTGTCATTTTCACTGACCGCGTGGGAACCAGTTCTCACCCCTGCCATTTTATCGCCCCGGCCCAATTCGGAGAAGCGGGTTTGGCCTGAGTGACCCAGCGTCATCTGCTTACCTGGTCCCTCAGCCGTTCGTTCCTGACTCCGGGTCAGTTATAAAAAAAGTAAAAATCTAGCTCCCTGATCCAGTGTGGATCCTTGGGAATCTGATATGATTTCTCTTTTCCCACTGTTAAGAACTGTCCCTGAATATTTGCACAACCTGTGACTTTTTCCAGCATGATTTTGCCTTTGCTCACTTTATAGCAGGCAGGCAAGTCACAATATGGTCCATATGGAGGGGACCTTCCTAGGCAGCAGGACGTGGGAGAAAGATGCAGGTGTCTTGGGGGGCCCCAGGCTGAAATTGGGGCAGCTGCCAAAGAAGCCAACCCAATCCTTGGCTGCGTCGCTGAAGTAGCATGCCAAGATGAAGAGGAGACGCTGTTGCCCTGTCCCCTGCGCTGGTCAGTGCACACCCAGAATATGGCATCCAGGAAGGATCGTGGCACGCTGGAGGGTATCCAGAGGCAGCAGCCCTGAGGACACGGGACCTGGAAGGAGCCGCTTGCAAGGAGTGGCTGGAGGCGCTGGGCACGTTTAGCACGGAGAAGAGAAGAATGTGGGGAGACGCGATCGCCATCTTCGAGTATCTGAAGGGCCTCCAGGTAGAAGACGAGGCAGACTTGTTCAGAGCTCTTCCGGAAGACAAAACAAGAAACAAAGGGTTTAACTTGCAAGGAACTCGATTTCAGTTGGATTTTGGGAGGAATTTCTTAATGGTAATAAGCTTTCTAACAGTGGAACCAGCTCCCTTGGGAGGCAGCAGAGTCCGCTTGGGCTGTGGGGTCGGAAGAGAGGCTGGACGGCCATCTCTCAGGAATGTGGTGGCCCCAGATTCCTGCGCTGCGCAGGGGGTTGGATGAGACCATCTCCACAGTTCCTTCTGACCCTTTTGTTCTTTTCTGCAACTCTGGAGACCCCTGTCACAAGCCCCTCTTCAAATGACAAAATTCCCACGTATGACGGGCTCCTAATCCCTGGAGACATCTTTTCAACGCAAGCGGTCTTGTAGCTTCTCCCTTAAATGAATCTCTGCTCTCCTTTGGGCCTTCTCTAAAGTCTGTTTTCGCTGGACCTGGAGTTTACTGCCCGGAACAGAAACCGGCAAGGGCGGCAGCAACAGGGACGTGGTGGCATGAAGGTAGCGTGCTGTTTGAAAGGATCAAAGACACCCCGAGAGGCAACTGGGCGAGGTCTGGCTGTTCTTCCTCGGAAGGAAAAGCGTTGCCTTTGCACGAGGGCTCTTGGCTGACAGTCCAAGGCCGCGTTTCTCCACCTTGGCAACTTTAAGATTCTGACTGGAGAATTCTGGGAGTTGAAGTCCACGCATCCTCAACTTGCTGAGGTGGAGAAATGCTGGTCCAAGGTGTGGGACGGATGAAGAGGTGGGGCTGCCTGAGCAGAGGGTGGCTTCCTTTCCGTGGCTGCCCAGGGAAGGGGACCTGGTGCAAAGCTCTTCAGCACTGAAGTGCCTTTGAGGGAATTCCCACGGCTGACCTCCTCTGGCACAGTGAAACTCAGTGCTCTGGGCTGGAGGGGAAGAAGGCTGCAGGGACAGCAGAGCGCTCTGGGCACTGAAACAGGAACCATGATGGGCTTGGAGTGCCACCCTTGCCCTGCTCTCCGAGGCTCAGGAGGAAAGGGAGGCAACGTGGGCTGCGTCTCCCAGCACCGAGGCCCTCAGCTCAACCCCCTTTCCAAGTGGGTTGCAGGTGTTAGAAAGACGAATCAGTTTTGGAATGGACAGCAAGGTGTGAAATGTCTCCGCTGAGAACAGCCCGGCAGTTTGGGGCACCTCCTGGCAAAGTCACAGGAACCCCATTTCGGTCAGGAAGGACTGAGAAGCACGGCCAAAGACTGAGCCCAGAATTTGTCATGTCCCGCAAGCCGTGCTGACCACCCTCTGCTTTTGTGGCCAATCTGCTGAAAAGATACCCCCTTCCCTGCTCCGCTTTGAGCAACTGGCCCCCGACTGGAGCCCAGCAAGTCCTCTGTGGTTTGGGGAAGATGTTTAAATGCCCCCAGGACGATCACACCTGAACGTTTTTGTTCAAGATTCAGCACCAGCTCATCTGCATAATTTATTTTCCTTGAAGAGATCTAATCTATCTGTACCAATAAAAAACGCATACATCTCCTGCCAGGTTAGAAGGAGATGGGTAACGATAAGATGCATTTAATTTATCACCAGAATCACCTCCTGGCAGGATTGGCGCCCACGACAGGCTCCCTTAGTGCTGCTTGAGAGCCATGGGGACAGTCAGGGCGCTCGCTCGCTCGTTTGCTAAACCGTTGCAGCCAGAGGCCTTATTGCACAGATCTAGTCTGCTTGGTTAGCTTCTGGTTCAAGCCGTTGTGGGAACCGAGGAAAGGGATAAACCCAGGAGCCAAGTTCAGCATGTGTGGATGCAGCCAATAGCCCTGTTTGCCTGGCACGCTTAACCGGATCAAGGGGGCGGTTACTGTGTCGTGTTGATAGCTTCACGTATTCAGTGCGGCAGTGAGGGGGTTAACGGGGCTTCCGCCTTCACCTGGCCAACGCAGCCCCCCAGCAGCACTTCGCGTAACTGTCATGTTTGCAGCGTTTCTCCCAGCCTGCAATTTACTCCATGCTAGGGATGCTCCCTACTGGCGTTGGTAGCATATTCCGTCTCTCTGAGAGCTCAGCAGACACGCTGCCCTGCTTTGCGGGCCTCTCCCCACTTGTACCCGAGGAGCTGCAGAACCAGCGTGTGCTGACGGCCTCTTCTTCCTGCTGTGCTCCCCGGCCCGACCCCTTCGCGCTCTGGCCTTTGTCTTGTGCGATGCCTCTGCTTCGGGCAGCAGGGCCTGGCTCTTTTAAACCAGGCCCCCCACTGCACCCGAGAGGCAGGTCCGACGGGGGGGGCAATGGGGAGGCTGCGTGGCACAACCGGAGGGCGACTCCTGCTTCATAGCACCAACCTGCCCCCCTTCAGCCATTAGCCAGGCTATTTTTGGACACGGGTTTAGCGCTGTTCTGAAAGAATGCCAGAGCCGTGTTCAGGCCTTTAGCCTGACAGACGCGCTGAAGGTTGCACGGTGCGGTGGAAGTTTCCCTCCACTCTGCTGCGTTGCGTTGCGTTGCGTTGCGTTGCAAAACCGATGCGATTCCTGCCCAGTTATGCAAGCAGGGAAGAGTCTGCAGTGCAGTGGAAGTTCCCTCCTGCCACGTTGCTCCACCTCCTATGCCCGTCAGCTGGTCTGGTGAGTTGTGGGCGGAGTGGGACTCTCTGGGTTGCACCCAGAAGGTTGGCAACCGTGGGTATGAAGCCCCACCCGACTCTGTCCAGTGGGGACGGAGAATAAAGCATAGCCATCGTGGTAGTACGTGCCCTCTTAGTGCCAGTTGCTGGAAAGTGGACGCGGGTGGTACTGTTGTTGGGACTCCTTTGGGTGCCAGGTTGGCCGCTGCAGGACCAGAACAGCCTCTGGTCAGATGCGGCGCATCCCGCCATCTCCCCCGTGGATTTGAAAGGCTTCTGCCCTGCTGGATCGCAGCCCCGGGCGCTTGACAGCAAGAGGCCGTCTGGCGCTAGACCAGCGCCGTGTGAGAATACAGCCGCGGAGTGTGGAAATGTACCTGCGGGAGGAAGGAGGGAAGGAAGGAGGGAAGGAGGGAAGGAGGGAAGGAAGGAAGGAAGGAGGGAGGGAGGGAAGGAAGGAAGGAAGGAGGGAAGGAGGGAAGGAGGGAAGGAAGGAAGGAAGGAAGGAGGGAGGGAAGGAAGGAAGGAGGGAAGGAAGGAAGGAAGGAAGGAAGGAGGGAAGGAGGGAAGGAGGGAGGGAGGGAGGGAGGGAAGTCTTGTGTTTTGTGGAGCGTCTTCTTCAGAGTGGGCAGATGCCAGAGGAAGACCGTGCACTTCCTCGACCAGGCGGATTTGGATCCTCCTGCCCGTTTCCGTTCAAAGCACGCCACAGTGCCCCCAGACCCACATTTCCTGGGCATCATAACACGGGGGGCTAAATTCTGCCCTAGACTTTTGGGGCTGAGCCTGGCAGCAGCTCTGCTTGCTCCTATGGCAACCGTGCCTGCTCGGGGGCTGGCTGGGGACTCTTTCCCACCTGGAGGCTTCATTTCACCCGTTAAAATTTTCGTGCCGTCCCCGGCGTAGCTCAGGCAGCAACAAAAAAGCCACATCAGAGTCAGGAAATGAAGGCCGTGGGCAGAACAGAATCCTGCCGGTGAAGTCGAATATCCTTGGAAGTGGCTGGTTGGGTTTTCGAGGCCTACGAAAGGTGCCCCTCCAGTGCCCCATGAAATGCCGGCGTAATGTCACAAGAGAAGCCACATCCCCCATAGGAGGGGGGCAGGGAGCTTGGCTTTTGTAAGCCGAGGGGCATCTTGATGCAGAAACGCCAGAAAAGGAGCAGCGTTCGGAGCCTTCGAGGGGCAAAGATGCCCACGGATCCCCCGCTCTGCCAGCTCCCTTTCTCGGCATCCCTTTCTTTCTCGAGCGGGAAGAGCCGTGGCAATGGGAGGAGACGGGGAGACCCGAGAACCCGGGGTCATCCCGTGGGCTGGCTGAGAGATTAGGGCAGAGGCCCCACATGGGCCGTCTCTAATCCGTGAACCCCCCTCCCTCCCTGCTGCAGGTGACCCTTTCTGGTCGTTTGGACGGCTCTTTAAAAGGCTCAGAGGAAGGAGAGGAGAGAGAGGAAGGTGGAGACTCCACATGCAGAGGCAGTCTACCTCTCCCATCAGCTGCTGGGAGCAGCAGCACAGGAGGGTGGCTGTGCTCCGGGGAGTCAAGACAATGCAAGCTTTATTTAAGTATTTCCTCGATGTATATACCCGCCCACTTCACATTCATGACTCTGGGTGGCCTTATTAAAATAAATAAAGACCCATACAGTGCAAAAAAAAAAAAGTAAGATCAGACAGCAGCCCAGAATCGTAAAAATAGCCATTAACATAATCAGCAGGGCCCCAGGCTCAGGCACAGAACCGGATCATTTAATTGTAAATTAAGCTTTATTAAAAATAGGGAAGGAAGAAGGTGTCTTTCTTTCCCTTGTGCTTTAAAAAGTCCTCCAACGGTTGTTGGAGAAAGCAGCCCTGTGGTGCTGCAGAAACCCTAGCCGGCCCGCTCAAAAAGGAGAACTGTTCATTTATTTCTTTACTCCGTTTATGGCTGCCGTCTTGAATTTGCCCCCCCGCAGGAATCCGAGGCTGAAACCCGAGGGACGGCAGAGTGTTTAGCGAGGGACGCGCGTAAAGCGAAGCATAAAAAAATCCCAGCGGGGGCTGCAGCCAAACTGGTTTAGGTCCCCCCACCCAGAAGGAAGGCCTCGACTCAGCGATTTCTCCTCCGTGGCTCAGGGCGGGGGGAGAGCCGTGTGTGTCTGCGGGGGCGAAAAACCCCAGAAGGGGCCCGGGGGCCCTTTTTCCGACACGTGGGTTTCATGGAGAGGCGTCTGCTTTCGGGACCCCGCAGCCCCCTTCGTCGGGTTTCACTCCATCGCCAGAGGAAGGGAACGCGGCTTATAAACGTTTATGCCAGTGTTGTCCAAACTTGGCCACTTTAAGATGAGTGGACTTCAACGCCCGGAATTCCCCAGCCAGCATTCTGGAGTTGAAGTCCACTCATCTTAAAGTGGCCAAGTTTGGACAACACTGGTTTATGCCTTTTCAGAAAAGATGCCCCCAGCCGCCACCTCAGTTTTTTCTTGCGTCACTGTGGGGTTGACTTTTCCTTTCTTTTCAGCTTTTTAAGCTTTTTGGGAGGGGAAGTGCCCCCCGGACCCTTCTGGCTGTTCCTGCCTCCCTTTGCCCTTTGGGACTGAAGTGCCTCCCTGGGCAGCCCCAGCACCCTGGCCATGCCCGCCTGGCTTAGACAGAGATGTTGCTGCCACGCCTGGGGATCAGCTGCCAATCTGAGATTCAGCAACGTTGGTGAATGGAAGGGAGGAAGGTTCGCCCTTTCTCTGCAGCAAAGCTGGCAAAGTAGAGGCGGGGGGGGGGGCCTAGCAGCCTCTTATGGCACCAGCTCTTAAAACTCCCTGTGGCGAAAATGTGCGGCTTGCTCCTCCACGGGTGACCTGCTTGCCTTCCGTCTCAGGCCCTCTCTGTCAGGCAGCACAGGGCACAGGTAGCTCACCTTGATGGCAGGGCACGGATCCCTGGGTGGGTGATGCCACCTGGGTGGGGCTGAGCCTCCAGGCATACATTTCCCTATTGCACGTGGATTCCAGCCCGGTGCACTTACGCGTCTCTTAGGTCTAATTAAGGCCAATCGGAAGTCCTGATTTGCACCCCATGTCCACTGACATAAATCTGCTCAAGAACCGTCGTGCTGCGCGGTGGCACTTGGTCGGACCTCCGAAAGGTGTGCGTGACAGAGGATTTTTGTCTTTTTAACTGTTTTTCATGGCTCTCTGAAGCTATCTTCGTTTTGGCTATGCCTCTGTAGGTTTTTCAGTACGCCTCTCTCTGCCACGCCAATCTGTTCCCCAAAACCCTTTCCCTGGGCTTGGAGTTTAAGCCGCAGGATTTGCTAGCAAACTTGTTCGGGTGAAGTCCCTCTCTCAAGTCTAGCTGGATTCCTGGGGTCAGGTAGGACTTGGGGGGGAGGGGTCAGCCTCCCTGGGGTTGAGGTGGCTGTCTGGACGCTCTACAGCCAGGGAGTCTTCAGGGCAGCCATGGCGGAAGCGGCTGATGTTCTTCTGGAACGTTTTCTCAATTTCTCGATCTAGCCTACCTCTTCTGCGATAGCTATTCGTTGCATTTTAGGCAAGCAAACCATGTTAAAAGCAATCCTAGGCATGGGGTGGCAGGAGCCAAGATGTTTCACAGACGGCGTTGGCCAGGACAGCAGGTCTGAGGAATCCAGAAAGAGGCACCAAGCAGCCGCTGTCAACAGGCTCGACTAAGCAGACCTGAGTTTAGCTGTGTCTTGACAGAAATCCGAACATCGTCTTAGTCTGTTGTCTGAACCAGGCCATCACCTTAAGCTATAACATGGTTTATTCGTTTCTCAGAGCATGTCTAAAAACAGAGCTATCATGCTTTATTGACCCAGCTTTAGGGTTTAGCATATTGTATGACCCAGTCCATGAGCTTCACAATCTCCAAATAAAGCCTTTAGCCCAAAATTGTTGTTATTTCTATGTGCACTTTTAACCAAGAATCCATTACATCATGGCTAGCAAGCTACTTGCCAGTGTTTTAGGGGGCACTGCCTGTGGCTTTTCAGATCGGGTTTGTGATTATTTTAGAATATCCTTGCAACACCAATCTTTCCTTCTTTCCTTTCCATTAAAGGTTTGGAAGCAAATAGCAATAAAATAGAGGTATACAGTTTACAATAAAATTACTACCAATTTATTTAGAAATGTCCCTCCTTTACCTGCTACCTGTAATTCCTCCCTGTTCAGTGTGGTTATGGCATTTATGGCAATGTGCTTCTGAACTGTCCTTTAATTAGTTCCTGTTAATCCATGGGCGGAGAGGCTTTAATAACTGGATTTTTCCCCCTTTTTTCATTGAGACAGAGTGTTACTATGGCAACCTGTCTGAGCCTTCCTGCATCCCATTGAAAACAGTGTAATGCTGATGGATAGATTCTGCATTCTGATGCGCTTCCTCAGATTCACGGCCAGCTATCCTCGGAGTTGAGAGGTGTTCCCTCTCCGGTTAGCAGGCGAGGGGAATAATGCCTGTGGGTCTGCCCTCCAGCGCATCTAAGCTCGGACGGTAGCGAAGCCCAGTGAAATGGCATTTTATTGCAGCAGAAACTGGACCTTGTAGAAGCTTGGCACTATTCCCTTTTCTGCAGTGGCACAGATCCCTTGTTGCAGATATTAATTGGGAGCCAAAAGTCAACGTGCCATGGTAGAAAACTGACCTTGTACTATGCCAGTTTTTTTCCAGTGAGCAGGTCATGGCCTCAGATGTGGACTTGGTTGCACCTGGCCTGTGCACCATGTTTGGGCCTGTTTCTGCTCTCTCCGGGTTGCCGATCCACTGGCAGCTTTCTCGTTGAAGCCCCAGACAGTTCTTCCTTCCTTCCTGGCGTCATCCATTGGCTCCATTGCTGCTCGCCATCGGTACTGACCCTCTCCCGACGGGCCTCGGGTTCTCCTGGGTTCACGGGAACTCCTGCAGCAGAGGGAGGCCGGCTTCTTTGTCTGCTGGATCACCCATGCGTTGATAGACAAGCAGACAAGGAGCTTCACGGGCCAATATTTTTTCCTTGTTGAAGGCAATCTCGTCTACTGCAGTGACATCAGATGAGAGTACCGCTAGTGACATCACTGTGCAAATGGGGCAGCTACAAACTTGGGCCCTCACGGCTAACACAAGTGCACATGTCGTGGCGTTTGTATGATGCTGTCGTGCGCATTTTGTCGTTTTCCCCCTGCCCCTCGCAGGTGCCCACGTGGGAGGTGTTCTGCTCATAGCATCTATCAATTCATTTGTGCCTATGATCGTGCATAATTTAGGGTGGCTAACAGTCAGAAGCAACGCTGAGTTAAAAGAGTTTAAAGAGAAAGCTAAGGGCAAGGCTAAAGGAGTTTATAAAAAGAAATTCTAATAAAGTTATGCAAGAAGATCAGGCAGAAATAACAGATCTTCAAGCATCTTTTTAAAGGCATCCCCTGGTGATGGTTCTCTCTTGCAACCTTGCCATGAAAACGTGCCAGTCCTGCATTCTCCTTCTCACTTCAACGGTCTCCAGCCTCGACTCGCCCCACATGTTCGGAGCGGATCCCTCAGATCAAGCTCCTGGGAATCCGCGGATGCCGTCTGTGCCCACACCCGGTCCTTCCCTCTGTGAAGCTTCAAGCCCGGCCTTCTCCAGACTGGTGCCCTTCAAATACCTTGGCCTTCGGTTCCCATAATCCTGGCCATGCTGAGTTGCGGGCCAGGATTATGGGCCTCAACCATAATTGTGCAGGGAGTCAAAAAGGTCCAGAAGACGGCTCAAACTGAGTGAACAAAGCTCTGAACCATTTTTTACGTGTGATACTTGGTCACTGCTGCCATCTTGACTTTTTTACCCCTCTCCCCCGTGTGGGCTGACCGTTGCCAGCACGCACACGTTGGAGATGGGCTGAGCTGCAGCTGTCGTGCCTCCTCCTTGCATGTCCCCAGCAAACAGAAGTGGTGAGATTCAAGAGTCTAAGCTCTACATTGACTTGGAGATTTTCCACAGCTTTCCCCCCGGGTCAACAGGGAAGAGGATTAGCGTGTTGTGGGAAGTCCAAACTGAGGTCAGTTGATCCAATCGTCTAACCCTGGGGCTGAAAATTCAGCCTAAAAGAGATGGAGTCATTGCCAAGGTTAAACTGATCCCCCCAGTCTTGTGGGAACCTTTCGGCTGGGTCCTCCAAGGAAAAGAGCTGGAGCGGACAAGCGGCCAGGGCAGCAGTGCCCGATGGGCAAGGGCTGGCGAGGCCCCAAAGCCTTGCCGATCGATGCCTTCCGGGGGCAAGGGCTTCAGGGGAGAGGGTCTCCCTTGAGGAAGGGGCGGAGGGGCGTGGCATTCCCCGGATGGAGGTTGCTTTTGCCCCACTTAGTGGGGCCACAGGACCACCAGGAAGGAGATTGGGCTGGGTTCGTGGCGTGGAGGGAGCGAGGCTGCCGTGTCTGAGCGACGCTCGAGGGGCTGGGCAGCGGGTGAGCGATGAGGGTGGATTCTGGGCTGTTGCAGCGGCCCCTTTTTTAGGGCTAGAGGCAAAACAGGAGGAATTGGGAAAGGCGGCCGTGCCAGGCATTCGGGGAGCAAGGAACAGCTGTGCTGAGCCTGTCGGTGAATTCCTGCCTGAAATCGTTTGCTGGGCCTCTTCTTATGAAGCAGGATCCAAAGAGGGGTGTGGGCCCCCGGGCAGCATCTGGCAAGGGGCCAGCATGGTTAGTCAAAGGCCTCTTTTGAGCATTCTTCCACCTGGAAGCCCGTGGACATTTTCAAGCTTGCGCAGTCCTCCAACTGATTTTCGTGCCGGCAGGGACGGCAAGGGGCTGCCCTTCCACGTGCCACTTTGACTCCTCACGCCAGATGTTCCCAGGGAGACGCAGAGCAGGAGACAAACTCCCACCCTGCTGCTCACCTTGGAGTCAGAGGCACGTGGCTCCAAGCCCCGAATCTCGCTTGAGCTGCTATGGGGAAAAGATCTCCTTCCATTCAACTGTCCCCCCTCCACATCCCTCTTTTGATCCTACTTCAAAAGCTCCTGCTTGACCTCAACACCCATACGAAAGGGCATCTTGACTTCTCTGACACCCCTTCAGGCTCCTCTGGCCCTGGGCAAACCATTTGCAGAGGGTGTGAATGAGAGATCGGAGGGCGGGAATGAAGGAACACCGAGTAGCTCCCTTGCCCAGATTTCTGGAAGAAGCAGGGTGTAAGGGAACCTTTCTGGCAGGGCACAGCTTCTTGCACACTCAGCCATAGGCTTTGCACAGTCTGATCCAAGAAATGTGTTTCGAGATGCTGCAGGAGGGCTCAGGGCCATGACACGGCCATGCCACACTCCCACAAGGTCCCGATCGATGCCAGTCTAGCTGGAGAGGGGGTGGCAACTGAGGGAAGGAAGCACTTCTAGAAGATCCCAGCTCATCCCCAAGGAGAACAGCCCTGAGGGGCAGGGGCCTTTGGGGGAGGCAAAGAGGCATAGATGTCCGTACAATTTTGCACCTGCCGATTTGTACATAGAAATGCACATTTTGCAATTCTTACTGTGTTTGATAGGACTTCTATCTGCTCCCATGGAGGGAAGGTTAAGACCAGGGGCTCTTGACGCTGGTGGAAACTTGAAGACCCCTGTCTGTCCTCCCCCCCCCCGAGGGTGTTTATCTTACAAACAGTCTCAGAGGGGCACTGCATGAGCCGCATCTGTGGCCTCCCTGATCCGTCTTCGTTTGCACTGCACAATGAACCTGTTCTCAGTTAACTTGTTTTCTGGGTTGGCACAACACACTGGATCAGCAGCATACCCAACAACTAGGAGTTGCACCTGGACTAAACCACAAAGAAATGCAGCACCACTCATAATAAGGAAGCTTTGCATGATAGTCGTGAGAATGTATCTGCTGGGCTTTACCTGACTTGCTGAAGAACACAGCCTGTGAGTGTGTGTGTGGTTATACCCTGACAATCTGTTAGGACCTTTCTAAGGCTGGTATAAGGGTGGGCAATGGGGTGGACAGGGGCAGGGGCTGGCAGAGGAGGGTCTGTTGTCCTCCTGGATGGGCAGCCTCTGCTGATTGTCCTAAGGGCCTTCTTGAGGCAGGTAAATCTGAAGCCATGGAAATAGGCTGCCCTTTTTCCCTTAAAATTTGGGGAAACAGAAATGTATGCAATATTTATTTCTTAACAGACCCAAATGTATTTTACTGCTTTAATGACATGTAATGCATAATTTATAACTTGGTTAGCGTGTAACACTGCATGGCTTGGCATATCTATAAAACATGCAGCAAGGTCTTATTTATTCAAACGTTTTCCTGGCAGCACTCGACGGGAAAGCCCTCCCAAGGCAGGTGGGCGTAAAAGAACCCCACGCGGTTCCACTTGGCTGGCAAGGTGTACTTCTCAGGGAGAGCCCAGAGGGCCACACAGCAGCGCAGCCCGGTGCTCGGCTCTGCCCCGCTCGGCGGGGCTTACTTCCAGGAGAGTAAGAGCAGGATTGCAACCTTACATAGCATCAGCAAAGTCACAGATGCAACAGCTCCCAGGAGGGGGGGATGGCTGCAGCTTCTGGGGCCTAAACATTGATCCTGGTTATTACTAGCTCGGGGGGGGGGGGGACCTGATGGTGATCATCTGAACCAAAATTGTTTGCTATGGTCAAAGAACCGTGTGCTCGGATGCTACCATCTTGAACTCCACACCCTGCCCAGGATTTTTTTTCTGTTGCTGCAGACTAGCCTTCACAAATGTTTATCCAATAAGTTCTAAGTGAGGAAAACCTTTCCTTGAAAACTCTCTGATGCATTCCAGTAGAGGGTTTCATGCAACAAGACCCCGAATTTCTTCTTGGCAGGTTTTGACGAGTCTCCATCCTCTTTTCCCCTCTAGTCCCACACAGGCCAATGGGTGCCACCCAAGGTGGTGGAGATGCCCAGGGTGGGTGGAGAGGTGAGGGCCAAGGAGATCAGGATAACGGCAGAATGAAAAGCAGCGGTGAGATGATGCACACTTAAAATGTGAAGGGAACTCCTGCACCCAAAGTGGGTTGAACTAGCTGGACCACTTTGCTGAGGAAGGCGAGTCTGTCCCCGGAGCCTGCGGCAGGTTTCCTGCCTCGGTCTTCTCTCAGTTGTGCAGGAGAGTATGTGGAAGGCCGAGGAACGCACAGGAGGGAGAACCGGGAGCAATACCGGGCAGAGTAGGAGCGCTTCTGGTCCTGTCGATCGGGCAGTGTCACTACCAGGGCCCGGGAAGCATGCCTCCTCTGCCATGGTGCCCACCCTCTGCACGGGTACCATCCCCGGGAGCCATCGTTTGGCTCCCGCCATCATGATGTCAAGCAAGTCTTTAAGAAGCTGGCTCTTCTTCCAGTCCTTGGGCCTTGGGATAAGGTGTTTGTGGAGCCCCGGCTGGGCGGCTGATGTGCAGCTGGTCCAGGTACTCTGGTCCTTTTTATTGCTGTCCTATTTTAGGAGTAAGTCAACCAGAGTCACTCTGGAGTCAGGCGGCTTCTATGTCTCATAAATAAATAAATAAATAAACCAAGCCACCTTGGGCCAGGTTTTCCGTGGTTCTGCTGGTGGACAGCTGCCCTCCTCCGGCCTGCGGACCATGCCGGGCAGGTGCATCCTTGCCAGCAGTCAGCTGGGCAAGGGAAAGGGGTGAGCAACTGTCAGCCTTCTTGACCTGCATATGTGCAAGGGGTCTGGCTAGGCAGGGCTGGGTCTGGAGGGAGGGAGGCAGTGGAATCCTCTGGGCTGGCTGGGGGGCTTGAAGGGGCAGGTCCAGTTTCTGCCCCACAAGCCTTCTCCTTGGCCGCCCCGCTGCAAGTGCCGATGGGGCTCTACCGAATGCGCCATTCCGTTCTTCTTGCTCTGTCACCTTCTTTGAGCCTTTGCAGTCGGGAGTCGGGAGAGCCAGGAGGAAGAGGACAGTCTCCCGAGGGACCCCTGCACCACGTGCTTGCCACTCAGTTAACGACCAAGCATTCCCACAAGATGCTAAGCTGGCTTCGGGTTTATCTGGGTTCGCTTTTTGGGTGGTGCGAACCCAGCCTGCTGAATAGATTTATTTTGCACTGTTTTATGGAAACCCAGAAAATGGGGGGATTCCATCGGCCGTCCAGTGCACCTGGGGGGACGGCAGGTTGTTACTTCATCACGCACGGCTCCTTGGGTTGCCAGAACCACCTGGCCCAGGATGGAGGTCTCGGTGCAGGGGGAGGCTGAGTTAGTGAGAGTTTCCCATATCATCACTCTGTAGATTTTCCTGCCATTGGCGCAGAACTCTATCTGGGTCCGAAAGGGAGACCGTGACTGAAAGGAACGCCGCTCCCCCTGCCCCGTCCTCCCCCCTCCCCCAGGAGGGCCGTGCGCAGAAGTGCCTGTTTCCCCTGGCCGGTTGGCTCCCGTCCCGGGCTTCACTCTCTCCTTTGGGAGGGTCTCGGGACCTGAGCGAGGCTGGCTGGGCCGGGGAGCTGCAGCAGCCGAGCCGAGCCGAGCCGAGCCGAGCTGAGCTGACAGTGAGAGCATTTCCCTGCCTTTGGGCTGCCTCCTTTCTAAGCGCAGGAGCTGCAGCCCCTTCCTGACCGTGGCAGATCTCAGAAACATTCAGCGCAGCTGGGCAGGAAAGGACTCGGAGGTCCCAGCGCTGCAGGCTGGACTAGGAGCTCAGATCCACCTCCCAGAGGAAGTGAGCAGCAGGCCGCTTCACTTCCCTGCCCATAACGCTGAAGGGGGGTCCCTGGGAAGCCCATGGAGCTGCCGCCTGTGTTTCCTAGGTTCAGGTCTACACAACGCAGGGGCGTCTGCAGGGTGTGGTCAGAAGAGTCAGGACGGCTGGACAGCCATGGCAGTGCAATCAGAGCTCTGCCATCTTGACTTTTGCGACCGCACCCTACCAGGAGAAGTCAGAACTTTGATTTTAAACAAGTATTGCCACATGGTGCTCTCATGAGAAACACCTGAATTGACTTTGATTGCTTTTATCTGAAAGATGATCCCACTTTAACCTAGATTAGGCTGGCCTTCTACAAATTCAAGATTCATGCTTATAGAAATGTCTTACCTGCCATCTGTTAATGAAAACCCTTCAAGTTTAATATCCTGGCTTCTGCCTAACTGGGGGGGGGGGGGGGGCGGGGGAGCAGCGGAGAAGCTTAGTTTCCCCTTGAGCTTCTTGGGGATGGGAGAAATGGGTGCCCCACCGAAGCCCATTTCAGATGGACAGATGACTTTGGCAAAGATGGCAGGGATGTGGGAGGGGAAGGTGGTCCGGACCACCCTCCGTTCATCCCTTTTGGAGGGCAGAGCTGGCCTCCCTCCAGGCAGCTGGGCAGGTGCCCCGAAAAGATGCTTGCTCTGGGTAGATCCCCACAAGTGGGTGCAACAAGAAGAGGAGAGGGGGCACTTCTCTTCCAAATGAACAACGGCCACTTCTCACATGGCGCGCCAGGTGGAAAGAGTGGTGCCCTTGAGCATTTGGGGAGGGCGGCCTGGATCCCTGTGGGGAGCGATGACACATTTGCCCTGTCTGTTGCACTTGGGGGTGATGTTCGGACATGCCCTGGGCCCTCTTGCCTCAGGGCTGCCGCTGCTGAGCAATGCCACCCAGGTTCCTATGGTTACCCAGGTTTGCATATTCACCAGGGTTCCTATGGTGACAGCTGCGGCTTTGCCTTCACTCTCTTCCTCTGCCTTGGAAATCTTGCTCCCCCCCCCCCCCACCGTGCCCCCAAGCCATCTCCAAAGCAGAGGGCTCCTCCTGCCAGCCTAAAGAACCAGGGAGCCTGGAGAACACAGGTGCGAGAGATCACGGGCACCTTCTAGATGCCCACGGGCAAGCCCCAAAGACTGGCATTGCCAGCAGTAGAGTGTGTTTGGCCTTTGGTAGAGCCTGGTTCAAGCCCAGGTAGCCCAGCCCTGCGGTCTCGGTTTCATTTAAATGGAGGATTTGTCTATGAGAAGCCTCTGCTCTACATCAGCAACTCAACCAGCCATTGCTGATCTTGGAAAGCTGAGCGGGGTCAGATCTTCTCTCCCACCCCACAGGCAAGACTGGGAAGGCGGGAAAACAATAATGCAGTCGCCACGCACAGTGGTGTTCTTGCCCAAAAGCTACATGGACAGTCGGGAGCTGAACTCAACCTGATGGAGGTTTTCCTTTCAGGATGGAAGGAAGTCCCTCCCAGGGCTGCAGAAGAGGGAACAGCGAGTTGGTTGGTCCTTGAGTATTCAGAGCACAGGGAACAGGTTCAGAGGGGGACAGCGAGGATAATCAGAGGACCAGAGGCCGTGAAGGGAGAGGGAAGGAGCTGTGGTGTTCCGGCCTGAGAGGAGAAGGACGGGACCTTGCAAGTCCCCGCAAGGGCGTCCCGTAGAACAAGATCAAGGCTGCCCTGTTCTTCCTCATCCCAGAAGGCAGGACGGGGGATCACGGTCTGAAGTCACGGGAAGGCAGATTCTGGTTGATGGGTGGGGAAACCTTCTCCAGAGCAGCTCGGCCCAGAGAGGTGGGTGGGCTCAAGGAGGGAGGCAGGCGAGCTCTCCCCGCAGAGTCTTTCGCTTGGATTCCTGCTCAGCGCAGGGCCGGCCGGCGTGGCGTTGGGGGCTCTTCCCAGGCCACGCATTCCACGATTCTGAAAGACGGCAAATTTAGACGATGCTGGAGAAGTCACAAAAAATCATACCTCCCCTTCATTCTGCATTAGCCTGACCTCCTCTAGAGAATACTGCCTGGTTCTTGAACCTCCGCCGAAGAAGGAGGCAGAGAAATTGGAGCAGGCCCCCAGGACTGCCGCTGGCGCAGGCAGAAGGGGCTTCTCCTCGGTTCTCACAGGCTCAGCCCTGCACTCAGGCTGAGACTGACGCCAGGGGCACCTGCAGCGCCCTGTCCGCATCAGTGCCTGCCACACAGGATGCCATCTTGTCTGCAACTGCCTCCAGCTTCTGGGAAAGGCGGGGGGGCGATCACCTGCCCTGAAGGGATGCAGCAAGGAGGTCCCCACCCCCCCAAGTTGAAGATGGGCTCAGCCAAGAGGATCTGGGGGCGAGCAGCATCTGAGGCGGAACTGATCGGGAGAGCTTCCTCTAGTTTACGGCTCACGACACGCTAGACTAGGCTAAATCGGATTGACTAGTTGGTCTCTTGGCACGTGTGGGGAACCCAGCCACCGTCTGTGCAATATGAACGTAGCAATTGTGAATTACGACTCCAGGGTTAGGACTTAAGTTGCAGTCTGAGCCAGCTTCGGTCTTTTGCAACAGAAAGGGTCCCACCCCTGTTCACTGTGGCTACGAGGAGCACATGGTTTGCAGGTTTTCTGTGGGCAGGAAGAAAACCCTGTGGGAGCATCAGACGTGGTGGTGGTGGAGCAGGAATTTACTTCTGGTGCGGATGAGCCTGAATGTCAGCAAAGAAAATGGGGAGGCGGCCTGTGGGGAAGAGAATTCCAGAAAGGCTTTTCTGGCTGACGGTTACGGGCCTCACGCTTCTGAAGGACACCTGGGTGGGTTTCACCGTGCAGCCCCCCTTTTGCACTAGGGCATGGCACCGCAGATGGCCTCCGCATGCTGCTACTGGGCGGACCCTGCAGGAGAACCCAGGATCTCGGGGGCCAAAGCTTCGGTGGCACGAAGCCTTCACCAGTACCTAAAATGGCGAGGGCAGAAAGAGACAGGCATATTTTACAACCTGTAAAATGTGTTTCCCCGGCTTGGCCTTCCTTGTGTAAATAACAGGCTGTGCTCAGCGCAGATGTAGCGATCATCCAAAAGACCCGCTGTAGGGAAAAGGGCACGTTGAGAGAAAACAGCCCCAGGAGCATAGGCTGAGCATGGATCGTGTGCCACCCTGAGTGTGGGGTGCGTCGCAAGGACGGGATATAGCACAGGGAGTCCCCAGTTTAAGGACGAGTTCCATTCCCAAGGTCCGTCCTTAAGTTGAATTTGTACACAAGCCAAAACAGTATTATTGTGTAATACTGTATAAGCAGCCTTGTGTAATGAACTCGAATCACTGTGTATTTAACTCGAATTTTGCTACAACGGACTCCGTTCTTAACTATGGGTTGTCCATAAACCGGGCGTTCTTAACCTGGGGATTACCTGCATAGCATGTCCTGGGACGTTCCTAGAAAGCTTGGTCTGCGTTGTATCTTCTCCAGGGGCCAAAAAAGTCACACTGGGGGCCACAGCCACGCAGCTGAAGCCTGCTTCTTCTTTACATGCATCGCAGCACATGTGAGAAAGGAGCGGAGCATCAGCCGCATGATTGTGGCCCCCATCTTGATTTTTTTTTTCCTCTACCCCCTGCAGACGCCCCTAGCCTTGTCCCTCTTTTCGTGGCAGTTGCCGTGGCTGCCATCTGTTGCTCACCTCACAGAACCTCTCCTTTCCCGTGAGCTTGCCCGCCCTGTTCCCAGCCCCGCAGAATCTGGCTTCTGAGGCCGTCTCGGTCTGTCTGCCCCGCCCGTCCCTCTCCGGCTCATCGGGGCAGCACGGGGCTGACCTTGCGGGGGGGGGGGGGGGAGCCAGCAGAGTGGGCCTCGTCCGCAGTGGTGTGGGAGACCTCCTGCGGGCAAGGAACAGAAATGTCCTCCCTGCTCTGGAGGCACAGATGTTTCCGAGGCTGCGGTGGAATCCGTTCGGCTGCTTCGGCTTCCCTCGAGGGTGGTCTCCCCCAGCTTCCAGACGTCACGGGAGCTTCCCTTGCTTCTCCTGGAACTGACCGTGCAGAACCCCTTCCCCATAAGCCGACGTACAAGAGGGGTGGAATCTGTCTGCCAGGGGTAGGAGGCACAGCTGGGCAGTCGGGGACGTGGCTGCTGGAGGGACGGCTGAGCCCTTCGCTCCAAGGCCTGACACGGGCGAGAGAGGAAGAGGAGGAAGCTGGCGTGAGAGGCGGACCCGGTCTCGGCTTCCCCCCACCAGCAAAATAAAGTCCCGCACGTGGTGACACGACCCAGTTTGCCCTCCCCTGGACTCTGTCTGCAGAAGAGGGACTGGCGCTTGCCAGCCAAAAGTGGGAAAGAAGAAAGTGAAGGCTTGTTTAATGGGCTCCCTTGGGGTCTCCCCTAAAGCTGAGCGTTCGAAGCCCTTCCCATAGGTGAGGGGGGCTCCCCCTGCGGTGTGTGCGCTCGGTGGCAACAGAGAGCAGCCGATCTTATCACGAGAGAAACAAGTTGTAAGGAAACATGGGGCTGCGACAACCTTGGGACAAAACCTTCATGCACAAGACTGGTGAACCTGCATGTTTGACAGTGTGTCCCGTCTCTGAGTCTGGAGGTTGGGAAGATAAGGCAATGGGTGAGGGCTTACCGTGGGCGTGAAGGAGCGCAGAGTCTCCTCGGGTCCAGATCCAGGCTGGGTCTTTCTTCTTCCTCCTCCTCCATTGTAGAGCGCTTCTCCCCCCATCCCTCCTGTGGATCCGCAAAGTCATGCCAGCTTCAATCTCCTCTCTCTTTCTCCGCCTCTCTTTCCCCAGTGTCCTTGACTGAACTGCCTCAGCTAAGGGCTCAGATGGGTCTGCCCGGGCCTGCCCAGTGGCGCCCCACTCCCAGGGTGCTGTTGCTCAGCCAGCCGGCCTAGCCCAGCCCAGCCACAGGTCTCTCCATTCCCTGCAAGGTGGAGTTGTGAGACTGGCCTGCTGGCGCCTGAGCAGAGAAGCCCCAAAGCTGTTCTCCAAAGTGACGCTAAAGTCCCACGTCCACTTGATGCAGCTTGCATATTCCTGGCAGATAGACTCCTGGAGCTGGAAGGACCTCCGAGGTCCCCAGGTCCAACCCGCTGCGCACCGCAGGATTCCCTGCCCCGTGCCCCATAGAGGACTCTCCGGCCCTGTTGGGAAACCTCCAGTGACGGGGAAGAAACCACTCCATGAGGTAACCTGGTCCGCTGATTGGCTCTCAAGAAGTTGTTCCCAAAGTCTACCCGTTCGTTCTCCTCTCACCCTCCGGAGCAAGTCAGGATGAGGGACAGCCCTCCAGATGTTCGAAGACAGCCATCACGTCCCCGCTCAGCCTCCTCCACCACAAGCTAAACAGACCCAGGTCTTTTCGCCATTCCCTGGAGGCCTCGGGGTCCACTCCGCTCACCATCCTGGTCGCCCTTCTCAGCCCACAGTTGCAGGCCCGCTGTGTTGGGGGGAAGGGGAGCCATTGCGCCTGCGGGGACCCTGTCTCACTGGGGCATTTTTGGCGAAGGACAAGAGGCACCGCTCAGCCTTTCTGCCAACTCGGCTAAAACGTCACATTCCCGGCTTTTGCTCTTCTGTTACACATCTGTTGTGTTCTACATTCTGTGTCACGTTAAAACTTTTTTTAAGCATCGGGGCAAAGAGGCACATTAAATGTCATGTAACGCAGGGTTCCTCAACCTCGGCAACTTTAAGATGAGTGGACTTCAATTCCCAGAATTCCCCAGCCAGCATGGAGTTGAAGTCCACCCATCTTAAAGTTGCCGAGGTTGAGGAACCCTGGTGTAACTGATGATGTGGGAGCCCAGTTTCTGAGGGAGATTCCTGATGCTGCTAGAACAGAAAGGCCCACGTGATCAGCGGGGGCTGGACCCATCCTTCCAGCCTAGCCCCTCTACAGGGGTGTCCGCAAGGAGGGGGTCAGAACAGTCCAGATAACGGCCAGAACCGTGCAAGTAAAGTCCTGCTCTTTTCTGTGCGCGTCACACGGTTGTGGCTGCCACCTTGACTGTTTTGCCCCCTCCCTGCAGACACCCCAGCCCCCAGGCCAGACACGGGAACTGTTTGCCAAGCTATGCTGCAAGGGGAACCTGGAGTCCTAGACCTGCGACGTTCCTCTGAACCATCCTCGGGCCAAGGGACATTCGGAGTCAACAGCCAGGGGCAAGTTGGTGAGGGTTGGGGCAGCAGGTGCCCGGAGTAGTCCCAGCCGAGGAAGTGGCTTGGCTGGGGACAGACGTCTTGTAGGGCCCAACAGGAAGCTGAGGATCCCCGGTCCTCCTGTTCCTGACCTTGTGGGGCTTGCCTGGTGCCCCTGCGTTGTCCTTCTGTCCTCGTCAAGCTCAGGTTATTTTCCTCCCTCCGAGGATGGCACTTGGCAGCCACGGGCTCTGAATCAGTTGCGCATCCCTGGGGGCCTACTAACCTTGGCAAGAGGAGAGGATGGAGATCAGCTGGCAACAGGATTGCCCGTCCAACTTTGCTGAGTGTCCCTCCGTAACCGGCAGGATCAATGCTCCCCCAGCACCCCCAACCCCTGGCATGAGACGCTTCCCGCTCCTTGTTCGCCCAGTAGGCACCATCCATCGATGCAGCAGCTCCACAGCAGGGCTGGCCACCCACGCCAGCCCAGCCGAATCCTCGGCTCAGGGGAAAGAGGAATCCCACATCCGTTTCTCGAGGGCAGGGCTTTGCCTCTGCAGGGGCAGGAGCGCCGCTGCTAAAATGCCTCTGGGAAGCAGGTGCTCGGGGCAGCTGCAGCACCTCCATCCCCAGCCTTCAGGGGTCACCCCCAAGCACGACCGCTGCTGCCTTGTGCCACAACCCAGCTGGAATCCTGCTTGGAAAAGGCCCAGATAATCCGCTTTGTCCGGGGCCTTCCGCGTACCACCCTCTAAACCACAGATGCTTCCAATTGCTCAATTATATCCTTTCCAGAGAGTTTGATTATAGCCTCTGGAACTGAGGCGGATGCCACTTCCACTGGGGCAATGTAGGATTTAATCTAATTGAGTGAATTAAGGAACGATTGTAGTACTCTAAGGATGCACCAAGGACTTTATCCCAGCGTGAGCATGATCTGCTGTGGCACATCTTCCTTTTGGAATTCCCCTCCTGCGGATAGGAAGTCACGGGACGCACTGATTCCCTGTTACCTCGTCTCATTCATAGGAATTTCCTGGAAAAATATTGTCATCTTTATTCTGGTTTCTTCCCTTGCCTTCCCACTGCTGCTCCTGTCTGTCTTCTAACCAGAAGAAGTCCATTAAGGAGGAGCAGATGAAGTAGGTACGGGTGGAGCAGAAGGACTCTCAGCTTCTTGGAAAGGATCCAGGGACCCAGTTGCGCTTCTGCAGAATCATTTCTGCAATTGTGGGGAAGAGAGGCAGTACACTTCCCTGCGTGATCAGGGCCTGAGGAAGTCTTCTTGGGAAGCAGATATATATGTCACAGGCCAGTGCCCTCAAGTGGAGACCTGGCAAGAGAGTCACGCTGCAGCTGGAGCCTTGGCAAATGCCCAAGGACAAGGTCACCCCACTAGCTGGGTTGGTGCCACCAGAAGAGCAACAACGCTAGTGGGCCTTTCTGGCTGATCTTAAACAAAGTCAGAGGGCTCCTGGGCCACTGCCCGCAGGGAACGATGCTATCTGAGATACCCTTGCCACAGTTGCTGGCACCTCCCAGCCTATTTCCATCCCAGGCTCTTCCTTCTAAGGAAAGTCAGTCATGAAAAGCCTTGCATTCAGGAAGGTTGTTTCTCTCCCTGGGCTTGCCCATTCCTGGGTTCCTCAGCCAAGTTGTCTTCAGGAGTGGTCCAGAAGATCAACTGCCTGCCCCAACCATGCGCCTGGAGCATCCATGATCACTGGCGCTGGTCATTCCCTGGCTATGTAGGGCAAGAAGGCTATTGGGGATACCCAATCATCAGAAGAAGAGTAACAGTATGGAAAGTTCAAGGGTTACCCCTAACTGGGAAACCTCTGTTGCATCTGCTTTCATTGGCTATCTTGATTTGACTGCTCAGGCTTGAGGTTCAAGAAGCATTCAGAAGATCAGATGGATCGGTCGCTATATCCCATCACGTTTCAATAAGCGAGCGTGCATAATGGGCTTCAGCAGACTGCAGAACATGCCTGGGGGAAGGAGCTGCCAAAGCGCCCGCAGCAGCAGTTCCTCTGGTGAATCGATCTCCGAGGCATTCGGGCTGGGATGGCCAGCAGTGGTATGTGCGCTGTGGAACTGGATGGTCTGAGCTAACCAGCGGAGGCGAAATCAAGAGAGGCCTTTTGATCAGTATCTGAGCTCCTGACGAACATAGCCCACATCTGCTTGCTCAGTTCTTATTTTGCACTGTGGCATATCCTGGTAAGGCCCAAGGATGGCCAGGAATCCAACACGCTTGAACATCTCTGCTGCCACACTGATATGCCCCCCAGAAAACAAGGTGACAGTCCAGAGAGGGGCAAATACTGGCTCTGCATGTTTTTTAAGTGCATCAGCAAATGATTCTGTGCCACTTGTGGGCTCTGCCTGTGTGCCTCAATCAGCGGGTGAGAACCAGGGTGAGGCAGGAAGAGGAGCAAATGAGGAGGATTTGGGTCCGGACCTTCTGCAGAAAGCTTCTCAAGGCTTGGGTAGCCTAGTCTGCCCTCAGCCATAAAGGTCTCCTTCCAGGCCCAATTTTTCAGCCACACAGACCTGCAGACATTCTCAAGAGACTTTAGAAGGTCGGTGCCCCTAAAACATTCTGAGAAGCTGTTGGGGTGAAGAAAGGAACAATGGCTGATTTCTCCCCCTTTCTAAAACCGTGAAATCCAGCTCTTAAGCTTGGAGCTCTCTCCAGCCTTGGGCAGAGCACAGCTGTTCTTCGGAAGAGAAGAAAGCTGGCATTTTTTATTCTTTTGAACTCAAAAGCGTTTTGGAAAGAAATTATGTAAAGGGGCTTAGGACTGCCTGAGAGAGAGAGAGTTTCAGGAAAAGTCTCTGAAGATGGGTCGGCCGCAGCTGGTCAGGAAGAGAAGCTCCTCAGGCCGCCCCGGGCAGCGTCCCGGCGAGAGAGGCAGCCGCTCGGGGGGCAGCCGGTTGCTCCCTTCTCAGCCCGCCTCCCTCCCAGTCACATGGCCCAGAGCGGACGTAGGCAGCCCACCTTGCGCTTCCCATTGCACGCATGCACACGGGTGCTTCATGAGGGGAGAGCAGACACCCCCCCACCGGGCAACATGGGTGCCCCAACCCTGATTAGACCCTCACAGACACAGGCACAGACAGGCAGGGAACACATAGGCATATGCCCTGATGAGTTCCTGGGAAGAAAGTGCACACATACGGATACACAGACACTGTGACAAATGTGTGCGCGCGCGTGTGAACACACACTTTGTCTTCCTATGGTCATTGCTGGGAAAGGAGAGAGTTACAGAAGGCCTGCTCTGTCTTGTTATATTTTCAGTGCTGACCATCGTTAGATGGCATACAAAAATCATAAAACTAGAGAAAAACTGCCCCCTCTGGGAACGTGGGCTGGCCGGATTGATCTTGCGCGGAAGGAACGTGTCTCGGCGGCCCTCCTTTAGGGCATGTTCGGATTGAGTCTGGGGGACATCTGAGAAAGGAGCCTGCGTGGGATGATTCTGGAGGGGGGACAGAGAGAGAGCAAGAAGGTGGTGGAACTGGTGGGGCCCCCAGAGCCTAATGGATCGATGTAGTGAACCCCAGTCTTAGGGTCAGTTGCGGCACTTGTGAAGCAACACTGTAAGCCTTTGTGCCCCTCTTCCCAAAGAAGCCAAGGCTGGGCCGGTGCGCTTGCCCTGAATTTTTCAGCAGGCAATGCTTAGAAGTGCTGTCTGGGTTGGAAGGTGGAATTGGATGGATGGATGGATGGATGGATGGATGGATGGATGGGAGGGAGGGAGGGAGGGAGGGAGGGAGGGAGGGAGGGAGGGAGGAAGGAAGGAAGGAAGGAAGGAAGGAAGGAAGGAAGGAAGGAAGGAAGGAAGGAAGGAGAACTGATGTAAAACCCAATTTCATGAAGCTCGGCCACTGAGCTGTCTATCCAGATTTAAAAAGTGGCAAGAATTCCTTCGAGTTGAGCTTGGCTCCTAGTGATCCATGCAGGTAGTTTTCCTGGCAACATGGCACAATGGGTTGATCTCTGTTGACTTCTTCCAGGGTGTGTGTGTTCTTTGTTTTCTCAGTCTAGACTATAGTCCTGCTTTTTCCTGGGGGTCTTCCATCCAAGTGCTAACCAGGTCTGACTCTGCTTAGCTGAGGCCAGCCAACTGTGGCTATCTGTATACCAAATAAAAAAGAGGTTGTCCCATAGAATCTGAAGGAAGATGGTTCCACAGCTGTGATTGGAGAGGCTCCGAGTGACCACAGCTTGGCCAGAAGGCTTGCAAAAAAGGCCAGGTTGTGTGGTGCAGGGAATTCGCCCAAAGAGCTGGCAATGTCTCCCCTGGGCATGTGATGGTGGAAGTATCCGAGAGCAGCTGCTCTTGGTCAGGATGTTTGCATGGAGTTGAGCCCAGGGACTCCTCATTGCCAGTTAACTGGGTTGCATTTACCTGGGTTGCTGAATTAACCCACTGGTTAGTTGGGTGTGTCCACTGAACCAAACCATCAGTTAGCCAAATGGTTTGGATGTACACAGTGTACTAAGCCACCTACAAAGCTTAGCCAACATACAGACCCAGGTCCTATACTTGCAAAGTTTACTTATTATGCAAATGCAGCCACGGGGCCTTTAGCTGGCCTGACTGAAGCGTCTTGTGCAAACCCAGGCCCCAATGGCCAAGTGTTTCTCTTCTGCATTACCATCTGCTAGAGGAGGTCCGGAATTTTTAAAATATAGACCATACTGAATTTTGTAGATATTCACCTCCACAATTTATACTACTGCTGCATTTATCTGCCCTCCCCTCCTCCTCCTCCTCCTCATACCGCACTAAGCTGTACGTGGCACCTTCCACAGATATACGAGCTGGTCCTGCCCATAAGGAGCATGTGGTTTCAGACACGACTGGAGAAGAAAATTAGGGAGGGGAGAACAAAGACAATTGCTGTTTCACATAATTAAAAGTTGGTCATCTTGTAATCTTGTAATCTCCATTTGCACAGCACACTTAACCTCATTACTGAATGAGCTCATTTTCTGGGTTCATGCAATACACTGAACCATAAACTTGCTAACTGTACTGGGTTTCCACATCACAATAAGCTGCAGAAAAATAACCTGAATTAACGTTAAGTGTCTCATCCTGCAAATGCAGCTGCCAGATCTTCATCTGACTGTTTTGTGTGAACACAACCTGTTTGTTCCAGGGCTAGATGAAAGTCCGAAATGGCAGACAAAACAGAAACGGGTGGGAACGTGCTCTGACATTCAGCCTAATGTCCCCAACTGGTGCGATCCTCTTGGGTTGGACTACAGCTCCCCAAATCCCATGCAGTGTGGGAATTAGGTCCAACTCATCCTGCCAGGTTGGAGAAGCCTGTGTGAACAGAATCAGGATTGTGTGATGAGTGTTTGGAGTGTTAGCTGCTCAGAATGATTGGCATGCACTTGTGGCAAATTAATAAATTAACCAGCATCACTAGTCCAGCTCAGCCTGCTTCAGCAGAAGCCACCAAATGCCTGGGGGGAAACCCTGAAGCTCAACCTGGGTGCCGCGGACAGCTCTTCCAGCGTCCTCCATAGCTTGGAGGGCCTCCATGGCTCCTGGCAGCTTTCCAAGCACTCCTGATCTTTCAGCTCCAACGCGATCCGAGCAAAGCCCCATCTGAGGCTGTCCATCGCTCGGGGTCTCCCTTTCAGCCTCTCTCCACTGCCTGCCGTGGCTCTGTCTTGCCTACCTTCTCCAACCCAGCTGGCGGGCCCCATTTTGTGAGGGGCTGATCTGGTCTTTGGCAGGCAGAGTTGCTGAACAGCTCCAGAGCGTGATGCACTGTATAACCCTGGCTCCCCAAGGGAAAGCTTCCCAGGACCTGTACATGATGGGTGCACCCTGGGTCTGCCATCAGCTAAACGAGGATGCCAATATAAGGCATAGGATCTGCATAAACTACCTGCTGATCTTGGGAATGAAATCCTGCCCGGGAAGGGGCCTGAAATATACTCTTAATCAGGTTGTCGATGCAGGGCCCCCCGGAAGGCAGCATCTGGGGCCTGTTCAGGAGAAGGTCTGCATGGAAAGGTATTTAAGGTGGCAGGCAAACAAAGTAATTTAAGCCCCCCCCCCCCTTACATTAAAAGACTGGAAATGCCACAACAGCACCTGGCTCAAAACTCCCCCCTCAAGTTAACTGTGTTCTGCAATCCACTCTTTTGTTTGCATACACTGGGGGGGGGGGGGGG
Source organism: Liasis olivaceus (assembly GCA_030867105.1). Classification (NCBI taxonomy): domain Eukaryota; kingdom Metazoa; phylum Chordata; class Lepidosauria; order Squamata; family Pythonidae; genus Liasis; species Liasis olivaceus. The sequence continues at coordinate 81,010,863 of CM061355.1, forward strand.
AGGGGAGGGGCCCGATGAAACCTGCAGTGAGTGAAAATCCTGTTCCCTTGCTGAGCACTGGAGGCTGATGCCCCGCTGGGAGAGAGAGCAGGAAATGCATTCTGCCAAGTCCAGCTGTGGTTGGTCAGGTTGTTTTATTTCTTGGGGCAGAAAATGGTCACGGGCACACACGCCCCCCCTGCAATAAAAATAGACTGCATAACTATCCCAATTTCATAACTCACTGCACCCCCACTTCCCCAGCCACCGTCACCCCTGGAAAGTCTCCTCCCCCCCTTCCCACGAGGCGCACTACGAGACTCAGCTCCACTTTGCCCTTCTCAGCTCAGCTCCTTCCCTGAATACCCCGGCAAGGAAAGGAGGCTTTGCAGGAGCTGGGCTGAGGCCAGCCTAAAATACTTTGCCCGCGGCTCATTATTATTAGCTGGTTTATTGGTTGAGTTTGGATCCAAGTCTCTGAGCCTGAGCTGCAGGGCCCGCATCTGGGGGCGGGGGCGGGGGGGGTCCCTCTCCTCAGAACCTGGGTGCTTTGCTGGCAGGCAGGCAGGCAGATCAGGGCGGGCAGAAGATGGGTGACATTTGGGGATGGGGGCGGCTGGACTGTTTGCAGCAGCTCTGAGAATCACACTGAGAACTCCAGCTTGGGCTGGGAAGCCAAAACAGCTGATTCGGCTGCCAGGCCCCAGGCTGACGGGCACAGACTCCAGGGCAGGTGGAGAACTCCCTGTTGGACCTGCTCAGCTTTCTCATGACTTCTTCACGGGCAAAGGCTTCCTCCTCCTCCTCCTCCTCCTCCTCCTCCTCCTCCTCCTTCTCCCTCTACCCCACTCCCATTTCCCTCAACTCCTTAGGCTGGATTCCCACAGCAGGCCAAGCCACCAAAAGTTTAAAACTGGTCAGTCTTTGCACGTGATGCCAGCGTGGCTACTAAGGCTGTCACGGATTCAGCTCAAATAGCATATTTTCTGAAGATGTGTAGGACGTGCTTAACCAGGTTGTGCTAGTGCAACCACTGTGTCCTTAATTGTGGTTATGTCCTCACAATACGCTAAAAAAGTTTAAAACGCGGTTCGTTCTCGTGGCATTTTGGATCCTTTACAGTTCGAAACCTCGTGTATCCCAGAAAATGGGTTAATTCGGATGGGTGTGCTGACAGTTAATTCTGCCTTTGGGAGTCATGCAAAATACCCCACAGCACGGCTGCAGTGATTTTACTGGGCCTGACACCCCAATGAATGGTCAGCTGAGAGCATTAACCGCTGTTCTGCCTGATAGAGCTGCCTTTAACACCTGCCTGACACATTCACACTGTGCAGTTTTATTGCATAGTTGTGAACAAGAGAGGGGGGAGAGAGATGCTTGGCGAAGAAACACTTTTAAACATCTATTATGTTGCTAAAGAAAAGCAAGCTAGATTGTTTAATATATGCACTTATTCATTAGATATACCTTTGCATATAAATCAAATAAATAATACATAAGCACAAATATAACCTCTACGCAGTTTGTTACCGATACAGCAATACAGATCTCCCTAATTCTTCCTTTCTTTGTTAGGTTTCTCCTTTGTCCCCCCCCCTTTTTTTTTTTTTTCTTTTTTGGGTGTGGGGTTGCTTTTTATTGAAACAAATAATCACTCAAGGATTAAAGAAGAAAATTTAAGATAATACAAAAGGAGGATAAAGGGGTCTCCCTTGAGCTCCTGGGGGAAAAGCCGGCCAGGCTGCAAATCGAAGCAATAAGTCAATGCGTACATGACAAGGTTGCTGGGCGTAGAATAAGCGGGTGGCTCTTCTTGGTGAGCCAGAACAGCTTGGAAGAGCAGACCTGGCGCTGGTGCTGGTGCTGGTGCTGGCGCTGGCGCTGGGAGGGAGATTTCGAGCCTGCACTCAAGGAGGGGCAGGTGGCATGGAGGCCGTGGGTCATGGGCACAGGAGCGAGAGGGATGCCAGGGGGCACAAGTGAAGCACTCAGCATCTGCTCAGCTGAATCATGTCCTGATTGAGATGGGGGCCAGAGCCGAGCCGAGCCAAGCCAAGCCAAGTGGGATTACCCGGGACCTCTTGCAATGTTGCCAAGGAAGCAGGAACCCAGCAGCGTTGGGGCACCTGCTGGTGGCATCTGAGCAAGGTTCTTTGCCAGCTTCAAGGCCCTTGGAGCTGGATCTTGGCAGGTCCTTGGGGCTGAAGAAAGGGAAGGGGTTACTGTCTGGACCCTGGGCCACTTTTTCCCTTTATTGGGGGTTTGGGACTTCTGAAAAGTTTTGTTTTTCTGTCTTTTAGGAGTAATTGCCCACTATTAAACAATCTCTCTCTCTCTCTCTCCCCCCCCACCCCTTCTCCCCCCATCTCTCCAATACCCTGGGGTTGGAATGTGTGCGTGTGTGTGCGCGCATGTCCTTGCTTCCTCTGGGAACCCTGCACTCCCTGCTGCACTTCCCCCTCTCTGCGGGCCCCCACCCCACCTGCCTGCAGCCCCCTCCCTTCCTGCTGCCCTCCCCCGTACCCTGCCGGCAGGTGCCCTGGGCCGGGGGTGATGCGCGCCCGCTAGCTGCCCTGCCCACTCCCCGTGCTTTCCCCCTGGCCCATTCTCACGCACACGCACACGCACACGTCTCCGGCACACAGAGCATGCCTCTCAGTCCAGCCAGCGGCAAACATGAGTCTCCGGAACAGCAGCAGCAGCAGCAGCGGAGGCAGCAGCAGCAGCAGGAGGACGAGGAGGAGGACGAAGAGGAGGAGGAGGAGGAGGAGGAGGAAGAGGAGGAAGAGGAGGAGGAGGAAGAAGAAGAAGAAGAAGAAGTAGAAGAAGAAGAAGAAGAAGAGCAGCTTCCGCCTCAGCACCACCGCCCGCAGCCCTGCGTCGTCAACGGCGAGCCTGGGGAGAGCACGGAAGGCAGCCTCAAGGAGGAGACCCTGTATGATACCATCACGCCTGCCGCCGCCGCCGCCGCCGCCGCCGCCACCGCCGGCCCCGGCCCCGGCCCCGGCCCTTGCCCCTCCGAGAAGCTGGCCTCACCCCCGCCCGGGCGGATGGACGAGCCGGCTCCCAACGCCCTGGTCGTACGCATCGCCATCCCAGACCTCCAGCAAACGGTGAGCGGGCGCCGGGAGCGGGCCGGGGGCGGCATCAGCACCAGGGACAGCGCCGGCGCCGCGCCGCGCCGGGGGCCGCTGCGGGCGGGGGCGGGCGGACGGGCCGCCGGCCTCGGCCCCCGAGAGCGCGGGGGGGGGGGGCGCAAGGTCCCTGCCGGGGGTGGCGTGCCAGCTTCCCCCCCCCCCCCCGCTCTGCTGCCTGTGGAATGGCTTCTGGCTAAACTTTTACACAACTGCAGTCCGGGGAGGGGGGCAGCAGCCCCCTGGGATCTCCGCCTCCGTGGCGGGCACCTCAACTCTGCAGGTGCTCCGGGTGGTCCGGCTGCGAGCAGAGGGCGCCCCTCCCGCCCAGGCCGGCGGTTCGGAGTTGGGGAGCCTCGGGGGGGCCATCTTGGAACGCCCGCCCCAGCCCGGCCGGGCGGGCTCGGCCACCGGGGGGGCCCACCAAAGCTCGCCGCTCGCCCTTCTTTCCGGCGCCGCCGGCCGGGTGAGCCACGGGGTGCCTGAGTGCCCCACGGGACTTTCCGGAAGGGAGGGGGGCAGGCTGGTCTTTGCCGCCTGCCTGCCAGCCAAACCGTGCGAGAAGGGGCAGCGGGGTCCGCTTGGCTCAGGCTCCCGCGAAAATGGGCATGCTGGCCAAGAGCGATGGCATCTGTAATCCGGGGTGTCCTATTCTGTGCCTTCTGAGTGGGGTTCTGCGGCGCTTCAGCCGCAAGGAGTTGGGGCAGATCAGGGGCCACGGAGGGATGTGGCATACGCCCCTCCCACGTGGGGTGCTGTGGAGGTCTTTAACCCCGTGGGTTTGTAGGGGACTGGTGGAGTGCTCCGGCTCTATGGGGCTGGACGTCTTCGGTGGAAGCAGAGATTGGGGGTGTTTCAACTTTGGGGGAGGAAGCAAAGAAGGGTGGAGACGCTCTCTGTGGTCTCTTCTGAAGTTTGAGCCCCAGTTCTGTGGGGCTACAAGTTCCGACGCACGAGGTGCCAACGCTATTCAGGGGCTGGAACTGGAGTGCTCCGTGTGTGTGTGTGTGCGTGTGCGTGTGCGCGCGCGCGTGCCGCCAGCCCAGCAGATGCCCGGGGCTGGGAATGCAGAGGTCCTGCAGAGGGCCGGGAGCCTGTGCTGGAGAGGAGATTTGCTTGATGGGGCAGTGAGGAGAGAGATCTTGAGGCTCCCAGATTGGGTGGGGGCAGAGTTGCCTGGGAAAGAGACCCTGCCCTTCTGGTCTCCCTGGGCTCAGGGAGGGTCCCCCCAGCGCTCCTTCTGGGGCTTCTTGGGCAGGAGCAGCCCCCAGCCCGCCAGCTTGCACAGTCTCCCTGCAGCAGCATGGCCTGATCCTCTGGCAGGCAAGAGGCACGGAGGAGGGCCTGAAGCATTTTGCCAGTGCTGGCAGCAGCCCCCTTGGCCCTTGTGGCCATGCTCGGTCCTCTCTTGCCCACCTTGGTCTTATCAGCTGCCTCTGCTAAGAAACAGAATTTCACAGGAGAAATTCCAGAGTGGTGGGGAAAGTAGCAGGGATCTGCGGGGGGGGGGGGGCTGCCATTTCACAGGTGCTACACCTGGATGGGAGAATTGGGGGTGTAGGCAGGAATTCCACCATTTTCCCGGGTCCCTGGTCTTCTGCTGTCGTGACAACGCCCTTCTGTGGGAGGTCTGGCAAAGCAGGCTGATCTCTGGGACAGAAAACTCCTTCTCCTTCGGCCAGGCAGCAAGGCTCGAGAGGGGACGCTGTGAACAGAGGGACATTTTGACTAGGTCTTCCGGGGGGTGTCGGATGAAGGCAGCTTTTCACTGGTAACCCTGGGAAGACCTCCAGGTGTGCTGCCCCCGATGCAGAGTTTTTCCTCTTTCTTCTTTTGCATCAAGAAGAAAGGAAAGGGGAAAGGGGGTGTCAAAACACCTGGGTTTCTACTGTTGAAAGAGCTTTGCCCGCAGTCCTTGAGAAAACTCTGCGAGGTAGGCCAGGGCTGTCCCTATTCCCTCTGCTGATGTGTCCTTCCCTTGGCTTTCAGGGGATGGAGGGCTGCTGGGGACAGGCAGCTGATTCCGGGGGAAACAAGGATTGTTGAGGGAGATTGGTGAAGCAGCTGAACAGGGTGGGGGTCCTCTCGCCTGCAGCTCCCAGGCTGGCCCAGTTGGCACTCTCCTGAGCTAAGGGGCTCAGCCCTCTTGCCAGCGTTGAGACTGGGGGAGCAGGCGGCCTGGGAGTCCAGCCAGGAGGAGCAGTGCCCACCCAGTGGAGCAGAGGGCCTGGACGGGCATTTGGAGAGCGAGTACTTGCCAGATGCAAGGGGGGGGTTGGGAGGGGAGACAAGCTGGTGAGGGGGGCTGGAGAATCACCCAGCTGGAAGGGGTCCCTGAAGGCCACACAGTCCCTCCCCCTGCCCAGGGCAGGAATCCGGACTAAAGCCTCTCTGGCAGAGGGCTGTGCAGCCATCGGTGGTGGGGAGCCCTCACCCCGGCATCTTGGCTCCACTCTCCAACTGCTCTTACTTTCAAGAAAGTTCTTCTAACCTCCAGCGGGACGTGGTTGCCCTCTGGGCCATCCTCGGCTGTCCCGCCTGGCCGAGGAGCAGCAGAGAGCAGCTCTGGACCTCCTTCCCTGTGGTGCCCCTTCGGACGAGCGCAAGGGTGCCCCCTCAGTCTTCTCTGAAGGCAAAAGACCCCAGTTCCCTCAGTTCTCTTCCTGGGACCCACGGCTATTCTCAGCACCCTTCCAGGGTCCCTGGTGCTTCTGAAGCCATTGGGGAGATTGTGGGAGAGAAAGGAGCCTCCCTCTGGGACTGCACATCAAAGCTTTTGCCTCCGGAGCTCTGGACCCGTCTCCCCTTCCTTCTTTCTTCCGCCTCCCCCGGCCGTCTGCCCAGTGCAATCCCTGAGCAAGGGGGTGAGAGTGAGGCACTGACGGGAAGGGGGCTTCCCTCCACCTGCTGGAGCCAGATTGCAAGGCTGCATGATGGCGCCTGGCAGACGGAGGTGCTTGTCCTCCTTGGTGTATCAGCTCCAGGTGGAAGTCCTTCCAGGCCAGAGGACACTCCGGTCTCATCGCTAGATCTTCTGTTCTTGGCCATCGCCCAAGACTTGAGAGGTTTCATATATCTCGGCCCAGGACAGTTTTGCATCCTAGGAGGAGGTAGCCAGACCTGTAGGCTGGGTGCACAGGTGACATAAACCACGATTTTCTTCATTGTGGCTGATTCACTAATTTACGGTTGGCTGAGCACACACGAACTGCAAGGAAGCAGGTTCAGACTAGGCACCTGGAGGGACTTCCTGACTGTAAGAGCTGTCGGCCAGTGGAGGCGGCTGCCACCGAGGCCACAGGTTCTCCTTCACTGGAGCCTCCTAGCAGCAGCTGGTCACCCAGGGTGGACCTGTAAGGCCCGTTCCCACTCCATGGTTCCCTGAAGACATTGCGCTGGAGCAAAACAAGCAGGTGTAGCTCTGAGTGCGAGCCCTTTGCCAAAAGTAGGGGGATCCCTCCCACCCTTCTCTGCCCTGCTTTGTACTCAGGGGTCCTGCTGCCCACAGAGGCCTCTCCCACTGCTTCCATCCTGCTACAGCGAGGCCAGGCCCTTCCTGAGCAGGAGGACTCGGGAGAAAGCCGTCCTGATCCGCCAAAGCAGTGAGGTCAGTTCAAAGGCCCTGGCTGCCCCGCCGAGCTCAAGTGGGGTGCCACGCAAGCTGCAGAGGGGCATCTGGGGGGGTGGAGCATGCAGGCAGCTCTTGTGGCACCTGGAGGAGGCCCTCCGGGGTCCTTGCAGGCTGGGCTGGGACTGGCTTTTTCGTTCTTGTGGCTCCTGGCATTGCACAGACCCAACCCGAGCGGCACGTTGAGGGCACTGTGTATTCTGCAAGCTGAGAAAATGGGCTGATTCAATCCGTCAAGCCTTTTCCCACTCATTTCGCCATTTCTACACTGTGCTTATGGGATGCATTTCAGAGCAGAGCAGAGTCTTAAAGAAAGGAATACCGGCTAATGTTTCATTTCCCCGCTCTTCGTTTGCTTTAATCATGCCATCTCCTATGTGGCATAGAAAGAGGTTACACGAATTATACGCTGAAATTAGATGAGGGCCCCTTTAGGACAGGTTACTGTCAAGACAGCCGTGACAGCAGAACCGAGCCTCCGTGTTTAGAGGCAGACCACCTGACGTGGGAATGAAGGGGAGGTAGGACCTTTCTTTGAGCCCATTTGTGGATTCTTTAGAACTATCTAACTGCCCTGCCCCCCTCCCCCCCCCCCCCGGTTGGGCGCAGGGTGCTGGTCTGGTTGGCCCCCCTTGGACTGGTCTAGGCAGAGACTTGTCGAGAGCCTGCTGAAGGACGATACGGCTTCCGCCCAACTCCAGCACAGATAGAAGAGGTGCACTGGCTACGCTTGGCAAATGTGCATGGCAGAGCTGAGAGTGCCGCTGCTGCCCCTGCCTCCTCTGGCCCCCCAGTCGCCGCCAGCATCCAGATCGGAGTGGTGGGGATACAGGGCACCTGTCCACCGAAGGAAAGCCACCTGGGTCCTGGAGAGCCACGAGGCGGGAAGGGGAAGGAGAGACCGTGCCGGATGCGAGGCAAGTGAAGCCTTCCAGCTGGAGCCTGGCGCTCCCTGGGAGCCCAGGCCAGGCGTCTTCAGCAAGACCCTTGATGCGCCTCCAGTGTGGACTGCCTCCTGGTGCTGCTGGTGCTCAGGCCAAAGAGGTCCCCAGGCAGCGTGCAGTCCAGGCTTCCTGTCTGTCCCAGAAGCTGCCCGTCTGCCCTGGGACGTGGGCTGAGGCTCTGCTCCGCCTTGCAGAAAGCACCCCCCCCCAGCCCCATCTCCAAGTCCGCCTCTCATGCCCTGGCCTTACCCCTCCCCTGCTCTTCCTAACCCAGAAACAGGTGTGGGATTCCGATACACCTGGGCTCAGGAGCAACTTAGCGAGAGCTCCCAGATCTGGTTTGAGAAAATCCGGGTCCCCGTCGGCGCTGGAGGGGAGAGGATCTCGGCGGTGTAGTTTCCAGGCAGGCGGATCTCAAGGCGATGACAAACGTTGCTGTGGGAGGGACTGGAGCCGTTTATGTATGTATTTATTTATTTATCCATTCATCCGTTCATTCATTCAGAAAATTTGTAACCCTGGGCAATAAACAAACAATACATAAAACTCAGTTAATGAAAACCAATATAAAACAATACCGAATCCAATTAAGAAGAATCGTAATACTATAACCCGAAAACCACTCACAACGCCAAGAAGCACGTGGGGCTCCATTAACATCCTGGCCCCAGGGAAGAGCCAGACCTTCACGGCCTTCCAAGAGGCCAGCGGGGTTGGGGCCTGCAGATCTCGGGAGGGAGGCCAAGCCGGAGCAGGCAGCAGGACCGAGAAGTCGCATCTCCCGGGCCCCGCAAAATGGCATTCTTTCTCAGAGGCACCGTGGAGCCGGTTCTGTGGGATGGGCAGAAACCATCGGTTAGAGGTGGTCCTGGAGTAACCTGGCCCCGTGCCGTGCAGGGCTTTAAAGGCGACCACCACCTGAACTGCACCTGGAAGCCTACTGAGAACCAGGGCAGTCACAGAACAGCAGTGTTACATGAGCATACCGCGGTGTGCCTAAAATTGCCTGCGTTGCCACACTCTGGACCTGCTGCAGCTTCTGAACACCCTTCAGAAGAGCACATTGCCAGCATCAAAACAGGAGGCGATTAAGGCATGCGCGACCACGAGCAGAGCCTCCCAACCCGGGAACGGGCACCAGAAGAATTTGTGCAGAGGCCTTAGCGACAGCTGCTCCCTGCCCCTCCAGCAAGAGCCGTGAATTATTTGGGATTAGAGGTAAGGCCTAGAGTTTCAGGGCCCAGAGTTAAGGGAAAAGCGAAAGGCCCGGGCCGATGCCCAGTCCCGCTTAGTTAGCAATGTGGTGCTATCGGATCTGCTTCCTGGCATCATCAAAGCACTTCGGACAATGAAATCCAGGCGAACAGAAACGCATCCTCGGGGGACTGGGCAAGAGGCCCCAGCGGTTGTGGGCGACCGATAGGAGCAACATGATCAGGGAAGGAGGGAGGCGGAGCGCCCTCCCAAGCGGTGGGGATGAGGGGCCAAGGTCTCCATCTTCCGGACTGTGGCTGGAGAGGGACTGAATTCAAGTGCCAGAACCTCTAACCGTATCTAGCATCGGCATTTGAATGAAACCGGAGCTAGGTATCTGAAGGAGCTTGCCTGAGAGCAGGAAACCTGCTGCGGCTCTAGAAATGCCCATTCCCGTGGAGAGGCAGCCGGAGGCCCACGGATGCCCACGCAGCCACTTCTCTTGACAACAAGCACAGTTTCTGGGAGGAAACGGCTTGGGAGTTTCACTCGGCAGGCAAAAGGCAGGGGGGCTTTTTGCCGTCCAGAGAAGAGGGAGGGATCTTGGGCTGTGGGGAACAGAAAGGCCCAGTCTTGGGTTACCTGCGTGGCTCCGATCCCTGCCTGAGTTTCCAGTGATCTCTCAGTGAGTAAAGGCAGGACAATCAGGACTGATTTTAACCAGCACCGTGAGATGAAGAGCAAAGTGAGGGGGAGAACCTGTGGGGCAGAAGCAGCAGATGAGGGTCTAAAGGGGCCTGAGAACATCCTGGAGACCGCCTGTGGACTTCCATGCACACCTTTTCGTAAACCTTGCAATCAAAACCCTGCCCCTGTTTAACATTGAGGTGCACATCAAAGAGGGGCAGGATTTTGGTCGCATAGCTGTGGTCGCCATCTTGACGTTTTGGCCCGCTCCCTCAGACACCCTGGCATATCTGTGTGTGTTGCAGATCGCTGACCACAGGGCCGGCTCCAAAGCCTCCCCATTATCCACATATGACACTGAGTCAGCCAATGGGAAACAGAACAGCTGCACTGGCGTGCATTTTTACATGCCAGTTTACAGTATTTTTAACCTTGCTTGGCACTTTGTGGCACCACACTAGATGCAAACCCAACCCATTGGATGAGTTTATTGTTAGCATATTGCACAGCCCCGGGAAAGGCATGCGTTTGGTAAGGAGGCAAAGGCTGCTGTGTGAACTGGGCTTCCCGTGTACCAGTTTTGTGAACAGAGAATAAGTTCCAGAACAGCCTTCAAGCAGCCTTGAAGTCCCATTTTGTTTTAGTCTTAGCTGGAGCGCAGCAGAGTCTGCAGTGAGGCAGATGGGATCCCGGGGGAGGGGGGGGGTCCCGTTTGGAGCAACCTGTCCACTTTCTGAAAGTGCTGCCTGATGTCCCCCAGTCCTTTTCCCCGGGGGAGCCTGGCAGGGCCCCATGAGCTCACTGGCCCCCTTCCATTCAGCAGGCGAATTGGGAGGCAGGGGCTGCGATCTTGGCAGTGAGGTCTGTAAGGGAGAGGCTGGCTTTTCCTGGGCCTATTTCTCTGAGGGGGGTGAGAAATGGGGAAAAAACGGGGGGGAGGGCAAGGCCAATGCTTCCATCACCTCCTCTTGGCCCTCTTTCTTTCTTGTCGTATTTAGTAGAGCCGCTTCTTCACGGAGAGGAAGCTCCAGTTCTGTTGTTGCTCATTTGGCTTCGGCGTGCTAGACCGCCTTTCCCTGCACAGCAGAGGTAACGAGGGCTTGGATGAAAGGGCTGGCACCGGGCAGCACCTCAATGCTGGGCCGCACGGGGATGAGAGGGCCGGGTGCGGCCTGGTCTTGGAAATTAGAGTCCTCTCGCCCAGATCTGCCGGATGCAAGTACAGCCACCACGGCAGCCGTGGGATTCTCACTGCAAAAGGCATTAGCCTGCCTTACTCAGTGGAACAGTGAATGGTTAGCAAAACCAGGCAAGTGACCAGCCACTACAGGGGTGAGTTAGCAGTTCGGCAGATGTGGGTCTAAGGGGGTCTGAGAATGTCCTGCAGACCATACCTGGGTTTCCATACATACCTCTTGTGAATTGGCAAAGGAAAGGGCCTGTAACGCCACTCGAAGTGTCTTCTGTGCTACGTAGAGCCAAATAATCTTGCCTCGTTTGTTTCTGTAGAGCTGCTTCCAAAAGCCTTTGCCTCCACCAGGCTGGACCTTCCCAGCTGCAGCAGGCAGTGGGCATGGGGGCCACCCCAGGACCCCTTGCGGGTTGCAGCTGCTGCAGTGCGGGAGCTCCTCGCCAGTGGCCTTCCAGCTGCACGCTGGAAGGGGTGCCACCCTCCAGTGGGGCAGCAGAAACATTCGAGACCTCCAGAGCCTGCCTTCTGCTTCTCTGCCTCTCCCTTCGACACAGCATCGCCCTTCATCCATCCCTTCTAAGTGGAGGACAAGAGACAGGGACCATACGCTCATTTCGAATAAAATGTTAAAAGGACACCTTGTTGACCACGGCCCCTGTGTTGGCCTGCAATACCCCTCATCCTCAGCCAGCCTCACTAGCCGAACGTTGTGCTAGCACTTCCGGGGGGTGCGGTTCTGACCCCCTCTGCTCCAGTCCCTCTTCTCCACGTGGCTGGACTTCTCCACTTGGAGCCCTCACAATCTCCTATTGTGCTCAAGTAGCTATACAAGAGCATTTTTCTAGTCCTTAAAGCTGCAAAGATGAGCTTGAAAGTATGTGGGGCAATTTCTGCTTGAAATCCTAGCACTTCCTAGGTTGTGCCTTGCCTCTGCGGGGAGGATGGTCCAAAGCTTCAAAGTGGCTGCTGTGACCTCGCAGTCAAAGACCCCCCCCCTTTTGTGTGCATATGTGTGATGCATGTAAAAAAGGGGCAAGGCTCTGATCCCCCAGTGGCAGCTACCATCTTGACTTTTTTGACTGTCCCTCTGTAGCCACCTCTGGTGCCTTGGAACTGTTATTGGTCTGGTGGTTTATATAGGAAGGCAGCATAGAAATGACAGAAATAAATACAAATCCGATAGGTTTGCTCTTGAACAAGGTTTGGAGAGACTGAAGTTAGATTAAGTATCTTGAATCATTTTTATCCATCCCAGTGTGGTCCATACCAGAATAAACTATATAACGGAATAGCAATGCGAGAAGAAATGATGCAAAAATCAAGGAATGGTGTGGGGCTACAGGTTGCAGAATGCCGGGCACAAGGGAATGAGCCACCCCTGGGGACGGTGCCACTGAGTCATGGTTGTCACAGAGGAGTCCTGCCTTCGGTCTCAGGCCTCCTTCAGCTCTTCTGGCAGCAGCACCCCAAGCAGACCCTTTCTAGATGATCTCTCAGGATGGGCAGAATCATCGGATGGGGGCCCCTAGCGGGACCTGGCCCCATGCTATATAGTGCTTTATAGGTGATAACCAGCACTTTGAATTAGGCCTGGGAGCTTAGTGGAAAAGTGCAGCAGTCGCAAAATTGGTGTTCCTCTGCAATGGCAGAAGTCTCCCACCAGCAGCCTGGCCATTGCATTTTGCACTAGATTCAGAGTAACCCTCAAAAACAGATTAGGGAGTGATGCACCATGCAGTACCAACTGCATGGCAATAAGGAGGGGAGTCACTGTCAGTAGTGCCACCTGGTCCTGGTAGGATCGTAATGGGCAAAATAGCCAGACCTGGTCAAAACCCCTTTAGGCGCAGCCTCCACTTATGCTCCAGCAGAACTACAAATTCAAGAAGAACCCCAGGTTGTGAACTCAGCCCTTCAAAGGATACAACACCCCTTCTAGAGTAACCACTGCAGCCCATGTCTCAGGGAAGCCTAGACATCTATGGATGAAGAGCCATGACCTCAGTTGCTACGTCTTCATGACTACCAACTGGAACTGCCCACTCTGGTAGGAGCAGAGCCACCATAGATAGTGCCTCTAACCCCCAATTCTTACAGGCAGTCCAAAAGGATACCATGGTTGATAGTATTGAATGCCACCAAGATAGGACCGGGAAAGCTGCACTCCCCACACCCAGGCCCCAGCAAAGGTCATCCACTAGAACAACCAATGGGTCCAGATCGGAAGTGGTCTAAATAATTGCTTCTTTTAGTTCCCACTGTAGCTGATTCCCCCCCACCTTCTCAACAAACTTCCCCCAAAAATTATTTCTCAGAAGATAACCAAATGTCTTGACCTCTCCACTGGTTGCAGCCTCTTCTCCTCTGTCCAGGTACAGCTGCAGAAATGAGCTTCAGCTTCCAACTTGGTTGGCACAGCCATCAAGGCTTGGCACAGAACTCTCTAAATCAGGGAGCAAATGGATTACATGGTGGAACCGATTAGGAACCATCTGTTCCAAGATGGCCATCACAGCAGCCTGCTGACAAAGGGGATTCCTTTCTGGACAGAGCCATCTTCTTCAAGCCAAGTTGGGGGATAACCTGGAAGGTCAGGCAGTTTGCAGCAGTGGACGTTTGACATCCTCTCCTCAAGGGTGTCAGATTTTTGGCAGATATAGCCTACTCCATCATAGCAGACTTTCATAGAAATCAGCCTGGACCAGAGCTGGTTGCCAGGGGGAGTATTGACTCTTGCTCGTCCTCCTTTCCTGCCTTGGCAGGAAACAGCAAGGAGGAAATCCCGTGGTTTCTGCCCATCCCACCAGATCATGCAGAGTAGGCCTGATCCAGCCTCCTTGGTGGGTCCCAGGAAGCTGCTTTGTCTGTACGGAGCCTGCCTTGTGGAACAGCCTCCGCCCTGAGATGTGGACAGCCCCAAGGCTGCTGGCCTTCCAGAGGGTCATAAAGACCTGGCTAATCCCCCAGGCATTGGGGCCAGGGTGCCAATGGCTCTCTGATGTGGGTGCGGTGGATCTGTCGTGCTGCTATTGAGGCTTTTTAGAAGCCTCAAATTGTTGTGGTGGTTTTCTCCTTGTAATGGATTGTGACTTTGCTTCTCTTTTTACCTTTGTTCACTGCCAGAATGCCTTGGTAGATGGGCAGTCATATAAAAATGTTAAATAAATAAATCAGAAATGAAGCTGATTGAGGTGGGATGCTGACAGAGGCAGATCCGGGCTCTGGCAGATCCGAGAACAGTCAGGACCGTGGAGAGCTCCGTGCCAGGAGCCCCAGGCTGGGCTGGCTTTGGAGAAGGGGGACTGTTGCCCCCGCCCCAGAGGAGCTCAGCGGAGGCCTTCAGGGACTGGTGAGGGCCCCACGGGCCCCTGAGTCGTACCCCATCCCCACCCCCTTGACCTGACTGTGGGTTTTAGGAGCCCCCAGCTCTCCTAAACCTGGCTCTTGTGTGGGTGAGGAGCTTTACAGGAATCGGAGTTTCAGAGGGTGGGAGGGCTGCTGTATCTCAGGCCAGGGAAGCTGGAAGGGGGAGCTGAGAGTTTCCCCCGAGTTAGCACGACCTGGGTCCTTCATGCTCTGTCCCAGGGTTAAGACGGCTCCTCGTTTTCATCCTTCTGCTTCCAAGCCCAGACTAGAGCTCATACGTTCGAGGCTGCCAAAATCTGAAGAACCACGAGACGGCAGTAAAGCGGTACGGAAAGCTGCCTCGTCACTGCCCTCTTGTGGTCATCCAGATGTCTGCTTAGCTAGGTAAGCGAAAGCTGTAGCAGCTGCAGCCACACAACATCTCCAAAGCTGGTCGATTTTTATCCTGGTGGTGTGGGTGGTTTAGTATGTTGCACGGATTCAGAAAATGAGGTAACTCAGTAAACAAGGGTGTTGCATTTGTATGTGGATCCCAGACACACTTGATGGCACTCATCTTATAGGCGTCCCCTCCACACCATCCCTTTTGGGGGAGAAGCAGCATTATGCAAAGCAGAGAAAAGGAATAAGAAATAGCAAGCTGAAGAAATTCGAGGCAAGATGGGATAAGAGGAAACAACGGGAAACAGAGCTAAATTGAGTGCCAAGTCAAGTTTGCACCAACACCAATCTTTATACCTCTTCATACTGCTTTATCTTGCAAGCCACCCTTCAGCCACCAGGTCCACGCATTGCTTCCCACGTTGCCTTTGGCTTTTCAGCCGTTCGCTTCGTAATCCCAGAATGCAAACTGAACAGCAAACAAACTCTCCTGGATTTATCTGAAAAGTCCGTCAGGGACCCTCCATGTTGAGGCTCCAGGGAAGAAAAGAAGAAAGGTTGAGTAAGATGTAAGTGGGTTCAACATTTGCAGGTCAAGCAAGGTAGTCAGGGCCCCACCCTGCCCAAAGTGTGAAAGTCCCCTTGCCCCCTCGGAAGGCAAAAGATGCAGCCATTTGAGACAGTGGAAGAAAAAAATCAACTCTTTTCTTTCTTCTTCTCCTCACCCTTCCTCCTCCTCCTCCTTCTGAAGCACATTACTTTAAAAAAGGGACAGCATCACTGGAGAAGTCAGCTTACAATGGCACCTGTTGATTATTTCATTTAGACTGAAAATATGGCAACGATTTTGATCTGATTAGAAATAAACCGGTCTGTGGTGCTACCTGCTTCTGACGTGCAGCTTCAAGTCCTCTGCCCTCCTCTGTATTTCTCTGCGGCTTCTTTCCCTTCCCGCTGCTGCGGCTTTTCTGCCAGGGATGAGCTTCACAGAAACGGCCCCCGGGGGCCACCTTGCTGGGAAAAGGCGCCTTTCCTTGGGGCGTTTCTGCTGGGCAAGACAGGGCCAGCCGAGCGCAGGGCAGCTGGGGCCTGTCTGCCAAAAGTCCCGACTCAGGGCCGGACACTGCCTGTCCCAGAGAAGAGGGGGAACAACACCGGCTACAGGCCCGTTCCCGTGCTGCGCAGCACTGACCGGGTCACGGAGGCCAGCGCTCTGCCTTCTTCCCGTGCTCCTGCTCCTGCTCCTGCTCCTGCTCCTGTGCGGGCTGCTTGAGGTCCAGGGCCTGTGCCTCTAAACGCTGCCTGACACTAAATCGGCCTCGTGTTGCTCCATAGTTGCTTACACCTGAACTTTCTTCTCTTTGAAGGACTGGTTGCTTTGAGCCAGTTTCTCTTCTTTTTTCTCTTTTTGTTTCGTCTCTATGGCCCCGTTCTCCCCTGCCCTTCGGGTTGCATAACGCCGTGCTTTCCATTTGCCGGCCCACGAATGAAATAGCCTTCGGTCGCCACTCAGTGCACGGGTATCAGTGTGGTCCTTCCCCCTTTCAGCGAACGCCACCCCACCAGGGTCTCAGATGCTGCTCCATCGTCCTGGAGGCAAGATCTATTGACCTCCATGGTGTGACCAGAGGGAGTTTGGAGGTGTAGGAGGCTTTGCTCACCAACCAGACTCCACCCCGCCGTCTCCATTTGCACGTGGGTCCCTGACTTCCTTTCATACCTGTCACATCCCCCCCCCTCCCACCCCCAGTTCTTGTTTCCAACCTCTGCCCCTCTCCAGGCCACAGCAAAGCAGAGGCAGCAGACCTCCGCCCCTGTTTTGTTTGTGGAAGAAGAAGAAAGGGTTATGTATTGCTGGAACTTCGAAATAACCAGACCTCCAGACACTATCGGGAAGAAGCAGGCGTATAGAGTCACAGAATGGTAGGGTTGGAAGGGATCTTGAAGGTCTTTTAGTCCAACCCCCAACTGGGGCAGGAATCCTTAGATCATCCCAATCTTTGCTTGAAAACCGCCATGACTCCAGGAAACAGGCTATTCCACTGCTTCGTGCTCTTACAATCAGAACATTCCTCTTGATTTTGAGCTTGGATCTCCCTCTTTAAAGCTTCCACCCGTTGGTTCTTCCCTTACCTTCAGGTGCCCGGAGAACAACGCCCTACCCTCTGCCCTGGGGCAACCCTTCAAGACCTGGGAGACTCCTATCACGTCTCCCCTCAGTCTTCTCTTCTTTAGCCTAATTGTCAATTTCCTTCAACTGTTCTGAAGGAATGGCCTTGAAGGAGAGGAGGAAGAGCCGCTACCAAGGCAACGGTCAGATAAGAGGGGCTTGAGCCCAGGCCAAGAATGTAACTTGAGGAAACGTCCCAGATGAGCCCTTCCCTAGTTCACACAGAGATAAAGTGTGGGAGCAGGAGGCACATTCAGACTTGCAAGATTCTGTTACTACTGGATGGGAGCACTTCCCCACTCAAGAGTGGTGAGCGACCGGGGGGTCCTCTTGGACTCTCAGCTCCTGCTTAAAAAGGGGCCTTTGCACAGCTCCATCTGGCACGCCAGTTGCGCCCTCCAGACAGTCACTCCCGCCACAGTCACTTCGAGGCTCAACTGTTGCAACGTGCTCTATGTGAGGCTGCCCTCGAAGACCACCCAGGACTTCAACGGGCCCAGAGTGCCGCACCACGAGCAACGATGCGTATGCTTTGGTATGCTCGTGTGACACCCCCACGGGGTGCGCTGGTTGCCAGTTTGCTTCGGGGCGCGATTCAAGGTGCTGGTGATGACCTACGGAGCCCTACCTGGCATACGGCCGGGTTATGCGGGGGTTTGCCTGCCTCCCATGGCCTGGCCGGTGTGAGCCAACAGGGCTGGCACGCTCTGGGCCCCTTCGATCAAACCGGGTCATCTTTCAGGAGCCGGGAAGGGCCCCTTCTCTGTTGCAGCGCCTGCCCTCCGGAATGAGGTTCCCCCAGAGATCAGGTGGCCGCCCCCCACTGGGGCTCCATAAAGCCTCGAAGGCCTTGGGCGAGATGGGAGGACCCCTCGTTGGATGCGTTCGTCAACGTTTTCGTGCAGAGCGACCAGATCCCCCCGGTTTTGTTTTGCAATGGGTTTTTATGGTCCGTTGTTATTTTGTGAGCTGCTCAGAGTCAGCCGAGTCAGGCGGGGCCTAAACTGAAACCGGCCGACCCGTCTTGGCCTGAAGGGGCCAAGCGGCTCACCTGCGGAGGTGGCCCTGGCCAAAGGCCGCCTAACTAACTAGCGTGGCCTCCTCAGAGGGCTGGGAGAAGGCGGATCTCCGGCGTTTCGTCCTGGGGGGAGAGGCGCCTTCCCACCCGGTCCTCCCCAGGCCTGGTTGCCTGCCAGCAGGCCGCTGAAGGTCCCGCTGTGGGTCGCAAGCGGGGTTGTCTCTGCGGGGCTGGCTGTGGCGTCCTGGGTGCGACACGTGCGTGTGCCTGTGCGTGTGCGTGCGCCTCAGCGGCGTGGACGATGGGCTTCTCTTTTTCTCCGAAGGAGGGAATGACAGCTCCCCGAGGCGGCTGGCTGAGGGAATGGTGCCATGGGCAACTGGGGGGCAAGGAGGGGGTGCTGGCGGTGGGCCCGCGGGGGCAAGGCTGCTGCAGTCCCCGTGTATTTGCTGTGCTCTCCTTCTTGTTTGCCCTGCAACTCGCATGTTCTTGGCAGGTCGCAAAATTATTTAAAAATTAATTATTTAAAACATTAATATCGAAACGCTGCAAAAGTAATTTAAAAATACCTTAATAAACAGCACAGTGAAGAGATTAAAGGCGTTAATAAGTGCAGCCCGGATAAGAGCTCCATGTCCCAAAAGGTTTTCACGTGACAGAGAGTGCCTGAGCTAGTGCAGAGTGTTTTTCCTCCAGCAGCGTGGACAACACAGCCCACACACACACGCACACAACACAAATTGGGCCAAGCAGCGTTGGTGCACGGCAAATAAAACCCAAAGGGACCCCCCTCTTCCCAGCCCCCACCACCCCACCAGCAGTTAAGGTAGCAAAACTAGGCAGGCCTGCAAACCTTTGCAGTGCGACCCGTTTCTGCTCACCGGTGCAGTCCACGGACGTCTCGTTTTATTTTTTAGTTACTGGAAACATTGACCTTTGCTGCTTTTCAGATGCAACCCCCCCACCCACCCCACCCCCACCCCTTCCAAAGCACATTCAGTGATGTGAAATCAAAGGCCAACTGAGCTTCACAGAATGAGCCCCCGCCACAGGAAAAACGGATCTCGGAGCCCGCCAGGCCGGGGGCTTCTGCCCGAGCACCCCCAGCTGAGGCTGGAAGAGGAAGCGAGCCTGGGAGGGCAGGGCAATGAGCTGAGAGGGGTGTCCCTGCTTGCTTTCATCCTGACTGGAGGGGAATGGGGTGGCAGCTGCAGGGTCCCCAAGAGCCCCCAGGGCTGTGCCCACTCTGGCCCACCCCCCTCGCCCCTCTACACAGCCCGAGGGAGGGCGGCCTGCTCCCTTCCGCCGCCTCCGGCCCCCTCCACCGGGAGACCCAGCCCAGGCCCTGGCGCCTGCGCACACCGGCGGAGAGGCTCTGGCGGGACCTGCGTTTTCCGAGCACGGTCATTAATCACCCTGGAAAGGTGTGAGCTGCAAAACTGCCACCTTGGCACTTCCCGCTCTCAAACTGGAGAGTCAGGTTTTGCTGCAGTGGGGAAAGGAGGCAGCGCCAAGGAAGAAGTCAGCAGTGGGACCTCCCAGAAGTGGGGCTGGGGAAGCCCTGTCCTTGCCCTGTCCTCCCCGCAGCCCCCAGCCCTTGCCCTCTGAGAGAGGAGTGGGCATTCTCGCGAAGACCTCCTGGCTGCCTTCAGCTCCGAAGGCTGCTGCATCCCAGAGCATGAGCCAGCTGAGAGGGGGACCCTCAGAGGGCTCTGGACATACGCTCTTCATCCTCATCCCCATCCTTCATCCCCATTTGTGGTCACTAAAGAAAAACAGTGCCAAGATAACTGCATCAACAGTGTTGCCAACCTCGGCAAGTTTAAGGTGGGTGGACTTCAACTCCCAGAATTCCCCAGCCAGGCCGAGGTTGGGAAACGCTGCCTTCAAGACTCAAAAGCGGTTTGAAAAGGCCGCCCAGCTAAAACGCTTCTCCATCTCATACCCATTTCTCAGATGTGTATTTGCACCGAAGCCCTAACAAATCAGTTAAGATGCAGACCACAAAGGTGGCTTCAGAGGCTTCAGGTGGAAAAACGGGCTTTCCACACTCCAGGCTACTGGCTCCTAGACCCGTGGGCCTCTTTGCCACCGGGAAGGGCAGCAGGCTATTTCTGCCGAAGCAGAAGCGCTCTAGGGAAGAGCAACGCTCACCTCGGGGCAGACGGCTGGCCCGACGCAGAGCGGATCGTGCGGCTTTGGGAGGGCCTCGTCGGCCGCGTCAGCCTGACCTTGGGGTGGGAAAAAGGGGGAAGCGCAGGAGGCTGGAATACTGGCTGATAAGGAGACGGAGAAGGGCATGCTGTTGTATTATTATTGGTTTATTATTATTATTAGGGGCGTTTGCCAGCAGACTGAGTTCAGCGCCTTTTTTCTGGGCCGTCGGAGGCCCAAAGCAGATTGCTGGGTCTCCGTAGACCTCGCTGGGCTTATGCACTGCCAAAGCAGGTGCCAAGCGAGCAGACCCAGGGGACGGGGCGGGCAGGAGGAGGCCGCTGCAGAAGAGCTGAAGGGTGAAGCCAGCCTGGCCAGACCCCAAGCCCGCCCTGGAAAGGGTCTCTTGGTTTGCCAGCCGGGGGACTGCACCTGCTCGGTCCTGCCCCCCCCAAATCTAGGCCTAAGGCTTCCTTTGTCTTGCTGCCCCCAGACAGGGAGACCTGCTGGGGGGTTCAAGCTGATGCAGAGGGCTGAGGAACGGCCAGCACCAGACCTTTGGCCCTCAGCAGGGCCGGGTCAGCCACAGCCTGGCCTTGAGGTCTGCAGCACGGGGCCACCGGGTCCCTGTCTGAGGGGCCCTGGTACAGAGTCAGAAGAGCAGGCAGGTTCCCCGGGCCCCCAGGGAGCCGTGAGGCAGCCCTCCCCTCCCCTTGCCCCTGGGCTGGCAGATTCCTGGGGAGGCTCCCCCCCCCCGGGGACGAAACCGCGGCTGATGCAGGCTGTCTTCTGGGCTGGGATGCAGGCAGGGCCCTCCCCGGTGCTGCAGCAGGGGGTCCGGCGCTGTTGCTCCAGCGCCAGCCTTGGCTCAGCAGCTCCACCGCCTGTGGATGCCCTCCGCCAGCTGCTTTCCCACAGCAGCGCAAGGCGAGAGGATGGGTCGCTCTCACGGCTGTCTGCGGCTCCTGCCATTCCTGAGACCGGAGTTTGCTCTCTGGAAAACATGCTCTGCCCGCCCCCTGCCCCCCCGCCCGGCCCTGGCCAATGGCTCCTGGGGCTGAGCTGCTCCGGCGGCTGCCTCCCCATTCCCTTCCAGAGGCCCTGCAGCCACCGCAGCGGGCCCCCCCCGGCTGGCGGAGGTGCACCCAGAAGCCACTTGCAGGGGCCGCTTCACCGCCCCCCGCTGGCCCCGGGTTCTCCCGAGGATGGCCCTGGCATTGGCACCTTTGGGGCTGGGTGGCTGAGAACCAGCCTGGGCCCTTCTGCAGCCCCCGCCCTCGGCTAGTGCCAGTCGGCCCCTGCCCTTCCCAGCTGAATCCAAGGCTCTTAAGAGCAACAAGCAGCGAAGATGGAGGGGATTATAAGTAACAGCCAGACGCTTTTTCCCAGCGATCCAGGCCCAAGGTGTGCATTGCTCAGGGGAAGGCAGAAAGAGGCAGGGGCTGGGACAAAAACGGGGGGCAGACCCAAACTAGTTTTGATTTCATCTCCAGTACGTGAAAACCGTCTTGCGCCCAGAGAACGCAGCCCTGACAGAAAGGAGGGAGGGAGGGAGGGGTGCTTGGGGCCCTCTTTAACTTCACAAGAGGCTCTTTCCCCCCGGCGGCCCTGCAGAAGACGGCTGGCCTGGCGGGAGTGACGGCGGCTTGGCACTTCACTGGCAGGGCCCTCCAAGCGCGGCAGTGCAGCAGCCTGGCAGAGGGCCCCACGTGGCCCCCCGGCCAGGGACATTTGGGCCAGCCGCCGCCCAGGGTCCCCTCAATTCCCACCTGGGCAAAAGGGGGCTTGCGGGCGGGCAGAGGGGCTGGCAGGGACAGGAGCCCGGAGGGAGCCCGTCTTTGCGGTGCCGTCAGGAACGTTGCGCACGGTCATTTCTGCTTCTGGGGTTCCAGCGTCCCCCAGGAGGGCCGGCCTCCGAGGCAGAACAAGGGGAAACAGGCGGCCTCCGTGCTGGGCTGCAGGGCCAGCCTGATCCAGCCGCCCGGGCACCGAAGCGCCGGGCAGGGTTGGCCAAGCGGGGCAATGGCCGCCACCGTGGCCTCCTTCCTTTCATGGGTGTCGAGTGGGTGCTCGTCAGAGCTCAGGTCCATCGCCGGATTCAGACCTCTGTGCTTATTAATCCCGCGTGCTCCGGCTGATTGATTAAGCCTCCAGCCACGCGCACGAGCTCCGAAGGCACCGCGGAGGAAACGCTTCTGCGGCTGAGGCGACAGAGCCCCCGGGGAGAAGTGGCTGCCTCCCGCAGGGCGCTCCCAGGCCGCGGAAGACCCCGGGGCCCATTTGGAGCGCCGGGGGTCCTCCCGGGCAGTGGGCCAGGGATGCCAGCCCCCTTGGCTGGAGCTGGCCCTGCCCTCCTCTGCACTGCTGGGAGGGGAGGGGGAGCCGGAATATCCATAGGCGTCCACGGGGGGCAAGCCGCTTCCCCTGCCAGACGTGGCCGTCCCTTCGGGCCTCTGGCTGCCTTAGCGCAGCCCACTCCCCACAGCCGGCCGGCCCCTCAGGTTAAGCCCAGCTTCTGCTCTGCTAGGGCTGAAAGGGAGATAGGAAACAGGCCTTGCATCCTTTGAACTGAGCTGTTTATGTTTCCTTGTTAGAAGTAATGCAATAAAACCACCATTTTAAGATTTCTCAAGCCCGCCTCCCCACTCAGTGAAATGCATTCGGCTCAGCCTTTGTGCACTTCCCGGCCTGGCATTATGTGGCAGCTGTGCTGTGGTAACGTATTTGTTCAGCTGATTTATTATAAAAATATACACCCTGCTTTCCCTATTAAAAGTCCAAGGTGACTAATAACAGTAAAGCCAGAAAAGTGCAACCGTACACAATAAAACGAAAGGGACGTTAAAGGCACCAGTTCGCCGAAGCAAACTGAGCGTGAAGCGGGGAGCGCCAGTTCCCAGGGCGTGTCAAACCAGGGCGGACCTGGCACGTTTGGCGCAGATCCAAGAAGCTGTTCTGCCGGGGAGAGATCCAGAACTCCTGGGGCAGCCCCCAAGAGCCCCCCTGGGGGGTGAGAAGCGAGGAGAGCTCCTCCAAGCGTCTCGGGAAGCGGCTGACCGGGGATCCCTGGGAGACGGGAACGTCCTCCTGCCCCAGTGCCTTCCCTGGTTTCCTCTCGGGGGGCGGGGGGGGCAGAGCGACCGGTTTCCAAGCACTCTTGGACGAAGCCGGTTCTCTCGGTCCATTTCTGTCTTGAGCCCCGGAACCGAAGCTGCTTGGTCTCAGGCTTTTGCCTGACAAGGGGACCGTTTGGGGCACGGTGGCCGGGTCTCCGGAATGGATTCGGCAGCCGGCTGTTGGGGAGACGGACACGAGGAGTGCTCCTGGGTGTGCCTTATGGCTGACGCTCAGCTCCGCTGAATTGCCCTCAACTTGGATAGATCTGGGGCATGCGAGTGCACAAGGGCGGCGGTGGCGGCGGCGGCGGCAGCAGCTGCCAGGAACTCATGAAAGCAGCCATGTCTCTTTCCAGAGTGGCCTGGCTGCAGAAGAAGCTGCGCCACGGCAGCCCCACAGCCTGAGATTAAGATCTGGCTGCTTTGATGAGGTGCAGACAGGGGCTGGGTTTGCAGGCCCGTCGTGCTGAAACTCCTCTTCTGCACTGGCTCTCGAGTGCTGCACCATCCAGAACGGCAACCACCTCCGGTTCGGTTTCTGCCTATGACCGCATCCGCGTGCTGTTCTCAGCCCTGACACGGTTCCTTGCTTTTGGCTCCGGGCAATGCGTGAGGAGAGCCATCGGGGCTTACAGCTTGGTGTGTTGTGAACCAGGTCATGCAGTCATATTCAACAAGCCACTGTTAAAACAAGCCATGGCTTAGGGCAATATGCAGTCCTACTCTCTCCTTTTGATGAAACAGTCACACCCAACTTTAAAATTCAAGAGCTTTTTTCCTCTTTACAAATCTTACGTACTATCAAGACCCTGAAACTACGTGTGTGTGCGTGTGTGTGAGAGAGAGAAAAAGAGAGCGGAAGGAAGGATGGGAGAGGCCTGATGGTGCAGCCCGCCTGCTCTCCGCCGCGGCTGGCTGTGCCTCGAGGACAGAGAGAGCGTAATTGAGCAATAACTCAGCGTTAGTGGAGGAATCCTGGACCGTAATGTGAGGCGCGGCACTGTGGTTCTATATTACAGCCCTCTCCCGGGGAGATTATTTTTATTAAAATCTGGGTTGATGGCAAATGCCGAGATTAACTTCATTTTTAATGGATGGTTCCCCGTGGAGGCTTGCGAAGGGAGGCTCCCAGAGCCGCCTCCACGTGCCGGATGTGCGGCCGGCGTTTGCTTGCTGCGAGTCGAGTACGAAAGATGCTGCTGTGGGGCGCGGCCAGGAACAAGCCCTTTCCCCAGCTGGTGGATCCTCGGGAGAAAGATGCCCTCCCCTCCCCTCCCCACCCCGCCCCCCAGAACCAAGCCCGGGAATGGCTGGAGCAACTGCGCAGCTGCTGGGAGCCAGAGAAAGAGAAGGCCCCGGTTGCTTTAGGCCTGCCTCCCCAGCAGGGACGGAGGGGCAAAGATGAGGAGACCTGTCCCCCCACCCCCCAGCTCATGCCCCAAGTTTCTTCTTGGCTTCCGGGCACCTCTCGTCCTTCCCTGGACAGGTGCCACTCACCGGATCCCAGAAATGCCTCCGGTGCCCAGTTAAGTCCTTCACCTTGCGGGGGGTGCCACCCTTTGTTTTCATTGGGGTCCCTGTTCCCTGGATGAAAAGGCTCTACCCTCTCTGGCTCCACTAAGAAAAATAATTACAAAGGATGCTCCTGTCGAAGAAACTCCTTCAGCAAATCTCTGCGGGGGGGGGGGGGTCTTCCTTCAGCCCCATCCCTGCTTTCCTGTTCCTCCTTGGGGACCGCTGGGTAGAGAAGGCTTTAAACCAGAACCAGCCCTGCTCTTCTCCTCCTGCCTGACAACAACCCAACCGTGGATGTTCCAGCCATTAGCCTTCCTCTCGTGGAAGTGCCCGCTGGGCCGCTGGCTCCTTCTTCGGTTGGCACTCGGCAGCCCCGTTGCTAAATGGCCGTACTGGGGCGTCGTCTTCAGAGCGGTGCTACTATTGCATATTGAGGCAGGACACGCTCAGCTGGGCCGTAGACGGGGAACAGCAAGTCTTGCAAATACCCGACTTGGTCAGTTAACTCAAAGGGGTTACTTTTGGGCCCCACACATCAGCTGCTGGGAAGGCACGGCTGACCAGTGGGCCTCCTATCGCCCTGGGCTTCTTCCTTGGGCGAGAGAGGCCCGCTGGTCAGCCGTGCCTTCCCAGCAGCTGGCCGGGAGTTCAGGGACCCCTTTGCCTTCTGTATCAGGGAGAAGGTCCAGAAGGAGGGAGCTCCTCCGGGCGGCTCTCTCGCTGGTTGGGTTTTCCTCCTGTCCAGTCACGTCAGTGTGCAGGAAGGGGCCAGGACAGTGGGGCTGGACCCCGTAGGCAAAAATGCAAGCGCCAGGAAGGGGGAGAGAAAGGCCTGCCCCATCGGCCTCCCTCCAGGCAGCTGGGAGGGCTGCCGGATGGCCAGCTGGAGGAAACCCCCCACACACACCCCCAAGTGCTGCTGGCAAGGGGGCAGTGCCTCTGTCATCCAAAGACAGGCTCAGTCAAGGACATCCGTGCCTTCATCAGATTTCTGTCCTGTCTTGTCACTTTCCCCGGCCTATTTCACCCTCAGACCGGATGACGTGGGAGACAGGTTGGGGGCACGAGGGCACAGCCCAGGGCTTGGGCTGCATGCATCCGCATCTGGGGGGCTGGGGGGGGGCAGAAGGATAAGGCCATCCTCGCAGAGTCACAATGCAACCCCTTCTGCTCTGCTCTGCTCTGCTCTGCTCTGCTCTGCTCTGCTCTGCTCTGGTTAGGTGCATCGTGACGTGGCACGCGCCCAGGAAAGGGAGGGCGCTTGCAGGGCGCAGCCAGCCTGCTGCTTTCATTTTCTGGGAGGCCTCTGAGACAGCCTGATTTCCCCCCAAGTTGAAATGTGGCAGGAGGGCAAAATTCCAGGATGGTGAAGCGGTCAGGGAGTGGACGCAGGAGGAGGGAGACCCAGGTTCAAGTCCACCCTCAGCCTTGGAAACTCACAGGCTGGGATTTAGGCCAGGCACTCCCTCTAACCTACCCCACAAGACTGTTGTTGCAGGGATAAGATGACAGGCAATCCCACTGAAGCTGCGCGTGCTCCTTGAGGAAAGGTGGGATGTAATTCTACTCTAATAAACAGGAGAGAAATGTAATGGAAACCAGATCAGATCTGAGCTTTCTCTTGGCTCCGCCTGTCCCTTTTTGGAGCGTGACCCCACCCCGTGACTCTGGAAGCTCCCCTGTATCCCTGGCCCCCTCACCCTCCCCGCTGCCTTCAGTGCTGCGTCTGGCTGTCATGGTGCCCAAACAGATCCACAGAAAGGACGTTGGAAGAGACATTGAAGGTCTTCCCGTCACATCTGGAATGTAGGCCCCAGGATGGGCCTCATCCTTCTCTTGGCAGACTAGGACTGATTAAGAAACCATGAATTGTGAATGTCCAGTGAACCGTGATTAGACAAACCATAGTTTCGCCCTGTGTGTGGCCCAAGCTTCAAAGTAGCCATCTGGGATATTGGGTCAGAATGACCGTGAGCCCCCTTGGAAAGGCACCTCCCTGCTGTTCCTGATAACTCGGCCTCGTGTCCGGGGGGAGGTTGGTGCTCAGGCCGGGCCTCAGCGGGGCGTTTGGGCCAAGGTCATCCATGGACCCAGGGACAAGACAGGGGCTTGGGAAGCTTCGGCTCAAGGAGGAAGCCCCCAGCAATTTCTTCCTCCTCTTGGGTTAAAACTGAAGCCTGCCGAGACTTCCCACTCGAGCTCTGCATTGAAGGAATATGCTTGGGGAAGCGGATGGGTGGAGGACAACTATGGGCAAAGCTTCATGCTGTGTGAAATGCGCGATCAACGTGTGCTTTGCCTGCAAGGCTGTTGTGAAGAAATGGAGAGCGGGGCGGGGGGGCAACCCCCTGCCTTCTTTGGACTTGCCTGGGCAGCGCGTTGGCTTCTCTGAGGCTCAGGGCAGCTTTGGAAGTGAGCCACGTTCTTCTTCTCTGTTATTCTGGAGAGAAAATTCGGACGCTGTCCAGGCCCATCCACGGCAAGGTGGGAACACACAGAGCAGCCTGTCAAGGCTGGCCCAGAAAAGCCAAGCCCGTTAATCACCCCCTTGCAGGCAACAGGGCCAGATCCACCTCAGTTAGGATCCTGCTCCCCTGATCTGGGGGAGGCCCACAGGATGGAAGGACGAGCGCGGGCCAGAGGCGGTCCTGCCAGCGGTCCTCTTCTGTGGACCCACTGCTGGGAAGAGCCCAGACTTTTCCCCAGAAGGATTATTTTTAATGGTTTCCACCCGGGCTGAGGGTTCATCTGAGGGACCCCCGCCCGCGGCAAGAGGAAGAGAGGGCAGTCCTCTCAAAGGTGTGGAGGTGGGAGCCAGAAGCAAGGAGACGAAAGGGGGTGCCTGTGTTCACGGCTTGCTGCTTCCTGAAGACGCTCAGTTTCCATGACATTCCTCATGCCTTGTCTGTGGGTGTCTCCTCAAAGCCATACGTGCTTCAGCTCAACTGAGCGAATCCAAGGGCGGGAGCACCCGGTGGCTCCTCTCCCGTCACACGGCTCAGGGGCCCGAGAAGCCCCCGCGGGGGCTCAGGCACATCAGCCCGTCCTCCACGGGGATTCGTGCTCCTTCGCAAACGTCACTGCAGGGAACGGGGGCATCGCTGGCTCTCTGACCGCCCCCCCCCCAGCAACCTTTGCTTTAGTTTATTTCCAGGTGGCTGGGATTGATCTCTTTTAATGGATTTTATTTTTAAAAAATCAACTTTAATATTGTTTTAGCAATGTTAAGAAAGAGCCTAAGGCCGAATAACTGCCTTTTTGGAATAAGGATTTATGGATATGTTCTTCCTCTGTGCAATGAAGGTGCCGTGGCCTTCTGGTGTTGGGATGCACCCACTGATCTGTCCTGAGCTGAGAGACCTGGAAGGACCCACTCGTTTTCCAGAGCCTGGCCTGCCTTCCACCTTAGCGTTGTAAAAGCAGCTGCGGCACCACAATAACGAGTCAAACACGCAAAGGCTGTTCCTGGGCTCGTGACTTTTCCTGAAATGCCGCTGCGCTGCCCACCCATCTCACAGGCAGCGCTGGCTCCAGGGTATAGGGCACCCCCAAGCCACCGCGACTGGTGGGGCCACCTCCTGCCGATGCAAAGATTTGCAGTTTTGGGATAGCCTTTGTTTTCAGGAGGAGGGACAGCACTGGCACCCCAGAGCTTTGGTGCCCTAGTCCAATGCCTGCTTGGCCTTAGCCTTAAACCAGCCCTGCTTGCAGGTATTCTGCCCACGGCGGGCCTTCGACCTGGGCCTGGGTAATGGCATTAAAAAGCCAAGGTGGGATTCAAGGGCAGTGGGGAGGGTGGACAGTCCCCAAGTCGGCTCTCCCCCGCCCAGTGCCTCCAGAGGCATGGACTTGGGTGGTTCTAGCCCAGCTCAAGGGGCAGGGAGGTTGTCTCCAGCTTCCTGAATTGGACAGACGTGGCTGGAAAGGCAGGAGCTGGTACAGGACTGGGCATCAGCCACTGGAACCCGCCCAGGCAAACTGCAGCTGGGCCACCCCCCTCAGTGTCCTTCCTGGCCTGCATCTGTTCTGGTCCTGCCTGGGACTCAGAGGCCAGGAATGGGCTTCCAAGGATAATAAAGCCTTGAAGGAGAGCAGGGAAGAGGAAGTGCGGAGGGAACTACGCTTCCCAATTCTTAAGCCCACCCACCCCCCCAAGGCACTTGGGGCTGTGCTGCCGCAGCTGCTCCTCCCAGAATGAACTCCCGGTTGCTTCCTGGCGGACTGAGGGGCCTGGTATGCAGACGCAGCTGCATCTCTTTGTCTCGCACGGGTCTTCAGCTGGAGGAAAGCTGTCCTAAAGGAGCAGGGAGAGGCTGCATGGAAGAGGAGCCTTCTGGCGAGGAGGTCGCCACTCCCAAGCAAAATCCACCTGTTCTGAGCCGACCAGAACAGCCCTCACCTTGGCAGGGAATGTGATGGTGGACATCAGTATCTATGGGCTCATTTGGGGATGACTGTAGCATATGGAAGGTTGCAACCAGGATGGAAGAAGTCAGCAGTAAAGAGCATGAACTGACAAATGGGAGAAACAAGATGATGAGTGGGATACAGGCAGTGGTATGTTGGCTTTCAAGGAAGAGGAGGAGGAGGGGGATGAGGATGAAGATGATTGCTACCCCACTCCAAAAGACCCTCCGCAGCTTACAATGTCCAAAACACAACGATAAACAATTAAGAACATAACAACAGAGTGTTCAGGAGAGATCTTAGTTGGCACGGAAAGAGTGTGAGCATGCTAGGGGTAAAACTGGGCTGTGGTTACACTTGCGGGGAAAAGGACAAATTGTGCCAAAACTGGGACCGTCCTTGTCATCAGCAGTGGCACAGATATGATTAAGGCTGGCGATTAGGACTTTTCTGCAGGGCAGCCCAAGCTGCATGTCTCCCGTGCTGAAACCAGCTGGAAATGAAGCCACGTAAATAATTGCTGTCCAGAATTCAATCCATTCTTCGGATTCGCCAACACGGCTGGCCGAGCGTCCACTCTAGATGGTGGTTCCCGTGGTCCCAACTGAGGGTTCTCCTGCTTCTTTTCCTCTCACACCATGCCAGGAGAGCAAGCACCGATCACTTCCCTTCCGTTGGGTGGGCCTTGGAGGACAGGCACTTCCCACCAAGACCTCTTGCATGAGCCCCCCTCCCTTGACTCCCCTTGTGCTTGACAACCTCCATCCAAAATACACATAGAGACACGCACATCCCGTGGTGAAGGGGAAACTGGCAGAACTTGGATTAAAAGGGAGGGAGGGAGGGAGATTTCAATAGTCCAACACAGGAAGGTCCCTTCTGAAGGGAGAAGCAACCCAGCAGCCACAGCCCACAGTAGTGAATTAGAGAAGAGGTCTTTGCCAGCAACACAATGCAGTGCAACAGACAGGCACACGGCACCACTTTGCCAGCAGAAGCCAGGAAATGGTACTTTTGATAAAGAGCGAGTGAAGAAGTTGCCTTCAGAGGAGGCCAAGGGAGGGTTGAGAACCTGCGCGCCTGTCCTTGGGACATGGTTGGCGAGCTATCCTCACGAATGCCAGAGCAAGCAGGATGTGCAGGCGACCCCTAGGCTAGATCTCCTTTATCTTCTTAAAGAGCCTTGGTTAGCCCAAGCCAGGATGGGCAGTGGAGGTCAGTGTCTGTGGGCGGATCTCCTGACAACCGGAGCACATGGAGGACGGCAATTTGGAATGTAAGAGCAGCTGTTGGCAACATGCATGAATTAATGAATGAAACAGAAGGAAGAAAAATGGGTTTTCTTACCTCCTGCCTTTCATTTGTTTGCCCGCTACTCCCCAGTTTTCTCTGCATTTTGCATGATGTTGTTTATCCAAATGAGAAGAGCATGAATGAAATCAAAAAAGAAAGTGTTTTGTGTCTGTGAAACTAACAGAAAGGGGAAAAGTGGAACAGATCCGAATGGAGGGCTGATCCTGTGGAGCTGATAAATACGTGCGGAGAAGTGTGGGTGTGGGTTTCATTATCACTAACAAGGCTAAAATGTATGTCAGGAAATATGAATTGATGTCATCTGGGTTGCTGTGGATTGTAAGAGAGGAGGAACACATAGGTTGGCAATAATTGCATGTCATGCTCCAGGGAATGGAAATAATGGAAGAATCAGATATTTATTTTCAGCAAAAAATGGTGCAACATTTGGAAGAACGTGATCTAAGGGAGAAAGGATCCTGTCAGATGACCTGAAGGGATGTGTGTGAATGAGACAAGAGAGTACAGAAGAAGTGTCCATTCAAAGGCCAAGAATGGGTGGTGATGATCTCTTTGCTGAGCATCCACTTAGAAAAAATTCTGTTAGTTTGGAATATTGGTCTAAGCATAGGTCTGTTCATAGGAGGAGATGGCCAAGGAATGAATACAAATCTGAAGGCGTGATTGATATGATTTTTATGATGAAAGAGAGAATTACGGAATAATTACATAGATGAGGCAGTGTCAAGATCAGATTTTCGGAACCAAGAGTCATGGAAGAAAAGGAAAGAAGGGAAAGAATCTAGGTGAAAATAGAATAACCTTAGGAAGAGAAAATATGTAATGGTGTAAGAAGATCAATTAAAAGAATGAATGAGGAACGGATGTAAGGAAAGAAGCTGGTTGGAAAAGAATTAAAAGATTTACGTTCCTGGATGCCACAGAAGTGGGGGGTGACACTCTAATGAGAAAGATGAAATGAAAGAAGTTGTGAATGAGAAAAATGCATATAAGAGAATGATTGCTGCAGAAAATGACAATAAAAGAGAGATACTGTATAACATGTGTATGGAGAACAGCTATAACAAACATAGTCGAAAAAGAACAAGAGTGTTGAAAGAGGCATAGAAAATGCAGAGTGACTTTGATGGAAATAGAAAGTTTTGGAAGTGGTTGAAAAGAGCTAAGCAAGTAGTCTCCAGCAGAGTGAACAGAATTATTTGGGGTGAAACTGAAGTGAGGGAAGGTCAAAAGGATGCCACTTGGAGGCCAGATGCGAGGAAGACCTAAGGAATCTCTTGCTGAGGTTGAAGGAAGAGAACCCAGTCTCATCTGTTGTTCGATAATGGTTTTAAAAAACATCTAAGATTATGTCAACAGGTCATGCCAATCCAATATAAACAGATTGAAAAGAAGTTGGATAACAGTCTTTATCTTCCTAGGCTCAAACAGGGACAGTGATGACAGTCACGAAATAAAGAGATGACTGCTACTTGGGAAAAAAGTATGATAGAGCCAGAAAAAAAAAATTAAAGTGCAGGGACATCACTATGACAAAAAGATATGTAAGGTCAAGGCTATGGTTTTCCCAGTTGCAACATATGACTATGAAAGTTGGACTGTGAGAATATCTTTGAACTGGGATGCTGGAACAAATTGCTGAGAATTCCTTGGCCCAGAAGAAGAAAGCATTCAATATTAAATTAAGCAAAACCAGGCTGCTTACGGGAAATACTAATAATGAAGCTAAAGCTTAGATATTTTGGACACATAATGTCAACTGCTCCCCTCAAGTCCTGCTACACAGCCTCATCGCGGCGGAGGTGGGGTGGGGATCCAGGGAGGGATGAGGGAAGAATGTCAGGGCCGCGTGCCCAGAGCAGGTATTCCCAGCAGGGTCTCCCAAGGGGGGAAGGTCATGAAAGCAAGCAGGCGCCTATACCGGGCAGTAGCGATGGAGGAGGAGGATGGAGGCAGAGGATCGCTTTAGTGACAACGGCAAAGGCCCCGATTCATACTGTGCAGGAGAGGGCCATGGTAAACCTCTCCTGTATTTTACCAAGAAAATCACATGGATAGAAAATATAAAGTTATAGACAATATAGAGTTGAATGACAGACCCTCAAGTCAGATGGCACTCAACGTGCTACTGAGGGAGCTCTGAAAGGTGAGGTCCCCTTGGTTTTTGATGTATCCATGGATAAATATATAAGGAATAGTTGTGATGATGTTTGAGGTGTGTTGGTTGGGGACACTAGATATAGATACTGTATATATAGATGATATCGTGTTGCTGGCTGAGAATGCAAACTATTTGCCACAAATGTCAGGTGGGTTACACAAGGAGGCAATGAGGAGTGTGGATGTGAAAATTAATACATCAAAGTCCAAATTAGCTGTGTTAGATAAGAAAACTGGAGTGAACAATTGCAAGTGACACATAAATGGCAAAAAACAGAGCAAGGAGACGATTTATTTATTTATTTATTTATTTATTTATTTATTTATTTTTATTGCTTTTAAAATAATGACAGAAAAAGAAAAAAAGGAACAAAACACAAAAATAATTATATGCAGATACATACATCCTCGAACAAAATGCATAAAAAGTGCTTTTTTAAAGAAAAGTTTAAAAAAGCACAAGAGAAAAAGGAAGAAAAAAACCTGAAGTATAATATATAATTATAACAGTTAACAGTTACAATTCTATATATATATCTAACATAAATGTAATTCAAGTACATATATATTTATTTCTAAATCATATATATGTATTTATATGTACTTGTTTATATTTCAAATTTAGACACCGCCCACCTCACAAAAAGTGACTCTGGGTGGTTCACAAAAAAACAGCAATAAACATTAAAATACAATAAAAACAATATAAAATACAATAAAAATAGAATAAAAACCAAACACATACACGAATAATATCTTCCAAGATGTTGATGGTCAGTAAGATGTTAACATATGGGAGCATCTTCAAGGTGTTATTTATTTATTTTATTTTTTATTTAGTTATTAAATCCCCCCCCCCCGCCCATCTCCTTCCAATGGGGAAACTCTGGGTGACTCACACAAAACATTAAAACCATAAATATATATAAATACATAAAACATCAATTTAAAAACATTACTAAAAAGGAAAAGGAGAGTCCAAGAAGATGATATAACTATAACTGCTATAACTGTCATTCGTCTTTAACCTACTGTATTTTGTATAAATGAGTCCCATATTTCAGTATACTTGTCCATACAAAATCTACGTCTAGAGCAGTGTTTCTCAACCTCAGCAACTTTAAGATGGGCGGACTTCAACTCCCAGAATTCCCCAGCCAACTGGGGAATTCTGGGAGTTGAAGTCCGCCCATCTTAAAGTTGCTGAGGATGAGAAACACTGGTCTTGAGGCAATCCGCCCATAAGAAGCAAGCGCAATCCGTCTTCGGTCCATTGAGTGAATGGGGCCCGACGTCTATCTTCCCGATGCGGCAATGTCCGTCTTTTGGCCACAGTAAGGGCACGGAGGATCCACTTATGTCGTCCAGGTGTCAGATTCCATGTACTAGGTATAGAGTGCAAAAGAATATTGTCCTCTGAAAATTTTAGCTTTGTTTGCACAATCATGCTTATATAGTACACTATTTTCTCCAAAAACTGACACAATCATTTCCAGAGATACCGAAGTTCTGTTGTACATTGATCCTAATACCGTCCATCCTACGAAAGGGGCTATATAATGTATGCATGTTCCAAAGTTGCCCAAATCGGAAAATTAAGAGAGTCGCCCGTTGGGGGGAGAGTCGTTGGGGGGAGATGGGCAGCATACAAACTGAATAACAAATATAAATAAATAACATTTATTTATTAATAAATAAATAAGGGCACGGAGAATCCATTTACGTTGTCCAGGCGTCAAATTCCATATATAGTTCAAAAGAATATTATCCTGTGATATTTCTAGCTTTTGTCACACATATTATATCTCCAACAAAATACTAAGACAGACCTTTTCTATACAAACATAGTGGAGTCCAATAAATTCTAAATATGATTTTTTTGTTATTTAAATATTATTTAAGTCGTAGTTAAATAATCCGTTGACACTCTTGCTACAGAAGTTAAGACACTCTCCCATTGTCTAGGCAATATAGCAATTTCTAATTCTTTATTCCACTCATTTCTTAGTATCTGCATATCAAATTGATAACAAATATCTATAAAAACTAATAGTAGGGGTTTTTTTTAGTTTTGAAGGATTTAACAAGTTGTTCTAGTATCTCAGGTGTCTCTGAAGCTGAAGATGCTGCTGGTCCAAACAATGTTGTTAACAAATGTTGTGAATGTAAATATTGCCATTGGGTTAGATCTGATAGATGATATTTCTCTCTTAACGCAGTGTATGTTAAAATTCATCTTCATCATGTATCAGTTGATCCAAAGTCAATATCCCCGCTTCCATCCAATTTTTCCATATTGCCATCTTTTTCCCAATTTTTAATACTGGGTTTCCCCATAAAGTCAATTTAGCATGGGAAAAGGGGTCAAATCTTCTTTTATTGGACCTTCCATGCCGTAACGTTCTGACACAACCATTTCCAGACACACCGGAGTTCTGTTGTATTTTGACCCTAATCCTGTCCATCCAACCAAAGGTGCTATATATGTATATTCCAACATTGCCCAAATTGGAAAATTAACACCAGTTGTTGGCTTCCAGTATTTAATACTTGACAATAGGTCACCTTGATGATACAGCTCCAGACTTGGAAAACCGAATCCTCCCTCATTAATTGTTAGTTGCATTTTCTGTAAAGATATCCTTGGAATCGAAGAACCCCTAGAAATTTTCTAAACAACTTATTTTATGAAAATATTTTCCAGATATATGAACTGGGATTCTTCTCAGAATATAAATCAGTCTGGGAATAATATTCATTTTGAGAGTGTTCACCTTTCCCCAAAGAGTGAGGTTTAATGACTCCCATCAATCGATAACTGAAGAAACCCCTCTATATATTTTATTTATATTACGTGTTACTAACTGATGTACAGTATGTCTTTTGGTATGCACATACCTAGATATTTAATGGATTCGGTACAAATACGGAATTGATATTCCTTAATTGAATGGGTAACCAAATTTTCACCTATTGGCATCAGTTCTGATTTGGACCAATTAACAGAGCATCCTGCCATTTTACTAAAGGCACCTATCCTTTGCATCAACCCTGGAATAGTAATGTGAGGTTCAGAAATAAACCAAAGTATGTTGTCTGCAAATAAAACCAATTTGCGTTCCACTGAATTATGTACTATTCTGTAGGTCTCCCAGTGTTGTCTAATAGCCCAAGCCAAGAGCTCCACGCAGATATTAAAAAGCAAAGGTGAACATGGGCAACCTTGTCTGGATCCTCTAAATAATGGGAAAGTAGCGGAAAACACACTGTTAACCTTTATTTTAGATATGGGCGACTCATCTAATATCTTAATCCATTTTATGAATTCCAAAGGAAATCCGAACCTGTTTCATATGGCAAACGTACTGTTTATATATTTTGTCAGAGGCTTTTTCAGCATCTAATGATAAAACTACAAAATGATCTTTGTTTTAATTCAAGTCTATTAAATCTACAACTAACCTAATGTCTGCTGCTTGCCTAGTTTTTATAAATCCTGCTTGATCATTCTTAATAACAAACGATATCACTTGCTGTAATCCAATTCCTAACACTGCTGTTAAGATCTTTTTATCAGCATTAATCAATGAGATTGGATGATAATTAGCACATTGAGTGTGATCTTTACCTGCTTTTGGTATAACTGTAATATAAGCCTGATTAAATGCCGCTGATGAAATTCCCTTATCAAATATCTCATCATACAAGTGACCAGGTTTTAGCACCAAAAGATCTATAAATGTTTTATACCATTCTATAGGAAATCCATCCAATCCTGGTGTTTTACCACTTGCCATTTTTAAAATTATTTGTTTAATCTCCACCTCAGATAGTGGAGCAAATAAAAATTGTTTTTGCGCATCATCTAAATGTGGTAGGTTAATTTTATTTAAAAAGGCCTCTATATCAATACATTCTCTGGTTTGCTATATAATTCTGAAAAGAATTTCAAAAATTGACAATTTATATCCATTGCAGGTTTATATATTTCATCCCTTTCACCTCTAATAATTGGAATCACTGCCCTGTCTTTCTTTTCCTTTAAGTAACTAGCCAAAATCTTACCGGGTCTTTCGCCAGGCTCCCGGTATCTCTGTTGTAAACATGCTAGCATGAATTCTGTCTGAGCAAGTAGGTGAATTTGGCAGAATGTGTACCAAAGATGGGGAAATAGGTGGAGAAATGCTAAGACCTGCAAATGCTGTTAGAAAGTTAGTGGCCGGCTTGTGATCTGTTGTGAGGAGTGATTTTGCTGTTGTTGAAAGAAGTGGAAATGGTGGAGTATCAGAGGGTCTTTTGTTATAGGATAATATATAAGAGAGTATTTTGAGAGCTAATATATAAGCTAATATGTAAGAGAGAATATATATTATCTCTCTTATATAATATAAGAGAGATAATACAGTATATAAGAGAGTTATACGGAAGAGAGAGTTGGGCACATCAGGAGAAACATCCAGGCGAGTTTACTGCAGCGGGGAGCGGGTGCTGCAAAGGGGGCCGAGCCCTGAGCGGGGTGAGCGTGGACGGAATGCAGCAGTGAGGGACCAGCGACTGTAGACCCTGCCGGGGTTGTTTTGTCATAGAAGGAGAATGAATGAATGGATGGATGGATGGATGAATGAGGACTGAATTGCAAACCTGGTATACGGAAGATGCGTAAGTGGGTTGAGGCCAGGGGAAGTAAAAGACTCGAAAGTCGTGGCTGGATGGAGCTGATGAGATTCTCAAAATAGAAAGGTGATTAGTCGAGGTGGAAGCAAGAATAGTTTACAAGGGCAGAACGGCATGAGGAGTTGAACTGAGTGGTATCGGTGCCAACTCGATTGAGGGACATTTCCTTTTCTTATCTCACGTCTTTGGCCATTTCTCGCTCCCCAGAAAATGCAATCTAGACGTCCTTGGCCGTCCGGGGGGCTGCTACCGCAGCCCTGAAGGAGGCTCGGAGGCCTGACGGGTATCCTTGCTGCTCTCTGCAGGAAGAGCAAGAAGGAATACGGTGGCACGCCTCTGCTCGCCTGATCCTTTCTTACACTAAGTACTTGGGGTAACGATTGTCTGCTTTCTTTGAAACTCGGCAGTTAGGTG
Organism: Liasis olivaceus; assembly: GCA_030867105.1. NCBI lineage: Eukaryota > Metazoa > Chordata > Lepidosauria > Squamata > Pythonidae > Liasis > Liasis olivaceus. Next base: position 81,048,313 of record CM061355.1, read on the forward strand.
GCCTCCCTTGAGCAAAGGGACTGGAGGGAGCCCTTTCACCAGATCTTATTGGATGGGCAGATAACTATGGGGAGTCAGGGGTCCTGCAGGCATTCAGGGCCTCAGCCATGAGGGGCCTCAAAGTAACCGCCAGCACCTTGAACTGCACCCGGAAACCAACCGGCGACCGGTGCAACTTTCAGAGTAGTGGTGTTCTCCGGGTGGATCGGGAACACCCACAATTACTGAAGCCACTGCAGAGCCAGCTGCAGCTGCCGAATGCTCTTCAAGGGTAGCCCCTTATAACACGTGCTGCGGTGGTCCAGTTGGGCGGTGGCTGTGAGTGGCGCCTCAGCGACGGGTTCTTCCATTCATTACCTCTGGCCAGCCTGGTCAGTGATCAAGGGTGATGGAGTTGCAGTCTCAAAGGTTTGGTTGCTTGTGGGGCCTTCTCGGGGGTGACCTGGAACTGATCTGGCTAAGCTTGTGTGGAAGCCACCATTACGTGACCAGCTGCTCTTGCTTCTCGTGGGCGACATCGGTTTGCCCGAGAGGCCTGCTGAGCGAGCGGCCCTCGTTTCTCCATTTCGGAGCTGATCTCAAGCAGTTGTAGAAAAACTGCGTTTACCTGGACTCAACGCCACCGTCACCCCAGCGCTTACGCAGGGCAGGTGGCTTTGGCAAGCTCTGTCCTCTGATCTCCAGCTCTGATGATATAAACCTGGCTTGGCAGCAGCGGGGGTTGGGCTGCAAAGCTCCCCCCCCCCCCCCGCAAGTTTCCACTGTCGAACTGAGAAGAATAAGAGCGGCCCTGGAAAGAGGAGTCGGTTACCACCTCACAGCCTGTTCTGTGTTTCATTCCAGAGCACAGGAAACAGGATACGGTGAGTAATTTAAGCTGTAGAAATGAGGAGTCTCGCTGGATCTTAGGAGAAGCTTCTTCGCAGGTAGCGAGCGCCTCTTCACTGTGTACAAAAGGGGTTGTGAGCCAGGAGTGTGATGCAGTTGCGAAGAAGGCAAATGCCATTTTAGGCTTCATCAACAGAAGGACAATTTCTAAATCCAGATAGTTATTGTTCCCTTTATTCTGCCATCTGCTTAAGGATCACGGGTTCTGGGCACCACGTTTCTAGCCCTGGAAAAAGATGATGGGGTGTGTGTGTATAATTGCTGTGTCCTGAAAGGTGTCAGGCAGGGGAAGACCAAGAGCTGCTTCTCTTGTCCAGATGGAAGTTACAGAAAGGCAGAACCAAGGGAAGTTTAGAAAAACGGGCTTTGCGCTGGACAGAACCATTTGGGACCCAAGCGATGGTGCGCTCCCCTTCCCTGGACGCGCTCCAGCAGAGGCTTCGTGGCCCTCCTTCTGGGGGGCTTCATGTGGGATTCCTGCCCTGAGCAGAAGGTTGGGCTGGATGGCCTCAGGGGAGCCTTCCAGTGTGACTCCCGCTAACCACGAGAATGGCCCGCCATGCCAAGGGTGCCTCTGAGGCAGAGGTGTGGCATGGCTTCCAGGCAGACGGCCCTCCCCTCGACCTCCCCACTCAGGTATCCGGGGGCCTGAACTGAGAGAGGGTCTGCACCAGCAGCTGCTGAGCGGCTCTGCTTGCCTCTCTGAATCTTTAAGCCCCCCGGGTGACCCTTGTCATCGCTCTCTCGGGGACCAGCTTTTCTGCAGGAAACGTTGCTTTGCGTGGCTGCTGCCTGAAAGGGAAGCGCGTCCCGTGCCCTGCAAAGAAAGGAATACGCCGCCTGACTTTTCTGTAGAACGGATCTGAAATATTTATAGAAATGCGCTAGCCTCTTTTGATGCAGCGTGATGCTTTGGTACACCCTAGACCCAAAGGCCGTCCCTCTCCTCTCCCCCCAAATACGTCCGGAACAGAAGGCTTCTTGCAGGGCTCTGGAGCCCTCCTCCCGCCCCCTCCCGCCCCCCTTCCTAGAAGAGGCTGCGTAAGAGGCTGGAGCCCCCTTCCCCGGCTCCCTTCGCCAAGGACGCCTGGTGAGCGTGAGGGCCGCGGGGGGGTTGAAGCTGACCTCCTCGAGTGAAGGCAACCGTCTGACCCAGGCCTTTACCATCTGCAGAGCTGCTGGACTGCAATCCCATTATCCCCACCCAGAAATGCCCAAGCTGATGGTAACAGCTGCACCCTGGATGTATTAGGCCTGCTTTTTAGATTATTTCCTTTCTGAATTATTTCTTTTTAATATCTGTAAAACTTAACAGGGCGCAACATACATACATATTCACCGCCCTATTTCTTTAGGGAGCAAGAACCATTATGTAAAGTGCCAGAACGAGTAAGGTATCATAAGCCCAGGAAATTAATGATAAGATAAACAAGAGGAAACATAGCTGAACCAAACGGATACCCGTAAATACCCTTCACGATCCCTCGCCATCGTTTCTATCCTTGCCAACCGTCACTCAGAGCATCGCCTTTTGCTCTCACTTCTCCCCTTCTCAGGATCTCATAGAAGCCCGACTTCCTTGGTCCTCCGTTTCCCTCCGAGCTCTTCCTTCACACGTGTGTTTGGTGATCCTCGTTCATGCTGTCCACACTGCCAGACCACCTCCATGTGTTCTTTGGGAACCAATCACTCAGCTTGGACTTAGTCAACATTCATTTAGCCCCGTCCACCCTTTGCTCCTTCTGCCCCACACCCTTCTTAAGTACGCCTTTCCCACTGCCTTCATTTTGATGCTCCTCGGCAGGGTTCCTCAACCGTGGCAACTTTAAGACCGGTGGACTTCAAGGCTGGCTGGGGACTTCTGGGAGTTGAAGTCCACCGGTCTTAAAGTTGCCACAGTTGAGGAACCCTGCTCCTCATGATATGCCCAACTCTCTTTTCCTTGCAGCAAAATGGACAGAAATACACTCTTATGCAGAGCCATCTTCACTTTTTTTGGGACAAATATCCATCCCTTGCACCAGATCATATATTACCTTCTACAGTACCAGCATTTGTACATCCTAAACTTTCTCCATCTGTTTTCTCCATCATTTCCCAAGGCACATCTATCAAGACACCCAAATTCATCTATTTGCCCTAGTTTTTTGCCATTTACGTATCGCTTGCAATCCTTCACTTCATTTTCCTGTCAAATGCAGCTGTCTTGGTCTTTAGTACATCCATTTTCAAGCCCGTGCCCTTCATGCTGTCATCCAATCCATAGGCGTCCAGTGCAAACTGCGACGATGAAGAAAGTGACAAAACGTGCGTTACAATGTCATGACACAAACTCTGGCCTTTTGTCCCTGTGTCCCAACATCAGCCGCGGTACATCAGTCGTGAGGTTGGGGCCATGAGACACAGTTCTTCATTTCCCTCCAGCTCCCCTGCAAACACCTGGGATGGAGACCCCCTAACATCTGCTGCAAATCGTTCAGCTCCTCAGCCAACAGCGCAGCATCGTTTGTACACAAAATGATATGCACGTCCACGTCCACAGCCAAGACTCCTCTGATGTCACCGCAAGCACTCCGTATACATGTACCCAGAAATCCAGCAAAGAGCCGCTGAGTGACCTTGTTTTATCCCCTGCTCAGTGCCGAACCAGCCCATTGGCAGCCCACCGCATCACGTCCATCCCCTCCGCTCTGATTGCATTCAGCAGCCGAACTCCATAACCGTTCGACGCGTTCTATCATTCAAGAGCCTATTCGCTTTATGACAGATTTCCTCCGAATCCCCAAATGTGCCATAAACTTCCTTTCTCATATTAACATGTTTACAGTGACCCGCTCAAGAGCAAAACGCTGGCTGGCACGTTCCCTGCACCGCACGGAGCCGCACTGCCCTTCCCAGATTCTGCCCCGGTTCCCTCTCGGAGCCCTTGGGTTCGAATTCTGCCCGAGACCTTCCCAGGCACACTCCCAAGCGGTCCCAGCCCTCTTTGCTCCCCTTCTCTTTGCAGAGGGAAGGGATAAAGCCACCCGCCCAGCTGCCGGGTGCAGATGCCGCCACCCTACCCAGTAAACAAGCTGCAGCACTCCTTCGCAAGCATCTGCCCCAAAGCCTTATCCTTCTCCCGTGTTCTTCCCAGCACTGATGACATGCTTTCCACTGTTTTTTCTTGAACGCCAAGACGTGTAGCATTTGTTTCGACTCCACTCTTGGACACATCATTATCGTGGCTGTGCAGACCTCTAAAATACCCTGCCTAGCATTCCCTCCCTTCAGTTTTGTCCCAAATCATGGCCTAACTTTATTCTCCATTCCGCTCACACTGCAAGAGAACCCTTGTTCAGCTCCTCTTCGCTCACTTCCATGACAACCTTTTATTTCCCCAAAAGCCACTCTGCACTGTCTCTGCCTCTTTTCATCCTACCTGTCCTGTGGTCTCTGGCTACGTGCTTGGGAGCTCTCTTGACTCTCTGTGCACATTATACAATCATCCTTATTGTCTGAAGCATTCCTTTATGTGCCTTTTCCCCTCATCCACAGCCTCCCTCCCACATCCCACCAAGGGTCCTCTCGCTCATCTCCCACTGGGATAACTCCCCAAACTTCTGTGGCATTCAGTAGCGTAACCCTTTTCACTCGGCTGCAAGGCATTTCCACTCCCTTTTTTCTGATGCCCACTTTCCATGCATTCTTTTGCAAGGTTAATCTGGTCCTTTTGCATAATGGACTCGTATTGCCCGTTCCTGTAGTTGTTCCACTTCCACTTTAATTCCTTTCACTTCCTTCCTTTTCTTCATAACCATTTCCCCAGCATCCCACCCTCGACGCTTCCAGAGAATTCCTTTTTCACATTCAGAACCCCTCATCCTATTAATGCCCTCGCTCCTTCATCGTAAACAGTCAGATCTATCTTATTTTTAAATTTCTATTTGTTCCCACTGAAGCCATATTCTCAAAGCAAACAGAGCTTTTTCCAAACAGATAGTTACCAAATTATCACCGTTTCCATTTATTCTCAAGTCTCCTAATAGCCTAGTCATTTTTTCTGTACCTGGCAGAATAAATTTTTTCCCTTAGATCACATTGCATCAAGGCGTTGTAGACACCCGGGCGTTCAAAAACCCAAGGGCTCGGAGATGTAGAAAGCAATGAAGCTGTAGGACAAAGTTGCCGCTACTGCCTGCTTAGAAACGCCCTTGTTAGTAAACTCAAGGCTTGCGTTCTTCGGCCCCCTTCTTCCGCAAGCCATTCTGCTTGGGGCAGCTCCCGTTGACTCTTGTTTTGTAATGGCCAGACAGGAGGTCTAGATGATTTCCTCTGAGGGTCACATAGCCTAGGTTATCAGCCTTGGGTTCAGGGTCTGAGCTAGGCTTAGCCACCTACCTGCTATGGAGAAGGCCCACGGTGGCCAATGGACCTTCAGCACAACCACCGCTTTGCCCCAGGCAGGCTCTCTTTCTTCTGCGCAAAGGAGGATCTCCACTCGGGGGATGACTTGGAAAGCCAAGAGGTGTTAACCGAACCCCATCAACTAGGAGGCTCCTGCAGGGTACAAGCACGTCCTCAGGACTCGAGGGAGAAAAAAGGAAAAGAAGGGAGTTCATCTTCACTTTCCCCGTCAGCTGGGGAGCAGCACTGCCAACGAACAAAGGCCTCCTGGGAACCCGGCTGGGGAGGGCTGGTCTAAGGACAGCCGAGCCCAAGGCCGCTCCCGCCCCCCTCTTGCTGGCTGACCAGCACAGGCTGAGAAGGCGTTTTCCCACCCAGGCACCCTTCCCAAGCCCCTCCAGCACCTTTAATCGATTTGGAGTACGTCTGAGTTGCCCTTCCTGTGGGCCAGATCCGCAGCAGAAGCAGGCAAGCTTTAGAAGCGCGGGAGGTGGGAAGGAAAGAACTCTCTGAGCGGTCCTGGAAGCCGGCTTCGTTGGGAGGAAGCAGCATCGTTCATTCCCATTTGTGCGGGGGGAACATTTAAATAGCTCTTAGGATCTTGCTGGCACCATGCAGAATAATAAACATAGAGGTCCAATACTGAGGTTGGCGCTCACATTGTCCTTTCCCCTTTCTTTTCTGTCCTTGGCCTGTTAGCACAGCACCTGAGACCCTCGGGTCGGGGGCCATGATATTTTGTTTCCCGTTTATTCAGAGGACAAGCTGATCTTGGCTGATGAAACTTTATTTCACCACAATAAGTATAACACTATAGTAGAGTTAGTTGTTTCTGGGGGCGGGGGGAGATAAAGAAGGGGGCTGGGAAGGACTTCGTATTGGAGCAGAAAGAGAGGGCCACTGTCTTTGTACCGTTGGAGGGCTCTTGACAGAGGAAGTTGCTCCAAAGGGAGGAACTGAGCCAGTGGCTGGAAACTGAAACCAGGTTTCGCTCAGCCATCACGGTAAAGACGCGCCAAGAAGCTCTCTGTGATGGTGAAGGCCGTTGCCCGCAAGAGGTGCGTAGCCCGCCTGCAGAAGGAGGTTTTGAAACAGAGGCCGGATAAGGATGCAGTAACTGGAACCAAGCGGTAGAGCTGGCATTTAGCGGCAGGTTGGGCCAGGTCGCCCTAAGGTCCTACCCATATTACACGGTTGAACTGAATTCACCCGTTTTTCTGTCCTTGCGCAGTACATGGAATCATCAAGCAGCTTAATGTGCTGAGCTCACACCACACACCAAGACACACAAAGCAGACTACGGTTCACTCTATCCAAGCACAGGCGTCCTGTAGCCGTCTCAGTGCCCTCACGAGCATCGTAATGTCATCGTGCAAAGGATCCAAATGGTTGAACTTATGGAATTTGATTGATGATGTCATGATGCACGTGACGCCATTTGTCAGAATGGCATCATGTTGCGTCATTTGCACAAGAGGTCACAATGCACATAGCATCCCCCGCCTCCCCCACAAGCGACCACAAAACTGAGCGCAGTGCATTGTGCGAATTCGGCCGCACGTCTCCAGCTGGCCCAGTGAAGTGAATAGTGCAGCCTTCGTGTTTGTGGGTGGGGAAGTATTTGGGGCAGAGAGCGCCGAGTGTTGCTCAAGCTGTGCCTCCATGGACCCTGGGGCCCTCAGCGAGGGAGCGGAGCATGGACTGGCCTCTGGGATGTGGGCTGGATTGGCTGGGTTTACCCAGGGCCCGTCACACGAATCATGCCAAACTCACAAAGCATCTTTCTCAGCTTGGTGCCCACAGCGGACATCTCCTGTGGGCATGCTGGCTGGGGAGGACGACAGCTGCAGTCTCACGCGTGTGGTGGGAGGCTCTGGCAGCAACCTGGCTACTCTCTCTGGAGAAAGCCTCCATCTGTCCTGGCCGGCCCCTGATCTGGCGGGTGGGTGGCATTGTGGGCATCTCCTGCTTTGCATTCCAAGCGCTGCTTTAATTGCTTCACAAAAGCCACCCTTAATTTGAGCGTCTTTTGCCAAGGATCCTTAATTGCCAAACTTTTCCCTTTTGTTAGCTTGTTAAAAAGCCTGCCTTAAATATGCCATTTTCAGCAACCGGCTTTCTTTCGATTCAGCATTAATTCCACCTCCCTTTTCATGAATTAATGATTCTAATTCTCCCGCCCAACCTGAATGCGTTACTGGGCACATTTGATGCTCCTTCTGCATATTTTCATGCTCTCCCCACACACAGAACTGTCCTGTAGGACGCTGTCACCTTTCTCCAGCAGGGCAGATGAGCAACTGCGAGGTCTCCCCCAGGAACACAAGGCTTTGCACCGATGTGAGGAAGGTGGTAATACCATGTTGCCGTCGTTCTCTGCTTGCCAGGCCTGGTGGAGTGAGACGGCACCCAAGATGCCTTTGGCCTAGAAGATGGATTTGAGATGGGAAACGGAATTTTTGATAGTAAGGCGTAGCACACGCTTCAGCCCTGGCTGTCCCCTAAGCAGTATCTGTTTAGCTGTAGAGTTGAGTGGGCGCAAGAGGGACACTGAGGAGGGGCTCCAGCTGAAGTGCTTCCCTCCCCCAACAAGGATACCACTTCAAGACACCCTCTAGACCTCCAGGAGCTTTGCTCCTATGCTCCCCGGCCAGCCAGCATTTCCAATATGCCTGGATGACTGCAGTGCCCAAGACGCAGACTCTTCTTCTCAGTCTGAGGAGAGAAAGATGCTGTGGCAGAGACACCCTACAGAGCAGCACCTCCATTCTGGCATCGCCCTAATTCAGAGCTGCAAAAAGCATGGCCTGCCAGCACCCCACTGGGGGCCCACAGAGACTCTGCTGAACTGGGTGGGGCTCGAAATATTGGGAGTTTCTAGGAGGAGTTAGGAAGTTTAGGGTTATTAAGAATTGTAGAGGTCTAAGGTGCCGTTTCACCCCTCACGACCCCTGAATAAATGAAAACAAATATGGAATCTTAGCCATGTTCACATGTGGAGTGCAGCTCTTTTGTGCGTCTTGCAAAGCCTGAAGTGGCCTTTGAGCCAATGGAAGTTGTGCACCCCGGCCTAAGCCATGTTTAAGGAAGCCTGGCCATCACTTGAAGGGGGTTTTCAAAGCATGGTCTGTGTTAATGAGGCTTTGGTGTCCTAACCAGATTGATTTGCCGTCCAAGCAAGATACCGCCAATGTTGCACGGCAGAAGCCAGAAGCAGGCCAGTTGCTCAAAGCCCAGCTTTGTGCTGAATTCATGGCTCTGGGAGCTGTGGCGGCCTCCACTTCCAGTAACAGAGTCTTCTTCAGCACAGGCAGGTGGTGTGTGTGTGTGTGTGTGTGCGTGTGTAGATTCAACCTTGGAACTTCTGCTGCAAAGCTGCTGCTTCACTATTGCTTTGCGGTCACTTCTCAATCACAGCCTGTCCAATCAAACCAGGTTCACGAAGCACGCACAGATGGACAAATCCTAGCACAAGCATTCAAACGGAATTAATGAAATGGATGGCAAAACTTTTCCGCTGTTGCCAGACACTTTACAGTGCCAGAAGATTTTTTTTCACATCCGAAAAGGACAGTGAGGTTTCCCTGGTCTGTTAGAGTCATTCTTTGCTCATCATCTGTTGGTGGCCGGGGGGAGAACAAGCATCCATTTCACTGACGGGAGGAGCGCTTGGCGACTCTCTTCCAGACATTTTCCAACTGCCAGATGGGATTTCTTGTGAATTGTCACTGCATCGAGTGTGTCCATGGGCTAGCATCTTCTTGTTTGAAGGTGTGAATTCTAGATGGAGTGATGTTTGTTGAGAAACTCCTACATCATGCATGGTTGTCTATTTTGGGTTGATTCAGTTTTAACTAGAGAGACAGATGGTTGGTTGGTTGGTTGGTTGGTTGGTTGGTTGGTTGGACAACACCCAACTCCCATCGACACTGGACGGCTCACAGAATAAATCAATTAGTACATCATTCTGAATTAATGATTGACAGCACCTTCTACAGCAGTGTTTGTCAACCTTGGCCACTTGAAGATGTGTGGACTTCAACTCCCAGAATTCCCCAGCCAGCCATGCTGGGAATTATCACCCTCCAGGCCAGTGTTTCTCAACCTTGGGCATTTGAAGATGTCTGGACTTCAATTCCCAGAATTCTGGGAGTTGAAGTCCAAGCATCCTCAAGTGCCCAAGGTTGAGAAACACTGTTCTAGAGTCATCCAATCATCCCCAAGCCAAAATAGCAGTAATGTGAACAAGCTTTACACTATTTTGGTGATGGCTGGGTGATAATATGAAGACACTATAAGTCAGAATTGAGCACAATGTCACAGATTTCACCCAGTCTCATCTTCTGGGATGTTTCTCTGAGCCCCCATCTTTCCCAGGCCCCCAAAATCTCAACTTTAATGCCCAGATGAAACTTTAGACCTACCCCAGTGCAGAGCTGAATAATGCATACTGTATATGCTTACCTTGGCGCATTCATCTTTAAACACTACTTCTCATCAGGTCTGTGCACAGTGCGGCCAGTTTGGCCTCACAGCGCACCCATTGGAGTTGTCAGCAAAAAAGGAAGGCCTGAAATGCAGGGGATGAACTTGGCTCCTTGAAGGCATCCATCATTCATAAGGGACAGGAGAGGCTAGCAAAATTCTGACGACGCAGCATTTCACAACATGTGACCTGCCGTGTGCAGGAAAGCTAGTTCTGGCCTCTGCTGCTTCCAGTGCTGGGTTCATAATCTCAGGAAGAACATGGATCGGGACATCACAGAGAGCTGTGAGGTTGGCCTGACTGATTTGGCCACCTCTGCCACGCGTTTCCGGAGCTGACGTGAGAGAAAGACTTGTTGCTGAGGGACAAACACCAGGGTCACTCCTCTGGGGCAACTTTACAGGTCTACCCTATTTTTGATGTGGGAGACCCCCGATCCCCTGTCCTTCCATGAAGCAGGAGCAGCAGTGCTGGAGTTAGGGAGCTCATACAGAACGGGAGATATACTTCAGATCAGGTAAAAGGACCTGTGGATGAACTGCTACTCCTGCAACATAACTCTTATTTACCCCAAACTGCAAGGTGGAAGTTCTTTTGATATCTAGTGTTATCAGCTGTATCCAATATCTTTTCATGCCTGGTGTTGTGCCTGCAGCCCCAAATCCTTAAGAAACTCTGTCTCAGTGGATTTAACTGATTCTTTACAAACTGATAAGCCTACGGCTATTACTTATAAGTATTCATTAAATATTCAAGAGGACAGGACACAGTTTAAGGACCTGACATGTCCTTAAGATGCACTGGGTGGGAATCTGTTTTGCCCACAAGAAGTCCCATTTCTGTAGATTTACAAAGACAAATTAATTCAGCAAAAACTATTTCATCTCTACCGGCCACCCACCCATCCTTCAGGGAATAAATTGATGGATCCAGCTAAGGGCGGGCAGGGCGGTGCTCAAAACGCCAACAGCGGTGGTGCATCTGACGGAACTCCGTGCCTTTTGGCCGAAGGTTGGTTCACATGTTAGTTTTGTTTTGAGACCTGAGGCAGAGATGGCAAGAGGAGAAAGGAAAGCGATACTGAATGCTCTTATGGTAGCCAAGAAGTGGATATTCAGGGATACAGAGGCTGGATCTTTTGTTCCATTTCCAAACAAGCTTCCTATTGCCAGGAGTTTTCAGTGGAGGGGGAGTAGTTAAGAATTTGGTCTGGTGGATCTTTAATTTTCCATTTCTTTTTCTCTTCTAACGTTAGGTAAACCGATTTAAATGCAAACAAATTAACTGTGTGGCGTGGTACGAATATATATGACGAAGTTATTAATTTGCGAGTGACTAATACTCATGTAAATTCTTCCTATTCCTTCCTTCCGCCTTTTCCTTTTTGCAAAGGATTCAAAAAGAAGCTTGGGTGGTGAAAGAGCAGGAAGCTTCGAGGGCCGTCCGTTTCTGCCACGGGCAGGTGCGGGCGAGATGCTTGTTAAGGGGAGACGGAGAGCTCCTGGGAGCAGCACCCCAGGCGATTCCCGCCCGATCCAACTGCCCGGGGAACCCACTCAGTTTTGCAAGGAGCGAGGTTGGGGCCCCCTTTTTCCCCCTCAAAGGACAGGCTTGTTTGCCCCCTCACCTTCCTCTTAAGCAGACTATCTCCCATGCAGTAATTCTCAGGCTGCACTTCTGAGTTTGGGGGAAATCATGTTGTCGCAGGCATTATCTTGAGGGCACTTTCTACTTACACAAATCTGCAGCTCTCAAGAATTACAGAACAGGAAGGGTTTCCTTTCAAGACCAAATGGGATTTGGTGCAATCCTGTTAAAGTATTGTGGTATTTGTGCTCGATGAAGCCAGTTCCTGCATAGCATGATTACACCCTGCGCCCACTCCCATTCACACATGGCGGCTTTAATTCACTGATCTCAGGTGCTGCATGAGATTTTCTAGGACACTTCCAGACGGGGAGCAGCGAGGGCTGCCATCAAAACACATTAAGCAGCAACTCGTGCTTTGTACTTTGAAGAGTTTCTTTCTGCTAAAAAAACAAGATGAAAGGAGCAGTGGGAAAGGACGGTCAAGCTTGACTCCTGGAGTCAGACATGTCCATGGAGTCTTCCAGGCAAGCTGCCTTCTCCTGGGAGGTTCTCGCTTCTACCCTACAGCCCTGAGATTTCCTGGTAGTCCCTCACACTAACCACGTCTTAACCTGCTTAATTTGGGGGTGGGGGGAATCAGCCCAAAAGTTGCCACTGGGAGCTATCAAATGGAAGGTTACCGCATCTCGAACCTTCTGAAGACTTACTGAAAGGGGTGGAGAAGCCGTCCCAGGCTCTAGGTGAAGTAGAACATCTCAAGAGCAAACCAGCGTCATGAAATCAACATCATACCCTGCAGAAGTCTTTTCCCAGGCACCGTGGTGTGCTTTGCTCAGGAGAACTTTCTATCGGATGAGTTAAAGAGGTGATTTCTCTGCTGCTGCTGCGGCGGCTCCTATGGCACCCACCGACCTCAGCTTCAACACGCCGCTTTCCTTTTGATTTGCCACCTCGATGGCTTTTGCGCCGAGCGAGGGCCTGAAGTCGTATAAGTGCAAATAAAAGCAGCGCGATGGAGCTACCCCCGACCTGCCATTGGCTTGTGGCTCTCAGGGTCCTTGGAGGAAGCCCGGACTGGTCAGGGCGAACTCTGGGGGCGGAGTGGCCAGCAAAGCCACCCAGAGCAGAAGACGCAGGGCCTGGTCAGGGAGCCGCCTGCCCACCTGCAGTTCGGCAGGGCCCCCCGCAGTGCTTCTGCCCCCTTGGCTGAATTTCCTCGGACACGCCTCGGTGCCCGTCCGGAGATACCTCCAGGCCCTCCCAGGAGCTGTTCTGAGCGCAGGAGGGAGAGTCCTGTTCTGGCCTGTTCTGGCCCTCTCTGAATGCTTTTCGGATTCTGAAGAAAGAAAGGAAAACATGTTAGTGCCAGGCAAGCGCTGGGGAAGGGCCAGCCGAAGCCGCGTGCAGCCCAGAACTGCCTCCAAGCCAGCTGATGGTGGGGGGTGGGGGGCAGAGATGCCAGCTTGGGAGGGAGGAAACCAGTCCTGCTCTTTGGGCCTCGAATCAAAGCCCGCTAGCGCAGAAAAGAAGTGCGTGGAAACCTCTCCTTTCCGTCTCTCCAGGCCAGGGAGAGTTTCGCTACGCGGGGTCGGTCTGCCAACCAAACTGCCCGTAGAGGCAGATGACTAAGAAGGTTCAAAAAGCCAGCCCACACGTCCTAAGCTCTGCCTCAGTGGGGAGGCTGATGCGCCGGGGCCCTCGTAGTGCTCCCCGCTCAACAGCCCCCCGCTTCCCCCCGGCCGCCCTGCCAACGCCTGCCATGTCCCCTCTGGCTGCTCCGGGGTGGGGTCGTCCTGCGGTGGCGGCCTCCCCAGCAGCTGCCCTCAGCTATCGCTTGGCGCCCCCCCGCCCCGTGATTTTCGGCGTCAGATCCAGGCTTGGGTCAGACGCGGGATGCCCGAAAGGCGTGGCTGCTCCAGAGGGTGGGGCTTTGAATGGTAGCGCTGGCCATCCTTATCCCGGTATTATTCTTTCCCTGGACGCCTAAACATCTGGGCATGGAGGAGGGGCTACAGCTGGGGAGTTTTTACTTCCACTTCCAGGGGACTCCACAGGCTGTGGTCAAGAATGTCAGGATCCCGGCCAGGAGGGTGTGATTGAAGCGCCCCCTGTTTTTATGGGTGCCCCACGGCACAGCTCCAGCCGCAGCGTCACGGGCACCATCTCGACTCTTTTGTCCACATGCTGGGGACGCCCCTGTCTAATATCAGATTTTGGAATTGGCTCTACAGCTTTCCACTTTTCACCTTTTTGGGGTCAAAGTAGAAGGAAAATTTAGAGGTGGGACCGCTGCCTTCCTCTGCGTTTTCAAGAATGGGGTGACCGTCGTTCTGCAGGAGGGAAATTGGCCCCACCGGGAGGCAGCTGAGCATGGATCGTGGCCCAGCGGCTGCTGCCTTGCACAGTGCCCTGAGGCGTGACCCTGCCTTCGCCGACCGAAGCAGCAACGCGCACATCGCACCCCCCCACCCACCCCCACACCCCCCACACCCCTGGGGAAAAAAAGATCACTGCAACAAAAGGACCAAATGAGGCTACTTTCCTTCGGGGGGGGGCAGCAAGGGATGGGTAGCACGTTCGCCGGTGATTAATTTCACCCTTGTGCTAAGATGTGGTTTGCTTAAACTTGATTTATGGCAGGTTTTGTACAGCCGCAAAGGACGGTTTACAAACCACATGGGCCTTGTCCAGACAACCTGCAAAGTCAAAAGTGAGCAACCACATGATGGCTTAGTGTGATAAACAGTTATTTCTGCTGCAAGAGTTGGATGCTGTGCTACTGTTGTTTTAACTGATGTAAACTGCTGCGGAGTTTTGCCAAATAGTAGTGTGTGCGTGTGTGCTTTTAAGTCAAGTTTGCCCACCGTGCAAAGCAAGGAGGGGAGAAAAATGAGAGTTTTGCTGCTCCTTTCCCATCCTGGTCCTTCATATTAACCCAGTTCCTCCTGACACTCTCTCAGCTTCTCTGTTTTCAGGGAACTTCCTGAGTATCACCCCCTCCCCTGCTTTACAGGAAGGAACTCTGGTTGGGTTCTCTTCTTTTTAAAGGAAAGTTGTGATCAGGGGCTGATTAAAGCAGAGGGAGGAAGCCACTTTTGGGCATCACTTACCAACACTGCCGCAGCTGCTAGTCGTTGTACAGAGGCAGTATCATCATCATCATCTACTTCTTCATGTATTCTCTTCAGAGAATGTTCCAGAAATGCTGGTGGTCTAGGATCAATTCAGACTTTGTCCAAATAGCATCACGATGTGTATGTAGTTCCAAGCAAAGCTGTTTTTTGTAAGCTAAATGGTGTGGATTTGAATAATTGAATTTTTTTTCAGCTGATTTGACCATTCTGCGCTCCAATAATTATGGGGAAAACTTTGGCCGGTTTGTTCCATAATCTCTATATTGCAGTTGTTAAGTCCCGATATTTTGCAATCTTTTCCATTTCCTTTTGCACCACTCTGCTGTCATTTCTGCATCTGTAAGACTTGCTCTTCTTCAACCACAGTGATGTCTGGCATGTTGCGTTCTAGACGTTCATCTGGACTTGGAAGTCCCATAAACTGTTGACATGGTCCTTCCGGAGCACCTTTTCAACATTATGGTCACGCCAACACTTGGCGCACTTACTTACTTATTTTTTAGACTTATATGCCGCCCATCTCCCCCACATCGAGTCCACATCTTGTCTCCTAACCTAACCTGGGCAAATGTGCCACCTCATCTCGGTGGTCAACAGCCTTGTCTCTCTCTCTGCATGGTCAACGTGAGTTGCTGTTTCCAGTTTTCTGAATTTTTGTGTTAAGGCATTTGTGGCTTGAGTTTGTCCTCATGCTGCAAATATTGCTCCTTCTGTTTCTTTTTGATGGAGCCAATCTGAAGCCTTGCCAAACTGTGTTACTCTTCACCTTGCCTTCAATTTTGGATACAGACCAGGCAGAAGTTGTTGTTCTTATGCTTTCAGAAAATGCTCTTTTTCTGCAGAGGCTTGGTCCTTTTTCCCAAGCAGTAACACCTTGCAAAGAGGCTCTCCGTCCCTTGCCTGGGGGCCCAGCTGGGACTTCATCTCCTCCTCCTCCTCCTCTCCCTCCTCCTTCCTCCCTGAGGCCGCGAAGGGGGTGGAGACCTGCTTCTCCCCTCTCGGTGCTCTGAATCGGTCAGGCCGTCCTTCAAGAGACCTGGAGGGACCTCGGCCCCACTTTGGCCTTCAGGGGCTATGGCAAGCACGTAGGCACCCCAGTTTGGGGAAGAGGGTGGCAAAATATGGCTGCTTTCTGGACTGCAAATTATAGCAGTTAAAGTGCTTCCTGTCTGATCTGATGGCCTTACGGCTCTAATAAAGCATTATTATTATTAATCATAATTAATATAATTAATTACAGCTCTAATAAAGCATTATTATTAATAATAATAATTAATAATAATAACCATAGGGGGGCGTCTTCATTCTAGTTCTAAGGGCAAGGGGAGAAGCTAATGCAGTCGGTCCTGAGCGTGGGTTGAGGGGCTGGTCTTGTGGCAAACAGTGGCCCCATTTTTCAGGATACACCAGCTGATTTTCACTGGATTTCCAGCACAAAGGCTTCTGAGAATCGATGGGTGCCCATTCAGTGAAATGTCAGAGCATGCATCAAAATGTCAGGACGTGGGCTTTCACCGCAGCGGCGCGCCTGCCTCAGCACACGTCCAGTCCTCGGCCGCGGCTACCCGGTAGCCGTCCGCCTCTGCGCAAAGCCGGTCCTCAGCCGACGGGCTTTCTTTGTCTGCCGGTCGTGGATGCTGGCAGCCGGGCAGTATTCCTCTGGTTATTATTTCAATTTACACCTCACCTTTCTGCCCAGATGGCACCAAGCCGTGTTCGGTGGGAAAGAAAATATTTTCTCACACGAGGCGGAATAACCCAATATTTGAGACGCAGCGGCAGCGGCATGTTTAGGTACCGTTACGCGGAGGAGGCAAATCCAGGGTGTTCAGTGTGCCGTTACTGTACTAAGCTCAGAAGAAGCTAAGTCTTCAGGGCCAAGGCTCAACCAAGGCTGGCTGGGGAATTCTGGGAGTTGAAGTCCACACATCTTAAAGTCGCTGAGGTTGAGAAATGCTGCTTCAGAGGCAGCTGTGCCTGTCCTTCTCCCCTAGGAAACCCTCACACCTTCCCTTTGGGCTTCCAGGTAGAGGTTAAAAGAGGCTCGATGCTTTCAGATTCTTTGGCACTCACATTCAGGTTCAGTCGTAAGAGTGCCCGGCGTTGCAGCTGGCACTGGTCCTCTGTGTAGTGCCACCTGTCATGGGGATGAAACCTAAGCCTGGATTCAGATGGGAAGGAATCACTGCCCCCTCCAAGCTCCTTCTCTTAAGAAGCGGGAACTTATTCGGGGCAAGGACCCAACTGATTCCAGGCAAGCTTGTTGGCGCTGTGTGCCCACGGGGGGTACAGCCATGACCCAAAGGGACTGAGGTGTCCAGCTCTGGCGATGAATTTCTAAACATGTTCATCCCCAGACAAGTAGAAGGCCCTAAAGCATTGGACTGGGTAGGTTCAAGATGTGTCTTGCACCCCCGAGGCTTCTGCAAAACTATTTCGGCCCAGACGTGGAACATGGTTTTTGTTGTCAGATCATGGGCATGTTCTTTGGTGGACGGTAGTAGAAGAGGGAATTGTGGGGGCAAACACACAGAAAAAAACCCTCGTTTGCTGCTGTCTCCAACTGCAATAGTGGAGATGGTTGGACTTCCAGATGCTGGTGAACAGTCAGGTGCAAAACAGCACAGCCAATCAGGAAGGGGGTGGAGGGGACCAAATGGCAGATTGTTTGGGGGGTTCCCCACGTTTCTTTTTCCTACGCCAAGAATAAATCCTCCCCCTATTCTCCTATGGAGGCAATGGGTCCCCTCAGCAAGAAGCCTTTGCATTATTCATTTTCATCCTGAATTCAGAGCTCTCGCTTTTTCTCTTGCCTTCACATCCGTAGATCTCTCTCTCCGACTCTCCTTTTATAAAGCAAGAACCAAGCCTAAGGAGGGCCACGATTTTCTTGCTGGGCATACGTCAGTCCTAAATATCAGAAACGAGGCAGGCGTTTGAGCCCTGTCTGGCCCGGGGAGCAGGGAGCAATTTCTCCGGGTAGGGGCCCTTCATTTTGTTTAGGGCTTTAGAGGCCAGGGCCAACACCTGGAATTGCACCCAGTGGGCAACTGCTAGCCAGAGCAAATCCTCCAGGAGAGAGGGAAGATCCCACGGGGTCCCGGAGCCTTGCGCTGGTCAACAGCCCGGCTGCCACATTCTGCCCCAGTTGCAATTTCAGGGCCCATTGCAAGGGGAGCCCCACATAAAGCACACTGCAGTAATCCGGGGGGCTGCAGCCAAGGTGTGGATAAGTGTTGCGAAGCCCCTCCGGCTCCACGAGCGCTTCAGATGTAAATTTAGCGCTTTCTGATCTCCACCTCAGGGGAGGCTGTTCTTCCTGCTCCAGATCAGTTCTGTGCAGGACAGATGGGCAGAGAGAGAGTCTCATGCTCCTGAAATAAGCCACCCGGTAGAGGGTCTTTTCCCCATCCCCCCAAATAACGACAGGCATTCGCACCCCTCTGAGACAGGCAGCAAAAGCAGCTTGGTGTCAGGCGCTCTGCATTGTTGCGGCATCTCATAAACTCCGTGCTGGCTTCCACGGGTGTGCAGAGGGTGTCCGGAGGGTAGGTCAGCTCGGACATCGACAGACAGCCCAGAGATTAACCTGCCCATTCTGGAGAATTGCAGCAGTGGAGGGGGGCTGAAAAGTCACCGATGGTCCTTCGGCCTGCTCCAGAGCAGAACTGCGCTCGGCTCCCTCCCCTTCTCCGCCTCCTCCTCTGCCCCTTGGAAGAGAAGAGGGCTGCATTTCTAAAGGGCTTCCCTCCGGTGCCCCGGCGGAAGCGGAATCGCACAGGGCTCTGGCGCATGCCAGGCTGGGCAGAGGGGCAGCGCTCCTGCCCTGCCTGCGTCTGACCCTCTCCCTTTGCGTCTCTCCTTGGACAGAAGTGTCTGCGGCTGAACCCCGATGTCCCCATTTGGACCTCCAAGCAGCGCGTCCTCTGCACCTTGAACCACAGCCTGAAGGACGTGCTCAACTACGGCCTCTTCCAACCAGCCTTCAACGGCCGGGCGGGGAAGTTCCTGGACGAAGAGCGCCTGCTGAGGGAATACCCCCTGAATCCTGACACCCCGGTCCCTTACCTGGAGGTACTTACTGGCTTGCAGGCGCGGCCTCGTCGGGGGGCTACCCTCCCCACCTGGCAGCCTCTGCCCCCCGCCTGGGCTCACGTGCCCCGGGGCCCGGCAGGCAGCTTTGCCTAGGGCTCGGGAGCTCCTCGGGGGTCCAGGGAGTGCCGGCCGCTCCCTCAGATTGACTCCATTTGAAAAAGAGGCCTCGCCAGTAGAGATGTGGGGCCAGAGTGGCCAAGTGCTGGGAGGCCAGAGAGGAGCCCCCGCTCAACCCAAAGCCCAGGGAACCGGCCTGGGCAAGGCAGGGGTCCTGCCAAGCAAAGACGGGGCTGTCCCTTTGGAGGATTCTGCAGAGCACAGGCCTCCAGCCCCACTCCCCATCAGCACAGAAAGCTCTCTGTGTCAGAGGCCTTGCAGGGGCGCCGGGCTGGGGGGCCGGGGGGCGGGTGGCTCCTGGGACAGCAGAGCCCTGCACACGGTGGGTCTGGCAGCCGCTCGCCTGTGGCAGAGCCACCCCGGACTCCAGCCGAGGGCTGGCTGTGCTGCATCCGCACGAGCTGCTCAGCCAGATCCAGATGACCAGGTTGCGACTTAGTGCGACGTGTGAAGAGAGGCTGGAGAGGCTCAACAGGGGCTGGGGGGGGCTGCCCAGGGGAGCCCGACTGCCCTTCGCAAGGAAAGGAACAGGTTTTCTGCCCGGCAGAACTCCTGACCGGAAGGATCTTGCTCCCGATTCCTTGTTCTCAATAAGTGGGATGGGTCTGGCTATAAATGGAAATGCCCCAATTGACCCCTTGCTGCTGTGGGTTCCTTGGTGATCTGGTTAATTCTTATGCTGGCCTCAAGCAGCTACTGAAAGCCCCTCTTCAAAGAGAACTTTTGCATTTGGCACTGGCAGGGGAGAAACTGGGAGCCTGGCTGGGGGCGCCTCCCCGAGCCTTGTGCAAAGGATCGTGAGCGGCTACCGCCTGCAGCTGGGACTTTCCCTTCGCGGTTCTCTCTTGTGGTTCCTTCCCACAATAGCCGTTCCCTTCACCACCTTCCGGGCCCCTCTCCGAGGCAGAGGCCTTGTGGGCAGTCAGGTGCCCGCTGTCGCCAACGGGGCCCATAAAGTGCTCCTCGTGGAGCAACAAATAGGCCCAGTGCCAGTTCCTTTTCAAATTGTCAGTGCTAAAATGCCACCCCTGCCTGATGCACGTTTTCAGGGCTGCTGCAAAACAGCAATTTACCTCCCTGCTAAATTTAGGAAGTTAGCCACAGGAGGGGAGAGCCAAGTCTTTCTCTGAGTGGTGTGTCTGGGAGAGCGCTCGAATGCCTCTGATGTCCCTCTGTGATTTTGGCGGAGTCCGTGTAGGGGTGCGTGATATCCTATTTGCACCTGTGAGATCTAAAAGCTCACTTCACCGTGGGAAAGCTGTGCTACAGGAAGTAAATTCTGCAAATTACTTTATGCTGCATTGCAAGAGAACCCAGAAGAAGCGTGTTCAAAACTGACCGACACCTAGAATGGTTCCATTTCCCAAGATCAAGATTTTGACATACATATCTCCCAAAAGCTTGACCCCAGCATACCTACCTTTGTTTATTTTACCTTATTTCTCTAACTGATAAATTGTCCTCCACCCCAAAATTTTCCCAGTAAGGTGCGTGTATTAAAATAGGACAAATACTATGTAATTTTAACAGTAAATTCCAAAATAAGATGTAAAATCTAACTGAAATTTCCCAGAGGTGAAAACAGGAGAGCCAAGCTGGGGTCCGGGCAGAAGAGTCAGCAAACCAGGGAGGTCTGCCAGGGTCCAAGATGCCCCAGCTGCAAAGCCTCGCAGGCTGTTAAGGGTTGCTTCCATGGAGGAGCCCCTCCCAGATTCATCACAGCGGGGGCCGGTATCCTGTCTTATCAGCTGGGATACCTCCATCCCGATCTGGCAGCAAGGCCATCCGGGTGCACCAAGGCACCCTCAAGTGGACCTCTTTTCCAAGGGCACCGCTTCATAGCAGCTCTTCTTTCTTTGAGGCTACACTAAGTGAGTCCCAGTCAAGCCCAGGGCCCAGAGACCCCGCTAGGAAGGATCGATCCTGGGCCTGGTTGAACTGGCCCAGCAGGCTAGGCGGGATCAGCGGCCATCTTCCTCCTCCTCTTCAGCTAGGCCATGGCCGTGCGCCCAGAACACCACTTTCTCAGACGCAGGAGCCACTGACCCCCGGTGACTCTGCCTTCAGCTTCCCGCTTCTCATGCATCTCCTGCGGAGAGCAGATTAAGCCGTCACCCCTTCTGGTTCCCCGTGATCTCCATTCCGTGAGCACCATCAGTAGGAGTCACGCTTGCTCAGCCAAGACGTGTGTGGTATCCACTGTGCACCCGTAGCTTCACGCCCACCCTCCCCCCTCCCCTCTTTCGAAGCCTCCTCAGGAGCACCTCCATGGTGGTGTCTCCCTCACAGCCTGAGACCCCTCTAGAAGGTGAGCTGTTGCCCCTTCTCTGAGCCTTTGAGAGCCAAGGGGGACCAAAGCTTGGAGCAAGCACCCTTTTTATTGTAGCGTGTTCACTAGCTGCCTTTCAGTCAGCAAGTGCTGGTGTGGCCGTGGCCCTCCCCGGGCCTTGGGAAGGGGATGTGCTGGAACTTAGTGGGAGGGAAAGCAGTGGGGTCTGCAGCAGGCCTGGGGGGGTCGGAGTGGTTCAGTCACCGCATATACCGTTGACCGGCCTCCCAAATCTCCTGAAGCAGTGCGCTGCTAAGTAGCCGCCATCGGAAGGAGGCGTGGGCCGTGACACAGCCCGGCTACGATTCTTCCTTGGTGGCGGCCCTTGCAGCAGCGACTTCCACCCTGGCCACGGGGCCTGGTCAGCCGGGGCAGCCCGACGAGTCCGGCGCGGACGCTGAGGCCGGGGGCTGACGCTTCTTCCTCCCTTTGCTTCCGCCCCAGTTCCGATACAAGAGGCGAGTCTACTCCCAGACCCTGCTGGACGACAAGCAGTTTGCCAAGCTGCACACGAAGGTAAGCGACCGCCTCGATCTTGCCTGCCCCCTCAAGGGAGAGGGTCTCCTGGCTGCGTTTCGCAGGCAGAGCCCCAGAGGGCGGCTGGCAGCCTTTGCTCCTTCCCACTGGCCAGTACCCGGGCGCCAGTGGCCGGGCTGGGCCGAGCAGGAGGGTGCGCTAGGCGGTCCCCTGCAGCCCCTCCCCTGCGGCAGCCAGACCCCCTCCCACTCAAGAGAGAAGGGATGTGTGGAGGCGGGCAAGCCTCGAGCGACCCCCAGACCTGCAGCCTGGCCCCGGCTCCCCTTGCCGTGGTCTTTCGGGGCTCTGAAGGGTGAGCCGGGAGCAGCCCTTCTCCCAGCGGGGGACTGGCGGGCCCCCTGGGCCATCTCCTCCCCAAGGCTGCTGCCTGGCTGCACCCGGGGAAGCTTCTCCCCCGGGCGGGGGGCACGTGTGTGCCGGGACTGCTGAAACTGGGCTGCCGTGGGCGGAGCCAAACGAAGAAGGCCAGCTTGGCTCAACGGGGGTCCACGGCTGGGGGGACGGGAACCGTTTCCCTCCTTTGTGAGGAGGACAGGGAGCCCGGGAACTTTTAGTCAAAGCTGGAAGCTGCGGTTGCTGCGAGAGCAGCCAAGGGGGCAGATGCCAAGCCGGCAGAGTGAGAAGCGATCTCCCTGTAGGGCCGGTGTGTCCAGATGGAGCCTCCAGCCCAGGAGGGGAGGCTGGCAGGCAGGCGATCTTCCCCCTTCCAAAACGGGGCTCCCACCCTTGGAGGATCCAGGTGGGTAGCTTCTCCCGAGGCCGAGGCCACCCAGAGGGCTGGGTTTGTATTTCCATCGCCCCACAGGGCTTGGGCCCACCACAAGAGTGCTCCCTCCGTCTGGTCAGAGGAAAAGGCCCTCCCGCGCCTCCTTGTCCTCCCCCACTTCTTCTGTCTTCCTTCCTTCAGCAACCCCTGAAAAAGGCTAAGCAAGGCTAAGCTGCCCATTGGCCAAGCAAGCATTTGGGCCCGCCCCCAGCATCCATTAATGGACGTGAGGGGGACATGTTGAGCCAAACGGGGGGGGGGGGGCAGGGGGGGAGGAGTTGGACAGCAGGATGCTCAGGAGCCAGTCCCTCACCTCTCATGTGGACAGGGGCTTCTGCCCAGAACCTGGAGCTGCCCAAATCCTGCCTGCCCCACGGCATAAGCCCCAGCGGCTGCAAGGAGACAACTTCAGTGATGGGGGTCTGAGAAGGTCCTCAGGGAAGTCAGGGAACTGGTTGTCTGGAACTTTTCCAGCACACTTTTCTTCAGCGTGCATCGTGCGGCGGAGGAACTTCTGTTTTCAGTGGTACGAGGCTGGCTGTGCTCAGTGCGGAGGGGAGCGTCACTGGGAGGTGCATGCCAATTTCAGAATCTATTCCTAAAAGCCCTCTTTTATTTACTCCGTCGCCAATTATTGCCACTTTGCCCACCGACACTGTGCTCTTTTCCATCAAAATTGCACCGAGTGAAAGGTTTGCATTGAGTTAACGTTGCAGATATTATCAGAAAAAAATATTCTCAGAAATGCGTCATGGATGCATCATTCAGCAGTAATGCAAGGCAGGTTTTGGACTATCCCTTGTCCAGATATGCTGAATATTGTGGTCCTGGAGAGCTGTTAAACTCTTTTTTATTAAAGGAGTTGATTAAAGTCACAGGGCTTTTCATACTGATTTTATATCAGATTTTGTGTTGACTTTCCACAAAGATGTTGCAATAACCATGCCCAGAAGAGCTATTGAGAGGTTGGTGCATCACATGGTCAGAAGAGCCTTGAGGAGAAAACCTTCCAGGCCGTGCTACCCGAGAGGCATTGAGGCCATCCAGTTCCAATCTGGGGGCCACAAAAGAAGAAAGTCCTTCTCTCTCACCTCTGCCGGTGCAGAGAGAGCCCCTCTCTTCTCCAGTGGTCTTCTCGGTGGTCTTCTGGGGCCTGGAGATCTCCCATTTGAGGTGGCCCCACTGTCACCCAGAGGGTAGTGCTGCTAGTAGGAGCAAAACAGTGCATGGGGGGACCCGCTCAGTAGAGGAGGGTCAGAGTCTCACAAGCATATTATATTTTGGTCTCAGGTTTTTATGTACATCAACATTTGTGGGCTAAACTCACTCGGGATGATCCATCCAGGGAATTTCTGTCTCCAGCATGACCTCCACTTGCCCAGCAGATAGAAATGGGGTGCCTCCGTCAGCCTTTGGCAAAGTGTGGTGGCCAGAGCGCTGGGCAGGGGAGTCCCTGCCTCGAGTCCTTACCTAGCCCAGAGTGGACTTAGGCAAGTCACCCCCTCCGAGCCCGCCCCACCCCACCCTGGGCTGTTGAAGTGGTGAGATGGGAGCAGAAGGCCTTGGTGTGCCAGCCTGAGATCCTGATGAAGGGTGGGAGACTAAAGCAAGTGATGCAGTCAGAGATTTTCTGCCTTGCAATATCGACTGTTTCCACTGCCGCTCCTTGCCTTGTGGGCGTGAGGTGCCCCCTTGCTGCTCACTGCTTTGGGCTCCTGAGTGGGGCAGAGGCGGGGCGGCTGGAGCTTCTAATACAAAGGGACCCCCGTAAAGCACACTGGGCCACCCGGCCACCCGGCCACCCTCCCTCTGTGGCCTTTGGCAGCCCAGGGAGCCTCTTGATGCTGCGGCTGACCCGCCGGCCCTGGCGGCCGTGCTGGCTGAGGGTCCCAGGAGTCCCCGCCTCAAAGTCCTTCCTGAGCTGAGGGGGCCGGCAGCATGCAAGCAAGGGGGGGAAGCTGCAGACAGCTGGCCAGAGAGGCAAGCAACAGGCAGACTTCAGCTTTCCTTGGCTTTACAGACCTGCGAAAGTTGTAAATGTGAGGGATGGTTGTAAATGTGAGGAATGGTCACAAAGTTACTTTTTCATCACCGTCGTAACTGCGAACAATCGCTAAGTGAGGCAGTTGCTGAACAAGGACTACCTGTAGTTACTCTGCATTCGTGTTTTGCCAAAGTGAGGTTTGGTAGTGTACTGTTCAGCCTGTTCTGGGAACCTAGACATCGTCTTGGCAGATGCTGAGAAAGTTGCATTCCAGTGGGGTATCTTGTTTAGGAGTGAGATATTCTGGGCAAACAGCAGCCATGTTTTCCAAAGCCAGGTTGTGGGTTCAGCCTGTTGGGTGAAGCCAGACCGAGGGCACCGTTTGCTGGAGGATGCATAACCTGCCCTTGTTTCTGAGGTCTGAGAACCAATGATGTTCAGCAGCTCTTCACAAATGGACACCCTGCAGATGGGTGGGATTCCAGTGCCCATAATTCCCACCCACCAAGGCTACGGGCGTGATGGGAGCAGTAGCCCAACAGGTGAAAAGGCTGACATCTGTGGTCCAGAGACGCTTTCCCCCTCTCTCTTGGGCCTGGAGATGGCAGCCTTTGTGCGTCAGGACATTGATTGGGTGGCAGTGGGCGGGCGGGGATCGCCGAGACACCCTCTTGCTTGCTGTCAAAGCTCGCCGGCTCGGCAGTGTATCCAGAAGCTCTCTCCAGAAGGAGCCCGAGAGGGAGCCCTGCAGAAATATCGCCCTCCTCCCAAGCCCCACCCCTCGGCTCGGGGCGTCCCGGCCTTGGCACGCTGGCAGGAATGCCCAGCTCCCTTCCGGGGCTTGGCCTTTGGGTCGCTGGCTGGGGACGGAGCAAGCAAGTGACAGCTGGAGGCCTTTCTGGCAAGAAGAACAGAGATTCACTGATTCCCTTTCGTGGTAGTACGAAGGGGGGGAGACCTTCCCTTCAGCCCCCGCCACAGCCTTCTCTTCTTCCCTCCACTCGGTCCTCCGTCCCTTCCTTCTAAAAGGTGAGCTTCTCTGCCCCTTCCCGCTTTGCCTCAAGAGGCGTTGGTTTCCTTGCCCTTGCTGCAGTTAGGGGAGAGCGGCCGCGGGGCTTTACGTTGCCAGCCAGGCAGCCAAGTGCTCGGCTCCATGCCCCCCGCCCGCCCCCCGCTTCTTCACCAGCAGAACTGTCTGGAGCAAGGGAGCCGCACAGAGGCTCAGCCACTGAGGTGATTGGCCTGAAGCTCCCCGAAGAGAGGCTGGCTGGCTCCCCCTGGCTGGAGAAAGGGGGGGGGGGGTCTCAGGGAGCCCAGGACCCTAAGCCCGGGAAGGATGTTGGAGGCCTCTTTGGCTTCAGTCAGGCCTGTAAACTGATGCCCAGTTCTTTCCTGATCCAGTGGATTCATTGCATTGTTTCTCCCCTTCCTCTTCCTCCTCCTCCTCCTCAAAAATGGCGCTCAAGTTGGCTAGCAATAATATAAAAATGAAAAGCACATTCATGAAAGCAGCAGTTGCAACGCCCAGCTCAGTAGTCATGCCGGTGGCTAGACCTCCCGGTTCCCACCGGCTGCCCAAGAAACCCTCCTTGGCATCCCATCAAGCAGGTTGGCGATGGCGGAAGAGCCCCCCGCCCCCCGCCCAACAGAAGCTTTAAGAAACCGCCTGTGCCCTGAATTGCGAGGGGGAGGGATGCTGGCCAAGGGGAGACTCTGGCAGGCACTGAGCCTCCCTCCCTCCCCTCCCCAAACAGGCAGAGAGACTGGAGGGGGCATTTTCTGGTGCCACACAGCCAAGGGCAGAGCAGAGGGTCGTTCAGCTTTGTTCGCAAAGTGGCCTGTGGTCGGTCTGTGTGCAAGGAAGGAAGAAGCCTCAGTGCAAAGAACCAGCTGTACAGACGGAATAGCACAAAAAGGAACTCCTGAATATTTTTAAAAAAATGAGTGGAAGTCCATGTGCCAATTCCAACTGTTGGGGTTTTTTAAAGCCTTGCAAAAAACCCCCCCATCAGATTAGAAAAGGCATTCTGAAAGTGGCAGGAAAGCAGCGTGGATTTTCAAGACCCTCAGCTCCCCCGACAGTATCAGGCTGCCCCATTCTGAGACAGTGGAAGATCTCCAACGCTTTTCAAAGGCAGCCCCTCTGCTGCCCCTCTTTTGGGGCCTTTTCCCTTTCAGGTTCCGGCATCCTTTTCTTCTTTGTGAAATCACCCAGGGATCCCAGCCAACTGGGAATCGTTTTGTGACGATGCCACACTACTGCAGAATTGATCCACAGAGCTCTTTGAAAATGAGAGAAATGCCTCCAGATTTAAAAACACATTGCTTGATTTGGGGCCACGGAGTCCTCTCTGTGCTTGGTGCAAAAAGTCAGATTGAAGTATCTCAGAGAAATGGCTCTCCAGCCTCCGCCTGTCAGCCCTCCCAGGTAATCCAGACAGGAAATATGACCAGGTGAGCTGGTTCTACTTTATTGTTAGGCTACATCAACAGAATCTTGCAAGTTTGAAAGTACAGTTCTCCCGCCGTCCTTGTTTACTGTCTGGTCAGTTAGGGTGGATCCTTGCTAAGTTTCTTTCTCTGTCATTACTCAGCTGCAGGCTCCCCCCCGCCCTTTTGTCCGACCCCCCCCCCCCCCCCCGGGCAGCATCTCTTCCCCCGTCTTCCAAGGTCATTCTCACATTCCATTGCATCACCGGAGCACTTCCAGGGAAAGAAAGCCCATCTCTTCTCTGGACCGTGGGGCATTTGAAATCAAGATATATTATATCTACAGAATTCCCACAATCTGCTAAGAAGTTAACAAATGAAAATAATGAGATGATATCTTGTCTTTGCTGCATTGTTCTCAAAGCTCTTACAAACTCTCTGTGAACTGCTTTGAATCTTCCTGGGTTTGAATTTATTTTATAGTTCCCTGGGTCTTCCTTTTTCTCCCTGCTATAGATAGGGACACTTGCCTCCCTGCTTTTACTTCTGAAAAATAATACATAAGGGTCAGCCTGACCATCAGCCATTCCTTTGGTGCCCTGGGGTGCAATTCGTGCAATCTGGGAGATTTAGAAGTATTCAGAGTTAGGAGACATTCCTTGACTGCCTCAAATGTCAATCTTGCCCCTTCATCCTGCCTTCCATGATTTCCTAGCATGTCATAGCTTTGCCCCACTGTTGCATTAGCAAATACTGTCAGTGCAGTCCTTGAAAGGAGGTGGTGAAAACAAGTCAAAACATTTGATTGCCAACGAACGAAGAAGAGAAGAGTGGGAGACCTTATTCTCTGCCTCTATGGTTTAGACCCTAATATCAGGGTTACAAAGCTGGCTGACGCTGCTCTTCATCTGCCCAGAAGCACTGCCTTCTTCCATCCCAGTTTTCAGCGGTGCAGATTAAGTTCTGCCTACAGGCCACATTGCATTCAAGTGGATTCTGAACTAAAAATCCTCCACCCTGTTAGACGATGCCTTGAATAAAGTTCCACTTTTTAAACTCTTAACATTAGCATTGTGAAATTCTCATACAAAAGTGGGACACAAAATTAGTTAAATGTATCTGTTGTCCCTGCAATTTATTGCCAGGAGGAATGAGTGTGGCCTCCAGGGGCAAGGCTGGAATATCCAGAATCAACCTTCCTTCCTTCCTTCCTTCCTTCCTTCCTTCCTTCCTTCCTTCCTTCCTTCCTTCCTTCCTTCCTTCCTTCCTTCCTTCCCTCCCTCCCTCCCTCCCTCCCTCCCTCCCCTCCCCTCCCCTCCCCTCCCCTCCCCTCCCCTCCCCTCCCCTTCCCTTCCCTTCCCTTCCCTTCCCTTCCTTGTAGGGTTGTGCCAGGAGGTGAGTTAGAAGGAAACAGGGCTGGGAATGATTGATGTCTTTGCCTTGTTTTCCAACTCTGCCGTGTTTGATAATACTTGCAGCCCTGTTGTAGAATTAAAGTGTGCAGCAAACTACAACATGACGTGGAGGTTGAATTCCTTGGCAACCTGCTGCCTGCAGTATTCAGAAGGAAAAGATGCTGTTTCTATGGAGGCTGAATTTCGAGCCAGTCCCCAAAGTAGCAAAGTGCACGATGAACAGGAGGCAGGCAGAAGGGAACACTGTGCACCCTGAACCCACTCCTAAGAATAACATATTTGGTCCATTAAAAGCCATCTCTAGCCCATTGTAAAGCTTGGGTTCAAATGGTGCGGATCTTTTTGGAGACTGGCAGCCTGTCCTTCAGTGCGCTGTGTTTGATCTTTCCTCCGTAGAAAGAATAGCTGAGTCTCCGGGCCCCCTGGCAGACAGGCAGAGGGTTGGTTCTGCTCGAGCCTCTTCTGGCCATTCTCTCCATCTGAGCTCGGACGCTCGCCCTCTTGGTCTTCGTGTCCAGTTATCCAAAGGGTCCCCATCCACCAGGAGAAATGTTGAAGGCTCTTCAGCTGATTCCACGCAGACTCGGGGCAAGATCTTCACTTGACCGGCCTGGCAAGAGGAATAAAGGCGGTGGCCAGCCTCTTCCCAGTCTTCTCTGGCCTGTTTGGAGCTGCCGGGCACATTCCTGTCCCCCCAAGGGCAGCTAGCCTGCTCACTGTTCTTTCCTTGAGCTCTGGAGAGAAATCCAGTGGGGACAAGAGCAAGCGGGAGCTTGACTGTTGGACTGTGATGTCCACGAATGAGGGGCCTCCGTGCTTGTGGAAGGACAACAGCAGGAAGCCTCCCAGAGGTCTTCTCCTATCCCTCCCAGCCTCTGGGATGCTGCTCTCACTCTCTCTCATGCAGCGGACACATTCTTGTCTGCAGCTTCTCCAGTTTTTTTACCTGGAGCCCTTTTAAGAAGGCTGCAGTCTTTCATCCTTCAGCCTGATGGGCATTAAGAACCAACACTCTTCTCCCTGGCCCTTGATCAGGTGAATGGGGACTTGGATCTAATCCCTTCATTCTAGTGCTTTCATGGCTTGACCCCACTTTAGATGCAGCCCTTCCTTCCACCCGGTTGGAAAGTGTTCTTTCCCTCTTACAACAACCCTGTGAGGCTGGCTGCTGCCTCCCATTTTTCAGCAGATGCTCAAAAGAGAACCATCAGCTGAGCCAGATGCAAAGTCCCTCCCACAGAGGCCTACAGGGGACTCCCATAGCTCTTCCTGACCTGCCTGGGCTGCCCATTTCCTGCTTCTCCTTGTCAAAGAAGCTTGTGGGCTTCCTTGGCCACAACTGAGCCATCCTTTCCAATAAGAAAGACAAGGAAGGGCGAGTGCCTACCGAGCTGCTGCTCAGCTGAGCCCCGCTAAATGGACTGGTCTGCCAGGCTGGTCCTAACTTTCCAAGCTGGGACAGAGAGCTGGAAGGAAATGGGTAGAGCAGTTCGCCCACAAGGAAGGACCCCCAAATCTGAGGTGTCTTCTCTTAGATGGTAGGCCAGAGAGAGGACACATTGATAGCAGTACATCAAGGCATGCGTATTGGAGGAAATGTGAGCCGGGGGAACTCCTGATCCACAAGGACTTCCTCTGAGCTTTGGTGACAGCATCCATCTGCCCACAGGCGATGCCTTTGGCTCCCCAGGGTGGTCTGTGGCCCTCTCCAGAAGGGCAGATTTTCACTGGTTGGTCAGGTAGACTATGTCCACAGGGGGCTTAAGCAAGGCCATCGTTGCCTGCCTGCTAGCCTGGGGGAAACAGAGCAGAAACCCCCTTCTTCCCCAGAAGGGATTCCGTTTAGGGAACGGGAGTGCTTCTCTCCCAGCCAAGGGATGGGAAGGATGGGACGTTTGCTCAGTCCCCGTCTGGTGTCAGCCAAAGAGCATTGAACGACTCCACATAAGCTCTATAAGCTTCTCTGGTTTGGCACAGGCCCACTTTTCATTTCTGTAATTGCACAGAAGGTCAGTTAATTGAAAGATCTGTGTTACTCTATTTTTATCCACTTTTGAAATTGGAGAGGTGGTGGAAACGAACTCCCCCAATCCACGGCTTCTGGGCCCGTGCCGAGCTGAAGCAAACCACTTTGCTTAATGGGCCGGCGTCTCATCCGTGGGACTGCCAAAGGCCTGGGGCCGCTGGGCCTTCAGGACCTCGGACAGATCCGAAGGCGGACTCCTGCGTCTGCGCCCTCCGGGTCTGCGGAAGCTCCCAGGACCACCCTCTGCCTTTCAGCTGGCCTTGCCTGAGCCGCACCTGTTGACTCTCACGGCAGAAGGCGGCGAGGACTGCATTGGACGGTGCTTCAGCGGTGGATGATGGTTCTCTGGAAAAGTCGCCCCCTTACTGGGTCTCCCCCGGTTCAGGAGAGAGCAGGGATGCGGGCCGGAGCGCGTGAGGACCCGCGCACACGTCCCTCGCCTGTGCTTCTGCCTCGGCGTTCCTAAGCAAGCGACTCCTTCCTGCGAGCAGCGTCGGGTTTAGTCTCTTCCTTTTGCCGGGACTTCATTATCCATTCTGCTTGCCCTGGCTTTCTGCAAAGCCCCTCGCTTCTGCCGACGGAGCTTGTTGCGGCGCGGCAGAGTGGAGGCATCAAAGAGGATTGTCAGAAGGGGACGCCCGGGCTGCCTGCGACCGACTCTAAGATGGCAGCAAACGCCGGAGCCGGGCGAGCCCCACAGTTCCAGCGCCTGACTTCAGATGCGCCAGGACAGCCTGGTTCAGTCCTGACCTGAAAGGGATCCAAAGGAAATCCGGCTGGAGGTGACCCAGTGTAATTTGCAGATAAGAGCGTCTTTGGGGGACCAGTGTTTCCCAGGGCAGTGAATGAGTTTGTAGGTTACACATACACAGATCTTCCTTTCTGAGGGTGCCTTGTGGATCTGGGGTTGGTTGACCCAGAGAGGCCAGATACTTCCTTGCGACCCTTGCAGGCTGGTGGGTGGAGGACGTGCAGCCCGGCCTTGGGCTTCTCTCCTTCTTCTCCTTCCTGGGCCACCACCTCTCCCACAGGCTAAGCAGAGCGGGGGGCTTTTCTAGCCCTTCCCCTGCCCCTCCCCCTTTCCTGGAGAACGGAGCCCTCCAGGTGAGGCCTGGTGTTCTCACGAGCCACTTCGGGATCGAACTCCTCCGATGAAGCAGCCCACAGAACAGCCCGTTTCGACTGCTGGAAGCGGTTCTGGCTCTAAGGGCCTTGCACACCGCAACCCCCCGGCCAGCAGCCGTGGGAAAGTGTGCAAGGGGAGGCGCTGGGCTTCCCCCACCGGGGCCCCTCTTAGGAAGCTGAGACCACGCGAGGGGTGCAGACTCGGCAAAGTGCAAGCTCGAGGGACAGACAGAAAAGCAAAACTTAAATTTAAAAAACCGCAAGGTTATATGGGTAATGAAGTAATAGGATTAAATAAGAAAACCTATTGCTTCTCTGCCGAGATCAGGCGTAGTACCTGTAAGTGATCTGCACCAGCAAGCTACTTCTGTTAGAGGCGGGGGATCTGCATACATACATTCCAGCTCCTGTGAGTGTGGCCAGCAGCCAAGGATCCTGGGAATTGTAGTTCAGCAAAATCTAGACAGACACAGCTGGGATGTCTGTATAGAGAAAAATATGGCAAACTCCCTTTTGTTTCCGTGTCTTTTAAGCGTGCTCTGTTCTCTCTTCCCTCCCCTTTCGTTTTCATTTGTTTATTTAGGAAGAGGCCCTGCCAACCCCCCACAGATCTCATTCCTTAAGGAGGGGAGCTTAACGCGCCTTTCCTTGCAGTGCGAATGTTTGGGTGGATTCACAGCTTGGTAATCAGTTATGTGAGGTCTGCACATAAATGAGCCCCTGCTCTCCATACTGGTCGGCAGTTCAAAGGCTTTTTTCGGGGGTGTCTGCAGGGTGCGGTCAAAAAGGTCAAGATGGTAAGAATGGGAGAGCCTCAATCGCACCGTCTTGACTCTTTTGATACTCCTGTTGAATATCGGAAAGGGAAAAGTCCGCTTCTCCCAGTCTCTGCTAGCTCTCAGCCTGCTTGGTGGACCCCGTCCTGCTTGGGCCGACTCTTCTGCAGGGACCAGGAGGGCAATGACCTCTGTCCCGCCCCTCTCGGCCGCTCCGCATGGCTGACCTCGGGCTTGAGCAAATGTCCCAGGAGTCCCTGAGCAAGATGGACCACGAGGCTGGGGAGCCAGCTGGCCCGGGCAGGAAGCAGCCCCTGAGCCTTCGGGGGAAGCCCGGGGCATCTGGCGGCCCCTGCCCCTAAGCCTGGATGGTGACCGGAGCCAGTGTGGATGGGCTAGCACCTCTTTGTGGCCTTTTCCTGCCCCGGATGAGAAGTGGCTTTCAGGTCATACGAGGACACAGAATTGGTCCTAGTGGCGAGTGCAGATTATGCAAAGCAGGATGGTGTTGGGGTGTGTGGGTACGGCTGTGTGCTAAGATGAAGGGGTGCCAAGGCTGGGTGGTATCCAAAGGTCGGTCAGCAGAGCTGCACCCGGAGGGTGACTGGAGGACAGGCTGCCGGCCGGCTCTCTCTGCAAGATTGCAGAAACCGTCTGGGCCTTTGCCTAACAGCTGGCCGTCGGCTTCAGGGAATGGAATGCACAGCTCAGTTCCAGCACATCTGGAGCTGCCGGGCGCACAAGGAGAAAGGGCTCCCGCACAGCTGCCTTCTTTGTTTCTGCTGTTTTCCGGTTCTTGGTTCTGCCTTTCTTCTGGCGTCGTTTCAATAACGTGGGACCCGCCATGACAGTGACGGGCATCTGGGGCTGAGGTCTAAGGTTACGCACAGGGAGGATCTGGGTTCGGGGAGCATGCTGGCTGGGGAATTCTGGGACTTGAAGTCCATGCCTCTTAAAGTTGCCAAGTTTGAAAAACACTGCCCCGGAGGGATTTCTCGGGGGTTTTGTGGCTAAGAGGGGCTGCTCTGCTCACTTTTTTTCCTCTGAGCTCCCGGACGTCGTTTCGGCATCAGGCGGGTCCCGCACCAAAGAAAGCCACTTCCATCCCTTCCCTTCTAGTCTTGGCTTTGGACGGGAGCGATGCCCGTTGGGTCACCAACTACCGTGTATCTTGTGAACAGGGACGGGGAAACGGTGTCGCCTTTTCTGCCTGCCTGTGCCCGGGCGGGTCCTGGTCTGTGTCGGGAGAGGCAGCAGATGGTGCAGCCCACACGGAAGATGCAGAGCCAGACCGGCAGCCCCGGGAGTCCTCATGGAAATGGCTGATGGGCGTTGCCGCTTTGCAGCCAGGTCTCCACCCCAAGCTTGCCTGGCGCTTCTCAGCCTGGTGCCATGCGCCCGGGGCTGTGGATGGAACTGGCATTCCTGCCCCGAGAATCTCTGCCCCCAACCAACCTGACCCACATTTAAACCCCTGCTGGACTCCTTCTGGGAGGAGGGGCGGGGAGGGGGCCCTGCTGTTTCCTAGAACCACCTGAGAGGAGAGGAAGAGGAGGAAGAAGCCAAATGTCGTCAGTCAAAGAAACCCTGAGGGTAGATCTGGCGGTCCAGGGTTCAACGCCTTGCTTGGCTGGGGACTCTTTCCTTTGGCTCCCTGCTTTGTGATGGGAAGGATACGGGTCTGTTTTGAAAGGGGGCGCTGGGAATATATGAAGGACGTGCCGATGCTGGTTAAACGGAGTGTAGAGCAGAGCTGCGGTTATCCAAACCGAAAGAAACAGATCAGAAGCGTGCTGCAAAAAGGGCTCTCTCCCCAACCCTTGGACACTTTACATTTTTGCAAATTTTGCAAATTGAATTGCTGCAGAGGAAAGACGGCAGGAAGGGAGAGAGGCCGCAGGAGCCAAACAGCCTGGAAGGGACTGCAGGGCATGCGGTTCTAGGAGCTGGAGGGAAAGGCGGGGTGGTGGTCTCAAAGAGGGCCAGGTTAGGCCAGAGCACCAGCCCCTCAGCAGCCCCTCTGAGCCCAGCACCGCCACACGGGTGGACTCTCTCTCCCAGCGCACCTGTCCAGGATGACTGGGCCAACGAGCCGTCTCCACAGGAGGCGGCTCCGCGCCATCAGTAAACAAGTGCGCCCTCCAAATGTTCAGCTTCACACATTCCCCGCGTTCCGAACATTCGTGAAGCTCTCTCTGGGTCTCTGTTGCCAGTGAACTGTTAACGCTGAGGAACCTGGGGGGCACAGAGGCAGCTCCCTCTGTGGAGTCCGTGGGGCCTCTGAGCAGCTTCCTCTGCCGTCGCCACCTGTTGCCCCTGATCTGGGCAGCCTTCCCCCCTCCCACGGGCCCCAGATAAGGGAGACGGGTTGCCCAGACCCAAGGGGGGGTTCGACTTCTGCCCAAGACGCAGGTCCTGAGAAAGGCAGCTTTCATCGACCGATGGGCTGGCTGCCCAAAGCGATGGGAGGCAGCAGAGATGGGATGGCTGGCACGCGGGGCTTGCGCGGAGGATCCCTTGCATGTGCAAGATCAAACTGGTCTGAGGCAAGTGTGAACGGGAGGATTAGTGCACAACCACCAGCCCCCCGACTGGGTCGCAGTGGGGAAAACTCCCATTCTCTTATGCCACCGACCCCTTCTCAGGCCCTTCAGATGTGTTGGACCACAGCTGCCAGAACTCCCACATCTGGAGGTGTCAGCCCTGCAGCATCTCGTGACCTGCTGGCCACAAGGTCAGGGGAGTGAAAGTTGCCCTCTGGGCCCCCTCCTTGCCTCTCACTCTGCCCACTCTGGGTCCAAGTGATCGCTGACCTGAAGTCCCTTCCTTCTGCCTTCCCTCCCAGGCGCACATGCGCAGAGCACTCGCCTTCGATGCTCCTCAGAGGGCGGGATGTAACCAATGAGGTGCTCGGCTTTGCCCGTTTCTACCCCATATTTCCCATAAATAAATCTGTCGTGCTCGGGGTACAGCCCCACCCTGAGGAGTGCTCACGGGCCCCCAGAGCCGGCTTCCGCCTCCCACAGCAGCGTCTTCTCCCAGGCGCGGAGGGGGTGCCCCGTGGGAGAGCAGCAGGAGCGAGATTGGCAGTTCAGGAAAAGCTGGATTTTTTGTAGTACAGAAAAATCCAGAAAGCCTCACAGATATTGGTCCTTGGCAACCATCTGACAGAGGTAAAATTTTGGCTGACGAAGCATATTGGTGCCTTGAGAAAGTGCTCTTCAGGGAAGACTCCTTGCGGGGGAAAAAATGCGACGAGAAAGTTTCTGCTGCTCCTGCCCGAGCCAGAGCTGTTCTGGAAACCCCAGAATCACCAGAGGGCAGCGTTTGAGGCGAAGGGCCGGGAGCCCTCCCGGTATTGCATATTGCACGGGGAGGCACACAAAGCTTCAGAAGCCCCCTCTGCCTTCTGTTTTTGGAAGAAGAAGAAGAAAGGAAAGGGGGGACGGAGGGAGGAGGGGGAGGAGGAGCGGCAGCGGCGGCGGCAGCCAGGGCAGCATCGGTGCACAAGCCTGCCTCACCCAGCACACAGTTTCACGCGGACCCCGGCGGTCTGCGGCTGGCCCAGCTAAGATGGTTATGGGCGTGAATGCTGCCGGAGACTATTTCTGAGCTTGTCAAGAATGTCAGGACACAACAGGGTGATCCCAATCCCAAGCCAGGTCATTGCAGCGAAGGAAGTCGGGGGGCAAAGTAGGCAGTGCCGTGGCAAAGGGCACGGGCTGATGGATGGGAGAGTCTTGCCGAGAGCGGCAGCTACTGAGGGAGCCGGTGTGGTGTCAGGGTTCAAGCACCAGGCTAGAAACCGGGAGGCCGTGAGTTCTAGTCTTGCTTCAGGCCCAAAGCCAGCTGGGGGACTGTGGGCCAGCCCCTCTCACTCAGCCCTTTGGCCGGCCTGGTTGGGCTCTGATAGGCTTCCTCGCTTTTTCAGAACCTCGTGAAAAGGGAAGGGGTGCCCAGGTGCCCCTCGCGGGTGGCGCTAGCCCAGCAACGTGCTGCCGGGTCTCTCTAGGAAGAATCAGCCCCGGCTTAGCAGCCCTGCGGGGACCCAAGAAAAGCCAGTGCCGGGCAAGGGGTGCCCTGTGACGCCACCATGGAGCACGGGCAAATCTGTTGTGCCTGGATGGTCCTTCTGCCCTGCGAGGGTTAGTTGGCCGGAGACACTGGCTGGGTTCACACAACACGTTTGACGGGGCCAGGGAAAGACAGCAGCCTCGTTCACCTACACGGTGGGTCAGATTTCTGGGGCTTCGCTTGCTGTGTAAACCATCACGGGACCACATTGGGCTGGGCGGCAGCGCAGCTCTGCTTTTCGGAGAACGGCCGGGGTCGGGCACAGCCTCCCAAGAGGCCCAGCTTTGCAGCCCGAGGCTGGTCCAGGCTGTGCTGCTTGATTGCCAGCCGCCTAGATGACCTGGATGGAAAGACCCTTTGCATGTCCCCAGCAGAAAGCAGCTCCCAGGGAGTTTGGCCTTCAGCGGGTTGGTTTGGGCCCCAAAGGCCCCAAAGCCTCTGATGCTCCAGAGTGCGAGGGGCAGGTGACCCTGAGACGCTGCGCTCTTGGTTGGAGCTATGG
Organism: Liasis olivaceus; assembly: GCA_030867105.1. Taxonomy (NCBI): domain Eukaryota; kingdom Metazoa; phylum Chordata; class Lepidosauria; order Squamata; family Pythonidae; genus Liasis; species Liasis olivaceus. The sequence goes on from CM061355.1 coordinate 81,084,973, forward strand.
CCTCGGCTGGGACCCCAGTCCTGCAGCGGCCAGGATCCTCCCCGTCCCCTGTAAAGCGGGTAGGAGGGGACCTGGGGCAGCTCTGCAGGAGGCATTCAGCCTCTCTTACGGGGCTGTTGCCTGCTGGCCCCTTCCTGAGAGCTGGCGGGACGGTCAGAGAGCCCGCCTCACCCCGACGGCCGCTCAGGGCCCAGGCAGGCAAAGCTCTGTTCCCACCCGCCAGCGTTCCCAGAGAGTCCGACGGCAGTTGCCAGCCTTGAGTCAGCCTGCGAAGCGAGGGGAGCCCTTGCTGGCCGCCCATCTCCCTGAGTCGCCCGCCGGCAGTTGGCTGTCTGCGTGGGATGCAGAGGGGTTGGCTACGAGGCTGGCAGGCACATGGCAGTGTCTATTTTTGTAGGCAGAAGTGCTGACTCATCTCTGGTGAGATGGCACTTGGGCAGATCCTGCTCCTGCTAGCTTGGAGAGCCGAGCAGTGGGGTGTGGGGAGGAAGCGAGGTCAGGATACGCCCGGTTGGACTCCGGAGCCCTCGGAACAGAGCAGCCTTCAGAGCAGAGAGGAGGAAAACGCATCGCCAACCCGCGGGCGTAACCTGCAGATCCGGAGGTTTGCCAGGGCAGCCTTTCCCACCTGGGGCTCCACGTCTATTGGAATCTGTGCCCCAAAAGTCCCAGCCAACGTGGCCTCGAGGGGAGCTGTAATTCAGGAAATGAAAGGAGGGCGCCTGGCCGACTGAAAGTCAGGGCTTCCTCTCTCTCAGGCCATGCTCAAGATCTACTTTACATAGTTTGCTTCTGTCCCGTTCAAGCGATGACGGTCCTGGGAGCTCCTGTCTTTGTGGCGGCTTTGCAGCTGGCCTTGAGTTTGTCTCGCCAGCTTTTCTCTCCAGAGCTTGGAAATCATCTCCTGCATTTCTTTAGCCTTCGGAGCAGGTGCACCTGGACACATCCCAAGGCTGTTTCCCCATAAGCAAGAATGACCAGGAACAGACCCCACTGGCTGAGATGCACGGGATGCACCTAACCTGGTCTGGGGATTTTTAGGCCTGCACATTGCACTGAAGCACAAACTTACCGGAAGGGCCAGGACCCCACAAGATGCTAAGCCACCAACTAACCAAGACTGCAGCCATGAAGTCTTCAACTCACCCACTTAAGGCTGTTGTGTGAGCCCAGCCAAGATGTGGCCTGTGGATCCACGTGGCTTAGTGAAGAAGCCCACACAGCCTGCGACGTGTCCAGGGGCTCTCGTAGCTTGACATGGGAAAGCTGCCCCCAAGAAGAACTGGGTTCTCAGAGGAGAGGGGTAGGGGAGGCACCGAGCCCCATCTAAGCCCCAAAGTGGTGGGGGAAAGAGCAGCTGGGTCTTTCCCAAAGGTCTCCTACAGAGGATGGGCAGCAGCCCTTAGGTCTCTTCTTCCGGGACCCATCAGCCACCGCCAAGAACGCTTGACAGCTGCCTGGCACCTTCTTCGGTGGACGTGCCCTGGGGCCTTGGAAGGAGGCTGAAGGGCAAGACAGGCTGAAGGACGCGTGAGCCGAGAGCCCCCCGCCCCAGGCTGCCTGGAGACCTCTGCTGCTCCCCTGCCCGGTGTACCTCCTGCAAGAGGTTCAGTCAGCGGGCTGCTGTTGTTCCGCCCATCCGTTTCTCCCACGTGGCACCCCTGGGTCTGAAGGGCATAATGCCCTGTCGCACTGGGGGAGCCCCTTCTTGAACCTGGTGACCAAATTCACCCATTTTCTGAGCTCACACCGTGCACCGAACTTTAACGCGAAGTCCCGGGTGCAGGGGTGTCCCTGGAGTATGGTCAAAAAAGCCAGGGTGGTGTGATCAATGTTTTTTAGGTGCATTGCCTGTGTGACGCGGATAAAATATTGACAGAGCCTTTGTTGCGCCATGCTGACAACCATCTTGACTTTGTTGGTCATCCTGTGCATTTGTGCGGCACCAACGCCCACTCCCTCCAGAGAACCACGTCTCAGCAAGGCTCAAGGGATCCAAATGGAGCGCATTGTGGAAATGCACCTGCCTGGTTTGGAGCTGCCTTCCTCAAGGATGTGGCGCAAACCCATGAAAGGTCCGCCAGGCCAGGGCACCAGGGCGGTCCTTGGGGAGACTCCTCCATGCTTACTAATGGTAGCTGCCACCAACTTTCTCCTTCGTTGCTCACCAGAACAGCAAGAAGTTACCGGAGCACGCCTTGTTTGTGCCCTGCAGCTGCTTGGCTTGGTTCAGCTGCTGGGAAGAGCCCCCCTTCCAAGGGAAAGGCTTGTGGAATTCCCCCCGTCCAGCAGCCATTGCACACCTTCACCCAGCCCGGCTGAGGCGCTCGCAACGTATAGGCAAACCGGAGGGGTCAGCACAAGGGAAAATGGCCAACTTCTCCTACCTCCAAACAGCCCTGGGACCCGGGTGTGCCGGAAGTCCCTCTCTCTTGGCCGTCTGCGGGCTCAGCTGAGAGTCCGTCCGGGACCCCGAGACTCGGGCCGTTGAGGAGCAGCAGCTTCAGCAAAGGCGTTGTGCGACAGGAGGCATCCGTTTCCAGCACGCAAGCAAAAGGGCCCGGGGCAGCGGAGACGCCAACCAGCTGATGGCAGGGTAGAGGTTCTTCTCACCCTCCACAGCTCCAAACTGGCTGGAATGAGCGAGAGGCCCCCAGGTTGCTGGTGGAACCATGACTTCCCATCCTTGCCAGACCTTCAGCCCCCAGAGGTGAACACATTGCGATTTCTGCCCTTGGAAAATCCAGCTGAGGTTAGGACCAGCACTGGGGTAATTCAGCTCCTCTGGAGCCAAGAGGATCTACCAGGTCGCCCAACTCTCAGACTGCGTTCGCACCCCACCCTGGACCACAAGCCGGCCAACGATATTCAAGCTAGCATTTTGTGCAAGCCCAGCCTCGAGTTCGGGCAGAGGCCCAAGCTCAGAAAATTATCAGTGGTTACTGATTTGTTTATCGATTTATTTTCAATAACTGTATCAGATTCTAAGACCTCAGGATGGCATAGAGGAGGTGGCCTGGGCTGACAGAGGCTGGCATAAGTCCCCCGGGGGCTTCTTCAACTTGAGCCTCCCCGGTCCTTGTCCCACATCCTCATCACTGCCCATGCCACGCCTTTTACTGGATCAGCTCCATAATAGTGATAATGATGGTGATGATGACGATGACAATGGTAGAGTGGGGGAGGGGCTGTTGATGCAGTTTCCTCCTTTTTGGTCGTTTCCATGAACAGGCTTGTATTCCCTTGCCCTCAAAAGCCAAGCACTGTTAGGAAAGCCATGAGATTTTATTTTATTTTATTTAACTTTGTGAGGATAGCTGGAGAATTTACTGAGTGCTTAGTAAGACCCTAACCTGTGGTTCCATTTCCCCTTCCTGGGGCCGAAGTCTTTCTTAGACCCAGCGGGGAAAGGTTTCCCCCCAGGGCAGGCCCGGAGCTGTTGTGGCCTGGCCAAAGATTCAGAAAGGGGCAAAGAGGGGCAGGTCAGCCCTCCCCCCCCCACCCCCAGGGTGGAAACTGAACACTTCCAAAGCATGAAATGATGCAATGCGTTTTTGAAAGGGAACCGGGTGCCGAATTTCAGCAGCAAATCACGTGGCCAAATTTTGGACGTATAATAGAAATTGCCCTACTCTAGCTAGGCTGCAAAAATCTGGGTGCTGACTAAATGGGAATAAAGGGTTAGCCTGTATCTCTTTACTGACTTCTAGTGGTCGTCCAGCATTTTGCAATCTGGGTGTAGCAGGCCTGATCAAAAGGACCTCAGATCACGAAGGGGGCTTTCTGGCCCAAAGTCCTACATCACCATCTTCCTCTTCCTCTTCCTCTGTTTGCGGGCAGGATTTCTTTTCTGGCAAAATTTAGCCTTCCTCCTTGGTATAAGTCGGGGGGCATCCAATGGGCAATGAACTGAGGAGCTTCAGCACAGATAAAAGGAACTAATCATTAATTCGCAGAACTCACTGCCAGAAGATGTGGCGATCTCTGGTTTAGATGTCTTTAAAAGAAGATTCAGCACATTTGTAAAGAATAAAGGACACCGTGGTTAGAGTCAGAACTTTTCTGTTTGGAAAGAAAAGTGGGTGCCAATTTCCACTTTCTCCTGTAATGGAAGAAAGGTCTTGTGGCTGTGGGCTTGTGGGCTTCCCAGACTGGTGTGTCAGGGCAGGAGGCAGGAGAAGCCTGTTGATCAGTGTTTCTCAACCTCAGCCACTTTAAGGTGTGTGGATTTCAACTCCCAGAACTCCCCAGCCAGCTTGGCTGGCTGGGGAGTTCTGGGAGTTGAAGTCCACACACCCTAAAGCGGCCGAGTTGAGAAACACTGCAGTAGACTCAGTGCCTTTTGGAGTCAAAGCTCTCGGTTTCGAGTTTGGAACGATCTCTTCCAGCCTCACTAGAAGCTTTCTGGGCACCAGGTAGTCTCATCTCGAGCTCAGAGGGAACGTTTCAAACTCAGAACAGCTGAAAAACCTCAAGCTGACCTCAGAAGCCCTGCTTGGAGTCCGAATGGCTTCAGAATTGGAAGTGTTGCCCCTCCTGGGGCAGGGACCCGCTTTTTGCCTCCTCGCTGGCTCAGCACTTGGGCTTTGCTAAGCAGAGCTGGACTGAGCTGGAAGGACTGAGCGAAGCAGAGGAGCAGCAAGGGGGAAACCCTGCGTTGGAAGTCCACGGGGCCCCACCCTTGAGACCCCGAGCCCCACTTTCCTCCAGCCCTCTCTGGGGACCTGTTCTCTGTGCTGTGGCTGCAACCGCCCAGGCGGTTTTCGGGGGCCAGGAGGGCCCATGCAACCCCTGGCAAGTTCAGCCCTCCTTGCTTTGCCTGGAAATTGCCTTCTGCCTACAAGTCAAGGGCATTCTGGGAAGGCAAATCTCAGAGTTTTGCACATCCTTCAGGCTTTGCATGGGGCAAGGGTGGGGGCGGGGATGAATCTAAGCACCAGGGCTTAGATTTGCAACCTCGGCCCCCGCCAGACCCAGAGAAGGGACCAAGGAAGACGACCCTTAGTTCCCTGGAGGGAAAACCTAGCAACTATATTTGGTTAATGTACTGTTCATTAAGCTAAAGTTTGGATTAAGCTCAGGGCTCTTCTCCTGACTGCCCCTGCTTTCTGAGGCTGGACTCAGGCACAGGGCGCAAGACCCAAAGTGGCACTCCGCTGCCAAAGACGCTGCCCGCACAGCGACAGGAGCAGGGCTTCGGAGGAAGGGGCACTAACCGGCGTGTTTTCCTCCTGGGTTTTGTGGCTGCAGGCAAATCTGAAGAAGTTTATGGACTATGTGCAGACCCTGAATGTGGAGAAGATCAGCAGATTGCTGGAGAAGGGCCTGGACCCCAACTTCCACGACCCAGACACTGGAGGTGAGGCGAGGGGGGGCAAGTTCGCCGCCGGACCCAGTTTAGCCCTTCAGAGAGGAAATCCTGAAGCCGAGAGGCCGACCGGGGGCAAGCGGAGTCTAAGACCTCCCGCGGGGGGGGGGGGGGGCGGGGTGGATCCAACGTTTCTAGAGGTTTCCGGCGCTAAAGAGATGCAGGAGCCCCACCAGCTTTTCTTTCAGCGGTTGAAGTGGGGGGCGGAGGGGGGACTCGGAGGGCAGAGTGCGGGGGGCTCGCCCAGTCTTGCAGGGCTGTTTGGGAGGCAGCCCCAGGGACCCACGGCTTCTTCCCCTGGGTGCAAGGGCTCCTCCGATCGGGGCCTGTGGGGTGGGCTTCTAGGACGGGTGGAGGGGGGATGGAGGAGGCACAGTGGGCGGGGTCTCTTTCGGGGCAGCAGGAGGCCCTGGTGGGGGCTGGGCTCACACGTCACACCAAGCTCTCGGGGGCTTTTGGGAGCGGGCGTTGTGTGATCTTACACAATTGTGGTTTATAAAGCACAGTGGTTAATATGGCTTAGCAGGCTGGGTGAACGCAGCCCGTTGTGGCATATTCAATAAACCATAGTTTAACAGATTATGGTTTAAAGTAGTGAGTGAATTGAGCCCACAGCCTGGTTCACGCAACAGCGAGCTTGAGCGTCAGACGCTGCAGTTCTTAATTCCCAATAAAAAGAACCCTTCTCTGGAAACTCAGCAAGTCCAAAAGAAAATCGGTTTATTGAGGGTCGACGTACAGTCCATAGCAGAAATTGCTGAGACCGAAAAGCCGGCGCATAGCAATGCTTTAACGCTTTTTCCTTTCCCCCCTTTCCCCCCTTCATTCCTTCTGGCACCTTTTGCTGCTCTCGCGCTGGTACGAGGTTTGGCATTCCTGAGACAACAGGCCATCTGCCCTGAGCGTTATTCACCTAACTGCCCCCCCCACTACAATCATGGCAGAACTGAGCGAGCCAGCAGTTACAATACAAGTTAATTAATTGCGAGGTTCTGACATTGAGCAGGCAGCCTGTTTTGGATGGAAACCTTTGGGACGTTACGTGCCTGTGGCCGACGCGCTCCCAAAGGGCAGCCAGGGCGGGCACGGCCTCACAAATCTCCCATCTGCTAGGAGCTGGACTCGCTGGCCAAGAAGCTGCCTTGGGGGGCTTGATAAGTGCAACGCTAGAAGCTGGTGGGCTGCAACGCGTTACTTCTACGAGGGGGCCTCTTCAAACATCTAAGGAGGCAGGGAGCCCGGCGGGCCTCAAAGGAAAGGTCTTGGGGTCTGCTGGACCGCCTGCCGCCACCCCCCTGAGCCAAAGAGGGGGGTTGCTTGCTTTGGATTTGGCCTGCTGTCTGCATCCAGCCAATCCTGCTTTGCACAATAAGCCAACAGAGACGGGGTGCGGAATCAGTGACACTGTTTCACCCGCAGATTTTTGAAAGAGCGCTTCGTCCCGAATGGCGTTGTTTCCTTGTACGTGTTTCCTGTTGCTTCACTATCGGGTTCTAAGTTCAGGTGACCAACTTGTGGAACAAGCAAGTCTAGAATAAATCACAAAATAAGGGAAGGGATGACGGAGGAAGGCTGGCAGCCTGGCGTCCCTGCTGTGCCCCTGGCGAGAGGAGAACTCTGCGTCTGGAGCATCTGGGTGCAGAGAAGGATGAGAGGCTGCCGGGGTCATGCAGCGAACGCACGGCGGCTCAGGACCCCTCCCCAGCCCCCGACCCCTGATGACCAGGAAGCCAGCTGAGACACGGTGCCAGGGCGCTCAGAGCTTAGTCAGAGTCTTCCCCAGTTGCTCAAAGCAGCGCCCCAGCTTAGCAGAAGAGAAGCCATCCGGCCTGACTTTGGGGGAAGGGCATCACCGGGCAGAGCCACGGCTGTGGGGGACCTGGCTGGGACCCATGGAAAAGAGAGGGGGAGATGCTGGGGAAGTGGGGACCAGGAAGAGGGAAGGGAGGCTCATGGAAGGGAGCAGAGGCAGAGAGGTCACAGCCCGATTCCTTAGCGCTACCAAAGGCCATGAAACGCATCATGTACTGTTAAACGAGGGGCCGGTTCACCCCGCAGCACCCTCTGCTGTGTCTACGGAGCAGCACTCTCTTTGCTCTCGTGCAGACGGTAACCGACGGCCAAGCTGCACCGTGCCAGAGATGTTAGTCCGTCTTCTTTTGCCAAATGGGAGGAAAAAGCAAAGTACAGCGCGGTGGCTTTGAAAAAGGGGAGCCTCCTGGCTTCCCCACAGAGGCGCTTCCAGGCCAGGGCTGCAGCGTCCTCGCGGTGCAACCGAAGCGGCAGCGCCCTGTTGGTCACCTGGAAGGAGGACGAGGCTGCTGTAAACCGCACGGCTTCTCCTGCCCCTTATAGAGATTGGGGGGCTCGTTTTGACGTTATTTCTTTGTTTCTTTGATTTATTCCTTGTATTTATCGGGAACACGGGCCTCTCTTTGGGGGGGGGCACGTTCCAGCCTTGTGATTTAGAACGAAGAGGGGTCCGACCCCACCCCCAAGGAGGTGCTTCATTCGCTGCTTTGCACTTCAAGCCCATTTCAGCTTGTTCCACGTTTTCCTTACTGAAAGCTCAAAGAATTACCTAAAACTATTGGCTTTCTACCACGACAGGAATCACGTCCTTAGATATCCTGCTCCAGAGGTTTCCTGCGGCTGGGTCATAAGAGCCACCCGGTGCCCCTGGGCACCTGTGGCTTCTGGGTTTCCGGAGATTTTGGAGGATCTGAGTGTTTTACTGGGGTTTGTGAAGGTGGAGCCCACCGGAGGTTCTGGACCACCTTCCTGCCACAGACAAGCACACACCTTTCCCGGCTGCAAATCCTCCAGGTGGCACCATTTTTTGCATTTAATAACTTCATGGAGGAAGGGCAGATCAAGCTTTGTGCAAAAGGCTTTAACAGGTGGAGACTCCTTGGCTTCCTCTTCCCCCTCTTCTTTTGACAGGAGATCCAGACCCTGCCAGAGATCTCCGGGCTGTATGTGGCCCCAGAAATCTTGGGTGCATCCTCCAGGCCTCCAGAAGTTACTACCACATTGTAATGTTGGATGGGGCAGAAGGAGAAAATTGTTAAATGCATGACTGGTGGTTGATCATTTAACTACCTTCAAAGAGAAATGAAATGAAATGAAACGAAACTACTTTTGGGAGCGTGGCCCCTGCACAGTGCTCAAAAACCAAGTCTGCTCACTGTTCTTGGTCTAGGGAAAACAGGCCAGATACTCAACTCTTCAGAGGATTTTAGATCAGCTTTCTCCAGCGTCAGGCTTCCCTTGGTCAGCTTGGCTCGAAATTGCAAAAATAGATTTCCAAGGCGTCGGAGGCTCTGAGAAGTAGATGGACTGCAGCAAAGTTAACAAAGCCCTTATGGAAGACTGCAGTGACTGCTGTGTATCAAACACGAGCCCTATTTAAAGTGAAATCAGGGTCTGAAATCTTGCCCCTCTTTCTTCTGCCTGCACAGTGTGTAACAGGCTGGAGGGGTCATTCCCACCCGCCTCTTGTTTTGGTTTCAGGCTGTTTGCCAGCAATCTCGACTGGAGCATACCTGACCTGGTCCCCGCATGGCACTACCCATGGCTTATTGAATAAATCACAATAAATGGCTTTTTGAATAAATCACAAGTGCCTAGCTGGCTAGGTATGCATAGCACAGTAAGCCACAGACAAGCAGATCATCTACCAGCTTTCTGTGTCACGTGCCACCAGCTAGTAACAACTCGGCCAGACATTGTCCTCTACTCATGTTCCTCATGGAGCCCTTCAACATGTCAACATGATGATTAATGTTGGACTCAGGCAGCAGGCTTTGCAGGACTCCCAGCCCTCCCAGGACAGCTCTTGAAAGGGCAGCATGTGTGTGTCCAAGTATGTCTGATGGAAAGAGGGCTGTGACATTGCCCTGGGGTGCAAAACCGAAGGACAGGAGTCCTGGTTTCTGCCATTTCCAGCAGGCTGAGCCTGTGGGGGTCTGAACTCCCTGGGGAGCTTCGGGCCCTGCCTTTAGTCTGTTTTGAAATCGTGTCTTCCAGATTCTGGTCTGGGAACTGTTGTGGTCTGGTCCTGTCCTCGCTTTAGAGCCTGTGGGATGTTGCGCAAGCTTTCTTTCCTTTCTGCGACCAGCTGGGCGAGTGTGAATGAGGTTGAAGAGTTCGGTCTAGCATGTTGTGTGAACCCAGACAAGTAGGGTGGCTTCTCATCCACCACTGAGGAAAGATGAAGTCGGGGAATGTTTGTCCGTGGGGCAGCTGCTCCCCACAAATGTGAACTTGGCTCTCTCTGCTTGCAACCTCCCCGCCCCCCCCCCCCCCCCAGCTGCCCTGGCCATCCGTGGACCAATCCCTGCTGCTGGCAATAAAAAAAATGTTACATATGAGCAGGAATGTTTAACATGTGCCTTGTTTAATGCCTACCTGAGAGGTCCTGGTAGAGGACTGTGTGATGCGATTTCCAACTCAGGCTGAGCAGGGTTTTGTTCAATCTTATTTAAGGAAGGAAATGTGGCTGAGTTCACCCCGCGTGGAAAGCCCAAGGCCACCTGTGCAAGGGAAGGGACTGGCCCAAGGGGAGCCGGGGGGAGGGGGATGGTGGCGGGGAGGCCGAAGGAGACCCTCGGGACTCGCTGCTGAGAACTGCCTCTCCTCTTCCCTGCCCAGAATGCCCCCTGACCATGGGTGCCCAGCTGGAGTTCTGCACCGAGGTGATCAAGGCCCTGAAGAATGGCGGTGCCCACTTGGACTTCCGAACCCGCGAGGGGATGACGGCGCTGCACAAGGCCGTCCGATGCCGGAACCACACTGCCCTGCGGGTGAGTCTCCCTCCAGCCCGGGGTCCATTTCTCCCCAGAGTTGGGGGGCACAGGGGAGCCTCTCTCAGCCTGGCCGGCCGGACCTAGTTCTTCAGCGTCCCCAGCAGACCCTCCTTGCACCAGACTGGGATTGCGGGAGCTGTGGGCATGGCAGAGGAAAGCTGGGCAATGCCACAGTGGCAAAACATCTGAAGGAGTCCGGTAGCCCCTTTGCCAACTCACCAGCTGTATTCCAAGGATGTCTCACCACATTCAGCTTGGACTCCGGTGGAATCTTTGTCGATTCCCAAATGTTATTCAAAGGCGTTGGCTGCAGATCCCCAAAACTCCTGCCTCGGAATAAAATTTGTGAGTTGGCAAAGGTGCCACCCAAGTCCTTTGGTTGCTTGGCTCACCGTCGCTGGCCACTGAGACGCATATCCGTGTGAGAAAGAAAATGGACTGCTGGCTGCATGTTTAGGGACCGGGTATGATCAAGTGAATAGGCCTGGATGATGGAACGCTTTCAAGAGCGGGAGGGTGGCGGCTGAACGCGATCAGCGTGGTCGGTGATGGGTGTAAAGCGGGCAGGATAATAAATGGAAGCTGAGTGAATGGAGCAACACGGAGCAGGCGGTGTGATTATCCCCGTGGTTTTATAATGTATTTATGGACAAATCTATAAGGAATGCAAGTGGTGACATTAGAGGCTGGGGATGGGAATGTGTTTATCCAGAGAGAGGGAGGGAGGGGAGTTGTAGGCCGATAACTTGAGTGATTTACAGCAAATGCCATGGGCTTCAAGGGAGTGTAGAGGTCATCTAGTCAGGGCGGATCCACTAGAGCAGGGTTCCTCAACCTTGGCGACTTTAAGACAGGCGGACTTCAACTCCCAGAATTCCCCAGCCAGCTTTGCTGGAACCCTGCCCTAGATACCGCTGACAGGTGACCATCCCATCTCTGTTAAAAGTCCTCTAGCAAAGGAGAATCCACGGCTGCGTGAGGCAGCTTGTTCCGCTGTCTGGCAGCTCGCACAGTCCGAAGCCCCCTCCTGACGTCTAGCCCCCACATCCTTCCTTGCGAGTTTAGCCCACTCGGTCTGGCCCTGTCCTCTGCGCAATCCAGAACAAGTCCATTCCCTCTTCTGTGAGCAACGGCCCTTCAGGTGTGCGGAGAGCGCTGTCGTCTCTCCCCCCAGCCGCCTCTTCGTTAAGCTAAACGCATGCAGTTCCTTCACTGTCTCTCGTGGGGCTTCCGGACCCTCACCCTCTTCGCAACCGTCCTCTGCCCCGTCTGCCATTTCTGAACTGTGTTGTCCAGAACTGGATACAGTATTCCAAGTGGATCGATTTCTTCCCCTGATCTGGACTAGGCACCCGTGAATGAACGCCAAATAACATTCCCTTTTTAGCTGCTGCATCACTCTGCTAGCTCCTGGTCGATGAGGACACCCGGGTCCCTTTCTCATGCACCGCTTCCAAGCCAAGGCAGCTCCATTCTATGCTTTGCCTTCCATGTTTAGATAGATTACATAACGCCACGAGGGATATGCATGGACGCATTGAAGACCAGAGTGGTTGTGTCTGACAGCGAAGTTTTGCAAGTTTTATACAAATGGGGAAAAACAAGAGCAATGAATACCTTAGTATGATGTTTACTAAGGATGGGGAAATAGATGGAGAAATCACCAGAATTTCATTCCTGCCAATACAGGTAACAATATAGCGTGGCGTACACGGTCTGTTGAGAGGTATAAATGTTTATCTTAGAAAAGCAGAACAGGCTGGGTATAAGAGCATACTTGTGTCTCCTTGGAAGAGAGAACTGGCTACGTCCAGGAAAACATGGGTTGGGGTTAGTGGAGTAAAACAAGAAAAAGGAGGGGGCGCCGAAGGAATGTGGGTTGAATCGACGGATTATGGGCCATCACGTCTGTTCTGACCCTCAGTGACCACAGAGATAAGTTGTCTCCAGAGGACCTGTTCTCAGCCTGGTTCTTCAGGTCTTCCAGCAGCGCCCCCGTCGCCACTGAACTGCGTGGACTGAATGCCAAAGTGTAAAAAGTACATTTGTGGTGACTTGATTACTTTGAGAGAATGAAATGAAGATCAAACTGCAAAACAGAAATATGAAGGGAGAATAAACAGCTAGAGAAGGAGGAGAGGCAGAGGAAACGGTGGTTAAATGGAGGTGATGAGATCCTGAAAAGGCAAGAGGTGAGAAGTCTGAAGAACGAACGGCCGTATATGAGGTGCAGGATGGACGGGGTGGAAGAAAGATGGTTCGCAAGGGCAAAAACGTGCGGAGAGGGATCCTGAGCGGGGCAGGTGTGAACTAGAGGCACCTTTTCCTTCTCATCTTTGCTTCCCACCCCATGCCTTTAACTTCTGTGGCTCATCCAAAGGATGGGTGGAAGGGTGGACTCGCTTGGCACCGCCTCAAGCCCTCTTGGCACAGAATGGGGCTGATGTTCGTCTTGGCTTCTGTTTGCAAAACACATTTCATCTGAATTTTCCAATGTCAAAAGATCTCATTTCATGCTTCAAACACTGTCCACATCCAGGAGATAATTCAGGCACAAATCCCTTTTGGGTGGCCTGTTTGAAACTCAGTGCAAGGTTCTGAAGCTGGGTTGTTGGTCTATTTGGCCTCCTCCTGACCTGCAGGGGCAGCTGAGCCCAGGGCTGAGTAGATGTCCCTCGCTGTGGCAGGACCCCTCTTTCATGCTCCTCCTTGGGTGGCCCCCATGTGATCCTGCTCCTTCCGGACCTGTCGGCTGATTCATCTCCATCTCCCTCAGAGATGGATGCAACCAGGCTGCTAAGAACTCTGGACCAAGTCCTGTTGAGAAATGGGTGGCTTTTCCCTGGAAAAGAGAAGTTTCTAGAGAGGCAGGAAAGCAGCCTTCCGGTGTTTGAAGAGATGGAGCAGACGGCAGGGCTGAAATGTCACCCAGAGCTTGAAACAGCAGGGAAGCAGATTTCTGAAAAAAAGCCAGGAGCTTGAGGGGGTGAAGGGTTCTGCTCATGGAGATATCTTATTGGAGCCTGGACAGTCCTCTCTCAGTCAGGATGCTCTGGGTGGACTCTGTGTCACAGAGCTGGATGGGGTGACCTCCATAGGCCCTCTGAATCTTGGGGGCCTGCGTGGGTCTGATGTTCCTCTATTAGCCCTCCCAAATAAATGGGTCATTTAGCCTGTAGCTGAATACATGTTGAAGGAAGGTGGTTGAGAAGAAGGGGAGCATGGTTGTAAAACTGGAGGAAGAAACAGCAATAAACTGAGCTATGCTGATGACACTACCCTGATAGCCAAAAATGCAAAGGATTGGCAAGCTCTAGTACTAAAAGTCAAGGAGCACAGTGAAGAAATGGAACTAAAATTAAATATAAAGAAGAGCAAACTAATGACAACAGGTAGAACAACCAGCCTTAGAACTGACAGTTAAGATATCAAAGTGGTGGACGGCTTCTGCCTTTCAGGACCAACCATCAACAGTAAAGGAACAAGCAGTCAAGAAATACGCCGTAAACTAGCATTGATAGAGCAGCCGGAAGGCCTCGGAAAAGATATTCAAATGCCTCGATATTCCCTGCGGCTCTCTATGGAAGCAAAAGTTGGACTTTGCAGAAGCAGGACAGGAAGAGCATTGATGCTTTTGAAGTTTGGTGTTGGAGAAGGCTCCTGAGAATACCGCGGACAGCCAAGAAAACAAACTGATGGATCATCAAAGAAATCAACCCAGAGTTCTCACTCAAAGCACAAATGAACAGGCTCAAATTATTCTACTCTGAGCACATTATGTGAAGATTCAGCTCTCTGGAGAAGCCCATAATGCTGGGAAAGGTGGAAGGAAAGAGAAGAAGAGGAGGACCAGCAGCAAAGTGGATGGACTCAGCCACTACAGTGGCTATGAGTGCACCCTTGGAAGACCTGAAAGACCAGGTTAGGGACAGATCCTCCTGAAGAAGTTCTATCAATGGGATAGCTAAAAGTCAACACCAACTTGATGAAACGTAATTAATTAATGTGCCAACCTTTTAAACAGTATCTCTATCTATCTATCTATCTATCTATCTATCTATCTATCTATCTATCATCTATCTATCTATCTATCTATCTATCATGGTAAGTTTTGGAAATAAGATTTGGGAACTCAACCATGGTTGCATTTAGCTTTATTTTGTTTTACATTGTTTTGAATTAAACTTCAGAAATGGACAACCATCTGCTGGGGAAGCTTTAATAAGCACTAAGCAGGGGGTAGAGAGGCCCCCTTTGGCTGAAGGGTTTCATGGATGGTGGGGAACTGATGAAATTATATTTTAAATAGCACCTTTTGCATCTTTTCAAAATGCCCCATTTTGCTGCAAAGTATGTGTCCATCTGTGTGTGTGTGTGTGTGTGTGTAGTTGAGTTTAAGACGAACGTGCATTGGGCAGTGGCAGAGAAGTATCTCTGGGAGAGCCTGGTCTGGCCTGCACTGGGCACCTTCAGTCCCCGAGCAGCAGACCTTGCACCCCGCTTGCCAGATGATACAGAAGCCTCCTCCTGCCTTCGGGGACTTGTGCCCGCCATCCTGTTGGGCCAAGGGGCTGGGCACCTACTGATGCCCCCCACCTGCCTGTGACTGTATTTGCACAGACGCTGTTAGACCTGGGTGCCTCTACGGATTACAAGGACAGCCGTGGTTTAACCCCTCTGTACCACAGTGCCATGGTAGGAGGAGACCCCTACTGCTGTGAGTTACTCTTGCACGACTACGCCAAGGTGGGTTGCATCGATGAAAACGGCTGGCAAGAAATCCACCAGGTGAGCTGTGCAGCAGGGCCCTCGGATGCCAGCGCTGGGCGCGGAGACTTAGCACAGGGAAAGGAGGAGGCCCAGGTGAAAATGCTCTGCCCTTTTGAAACCCTACCCCTGGCAGAGAAGAGGCGCAAGTGGGAAACCCTTTCTCCAGCCCTGTGGCCCCCGTTCCGGGCAGAGACTTCTGCGGCAAACCTCTGTTGTCTGCCCATGGAGTGGGGGAGGCTTTAAAGCAATTTTGGTATTCAGTTCTCCCACCTTCTCCTACCTTGGGATTCTATTATGGAGTTATTGCAGACCCAAAAGATAAATAATTCTGAATTAGGAGGGCTTTAGAGCCTGATCCAGCAGGCCTTGGTGCGGCAGTCTGGCCGGCTCCAGAGAGCCACGTTGGACGGTGGGCACGTGCCATGTGAAGTCCACCCGCTCCGGAGAGCCTTGGTTAGGAAAGCCCCACTGTAGCGCAGAGGGTGGCGGGCCTGGAAGTGGGCTGTGAACGCGAGACCCTCCTTTCCCCCTTCCGAGCAGGCCTGCCGCTACGGACACGTTCAGCATCTGGAGCACCTCCTTTTCTATGGGGCTGACATGACTGCACAGAATGCCTCCGGAAACACTGCCCTTCACGTCTGCGCACTCTACAACCAGGTGAAGCCCCACATGCACCCCTGCTGCTCCCTGCTCCTCAGCCTTGGGCCTTGCCCCACAGGAGCGTCAAGCATCATCCAGGTGGACCTCGGCAACCAAGGGCGCCGGGTGCCAAGGGAGCCTGTGGGGGGGAGGGTTAGTGGCGCCCTTTTGGGTCCCCAGACCCTGGAGGGGTGCGGAGCCCCCCCGTGCCCCCCTCCTTGCCCCAGCCCGAAGGAGGGCTCACGCTGTCCCTCTTTTCTCTGCCAGGAGAGCTGCGCCCGGGTTCTCCTCTTCCGGGGAGCCAGCAAGGAGATCCGGAACTACAACAGCCAGACAGCATTTCAGGTAGGGCGCAAAGCAGGCTCTGGGAACGGGACTCTGCTTCCCTCTGGGAGCCTCCTCTCTCTCATAGCCAGGGGTGCTGGGAGACACTCTGCCGGGCCAGAGAGGAAACGCTCCTGCCCAGTCCCTGTGCCAGGCCAGGACACCACGGAGCAGGCAGAGGCAAGAGCTGCGCCAGCCAGGGGGTTCCCACCCCTCTTGGAACGCAGCACTCCCTGGAAGCCCCATGTCCTCCTGTCCTACCCCCAGCCAGTCCAGGACCCTCAGCCGGTGGCATCTTGGGGGCTCCTTCCTTCATCTTGCCTTTCATTGGCATGTTCTGCCCCCCTCCCCCCGCCTTTCCTCTGATGAAACGGGCTGCGGTCCAGGAACCCACTTGAGAGACCGCAAGACTCACTGGGCTTTCGCTGCAACACCGCGTGGCCCTGGCAGCAGGCAGGTTTGCCAAAAGGCTCGGATTGACAAGGGGCCCTGCACAGTCCTTTCCTTCTGAAGCAACTGTTGCACGGCAGGGATCGCACCAGCAGCAGCGCCCTTCCCAGCCATGCCTGCCAGGAGGAGCCCGGCGTGGGCCTTAAGAGGACTCTCTCCATCTGCCAGGTTCAGGGCAGGGCCAGTCCTAGAGGGGTGAACTCTGTGGGGCATCTGCAGCTGCCTTCCCTTTGGAGGGCCTCTGAGCACGTAAAGAGTGCCTCCTGCCCTCTGCTGCAGTCACAACTGGCAGACTAACTGACTGACCTCCAAATTAGTCCTAGAACTTTGTGCCAATGAACTTCACTCCCACTTGCAGAGAAAATGGTGCTGCCTGTGGCTGCAGAGAGGATCCACTGGAGTAAGCAGACACCTACAGTATTTCCTGTATCTAGAAAAAGACTTTGGCCCGGGGATCAGAAGCCCCACAATTCTTCAACCCCCCTCAATATTTTATCCATGCGTGGGTGCGCAGGTGTGAAGTACCAAGGAGCAGACAGGGTTGGACCTGCCTCTCCGGAAGCAGGATTTGATGCTGCAATAAACAGGGCCATCCACTTGCTTGCTGCCCCCCTGCTTTACACACACACGCACGCACACACGGTCAGTGTGTATCAGAAGCAAAGCGCAAAGCACTCCATTAGAGCTGAATCCAGCTGGTTTATCAAACCGGGGAGCGAGACGTGCCCCAGAAAAGCAACCAGGGCCGTTTGGGATCAGCAGTGCTCGGCTCCTGACCGAGCGCAGGCAGGACGGGGCATTTCCCGGGCCAGCGGCCTCTGGATCCTGTTGGGGGCTTTATCATGGCCCCTTGAAGCCCTGCTGCTGGCATGAAGACCCCCACACACACACACACTTCTCGATTCATCCGTCTCTGGCAACGTGAGACGGGCCGCTTTGCGATTTTCCATTCAGAGAGCACCATTTCACGCTAGTCTGTATCCATTACATACTTCAAGTCAGGCTGCGGCATCTTGGATCCGTCACAGTTCTAGTGCGCTGCAGGCGATGATCAGCCGGGCTCCTGTCTCCTCCGCCCAAGGGACATTTGGGGCCTGGGGAGGAGGCCAGGCTAGGAGGGAGGCACCCCAAGTGGCCCCAGTCGTTCCCACAGTTTCGGGAGCTGGAGAAAACCCTGCAGAAGAGAAGCGAGGCTGGGGCCAAATCGGCCCCCCAGCTGCCCCTTCCCGCCGCCTGCTCTCGGCTCGCCTTCTCCCCCACGGGGCCATCGCCCCGGCTGCGTTTGGCTGGGGAAGACTGGGGCTGTAGCTGACCCACCTGGGAGACGTGCACAGGTGCGCAGAATGCATCACCACCGCCCCGGCTGGATTGCCCGGCTTTCCCCCGCTTGTGTGGTGGGCGACTAATGCCCGACTCTGCATCTTTTGGGGCCCAGTTCCCAGCCTGAAGCGGCCTCGGGCCTCGGAGGAATCACTGCTCTGATTCCTGCCAGGCCTTGGGCGGATCTGTGCTGCTGCTTTTCCTCTGAATAAAAATACACGGGCAAACGTAGGGTAAGGCAAGTCCTAATTTTTATTTGCTTATATTTCAAATTTAGTCTCTGCCCACCTCACTCAGAGAGCGACTCTGGGCGGATTACCATAAAAATAAGAATAAAAACCAGTTAAAATACAACAAAAACAGTGTTCATAAATAAAGAATCTATTCCAAGGAACTGATGGCATATAATAGGGGATCGACCTACGGAAGCCTCTTCAGGGTGCCAACGTAGCCCTCCTCACGCCCCAGGCGAGCTGGCAGAGCCAGGCCTTCACCCCTAATATCCCTGGGAAACTAGCTGGATAGACCGTTAGGTGTGCAGGTGTCTCTGCGCCCCACCCCCACCCCCCGGCCAGCCCGCAGCCCACTTTTCCTGACCCCGCAGGGTCGTCCGCCCTTTCAGAGGCATCTCGCCCAGCTCTTCCCCAAGGCTTCGGGGGGCTCCAAGGGCCCGAGCACGTGGCCTGCGGCGCTCGGCTCCTGCAGGGTCTGGCCCTGCTGCAGACCAGCACCCCGGGCTTGGCGGGCAGATCGTGTCTACCCCGTCCCCCACAAGAAGTCGAAGCCAACGGCGTGCTGTACAGGGCTGTGGCGAGGCGGAGCGGTCCTCAGAGAGCGACGGGCCTTCGTGGCCGGCAGCCCCCCGCTCACTCCGCCGTCTGTGCTTGCTTGCAGGTGGCCATCATTGCGGGGAACTTTGAGCTGGCCGAAATCATCAAAACCCACAAGGAGTCCGACGTTGGTGAGTGTGGCCTTGGGGCTTTGGGTAGGGCTGGGGGGCGGTGGCGGGGGGCACGGCCATGCAGCCCTGCCGAGGAAGAGAGGATGCCCTCCCAGGAGTCTCTGGCAAGGGCGGGGGGCGCAGGGCGGGCAGGAGGGAAGGTAAGCAGCCACGCCAGGCTTCAGGAGCCGGAGGAAGCCACGGAGCCCCTCCGGCGGCCACCGTCATCCTCCCGTTCCCAAGCTCAGGGCCGGCCAAGTCCTGCTTCTCCCAGCCTCTCGTGGCCAGGCCGAGCGCCTGCTTTTCTCCAGCCCCCCCCCCCCCCGGTCAGTGGCGGAAGCACGTCTGAGGCAGGCACTTCGCATTGCCCTCCCCAGTGTCTCCCTTGCCCTCTCCTCCTCTCGGGAGCTCAACGATGTTGCTGCTGCCGAACGAACGGCTTTAAAAGGCACGTCCTCCAAAACGGCTTTCGAGAGGGGCCTTCTGCTTGCAGCAAGAAGGGAGGGGTCTGCTCTAGCTGCTCTTTGCTCTTTTCCCGGATGCTCTCAGCCGGACAGGTCAGAAGAGGGAATCTGCTCACCGCCTTCTGAGCTATCCCACAAATGTGCATGCAGGCACGATGTTCTTAGCACATCTGAACTGGCCTCTGGCCTCCTCGTGCTATTTCCGGAGTCAAGGGCCGTGCTGTTTTTGCGCTTGCAGATGCAGAATTCCAACCATGGGGGCGGGGGGAATCCTTCACCCATGTCTCCCCACTTGTTGGATTCTGGTCCCCCATCACTGCTTCCTCTCTGCGGCCTCTGCCCAGAGATTCATTTGCACCCATTGCCCGCCCAAAGGGCATTTCCTGCAGGGGTGGCAGAGGGGAGCTCCCTGTCCCTTCTGGAGGACGCAGAACTGGCCCTCCATGGCCGGGTGTGTTGGAGGCTAGAAGACCCAAGGGTGCCTCCTCAGACTTCTGGCGATGGCCGTCAAGAAGCTGTAAGTGAGGGGCAACAGTTAGCACCCTCTTCCACCCCCACTGCCCAGCCTTCCATTTTATGAGCTCTAATGGGAACAGCAGCTGGAAGGGGCATCCGTGGGGCTCAGGTACCTTCCGGTTCTTCCAGATCGTTCCTACAACTCAAA
This sequence comes from Liasis olivaceus, assembly GCA_030867105.1. Classification (NCBI taxonomy): domain Eukaryota; kingdom Metazoa; phylum Chordata; class Lepidosauria; order Squamata; family Pythonidae; genus Liasis; species Liasis olivaceus. The sequence continues at coordinate 81,104,720 of CM061355.1, forward strand.
GCATGAAACTTGGGCATGAATGGGACCAGGGCCAGCTTTAGGCTAAGGCTGAATGGCTCTGCCTAGGGCACCAAAGCTTGGGGGCCGCCAACACCGCCCCTCCTCCCGAATCATTCTAAAAGTGCAAATTTTCGCCGCATTGGCGGGAGGTGGCACCATCAGTCAAGGTAGCCTAGGGGTGCCATATACCCTGAGTGGCGCTGGAGGGGGCTGGGTCAGTTTAGTAGCCCAACCGCTTCCTTTCCATGTTCAAGAGGAGGAGGAAGACGTGGCCCCTGTGGTCCCTTCCAGCTCCACGATTCTATGACCCTGATTCTGGGAGGAAGAGGGCAGCCCGTGAGTGCTGCAGCCTGAAAAGATGCAGAAGTGGCAGGTTGGTCATCTGACTCTGCCAGTTCAGTGCCAGTCCAGGGCTCCCTGAGACAGCTTCCCAGGGCTGGTGACTTGGCTTCTGCCAGAGCATTCGCTGGTTGGCCCTGGGCTCCCTCCTGCCACTCGTGCGTGCCCCCACCTGGCAAGCTGGGTGGGAAGAGACACCATGCGGGATCTCGAGGGCATGCTGGACTTCCGGGCTACGTGCCACCTGTGCCTATCACGGCTGCACTTGGAAAAGACAAGAGCTTTCCTTTCCTGCTCACTCCAGAACGCTGGACACAGAATCACGCATTTAAGCCACGGGATGCTGATGGGACCCTTAAAAGACAAAGTCCCGCAGAAAGAAATGGCTACCAGATTTGGGGTGCAACCCCCTAGGTGATCCTGAGATCACAGCAAGGAGGCGGCATTTTGATAGAAACCAACTACTTGATGTCCCCACGTGGTTGTATGCAATTGTATGATTAGTTACGGTTTAATTAACTACGTTGCCCAGAAGTGACGGCCAGATTTTCTTCCTTAATTGGTTTCTCTGTTTTCTGGGGGCTCCCTTTGAGAAAGGATTTCACCCGAAACCCACCACAACTGGCAGAGGCTCCGAACGGAGCTGCCCCACTCTGGCCTGACATTTGCTCCTGAAAGGAGACAGGGCTAAGTCGCCAAATTAAGGCACCAGGGCTTAACCCGTGCTGCCGCTGGCTGGGCTCGGGGTTCGCGGAGCCCCTGGGAAACAAGGGCAACGCCTGGCCCGGCCCTTGGAGACGCCAGCCAGCCCAGGACAGCTCTGGGCTCGGCAGGTGCTCTCGCCTGCCCAGGTGGGCCTCCCCCCTTCCTTTGGAACGCCCTCAGTTCTGATTTCCTTGAAGGCCCCATATTGTTTGGCAAGAGCCCTCTTATCTCATCCTTGTAATCTCCTCTATTTTTTCCAGTTTATCTTTACTTCCGAGGCCTCTTTCCTGCACTCTGGACACCCAGACTCCTAGCACCCAAATTGTTTCCTTGGTCTTCACGGCAAGCACTATCAGCTTGATTCATTTTTCCCTTTACTGCAACCCCATGGGTTACGCCTAAGTGGGCATGCTTGAAACAGAACCTCTGGGGGTCTGCTGAATTCTCTGGGTGGCGGTCCACAGAAACAGCCGGGGAAGAGGCTTCTGGGCACGTCTCTTCTCCATCTGGGTGGGGCCAGAGAAAGAGGGGCTCTATCGTGGCGGTGCATGAGAAACAGCCTGGCTCTGAGGAGGGGGTTCTTCTGTGGCCCCCCGGCCACGGAGGAGCGGTCTTCGCCACCCCGAGAGGCCGGAGGCAGCTGTTGGAGCTGCTGCTGCCTGCACCCCGGGAGGTCTCTGCCGCTGGGGGAAAGGCCTAACCGGCAGGCTGGCGAAGCCTCCTGGGGTTTCCGGCAAGGGAGGGGCTCCATCCTGGCTGCCGGCAGCCATGGCAGCGGAGAGGGGTGCAGAAGGGTCCTGCCTTTTTAGGATGGGGGCACCCTCTGAGAAGGGCAGCCGCCTTCGCGCAAGGCTGATCTTCGTTAGTGCCGAGTGGCTTAGCGTGTTGCACGAACTCCACTCCCTTGGCTAATTCACAGTGCAGCAGCGTGCGCAATTTTGAATGCGTCTTGTTGTGCCCATGGTGCGCCTTTCCTCCACGAGTGCAGTTGGCTTCTGGGCAATTTGGGTGCTGGCGATGGCCCTTGTAGCCCTCCGTGGCACGGGGCCAGGGTACCTGAGGGACAGCCTTACCCCATCCTTTCTGCCTGCCCCATGAGGCTGGGCGGGAGGGGCGTGCTCCGGATCCCATCTTTGAGGGATGTCGCCTGGCCCGGCCCGGCCCGGCCCGGCCCGGCCCAGAAAAGGGCCTTTCCGTACCTGAGCCTGCCCTCCGGGAGACCATCCTGCCCAAGACTCGGCTAGCCACGGCTGAGCCCGCCTTTCAGAAGGCCTCGAAGGCCTGGCTGCTTTCACAAGCACGGGGGCCAGGAGAGGGATCGAGCCCGCTTGGTGTTAATTGGCTGGGAACCGTGTTTTTTATTTTCAAATATACATGTACTTATAGTGCATTTTCATTCTTGTTACTGCCCAGAGTCACATTGGTGAGACGGGTGACCGTATAAATCAATACCAGTAAATCATTCACCAGCTCAGCGGGCCATGCCAGACCAGCTCAGGGCTGGCAGCTGAAGGTGCCCAGGAGAAGAGCCGGCTGCTAGAGGCAAAGGGGGGGGATGCCGAACGGGACCACCCAAGTGAGAAACGCCCCTGGGCGACGCTCCCCAGGTCCACCTGCCAGCAGCAAAGGAGGAGGAGGCAGAGGAGGAGGAGGAGGAGGAGGCGGCGGCATCCCTTGGCTGGCACTTAAACACTTCTGCCAAAGGAGCCGCCCAACCCAGGTCACGCTGTCACCAGGGCCAGGCTGCTGGTGGCGGGGGAGGGGGGGGTGCAAATGCAGAAGCAAAGGGATGGGGAAGAGAAGGAGTCGTCCCAAAGGAGAAGGAAAGATAGGGGCAGGAGATCTTAGGGCAGCCAGGGGAGGAGGACGTGTGTCTGGAAGCCAAGGACAACCCAGCAGTGTGTGTGTGTGTGTGTGTGTGTGTGAGAGAGAGAGGGGGGGGGGAGAGAGAGAGAGAGGGAGAGAGAGAGAATGCTTAGGAGATGCCAAGCTGGAACTCCAGAACCCTACCGGGAAGCAGGAAGGAAGGGTGTTTTCCTGCTTTCCAGATTTTGGCTGCAGGCAGGCTCGGAGACCCTCCTTGCAGGGGTCTTGCTGCTGGAAGGACCTCCAGCCAGGCCCCCAAAACCAGCGCTCCAAAGGCAGGTCAGGACGGCTGGCTGGGGAATCCTGGGAGCTGAAGTCCACAAATCTTCCACTTGCTCAGGGGGAGGAACACGGCCACGCTCCATTCCCGGGTCTGCGGTGACTTTTGGCCCAGGCGGGGCCATTCGATCGTCCGCCCCTTTTTGCTCCCAGGGGAATCCTCCCAGGGGGTTTCTAGAGCAGAAGGCGGGAGAGCAGAGCAGGGCCGGGCCCCTGGCGAGCCCGGCGTGTTTCGGGTGAAATCCTTTCTCAGAGGGAGCCCCCAGAAAACAGAGAAGTCAATTAAGGAAGAAAATCTTGCCGTCACTTCTGGGCAACGTAGTTAATTAAACCGTAACTAATCATACAATTACATACAACCACGTGGGGACATCAGTGTAATTGGTTTCTATCAAGATTACCAGTACGTCTGAAATCAGTGATGATCATTAAAGAAAGCCAGAACCCAGGGCTGTGAAATGGGTTAAAATATTAGGACGGAGAAAGAGTTAGAATTTGAAACGGTAAGAATGTTATCTACAGATTAGGCAGGACGGATGGATTACCTAGATCCACTTCAGCCTGGATTCAGGCCAGGTAGTGCCCCGAAGACCTTACTTACTTACTTACTTACTTACTTACTTACTTACTTACTTATTTACCCTGTTTATATGCCTGCCCGCATAACAATAATTACAACCATAAAAATAAAAGTCAAAAGAAATAACCTCAACATTAGCATTAATACAATGCAGAACCATCCTTCAATTCTACAAGTATATAGCCGGGATCACCTAACGCCCTGGCCCAATGCCCGAGGGAATGCCATTATTTTAAAAGCTTTTTGGAAGGCCAGTGCCAACGTTACTTGCTCTTCTGGATGGCCCATGGTAGATCTGAGATGGGGAAATCCAGCCCTCCGGGTCTCACTTGATCTCTCTGATACCATCCATCATGGCCGCTGGAGGTTGGAAGGGGGGCACTAAACTTGGCAGTAATTCTTATCCTTCCTCCTCCTGGGCGTGTCACTCAGTGGTGGTGGTGATGGGAGAGAGATTGGTCTCTCAAGGCCTCCATTGGTGCTCTAGTCTCTTCCCCCTCCTTTTAACATCTCCCACAGCCCCTGAGAAAGGATGCCCCTCAGCAAAGGGTCAGGTGTCATCAGTAGGTGGGTGATACCAGCCATACATCTTGACCCTGGGCCAAACAAGAGATGCAGTCGAGGTGCTACCCCAATTGGGGTGAGAAGGAAACATCCTAGCTCAGTCCCAGCAACATGGAGCGGTGGGTTTCAGGTGCCAACTGAAGCCAGTGCTATGCCATCGTGGGTTCTGGGTGGGGTTGTGCCCCCTTGGATTCAGCTGGTTCCGCCTGGACTCGCAGGCCCTGCTTGAGGAGCAGGTGGCAGCTGTGGCTAGGAGGGCCTTTGCACCATAGTGATGTGCCAGTAGTGTCCACTTCTGGTCACAGCCCCTTGTCCCTGGATCACTCTCGACTGAACTATTGCAGCTCGCTCTCTACGGAGGTGCACCTCCCAGAAGCCGCAGGTGGCCCAAAATGCAGCAGTTCATGTAATTAAGAATGCCCCTCTGTTTGCCCAGACATCACCATTTCTCCGTGGCTTCAGGTGCAATTCAGGTGTTGGTTGTCTCATTTAAAACCTACCTGGCCCAAGATCTGGGTATCTTCAGGACCATCTTCTCACAACAGTTCATAGGATTTACTAGGGAGGGCACCCTTCAAGTCCCATCCTTGAAGGAATGTTGTCCTCAGACCCCACAAGGATGGGCCTTTTCTGTTGCTGCCCCCCTCCTTCGGAACTGCCCCCCCGAGTCAGATCAGCCCCCACCAAGCTGCTGAGGAACTGAGGAAACGGTTGGTCCCCGCCCTGCAGTAGACAAAGGTGTTTATTGAGAGTGACGTTGTTCGGTGGGACCGATGAGTAGTTAAGATTACTATTTCCTTTGCCTCATGTTACGATAATTTATGGTTTTAATCTTTCTTGCTTCCCCTATTGGGGTGCACTTGGCTTGCCCCCATCTACCGTTGAAGCGGTCTATAAGCAAACAAATAGATCGATGCTCTTTAATGCCAGGAGAAAGGTGGTAGTTTGAAACCGAAACGGAGTAATAGCGTTTGCAGGATTTTTGGAGTTGGGAGGGATTCAAACGGCAAGGTTCAACAGCTGGGAAGGGGCAGAGTCGGTGAGGTCAGGAAAGGCCAGCGTTCGGCTTTACCTGCTGGCATAAGCAAATTTCAATGACTTTGGTGGGGGGGTACGTGTGTGCCAAGTAATGGCAAAACCAGCACAAGCTCTGGCTGTTTTGTGGGCATGTGGTGACAACAGTGCAATGCTTCCTTCATCATCTTGGGGACAGCCTCGCTTCCTAACTGTCACAGGGTTCCTCAACCTTGGCAACTTTAAGATGGGCGGACTTCAACTCCCAGAATTGGGAGGCTGGCTGGGGAATTCTGGGTGTTGAAGTACGCCCGTCTTAAAATTGCCAAGGTTGAGGAACCCTGGCCTATCAGATGTTGCTGAACTACAGCTCCCAGCAGCCTCTGCCAGTATGATGCAGGATGCTGGGAGCGGAGATTACAAATTCTGCGTGGATAACTTCTTGCAATGGCAGGGGAATGGTCAGGATGGAGGAGGAGAACAGGTTTGGGGGATGGGACGTTATGCAGAAATTGCAGAATTAGAACCAGGGCAACGGCCGCTGGACATATTTAAATACTGGCATTTTCTGGATGTTCACACCATGGCTGTAAGCGGTAAAAGGCTTCTCCTAAGAGTCCTTCTCTGCTTCTTTAGACCTGGATTGGCGGGCCTAGGAGTCCGTATCCCTGGCACAATGGGGCCTGTACTGGGGAGCTCACTGCCAGCAGATTCTCGCCAATCATTTCTCTGCTAGCTTTCATGATCACCCCCCCCCCCCCAATCCCTGCAGGTAGATTGCAGCGACCTGTTTGTGGTTTGAACAAGCAGGAGCTGGCAATGGGAAGCAACTCTTTGTAGCCCCCTCCTCAGTTACAAGGGCACATTTATTCCTGTTAGAAAAGGGAGTCTGCAACCTGACCAGATAGGTGACAGATGGGGAGTTTCGGGGAGCTGTTTTGAAAAACCTGGTACCCCAGTTTGGGCCCTATCCAAACCATGCCATCTCTTAAGCACCACGAAGTATGACCCTATTTTTTAAGGTGTTGGGTTGTTTCAAAGGCCCCATTGCCCAGTAAGGGGACACACGTTTCAGTCAGTTTGGATCCCACCATTCGAAGCCAGCACATCAGAGGGCCAGAGTTTGGAGAGCCCCCTTTTAAAAAGTTGGCTGCATCTTGGGTATTCCCCACATCCAGAACTTTTTCTGGAGGTGCCTGAAACAGAACCAAATGCACCAGAAATGCCTTCCCCCAAGGAAGAGGGGCTCAGCCCCTTTGCTGGCACAAGCCAGCGGGGGCCACAGGCATTTAGAAAGTCAGCGCTGGTCCGGGGAGCGGATAAACAGCGGCTGGGCCGTCTCTTCAGTGTGCTTGGGCTGAGCACCATGGGGGTGAGGGGAATTGGGATCTCGGGGATATGGAGTCTCGCTGTGGCGCGGCTGCTTGAGCAGACTTGGGATCATCCCAGACGTGCCCCCAGGCCCAGGCGAGAGGCGGGAGGTGTCCCCAGGCCAGGCCCCGCCGTTCTCACCTGCCTTTCGCCTTCTGCAGCACCACAGAGCAGAGAAGGGGAGGACCTGGAACAGGGGAGGGTGGGGGCTCCCTTCGCTTCCGGAAGGCAGGTCCGCAGGGAAAGGTTTCTCCTTCTGGGAGGGGGCTGGGGGGACAGAGCCCCTGCTTCTGATAACCACAGCCCCCAAGCTCCCAGTTCTACCCTCCCGCGAACGGAGAGTTCTGGCTTTTCTGCCTGGAATCAGAGGCGGTGGCTGGACGCTGTGCTAATTCCGAGGACCTGTTTTAGAATAGGTGTTTCCCACTTGATTCTGACATTGGCGCAACTGTTGTTAAGACTCTTTCGGAGAGATTTACACTCCCGTCCTCCGCCGGAGCTCCGCGGCCGGGCTGTCTGAGTTAAGTCAAAGTGCATTGGAGTTAATTGGCCAGCCGTGAAGTACACTCGAGCGCGTTGTTGTTTCGCCCTCCTAACCGCCAGGTAATATTTTTCTCCCCTGCCCCGCTCCCCCTCTCTTGCAGTGCCTTTTAGAGAAACCCCGAGCTACACGAAGAGGCGACGGATCGTCGGGGCGGGCGGCCTCTCCTCCCCGCGCCTGCTGCAGCGGTCTGCCAGCGACAACAATTTGAAGTCCGAGAGCCGCCCGTCCTACTCCCCGGTGCCCTCGCTCCGCGGCCTGCCCCCGCAGCTGCTGGCCCAGATGCAGGAAGCAGCCGTCGGGGCGGTCGAGGGCAGCCTCGTGAGCACGGGCAGCCCCCGGAGCGCCCACAGCCGCTCCCCGTCGCTGCAGCGCGTGCGGGAGGAGAAGGAGGCCGACGCCCCCACCCTGCGCCGGAGCAGCCGCGCCAAGGCCAGGTGAGCGCCGCCCGCGGGCCGGGCCGGGCCGGGCCGGGCCGGGGGCGGGGGCGGGGGGCAGCTCCGAGGCGGAGGTCGGGGCAGCCCCGCGGGGCAGCCCCGGCGGGGCGGGGCGGGGCGGGCCCCTCGTGTCCCCCAGAGGGGTGGGGCGCGCTCTGCCGCTCGGCGTCCCCGGGGCTCCGACGGCCAAAGGCTTCCAGGCCCCGGGGAGCTTCCACCGCGCCGCCGCCGCCGCCGCCGCCTCTCAGAATCGCTTGTGCGTCGTGCGAGGATGCCGCTGCGCGGGGCTCGCGGGTCGCCCCCTGGACCGCTTTGTTCTACTGACTCGTTCGTTAAACGCAGGTGGCCGCGCCTCTCACGGCCGGGACGGTGGTCGTTGGTCCCTGGCCTGGCCACGTCACTCCGCGGGGAGGGCAGAACTTTTGGGCCAAGAAGCGCCCCCTCTTTCGGCCACAGGGGCGGGGGGCGGGGGGCGGTGCCCATGGCTCCTGGGCGGTGCAGCCGCAAGCAGTGGCCCCCCGCGAATCCGAAGGGCACCAAGATGGGGGTGGTCGGGCTCAAGCTGGGTAGTCCCTTTCTCGGTGGATCGGTGGGTTTGATCCTGGCTAGCAGACTAAAATTCTTTGGCTATTTGTTGGGGAGGGGCTCAACTGCTGCTGCGCCTCTTCTGCGTGCCTAGCGCTGTAGCGTTGCCGTTCTGCGTGGAAGGAAGCTGGCAGGTCTGGTGAACCTCGAGGAGCGCAGGATTAGGAAGCTTTGCCATCAATGACCTCGTCCCAAACTTAGGTTGTGAAAATTTTTTCATCCATGTCCCGACTCTTCTCTTCTCCTCAGACATTAGTCCATCCAGGGGTGGGTTGCGTATTGGCTGAAGATAGCTAGAGGCAATAGTTAACCTTGGTTTGCACTTAACTGAAGGCACAAGCCACCAATCTGGGCATCTTCCACAACCAGCAGCTCAAGGTTCTGGGAATCCTGCCAAGTCCCTTAACCTGGAGTTCTGGGATGCGGGAGGAGGCGAGCTGGACCCCAAGATCCCTCCCAGTGGCAGGGCGCCTGCCCGCCTGCCCTAGCTGAGCTGCTGTTGGTTTGAGGGTGGATTCTGGAAGAGGGACGAGGGCTCCCGGGGCTCCAGGGGGCTGTGGTGACTCCACCCGCCTTCTAGGGAGAAGCACCCGGTTTTCAGGAAAGGAAAGACAGGTGGGGGGAAGCAGTGACAAGGTGGTCACCGGTCGCTGTTCGGGTCCTGAAGCCCTCTGGACGAACGCGCTGAGGTCTCGGCATGCGGCCTTGTACGTCCACCTGGGGCCTCGCACATTTTGTTTGGGCCGCCCGGGTGCCTCCGGTCACACTGCTCTTGAGCAAAGGCCTTTCCGGCAGAGAGCAGCTGTCCAGCTGCCTCCTCCGTGCCTCTTCTTTCCTTCTGAGATGTTTATCTTGTTCCAGGCTGATGCTCTTCAGACGCGTTGAGCGCACCTCGCCTCTCCTCTCCTCCAGCCTGAGTGGCCAGTGGTCATGTGGGTAGAGATGGCTCCATTCCCTTCGAGGGGGCGGCCGCATGAGAGTTTACATGTGCAGGCGGTGTTCGCGCAAATCCGCCTTTTCCTTACAGAAGAAGAAGCAGTTGCAGCTGACCGTTCCCCGTCCCCTTCCTCCTCCAGCACACATATGTACGCATGTCACAGCAGTTCCGGGAAGAGAGGCCTCACTGTCAGTGCGTGCATACAGAACCAACGATGTGGGATAGTGAAGCTCCCTTGGCCGGCTGGCCGGGATGCACGGAGGGGACATTGTTGGAAAGGCTGTGGGGGAAGAGAGATCGGCTGCTCGCCTTGCGCTCTGAGCGGTCCGAGCAGGAAACCGCAGGCAGAACTCCTGATGCGGCACCCTCAAACCATCGCTAGCTAAGGAGTGGTCTGAGTGGGAGCCAAACAGGAGGGCCGCCCCACTTCCAGGATGCTGGAGACAACTGCCCGTGGAAACTCTCAGGTGCCACGGCTGGCTTCCAAATATTTCAGCCCTCAGAAAGAAAACGCCTTAAGTCACCAGGCAGGTCATTTCACCCATCCTGAAAACACGACCCTGAGCGATCAGTAGTCTGAGGGTGTTCACCAATGTTGCGCGTGGCCAAGAGAACCGAGCCCATAGCCTGATGGGGGTTCCATGTCGCTGACTCCATGGTCTTTCAAACTCTTCAGGAAGGAGGGCGGCGTGGCACCATCTCCTCTAAGGGGGAAGGAGGGGCGGGGGCGGGTTCTTCAGTTGCGCTAAAGACACAGCCACCCTCCCGCTTCTTCCCTTTGGGTCTTTGCAGCGGGGGGCTTTTAGCCAGGAAAGGAAGTCCCCACTGCAGAAGTCCAGGACGTCCCCTGGGTTACTCTTGCCTAGGCCACGTGGCTCCACCAGTATGACTCCCCCTGTTGCTCATGAAGGCCCCTTCCCCCTCATTGGCAAGGCCCTCTGCCCGCTGAGGCACCGCCGAAGAACCCCTCGGCCGGTGTGATTTCAGGCGAGGATCAATATGCTGCAGTCCGCACCAACCGGCATGGAGGCTGGCAGGGGGCCAGGGGGCTGATCCTTCGGCTGGGATCGCTGACTCCCAAGCCTGGGCTGCGGAGATGCCGGGCCCCCTTCTTTCCGTGTTTGTGGGACCCGGTGGTCTCAACAAGAGGCCTCTGGCTGTGGATGATGGTGGTCATTCTTCTCCATGCAAGAAAACAGTATTTTTTTTAAATACAGTTTCCATCCCTAGGCTGAGAGAGGGAAGGGGAAGAAAATGAAAGGAAGGGATGAAGCCACTAGGGCCACATTCAACCGAGTGCCATGGTTCTGGAAGGAGCAGAAGGAGGGCGGGATCCAGTCTGCGTACTGGGCCGGCTGAGTGAAAAGCAGCAAGTGGATGCTCAGTGGCTTTTCCCAGCTTCTGGAGACGTGCCTGCCTCTCCTCCTCTGGGGCTCCCAGCCCGCTTTTCTCCCTCTTCTCTTGACGCTTCATGGAGTCTCCTCCTCGCCGGGTCCCCCGTCTTCCTTCTTCCCGCCCCCCAGCCCCCTCGTTCTTCTCCCCTTCCCACCCTTGCCCCGCCGTTTGGCCAGGTCCATTGCCCACAACAGCGGAGGGTCAGCCGGAGCCCCACTGCCCAGGGCCGTGCGGAGGGAGCCGGGGTCATGCTATCCGATCTTAGTGATTTTTAGAAAAGGTGAAAGTGATTTTTGGTGACAACGGATCAAAATGGCTCCGTCTGCCGGGATCGGGCAGGAGCTGGTGCGAAGCAGATGAGGTTCTCTCGGGTCTGTGGCGGGGAGAGCCTTGACAAGTGTGAAAGCTGGTGGAGGATTCTGCCTTGCAAACGCTTGGCTTCTTTCAGCGGGGTGTGTGCGTGTGTGTCTGTGCTGAAGTTGTGTTGTTTTGTTTTGGCTCAGTGTGGACTGATTGACCGATCGGACTTATGTGCTGTAGCCACCCATGTCCGTCTTGCGCTCTGGGAGACACACGGTACAAAACATAAAAACAAGCCATCATAGAACGACATCGCAACGGGGCCGAGGCCCCCGAAACCTGTAATCCTGTCTCGCCCGAGGGAGAAGCAGGGCTTCGGGGCTTTCCGGAAGGCCACGAGGGCCGAGCCCGTCTGGGTCTCAGGCCAGGCCGCTCCAGCAGGCCGGTGCTGCGGCAGGGAAGTTCTTGTGTGAACTCAGCTAGCTGCAGTTTGTAAAGTGTCGTTTCCCTGATTTCGCAGAGTCCATGAATTTATTTATTTAGACAGTTTTTGTGGCAATGAACTCTGCCATTACTCTGGGCAGTGAACAATCAGTTCACAAAACAGTGCAGAAGAATTAAAAATAATCCAGTACAAAGAAGAAAAACCCAAGGCACCATGAAGTATAACAATTTCACACAATAGACATACTTACACTGGGTTCATCCAAGACCCCAGCCCTGATGGCTGGGGAAGGAGCCAGGTCTTCACGGCCTTCCAGAAGGGCAGGAAGGTTGGGGCCCTCTAGATCCTGGGGGAGGCTGTTCCTCAGTCCCACAAGTTGGCGCTCTTTACGAGGGGGGGCCTGAGGCATGTCCACCCAGCCCTCTGCTACACAGAGGCGGCACCTTGAATTACACCCAGAAGCAGACCGGAAGCCAGGGTGGCTCACGCAGCAGTGGTGGTGTACAGGCGATCGTCGGAGCGCACCAAGGTGTGCGTGCCGCTGCATTCGAGCCAGCTGACGCTTCCGATTGTTCTTCAAGGCCACCATGTGCAGCACATTGCAGCAATCCGATTTGAACCCAACCAGCTGTTCCCCATTCAGTGTGTTCAATAAACATGGTAAAACAAACCATGTCTTAAAACAATCGGTGAACCAGATCATCTTGCTGCTTAAGCACAAAATAGTGGAGAACTCGTAGCTAAATGTCTGGGGAATCCTCCAGAAAATCTTCATAGAGTGAAATATCTATAAAATTATTCTGTCTTGTTCCAGAGTGGAGAAGAAGTACTATTGCTTAGTCTCTGGGTTAAGAGCGTCTGGGTTGCAGATGACTCATAGTTAAGAACAGAGCCTACAGTAGCAAAATTCGAGTTAAATACACAATGGTTCGAGGTCATTACACAATACTAGCTATACATTATTATATAATAATACCGTTCCGGCTTACGTACAATTTCGACTTAAGGGCAGACCTTGGGAACGGGACTCATTCTTAAACTGGGGACTCCCTGTACCTCTGCCTAAAATTACTCTGATGATTGAGACGGCATAGAGGTCAACCAATACAGACAGACAGACATTGGCCAGATGTGTGCTGGAGTTGGAGGCCAGGCTGTCCAGCCCCCCAGCCGTGCCTGACGTCAGCGGAAGGTTTGCTTTGGAAGGCAGATCCCTTCTCGCTGCCCAGTGAATTCTGCTTCCGCAGGACGTACAGAAAGGATCAGTCTAGACAGGATGGGTGCTGCTGTGGGTAAATCAGACACCCGGATTATATTTTCCCCAAATGGAAACTCAGGAAGGGAGGGGTCAGCTGCCACCATGCCCTGCTAGCCAGGAGGGAGACCGGTTCTTGCGTCCTCAGCTTTGGGAACTTCCCACTTCAGAGGTTCCTTCTCCTGCACTGGCAGAGGGTGGGGAAGGAGCCATAAGGAATGGTTTGGGGGCAGTGCCTCCCTGGAGGAGATAAGGAAGCCGCCACTGGGGCTTTCTTCTAAACCTCCTCCAGCCACGGTACAATGACACCTGTGCCAGTGCTGCCTCTAGAAGGAGAGATTGTCTTTTACTTAACCATGGTTAAGTCTGTTTGCTGCTCTGGTTCATCCCAAAGGAGCCTGGAATCTCCACTTTCTGGAGGAATAAAACATGCTCTGTCTTCAGGAGGACATTGTGCCCACCCTTGTTCTCCACTGGGAAGTGGTGGGGGAGAAGAATTGCCTGGGGGGCAGGATCAGCTTGGTCAGAGGCCAGTTTGATTGGGCTCTCCCTGCTGTCCAGGTGGCCCCCTCCAGCTTTCCACTTGCCAGGGCCAGAGACCATGCTGCTCTTCGTTTGGGTCCCTCAGCCTGCTCTCAAGGACACCATTTGCCCACCAGGGACCCACATTCTCAGAAAAAAGACCCCTCTGGGATCTTTTGGAAGCAGCTCATTCCTGTGGCTTGTAAGGGTCTTCAGGGTCTCCCGCTAAACAGCCTTTCTGCAGTTGCTCCTCCTTCAGGCTGTCACGGGCTATCACAGTCCAGTGTGGGATCCACGTGCGTTTACGCTTTAGGGGATGCAGGCGCCCCAGTTCACCAAGCTGAGAAACCAGATGTCAGACTCCTCCCCTTGCAGTCTAGGCGGAAAACGTCAGTCCAGCGAAAAAGAATACAGGAGTTCTGATTTGCAGAAGGAAGGTTAACGTTGCCATGCAAGAATTCCAGCCAGGGCCTGTTTTCAAAGGAGACACTTACATATAGGCAGTTTAGTGCAGCAAAACCTTTCTCCATTTCCTCCTGCCTTTTCTCTTAGAAGGATGGGAGTTTGCCACTTTTGCTTCTGTTCCCTGTTTTGGTAACGGCCCTTCCAATCAGGATGAGAAGAACCCCTCGGCCCAGAAAGCATCACTGTAGTTGCTCAGGGAAGCCAAGCGTGCGTGCCGTTGAGGAAACACCTCATCAAACTGGATCTCGGCTGGCTGAGATATTCCAAGTCCTATTTAAATGAAGTTCCCCAGAGTCCTGGAGCAGTCCTTGGGTTCAGACCGTGCTGCCCAGGAGCAGCCCACCCGCCTGCTTTCCTTTCTCTTCTCAGTCGTTTTGGGGATCTAGAGGAGGTTGCCAGGGCCAACGCTTCAAGAAGTGCAACTTTGAAACTGAAGCATGCAGGGTGCTCTGGGGTGAACTCCTGACTTCAGATGCTGATTGCGGATCATGATATGGAGTATCCTCTTCTCCTTGTGCAAGATCCTTAGGAGAAGCAGGATCTGAGAAGAGGAGCCTTTCATTTGACCTCTGACCGCGAGAAGATAAAAGACCAGAAACAGCAGTAGCAGGAAAAGCAGAGAGAGCTTCATGGTGAAGTGAAAGGCTTTGCTTAAGCCAGAAGCTGGCCCAGCCAGGTCCCATTCTAGAAGGAGCAGTGGCCTCTCCACCAGAGGCTACGAGGAACCTCTCTGTGGACCTGGAGTGGAAACGTCCTCCTTTTGGTCCTAGAAGAAGCAACCTTGAAGGCTTTGGTTGGAGAGTCTCTGAGTATATTTGCACCCTCTGGGAGGATCCTCTTTCGCGGGGAGCAAGCAGGCAGCCAGAGGACTCGCATGCCTCCTGAGGGTGCCTCAGGGGCTTGCTGGGGAGAGCAGTTCAAGCCGACCGCTGTCCTTTGTACAGACGCCCATCTCCATCACACCATCCCTCGGTTCGTTTAATTTCAAGAGTGGTTTTGCTGCTTCAGTCATCCAACCCTAAGTGGCTGTAGTGTTACGAAAGCGCCGAAAAGAAATAAGAAATAATAAGCTAAAGAAATTAAAGGCATGAAATCAGAGAGGGAAAGAGAGGCATCGCTCACGTGAGTTGACACGAGCACCGCTCCTTCCTTATCCCTGCTCTTCACCAATGACTCCTCTCACGGCCTTCCTCGCAGCAGGTCCCCAGGAAGAGAGAGCAACCCGTGGGGCTTGTCCCATTTTGAGTGGGGAGTTGGTGGAGGCTGTGCGAGGTGGGGGTGGGGGGAGAGACAGGCAGTCTCCGCATGGCCAGACATGGATGCGGCAGGGAGAGGAGCCGCTGGCTCTGGAGAGACGCTTCTTCCCCTTGTGTGAATGTGGGTGGGCTTCGTGGGGCAGAGTCAGGGGCCCACCAGTCTCTTTGGCATGGAGGGAGCCTCTTTTGCCCCGCAGATTAGGCCTCAGCAGCCTGTTGCACCAGCGAGGCCGCTGGTCTCCCCAGACATCGCACGAGCCAGCCGGCTGGTTGGGAGGCAGGTGCGAGCTGAGCCGAGGGCGCTCTCTTGCAGATAAAAAGGGGTCCTGCCCCCCCCCCCCCCCCCGTGAGCTTTCCCTGGGCTGAAAAGATTGCATTGTACGCTTTAATCTTTCCTGCTCAAGCTTCCTGCAGGGTTAAAATATTTTCACAAGGGCTGATATTCCAAAACATTATTTTTCGCTTCAGGTAGGAATTACAGTATCACGAATTACGCTCAGTCTGTGCAACAGAGAACATTAGGCCTGCGATGCGATGCGATGCGATGCGATGCGAGTCATCCGTTCCCCCTCCTCTTGCTGCAACAGCAACCGCCCAGAAGAGGAGGAACCGGAGGCGGCTGGAGCTGCTCAGCTCTGCCCTGGGGTTGGCCTCTTAGTCGTCTGGGAAGATGGTGTGGGCTCTCCACCCCATCTCTGCCCGGACGTGCCTTCAGGGTCTCTCTTTGTCCCAACCCTCTCCTTACATTTCAGAAGGAAGAAGGTTCCGCGGCGCCTCTGGGATTCTCCCTCACCGAGCAGCATTAATGCACCTGAAGTGGGTTTATCCCTCCCTCCCTCCCTCCCTCCCCTTCAAAGTTCTCCTGTAAGGGGCTTAGTGGTGAATATGCCACATTGTCAGGCTGTGGAGCTGTCAAGCAAATATTGAACACTCAGTGGCCAAAAACGGGGAAAAAAGAAGGATCAGGAAGACTTAGTGCTAATTTCACTCCCCATCATCCCAAACTAGCAAAGGAGGCCATGCCATCTGAGGGGGCTAAGAATTGGAATCTGAATCCTTCTTTAATGGGGCGGGGGCCATGAATTAGATAGGGAACTCCAGCTGGGGTCTGACCAAAGCAAAATAGTCTGGTACGATCACTTCCTGTGATTTGGAAAGTACGCTTTTATTGATGCAGCCTAAAATGGCATTTGGCCTTTTTTTTATATAGCCATTTCAAAAATTCAGTTTGCAATCAAAATCTTTGTTGCAGGTATATCACCAAGCTAGGTACGCCCATCTATGCACGTGCTTTTGATTTTTGCTTCTTTAAAAGAAAGAACTTTACCCTTGTCTCTGTCAAATGTCATTCTGTTCTTTAAACTAAAAATATAATTTCGAATTTCATTGGTCATCAGCAAATTTGATAAGCATTCCCTCCAAACCTTGGAGAATAGAGAAATGTATACCCGATGTCCTGGCCCTGATGCCAGCCTCCAATCTGCTGAGCACTCTTGGAAT
The DNA here is from genome assembly GCA_030867105.1 of Liasis olivaceus. Lineage (NCBI taxonomy): Eukaryota > Metazoa > Chordata > Lepidosauria > Squamata > Pythonidae > Liasis > Liasis olivaceus. The sequence continues at coordinate 81,121,076 of CM061355.1, forward strand.
ATGAAGCCTGAGCCACCTACGTATGCATCCATTCATCTGTCATGTCATCTAGCCCATCCTTAACGAACTGGCTATTCAGCACATCGTGGGGTCTTTGGACAAATACTTTGCTGAAAAGATGCTTTACGTATGTCTACAGCATTCCTACAATCTATTAAGGAAGTTGCCCAGTCAAAAGATCAGTCTGGAAAGATTTCTTCTTGGCAAATCCATGCTGATTTCAGGTTATTATTGCCTTGTTTTCAAGATGCTTATAGACCAATTTCTTTATGATCTGCTCTCAAATCTTCCCAGTTATTTATGTTGGAGGGATCTGTGGCTTTTTGACAATAGCAACAACATTTGTTCACCTCCAGTCATCTGGCACTTCATCAATTCTGCAGCAGTTCTCAAAGATAATACCAAAGCATTCATCCGAACCATCAGCTAGTTTCTTCAGGACCCTAGAGTCTAATTTGACTGGTCCAGGAAATTTAAATTCATTAAAAGTAAAGAAGCATTCCCTGAACTTCTCCTGTTCTTTCCAATTTCCCGATGGAACACAAAGAACGCAACCTGTTGTTCTTTTGGGTAGAAGACTGAACCAAATAGGAATGTAATGGTTCTGTTAGCATTTGCTGCTCCCATTAGTGGCTGGTATATGGGTTCATTTCTTTGTCTTTAACTTTGAACGTGTCTAATGAAGCCCCCTTTGTTGTTCTTAGCATCATTTGCCAATCTCAGCTCATCCTGAGCTTCTCCTTCCCTGATGCCCCCTCTGCAGTTCTGGGCTACCTGTCTGTCCTCTTCCTTGGGGACCTGCCTCTCTCGCTGCTTCCTGGACGGGACTTTTGTGTTTTCAGAACTTCACAAGCTTTTGTTCTTCTGTCCTCCTTCTTTTCCCCCTCAACTGTGCTTTTAGTGTCTTCTTCTCTAGGGACTCTCACCACCTCGAGCTCCTTTTCCTATTAACTCCTCCTGCCATGGATTCCTACTTATGGATGCTTTGAGATTATTAAATCCACTTTTCAAAGTCCAAAATCAGCCTTTCATTATGCTGAGTTTGGGTTTCTCTTAAAATCAAGTCCTGGACTGGTTCCTTCCCCCCACGGTTCCTGCTACTTCTACCTCCTCAGCTAAGTCTTTGCTACTGATTAGTATCAAGTCAACAACAGCTGATCCTCTTGTGCCCATTGCCATCCTCTGAAGGAGGAAGTCTCCAGCAAGGCAGGTCAGAAATTTTCTGGAGGGACCAAATGTGGCAGAGTTTATTTCCCCACAGATGTCTGGGTAATTAAAGTCTCCCTTCACTTGACTTCATGCCTCTTTGAAATGTCTGCTTTTTAAAAAATTATTTGTTTGTTTGTTTGTTTGTTTGCTTATATTTCAGATTTATTCACCACCCATCTTACTCAGAGAGCAGCTCTGGGCGGTTTACAATAAAAGTAAGAATAAAAACCAATAAAAATACAATAAAAACAGTGTTTGTAAATAAATAATATTTGAGAGGCATCACCCAGCTCTTCTCTTGTTTGATAGAACAGTATGAGACACCAGCTACAATGCTGCTTTCTTCATTCCTCTGCTTCCTTTCTCTATCCCAGATGCTCTCTGGCATTGCGAAGTCCATTCATTTGGATGGCTGAGCAGAAATGAGTATCTTTGACATACATACAATGCAATTCCTCTCCTTTTCGATTACTTCTGTTCCTTTCGAACCAATGGTGTCCTTCAGGAGTCTTCCCACCAAGTTTCTGTTATGCCTATTAAATTGCATTTGTCCTTCTGTACTGAGACTTCCAGCTCATCTTATTTATTTCTCATGCTCAGAGCAATAGTGCAGAGAGAGCCTCCTCGTTCCATTAAAGGTGACGCTGCAAGGCTGACAGAGGAGTTCTCAAGAGCTTCCCACTTCCTTTCGGAGCAGTGGTTTTAAGAGCTGTCCCCTTTTCTCTGTTGTTGTTGTTGTTCAGTCGTTAAGTCGTGTCCGACTCTTCGTGACCCCATGAACCATATTGCGCCAGGCCTCCCTATCTTTCACTGCCTCCCTGAGTTTGCTCAATTTCATGCTCATTGCTTCTGGTGCCCAGTTGCGCTACTGACCATGATGGAGAAGGACACTGGGGACAAGGCCGTGTAATTAATGGATGTCCTTCTCTTTGGTCATTTGTCCCCACCGCAGACTGGGCCATCAGAGGCATCTTGGCGATGTCTCAGAAAGCACTGAGCAGAACCCAGCTTACCTGGTGGTTTATTGGTGCACCACCCTCAATTTTGCTATCCCCCGTGTGATTCCTTGGGATCGCAGTCTTCTGACGCTCCTCTGCTGAAAAGCAAATGCCTTGCTGGTCTCCAAGAGAGTGAGAGTAGTGAGAATCTGGAACGAGGGAGGTTTGCAAGTCTCTTGGTTACCTGCCTCCTCCAGTGTCTGAGTGTGAAACGTGGCACGAATTGGCTCTAATTAGCGATGGGCTGCATCCTCCGTATCAGTACAAGGAGGGGATCAGAGATGAAAAGCTTCCAAAGATGGTTTGGGCCTGGCAAGACCAGGACTGTAAGAACAACGAATTGGGGTTGGAAAACATGGACAGATGCAACAGGAGAATTTCCCCACCACTGCTGAAGAACCAGGGCAGCTTCCATGGCTGATCTTCCTGTCTCTTCAACTCACTGCACTCTGCCGTCAGTCAAGACAACATTTGCCAGTCATGATGTCCTTCTTAAGTCTTGAGGGCGGGGCTCCTGGATAATTATTTACCCAGCCCACACACTTCCTGCCCCAACCCCAGGGCCACCAAATTTATATTAACAGGAAGCGGAATGTTTCACGCAACACATTCAAACTAGGCAGCTGCATTTCTCAAACAGGCTAAGCTCGATCAGTCTTCACTGCGACTTGGTTTTCTAGCGTGTTCATGTGCGTGTGGTTTGGCATGTTGTGTGAACTCAGCCGGAGGGGTTCATTTGTGGTTCAGTGCGTTGTGTGAAACCAGCAAATGGGGTACAGTTGAATTGTGTGAATGCCGGCAATATATAACTAAAAAATTTCAACCAAGCAATAAAGTATACCAATTTATTAAAATTGCTTTAATGCTTGAAAATCCGCCATCCAGACCACCGCCGGCCTCCAAAGGCCCCTGTGACTTCCTCGTGGCTTGCTCGCTCTCCTTCCAGCCTTGCCTGTATGGAGGGCCACCTCATGTTGACTTGGGGTCCTTTGAGTTTGGCTGCTCCTGTGAGCCCTGGGCTGAGCTGCATAAAGCCTCCCTCTGGGATGTGTGTTGTGCAGTCCTCGATGCCAGTGCCAAGCGTTGTCTTCTCCCTCGCTTAGCAACTGCCGTCATCCCGGGAGGGAGCAGAGAGCCAGCAGCCTGCGTTTCAGGCATCCTCGCTCTCCCCAGGCAGTTACTCTGCTTGAAAGGCTGGCAGACGGTTGCACGTAGTAGTAGCAGAAGTTGTACAATGAGAGAAGTGGATTTCAGACCGCAGGTTGCATTAACCTCCGTAGCCCATTGGGCTCCTCTGAAGAGCAACGTGGCCTCTTATAGGCGACGCTCCCCGTCATGTTCATGGGCCGAGCTGACGTGGAAGAATCTCCCCCTGCTGTGGGCTTCGGGGCCCTGGTCTTATGGAGAAGGTTGGTGTGTCTGACTTTCAGTGTCTCTGGACCCCTCCAGCCAGGAGGCTCTTCTCCCCTCAGATCAGCCTTCAACGCTAGCAAAGGGGATTGCGTTCGGCTTGATGCAAAGGGGGAAGGAGGGAGTCGCCGGGCCAGGTCTTTATCTCAGGAGGCAACGCGAGACCGATTCAAAAGCCAAGCCAGAGCACATCAGCCAGCCCTGACCGGTCCCCTCTTGATTCATTGAAGTCCCTCTCCCATCATCCCCAGCCAGCACGCCCAGAGACATCTGGAGGATCTCAAATGTTGTGGATTCAGTGGCAATCCAGGAGGAGATCTGTAAAATCCCCCTGCTGCTCCTTTTGCTGCCGTTTTGAAGTATCATGTTCGTTTTTGTCCTGATGATTAATTAGTCACTTACTTATTACTTGCCAAATGGCTGGCCTTATTTTTTAATTACTCCCTGCACATTGGATTCCTGTGAAAATGGCTGGATAAAAAGTATTCGGATTCCTAGGTCTTTCTCTCTTGCTCCTTGCCTTTTTGCCTGGACCCTCCGTGGAAACCAACCAGGTCTGGGAAATCCTTCCAAAGTGGACTAGCGCCTGAGGAGGAAGGAGGAGCGCGTTTTTCCAGCGTTAGCCACGCTTGCTAATAGCGACCAGGTTGGCCTCCCTGTGCAGAGGAGGGGAAAGACAGTCCACCCACTGATGCAAGCCTGTTGGGTGAGCCACGTGACAGCAGAGGCTCAGACACACGCTTCGGAGCACGCAGCATCTGTTCATAACTGGTCAAAAGAGGTACAAAGGTGGAGGTACAATGGCAGATCCCGCTTCCTGCGTGGCCGTGAGTTGATCTGGAAACCCAGCGCGAAGCACAAAGGCAGCTCTTCTGCACACACGCACAGAGCTGGAGTACAGCTGAACGGCGTTTGAAGAGCTGTTGGGAATGTGCATCAAGGAGAGCTCGCTTCCAAGGAGATGCATCCCTTCCGCTACTGCTCTTAATCAATGCCGCTAGAAGGAAATCTGGAATCTCTGCACGGGATCCAAAGGGCTGCCTTAACGCTAGCAAAGGGGATTGCGTTCGGCTTGATGCAAAGGGGGAAGGAGGGAGTCGCCGGGCCAGGTCTTTATCCCAGGAGGCAACGCGAGGCGGACCAATTCAAAAGCCAAGCCAGAGCACAGCGCATCTGGGGGATTCTCCCCAGCTGTGCCTGGATCTGGCCGCCCCGACCGGCATCCGCATCCCCTCCCCAAACACATCAGTGACATCCCTGCCAAGAAAGCGTTGGAAGTCATGGCTGGTCAGTTTCTCCAGGGCTCAGCAGATTCTGGCGGGGGCGGTAAAGAGCGTGCTGCTGCTCCCCTTGTAATGCCTGGAGCCTGGGTCCCCGCGGAGCCACCCTCCTCCTCTGCGGACCCACTGCTGCACCGTTGGGGGATGGATATCAACTTGGAAGTGCACAAAAGGGCCCAAGACCGGCTATTGACGGCCGCTGGTCAAGAGAAACGAAAGGCTGAGAGGAAGTCGCGGCCTTTCTGCTCCTCTCGCGGCCTCTGGCTGGATCCCGCTCTGCTCTTCTTCATCACAGGATGCTAATCGTGATCTGGGCCCAATTCCACCCAAGTGCTTGAGCTCCAGTTTCATCTGTCAGGAGCGTCTGCAGAGTGTGGTCCAAAATCAAGAGGGCGACCGTGATGGTGCAACCGTGCCTGTTTTTCATGTGCACTGTGGCTGCCATTTTGACCACACCCTGCAGGCACCCCGTCATCTAGTAGACTGTCACAGGTCAGCGCACAGCTAGGGATGATGCCTTGGTGCGCAATAAAGCCAAAGGGTGCTTGTCTGAATGCCCCCAGAGTTTTTAAACGTGAGTTTGGCGGTTACGCGGTAGAGCTGAGCAGAGGTAGGAGTCGGATGGGGCTTTTTCACCTGCTAAACTCTGCAGCGGCAGCATCTTGAGTAGAGGGCCTGCTGGGCTAGGAAGCCTCCAGCTGGCATTCCTGAGCCTGCCCATCCGCGTGGTCAGCCTTCAGGAATGCCAGAGCTAATGCCAAGGCTGTGTGGCCTCTTAGTGCATCCTTCCTGGCCTGGATGGTGAAGAAGTGCCCTCCAGAGAAGCTGTACCTTCTCTGAGCCTCTTCTTCAGGGACCTGAATGAGTTTCTGAAACTCAGCCTGGGTCAGGTGGCCTGGTGGTGGTTGCTCTGTATCGCCACTGGCTAAAAAATATATATATGAGGATGTTTCTCCATCCTTCTATTCCTTTTAGTTTTGCATTTTTGTTGAGTCATTTTGTTTTTCTGATTGCATGACTCCACAGCAGCAGAAGCGGGCTAACGCAAACAAGCACCTTGCCTACCCCATGGAGACTGGGGAAGCCTCCCCCTCCTCCAGGGCCCTGGATTGGTCTCTGCCACCTCCCTGGAGTGGCCTCTCAGACCTTAAGAGCAGGGCCACTGAGGTGTCATTTCCGGCTCATTTCACCCTCTCCTGTTTGGCTTATCTTCTGCCAATCATAATTTAGTCTGAAGTGCCATTATTGCTTTCCTTATTTTGTCCCAGCACACCTCTGCCAGTCCCTGATGCCTCCTCCCTTCCCTCCTCTGCCTCTTACTTCCCCCTCGATGTGGGAGTTTATTAAGCAGCTGCTTATGCCAGCACATGGATCTCCCTGATGATCCTCAAGGCTCTCATGCAGTGTGGTCATGTCCACCACATTTGCCCCTTTGAAAATTGGAAGCCCCACCAACAAGAAGGTTTCTGTTCTTGCTTTCCAACTCCAGCTTCTCTCCTTCTCTCCTTCCTTCCTTCCTTCCTTCCATCCATCCATCCATCCATCCATCTCATTATCTTCATTATGCCATTCTTCACTCTACCCTGGCTTAAGGTTTCTGCCCACAACTCTTTTTGCTGGGTCAGGCTCTGCTGTTTTGGCGAGACTCCTCCTTGCAGGATTTCATCTGCTGCAAGTCCTCATGGCTGATGAGAACAGAGGCAGCTGGGGTTCTGCAGCCAGGTCATGTCGCTCCCCGGGGGGGGCCTTACTCAGGGGCCAGAGTGCTCCAGGTGATGGATATTGGATGTTGTTTAGCAGGTAGCACCTAGAAAACCTTGACTGATTTAGAAAGCTAAGCAAGGTTGGACCTGGTTAGTGCCCTCATAGGGAAACAGGGCTGTAGAGCGGACTAGAAAGCCGAAAAATCCTTTTGAAAGAAGGAAGAGGCAAATTACTTCCCTCCTGTTACCGGGAAGACTGAACGGATGTGTCCGTAAAGTCAGACTTGACGTGAACGTGGCCTTACTTTTAAGGGTGACAAAATACAATCAACACATGGGGGACCATCCTTAGGAGGTTCTCTCTGAAGCCCTACAGAGAGGGGCCTTGATGGAAGAGTGAGCAATGTACCTGTTCATGGGATTGCCCTGGATGATCGCTCGGAAAGTAGAACTGGGGATCCTGCTTGACCTTCTGCAACGTTGGATCACCCCCTACTCCTGCCTGGTAATGTTCAGGATATTAGTTAGAGCTGTGGAGCTCTAGAGAATTTGGATCCAGGTGCTTTAAGGTCCCTCGGCAATTGCTGATTCATGAGGGAAAGAAGGGCACCCGTGGTTCCTAGGTAGGATGGCTGCGTTATAGAAAACTGTTTTTGCCAGATCACACCAAGGCCATCTGAGAAGATGGGACGTCGCTCTCCCGTCTTTGCTTCCTCCGGTATCACGACGTCTGTCATCAAGCAGTTGTGGGGAACCTGGCGGGGGGAGATTGTCCGCACCAAGGTCACAGTGGAGACAGAAGAGTGTAGACTCCACGGCCTGTGGCCTGACTCAGCCGAGTTCTTCCGTATTCTTAATCTGGGAGAGTTACTGATTTTGGGCCTAGAGGCTTTAGCTTGGAAAGAAGGTGGAATGGGTGTGAGATAGGGAATTATAGGCATTTATTTATGTGTGTGTGAGAATCAGAAGATATAATATGGTACAACCAAAAATACAGTACTGCTAGAAAAAGATATATAGGATAATGAATAAGTGAGTAACATTTGTAGAAACTAAGAATATATCCATAAAATATTAATATAAAGCTAGCTCAGTCCTTTAACAAGTTATTAAATCTAGTCATATAGACCATCTATTGCTCCAACTTCTCAATTTTAGTACAGTATGTTATTTTCACACAACAATATTTATATAATATGCTTAAATTCTTAATATTCTATTATGCAAGTGCCTTAGAGTATTAAATGTAAGTAAGTGTAAAGAAAAGGAAAAAATGGATACAGGTAGTCCTTACTTAACAACTATTTGTTTAGCAGCTGTTCGAAGTTATGACAGCACTGAAAAAAATGACTTACAACTGGTCCTCGCACTTAGGACTGTTGCAGCATCCCCACAGTCACATGATCATGATTCGGGCACTTGGCAACCGGCAGTATCCCATGGTCATGTGATTGCCATTTGCAACCTTCCCAGGCGGCTTCCGACAAAGTCAATGGGGGAAGCCAACAGGAGGGCGCAAATCATGGTCACATGAGGTCCTCACTTAACAACCCATGTGATCCTCATTTAATGATCACAACCAGGACTGCTGGAACTGCTGTCATAGGTCAGTGCAGTCATGTGATGTTTTGCTTAACAACAGCTTTGCTTAGCAATGGACTTGCCAGTCCCAATTAAGGTCGTTAAGCAATAGACATTTATGACCATATGCCTGGTGTGGCAAAAGTGAAGGATAGGTTTTCTCCCTCCTGTCTATACTAGAGGCCATCCCATCCAACTGAAAGGTGAGAAGTTCAGGCTACATTCAAGGAAGGTTTCCCCATAGCTATAAGTGATGGGTCCTCCATGACCTCCAATAGAAAAGGCAGGGTGCCTTTTCGTGCCAGTTACTGGGGCGTGTGTCTGGGAGGGTTCAGTGGCTTGTGACCTGCTTGCGGTCCTCTCTTGTGGGATGTGGAGAACATCAAGCTGGACTAGAGAGGCCTGTGGCTCTTTTTATGCGAGAGCCAAATCAGGATATCAGCCACCTCCAAGGAAGGTTCCCATCTGGTTGCCCCACAAGACAGGAACCTGCTCTTCTCTTCAGTTGGCCAAAAATTCTGGTTCAGGAATAAGAGCAAGTGAGGGAGACGGGAAGGAGATTAGCTCATAGAGCTGGGAAAGCGAAGAGGTCTCTCTGTTTTTCAGCCAGGCAGCATCTGCTGAAAGTTTCTTCTTGAAGGTGCATCACGTGCTGGACTTCATTGCTCTTCTCCTCATGGTCCAGGTCTCTCAGTTTAGGACTTTCCACGCACGACGAACAGGCCTCTCTGCGCTCTTGCTTGGAGGGGATCCCTGTTTTATGTACGGCTACCCCCACTCCCCATGAGCAGTCCACCCGCTTGTCCGGGAGGAGCAGTCGTTGCGGTGGTTTTGGCAGGTTAGAAATCTTGGTGGTCAAAGTCAGCCACCACGATGGGCTGCCGCCGGTGAGCCGCAAATCGATCTCCGCAACCGCGTCGCTTTGCAAGCCGCTGAGGCCCCTTTAGGGGTCTTTGCATTCACCCACCGGGGGGAGGGGGGGCTCTAGTTCAGTGCTTGGAATGCGGGATAACTCTTCCAAATAGGTTGTTATGGGAATGGGGAGGGGCTGCGTTTGGCTTGGGACCGACTCTGCAGAGAGGGTCCGTTGGACTCGGAAATACGTCCTGAGTCGGCGGAGCCCGCGGCCAATCAGCATCGTCGGCTGCCTGCCCTCGGATCGTTGGCAAATCCGTCTTGTGAACTTGGCAAGGGGCTCACGGCCCTCCGCGGGTTTACACGCACGCGCCCCGTTGATAGACAGGTTTCCTCTGTTGACAGGGCTTGGGATGAAGGAGAGCCTCGGAAAATGCCGAAGCTGGGGGTGGATTGCAGAAGAGTAGCGTATACGCCACGGGGCTTGATTTTGCCTTCCTCTTTCTGGAGCATGGCAGCACGGTTTACGTGGCAGAGTTGCAAGGATTATCTGTTCAGCCCTGAAATGCTCAAAGTTGGTGCTCTCACGGCCTGCCGAGGTCGCCGTGCTTCCGGAGCGCAGGATAAAGAACGGGTGCTCCTGGGGAGCGGCAAACCCGCCACTGGCCCCCCGCCTCGCTTGCTTCGTTTGTCTTCTCTTTTTTCCTTTTTTTAGATTCCTTTAATTTCATTTTCTAGGAATAAATATATAGGAAGTCACTTTGCTGCCAAACAATCCTCAGTCTTCAGAATTATCTTTCTTCCCCAGATCCTCCCAGAAGCTCAGAGGCGTCCTCGGAAATGAACAGGTGGGGGGGCTGGTTTGGGAGTATGCCCACCGGCCAGTGAAAAAAGAAGTAAGCTCTTTGGGGGGCTAGAGAGGATGGTGGGGGGCAGCTTTACGAGTTTGTCTTCCAGAAAATGGGTGTGCCGTGCCTGGCCCACTGCGCCAGCAAGTCCCTAAAGCTCGGCGACTCCGTGGCAGGGCCTGGTGCATCAGCTGGCTAGGAATGCAGAGCCCTGTAGCTGAGCCCAGCTGGACGGCACCGGGGGAGAGCCGTTCCCCTGCCTGGGGGCTGGGGAATGGGGGGCCTCACGGCAGGGTTGCCGGGCGCCCCGTTTCTTTCGCAGGCCCTTGGCGTGGCTTGTGCCCCAGCAGGCAGGGCTCAGGAGGACAAGAAGCGACTGGCAGGGGCTTCCAGCCGGGCTGAGGAAGAAACCAGCCCCTTGAGATCCCGGATGCCCCCCGGCCCTCTTCAGTCTAGCTGTTTGCACCGAAACCTCACTCAGGGAAGCTGGCGTGTGTGGAAACGGTGCAGATTTCTCACCTGGAGAAAGCGGCGGTGACAGGAAGTGTCGGCGCGAGGGATGTGCAGAACGCCTCGCCTCGCCTCCCCTCATCTCAGGCTGCGGCAACTTTCCAGCAGCCTTTTTCCGGCTGCAGCTGGGCATTGGCATCCGCCAGTCCCGCTGCCGGGCAAAGGCATGCCAAGCCCCACGGGGCAAAGGCTGACCCACCCTTTCGCTCTGCGAACGTGGCGCTGCAGCCTCAGGTATGTGGGGTCATCGGCGGAGCAAAAGGCTTCCACGTCCACGAAGCAAAAGCTGCAACGAAGGAGCAGCTCAAGGAAGGGCGAGGAGCACTTCAACTCGGGGGGGGGGGGCTCCCTGAAACTCCGGTCCTAAAAGCTTCTGAAGGTTGCAAGGAAAATAAGCTCGGCTGCTCCTGCTGCTCCTTCCAAGGGTGCCGTTCGGGGACTGCGGTATCTCCCCCCGCCATTGTTAAGCCTGACGGTGTCTGTAGCCCAGCTGGATTGGGCAGGGCTCCTGCCGGAGGCCACAGCGTTGGGCAGCTGTCCTTGGTCACCCTGGCTGGGGAGGGTGGAGGGCCCCAGGCTGGGGAAGATGGTCTCTGGGCCACCTTAACCCTGATCCTAGCCATCCAACAGAAAGCAAGGGCAGAAAGGGCTGAATCAGATCGTGTGACCTCCTCCGTGGGGCAGAAGGCCCATACGATACTGTCACGGCACGGGGACCTTAAACTACCGTATAGAGTCATATTGCATTTTCTTCCTGTCCCCCCAGAGGGACGGCCTTTCTGGCCATCTCAGATCGCGGCCACTCGTTCGTCCCCGGGGCATCCTTCTGGGCGAGTAATCCAAACGCGCCAGCGAGGGCTCCTGTCCCCTCTGGGTTAAGCCCCGAAGTTGCTCTGTCATTATCTTCACGGAAAGGCCTTTGCCGCAGCGGGAGGCATCTTAAGGCATTCCTTCCTGCAGGCCAAAAAGGCACTTCGTCGACCTGGCGCTGACGTACGTTTTCCTGCTCTTTAATGGCTTTCAGCATTTCCTTTTTTGCATCCTTGCATTGACAGGCATCTGTTCAGTTACCCTTTTATTCCAACGACTCCACGGATTGAGGCACAAGACTGGGATCAGATTTAGAGGCTGGCCTGCACAAGACCCCGGTACACAAACCTTTTGCGTGTGGCTTTGAGGCCCAATTCTGTCCAATTCTTCTATGGAGATCCTGTTCACGGTCCCACCAGTGGGCCCGGCTCACTGTGGCAGGAGAAGGCCTCTCAATGTCTGCAGCCCAGTTATGGGGCACTTTTCTGAGAGACGTTCAGCTGGCCCTATTGTCTTCCTTCAGAAAACAATTGAAGATACGCCAGTTTACTCATTACGGGGTAATGTCTTCCTGACCAGATTGCCATTAAGAGTGATTGAGTATATGCCCTCAATTCAATGCTGACTCTTAGCAACCACATAGGTGGATCTTCTCCAGGATGACCTCTCCCCAGCATAGATGCTGCTCATCTTCTTCTTCTCTTTCCTTCCACCTTTCCCAGCATTAGAGCCTTCTCCAGAGAGCTAGGTATTTGCATAATGTGTCCAAATGTTGTTAATTTGAGCCTGGTCATTTGTGCCTCAAGTGAGCACTCTGGGCTGATTTGCTCCATGGTCCATCAGTTTGCTTTCTTGGCTGTCCGCGGTATTCTCAGGAGTCTTCTCCAAACACCAAAGTTCAAAAGCATCAATGCTCTTCCTGTCCTGCTTCTTCAAAGTCCAACTTCATTTCCAAAGAGCGTCACAGGGAATACCACGGTTTGCATGATTCTGACTTTTGAAGGTACAGACACACCATGGCATTGAATATCTTTTCCAAGGCCTTCATGGCTGCTCTTCCAATGCTAGTGTACGGCGTATTTCTGGACTGCTTGTTCCTTTACTGTTGGTGGTTGGTCCTGAAAGGCAGAAGCTGTCCACCACTTCGATACCTTCATTGTCATTTCTAAGGCTGGTGGTTCTACTTGTTATCATTAGTTTGGTCTTTTTTATATTTAATTTTAATCCCATTCCTTCACGGTGCTCCTTGACTTTTCCACTAGAGCTTGCAGATCCTTTGCATTCTTGGCTGTCATGGTAGCGTTATCAGTATAATGCAGATTATTGGTGTTTCTTCCTCCAGTTTTCAAACCATGCTCATCTTCTTCCAATCCAGCTTCCCTTAATACACATTCAACATATAGGTTGCATAAATAAGGGGAGAGCATACAGCCTTGTTGCACTCCTTTGCCCACCTGGAGCCAGTCTGTTTCACCATGTTCTGTCCGGACTGCGGCTTCCTGACCTGTGTATAAGTTTCTCATGAGCACAATGAGATGTTCTGGGACTCCCATTTTTAGGAGCACTTTCCACAGCTTGACGTGATCGACACAGTCAAAGGCCTTTCTATAATCAATGAAGCGCATACAGTAGTATTGACTTCTTTTGGATATTCTTTCGCTTTCTCAGTGATCCAGCACGCATCAGAAATAGTGTCTCACGGTCCTTGGCCTTTTCTAAAGCTGGCGTGAACATCTGGCCTCTCCCTTTCTGTGTAGGGATCTAATCTGGGTTGGATGATCCTAAGCATTATTTTGCTAGAGTGGGAAATTAAGGACGTTGTATGATAGTCCCATGTTCATGCTTGTTCCATGCCATGTTTCCACTGCAATTCTGTGTTTGCAGCTTTGGAATTTCTTTTCCAGCATGGCAACTTCAGCCGCTGAAGTCGTTAATGTGGCCGTGTCATAAACACCATTTATACATCCAAGGGGCATACAGGTAGTCCTCGAGTTCCGACAGCAATCGGGACCAGAATTTCCATCACAAAGTGATGCAGTCGTAAAGCTCAACGTCATGTGACCGCATCGCTTAGTGGCGGCAATCCTGGCACTCTCCATTGCCATCATTAACTGAATCCCACCAGTCATTAGCCGAGGACCTACCCTGGTCCAAGCCATTCCCATGGTTCCTCCCACCCCTGAGCCTTGGTTCTTCCAAGACAAGGGACTGCTCCTCTTCAACTCCCCCCAAGCGCTTATTCCCCCCCATCTCTGCCCTTTTGGCCACCTTGCATCTTGCCGCATGGGGCAGCCAGCAGCCCCAGAACCGCGCAGCTCTGGAGCTGCTTGCCACGCTGCGGCTCAGGGCTTCTTGGCTGAGCCACAGCATGAAGCTGCAGTTGCCCAAGGAAGCCCCAGCCCAGCCCCAGCCACCCTCGCCACCCTGAGCTCCATTGCCCCAGCTGACCTTCGCCCTCTTCTTGGTCCCACTGCCAATGCGGTGCACCCGGCCTGGCCCTTCGCAAGGCAGCTGCTGGCTGTGCCAGGCCTTCTTCCCAGGGCTCATGAGGAAACCTCTGCACGCGACCTCAGGAAGAAAGCCTCACCAGCCAACAGCTGCCTCATGAAGGGCCAGGCTGCCCGTGCTTGTCAGCAGCGGGAGCAAGAAGACAACGGTCAGCTGGGGGTGGCAGGGGCCGCAGAGCGCAGGGGGCCAAGAGGGCAGAGATGCGGGTGGATAGGCAGCTGGGGATTTGAAGTGCCCCTGCAGTCATAAGTGCATGTGGGCTGCCAAGTGCCTGAATTTTGATCACATGACTCTGGGGACGCTGCAACAGCTGTAACTTTGAGGACCGGGCGTAAGTACTATTTGTTTAGCAACGCCATAATTTCAAACAGTCGCTGAATGAATGGTCGAAACTCGAGGCCTACCTGTATTATTTCTTCCTTTCTACCTGTATTATTTCTTCTTTCCCATCATCTAGTACTACATCTTCAATCCTTTTACATTGATTATCCGTGTGGTTTAGCACGGCCTTCTCCCGCACAGTATGAATCGGGGCCTTTGCCGTTGTCACTAAAGCGATCCTCTGCCTCCAGTGTCTTCCTCCATCACACTGACCGCTGCTTCAGCTGGGCAGCCGGGATGACCTTCCCCCTTGGGAGACCCTGCTGGGAATACCTGCGCCGGGCACGCGGTCCTGACGTTCTTCGCTCATCCGTCTCAGGAATCCCATAGAACAGCTATGACGAGGCAGCACAGCAGTATTGCAGGGGGGGCTTTAAGAGTGCCGTTAATGTATTTCAGTTTCCTCTTTGTTGAAATGAACTTTGTTTTTAACATGCACGTTTATTGTTTTTAGGCATTGTGGATTTTATGGCAAAGGTTTTACCTGAGATTGCCCGTTTTATTCTCTCCTGTAAAATGCCTCGGGTTCCTTGACAAGAAAGAGTGGTAGAGAAATCGCATAAATAAATGGGGGGTGGGCAGGGGAAGGAGGTGCCACCTCACTGCTTCCGTAATTATTGACAAAAAGACGAAGGTTTCATAGAGCAGAGAGGTCCAGATCCTCGCAGTCCTGTCGCATGGGCTGGTTTTCTCCCTTCCTGCAGGGGCGAAGAAGGATCCACCCGCCGCCGTTATCTCAGAGAGCATAGTTCGGCTCGGCTGAACATCAGAATGACTGGGTGGGAGACGTTTCCTCTTCGGCAGGCCGTAGGAAAAAATGGGAGGAGGAAAGTTTATTGTTGGCTTGTGGATTTACAGACAGCGCGTGATAAAGTGAGAAGGGTGGAATTATGGAACGTTTCGTATAGGTAGGAAGGTGGCGGTTGACTGCCGCATATGAAGGCGGTCAGGCATGCACGAGCGTAAATGGAATAGTGAGTAAATAGTTCAACCTTCAGCGGGGAGTTTGACAAGGATGTAGCTGTCTAATGTGTTTATTGATAAATGCATAAGGCGGTGTTTCTCAACCTTGGCAGCTTGAAGATGTATGGACTTCAACTCCCAGAATTCCCCAGCCACCTCTGCTGGCTGGGGAATTCTGGGAGTTGAAGTCCATACATCTTCAAGCTGCCAAGGTTGAGAAACACTGGCATAAGGCACGCTTGTGATGAAATTAGAGGTGTCCTGCTTGGGGATGGGAATGTGCACGTGCCTTTGTATGCGGATAATGGGTTGTTGGCTGAGCATCGCAATGATTTGCAGCAAACAGACAATGCAGTGCAACAAAGTATGAATCTGAAAAGTCATGTATCAAAGGCCAGACTAGTTGTGTTTGCAGGAAGAAAATGGAGCGCTAATTACAAGTTATAAATAAACCACAGAAACATCAGAGCAAGTACCCAAATTTGTGTATCCTGGTGGAATATGCACTACAGTTAGGAAAATGGATGAAGACGTTTTAAGATGCGCAAATGTTAGTGGAAAGACGGGGTAGTATGTGATGTGTTGCGAGGAGTGAATGTTAGTGAAAAGGCACAAAGCGTGCTTGCTTTCAGTCTCACACTTTATTGTGGGAAACCCCTTGCACACAGTGATGGGAAGTCATGAAAAGGACTGTGTTGACGCTGGATCTTTGCAACGGGGAATCCCTGTTCTTCTGGGCGTGGCATGTTTATAGGAGGCGACAGAAAGGCACGACGTTTGGGCGGACAATTGAGCATTGCTCTTAACACTGATGCTCTTGCAGATGTAGAGCAAAGAAGCTGAGTTGGCAACTTCCCCTCGATGCCCATGTTAGGGCAGCATAGGAGACAGACTTGTTGAGCTAAACATTTTCACATTTTGTGGCTCGTTCATTCAGCCTATCAACTGGAAACAGAAATAAGCTGTTGAAAATTCGGGGCGTCGTTTTTCACACATTAGTTTCTGAAGCACCAGAAGTCAAAAGAGGCCCTTTTGTCATGTCTCTGTTCTGTTCCCCAGCTTTTAAAGTAAAATTCCTCCGTGTAGAGAAGGTGCTTCTAGCTTTTTAAAACCGTTTCTTTTTTGCTTTTCTCATTAGAATACCAAAAGCTAACAAACAGCAAAAAGTAAACAATGTACAAATTATTTTAAAAAGAAAGATAAAACTATTTTTAAAAAATGAAAAATATACAGGGCATATAGTCACGGACATGGATACTTGTATAAAAACATTTCAGTAAATGGTAACTATATTTCATGACCCTCATCCATAGCTAAATTGCATCAATAAGTCATTCCTTTGTACACTTCTGACTTAGAATCATAGGGGTGGAAGGGACCTTGGACTTACGGAGACCTTCCCTGCCACTAAGCTTGGAGACTCTACCGCCTCCCTGGGCATTTCTCAAGCCCTACGCAGGACCTAGAAAGCAGGAATTTACACGGTCTTCGTTAGCACTCGGAATAAATACAGTCTTGGAAACAGCAAGAGGCATTTCAATCCTCATTTATTAGTGAGTTTGTTAAGATGGAGACTTAAATTTGAACAGTTTCTTCCCAGGTTTCTCACCACCTGGACCATGTTGCCATTTATGAGCTAATTATATTGCCATTTATGAGATATTATCATACTAACATATTGCCATTTATGAGATAATCTACCAACAGACACCTCTCCTATTTATTTTTATTTATTTAGTTAGTTAGTTAGTTATTACATTTTTCAACCGCCCATCTCCCCCCAATGGGGGAACTCTGGGCGATTCACAACAAACATTAAAAACAAAATATATAAATACATAAAACCTTAATTGAAAACATTACTAAAAAGGAGAAGGAGAGTCCAAGAGGATGAAAAATCTGAGGATGAAGGCAGAAGGCCTCTATGGGGCTAGCCATCCCCATGCTTGAGGTATTCCCACCCCACCCCAGGCCAGGTGGCAGAACCAGGTCCTATCTTGGTTGTCTATGTCTATTGTACGTTCCGTACCTCTCCCAGCCTCCCAGAAACTCTCACAGCATCTGCTTCCTCCCCTGCTACATTGGTCTGAGGGGCTTCAACTCTGAGAAGAGCTCTGAGGTCAGATAAGGCCAAGGGCCCGTCTAGCCCACCATTTGGTGCCCCAGAGTGGCAACGGGGGGATCCATGAAACTCACGAATGTGGATGAGAGGATGATTGCCCACGTCCAGGTTTGTTCCCCGGCAGCTGGCATTTCAAGAATGGGGCTTGCCCTGTTTGACCCAAAGAGGTCAAGGAGCCTTGAGGGTCCCCTGGACCTTAAAATGGAGAATTTGGGCATATTCCTGGCTAAGCAGAGTTATATGACTCCAGAAGGAAAGGAGGAGAACTGGACAGCCAGCTGTCTTGTACAACGGTGGTGTTCTCTCCAAAAACAAATAGGAAAACTGATCTGTAGGTGCCCAAGATGGCCTCACCTCAAGAGTGATCCCTGGGGAGGTAGACTACAAATGCTGATATCAACACAAAGATGTTACTGTGGCCAGGACAACTTTGCTGGCCCTGGAAGGATTTCCAATGCAGATCTGACCTAGGCATCTCTTAAGAATATCCTGGGAAGGATGTTCCTCTGTGACCCTGGAGAGACATCTTTTGTTGTAGGATATTTTAGAAAAAGTTAAGTGGTAATCAAAGTTTTTTTTCACTTTATCACTTCAATCTACAATGTCCTTGATCTAGAGGTCAGTTCTCTTTCTTGCTTGTTTTCCTAAGGAGCCACTGAAACACTAGCTTGTAACAACTGCACTGAGAGTTATGAAGTTTAGGACATCCCAAACCGGTGGTTTCTTTAGGAGTGGCTGAGAAACCATGAACTAGGAGGCGTGCCCAGTGACAGCAACCATTTTGACCATCTAATCTGCCTGAGTCCACAGCGTTTATCCTTTGGGATGGCCATCCCTCAGCATTGCCTGTCTTAGTTTTCTACGTGGTGCTTGTGGAAATGTGCATCAGGGAGAAGAGACAAACACTCCGATGGTGCCTGCCCTTTCTTTCTCCTTTCAAGTCCTGTAGTCAGATCTTGTGAAGAGGAACCTGCTTGTGCTGCTCCTAGAAAATGATTGAACATGTCTGAGAGCCCAGATTACAGAGGGCATTGTGGCAAGAAGAGCAGCAAAACATTATTTTTCCACCGTTATTGTGTCTGCAGATAACTGGCCAGCTGCCCTCTTTAAGGTCACCCATTCCCTGTTGGGGAGGGAAAGCTCAGTGAATCCAGGTGCAAATCAAGGTGCTGGTTGTCACCTGCATAGCCCTTCATGGCAGAGCAACCACCTCTTTCCTATTGTTTCTCCCATCCTGTAAAATCCAACAGAACAGGAATGCTCCAGAGACCATCTCTGTGAGTGTGTCTGCTTGAATGGGATTAATATGGCTGGGTTTGTCAGTTTTCCCCAATTATAGCCATCTTTAAAAAAAAAAAATATGGCCTATTGTTGGGTGGTGTTTTTAACTTGTACGCCACCCAGAGTTGAGTGGCCTTATAAAGATATATAATAAGTCATAAATGCTGCTCCAAGCTCTCCCAGATTTTTCACAGCTGGGACACCCTGACGGATTTGAGGATAGTGCTGGGCAGAACCGTGCAGTCTCTGGTGGCCTGAGTGTGGAAGGTGACTCTCCAACCATGTTGGTGTGGGGAGGGGGAGGAGACTATGGGGGTCTATTTGTTCTCCTCCCATCTCAAACTTGTTTTCAGTAGAGCATCTGCTGGAGCTGCTTATGTTGTTGCTGTTGTGCACATGGAGTAGATGGCCCGGAAGCGTCACATACCTGGTAGGGAGGGCCTAAGAGATTCCCAGCTATGTCCATTTGCCCAGTCTATCATGTCTGATTACAACTATACTCCTCAGTCAGTATAGTATTGAGTGTTGTAGTCCATGTGAAAGCAGTTGTGTTGGCCATCAAAGGATGTCTCCCTGTTTCTCCTCTGGCCAAGAAGAGGTTCTTCAGTCCCGTGAGATTCTCTGTAAGTGCATTGAACTTTTCAATGGATCTGACACCCTGGTGGATGATATTGAACAGCCCTGTGCTTTCCAGCATAATTCTGTGCCTTACAGTATGTGCATTTGGGACCTTCTGAGTCAGGCTGCAGCCCTGTAGCCATTGCAGTGTGGTGGCTTCATGGGGTGCCAAAGTTGACTGCAGCTCCCAGGAGAATGAGGTCAAGAGCTCAAGGGTAGCATGGCAGGAGCACATGGGCCTCTCTTGCAGAACAGGAGAGAACTGATCAACAGGGTTGGTTTTGTCTAAGAAAGCTTGCAGATTCCAAGCCCATCTGAATCGGGCTCAGAAGAGGGTGTGGATTTATTTTCCATAGTGCCCAAAAAACAGCGGTTGGAAGCTACAGAGGGAGATCCAAACTCAAAATGAGGTGGAATTTCCTGCCCATGAGAGCTACGAAGCAGTGAAAGAGCTTCCATCCTAAGTCACAGGGGCTCCATCCATCATTGGAGGCTTTCAAGAGAGGTTGGACAGCCCTGGGTCTGGGGTGGTCTGAGGATCTGTCCTGAGCAGGGGTGGGATGAGAAGGCCTCCAAGGTCCCTTGCTACCCAACAATTCCATGATCTCATTAATTCATAGAAATAGGGCCTCCCCCCCCCGCGAAAAAAGCTCCTCCTTTTATGTTGCAATTAAGGTTGGTTCTAGCAGTGATGAAGGGCGGGAGGGCCAGGAGGAAATGTTTCGCATGTATGCCTTTGTACACAAGGCCGCACGTCAGAGCAGGCTCTGCTGTGTGTTAAGCGGCTGCGATCCTTGAGGGAGAGTCCCACTTTGGGGTGATCTAGGAAGGCTGAGAGGGAGGCCGGATGCAGGACGAGCGCTTGCCTTTGGAACCCGGTCCACTTGCTGGTGATTGAAAGCCGGTCTTCTCGGGATTAGCCTTTTGTGAACCTCACACCCACCCACACACGGTTGCCTTCTTTCTCAGACCTGCGTTTCCCCAGGCCGATGCACGAGGGATGCGTGCCACATGAAAGCGTTCCTTTTTAATAGGGTCCCCCTCCTGAGTTAGGTCCTCCTGTTGCGGGGGGGGGGGATTTCAGCATTCTTGCTCAGATGGTTTAGCCCAAAATAATCCAGGGTCTTCTACTTCCAGCGGACCTCCGCCTCCCCCTTGCCTCTCCCAGCGCGTTCTGTTGGGGCTGATGATGCCAGATCCGCTCAGTGTTGGACTGGTGGAGGGCCAGCCCAGGCCCCCGATGGGTCAAAGTTTATGGAAGCTCTGGGCCATTTTTCTGCCCCCGCCTTGGGGATACTGTCAGACTCCTGGTGGTGCCTTGTTTGAACCCTCTGCCCCTTGCAGAGCCAAGCCAGCTCTGGGTTGAACAGGCAGCTGGCGGGTTAGCGGGACAGATGAGCCGATCGACTGGGCTAGAATGGGCTCACTGGTTTGTGGTTCAGGGTTTGTTGTGTGTGTGTGTGTGTGTCTTTGGTTGTTGTTTTGCAAGAACCTAAGAGGGAGGGGGACTGTTGTCACCTCTTCTTGCTGGAGGAGGTGGGAAGAAGCTGCTTGAGGCTGGAGAACAGCACCGGAGGGGGGCAAGAAAGATGCGGGCTGGACTGAGAAAGGGCTGCGAGGAACACCCGCACCATGCTGGATGCTCTGCGCCCCCCCCATAGGTTGGGATGGGGGAAACCAGCCGTGCCTTGGTGGGAAGGGTTCCCCAGGCCACCCCATTACGCCCTCGCGCCGTTTATTTCCTGGGGCCCCTGAGACAGGGAGGCAGACTGCGCTTGGGGACCCGCAGGTCCCAGCGGGGTGACCGATTTCAGAAAGGAGACGAGCCGACCGGGATGGGGGCCACCGGGAAAGCCACCTGCAGTGGGCAAGGCTGCGGAGCCGGAACCGCTGGGCAGAAGGCAGGGGAGCCACTTCTGCGGGGAGCGGGGGCGGGGGCGGGAGTGGTGGCGCCCCCGAGGGAGGCGCCTTCGCTGGCGTGTTCCCGGCGGGTGGGCCCGGAAGCCCTGACCGGACCGAGCGGGACGTCCCTCCGGGGCCTAGCCTGGCGGGGGCCCCGGCCTGGGCAGCTCTACCGGGCTTGCCACGGCCCCCTGCCCCTGGGGAATGCCCGCCCGCCTGCCGGCGAGAACGCCCCCACCGCACCGCACCGCACCCCACCCGCGCCGTCTGGCCGCGAGTCCGGGCGGAGAAGCAGGCGGGCAGCGAGCGCCCTCGCCCTGGCGCGCCGGCAGGGACGGCGGGGGGCTGGCCCGGTGGGTCCCCGCCCCCCGCCCAGGCGAGGGGAGGAGCGGCCGGCGCGGCTCCTGAGCGGCAGCGGCCGGGGGAGGCAGCCGGAGCCGGCGAGCCGAGGCAGGCGGGCCGCCCGGCGGGGGCTGCCGGCAGCCGAGCGAGCGCCTCCCCGCCGCCATGTGCGGGCGGCGGCGGCGGCAGCGGCAGCGGCAGCAGCAGCGGAGCCGGCCCCGGCGGCAGCGCCCCGCGGACAGCCCTTGAGCCGGGCCGGCAGGGTCCGCCGCGGGGGTGGCCGGAGCGGCGGCGGCGGCGGCGGCGGAGCCATGGCGCTGGCGCCGTCGGAGGGGGCGCCGGCCGGAGCAGGCGGCGGCGGCGGCGGCGCCCGTCCCCAGCAGCCTGACCGCCCCGGCGGCGCCCCGGCGGGGCAACGAGCGGCGGGGTCCGAGTCCTGGCGGCGGCGGCTCCGGCCCCCCTCGCCGCGGCCGGCCGCGATGGCCTGAGCTCCCCGGCGGAGGGCCGAAGCAGGAGGCCGCCGCCTCCGTTCCGCCGCGCCCGGCTCGTCGCTGCTGGCGGAGCCCCCCTGCCCGCCTCCCCCCGTCCGCCCCTCCACGTCTCCGTCCCGGGCGGCCCCGATCGGAGGGGGCCCCGCGCCGCGGCCATGGTGCTCCTGCAGCCGCCGCCGCCGCCGCCGGGCATCAGCACCGTAACCTACGTTTTCGTTTACAGCCCCAGCGGCAGCGGCAGCGGGCCCGGGGGGGCGCCGGGCGCCGGGCCGGGCGTGGAGCACACCCCGCACGCTGCGCCGGCCCCGCTGCGGGGGCCCAAGAAGAAGCTGTACAGCGCCGTGCCCGGCCGCAAGTTCATCGCCGTCAAGAGCTACACGCCGCAGGGCGAGGGCGAGATCCAGCTCAACCGCGGAGAAGCCGTCAAAGGTGAGCCAGCCGGGCACCGCGGGCGGGCGGGGGTCGAGGAGGCACGCCCCTTCCCTCCTTTCCCGGGAGGGGGCGGGATGGCGGGTGGGGGCGCGAGGGGAGCTGGGCGGCCTGGGGATGGCCGCCTCCCAGCGGCGCGGGCTCCCCCCCGCCCCCCCCCCGCTTCCCGGCGGAGTTGGGAGCGGTGGTCCGGGAGGGGCCGGCTGAGGCCGCGGCCGGTGTTCGGGGCTTGAGCGAGGCAGCAAGTTTTGCTGAGGCGGGGAAGGTGCTGGGGTCCCGGGCGCTCGGAGTGGGCCTCCTTCCTGGGAGCGAGTCTGGGCAGTGGGGCTTCAGCTTGGCGTGGGAGGGGTGGAGAAAGCCCCCTCTGCTGAAGGCCCTGTATGGCACGGGGGGGGGGGGAGGCGGTTGGCGGGGCGCTCTGCCTCAGTCTCTTCTTTGGAAAGGGCGCCTTGGGGAAAGAGATCGAGGGGAGGCCCCCGACTGACTCCTGCCCTTCCAGTCCCAAAGCAGTATGTGGGGGAATTCACACAACTGGCTTGATCTAGTCAGTGAAAAACTTGCTGGCTGCCCTTGGGCAACATGCTAACCTTGGTTCACTTCAACCTTGGTTACCTTTTGGGCAGCTTGCCCTGTTAGGTAAACCCAGAACACTGGTGGATTCTGTAACCAGGGGAGGCGTGTTGTGTGAACAACCCTTATCTTTCTAGATTGGTTGAGTTGGGCATTGCAAAGCGATACATAAATTGCTCTAACCACTGAGGGTCCAGTGAAAGGTTTAATGTGTGAATTGCTGATCAGTAGATCTTGATGCCAGTGGTCAGTTGCATCAGCTGGTCCTCAGTCAGTCTTAGGACGTGTTTCTTACACCCTCCGACAGACAGGGCAATCAGGACAGTTGTGTATATGTGCGTGTCAACAGATGAGGGAAGAGTCAAGAGTTCCGACTGAAGCGGTCCTGAGGGTGCAGAAGGGTGCTTGGGCCCAAAGAGGAGATCTGAGGAAGAATCCTCCGTTGGGTGGACATGGACTCAGCCAGAGGCACAGAGCTGCCCTCCCTCTCGCATCCTGCCCCGTGAGCGTTACGCTATGTTCGTTCTGCGTTTCCTGTGCCTCCAAGGCACATTTTCTATAGGGTTTTTTCTTTTCTTTTATTTGCGGGGTTGGATTTCGGTGGCGGCACAGCTGCTCCTCCCCGGCCACGTGGTAGAAGCGGGCTGTGCTGATCCCGGGTCTTCGCACGCTTCTGACTGGCTTGCTTTGGGCTTGAGATGAGGGACCGGGCTCCCTCCCTTGGTTGAAGGGCATCCCCCCAGGGCTGCAGCGGTGTCTGAGCCCGGACAACCGGCTGGGTTCCCTCGGCGTGGCTGTCCCCACAGGCAGTCAGAACTGGAGGCCCCGGCGGGTCATGTTGTGCTCCCACTGTAGCGCCTGTTGTTTGCTCACCAGCACGACACCATCTGGAATCCGATGCATCTTTTTCACCCACTCATCTCTGCAGACGCTGCCGCGCTGGCTGTGCTTGCAGGCGGCATGAGGTCATGTTGCCAGGAGGCTCCAGGCGGTGCCCTTCCCGTGTTTGTCCTGTGGAGGGGCACCCGCAAAACCGGAGGCTGCTATCGCTGTTGGGTTGCGGGGCCCCCACGAGAGGTTTTGCGGGGCTGAGGGCGGTGACGCTGCCTGACGCATTCCTGGCCGGGGCTCCCCTGGGTCGGCATCCAAGGGAAGGTACCGGCGCTTCGACGCGTCCAAAGCAGCTGTCCTGAATGGGGCTGCGCTGCCGAAAAGGCTTAGTCCAGCACGGCGCGTAGATCGCCAAGCCCAGGTGGCTGAAGCATTCACGGCAGGTCGTCTGTGGGGCAAGGGCACCTTTCAGTGACGTTAATCGGAATCTGCCGTTGTCTTTTAAACTGGGTGACTCTAATTTGTCTTCTGCATGTGGGAAGATAGACTGTCCTTGTCCTCCTTCCTCCTCGCTGCGCTGGGTTCACTTGGAGTCTAGACAGAGTTGCCTGCTGGGGCCGGGGACTCCCCGGGAAAGTTCCAGAGATGGGCCAGAGGTCTGGGCGGGAGGGGAGGGCGCGTCTGTGCAGAACAGACGGAGCAAGAAAGGGGCTGCTGGTGGAAGAGGCCGAACCCTGGGTCTGCGCGCCGGACTGTCAGAGTTGCATCTCTCCCCATCTCACGTGCCCCTCCCAGTTAGTGTTTAGTGGCAAACCGCACCGCAAATCGCTCTGACAGCGAGGTGCTGATGCAGGCCAGCAGAGGGGCAAAGTGCTCTGTGATGTGCTCCCCAGAACTGTCTGGCCTCCAGATGCCCTGGCCATACTGTCGCTCGTGGGCCGGGTTTGCACACACACAGGCAGGGTCCGTGTGTGGCAGGGACCCCATCACTGACTTCGGATGTTGCGTGAACCCGGCCAGCAACCAAGCCATGACACGTTAGATGAGAACGGCTACTGAGGCTCGGCACCCATCTTCTTCCCCAGAACATGCAGTTTTGCTAAGAAACACCCCAGACCGATCGGCTGCAGGAAAGGGGGGGGGGCAGGATGGAAAGGCCGGGTCCATGCACGGGTTGGCTCCTGGAACAGAGCTCCTCGATGGTGCTGTACAAGTGGAGTCTCGCATCGGGGGCAAGTTGAACCAGGTGATTCTTTTAATTCTGACAAGTGGGGGAGGAACTTGGAGCCGTAGCAACCGTGTGTAGCTTGAGCATAGTTGGGAGCAAGGAAAAGCTGTTCTGAGTCCTGGCTCCAGAACCATCTAGGTGAATCTAAGTATCAGCAGCCCAGGGCACTTTTATAGCATGCTGAATAAATCACCCCGTTTATGAATTTGCAGCATACATGCAGATGGCCTGAGTTGTTGTTGTTGTTCAGCCGTTAAGTCGTGTCCGACTCTTCGTGACCCCATGAACTGCATCGCGCCAGGCCCTCCTGTCCTTCACTGCCTCCCTGAGTTTGCTCAGTTTCATGCTCACTGCTTCAGTGATGCTATCTAGCCATCTCATCCTCTGCCGTCCTCTTCTCCTTTTGCCTTCCATCTTTCCCAGCATCAGGGTCTTTTCCAAAGAGTCCTCTCTTCGCATTAGGTGACCAAAGTATCTGAGCTTGAGCTTCATTATCAATCCTTCCAATGAGCAGTCAGGGTTGATTTCCTTTAAGATTGACTGGTTTGACCTCCTAGCAGTCCAGGGGACTCTTAAGAGTCTTCTCCAGCACCACAAAATGGCCTGAGTAGGGCAGAGCAAAAGCTAACTGATATTAAAATTAAGTCAGCGTGGCACGTCTCGCAAATGAGCCCGTTAGATCTTCCACAAACCCAGTGAAGTATATTTTACAAAGCCAGTCCATGTCTATGTGGTTGCTAAGTGTTCATAGTGACTTGATGGCACATTATCAATCAATCAGTCAATCAATTCTTCTGTACTCGGGCTCAGTTTCCTCCCTCTGATATTCTGTGGTGGACGGTTGAGTGTGGGAGAAATTGACAGAAGGCGCTATGATCACTGGTTATCTGGCTGCCAGCTGCTCAGAAACATGAGAAGGAGAGTCATGTTGTGGTCCTGTGGGCTTCCTGTGGCTGGTCCCTGGTTGGCTGTTGTGGAAACAGGGCGCCGGGTAGGAGACCCTTGGCCTAATCCAGCCACAGGCTTGTACTTAATGAGTGAAGCAAAAAGAAGAAGGCTGGATGGCAGCCAGCAGGTATCTGAGCTCTGGGTGGTTGAAGCTCAAGACGTTGACTGTTTGTTCCTCCTCGTTCCCTAAATGTATTTGAGCAACACAGACCCGGCCGAGGATGGTGCGGCCCACCCGGAACTGAGGCAGGTAGGCTTCCTCTGCCCGTGCATATGCATGTGCTTGCACGTGCACCACACGTGCAGATGGGCGAGAGACTGAGAGCCCTGCTAGCAGTGTGGCTCATTCACAGCAGATTGATGCGTTGTGCTTACCAAAAAGAAAAGTAGTAGGGAATAATTACTTCTGAATGGGGAAAGGATTAGTTTAAGCAGCCTCTCAGGTCCAAATACGGAGCAAAATACTGTTTCTAATAGTCCCGGCGCAGAGATCGCATTGGGGGACGTGTGCATTTGGCTAGCAGTCAGCAGAGGAGGATTTGGCAGGGTGGCATTGCTCTACACCAGGAGCAGGGCTAGTGCAGATGCTGTGTCACCGGAGCAAACGAGAGAGGGGAAGGAGAGGAAGCTGCGCAAAGGGTCAGTCCTGGGTTGGCTGTGAAGAGCTAGGAAAAATACCTCCGGGGGATAGTTCTCACACGGTCAGTGACAGAGAATGCAGACGCGCATCTGGCCGCTTGCAGAAGCAGATGGAAGCCAGCCAGCCGGCCCCAGAGAGGGGCCAAGTGGTCCATTATGTAGAGCGGGAAGGAGGAAGGGGCGCCAAAGGGTTGGGGCATTGCTCCTAGATCGAGGCCTTGTTCTCGAAACACAGCCGTTGCTGAAATCCTTGGGTGATGCGCTTCCTGATTTCGTCAATAAATGTTACTGGTCGGAAGCTTTGACTGTGAATTTAAAAGAGGGCAAAGATGCCTCGAGCTTCCTGGGCCTGTCTGGCCGAGCCAAAAGGGCTGCTGGGTTGACTGTGGCACGTGAGAGGAATCGCTTCACTGGACTAAGCCTTGCTAGAAGCGCATGATGCCTAAGAGGCCCGCTAGTAGTGCTGCTACTACTCTCCAGCGATGGGAAGGATATGCCGTCAAAAGGGTTAGTCTTTAAGCCCAAGAAATGACGGCGATGGGGTTGAACGAAAAAGAGCCTTTTCAAGGGTGGCTCGTGGCAGTAGGAATTCCAGAGCCCCGTCTTTGGCCCAACCAGGGGCTCAGCCGTGGCAGCTCCTTCCAAGAAGCAGCTTTTGAAAGGGCAGGAGCTGCAGGCGCACAGGAGCCGGCGGCTTTGCCATGATGCAGCCAAATGTGCTTTGAACCCGGCAGTTCCTAGAGACAGCAGACTAGGACACCCTCACCAAACTGGGACAAAGAAATATTATTTCAAACTGGGTTTTGAAGCCTCTCCACAAATCACTACTTTAGTAATAGAGACACATATTTATTTTTATTTATTTAAAACATTTATAGATCCACCCATCTTGTACCAAACTCCGGGCAGCTCACAGCCAAGAGGTAAAACCACATCTATGTACAGATAGCCCTTGACTTAGGTCCTCATACTTATGGCTGTCACAGCATCCCCATGGTCATGTGACCAAAATTCAGGCACTTGGCAACCAGCACATATTTATGACAATTGCGGGGTCATGTGATCGCCGTTGGCACTCTTCCCAGGGGGCTTCCAACAAGCAAAGTCAGTGGGGAAAGCCAGATTCGCTTAACAACCATGGCAGAAAAGGTCATAAAATTGGGTGCACCTCACTTAACGACCGCATCACTTAGTGACAGAAGTTCCTGTCCCAATTGTCATAAATCGAGGACTACCTATAAAATAAAAATATTGCAACCAAAGGACCTGGCACCATAGCTAAACTTTTCCATGCAGCCCACCATAGGTGCATCTCATGAAGCTCACTCTGTCCCAGGGCCTGGGGGAAAAGCCAGGTCTTGAGTGCTTTTTGGAGGATTAAAAATGAATCAGCAAACTAATCTTAATAAGCAGTACATCCATATAAAGATAAATATACATCTCCAGCAGGAGAAATTGGAATAGGATAATCCCCTCTGGAGAATGAGCAGTTCCACCTGCACGCTGTTATGAACTGGCTAAAGTCTTGAGGTTGGTGGGTCTTAGGAAGGGGCGCGTAGGAGGCTCTCCCATGTTAAGTTCTCAGGATTGACGGCCTTCTTTCCAAACCGGCGCTGGCTGATTAGCCCTCCCCTCGGTACCCCTGGTGAAGGAGAGTTTGAGGGAAGAAAAGCGTGACTTCGTCTCTTCTGGGCAGCCTCCCATAACTGTGTCCCAAAAGTTACAGTGCGCTGAATTTGGGCCACATATGACCTGGCTGAGGCGAAAGTAAAATGGAATAAAATAAAATGATTAAATAGAACTCTCCCCCCCTCAAATTCAAGAAATACGAAGTTGCAAGTGAAAGAGCACGTAAAGGATGCCGAGACGTTCCTCTGTGCTCAGCTCTGTGGTGGTCACCGAGCAGTTGGGGGTAGCAGGAGCCCCTGAAAAGGAGCCCCTCTCCACACATCTACCCAAAGCTCAAGGAAACTTACCCAAGAAATACCCCCAAACCAAGGAGTGATCTCCTGACCTTTTCCAGAACTGTATTCATACAGTTTAGTGGGTCTGCGTAGGCATTAGCCTCACCTGTTCCAGGAAAACCCTCTAGATCAGTTTTTCAGTCTCAGCCACTTTAAGGACTTCAACTCCCAGAATTCCCCAGCCAGCAAGCCTTCCAAGTATTGTCTGATTGCAGTTCTAGTGTGGGGGCTATCCCAGGCTGACCCCTGTCCTGCCTACTTTTTTTAGAATTTATGTATATTTATACAGTGGTACCTCAAGATACGAACGCCCCTCCTTACGAAAATTTCGAGATACGACCAGCTCCCGCCCCAAAAATTTACCTCGCCGTGCGACCTCCGCCCCGCGCTACAACCGGATCCGCGCCATTTGCCCCGCTGCCACGCGGTCGCGGCTTCCCGTGGGCGAGATCGCGGTAGCAAGGAGACGTTCGGCGAGGCTTGTGGTGTGTTTTGTGGCGTTCGGAAGGTTTTTGGTGTGCTTGTCAGCAGGGCTCCGAAGAAAACGCAGAGCCGTATGTACTTACATCGAACCTTATGGGGAAATTTGCTTCAGGATGCGACCGGTTCGACTTGCGACCGGAGTCACAGAATGGATTAAATTCGTATCTTGAGGTGCCACTGTATATCGAATTTGTCACCGCCAATCACATTAAACGACTCTGGGCGGTTTACAAAACAATTAAACAATCACAAAGTTACAATAATAAATGGAAAATAAATAAATCCAAAAATAACTGGCAATCACTCAGGGAGTGTCATCGATAACGCTGACAGGAGTGGGCTAGAAGAAGAGTCGTGTTGAACCCTGACTGGTAAATAGGCAGCCTCCCTCCTTGGCTGTTTCTTGCACCGGCTTTTTGATAAAAAAGTTAATACAAAGTCTCTACGCTCGCCTGTATGTTAGATAAGGCGAGCCCCCTCCCCTCCCCTCCCCTCCCCTCCCCCACGCGTATTCATTTCTTTAATAACCGCAACTCGTACGTCTTGCGGGTGCAAGAAGCCCCCCCTCCCCTGTGAAGCTGCAGGCCCCTCTCAGTCCCTGCCTCGCTCCCAAACCGCGCTGCGGGCGCCAGGCCCGTCCGGGGAGCCGTGAGAATCCAGCGCAGGGACCTCTCCTCAGGCGGGCGGGCGGGCAGGGCAGGGTGATGGGCACGGGCGGGCTGCTGGGCTCCAGCGGCAGACGGCTCTGCCCATTGCAGGCAGCTTCCTCCCCGCTCCCTCCTTGCCCCCGCCCCCAAGTCTCCTGTTGAACAAGCCGTTGTTGGCATGCAAGGACTTCTCCGAGGCGTAACTGGCTGGGTCACGCAGCACGCTCGCTCTAGCGGTGGCTCCCTGATTAAGCCACAGCTGGCTGAGTTCACACACGGTGACCCGAGCCATGAGACCCATCTCCTTGGGCCGAGGGATGTGCTTGTAACCTTTATGCCATTAGCCAACGTGATCAGAGCAGGCTTGGGCATCCTGGCCCCCAGGCATAAGCCAAGGCTTACAAAACTCCTTGTGATCTCAGCCAGGCGAACTGATCTCGGGATCAGATCTCGGGAGCCTGTTGGGTGAGCAAATCTTATCTGGGGCCCAGAGGTTGGAGTGGACCGTTCCTCAACCCGTTTCTAAGTGCTTTGAGGAAAGGGACTAATTTGGACCAAGGGTTGGCCACGAGCTAGGAAGGAAAGGTGGGGAAGGGTCGGCCAAGGCCAGGATGGTTCTGCGAAGGGGCCCCTGGAAATGGGAAAGCGGGTTCGGTGACTCCTCGGAGCAGCCAGCGTGCAGATCGGCCTGGCTGTTGCTGCGAAGGACGTGCATTGCACTGCCATGGTGACAGAGAAGGCATTTTTCAAAGCAGCTTATGATGTAGAGCTGCTTGTCAGAAAGGTGCAGGAGAGAGAGAAAACACCCCAGCCCTGCAAGAACGAGACGACGAGGCGTCTCAGGGGCGGCTGCTTCAACAGATAGGTAAAAGCAAACGTTTGGCAATGGCGGCGGCTGCTCGCCTCGGAAAATGGAAGGTCACGCTGCAGTCCCTTTTGGTCGCTGTATTGGCTAGAATGCATTTGGCCCCCAAGTGCTACCCCACCGGAGTCATTGTGACCACCACTTTCGATCAAGACCCTGGCTTTATTTATTCAATTTACCTTTGGAGGATGAAGCGAACCTCCAACATCCCAGCATTTTGGAGTGCCCAGTGGTGTCATGCCACGCACTTAGAGAGTGCCAGCTTGGAAAAGGCTGCCTCAGAGGAGGGCAAGCTGGTCCCTTTTCACCAAGTTTTGCAAGTCCTGAGCACCCAGTGGGTCACCATCTTTCATACTTTCTGAACCTCTTTACTGTACCAGTATTGCAAAGGAAAAAAATCCCGTTGGGGATGGGATGTGGAACACAGTTGGTCTCTGATATGTACCCTTCAGTTCTTCGGTGCCACTGAACTGAGCGATCACCTGCAGCCTTTGATTTCCAACATGGGTCGATTAGGCAAGAGGTCCCTTCCACCATTGGTGAGGCAGCTTTGAAGCAGCTTCCCCAACCTTGTGGTTGGATTCCTGATGTGAAAGAGGGCACCAACTTAGGGAAAGTTGGTCTGTCTGTCTGTCTCCGTGGCTGCCCATCTCGTCCTCCGGCTCCGTGCTACCCCAGGACTGTGCCAGATGCTCCAGTGCTCACGTTTGGATCCTTATTCTCTTCTTTGGCTCTCCTGGGTTTAGCTTAAACTAATTCAGATATGAAGGGTGACCACCATCTGCGCTGTCCCAGCCTGAAGCTCTTTTGTTCCTGAGAATTTTGATCAGCCTCTAGCAGTGGATGCAACCAGAAGGTGGTGACTGAAATGTCTCCTGTTGTTTCTGGGAGCAAAGCTGTTTAATTTACCTGTACTGCAAGATCCTCCGTCACCAATTATTTACTAGAGCCCCGAAAATGAAGAGATGGATGGCAGCGTGCAGTCAGAGTAAATGATGGTCCGTCCTCCACCCTTAGCAGATGCACACCAAGCCCTTTGCAGGCAACAGCCTTGGGTTAACCCTGCGCTCCATCTTGCCCAATATTCTCTGTGCTGGCTAAAAAATACATGCCAATATGTTCATGTTTACATGCTGCGTTTCAGAATGGCAGATCTCCTCTTCAGGGGCTTACAAATGGCAAATAACTTGTAACTGGGGGGACAGGCACCGATGCAGTTGCTTTGGATTTCAGAACATGGGCTAGTTTGGGGTCCCGTGCGTCTCCTTCCTTTCATCACCTTCTTGAGTCTCTTTCTCTTCCAGTTCTGCTGCCCAGCTGCATCTGTTCTAGGTCCCAATCCTTGTGTTTTTGGGTTCCTTACCTCTTGGCTGCTGCTGCATTCACCTCTTCTACTGCCCCTTTGCTTTGTCAACTCTCAGATGGACCCTGGGCCCCTCAGTGGGTGGGTGCCTTCCAGCAAAAAGGCTTCTCTCAGGACTGAGGCCTCCTTTGTGACAGTCTCACGGAGCTTTTCCTGAGAACCAAATGACCAGGCTCAAATTATCCTACTTCAGGCACATTCTGCGAAGACCCGGCTCTCCGGAGAAGGCTCCGATGCTGGGAAAGGTGGAAGGAAAGAGAAGAAGAGAATGACCAGCAGCCAAGGGGATGGACTCAGTTATAGGGGTGATGGAGGCACCACTGAAGGACCTGAAGGACCAGATTAGGGATGGATCGTCATGGGGAAGATCTGTCTATCTGGTTGCTAGGAGTTGACAATAACTTGATGGCACATAATCAGTTAATTGCCAGCCTGGAGTCTCTTGTCTCCAGATTCGCTTGTCCCCGTTGAAACATCCAGAGTGCCCAGCGCCATCCAAAGTGGGAGAAGCGCTTGTACCTCTCCCCTTTGGGTTCAGCATAAGGAGGCCGTGTATGATGGGAACCGGACTGGAGCAGCTGGTTCTGCTTCAGGACAAGGACCTCTGTGCCACACCAGCCCGTAACCTGGCAGGGAGAAAGAACTGGGAGAGAGAAACGAAGCCCGTGTAGAGAAGGGAGAAGAGGGGCAGCCGAGCAGTGGGGGTTCAGGGGTCGGGGGGCGGAGAATGAATCCATGCTACAAGTCTATGGGCAACAGCCCTCGATGGCGATTGGCCCACCTGGGCATCTCTCTTTCGGCTGGCCCTGCAGTGGTGGAAGAGGGGGGAGAACCACTTTTAGGGTCTGAGAAGGAAGAGGTCCAAAAGAAATGGCTCAATTTAAAATCGAAGGTTGGTAGACATCTCTGTGAGTCCTTTGATTTGGGTGCCTCCTACCCCATCAAGAATGTGTGTGAGCTCCTGCTGTGCCAGAGGAGCTCCTCCAAAGAGCTGTGGAAGGATGAGTTCGCTGCCCAGAATGATCCGGTGTTTCTCCTGTACTGGGGGGGGGGATGTTTTCAGCAGGTTTGGGTCTTCCCTGTTCTCCCCACCCCACCCCGCAGGCAGCACAGCCTTTCCCCTGGATTTCTAGCAATGCCAACCTCCCAATTTTAGCATTAATTCTGATGGTCCTGTTTATCTTTTTGGATTCTGTCCTTTCATATGGTTACCT
This sequence comes from Liasis olivaceus, assembly GCA_030867105.1. Lineage (NCBI taxonomy): Eukaryota > Metazoa > Chordata > Lepidosauria > Squamata > Pythonidae > Liasis > Liasis olivaceus. Next base: position 81,154,069 of record CM061355.1, read on the forward strand.
GGGCTGAGTATTGGCTTAGCAGAAAAGCAGCTTAAAATGAATGAATGAACTAATGAAGTCGGTGGTTTATGCGTTCTTGCTGGGTTCCCACCACACACCAACCAAGGTTAGCAAACCGTTGGTCCACCTCAAAGCCACTGTTTTAGCTTCCTTTGCAGGCCAGAGTCCCTTCTGTGCTTTAGCTTTCTTTCCTCGGAGACTTTTACTTGCTGGTTACTCCCATCTTCCGTTTCATGTCTGTGCTCCTTGTAACTCTTAGCTCGGTCAGAATTTCCCGATGCATCCACGATGGTGCTTTTCTCACTGGGAGGGTGCGCAGCTGCCCTTCCAGTATCTTGGTTTTGAGAAGTTCCCAAGCTGCCCGCCCTCTCGTTGGCCTGAACGTCTCTTTCCACGTGTCCTGCCTATCACTTCTCTCCATTTCTGTTGAAACCGGCTGTCCCGAAATCCACCGTGCGCGTGTGATGCTGCTCCCACTTCTGTTTCCGGAGGTTCTTGAGCCCCAAGACGGTTGGCTGCTTCCTCCTAAAGCTCCCGCTGCCGTCACCTCCCCAGCCTGCTCTTGATTTGGGTCAGGTCTAGGAGAGTGGGTCCCCTGCTCTCCTCATCTTCTGGGAGGTGGAACCCATGTTCAGTCTCGGGGATCTTCTGTCTGCAGCCAAGCTGCCCCCAGCGCTGCGGGAGGCCAGAGACAAGGGCCGCTTCTCAGAAGGCAAAGTGGGTCGGATGCCGAATTCGCCCCAGAGATTGCTTTTTGGAGGGGCACGATGGGTCTGCAGCAAAGGGTCACAGCGCAGAGGGCTTCGTTTTGCCTGCCAGCCTCGCCCTCTTCTGAAGGAAGTTTTGTGCCCTGTTGAGCACCGTTACTGGGGCGTGGAGCGTTATATACACACGTACAGCTTTTATTTATTTTTAAAATTTAGGCCACGGCTACAAACCCGTCACCTCTAAACCATAATCAGTAGCCAGTCTTGGGGTTCAAAGCCGGATCAGGGCTTCCTCTTCCAGATGTTAGAACAGTTTAAACTTTCTCTCGATCCCCAGCAGCCTTTTCCACAGGGATTTAGAGAAATGCAGCTGTTTGGGCAGTCTGGTGGGCGGGAGGTCAGCAGGGCGTGCGGTGGCCTCGAGAAATGTCCCTCCCCTGCTAATATTCCTGGGTTGCCCCCTGCCAGCCAGAGCACCAAGGATGAAGGGTTGGAAATCCTGGATAACAAGGGAGCCGGAACAGAGAACGGCCGGTTTCCGGGGCCTCTCAGGGCACTCGTATTCCCAGCTTGGTCAAGGTGGGGGTGCTGCAGCCCCTTTCAGCCACAGTTGTTTTGAGGCTCTGCTGGGTGCCCCAAAGCTTTAGCTTTCCCGTGGCCTGGACGCCAGGCCACCCAGGTACCCCCACCCCAAGTCAGCTGAGGTAAATGTACTCAGCTACTTAATCAGCTCAAGGCCAGGCAGTCGGGGACTAAAAATACCTTTGCAATTGGTTGGGCTTCATTTGCATAAGTGCTCCCACCCGTGCAGCCCAGGAGACGCTGCACGGCGCGGGGAACTCTGCTGCCCGCCTCCGCACCCAGAGAGCCGCCCCGCGGGATGTTGGGCGGGGAGACGGGAAGGACGGGGTGATGGCCTGAGAGGCACGAACGGGCCCGAGAGGCGCAGGGCCACCCTCTGCTCCAGCGGCCTCGCAGGCCTAAGACAGTCGCCAGGCTCTCAAGCCCCCGGGCGAGAGAGACGGGTCTGGCTCAGAGCAAGGGCCCTGCCAGTTATCCTGGGGAGCCCGCTGGCTCCAGAAGCAAGGCCCTGCCGTTCCCCAGCTGCTGGCACGGAGGGGCTCCTGGCAGGGAAAGCTTGGGGCGTCCTCTGCTCTGCTGCTTAGAGCTGTGGGCCCCGTGAACGGCCCTCGGTGGAGGCTCTCCAGGGAACCTTGGAGAGGAAGCGCCGCTGCGTGAGAGCCAGCGCCACCCGCAAGAAGGCAGGCTGGGGAACGTACTCGTATTTGGGGGCACCAGCCCGACAGACGATCGAAGCCTTGAATTGCCCCCAGACGTGCCAGCAGGGCTGAGGCTCTTTGCTAACTGTTTAAGGCAGAGGGACTCCTGCCACGCGCTCTCTTCAGAACAGGCTGGGGCTCCGGGGTCGTCCCGGTCCCACGACCCTCCCGTGGTGTAAGAGCGAAGGGAAGGGCCCAGTCCAGTCCCCTCTGCCTCAGGAGCTCAAGGCTGATGCCTCATCGGGTGTGACGCTCTGGAAGCAGGGGACCGACAGCCAGGGGGACAGCCATGGGGATCCTCCAGGCCCGTCTTTGTGGGCCCACCGTGGCTGGGGATGATGGGAACTGAAGTTGCTGCAAGTGGGGGAGAGGTTAGGCAAGGCTCTCTCGTTGGCATCTGCCTTGGCATCAGAATCGCTTTGCAGCCTCATGGCGCTGGGCTGCTAGGCCATCTGCGTAAATCAAAGGCCAGCGCGGTGTCCCCGCCTGCCGTTCAGACACACACAGTGAGGTTCACGCGAGCTGAACCCTCAAACCACAACCTCTCGGGCTTGGCTGTTTGGCTTGCCCGTGTGTTTGTCCAAACAAATAGGCCCCAGATTGGCTTAACGTGACGTTCACGGAGCAGCTGACTCAGCGGTTCATCTCTTTCAGTAGCGCAACCTGACTTTAGCGCAGTGTTTCTCAAACTCTGCAACTTTAAGAGGCGCGGACTTCAACTCCCAGAATTCCCCAGCCAGCATGAGGCCAAAGCGAGGCTCCCTTCGGCAGGCCTCCACAGAGGGGTCAGCGCGAAGGAGGCAGTGGGGCAAACTGGGTCAGCAGCCGGCGCCTCCTGGGCCCAGCCTGTATTTGCTCCGCAGGAGATTTGCAAAGCCCTGGTTGCGAGCCCAGGAGCAACCCCGCTGCCGGAGCGGAGCGGGGAGAGTTGGTGACGGAGGACAGGTCTACCGATCCGAGTCGCACTCTGGCCGGCCCCGTTTCAGCCGTGAATCTGCAGCCTCCTCGGTTTGCCCCAGATTTTGTGAGCATAAATAACAATTGGGGCGTTTGATTACTGGACTCTTCAGGGAATGACCTTCCGTTCTTCAGTTCCACGAAGGCTGCTGACGTGCAAGCCGCACAGGGACGCAGGGCGGGCAGGGATTCCGAGAGTGGGAAGGGGCCTTTGAGGCCCCCGGGTCCAGCCCCCCAGACGCATCCCGTGAGGGGAGGCCACCGACTCTCTGGGTCAGTAGTTCCGCCGTCAAACTGCTCTTACTGTTAGGAAGTAGTTTTTCCGGTGATTTAAATTCGCATTCCATGTCCTGCCCTCTGGAATGAAGCAGAACGGGTCGTGGACATCCTTTCAGGGACTGGGAGCTCCTGTCGTCTCCTTCCAAGGCTAAACGTCTCGGCTCCTTCCCTCTCTTTTCACCGGAGTTAGTTGCTAGTCCCCAGATCACTCTTGCTCCCTCCTCTGACCCTGTGGCTCTCAGTGGGGTGCCCCAGAGTGGGCCCAGGACGCGGACGGGGTCTGGCTTGTAGAGATTTGGCAGGCGTGCTGCTGTCGCGCAACCTACGATCGCGTCTGCCTTTTCTGCAGCTACGTCACAATACTGATTCTTACTTTCTACGCACTACAGTTCCCAGATCCGCTTCGTAAGTGCCAGTCCGGGAATCCCCCACCTTCCACCTGCTCGTTCTGTACCTGTGTCCTAAGTGAGGAACTTTGCGTTTCTCTCTGTTAGCTTTCATTTTGGTGAGTGATACTTCAGCCCATATCTCCAGCCTAGAAAGACTGTTTGGATTTTATTTTTTTCATCTAGGTTATGAGCTGTCTTGCCCAGTTTTGTGTCACTCGCAGATCTGGCAGGCGTCCTCTCCAGCAGTTCATCCACATCACTGGCGAAAACATTGCAGCGTGCGAGGCCCGGGGCTGAATCCTGAGGATGAGTCTTGAGCCACCAACGCTTCTGTTTCGTTGTTGTGCCATCCCCCCCACAAATGACTAGCTTGCTAACTGAGATGTCGTGGAACGCTTTTTCGGATGCTTCGCTGAAATTGATATATTATGTCTGCCACATCCCTTCAATCTATCTGATCAGAAAAGGAAATAAAGCTAGTCTGGCAAGTACTCTACTCCTCTAACCTTTTCTTTTCTCTCAGCCACCGATACAGGTTTCCACCTGCTGCAAGCGCATGCCAGGCTGTTTTCAGTTAGCAGCGCAAACACCTCACAAGCATTGCGAGTCCGACAGCAGATTCCTGTCCGTTCATGGTCACGTGTTTCTTAAGGCACCATCTGCACAATAAGATTTATTCGTTCTTGTTCTGTTTTGGGTTTTCAGGTTAGCCAAGGACACACTCTTGTTGGAGAGGGAAAATTTGAGGTGGGAGGCCTGAGCAAAGGCAGTCATCAAGGAAAGCCTGTCCAAAGCTGGTGTAGATTCCCAGACTTGGCGTGCAGTGTAGCTTCGGCCTCACTGGACGGTGTGGCCGGCGTCCCTTTTGCTTCTTTTCAGTCCGTTCGGCCTCGTCGGCGTCCTCTGCCCAGCGGCGTGCGCACGTAAGCGAGCGGGGAGGTCCGGATCTCCGTGGCTCCTTCGGGCGCCATGAGCGCCTCCTCCGCCCTCCTTCTCTGCCCCTGCCTGCCGCGGCTGTTCCGGCTTGCCCCACGCTCGCAGGCCATCCGCCGGCCTCACTGGGGACTTTGGTAGCCCCCACGCCTGCCTCAGATGCCCTGCGGCTCTGAGATGCCGTGCACTCCCAGCACATCTGCCCCGGGTGCACTTCATGGGCACGGCGGGGGGTGAAAATTGGTCCCCCGTGCTTTTCTGGGGTTCGGGAGGAAGAAGATGCCCAGGGTGCCCACTCCCCCAGCAGCCGTGGACTTGGGTTGTGGGTTTGAAAACGGCTTGTTCGTTCCGTGGAACTAATGAACTGGTGAAGCTGAAACACGCTCATTAGCGCGAGGGAGAACAAATTCCCCTCTGCCCTGGCTTGCTTTGACTGACGCGCTTCTGCGCATGCATATTTCATCAAAAGCGCAGGGGGTGGCGCGATCGAGCGTTTGAGGCGCTGCAGCTGCGGCGGCGTCTTTCGGGATGAACTCCAGAGGCCTCGCGGGGGGCCTTCGGAGCAGCTTAGCCCTCTATCCTGCCACCCCCCAGGAGCTCAAGGGGCCGTGCGTGGTGTTCCTCCCTCCCATTTTCCCCACAGCAACAACATCCCTGCAGGGTCGGTTAGGCCAAGGGACTGGGACTGGCCCAAAGTCACCCAGCAAGCGTCCGCGGCTGAGGCGGGCCCCGCTTGTGCCTCCCCAGCCCTGGCCGAGCCAGTCACGGAGGATGCCCTTAAGTCAGTGTTGTCCAAACTTGGCCACTTTAAGATGAGTGGACTTCAACTCCCAGAATTCCCCAGCCAGCATTCTGGGAGTTGAAGTCCACTCCTCTTAAAGTGGCCAAGTTTGGACAACACTGACTTAAGTGAAACAGACCCGGGTTGGCCTCGCGGTGAAGGCTCCGGGCTAGAAAGCGGGAGACGGTGAGTCCTAGTCCCGCCTGAGGCACGAGAGCTGGCCAGGCGACTTTGGCCAGCCCAACCCACTCACAGGGCTGTGGTGGTGGAGCACAGGAAGCCGAAGGGTTAGGTATGCTCACCGCCTCGAGTTATATGTAAAAGTAGGAAAGGTGGGATTTAAAAAAAAGTGCAGAACCTCAGCGAATAGCAATAAAGGAAGCCCGCGTGCCCGTTAGAAATGCCAGGCTCGGGCAGAGCAGCATCCTCAGAACCCGAGCCTCTCCAACCCTCCTCGAGCCTCTGGCAGCGATTTGGGGGCTCTCCCTCTTTGCCGGGGGGGGCTCATGCCGGGACGCAGCCTGTGCCACTTCGGGCTCCTGAGTCTGCCCTGGCAGAGGAGAGGACCGGCCCTGCGAGGGGGGATGAGCAGAACGTTCCCGCTCTTCTGAAGGAAGCGATTGACGCTTGCTTGGCATCTTTCTCATCTCCCTAAAACATTGATAAGCCTTTCTCATTAAAAAGGTGACTCAAGAAACAACTGTAAAGACGTCCTCCGAAGTCTGCTAAAAATATGAAATCCGTGCAGCACGCTTAGCAGGGTTAAAAAGAAATAGTCTAGCTAAAATAAAACAGGGTCTTTGCTTCAAGAAAACTTACTATTTCTGTAGATAGAGGTCCATGTGGTGAACTGTTTCTTGACTCCCCCCCCCCCATGTAGTGCTAAACCAAGTCAAATTGGGTTTTTTTTTTTGTTTTCCTGTACAAGCCAGTGAATTGTGTGTAATTCAGTGTTCATTCACACTTTAGGCTTCGTAATTTCTGTTTCAAAAACTTTAGATCATAAGCTTTCTGTAGAATATCCTGGAGAGATCTAATATTCTGACCAAAAACTCTGCAAAGTAGACCAGCACCATCTTATGGACTGCTCAGAGCAATGCATTTTCTTTTTTAAACAAGCCGCATTCATCTCCTTCGTTATCAAAAGCTTGTCTTTTGGACATTTCAAGATTTATTTATTTTTTTACAATCCATCGTCTCTTTTTTCTAGTGAAGTTTTAATTTGCTTATCGCTTGTGAGATTGACTTGTCTCCACAAGGGAGGAAGGAAGGGCTGAAACCCCTAGTCATACACGTCTATGCTACACGGCCACGAGGTTTCACTCTTGAATTTAGATCCATTTTTCTTTTGTATTTATTTTTGTTTTACCTTTCAGTTGCCAAAAAGGCAGCATGGGGTGGGGGAGCCCTATCTCCCACATACACCTAAATTAAGGGGAGGATGGCAGGTGGGGCAATTTCTGCAAGAGAGGTGGCATGATAAGAACTGCCAGGCTACTGCCACAAAGCAATAAAGACCTGGAGGGCTTCCGGAGGAGGAAGGTTGAGAAACCCCAGCCTCCCGCCCTGTGGGCTCCGCCATTCTGCCACCCATTGGCTGCAATGGAATCGAGTGGGCACGAGAGGGAAATCTGAGGTGGTGTCAGGATTAGCCCAGGAAACTCCAGGAGACAGTACAGATTCAATCCAGCAAGGTTTAATGGCCTTTCTCCCATTACAGAAATCTTCTCAGAGTGAGAGCAAATTCCAGGGTCACCCTCCCAACCTCCCTTGCATTCTTTAGGGAGGGTTCAGTCTCATCCTCTTATCAGTTCCTCATTGCTCTGGTGATGAGAGTAAATTCTTAACCCCCCTGGTCCTGACTCTCACAGGTTGTAGTTTTTCCCCCTTTCGGTCAAATTTTCTGAAAGGACATGCTTGTTTTGTGCCTAACGAGGGACGTTTTTTTAACCTTCCCTTCTTTTTTTAAATTTTTCCTAAATAGTTTCCAGCATAGAAATAAAAAGAGTGGCACACCCAAAACTTACTTCTGTTTCTAGGCTCCAGTTCAACAGGGTAGTTAGGTGTAATGGTATGTAGGAGTGACCTTGGGAGGCAGGGAGAAGAGACGCAGCCAAGGGAGCGGTCAGGTAAAAGGCAGCTCAGCCCAGAGCAGGAATGGAGGCGTGAAAAACATCTCAGGAGAGACTTTCCCTACTTTCTTGGGCTGTAAAGGGGGCAGGGGGAGAAACGTGCTTTCAGACTTGCAAGATTCTGTTAATGCAACCTTACAGTAAAGTAGAATTAGTCCATCTGGCCACGCTTCCTGTCTGGTCTACCTCGCAAGGTTGACATTAGGTTAGGGTCGGAGGTCAGAGCTCTCCCGAATGCTCTTGTGAAACAGGAAGACATCTTTGCCTGTCCAGCCAGCAACAGCCTCTCTAGGGACAACATATCAGGCTCTGAGACTGTGGTACATGAGGTGGAAGCAGCCACCACCTTGAGCTGAAGACTAAGCTCCAGTCAAAAAGAACGGAACTAAAGAAAGAGAAAAGCCCTGAAAAGTTGGACCCCAGAAGGAGGAGAAGCTTTAAGAAATGGAACTGGGATTTTAAAAGGCTGGGGCTGGAGAGAACAAAATGAGCATGCCCGTTAGTTCCAATTGAAGAGGTTGAACAGTGGAAGGTCTTCTGACACAATTAGTCCCACGCACTAGCAGTTCTGTGGAAAGTGCAAGATTGCAGAATACAAGAAAAGTGAAGATTCTGACCACTTCCTGGACAACTTTGAAAAGACTTTCCAGAGCTTCAGGGTGGGTGTAGATGAGCATATGCAGTTTTGGAGGCCATTTCAACTTTAACTTCAAATTTAAACTTTTAACCTGCTGTCTACAACATGTCTGAAGTCAATATGGAAAGCTATGTACCATTCAAGATCAATGTGTCCTGGCTAGGACTGATATGGAAAAGAGCAACAGGACTTTAAGGTGGAAGGTATCCAGTTCCTCTCAGACCTTTGCTTGCAAGTTGCGCAGGTATGTCTTCCTCTCACACCAGCCTCCGTGTGCTTCGAGCATGGAAAAGTGGCGCTTCTCAAGAGGATTGCTCCAAACCGAAAGCCCAGGTCAGCTAGGCTGAGTCTGTAAGTCACGGGGCTCCGGCTGCCTTCAGCCTGTTTCATTGCCTGAAGATGCTCTGGAAACCGAGGGACCTTCTGAAGGAGTTTGGTAGCATCTTTTCAGACTAACCAATTTTATTACAAGGTATAAACATTCATGAGCTGCAGCTCATTTCATGGATGCCTGGAGTAGCAAGACTGGTGTAGGACTTAAACTGGGATGGAGAAGGAGGAGGAGGAGAAGACCAAAGATGGAGTGGTTGTATGTGGTCCAGGCTATAAGTGATACAGATTGCAGTAACTTATCAGTTAATACCTATAATGTGTTCAAAGCCCATTGTGTGTGCTGAGACCTTCTGAGATAGCCTGAAATCTCAGTGTGTGATGCATGTGAGTTCAGCAATCTCTCGCTCAATTGTCCTGGTAAAGTTTCTTTTTTCTGAGACGGCCTTTGAAATCTGTAATTCAGCATCCTAAATGGTTGAAATGCTCTGATGCTGCTTTGTCCTCCGTGCTCTCTTTGGACTTTGTCTCCACAGCGGTTGTCCTCTGCAAGATGAAGGGTATGCAGAGCCGTTGATTTGCATAGAATAGACAGATTGTGTGCAATGGCTGGGAGAGAACGTTTTACCTTCCTATCTCTTTCTGGCAAAAATGGATGACTTTCTCCCCACCTCTTTTCAGCTAAGCTGCTGCGAGAGTGATGCTCCGGTTCCCCCTGCCAGATGTGGGTCTCATGCCCAGTTGCATCACTCCCTGTCGTTACCCAGCAGCCCCGCAACACATGGTATGGGGTTCACCAAAGGAGACGTTTCCTAACCAGTGAGTTGGCTAGTGGCACATCAGTGCAGGAAGCCACACTGAAGTGGCCGGCCAAGGCCACCTTCCCAAGTGTTCTCTTTCATTCTGCAGCCTCATCTCCAGTCCTGAGCTTTCCTGGCTCTTTCCCATCCAACTGCTGATGAGGTCTGATCCTGCTTAGCTGCCTGGCATCAATCAAAGTTGGCCAATGTTGCAATCCATGATGACACTGACTACACGGATGGAGCCCTGTCGTTTTTTGGGCTGAAATGCGGAAGTGACTGGTTCTTCTTTTTGTTTTTACATCTTACTTTCCCGTCTTCCCAACAGCCTCAGTACTTCCTGGCAGTCCTAATTACGCCCCCCCCCCCCCCCCCGTGAGCTTTTCAGAATCAGCCAGGCTGGTCTTGCTGTGACTGTGGGCAGCGGTAGCGATGCAAAACTGGAGGCCCAGAACAAGGGGTAGCGTGAGCAGCTTTTCCCCCATCTTCTTTTCAGCTCGAGGTTCCGGGGCACAAATGAGGAATGTGACCCTGTTTTGCATCCTCACGACCTGCTTAATGTAGCATGGAGCTGTCTAGAGGACCTCTAAGGCTGCCCTGGAGGGAGCCTGAGTTCGTTTTCAGTCATTCAACTGTTAAAGTGGTGTTTTCCCTTTTCTCCCAGTACAAATCTTGTGGTACAGACAATTCATGATGCTTCACAGCTGAGATCTGCCCAAGTCACAGTGGCTGCTTAAGTCCGCTGCAAGAACACCCTCCTTGTCTAGTGCACGGGCACTGCCCACAAAATCCATTTTGGCATGGGCTGCCAGGGAGGACTGACATTGCAAAGAGTAGCTCTGTCAGCCAGGGGTTTTGGGGGGGCGATCAACGGTCCTGCATCCAACCAAAACATTCCATTCGTTGGCCAGGCAGGAGGAGCACAGGATAAGTGGGAGGGAGTTCTGGCCATCTGCACGTGAACCCCTCCAGGTCCGGGGCTGTTCTGCTCTGTTCTGCGTTTTGATTCCGGACTGCCAGTCTCCCAGGAAATCAATATTTGTGCAGCGCTGTTGGAATGGTGGAGAAATGAAGCAGAGGGGTGGGAAAGAGCGAGGGAAAGGCTAACATGCCCCTTAAGCGAGAGGAGGCCCTCGGCCCTGAGGTGCCGGGCTCCCTCTCTGCAAAGTTGCATTGAGACGCACCAAGAAGGAGCAGAGCGCACTTGGAATGCCACGGAAGAGCCCGTCTCCTGCCTCGTTTGTTTTAATTCGGAACCGTCTCCAAGGAGATAAGAGAGTTCATTGTCAGAAAGCACACACGCACGCACCTTTACGCATGAGTAAGCTTCAGTGCATTAACAATGATACTTCTGAGTAAACGCGCCTAGCAACACAGTAATTGTGGATTGGGAAATTAATGCGGAGTGTGCTTAGTTTGCTGTCGAAATGTAGAGAGGGATTTACGGACTCACCCATGTTTTAATCTCTAAGATGCTCTGGAAAATTCCCTAGAACAGCTGCTTTCCTGTACGAAGGAAGAAGCAGACAGATCTGGGATACTGGGAAGGACGAGGGTGGGCAGAAGACCAGGACCCTCGGCCTCTTGCGCCGGAATGAGCGAGAAGTGCGCCCTTTTGGCTGACGGGCCGGTGAGGCGGGAGACCGTCCCGGGCTGAAGAGGGGTCCGCTCCAGAGCCTCCCCGCCTGTCCCTCCCCACTTGCCCCGGAAAGCTGCAGGGGGTGGTCTTTCCTCCCGCGGAGGGGAAGGGAAAGGAGACCCAAAGGTCAAGCAGCCGCTGCCCTCCCACTGTCCTGCGTTGGGCCCCTGAGGACAGCGCCACGCCTGGCCTTGCGCCGGTGGCACAAAAGCCCCACAAGTCACGTCTGCGCCCTCTTCAGGTGGCTCTAGGGCAGGAGGGACCCCTTTCCCGTGGCCCCAAAGACGGGCCCCCAGGCATCTCTCCTGAATCACCTGCAGCGAATTCCTCATGCTTCTCTGCGGTCTCCCTGTTCTTCTTGAGCATCCCTTTCCCTCCTTTCTCCTGTATCGGCCCAGCCATTTCTCGGGCTGTTTTCTTCTTCCAATATATCTTAAGAAGTTTGAATTATTCCCCTTAATTTTTTTTTTTCCTTTTTGCCAGATGCTCCTCAAATTCTTACGGTGCACACTTTTTTCTGGCCAGAGCGAGTGCGGAGTTTTGTTTTCCTTTCTATTTTCAGAAGAAAACGTTCAGCCTCTTAAACTTCTGCAGTGTCTTGCTCGTGACTGGAGAGCCCCGGTCTCCTCCTGGTCTCCTCCTGGATTTGGCTGCCCGGTTCTGACACGGTGGAAATTCAGTTGTGAGGTTTTAAATAACCTCCAGATGCTGTGAAGCGATAGGGCCCTCTTGACCTCCTTCCAGTCTCTTTTTCACCAGGGTTCCTACTTTTTTAGAATTTTTCTCTTCCGAGGTCCAGCGTTTCTGTTGTGGACATCTGTGACAATTTCCCATTTGCGTGCGTGCTAAAATAGGAGCGCTGAGGTGATTGTTTCCTAATGACTCCATCTTGCCCCGAGTCATGGCCACCTTCTTAGGACTAAATCTAGGGCTGATTCTGTGGTCGGTTCCAAGACCAGCTGTTCTAAGATGCCGTCCTTTAGAGCAGGGCTTTTTCAGGTCATGGGACTTGGTAGGTAAAAAGATAATTTCCCAGAACCCCTGCTGAAGAGGCAACAGTCTGGTGATCAAAATGGGCTGAGTTAAAGTGAACTATTCATCCAACCAACCAGCCAACGGTATCTGATGGAACTCCAGGATTCTACGGAACACAGTCTGAAAAATCTTGATTTAGAGTAGCTAGAATTCTGGTTTTGTTATCATGCCATACGTGCCTGCACCCAGTCTTCATGAAGGTCCCCCATTACTATACAAAAAACTCTTGTTTCACCCTCTCAATACCACCCTCAGCATTTTGATCAGGTGGGCAACAGCATATCCCTAGGTCTAGCTGAGTTTTGCAACCAGATGTTGCCACCAGCTGCAATTCTGTGAAGGAATCTGGTCCTCCCATGTGCCCCTTCTCTGGATCTTTCTGCAAAATTTGTCTGCAGGAATAGCCATCTACTCCTGATTCTCTGCATTCCATCAGGTTTCTGTCGACATCCACAATATCGCAATTGTCATTTGCAATCAGGTGCTCCAATTTCCCCATCTTGTCTCAGAGACTTCTAGCACTGGCGTAGAAACACTGATATATTATGTTCTTTTTCAGATGTTGCTGGCATAAGCCTTTTAGATGTCTTTTTGTCTCCCAACTATTACATCCCTCATTAATCCACCTGCAGCACTGGCCCTATCCCAACCCCCCAAAAGGACCAGAAATCATGCGGCCAAAATTTGGTAGTAAAAAGATTCATTTCAGTGTGATGACAGGCACTTTTGTTAAGGCTGCAGATCCCAAAGGCCTCCTCGTGCCATTCTCACTCTTATTTGGGGGAAGACAGCACACGCAGACACGCTGATGCCGAGGACAGAAGGGAGCGTGTGAAGGGCGGACGCATGGCGTGGAAGCAGAGGTGCTTCGGAAGGATAGAAGGGTTCGGAGAGGGCTAGTGAATAGATTAAGCGTGATTTAGTTCTTCTTGTTGTCAGCTGCCTTTCGGTTCTTTGGCTTACTGTAAGTTGTTTCTTTTCTGTACTCTGCATCATGTGGCTTACCTTGATGGAGCCGTCCATGTGCAGATACGAAAAGAAGAAAAACAGAAATCACCCCACCGAAAAACAGTCACTGTGCCCTGAGGGTCGCGGGGGGCAGAGGCCCCTGACCACTGCTGGGGACTTGCAGTAGTCCACAATCCCAAGGACTGCCCAGTCCCTCCATTGAGGAGGCAGGAGATGACTTTTCTGTAGGGGTGCGTGCACCTGAGACCTCTTTATACCACTTCACCTTTAAAAAGTCTCCTCCCCGGCTCACGCACAGGTTCCCAACCCTCAGCGTTGATGTCCAGCTGTCTGGCCAGCCTCTGCTCCTTCTGTAAGAATTGCTGGGAGGGGAGGGGAGGGGACGGGGCCGAAGTGGAGTTTGGCCGCTTGGCTCCCTCCTCCCTTCGGGTGCCAGCTGCTGCTGAGAGCATCAGCCTCCCATTTGCATTCCGACACTGCCCCCCCCCCTTTGCTGCAGCCATTAACACCTATTGATGTATAGCTGAATGCAGCTTGGCGGCTGAATTGGCTCCCCCTTCCCCCCCCCCCGCACGTGTGCGCTCCCTCCACCTCCGGATGGTCAATGCGATAATCATATGCATTTATTTAAGCGAGCACGTGGCCTTTCTACTTGCAGGATCTTGCTAAGAGCCTCGCTTGATTCAATCATATGGAATGATACAATATACTTAATTAGAAATATACAGGATTGTTAAGAAGAAACGATGGCCGGTGCCAATTCTTTTTACTGTCAGTGAACATCTTTCAGTCTGGCTGTTCTCTGCACTGACGCGCACTCGCCCAGGCAGAAGGGGTGGGCCGGCACAGCCCTTTCCTGCCCCGCTGGAAACAGCCCGGGAAGCCGGGCAGCCCCCGATTGCTGAAGAGTCCAACCCCTTGACCAGCCCCGGGGCCAGACGGAAGCATCCGGGACGGAGGGTGTCCCGCCTCCACCAGGATACGTCCGGTGTGGGGTAGCTTTTCCTCCCTTTAGGTCCTGGGGGTTCCTTACACTCTGGCACGCGGTCAGAGCCCCCCTTCTGCAACCCGTCTATGTCCCGCAGGCCGGAGCGAGAGAGGATGGGCCTTGGCCTTCCTCCTCTGTGGGAAGCCCTTTGCTGCCTCTTCTCGGGGCTAACCGTATCCAGCTCCTTCCGCCCATCACAGAGCTTCACTTCTACTCCCCTCCTCTGAACTTGTTCCTGGACCCTTCCTCAAGGGTGGTGTCCAGAACTGGACTCTGGACTTGAGTCTGAACAAGAGAGAACGGAGTGAAATGATGACTTCCTGTGATTTGAAAAGGAGACTTCTGTTGACATAGCCTAAAATCGCATTGGACTTTTTTGCAGCCGCATCACATAGAGGATACTGATACTCAAGTTGCAGTTAACTCCCTTTCCTGGATCTTCTTTGTATGTTCTGTTACCAAGTCATCCTTTATCTTTGCATTTGATTTTTGTTTCCCAAGTGAAGAACTTTCCACTGGTCTCTATTAAATTCCATTTTGTTAACTTTCAGCCCATTTTTCTATCAAGATTGTTTTAAATGTTATTTCTGTCCTCTCAGGCATTAGCTCTCCCACCTGGCGCTCTTTTATCTGCAGAGCTGATAATTACTCCTTCTATTTTCTCATCCGGTGCTCTCAAAAATATTATCCAAACCTTCTGCACCTCTCCCTAATGTGATCAAGAGCTATTGATGATTACACTGTGAGTACCATTTTTAACCAGCTCAGAGCCCGCCGTTTAGTTGTCATGCCATCCAGCCCACCTTTCGCTGGCTTGCTGATCGGCACATCAAATGCTTTGCTGGAGTCGAGTTATATTACGGCTTTCAGAATTCCCAGAATCTATTAAGGAAGTTACCCAGTCAAAAAGTGAGAGTTCGGTGTGGCAAGATTCACTTGCGACAAATCATCGCTGATTTCTGGCGATTGGTGCATTACTTTGAAGGGGCTTGCAAAACAATCTCTTTATGATCGGCTCCGGCATCTTCCCTGGTATCCGTCTTAGTCTGGCTGGCCTTTAGCTTGCTAGATCTTCCTTGTTGCCTTCTGGAAGAGCGGGACGACATTTGGCGCTTCCCCAGTCTCAGGATCTCCCAAAGATAGTCCGAAAGGGTTCGTCCGAGCCGTCCCCTAGAATGCAGCTTATCTGGCCTGGGGTCCTGCGGAGGAAAGGGTGCTCCCTGGCCAAATTGCCTCACAGCTCTTTGCAGTCCTCAGCCGGAACGCATCCGTTCGGTTGAAGAGACCGAGCCAGAATAGTTGAGTAGCTCTTCGATACGGGGCTGCTTTCACGGAGCATCTGGTACCCCTGCTTCTCTTCTTCCCCTCTTATTGGGAGCCTGGCGATAGAAGCCCGTTTTGTGGTCATTGCAGCCTTCTTCTAGCCTCAATGCGCACATGTCTGAGCTGGAAGCTGGGTGGCTTGGCCCCAGCCCAGCAAAGGCCGGGTACGGGAACTTCGCAATGCGGGGCTCTTTCCCGCTGCCTGCGGTCGTTTGCATGCTGGCTGGGGGATTCTGGGAGTTCCATAAAACCGGAACGCTCTCACCCCAGAGGTGCGGGCGAAATACCTGTTGACTTTTCAGAGCAGCCAGGAGTGTCATTCGGACTTTAGGTTAAGGGATAGGCACCCTTGATGTGCTCTTGGGGTTGGTTCCTGTACTTATTTAGGTTTTTAATGATTTCTGGGGAGGCTTTGTGGCAGCGTCTGCTGGGTTGGGGCAGGCTACCAACTTCCAAAGGAGAGGATGAAATAATGACACTCCCACTCATTTGGCTAAAATATAGCAGCCTCGGCTCTTGTTCCTCACCAGGTGCTGTCGGGGGGGGGGGGGGAATCCTCGCCTCCTTCCTGCCCCTTTAATGAAGTTGAAGCTTGCTTCAATCCAGGCCTTGGCCGATGGCCTCCTAGCCCCCCACTCCACCCCAGCTGGGCCAAGCTCCCAACTCCCAGTGTTTTTCTTAGTCTCGTTCTTCCATCCTCTCCGGTTCCCCGAGGACTGGTGGGGAAGGGGGGTGGCAGCAGCAAAGGGACATCATTTTACCCCCACCCCAGACACGGTGAAGAGGCTGGCCAACCCAAGGTGCCTTTTCCTCCTTCCAGGGGCAAGGGGGTGGCGGCCATCAGCAGGAGGCCTGCTCCACCTGGGGGACAACTGGGCCCCCCACCTGTCAGGCTGGCAATACTTCCTCAACCCGTTTCGGCCGAGAGAAGCACCTCAGCCGACAAAGGGGCAGCCACAGAGGCAAAGAGCAGGAAGGAGTCACCAGCCCGCCTCCGGGGCTCCCAGAAGGGCTCAGAGGCCATGCGAGCCCCAGGAGTCTCCGCGCCCCATCCGCACCCGCCCTGGCCAGAACCTGAACGGTGCCCTGATTCTCAGGTCTGGGAGGAGGGCCACACTGGACCAGCACGTGTGCTTCTGACCTGCCAGAGGGAGGCTCAAAAGCCCAAGAGGACTCGCCCAGGTGGCAGAGAGGCTGGGGTGCGACGGGGCAGCTTGCGCCGTTGACAGGTTAATGCCCGGCACCCTAATTCACGCTTCCTGGGCCACTTTGCAAACAGGAAACCGATTCTCCCTTCGCTTCAGCAGTTGTCGGAATTTTAGGGTGTAGCTCCATCAGAAAATGCCTACTTTGGGCAAAATGGTATTTCTTAGAGGAAGCAGTGCACAACCAGGCATATGTCGGGGGCTAGGCAATACAAAAGTGCTTGCAAGAGGGTATAGATTGCAAAAATGCCAAAGTATACGCAAATTTTCATACAAATGAAAGTGCGTATCTGCTTTGAATAGATACTCTGTCAACAGGTCTGTGAATGGAAAATGTGAACATTACAGGAAGCGAGAGGGCAACGCGGGTCTGCAGTGAGGCGTCTCACAGGGGCACGTGGCATGGCGGGATCTTGTCGCTGAGGGAGGGGCACCCTTTTCTGCCCTCTGTGTTCATGCTTAGCATCAATGGGTCTGACTCCCCCCCCACATTTCCCCCCACAGTGCTCAGCATTGGAGAAGGAGGCTTCTGGGAAGGAACCGTGAAAGGACGCACAGGCTGGTTCCCGGCAGAATGCGTCGAGGAAGTGCAGATGAGGCAGTTCGATGCCCGACCAGGTAAGAGCCTTTTCGGGCAGAGGGGAGGAGAGGCAGCCAGGACCGGCGTTTGCTAGCCCCAAAGGCCGCTACGCACGAGGGTCTGAGGGCTAAGGCCTCGGCTGTTTGGCTCCGGGGGGCCCTCATGGTGCCAAGGGGGCCTCTGAAGGCCTGGAGGGCGGGGGAGGGCTGCCGTCATAGGCTGGCTCCAGGGCTGCTGCCCCTCACGGTGGCACCAGCCCCTCTTTTGTCTTCGGTAACTGACGCTCTGCCTTTAGCCGAGGAAATGTTGTTGCTCCTCATCCTGATTCACAGCCCCCGTCTTTTCCCACTTCTTTCTCCCTAAATATCCTTCCCCATAGATTTCCCCCATCACCTTAACAACCCACCTGTACAGTAGACTGGGAAACAGCTGCATTTTCATTGATGCCCCTGAAACGTTTCTGGTCCGTTCAAAGGAATTGCGAAGTAGGGAAGCTGGGTGCCTCTTCGGGCCAGGGGATCCATTGAACCAAGGGAACACCTGCCTGCCGGAAAAGGCTTGGAGGTGCCATGCCCAAGCCGTTCCCCCCGCAGGGTTGCAGACTAGAAAGGTGAAGCAGATATTGTGTGGGGTTCCCAGCTGCATGGGTCCTGGGTGCGTTACCTCTGAAGGTGTGTGAGAGAAAGAGAGGGAGCGGATCCTATGTGCGCTTCCACGTGATGCTCGTGACAAGCTGGCTTTGAGTTCTGCCTTTCTGAGGTGACCTAGACTTTCGCTCAGAAGATAACGGAAGCATCTTCCAAAGGTGGCTGCTGTCTAGAAATAGCAAACAGAAATTGCCCTGTACCTGGAGGGAACCACCAAATGTAGGGTTCTGCATTGTCTGCAGGGTGGCAGCGGGACTGCCTGTGCAGGGGTGGCTAGAGCCAAGGAGAACATGGCGCTTTGTGGGCACCGGTGAGCATGAACACGAGACGATGTTTTCACACACCGCAAAGCTGCTTTGCACGCAAGAGTCCTTTGCAGCGATCGTCTTGAGCATCGCTGTAAATCTTGTGAAGTAGGAGGGGTTTGTCCTGAGATGCCGAACTGAGGCTGAGAAGGGATTCTCCTGAGCCAGCCCGCAAAGGAGGCGGCTGTGGTGGGCTAGGAAACCAAGGCATTCCACTTGTGGCGGGAAGCGTGGGCACACATGCCAGCCTACCCACTGCCATGCTCAAGGTGGGTCTCAGCTGTGATGTCTGTCTGTCTGTCATCTTCTAGTGGTTTTGAGGACCCTTCTGTGTGGGGAGGAGCAGTTAGGAAGCTAATGCCAAAAAAGGAGAGCTCCCCTGTGAGGCAGGTAACCAGTTAGAGGCAAATATGTGTAGCTCAGGGTTGAACTGTGGAGTCCTTGGGGGTCTCTGAGCTTGGTTCTTTTCTTGCAAATGTTTCATTACCCAGCTAGGTCACATCTTCAGTGAAAACAACCAAGCTCAGGTAACCAGATGCTGGAGGGACCAGGAGCTGCTCAGCGGCCTCCTTTGGCCCAGTGCGCCCACGTTCCCTTCAGGGCTAAGCTGCGTCATCCCAACGTGGGTCCAGGACAGTCCAGGAAAGAGGGCTTTGGGTGGGTGGCTCTGGTACTAAGCCAAGTGAGACAGGGCCTCTTTCACACGGCCCACCAGCTGCAGCTCAGAGACGCCCCACCGACTCTTTGTAGAGGACGTGTCCTCCTGACACAGCCCTGGTCTCATCCTCAGCCCATCGCGAAGTCAGTCTAAAATGGCCCTTGGCCGTGCCAGCTTCCCCCCAACACAAGCCGTGGGGAAGAGACATGTGACACTCACTCACAGTCCTTGTGGGGACACGGTCACTGGCATCTGCTGAGCTTTATTGGCAGTGGAGGCTGCTGTGGCACTGCCCTCCACGGACCTTTGGGCCGGGCTGCAGGAGAGATCCGACTCCATTACTGGTTTCCGGTGGTATTTCTCTGTTTAGGATATTCAGGAGGCAGAGTAAAGTTGACGAGAGTTGTGTCCATTCCCCTTTTAGCCCAGGTTAGAGGAAGATCAGCAAACCTGTTTATCAGTTTCCTGTAGAGGAGTAAGGAGATGACCTTGAGGAAAGTATACCACAGCCATTAGGAGAACATCCACTTAGCCCAGAAAAACAGGAAGGAGTGAGGAGCAAACTCAAGATTCCCCCCCCCCGTCTTGATTCTCTCTAGTACAGGTAGTCCTTGCTTAACGACCACAATAGGGACTGGGAAATTCGTTGTCAAGCAGGGAGGTCGTTAAGCGAGGCATCACATGACTGGCTCCTGATCTCCTTCCTTGTCCATCACTCCACGGCTGATTCCCTCCCGAGGGGCGAGAGGCAGGAAGACTTTTTCTCAGCTGCAGCACCTGCCGGTTGCAAGGAAGAGTTGGGTGCCGGGTGGCCTTATTCGGGGCGCCGTCCCTCCCGGCCTCGGACTTCCTTCTAGAGGCCTCAGACTACAAAGTGGTGGTCTTTCCCTTCCTTTCTGGCATCCGAGTGCAGAGGTGGCAGAGGCAGGGCAGGGTCTGTGGCCCTGGAGGGCATCTCCGTGGTGTCTGAAAGCCCAGCTCCGCAGGCTGGTGGTAGAGTCAGGCAGAGCAGACCTTGTTGGGAGGCCATTGCTCCTCGTGCCCTCCAACACTCACCATGTCCCGGGGCCGGGAAGTGGCTTCAGCAGCAAGGGAGAGATCCCCGGGGAGGCCAGATCCTACTTTTCATTCTGTTTATCAATGAGGACCCTTTCACAGCACCTGCCTGGGCAGGAGTTGCAAGGGAACGGGCTGAATTTCAGAAACTTGGTGTGGGGAAGAGGCGCTGCAGCCAGTGAAGAGGTAGGGATGTGCAGAAAGGTCCTTGTGCAGATGCAGGCGGACGGGAATTTCTGTGGGTGGCTTGGGCTTCTGGTCAACCAGGTTGCAGAGGAGGCTTTCTGTGGGAGGGAGGTGGATGCTGGGCAGGTGCTGCAGGTGAAGTGAGACGAACGGGGCTCAGAGACAGCCCGGATGCCCCAGCTCCAGGGGCAGCGATGAGTCCCTGGCTTGGAATCAATTTCTACATGCAGCTGTTTGCTGCAGTTGCCCAAAGAGGTGTCAGATCCAGCGAGGGCTGGTGATGGGAGGATTCCAGCTGTTTCAGATGTGTGGCTTTGCTTATAGAGCCAAGCAGGAGAGCTGCTGCTTCTGCAGAACCTCGAAGAGAGCGTCTCTCAGCTCATGCCTGCTACGCCCCCTTCATTCCAGCCCAGCCAGCTGTGTGATTCCAGAGGGAGGGGCTGGGAATCTAGCTCGGCTCAGGCCCCTTGCCTCCCCGGAACCCCTCCTCGCGGGAGGTATCTGGAAGCCTTGGGGCCGTGCCCAGAAGTGCCTGCAGCAACTGCCCGGTTGGAGGAGGTGGTTGGGCCGCTGTAAGCTCCAGGAAGGGCCAGCAATGGGCCGACCTAGGCAGAGGTCAAGGAGTTGAGCTGCCAAGACAACCCAACAGCGAAAGTTCTCTTGAAGGACTGGAGCCCCTCCCACGATCCTGCCCTCCTCTCTTGCCAGCTGCTGGAAGGATGCAGCAGATCTGGCCTTCCATCTGGACCCACTTTTAGTGGTTCCCATGAATCAACAAGCCAGCTTTGCAGGAGGAGAACCTTGTTAGTCCGGTAACAAAAACCCAGGAGGAGCCTAGGAACACCTTGTCCAAGTCACAAATTTTGCTAAAAGGCAGAAGCTTTCGTGAGCTGCAGCTTCTGCCTTTGAATAAAATCTGTAGTCAGAAAAGGTGCTACCAGACTTCCAATTTTCAGCCAGTACCATGTCAATGTGTGAGGGCAGTTTTCCCCGCCTGTCCTTGCCCGACCCGTTCGCCCCTCGGGAGAGTGGATGGGAGGGAGAGGCAGGACTGGGTGACGGATGAGGAGCCCAAACCCACCCGGTGTTCTCTCTCTCTCCAGCAGTCTCGGTCATTAGTCTCAATTACCTGGGATGAAGGGAGCCCTGCGGGGCTGGGCAGCCATCTTGCGGTCTTGAGCAGGAGGGGACAAGAAGCTGGGTCTGTGGCCTCCAACTTCAGAGCAGCCAGAGAGCCGCAGCGCCCGTCATGTCCGGGCAAAGGGCCTCGGTCCTGATGGTCCTTCTGCAAAGAGCTGCGGGCACGAGCAGGGTGCATCCGCTGAAAGGCCCGGGTGGGGCAGTGGGCAATCGGGTGGGCAGAGGTGAGTTAGCCCAAGGGGCAAGAGGATCCCTCGCCTTGCAGGCAGCATTCCAGGTTGGGTTCGACAACTTGACGCTGTGCTTCCTACTGCTTTTCCTTTGGTGGACCATATTCACCTTTCCCTCCAGAAGCTTAGGACCCCTCCGCCCATTTTTCTTTCTCACAACAACAGAAGGAGAGTGAGTGGTCCAAAGTCCCCCGGGGAGCTTCCGTGGCTGACAGGACTTGAACCTGGGATGCCCTCGTGAGAGCCTGGCTCCCTTTACCTTTGGATGATGAACGGTCTCTGCCCAAAGGCCCACTCCTTGTGGTGGCTTCCAAGCTGCTGCAGTTTGCATGGGATGATGTGGAGGAATGCTGGTTTCATTCATAGGCATCTTGCCTGCGACTCTGGAGTTTCTGTGCAGCCATTTTGCTGACGGAGGTATCCCCCATGAATTGACCAGCCAGTCCCCCAGTCGTAAAGCATGTTCCAGGAAGGTGGGCTTCCCTTTGTCCGTCCAGAATGACCTGCCTGTCTGCTGTACTGGACAGTTCCATAGAGAGGGTGATGGGTGCTTAGCAACTGTCTCTGGGTCATCCCCTTGATAGTAGCTTGTCTGGAGCCAATCTAGCCCGTCCAGCCTCCTGCTGCGCTAAGCCAGATACAAAGCTGAGCCGAAGCCCAGGAACGCCTCCCTCCCAAGCCCCCGGATCGTCCTTGCGCTCTGCCTCACCCTCTCCTGCTCTGGCTCTGGGGGAAGGAGGCACCTGGCCAGGATGCTGAAGGAGCATCAAGCCCCTGAACTTCCCAACTGCTCACAGCACAGTTCTGCACACTTCCCTGCCTGGCTTTAATGTCGGCCCCCAGCCCATCTTCCCTCCTTGCGGGAGCTCCCTCTTTTCTGTGCACAGACTGTTTCAGCACATTCTGGAACCCCCTTGCTAAAGCAGCAAGGATCATTGTTCCTCGGTGGGGCAGAGAGGGTGTGGACAGGACTCCTCTCCTCCCTCTTCCTTCTCCTCCACTGCCTTCTCCCACCATCAAACCAGGAGGCTGCATCAGCTCTCATCTCCAAACTGCCTTCTTCCTGCAGAGGTGGGACCACCGGCCCTCTGTTTGCTTAGCACTTGCTTAGCGGAACTTAGGACCCCTGCTGTTACGCCTTCAGCCGTCGTTCTCCCGTGTGGCCCAAGGAGCCGTCACGGCCGAACGTTTTTGTTAGCAGCAGTGCTCCCCTGAGAAGTGAATGGGGCTGCTGGTCTCTGGAGCTCTCAGTTCTGGTTAACCGCCAAGGGGCCTGTAGTCTTAGCAACCCTGTGGCTTCCTAGGTCCCCATCAGGGAATGTGAATTAATGGAGGAGGGTGAGACTGCTGGATAACCTGGGGGTATGCAGCAGAGGCTATTCTCCCACCCTCCTGGAATTCCAAGGTTTGTGGAGATATGGTGCTGGCTAGAAGCTTGGCTGGCTTCAGGAAAGGGTTGGACCAGTTCATGGAAGTCCTGGAGATCAGCGGCTACTAGCCTTGATGACAGTGGGACTGCTGTGAAGGCCATCTGCCAGGAGATGAGTCGGCTTCGTTGGGCAGTTGACTGGGCAGTGGGATAAAAATATAGTAATAATAATAATAATAGTGAAATAATAATAATAGTGAGATGATGATGATGATGATGATGAAGAAGAAGAAGCAGAAGAAGAAGAAGAAGAAGAAGAAGAAGAAGAAGAAGAAGAAGAAGAAGAAGAAGAAGAAGAAGAAGAAGAAGAAGAAGAAGACCACCACCACCACCACCACCACCACCACCTTAAAAGTCCAAAGTCAGTGGAGGAAATACCATCAAGGCAGTTAACACCTGGGCAATTCCAGTCATTAGATACACAGCTGGAGTAGTGGACTGGACTCAAGCAGAGCTAGAAGGTCTGGATAGGAAGACCAGAAAAATAATGACAATGGATCACGCCCTTCATCCATGCAGCGACGTTGACAGACTCTACTTATGAAGGAGCATAGGTGGGCGTGGAATGTTGCAAGTGCCCAGACAGTTGAAGGAGAAGAAAGGGCATTGGAAGAATATCTGAAGGACAGCGAAGAAGATGCACTAAAGCTAGTACAGCATGAAGACTTACTGAATACCAAAGAGACCAAACTGGCCTACAAGAAAGACCAAGTGAAGAACAGAAAAGAGACACGGCAAGGCAAAGGACTGCATGGCCAGTACACAAAAAAACTAGCAGGCAAAGCAGACAACAACAAGACCTGGCAATGGCTGAGAGCAGGAAAGTTGAAGAAAGAGACGGAGGGGCTCATTCTGGCCACAGAAGACCAAGCCTTAAGAACAAATGCATACAAGCCAGAACTGAGAAGACAGCAACAGAGCAAATGCCGCTTCTGCAAAGAAGCTGAAGGAACAGTGGACCACCAGTCAGCTGCTGCAAGAAGATCGCGCAGACTGACTGCAAACAACGGCATGACAAAGTAGCAACGGTGGTGCGTTGGAATATCTGCAAGAAATACCATTTGCCTGCAAGCAAGAACTGGTGGGACCACAAAGCAGACAAAGTGACCGGAAATGAGGAAGCTCAAGTGCTCTGGGACTTTAGGATTCAAACAGACCTAACCTGCACCTGCCACACAACACCCCAGACCTAACAGCTGTTGATAAGAAAGACAAACAAGTCTGGACAGTGGACGTTGCAAGACCTGGAGACAGCAGAGGAGAAGAGAAAGAACTGCAGAAAAATCACAAAATAGAAAGACCTGCAAATAGAAGCAGAACGACTGTGGCAAAAGAAAGCAAAGACAGCCCCAGTAATAATAGGGCCCTTGGGTGCAATCCCAAAACATCTGGAGCACCCCTTGAAGACCATCGGCATTGACAAAATCACCGTCAGTCCATTGCAAAAGGCAGCTTCATCTGGAACAGCTTATATCCTGTGACGATCCCCTTTAACACCATCAAGCAACAACATCTGCCTATCCCAGGTCCTCGGGAAGGACTCGATAGGTGGATAGAGATGCCAAACCCGGTCTAAACATCTGGATGGCTGTGTGACCAGCAACAATAATGGGCTGCTCAAGGCATCCTGATCTCAGGCCGTCTCCCAGCCGGACTGGATCGTTTGGGGGAGGGGGCTGATACGCCGCCCCTCCCTGTCCTCACAGGAAATGACTGAAAATGACGTTGCGGCCCCACAGTGACCAGGGGTAGGGTGGAGGTTGCATCTGGTATGAATGGTTGCAGCTCAACCTTGCGCTCTCTGCGTTTCTCACATACATTCCCAAGCGGGATGCAGCTTCTGTGGGAAGTAAGTGGGAAGGGGAAGCTGGGAGCGGAACTGACCTGCACACCGAAGAGCGTGTTGGGCCTTTTAAGAGATGGGCTTCTTCACAAAATGCTGTGCTCACAAGGAAATGCTGCGCTTCTGAGCTGCCTTTGCTCTTTTTGCTCACCCCCACCCCCCCGCCAAAAGACCCCAGGCTGATCTTAAGATGGGGAATGAGAGGATGGCAATCTCCAGCAGAGAAAGTAAGGCTATTACCAGGGATTTCAATTTCACCGGGACAAATAAGTGTTCTAATGAGGACAGGACGGTGGCATTTCTCCCTGCCCTAGTCGTCACCTGGCCATGCAGGATCCATCAGAGACACTGAATTTATTCCAGGGGCTCCCCAAATTTCATAAGAGACGTTCAGAGTTGTTGAAGCCCTCGAAACGGGTCAGAGTGCCATAGAAGTTAGTTTATGTCAATTGCAACTTTGCCAACAAATCCAAACAGGTCACTTTCAGAAGAGGACATCTTCCCCAAAAATGAGGTTGTATTAAAAGGGAGAGGGACCGAAGAATCCCAGCAAACTTTCACTGTGGTTAGAACGACTATTCCCCTTTACAAAAGTCTGTGGTCCCCCGCCTGCTCGTCTGTGTCTGGCCGGACTTGCTGGCTTGCGGACTTCCATGTCCGGATCCGTTGCTAGCTTTTGAAGGGTTGGGTTTGGGTCCAGCCCGCTTTTGAAGACTCCTGCTCGGATGCCAGCTGAATCAAGCAAATCCACCACATTCCCCCTTGGAATGCAACCTGAGCAGGGGATCAGGGTGTACGGAGGGCAAGTTAGTCTCAGTATCTGTTCTGATAAATGGGTGGTAAACAGTCAGGCGTTGAGAAGGACGAGTCTTGCTACAGAAGAACCAGCGTGGCTTTTTGGAAGGCAACTCCCGTCTTGCTAAGAGTCCTTCAAGGGTAAGCGAGAGCTTGGCTGCGGGATGGGGCAGATCTGATAAAAGCAGCCAGCTCTCCAAGTGGAACTAATGACAGAACCGCGAGCCAGAGGTGGGGGAGCTTTTGCCGGCCAAACATCTGGCTTCCTTTGTGGAATCTTAGGAAATGGCCAGCCTTCTGCTTTCAACACTACCGCATTCTCCCGCCGTTTTTCCTTTTTCCAGTCTGTGGAGAAAAGGCCTGAAAAGCCGCATACTGTATTTTGACTGGTAATGCTAGAGCTGTCTGACTGCAAGTCTCTTGCCCTCCGCCCCCAAATACGCACGGCTCCTGCTGCGGGGGCACGGAAACTGCAAGGCCTCCCTGCAAAGAACAAAGGTCGCTTTCAGCTGGGGTGGGCAGTGAAGCTGCAAGCTTTTCTGGGAACTCCAAATTATTCAAGACTGTAAAAACAGAGTTGGAAAGAATTCCGAAACCATTTCTCCAAAATGGTTGGAGATGAAGGATCATTATCTGTACCTGTGTGAGAAAGGAAGTTTATTATCCATTTGTTCATTTAGAGAAAGCATGTGATATACTGAATCATAGGGTTTTTTTGATAGCGACCATTATAAGCAACTACGGGGAGGCAGTGGACGCAGCTTCGCTTGACTTCAGCAAAGCTTTTGATAAAGTGTCCTGAGAGATTCCAGTACAGAAGAAGGAGAACGTGGGCTGGGATCTGCTACAGGTACAGAACTGGCTGAACATTCATAGCCAGTGAGTTCATGGCACAGGCTCGCATCAAGTTGGAAGCATTAATGACTTACCACAGGTCTCCATTGTAGGCTCTGTGCCGCTCAACATGTTTATAAACACCTGATGAGGAACTAGAAAACATGATTATTAAATTTGCAGATGATGCAAATATATTGGAGATAGCAAACATCATAGGGGACAGCATCAAGATCCAGGAGCATCTTGGCAAGCTGGAACCATGGGTAGAAACCAGCAGGATAAATTTCAACCTGGACAAATGCCAAGTCCTTCGTGTGGATAGAAAACCTCAAACACAGGATAGAGGGGGGAAATATGCTGAGCAGCAGTAAATTCAAAAAGTATCTGGATATCTTGGTGGGTCACAAGCAGAACATGAGCAACAGTGGGAAAATGCAGTCCTAGGCTGCATCAATGGAAAAAGGTAGTCCTTAACTTACAACCATAGTAGGGACCGGAAAATTCATTGTTAAGTGGTGCTGTTGCTAAGCAAGGCATCATGTGACCGCACCCGATTTTACATTTTTGTGGCAGCCGTTAAGTGAATCACCTTGGTTGTTAAGTGAATCACGTGGTTATTAAGCAAATCACACAGTTGTTAAGTGACTCACATGGTTCCTCATTGATTTTGCTTGTCAGAAGCCAGCTGAGAAGGTCACAAATGTTGATCACGTCACCCCAGGACGCTGCAACTGCCAAGTGCCCGAATTTTGATCATGTGACCACGGGGACGCTGTGACAGTCATAAGTGCGAGGACTGTTCATAAGTCACTTTTTTCAGCACCATTGAATTTTGAATGGTTGCTAAACGAATGGTTGTAAGTCACGGACTATCGGTACAGTGTCCAGTAGAAGAGGTTCCTCTCTATTGTGCATTGATCATACCACACCTGGAATATTTCATCCAGTTCTGGACACCACAATTCTGGATGGACTTTAGCAAACTGGAATGTGTCCATTTGTTAAGAGCCAGGAAAGAAAAATGAGGAACATTTGGAGGCACTGGGCATGTTTAGGACATGTTTTCAAGTATATGAAGAGCTATCATATAGAAGATTGGGTAGAAGTACTCAAAGTTGTTTCAGAAGGTAGGACAGGAAACAAGGAGTTGAAATTACAAGAAAGAAGGTTTTGGTTGGACACCAGGAAGGAGTCCTTAGCAGTAGAGAGCCGTTCAGCAACGGAACATGCTGCCGCAGGAGGTGATGGTCTCTCCTTGGGGGGGCTGCAGCAGTGGATTCCTGCACTGGGTGGGGGTTGGGCAGATGACCTCCATGACCCTCCCAACCCTTCCGTTGTGTTATTCCATGAATAGACTTGAATTGTGGAAAGTTTGCTGTGAATATAACATTGACTGCCGAATGCGATGAGCAGTATACGATAGAAGTAAAGCGTGCAAGAAGATAAATGGAATATTGAGCAGGGAGTCAGAGAAGGATGTGTGAAGCCTCTTGATTGCTTTATTGGTGGAAAATGCTTAAGGAAGGCTTGCAATAGCATTAAAGGTGTGTGGGTTGGGCATATGAATGGACGTGGACTTTTGTATTCATGCGAAGCCGTGTTATTGTCTGAGAACCAGAATGCTGTGGTGAGTGTTCGATAGATCGCATGATGCAGTGAGGAATATGGATTTGAAAATTAATGTGACAAAGATAAAAGTAGTTGCTTTTGACAGGGAAGATGGATTGAACAATTGCAGGTTGTACATAAGTGGCAAAAAAAAAAAGCTTAGAACAAGTAGATATCTGTACCTTGGCAGAATGTTTACTAAGGATGGGGAAGTGGTTGGAGAAACTTAGATATGCAAATACTGGCAGAAGAAGAATAGGTAATATGTGATCTGTTGAGAGGGATATTGGAAAAGTGAAAACAGCTGCACGTGACAACGTTCTTCTAATGCTTTGTTCCAAGTTGGGGATGTCAGGAGAAACATCCTATTAAGTTGAATGCAGTGGAAATGGGGTTCTTAAAAAGTGTGTGTGACAAAGCAAGATGAATGAATTAATGAATGGGAAGAGCAGGATGGGGTTGTGCATGTGGTCATCTCAGTTGCCAATAGCGTGAATGGCATCACTTGCTCAGTCCTCTGCAGAAGGTGGGGGAGGGAGCCCCCATAGGTCACCATCCTGTGCAGGGCGCCTAAGACAGAAGTGGAAGCCACCCTTCTCCACCTGGGGGTCTACAGATATTTTAGCTACAACTCCTGGAATTCATGATCATTCCCTAGGCTGGCTCGGGCTGGGGCAGAGGTGCCAGGTTAATGGGTGGGTTCTCCTGGACTCTCTTGGGACTTTTTGGGCTGTGGTGAGAGAACAGGAAGGGTGAGCCTTGCTGAAGAGATCCTGAAAAGTCGAGAGGGGCAGGATGTCAGCTTTTCAAGGCAGATCAGACTAAGGAACTAAAGTCATGCAGACTAATACTACTTTTATCAGGTTTTAGGAACAGAATCTTGCAAGTCTGAATGCGCTTCCCCCCTCCCTCCCTTTGTGAGAACTAGGGAGGGTCTTGTCTGAGACGCTTACTCTGGTTACAGTTCTGGCCGGAACTCAGGTTTCTTTTATCCGTCCATTGTCTTGGTTGCGGCTCTTCCTCCTGTCCCTCAAGGCCATTCCTTCTCCCCATTACATGGGGCTAGCCAAAGGGGAAGGTGAGAGGCAGAGCAGCCCTTCAGAAGGGTGGGAGATGGGGTGCCCAAGTGAACTGGGGGTGATTTGAAAGGAGGACTGGAAATTTAATGAGGGGGGATGTAGATTGGGTCAAGTCCGGGGGGTGGGAGTGAACTGGGCAGAAGGCTTGGGAATGTCCTGCAGCTGGAGGAGGCCCCACAGAGGAGGCCATGGGAACCCTGCTGTGGTTAGCATGGACCTGTCAAGCAGATAGCCAAGCAGTAGATGATGCGAGGGGGGTGAGGGGAGAACAATTCTGCTCCTAGGGAGAGGCAGGCGCTGGCTGCAAGAAGGAAAAGCACAATTCCACTAATGAGATAAAAAGGTTGGAGAATATTGCTGATGTCCTCACCAATTCTGTGTTTTGCTAGATGGATTCCATTTTCTGCCGTCTCTCCCCATCTCTCAAATCAGCAGCATATAATTGTTGAAGGCGTCATGGGCAATTGTAGATCTCAGTCATCGAGCTAATTACTCAAAAGCCATCCTTGATTATCGGCATTTTCACAGCTACGTGCTGCAATCAGGACCCCTTTTCAAGAGAGCCTCGTCACGCGGGTGCCTCTGGCAGAGCAAGCGTCTCTCTGGCCAGGACAGTGGAGCCAGGCAAAGGCTGCGGAGCCTCTTGGCATCAGCGGCTTTTGGAACAAGGAAGCCTTCGGGCTCGTCCGGGGCTCCAGCCCACTTGCCCTTTGCGCTTCACAAGCAGCCGGAGAGGAGCTGGTGGGCTCTGGGATCTTAGATGCAGCAGGATGGAACCTCCCCTTTGCAAGCCCCCAGAAGGAGCCCATGCGGAGGTCCGAGTGCAGGGGGAAGGGTCTCCCTCAAATCCCACAGTGGGGCAACAGTTTTATTATTAGGACCGACCAATTTAAGATAACAGGGTGCTCCAGCTCCCACCCAAAAAAGAGGGGTTTGGGGGGAAAGAAATTTTAAAAATTAAGTGGGAGCTTCAAAAAAAATGTGACTTACAATTCTGTGTAAATCTGAGGGGCAGGATATGGCCCTGTGTAAATATGTTGTCTACAGGATATGGCCAGATAGTCAAGGTGGCAGCCACAATGGGGAGCTCATAGCTCTGCTTGATGCGCAGCACCCAGGAAGGGTCGCTTCAGTCACATTGCCGGCCTCCGCACGGCCTTTCTTGCCGTACCCTGCAGATGGAGGTCCTGGGCTGAATGCAAGGCTGCCTTGGGTAGTATGGCATCCTGCAGGGTTGCCCCTCCCCGTCGGCACAGCCGAGGGTCTTAGCCAACCCTGGATGATCTCGCAGAGCTGAGCAGGGTCCAACTTGCTTGAGGAGATCACTGGGAAATCCTAGGCTAGACTGGGAAACGAAAAAACTTCCTGGAATACGGCAAACCACCTCTGGGTGGTTGCTAAGAGGCCTATCTGGAAGGGCCCCTGTGGTCACCCGGAACTGAACTCAGCTGGCGAGAGAGAGTTTATTCGAACTAAATGGCCAGACTCTGCGTGTGAATATTGTCACCTTTTGCACGCTCAAGAGAGCTTTGCCTGCTCTTTGCCCAGCACCAGGCTCTAGCTAAGAGTTCCTCAACCTTGGCAGCTTTCAGAGGTGTGGACTTCAACTCCCAGAACGCCAACTCCCGTTGCTGGCTGGGGAACTCTGGGAGTTGGTGCACTCGTCTGAAAGCTGCCAAGGTTGAGGAACTCTGCTCCAGCTGGTCTCCAGTGCCCTGTTTCACACACACACACACACACACAACACACAACACACCTCACTTCTGCACGAACCCCACCATTCCAAGTAGAAACTGAAGTTCAGCCAAACTAACATGGTTATGTGTGTTGAACCTGGGATTAATTTCCTCCCCCCCCCCCCAGTTTTGGTTTATTAAGTATTTCAGAAAAGAATGTAAGCCTTGAAAAAGGAAAGATGAATAAAAAGAATAAGATACAGTAGTACAATAAAAATAAACACACCTAGGATCAGAAATGTCGTGGAGGTTCACTATTTTTCAATACGTTCTTAGGTGCTTATAAAGATACGACTTTAGTTACCTGGGTTATTAAAATAAAGCCTAAAAGTCACTATTCAACAGTACCTGGTTAACAAAGTATAGATGGGTAACTAAAGTTATAGTTATAACAAATTAGCCTTAGAACTCTATAATTTCTTATAAAATTAATTCTAACTGTAAGAAACCCCAAGTTTAGGATGTGCTATAAACCCACACGATGAATCACAGTCCAAGAGTGTTTTCCGGTTAGAATTGAATTTTACACCATGTTTACTTTTGAAATACAAAGTTATTCTAGACACCAGAGCATTATTCTGTAACTTGATTAGCCATTTTTCCGGCCAAGGAAGGAATTCATTACAGCAGCCCCTAATTTCAGTAGAAGAGAATCTGTGTAGCTCAGGGTTGGACCGTGGAGTCCTTGGTGCTCGCTGAGCCTGGTGGGTCGCTTGCAGACATTTCATGACCCAACTAGGCGGCATCACCAGTGCGAGGGAGGGTGGGGTTTGCCCCGTTTACATACGGTAGCTTGCCCTGCCAGTGTGGGCGGGGGGGGGGGGTTTCTCCTCGGCAGTTCCTTGATTTCTGCTGGATTGTTTGTCTGGTGTTAATCCCTGCTTATCTGGGTGTTGGCTGCTGGAGGGGGGGGTCCGTTCTGGTCTTTCTGCTTCCTTCTTAGCTTTTTTTTATTGTCTCTTTTTAATGGTGTGTAAATGTGGTTTGCCTCTATGGTCATGGCTGTTGCGCCCTGAGTTTGCATGCGTGTGGGAGAGCAAGCAAGGTTGCTCCCCCTGCAGCACAAGGAGGGTTCCCTTCCCCACCCCCACCCCCACCCCTGTGGGGCCGGTCCCTCTGCAGAAGCATAGCTGGGGAGGGGCAGCGGCTCCCCCAGCCCTGCTCTCTGGGATGGGATTGAGAGTGTGGCCTTTCCTTTGGCTGATCTGTAAAGTCCTGCGATGTTCTCCCCCTGTGGATTTGCATTAAGAGAAAGGGTTTTGCACAGCTTGTTTACCAAAGATGGTTTTTAAAAGCAGTTGGTTTTGAGGAAAGGAGTCTTAAGTATTTGTCTTCCTAATTGCTTCCATTAAGTGTTTTATCCCTTGCGAGAGCACCGATCTTGTGGCGAAATTCTTGGGGGCTGCTGGGGCTAAATGCATCCAAGGGCCTGGCGTGGCTGACTGGTTATTTAAACCCTCCTCTTCGGCAGGCGGGCAGGCGCTGTGCTCAGAGTTGCTTTGCAAAACCTTCTCCTGCATGTCAGAGTGATTAACAACAAAGCAGGCAAATCTCAACCCGTCTTGCATCCATTGTTACTACAGATGCAGAATATTTTTATCGGTGTCAAAATCACTAGTCCATCTTTCCTCTCCCCAGAGAAGAGAAGAACAGGGTTTCCCTTCTGACCACACTAGAGACCTTCCTTGGACGGAGGTGGGGAAAGCTAGAAAGACTTTCTCTTTGGGCCAGGAGATGCTGGGTGGCTGTGGGGCCATTGTCTACCTCTCAAGAACGGCAGCTAGAGCAAGGCTGGGCGGATGGCGCCCTTGTCCTAATGCGGCCACTGTGCTAACGGAAGACTGGGCGTCTTTGATTTGCTCTGGCGTGAGTCTCCTGATGCAAACAGGGCCCAGTACTGAAGTTAGAGCCAAGACAGCGGTCCACAAGAGCTGGCATCAGGCCCCGTGACAGCTTTGCACAAGGAGATGGCCTTAGGCTCAGCATGGATCAATGGCCAATAGAAAGTACTCTGCACATGCCCTGAATTGCTCTCTGAAGAGGACCTGCAAAGAGAACCGTTGTGTATGTCCCCCACTGAAGAAACTGATGCAGGCCTTTCACCGGGCTTCTTCCAAGGAACCCTGGCAAGCGTGTGCCTTTGGCAGGAGTTCCGGGTTCTTTCCGAGCCTTGGGCATGCTTCTCCTGATCTGGGGTTGAGAAGCTGGGCCGGTTGGAAAGGGATTTGGGTGTGAAGCTGACAGACGTCTTACCTAGGATAGACTGGGGAAGGAGCCATTCTTTCTTCTCTGCTCCCTAAAGGCCAACTCCGGAGGGCGCCTTCTTAAAGATGAGGGAGGAAGAGCCAAGGGAGGCACCCCGGCCCTCGTGATCAGAAAAGTCTGGGACTGCACAGACCTTGCACTCTTCCTGGGCCAAGGTAGTCTTTCCTTCTGATGCGAGGGAACTTCACCTTCTCTCTTGTCCCCCTCCCTGCAAGAATGAACAGTCAGGACAGGTTCTCGTAACAGGAAGGAGAACCAGCTGAACATCCGCCTTCCTGACTGTGCTCAGAAAGATTGAAGAAGGCCCCTATTTAGCAACCGCACATCTGCCCAGCTGTCAGCTTTCAGTGGGAGAAAGGCTGCTGCAACGTGACTTGCCTCCTGCAGGCAAAACCTACTCTATCCCTGCCCTATGGCATGAGGCCCTGTCCCCGAGACCACCTTATTCACCCCAAAAACTGGGGTCAAACACCATCCTGGAAAACGGAGGATGTTCTGTTATTCAGCAACAGTGCAGAAGGCCCTTGAAAAGAGTATCTCCTCCAGATCTTACTTCCCAACTTATTCAAACCAGGAGGGAGGTCCCAAATCCATTTAGGATTCAGAAGTCAACCCCACCATCTTACGCTGGCCCTGAAAAACAGCTGGCAACTTCTGCAGATCTTACCACAGCAGCCCTGTAGCTTGCACCAATGAACAGTCTAGCTGCTGAATTTTGTAGCAACTGAAATGTTCAGATTCAGGCCAACGGACAGCGTGCTGCAGTCCTCTGGTTGTGATCCAACAGGCACAGCCAACCCTGAGCAGATCCAACAGGCTCAAAAATGAGAAATAAGATAAGAAGTTTGATGTTAATCGGTGCTTTTCGTGGTCCCTATTTCCATTTTGATGATTAACCCATTCTTTGAATCTTTAGTTTGAATTGTCTCGATCTGGAGCAGGTACCACTTCTGGTTGGCTTGCTGGGGCACCCTCTTCCTCCCCTCTTTGCTCATTCTGCCTCCCGGAGCTTCCCTGCCCATCCCTTTCTCTCCAGCTAGACCTCTTCTGCCTTCTTCTTTCCTCCTCCTCCTCCTCTGTTCTCACCATCCATCAGCCCCGATTCCTGCTTCCTGCCTGACAGCTCCATTAAGGGCCATCTCACAGCAGCTATATTTAGAAGTCAGGAGAAGAATGAGCCTCCTGGCTGTGGACAGCCCATCAATCCTGTTCCCGCCACAAAATAATGTCACTTCTGTTCTCTGATCTGGAATGAGATCCATCAGAGTGTTTCAAACGAGGAGCTGGAAGTTGGAGTAAACCAGCCGGGAGGGAGAGGGGAAGGGGCAGCAGGAGAGGAAGGTTGACTGCACCCAGAATGCAGTCCCACCCAGCTCCTTCTCCCCCCCCCCCGCCCAGTACTCTTTGGGTTCAGTTTTTAGTCAGACTTCTTCCAGATGCTGTTCTCCAGATAGGTTGGTATTTCAGCTCCTAGCTTCCTCCACCAGCAGGGCCTGAACGGTTGAGCAACAGGGATCTTCCCATGCCTGAGTAGAGTTTTCTTCATCTCTTGGTCCAGCAAGTTGGGATGGAAGGTCCCATCAGAAGAACTGCTGGGCAGGGGGCTCCTTCCCCCATTCTGAGCCCCAAGAGCGTATGACGGGGCATATCTATCCTCAGTGGTCTTCATAAAATAGCCTTACCAAAGTCTTTCGCATTGTGGTTGGCTGGATCCTTTGGGGAAGCCCACAAGGGCTGTCCGTCAGTGCGTGTGTTGGGGAACGAACGCACTCAGATGCGTCTGTGAGGAGGCAGCAGTGGGTCCCCTCCTGTTGCCTCCTGACGGTTGGAGCTCTGAGCCAAACGCCTCTGTCCTGGGGGCTCCAGGCTGCTTTAGAGCAGTTTCCTTCTAGTTTGCCTGGCAAAGCCCCACCTCCCACCCCGCCTCCTCGCAGACCTCTTTCCCACTGACTTAATTACTGGGTGATCAGAGGACATACTTACTTATTTGCTTGCTGTTCTTCTAGACCATCCCATAACTGCAATTCCACAGGCAGTGTACAAATCAATTATAAACATGAAAAAGATAATTAAAAACTGCGCAGAATACAGCACAATATGCAACAATAAAAATAGCAATAAATCCAGCATAAAAAGCATC
Source organism: Liasis olivaceus (assembly GCA_030867105.1). Lineage (NCBI taxonomy): Eukaryota > Metazoa > Chordata > Lepidosauria > Squamata > Pythonidae > Liasis > Liasis olivaceus. Next base: position 81,188,987 of record CM061355.1, read on the forward strand.
GCCATAAAACTGGCCATAAAATGCTTTAGGCGTTTGGAACCCCAGTTCAGCTTGGCCAGGACAGCTGACGTTGGCCTGAGGCTCCGTTTCCTTGGAAAGGAAGGTTGTGGGGTGAGTTCAGGGCTCCTGCTGCGCTTGGTGTCTGGCTGAATCCGCTGCTTTGGACGGGCATAACGCGTTGAGCCAGGAGCTGGCCAAGAAGTTCAGGCTTACGCAGCACACGAAGCGCTGAAGAGCTCAGTGCAGTTAGAGTTAGTGCAGCTTAGCGTGCTTCAGAAACGCTGCCACTGGGTTGCGTAAGTGTGAACCTAACCACTTTCAGTAAAACCGTTTCCTAAAATGCTTGACAGAATAAAAGATCTTCACCTGGCGCCCTTGTAGCCTCCCACCTGATGTCATCCAGTGGGGCACCTGAAAAAGGACCTCAGGTAAAGGTCGTGGGGACCCAGGTAAACACGGGTGGAGATGCTGTTGCAGGAAGAGCTTCACAGGTTTGTTCCAGCCCGTCGCGTTGGGGTAGAAGCAGATGCGGAGCCACAGCCACACCAGCCAGTCCCAGTTACCAGTCAGCTGCCCTTTTTCAGCCGCCGGGAGCCTTGGATCGTCTGCAGAGGCAGCACCCAATGGGCAAGATGCTGTGATAAGCCAGATGGGGGTTAGCTTTGTAACGGCTCCTTGAAGGTCTCTGTCCAGAGGGGTCATGGCTGTTGTCTCAGTCACACGAAATACCATGGGTGGTATTCAGGCCACTTGGGACATCAGTGCCAAGGCCGGATCCAAGAGTTCCCACAAACCACCCGCCTGATCCTTTAGGGGAAGCAAAACCCCTCCCAGACCTCCATGAGCAGCACTTAATAGGAGAGAGAGACCAGTGTTTGCAAAACCCAGTGGTCTATAACCAGCCAGCCTCCTTTTAATCGAGCATGTTGTACAAACCCAGGCCATATGGCAATTTCTCTGTAGTGGCCATTCTTCAAATGTGCCCTCTATGTGCTTTCGGTGCCCCCCCCCCCCAGCACAATAGATTGCTGGAATCACATCCTCTGAGGAGACGCATCCAAGGGTTGCAGTTTAACCTTGTCCAGGACAATCGGATGCCAGTCTAAGCGGTGCTGTGAAAATGCAGCAGCTGGTTGGGACGGGCAGGGTGACCCCCAGCTCAGGGTTCCAGAGCCTGAGGGCAGGCTGGCATTGAAGCTTCACGAGCACAGGGGTCCCCCAGTAGCTGTGTCAGAGCAGAAGCGCCTCTGCCGTAGCCCTCCAGTGTTGTCCGTTGCTTTGTCTTGCTGTGAATCTGCTCTATAATCCATAATCTCTCTGGCTTGGTAACCAGCTTCTCAGCCTCCAGCTCTAAAAATCATTACCCTTTTGTGCTCATAATACTCTTCGGTCTTGGCTAAACATCTCCTTGAAAATGTTTAATGGACCTCTTTGAGCCATAAAACAGAATAGCCTATTTCTGGTCAGGCCAGCGACTTGTCAGAACAGCCCCTGTTGTGGCTCCTACAACCTTGGCATCGATGCCCAGCCTTTCAGCGCCTCGCCAAGAGGCGCTCGGACAGCTCCAACTGGGAGTTGGGTGGGCAGCACTTCAGGAGAGCCCCTTCCACCCGGTCCCAAGATAGACCGTCTAAATAAGCAGGAGACTGGAATGGGAAATGGTATCCCTCTAGATCCCGCAGGCATCTTCTCCCCAACCCTGCAGGAAGTGGCATCTGGGAACGCTGGCAAGCACGATGGCATATCAGTGGTCTCTCCGGAGGTTTTCGCCTTCTCTTCCTGTTTCCAGCCTCTCCGCTTTCCCCTTTTGCTGGCGTTCGGTGGTGAGCTGTTCCACTGCTGCTCTACCCGGAAAAGCCTTCAGGGCAAACCTGGCCCGGACTCTGCACTCCTGATCTTCTCGACATTTCACAAAGTGCTCCGAATATTTGGAAAGGAAGGTGCTGTAAAAAACATGGTGGCCAGGAAGAGGTGGTTATGTGGAGCTCCTTGCTTTTCCTTGGCTGCCTCCAGACCCTAACCCTCCAGATGTTCTCTCTGCCTGGATTCCTGTTCTCTCCCTCAAAGAGAAGGAAGAAAGACTTGGCTTAAGCCACACAAGTCCAACTGTGGGCATTTGCCTACATTTTCTCAGCATCCCTCAATAAAAGCAGAATTATGCAAAGTTCAAGCAGGCTGAACTATCTGGGTCAGCCGTCACTTTCTGCAGCCTGGAAGCTGAATGTGCACATCTGGACCCTGCCCGCTCCTCACCCCTCGCGTGTCCTCAGCCTGCCTCTCCTTGGTTCTGCTGATGCCTCCGGAGCAGCACGAGCCCCAAACAGCCGACTTGCAAGCCTAGAGCCTCTCCTGCTGGTTCGCTGCCTTCTTGTAGGCCGGGACACTGATTCCATGCACCGGCGTATGCAGATTGACCTCCTGCACTCCGCTCCAGCGGGTGCAGTTAAAGGATCAGCACATCCTGATGGCAGGAGGAGAAAAAGTCTGGCCAGCAATCATTTTTAGCCGCATCAATAGCTAAATAACCAGCAAGAGGTCAGAATCCAGGGTTGGAAGGGGACCTCGAAGCCATAGTATCCCTCCCCTGCCCAGAAGAGTATCCAGATTAAATCATCTGAGACCGAGGGCGGTTCAGCCTCTACTTGAACGTACCCGCAGGAGGGCAGCACATCTCCTTTCTGGGAAATTGGTTCCCCGGCTCTCACCCTTGGAAATTTCTCCTACATCCAATCGGAATTTTCCTTCCTATGACTTATATCCATTATTCTCCAGTGTCCTCCAGTCCGGAATAAGGGAGAACATGTTTTGACCTTCCATGGGGCATCCTTTTAGGCATTTTAAGAATGCTGCTAAAACTTCCCTCGGTCCTCTCAAGACAAAACGTCTCCAACTCCTTCATTATTTCTTCATAGAACTTCATAGCACTTAGTTTTAGTCTCCTGGTCTTCCTCAGTGTCCTCTGAAGCCAGTTGGTCTTGGAAGCTAAACAGTTTTTCTCTGAGGAGGCTGCAAGCACATGCCCTGGAAATATATGGCAGGTTGTTTTTAAGCAGGAACGGAAATATCCCACAAGCACTGCAGAACACAAGTGTACAGTCTTGTTTGCTCATCTTCTTCACCTCTGTTTCTTCACCCATCAGTAGTAGAAGGGCTTTTCCAGAGGTGAAAAGGTGTAAAGAATTTCCCCTTGAAACTGACCCCCTGTTATTGTATGTGAGAATGACCTTTGGAGACAGGGCCAAGAGACGCAGCCAAGGGAACGGTTAGATAAAAGGCAGCTCAGCCCCCAACAGGAATGTGGGTGGAGAAAGAGGCTCAGAAGAGACCCTCCCTAGTTTCTTGGGCTGTAAGGGGGACGCGGAGAGAAGTATTTTCAGACTTGCAAGATTCTGTTCATGTAGCTTTACATAAAGTAGAACTAGCTCATCTGGTCATGCTTCCTGTCTGGTCTGCTTAGTACGGCTGATATCCCCAAACTTCTCTACCAAACTCCTGTTTGCTTTCTCTGTTCACTTCCGTGGTTCACTGGCTCCTTGGAACCTGACTGCCTTATATTCCTTCTACAGCCTCTGCTTATTCAGCAGGAAACACTCCCACAGTGGGATGTCAGCAGGCCTCTGGGAACACCTCCCACCACACCCTCCAGTCAATATTCTGAGTGGGATCTTTTCACCCTTCCCAACTGCACTTAAAAACCCACAGAACATAAGCTTCTCTGGTCACTCTCTCCTCCCACTGAATCCTCCTGCCACAGATCAGAACGTCACAGGTCAAAGACAAGGACAGGCAGGAGAAGGCAGCTGCTTTGGCCAGAGAAACCTCGGCCTCTAAATTTAATGTGGAACGGCCACAGGGCAGAGGAGGAGCGGAAGGAGTCTTCCTTCCCTCAAAGCTTGCTTTGCAGAGTCTCTGTAATTAAAGTCACAGCAGTAAGTAGAGTCGCATGAAGAAGAGTTAGTGGCAGCAAACCTTAGCACTGGCTTCTTCACACTCCTCATACCTTCCAGAGGTGTGGAATGGTAGGAGTTAGAGCCCAAGGCCTCCGGAAGGCACAAAGACACTGGCAAAATGCACCCAGTCAGCACCATGGAAAGTTCCCAGTGAACTTCCTCCTGCAGGAGCTTTTCCCGTATTTTAGGAATTACAGGCAAGTTGTCATAGCAGAATGCAGAAGCCATCTGACGTCCTGCAAGCAGAGTAGGCCTGTTCTGTGTTAATCTCCACCAGCCCCTGGAACTTGCCAGTCCTATTCTGCAATGAGCCCTCAGCTGGTCTTTCATCTGCTGGCTTCTGAAGGGTCAGAAAATGTCAACACTGCTAGGATTCACCTCCTAGACTATAAAGAGACAGCTGGGCCATGTCGTCCAGCTTGGATGGCATGGGAGACAGCACCATAGCCTTCCATAAACTGAGGCTTCCTTGGGCCTGGTGCCACCATCGCCGCCTGCTTAGACTTGAAGACTGATTGGCTGGGAGAAGGGTAGAGTCTAGCCCAGCAACCTCCCAAGACTCGGGGCTGTCCTCAGGGCCCCTATCAAAGTTGTACTCTTCAGGGTGACAGAAGGATAACTATTAAATAGGAGGGCAGTAATCGTATTTAACTATATTTAATTCAAATTAAATGTGCTCAGGAAAATGGGAATCCCAGAACATCTCATTATCCCGATGAGAAACTTGTATACAGGTCAAGAACCCACAGGATGGACAGAACATGGCAAAACAGATTGGCAAAGTGGTGTGACAAGGCTGTACACTGTCCCCTTATTTATTCAACCTGTGTGCTTATGTAGTAGAGCAGCCGTGAAGACCTTGGAAAAGACATTCAAATGCCATCATGTGTCCATATCTACAAAGATCAGAATCGTGCAAGCCACAGTATTCCGTGGCCCTCTATGGCAGTGCAAGCTGGACTGTGAAGAAGCAGGATAGGAACAGTGTTGATGCTTTTGAATGTTGGTGTTGGAGAAGACTCCTGAGAATGCCGCGGACAGCCAGGAAAACAAACCGATGGATCATGGAACAAATCAACCCAGAGTTCTCCCTCGAGGCACAAATGACCAGGCTTAGATTGTCCTATTCGGACACATTATGTGAAGACCTACGTCTAGAGATGGCGCTAATGCTAGGAAAGGTAGGAAAGGAAAAAGGAGGATGCCCAGCAGCAAGGTAGATGGATTCAGTTACAGTGGCGATGAATGAACCATAGGAAGACCTGAAAGGCCAGATTAGGGACAGATCATCATGGAGAAAATCTATCTATGGGGTCTCTAAGAGTCGACAACGACTTGAAGGCACATAATCAAATCAGTTCAAATTAAAGGAATTCTTGTTTATGTCCTGATCATACCCACTTCTTGAAGTTTGAGCCCTGGGATGCCATCTGTGGCTTGTGGGCTGAAGCAGGTGGCAGTCCTGTTCCATGCAGGAGCAACAAAGATAATTTTGTGGTGACCTGCACGCAGAGGCAGAAGAGCCGAGTTCTACCTCTCCAAGGCCTTCAGGGGAGGAAAAAGTGGCTTTCTGTTCTGATATCCTCATTCTCTTGTTCTGTATGGATTGAAATCTGCCATGAGATTCTCTGGGGAATAGGTAGGCTATACAGGTAGCCCTTGAATTAAGACCATACGACTGTTCGAAGTTACAGCAGCACTGAACAGATGGGACTTATGCCTGGTCCCCGAAGTTATGGCCATTGCAGTGCCACCACGGTCACATGATCAAAATTTGGGTGCTTGGCAGCCTGCCCACACTTATGACCACGGGGCGCTCCAACTCCCCTCACCCGCCTCTCTCCTCCCCCCATCTCTGCCCTTTTGGCTACCCTGCACAGCGGCACTCCTTGGCAGCAGCGGTGATGCTGGGGTTGAAGTAGAGACTCAGGGCCTTCACCCCTCTCAGCCAGCTACCGTTCCTGCCACCCTGCGTGCCACAGACACTGCCGCACCCAGCTGACCTCCGTTGTCTTCCTGCTGCCGCTGACAAGGCACACCTGGCCTGGTCGTAAGCGAGGCAGCTGCCGGCCACGCCAGGCCTTCTTCCCAAGGCCGCTTGTACCATTCTACGAATCGTGCGGGCCATTCTCACGACACTTCAGAAGGCTTCGAGGCCTCCTAAAACCTTGCAAGAAGGCCGCACCCTCCATTCTCCAAATAGCGTGCAGCCTTCTCGTGATGCTTCGGACTTGCATTTCTTGCATTCCTCCTTTTTCCTTGAAGCCCCAGGAACGGGGACAGGGTCCGTGGTGCTTGCCTCGTGCAGTGTCCGAGCTCGGGCTCCTCTGGCCCAGCTCAAAGCATCCCAGGCAGGGAAGGACGCTCCCCGTCCCTGGGTCTGTGGGGCTCCGCACCTGCCATTCCCCCTCCCCTGCTCTCCCTGCCGATGGCCGAGCACCTTCCCCAGTCCTCCCGCCATCAGTAGCACATGAGCACGTATCAGCAATACGTGGGGGTTGCTTTTAAACATCTGGTTGATTCCGTAAGGCCTGTGGAAATAGTCCCGGTTTTCCTTTTAGTTAACCTGCTCGTGTTGATGCTTTGATTCATACCTGTTTATGTATCTGAAGATCGTCCATCCTTCCTTTCGGCCAGAAAGGCTCCTTAAAGCTTACAGAGCCGGTGAATTCATGCGGGCAGAGCGTCTGGTATGAAGAGAACAGTTGTCTCTTGCTCACCTGGTTGAAGATCTGTTGTTGTTGTTGTTGTTGTTGTTGTGCGAACCCAGCTAATGTTTCTTCATCCCTGTGATGAACATAATGCAGTGCAACATCCATATTGGGAAACAGAAGGAAGCATCTTGTGCTCCCCACCCAGACGGTCCTCAGGACCGAGGGGACAGCCTGCTCGCCAAGGAGAGTCCTCCAGCTGGCTCTTTGGGCTTCAGGCCTTGGCCTTCTGTCCGGCGAATGGCTCAGGTGCGGAGCCAGCAAAGTCTGTCCTGTGTCAGCTGATCTGCCGTGGCCTGGCAATGGCCACCGTGGACTGACCATCACGGCCTCGTGCTGAGCAGTTGTGCTGGGCAGGCCTTCCCTCCTGCGGTTTCCCACCTCCTTGTTCTCAGGATTCTTGGGGTCTGAAATTGGCCCCCCAGTCGATGCAGCGCCTGTGGGGCTCAGGGGAGCTGATGGCCTCCTTGCACGAGAGAAGGAGCTTTTTCCCGGGCTGGGGCTGAGGGATCAAGGAGCAGGTCAGAAAGGGTGGCCGAATCCCTGGGCAGCTGTTCCGTTTGCATCGGGGCACCTGGAGAACGGGGAAATCGCTGCTCGGCCAGCACGTTCCTCAACAAGGTCTCCCTTGATCCGCTTGGCGGGCAGGTCCTTTGCGGTGGGGGGGTTGCAGTTCAAAGGCTGCGGGGGGGCCTGGAAGAGGAATAGCTGGTCTCTGTGGAAGGAGGACTTCCCGGGGGGAGGAGGCCTGGCAGTGCTTCCAGGCAGGACGGCGGGGTGCCTCTTGAAGCCCTGCAGCCCGGCACCCGCCTGCCCGGCAGGCCTGTCCTGGCTCAGCAGCTTCTTTGGTGTGGGGACGTGCCCCCTCTGCTGGCAATGGGGAGGCGCTGCAGCTCCGTGCTTGCTAGTCGCTTCTTTTCGTGGGAGTCGGCTCTTGTGGGCTGCTGCAGCAGCCTTCGGGCGGCCACCTCTGGCCATCAGGACCACGGTCCCCCCAAACTTCTTGCTGTGGGGCCCAGCCTGCGGAAGGCAGTTGTGCCATTTGCCCACATTTTCCTGCCGCTTGCAGCAGGACTTTGCGGCTTTATCTCCTTGCACGAAGGAAAGGGCTGATTGGGAGAGGAGGAGGAGGAGGAGGAGGAGGAGCTGTCGCCCCAGCTGAGAAGAGCTGCTTTTCGCCTTGCGAGCTGCCAGGACCAGCTAGGGGAGGAGAGGCATGGGGGCCACCAGATTCCCTCCCAGTCCCTCCAAGAAAAGGCTGAGTCCCAGGCACCACCGCTCCTGCCTCGAAGACCTTGCCGTGAATCTCTCTGTATGTGGGGGGGGGGGAGCTTCCTTCCCTGAGAGACCGGCAGAAGTGGCCATTTGGGGGGGGGGGGCAGAGAGCTTCCAAGACGAGCTGGAAGCATCACAGCTCCACCTTCTCTCCACGAGAACAGGGCGCTTGGGAGACCAGAGCATTGGCCTGCTGGAAATAAGAGGGTTGGAAATCTTTTCCGCCTCCTCCTTGATCTCTCTTAGAATCCGGGTGGTCGGGCAGTGGAGAGTCAAAGCGGGGGGAGGTCAGGGCCAGCCTCCCCCAGCTCCCCCGGACCCTGCCCTCGAGCCTCTTGGCAGCCGCCGGGCAGCCTGTCCCGACTCCAGCCCTGGAGAAGCAGCGCCTGCTTCCCGTTCCTCAGCCTGGAAACCACGATCTGCTTGGGCTGCAGGGCAGCCGGGGGCACCAGCGCCGCCGCGCTCGCGCTTCAGCAGCCCCGCCGCCGGCCGAGCGTCACCCTGCCGGTGGCCTACAGCTGGTGACCCCAGGGGCCCCTGGGCAGCGGGGTGCTTTGCGGGCCAGTTGGTGGCCGGGGTATCGTGTGCACGCCTTCCGCTGGGGGCGCAGAGGGTGGAATGGACTTCAGGTGGTCTTTTTTAAAAATAACTATTAAATTTTAAAATAGAAACAGTAAAAACAAACGAAAACTAACATTAAAGGAAGAAAATAAGAAAAAGAAAGGAAAATTAGAAAAAAGAATGACCAAGGTCAAAAGTGCGAAAAAACAAAGAAAGAAAAAGATAAAAGGAAGAAAACGAATTGACCTCTGACCCTCCTCGCAGTAGATATAAGTAACAGTATACATCAATCTCTTGCTCTAAGCTTACAACATAACTTTCATTATTACTATAACCCCATATTATTTCTAATCATCAAATCTCTACAACACAATTTCATTTTTTCCTTTTTCTCACAGAAAGTCCAAAATAGGTTTCCAATTAACGCTAAAATTACACAATATCTTTTCTCAAATCAAAGCCATCAACTTCACCATCTCTGCCAGCTCCATCACCTTCACCATCCATTCTTCCATTGTAGAGAATGTCATATTCTTCCACCTTTGTACATAAAAAAACCTTGGTACAGTTTTCATAGCTACGAACAAAAATTCCATAAATTTGATAACAAATATATTCTAACCTTAGTCAAAAATAAATCCATTTTATAACCCAACTTATCATTTTCTCTAAAAAAAAAAAGGAAATGAAATCTATCCCCCTTTATACACAGATCCTTAAAACCTCGTCATTCAGTCCTGATCAGAAAAAGATCCCATTAATAACTACCAAAACCCTCAACATATATATCAACCATAACCAAATAAGTTCACTTTGTAAACCTTCTGTTCACTTTTAAACAGCTTAATCTTTCATCCTTTCAAATAGCATCCCCCAAGTTGATTCCCCGTCATTCTCCCCTTGTCTTCCCCCAGAAACAGCCCCAGTAATTTCTCTTTGTCTCTTCCCAGGAACAGCCTCACTGATTCAACACGTTCCTTTTGCAAATCCAAGATAAAAAGTCTTTGCAAGTCGCTCTTCTTGTCCATTATGTGTGTGTCCCCTTGGATCATGGTGACATCAGTGGGTTTCATCTGTAAATCCATTCTGGCATCCTTTTGCATATCACTGTTACCCTTTGGCATTTTGAAATCCATTTTCAGATCCACAACATCTTTGTTCGTACAGCCTTCATAATCCAGCATTTTTCTGAACTCCAAATCCACATTCAAGTCAATCTCTACCTCCATTTCAAAATTAACCATCTTATCCAATCTTTCCTCTATCTTCTTTTCAAGAGACTTGAATTTAGCTCCCAGTTCATCAAACATTGATTGGAGTAAACTTAAGACATTTTATCTTCTAACTCTCTTTTAGCCATTTTCTTCTTCCCTCAAAGCAAGCAACTGGAGGTATTGTATAAGGAAAGTCAGCAGACGGTTCACGCCCTCTGATGCCTTTCAAGCGGTAATCGTAGGCACGCGCCAACAGGGAATTTATTTATTTATATTTCAAATTTGCCACCAAAAAGCTCAAATTACTATCTTCTTTTGCTTTGAAAATCCAGCCAATTAACAGGCACATCACAGAAAAACAAACATTTCCCATAGAAAAATCAAATCCAATTGATACAGATGGAGTTTCGTAAAATTAAAGTTATAACAAATCTTCCCCTTTCACCATAAATAACTTATATGTCTTTTTTGTATTCTCCTTATCTTCCAGCTTTTTGTGAGCGCTCAAATCACAATAAAACTCTTAATTCTTTTTTTAAAGCTATGGTCCCAGAAATAATGAAAAAACACCGAGAGAATTGCTTACCTGTCGCAAAGGAAGGTCTCTCTTACGTTAAAAGATAGCTATATTCCAAAGTGGGCTAGAAATGGGGTTCAGCCGCTCTAGTGTCCCATTTAGGCTGCACCACAGCCGTGAATGAAGATGGATCCCCGCCTCCCAGCCGCTCGCTTGCAAGCCGTGTGCAGAAGCTTCCACTCTTGCAGTTAGATGCAGTGGAACATGGGCGTCGAGGGTACATGGTGGAGTCTCTCACCCACACTTCTTCATGTCACCTGTCCCCACCTCAGAGAAGTGGTGGGTCGAGGGTGATGCTCCAGCATCTTCCTCTGCATTAAAGAGAAGGCCAGAAGGTTCTGGGGAAAGCTCCGTGGGGGCGTGCGTGGGCGCAGGGAGGGATCGTGGCAGGTGGCCCTCCCCTCGCCTGCCGGGGTTCTGAGGAAGCTGCTCTTTCCCCACAGAAACAAGAGAAGACAGGACCAAGAGGCTCTTTCGACATTATACCGTGGGCTCCTATGACAACTTCACTTCTCACAGGTGAGCTCAACCTCTGCTTCCTAGAATCCTCCTGTTGATGTTGGCTGGCTCCTGCCCCAAATTGCTGGTGGCCTTGCATACCCTGCTGAATATTTGTGCGTGTGAGGGAGAGAAAGAAGGAGCATGGCTTCGTGCTTTCTTCAGGAGAAGCTTTGGAAGCGTGAAATGGCCTTAACCGTAATTTCCTAATGTCGTCAAGTCGAGGCCAAGAAATTCCCTTAAAAAGATTCAGAGTTGGCCAAGAAAAGCGGCAACTCTGGGTTTAGAATGAAGCCAGCATGGAGAGCCCTTGGCCACGACTGCAGAGATGCCAGGTTCCCCTTGGTGGAGAAGTCATGGAGTTGGACCGTGTGGCATCTGCATGTTCTCGGGAGGCCCTTAATGCAGGGAAGGCCCTCAGCCCCTCACAGAGTTCTGCAAGAGAGAAAAGGGGGCCACTTTTACGAGGGAAGATTGGGGAGCACGGCAGAAGCGTGTGGTCTTCGGTTACGTCTCTCCATCCTAGTCGATCCGGTGGAGCAGGCTTGCTCCAGGTCCCGTAGTTAACACCACGGCCTGTCGTGGGACCTGCTGCCCTCCTGAGCCTGCTGTCACTGGGGAAAGATCTGAAAGCACAGCTCTTTGTGCAGGCCCCGAGGCAGGGCAGTTTGCGACCCTGCCTCGCCACCAGGACGTGGTTCCTCGGCGTTTGTGGTGAGAGTAACATTCAGTTTGTCTTGCTGGACACTGTTGTTCCTACTGGTGCTTTGTTTCGTTTTGATGTGTTGCGCATCGCCGGGAGTCTCTTAGATCAGGGTTCCTCGACCTCAGCCACTCTAAGATGGGTGGACTTCAGCTCCCAGAATTCCCCAGCCAGCATGGGCATTGAAGTCCACCCATCTTAGAGTCGCTGAGGTCGGGGAACCCTGGTGTAGATGGTTGAGGTGGCTTATACCTGGAACAAGCAAACAGAAAAGCAGTTAGCCACATTTAAATGGCTCGCCTAGAGATGGGTTTTCCCCAAGCGCTGGAGGGACTCCAGAGTGCCCACCTGTCCCCTACAGTGCCAGAGCCCTGGCCTACAGCAGCGGCTCCCCAGTCTTCCTCAAACTTGCCAGGGGTCGGATTGGGACCTTCAGCAGGCAGGGCACGGCACGGCATGGCACGAGCTGCAGCCATTCCTTGGCGAGCGGCGTGCCACCCGAAAGCCTTGGCAGCGTTGCAGAAGTGGCGTGCCTCTAGCCACAGGCTGCCCACGGCTGCTAGAAGAGGTCGATGCAGCCCAGCCGGGTAAGCGTGCGCATGGTGCGCGCGCCCCCTCCTCCGCTCCCTGCCAGTGCCGCCCCTTTTGCGCAGGGCAGGCCGTGCAGCTGTTAGCAGGGAACGCCGCGTGTGGCACGGGCATGGCTTAAGGCTGGCGGCCCGGTTTGCGCCTTCTCAGGGGTGTCCACAGGGCCCGGTCGCAAAAATCATGAGGCGCCTGACACAACAGTGCAGTCAGTGCTCTGCCTTTATACAACACGGGTTAAAGCAAAAGGCAGAGCTTCAACCGGCCTTCATCCGCCAGACCCTGTAGACACCGCGGCGCCTTCTCCGTCTTGTCAAACGGAGTAAACGCCAAACCCGGTTGTGAAGGCTTTGGCTGAGCAGAGCCGTGCCGGGCGGTGATGGAGGTCAGTATCGACGGGGCCCTCTGTGAACGGCCAGGGCGTGCGGACGATTGAGCTTTGGGAGCGCAAGGAACAAAGGGTGAAAAGCGTGACGTGAAATCAAAATGGACTCTTTTTAGGAAAAAAAATAGCTTCTCGTCAGCTGTGTTTAATTTCTTTTGTGTGGTACACCCTTTTTTTGTTGTTGTTGTTGTTCTTTGGCTCCTTGCTTCAGGTTATTTCCCCAGATGGGAATGGTGTGATGAGTACGTATAGATGCATAATAAAGATCTGAACGTCGGTGTGGTGTGTGTTTTTTAATCTGGGTTTCCTGCGCTGTGTGAACCCAGCCTTGGTAAACCCTGGAGTTCTTCCCCGCAGGGAACGGCCCGAAGCCTGCAGTAGGTGAGTCCAGCCGAGGTCGGGTCTGGAGAAGAAGCCCCGGGAAGTAGACGATTCAAGAGCAGATCGGCCTCTTAGCCGAAGGGAGGACACCTGGTCGGAGGGGGGTGCTGAGGGCCTCCCGGTCCATGTTCTTGGGCCCTCTGGGGCCACAGAGGCGCCCGGCTGCAGCAAGAGGCTTTGTTGCCTCCATTCTGGTGGGAGTTCTTGCCCCTTCGCTCTTGGAAAGGCGAGGGGCGCGTTAACGTGCCTTGCTTGGTAGCTGCTTTGAGTCCCAGAACTCGGGTCATGTTTGGACAAGCAGGACCGCCCATGCCAGGGCAGAGCCGCCAGGAGCCCTTAGTCCTGCCTGCCCTGTGCTGGGAAGGCCCGTCGTCGCAGAGCTGGAAGCTCAAATTGAGGCCACATCAGGTGGGTCTCCCCCAAAGAGGGCTGGGGACAGGAAGGGGGGACCTGCCAGAAGTGGAGAGCTGGCGTTTCCTTCAAGAGGGTGAATGCCGTTGTGCCCCTGGGCAAACGTTTCGTTTCACTGAACTTCCTCTTTGACAATTAAGGCTCTGGACTAGGAGTCTGCTACTGACCCTCGCGGGCCGAGGTGCGCCGTTTCTGCTTCACTGAGGGTGCTGTGGAATAAAGGGGCGTCGAGGTGTGGAGGCCGGGCCCGCTTGCCTGCTCGCTCACAATGGCCCCACGGGCTGAAGCGGGCACAGCAGATTGAGGTGTTGTCTGTGGGTGATTTATGCTGCCCTGAGTTGCCACGGGGTGTCTGGTTCAATTGTTTTTGCACTTTTAACCCACCATTAACCCCCCATAGTCACTGTTGTGAGACGGGCGGAAAAAAATCTGTATCTATCTATCTATCTATCTATCTATCTATCTATCTGTCATCTATCATCTTTATCTATATCTATCTATAGATAATAGGAAGTGTGTTTTTAACATGTTTTAATCAATTAATTAATATTTATCTATTTTAATCAATATTTATTCTATTTTTACTGTAAACTGCCCAGAGTCACCCCACAGTGAGATGGGCGGTGACAAATCTGAAATATAAATAAATAAATAACAATAAATCTATCTCTGTCTATCGCTATCTATCAATATCTATCTCTGTCTCTCTTATCTCTCTGTCATCTGTCTGTCTGTCTACCTATCTGTCTATATCACTCTCTGTCAATCACTATCTATCTCTATCTCTCTATCATCTCTCTATAGCTATCTATAGCTAGCTAGCTATCTATCTCTGTCCGTCTGTCCGTCTCTCTCTCTCTCTCTGTCTCCGTCCATCCGTCGTCTACCTGTCACCGAGGTGGTTGGTGAGGCCGTCCCGCCTTCTTCCCACTCGTCGTCGTGGGCCGAGGCTGCTTTGAGTTGAACCTCCACGGACGCAGCTTCCTGCTGTGCTTAAACTCCTTTGGCAGGCGGCCTCCTCGCCCAGCCTTTGCCCAACGTTGCTTACGCGAAAGGAAGCAGCGCGGTGGGCGTTTACGGACACGAGCTTGTGGGCAGGCCGCTTCGAGAGATCAGCTGTGCTAGATACCGGTGTGTGAAATAAAGCCGTGCAGCCGAACGAACGAACGAAGCTTTGCCCTGCGAGACCCGCACGAAAAAGGGGCCTTCCTGTGCCTCAGTGGCCGGCGAACGTCCCGCACGAATCGGGCCCCGAAGCGGCGCCGGCTGCGACGAGGCAAGGCGGCGCAGCGGGCAGCCAGGAAGCTCCGCCGGGGCGACTCTCAGGGCAAGCTGGGCGTGTGGGCCCACCACAGACGGCGGGAGGGTTGCCCGTGTTAGGACCCGAGCGGAACTGACCCCGTGAATCTGGTTGCTGAACCAAAGTCGGCAGGATCCCCCGCAGGGCACTTCCAGAGCAGGAGCCCTGGTTGAGCTGGGCGGAGCGAGACGGAGGAGGAGCGCGAAGCAAAGCAGCAGCTCAAGTTGCTCAGCCCTCCGCTGGGCCCCGGAGGACCCCGTGACCTCCCGCCGCCGCCGCCCCCTCCTCCTCCTCCTCCTTCAGCTCCCGGCTGCTCTCGGACTGGACCTCGACTGGATTTGCAAAAACCAACATTACGGATTTAGTCACTTTTCTTAAGAAGATCATTTGAAATTCTTCCTGTGATAGGGCAGATGTCTACTTTTATCGGTGTCCATTTGATAGGGCGCCGTTCTGTGGAAAGGGGCATACAGATGATCTGATGCCGTTGTCGCTAAGGCGGATTGCTCCGGTCACCAGTTCCTGGGTAGCCCAGGCGCTTTCCAGATGTGCTTGATTACAGCTCCCATGGCCAATGCCCTGTGCTTGCTGGGGATTATGGGATTTGCAGTCCGGTTCATCTCAACTCTATAGACGTTGTTTACGTGGACTTTCCAGAGGATTTTGTCAAAATCCTTCTCCACAGAATCACTAACAGGAGTGATCCTCTTAGGCAGGGTTCCTCAACCTCAGCCACTTTAAGATGGGTGGACTTCAGCTCCCAGAATTCCCCAGCAGCCATGAGTTGAAGTCCACCCATTTTAAGTGGCCGAGGTTGAGGAACCCTGCTCTTAGGTGTTGGGCTGGTTGGAGAGCAGGAGGCAGAGCATGGAGAAGTGAGCAGCCCTTGCAGTGAAGAATTTCCCCAGAATCTGCGTTGGGCCCAGAGGTTTTTAGCTTGTTCATCAATTATTTGTGGTTAAGGGTGAAGGATGAGGAGATGACAGTTGCCGGTGACACCCGATTGTTGAGGACGATGTTTCAAATCAAAAGTGATTCACACAGTTGTCCTACGTTCAAGGAAATGGATGGATTTGAACTGATAGTGCCTGATCAGGAGTAGGATCTTACCACAGGTAATGGCCAAAGTCTAGTTTGTGTTTGTGACGCCGTGATTTTCATGAATGGTCTTAATGTTCATTGCCATAAGTTCACTGAAGGGTCTTCCTCTTTTCTGCCTCCTTGATGGTCAGCTTGCATTTTTTTCCTCCCCAGTGGTGTGTCCTTTTTTGGCAAGACCTCCCATTTTCAAGGAAGCTTTCTTGCCTTGAACAGCTTCTCAGGCTTGGTCCACCAACACCCCAGCATCCTAGTGGGGTTGGTGGTGGGTTTTTTCCCCCCCGACCCTGAGCTGAGCTAGGAAGACCAGGGTGAGAGGCCAGCCAGAGAAGTAGAGCGTAAAGAGGATGACATGGACAGAGGGGAGACCTGTTATCAAGGCACTGAGGATCCCAACATGGCTTGAGTCCAAAACAAGAAGGAACCCATGCATATCTCAGACAAACACCCCTCTAATTCATACCAGCGTAAGAAAGGGCAGAGGGGAAGCATAGCAGAGTTGCAAGACTCCTTCACTGCAGTCCCTCTTAATAAGAGTAGCTTTGGACCTCTGGAGTTCGTTTCTTGGTCTGATCTACATTGTGGGGCTGACACCCCTGGCAGATTCCTTCTTACAAGGATCCCCACGAAAAAGAGAAGCCAGGTTGCCGTCAGTCAGGCTGAACCTCCGCCCCCGCCTGCCCAGCTGGGGTTTCTCACTGCACGATTTCCAGCCCAGCTCAAGAAAAGAACAGAGGGGAGTGCGTTGGATCCCCCCCGCCCCCCGCTGCCCCTCCACAGCCCAGGAATACGGGAATCAACAGACTTTGTGCCAGCCATGAAGCCCAAGAGAGAGCTCTGAAACCCCCCACTTGCACGCAGGGCACCTTGGAATGAGAATTAGACGTCCCAGGAAGCCGAATCTCTAGATACAAGGAATTTATCAGGAAAAGTGACGTGCAGGGAAAAGAAGGGAAGGAAAGAAACCACGTATGATTCCAAATAAAGTAAGTTAAACTAACCTGCTATTACCTCCTTCCATAAATGCTTTCTGAGTTCACTGCAAGAGGATCTTTGGAGAGGGATCATCTGGGCCTCCTGCTCAGGTGTTCACAGGCAGGCCCTCCTTGCTCCTCCCCACCAACACCACAGAGTGAATGGAAAGCCAACCTTTTAGGAAGACTGATGGTTGCTTCCTACAGCCTAAGAAGATGCTCCCTCTGTGATGTCTGAGTTTAGCCAGGAAATCAGAAATTAGCTAGTGGCTAAGAGCCTCCCTGCTCCCCTGGATGGAATTAGAAATGTGTTTTCACCACTTATTTAAAGGGGATTAGATAAGAAGGCTCCTTTGGAAAAGAAAAGGTGAATTCCATTTGGCGGGCCTCTCAGCATGGAATTAGTTTGTCAGGGAGAGATTCATCGGATAGTTGCCATACTGTTTAGATTCATCCATATACATATGTGTGCATGTGTGTGTGTGAGAGAGAGAGAGAGAGAGCGAGCGTGTGTACATCTGTGTTGTGCGTGTACTTCAGGCCCCTGCCTGGGCTCATGGAATCCAGTTGCTTAATCCTGGTCTCTGGACAAAGGACGTGGGGAGCGTCAGCTGGAACTAGAGCTGGGAAGCGAAGCTTGCAGGGGGTTGTGCCAGCTCCCGGGCAAGATGAGGAAGTGCCAGGGCAAGGGGTGGGAGGCAGACATGCAAACCGTGGAATGAAGTGGGGATCCAGAAGAGCAAAGAGGAGCAGAGCAGCAACATGGAGTGACCCTCCAGGAGAGACCCTCGTGCAGTCGGGGACTGTGGGCTGCCCCCCCCCCCATTGCTCAGCCAAAGACCAAGGGCGGGAGGGCTGCCAAGAAAGCCCCGCGGGTTCTCCGCCCATCCACGTGCTCCCCCTTCATAATTTGTGAATCAGCCCAGTGTGGCTTGATCCCCAAATCCTGGTTAACTAAACTGTGTTTAGCAGAGTCTGTGATTGTTCCTCACCTCCCTGCCATCTTCATCAGGGAGCTGCTGCCAGGTTTGAGGGAAAAGCCACATCTTTCTTTCATTTTGTGCAACATCTAATTGCCTTAAATGCTTGATGAATAGAGATGCACAATATAGTTGATTATTTAGCTGGGCCTCTGTAAAAAACCTTTTAATTTTTTTTCTTATTCTTATGGTGTAATCTCTGCTCAAGATATCTAACAGTTTTAAAAAGGCCAGTTCAACTCAACCGTGAACTGAGTCTTCTGTGGACTTTCAGCCACAAGCAGCTTTCCTGCAAAGGAAGGGGGCACCTTTATTTATGTTTGAATTTATTAGCCACCCAGCTCCAACGGACTCTGGGCGGCGTAACTTCTGCGGGCTCTGCGGTGGGTGCCAGCATTTCAGCCCGGAGTGAGGCCCTTGTCTCTGCACCCGACAAATGGATCCATCTCTGAAATTGGGGCGGGGGGCTGTAAGAGGGCCCGTCCTGCCGACCCGGGTGTGCAGACCGTTTCCTACTGAGACAGGCAGGACCTAGAGTTGTCAGCCCCAATTAGAAGTCAGCACAGTCCAGCTTTCCAAGGGCTGGGCAGCCCCGGATGTGCCCAGAAAAGAAGGGCCAATCATTCAGGTAGGCCCCGGGTTACAGACGACCCGTAATTAAGAACGGAGCCTGCTGTAGCAAAATTTGAGTTCAATACACAATGATTCGAGTTAAATACACAATGGTTCGAGTTCATTACACAATACTGTTATACAGCACTATACAATCACACTGTACAGCTTACGTACAAATTCGACTTAAGGACAGACCTTGGGAACGGAACTCATCCTTCAGCTGGGGACTCCTGTATTTCAGCCCCGGCACAACATGTTGCCGATATCGTGGCCCTTCAGTAACTAGACCCTCTCGGAGCCACTAAAGGCAGATTTTCAAAGAAGCGTGGCACACCTTTCCGGCCCCACGCTCTGGCCAGAAGGGGCCCCCTCTCCAAGGAGGAGCCCCTCCGAAGGTCACTGGCCAGAGAGACGCATGCACGCGTGTGGCGTAGTGACGCAAAGCGTACCTTTGCGCTTCGTGAGACGTGCGGGTTTGGTGCAGGACCTCTGGAAAGGAAGCAGCCCAGATTCTTTCGAGAGTCTTGGATGGGAAGCCGAGGTCAGCGGAAGGGCCGGCTCCCGCCCCTGGCCCTCCCCACCCAGGGGTGCTTCCCAGGGCTTTGGGTGCGCTGCCTGGGAATCTGGGCGCTGCGGTCCCCACCGCCTGAGGAGCACCAGCTTGGGGAAGGAGAGCGAGGCTGGGAGGTGGGCTTGGCTGGCTCGGGCTGAATTGGGCCCCTTCCTCTGTGCGCCTGCTTCCCCGTCTCAGTCTTCTCCAGAGTGCCGTTTCCATGGCAATCGGGCTGTCACTGGGGAGTAGCATCTCTTGGATCCGTTGCGGGTGAACTGGCATCCCCTGCCCCTCCTGATGCTGCGGGTAGTCCTGTGGCATCCCCCGTGCCTGGGGCAGGCGGGCGGGGTGTCCGGACGGGCCCTTCCTTCTTGGTCTTCAGCCTCCACCGCTGTCCTTCCCTCGGGCGAGCTGGGGAGGGGGTTCTCCGGCCACAAGACCATCTGCACGCAGCTGGCTTCACGCACGTGCTCAAACCAAAGCTGAGAACGGGGGAACGAAAGGGGCCCGTCAGGATCGGCTCCGGAGGGGGAAGAGCAGGGCCTTGCCAAGCATCGCCAATGCTTTGAGCCCACCCCTTTTAGCCCCATCCAGCAAGTTGTGGGACCTCAGCGAATGAGTATCTAGTACAGTGTTTCTCAACCTTGGGAACGTTAAGATGGGTGGACTTCAACTCCCAGAATTCCCCAGCTAGCCATGCTGGCTGGGGAATTCTGGGAGTTGAAGTCCACCCATCTTAAAAGTTCCCAAGGTTGAGAAACACTGATGTAAGAGAAGGGAGATGAAACAAGATGGGTGGCTAGTTGGGGTGCCTTTGGCTGGGTTTAACAAGCCGGTTTCATTTTAAGATCACTGGTTTCTCCCAAAGTGTTCCATTTTTCTTTCCCAGAAAGCCCCCATCCCACCCTGGCCACCTTTTCTTGGCAACCGGCCACCTTTACTTGAGGACGTCCGGGAAGAGGGTCCCACCATTTCCCTCGGGGTCGGTGTGACGGTGGAAGCCATCACCGGGGGGGGGGGGGCTTCTCCTTCACAGGAAGCTTTCAGGCCGAGGTTGGCCGGTGGTCCACGGGGGGCGCTTTCTTTAGGTTCCTCCCGAGCAGAGGTGGGGCTCTCTGAAGAAGAGGTGGGCCAGCAGAGCGGAGGCGCCAGGCTTGAGGTCAGGGAGCCTCTCCTGGGTGTCGGGTGCTGAAGGGCCCCTTCACAGGACACAGGGACTAAACGCAGGGGGTCTGGGGAGGGCACACCGAGCTCTTGCCTGGAAGCCGGAGTTGCACTGTAGTAATACATTTGGAAGGATTTTGGACTCAGAAGCCCTTCGTAGGTGACTAAGCCCCATGTGTGTGTGTGCACATGTGTTTCTGTACGTCGCTTCTGCTGCTGCCCGATCGTCCGTCATCCCAGGACTTCTCCATATTAACCTTAGCGCAATCCTTGCCCCGGAACAATGTGGACTCACGAGGGGCTATTCACACACGATACCCGATCAGCGAAAGGTCTGCCACAGCAGCGTCGCTCGCCCAACATGCTCGGCTTGGCTTATGGGGGGGGGGTTAGCGAGGAGGAGGAGCGGTCCGGTGGCGTAGCTGAAGGACGAGACTTGCAGGGACGCAGAAAATGGGTCGTTTCGGGCCAGCAGTTGCAGGCTCTTGGCTGGGGCAGGGCGGGGGGGGAGCGTGGAAAGAGTCTCGGGGACGTTGGAGGCGGCTCGAGGAGTGGAACTGCGACGGTCCGGTCTCGGGAGCCAGGTGCCCCCATGGCTGGCATCTCCTTGGGTGGGATGGGGAGTGGCGGCTAACTGGGGCCCAGAGGACGTTCCCAGGGGCCACAGTGGGCCCCTTTCCCAGCTGTGTGATGAGACTCCTGGAGGAGAGCTAATCTGGAAAAAGAGAGCTGTTGGTTAAACATCTGCGGGACAAGGGTAAACAAAGGGGTGCTTAACATGGGCTGCAAAGAGGGGCAAACCCTTTGGAGGCACCGCTGGCCCCTCGGGGCATCTGCAGGGGAGGTGACCAAGTCAGGATGGCGGCTGCAAGGTCTCGACTTTTTTGATACCTCCTCCAAACGCCTCTGGGAAGGTGTTCTTTGGTTTTCCTTTGCCTTGTGCATCCAGATAGGAGCCCCTCCTGGCCTCCCCCCCCCCCGGGGAGGGCTGGGAAGCCCGGAAGGCCCCCATTGCCCGTCACCCGGGCCCGATGGAACAGGGTGCCTTGTCCAGCTGCGCCTCCTGCTCTTGCCAGGCACCGCTCCTCCCGCCCACCAGCCCTTCAGAGAAGGTCCGTCTGATCATCAGGGATCACCGAGATCCTTCCGGAGACGCTCCTTCGCTTCCTCGAGTAGATCGGATGGGCTGGTTTGTTGACTTTGCAGACAGGCTCTGGGTTGCGGGGTGTTGCCCCTCCGTTGCAGAGCCGAGCTGGGGGGGTTGCTCCTGCTGGGCGCTCTTGGCTGTTCTGCTGGGCGGGGGCTAACCTGTGGGGGGAGGGCCAGAGTCCTCTTGTTTGCCTAGGGACGGGTCTCCTTAGGTGAGGCCTTATCCGCTGCCCAGGGGAGCGCATGGATCCGTGCTTGGCCTGTGCAGCACCGCAGCATAAAGCCAGCCGGGCAAGGGAATGCAGCCCTGGTCCATCCCCCCCCAGAAGGGAGTCACCAGCGGCACCAGCTTCAGACTGTCTTTCTGAAGCTCCAGGGCAGATTGATACCTGTAGAGGGGAGGCAGCCAGATCTCCTGGTGGCCTCCCATCCACGTACTAACCAGGCCTGGCCCTGCTTCGCGTTTTGGAATCGGGTGCAGGAAACGCACAAACAGACAGAGCCAGCGAAGGCTCCCAAAGGTGCTGGCTTGTCTCTTGCCTGTCGTTTGATTCTCGTAAGATTTAGGAGTAGCCACTGGGCTTGCTGGCCTTTTCTTTGACTGAGGAAGCTGGCGGGGCTCTCTTCCAGCAGCCCACCCGCAATGCCTGAGCCCGCCCCCCCCATGACTCTGTGCCAGCAGGTGACCTTGGAGGCAGGGGCTGAAGGGGGCAGCAGCCTCACCTCTGGCCAGGGGGAGCGGGGGGGCAGTGTGTGTGTGAAGTAGCCGGGGGTACGCGTGCATCTCTGCTGCAGTGAGTGTGAGCACAGCACGTGTGTGAGAGGAGCCTCCCTACCGCACAGGGCTGGCTTTGGTCTCCTCTGAGTCTCCAGGGTTTGCGGGGAGGGCAAGGGGGGTTCCTGGGGCAAAGCTCAGCTTCCCTCAAGCGGCCTGCAGACCCGGCAGGTCTGAGCTGCGGGGGGGGGGGCGGTTTTAAGCAGGCGGGATGGCTGCCTCCCCCTTCCAGGAATCCATTCCGAAGGCAAGACGTGCTGGGAAGGAGCCCCCCCCCCCCCCCGTTCCCCCTTTCCTCCCATTGAGGACCACAAGCACAACCCTCTTCCCCCGCCCCCCTTTCCAAATGACAGACAGTTACTTAGCAACAGGGGAGGGAGGGTGCAAGGACAGGAGCCAGAGAGAAAGTCCACTCCCGGGGAACTTCAGCCCCCCCTTCAGCCCCCCAAGCGAGGGAGCTGCCGCCGCCCGCCCCTGGCGTGATGGATAGCTTTCTGCCTGCCTCCCCTCGCCGAGGCGGGTCCATTGAACGGAGGCGAAGCCGCGCCTGGGATCAGTACGCGCTCGGCATCCACATGCAGGTGACTGGGCGGTGGGCAGGGGGGTGGGACCCGGCCCCCCCCAAACCCGGGAGGAAAAGGACGGCGCCTTTGCCCGCCTCGGTGCCCAGGGAGTGGGAGGGCGCCGGCGCCGGCTGCAATGAGCGAGGGGCTCGGAGGAGGCCCCCGGCACCCGCACCATGGTGCCGACCGCTCCCCCCAGCCTCATTTTCTTGTGCTCTCTCCTGCCCAGTGACTACATCATAGAGGAGAAGGCGGCCGTCCTGCAGAAGAGGGAGCATGAAGGCTTTGGCTTCGTCCTGCGAGGGGCCAAAGGTAAGCGGCTCGCCCCGCCCGCCGGCAGCCGGGGGCTGGCCCGTGGGGAGAGGGCAGGCGGCGGGGGCGCGTCTGGCACCTGGACGGCATTTCCCCGGGCGACAGGGCGAGGCGTGCGCGCGTGTGCGTGTGTCAGCCCCAGCGACCCGATTGTTGGCTTGAATGCATGCGTGCTGGGGTGAGGGTGGGGGGAAGGTGTGTGTCCGAGGGGGACGGGGCGTGTGCCTGAGGCACAGAGGAGCCCCCCAGCCCAGCGGGCACGGGGCTTCTCTCAGGAGCTGCCCAGCTTCTCCGGGTAGAGCCGCCGTCATGGCTTCGGATGCCTCCGCGGCAGGCCTCCTGCGGAACCGAGCGAGGGGCTTCCTCTCTGGAGATGTGCCTCTCTTCCTGCCACAAAGCCCCCACTCCCTCAGCCCCGCGTTGATCCGATCCCCCGCAGAGCTGCTGTACCCCTCCCCGGGGCCAGGAGTTTGCCTTCATTTGCGCCCGGAGGAGAAAGGTTTCCGCCTGAAATGGGGACAGGGGAGCAATCGCTGTCTCGGGGTGGGGGGAGGAGGGGTATTGGGGTGGGGGTTGTGCGAAAGGCTGCAGCAGGTCGCGCATGCTGCTGGGGTGGGCGGGGAAGAGGCCGGGGTCCCTCGGTCGGTCGGTCGGTTTAGGGTTTCCCTCTCCACCATGAGGGCCAAGGCTCAGCCGGAGCAGCCGGGAGACGAGGGAGGGAGGTCTGAGCGTCTCTCCCCCCCCCACTTCCTTCATGCCTCTGCTCTGAGCTGTCTGCACCAGCCTTCCTTTGTCAGCCGCCGGTGCCCAAACTGACCTGGGCAGGAGCTCAGAGGAGCCCCTGGTGGGCTTTGGCGGAAGAAGGCCCGGCCATTTGCTGACCGTCAGGTGTGCGCTCTCCTCGTGCCCCAGGGTGGGGCAGGCGAAGGCCTCCAGCACCCCGGTCTGGAGGGCCAAGCCTGCGGAGGTCTCCCTGCCCACGTGCAGGGGCCGGGCTCTGCTTTCCCCTCGGGGGGCGGCGGGCAAAGACCCCTGCAGAGCCAGAGCCAGAGCCAGAGCCAGAGCCTGTCTTGGGCCAGAGCGCGCTTGCCCGTTCATTCCTGGCGCAGGCCGTGCCTGCTGGGCCAGGCTCTCGGTGTGATCCTGCGATCGTCTCCGTCCCCAGGAAACAGAAGGAGCCGGGCGGCCCGGGGCTCGGCAGAGAGCTGAAGAAGCCTTGGGCGGTGGCCTAGGCTTTGCGGGTGGGCTCCAGAGGGACCCCTCTTCGGGCAGAGAAGGATCTCCGGGAAGGCCTCGAGCAGCCACGCTGCCCTTGTGCTGGCCAGGAGCAAAGCGCAAGCGAGCCGGCTTACGCCGGGGTCGCCTGTGTTCGGGCTCCGGGTAGGGCCGTGGAGGTGGTTGGCGGACGTGGAGCTCGGCCCTGCGAGGAGAAGCTGGTCGTGCGCGAGGAGGAAGAGGGGAGGTCCGCTGCAAGGGCCCGGGGCGGCGGCGCAGAAGGTCAGGCCCGGCTCCCTTGCGGCCCGGGGGCAGCGGGACACAGCGTCATGGATCACGGTGCTGGCAGGCCGACCGCAGGCGAATGTAGGAAGTCGTCTTAACGATGAAGAACCGCTTGACCCAGAAAACATACTGGAGCTCTTCAGGGGGGTTCCTGCACCAGCACTGGGGGGGCCCGGTGACCTCAATGGCCCTTCCTAAGGGCTGCTCCTCCCTTGCCCCATCTGCGCCCCAACTGGCTGCGGCAGCATTTTTTTTTATGCCCCGTCCCCCTTGTCTTTATCTTGTCCCCAGCCTATGAGGGAGACGAGCGCAGGTCGCCCTGAGATGAACCAGGGTTGCAATAGCATTTACTCCCCGCTTTATTCCCGCTATCTAAAAGAGCCACCCGCCGCCTCGGAGGTTTGTCAGGGGACCACGGTACCTAGGAAGAGAGAAGGGTCGGCAGCATGGATGATGTTCCGAGCTCTCTGTGAACTCGGATGGACGGGAGCACGGTCCGGCAGTGGTAGAGGCCCCAGTTCTAGGATCTCTGCCACTGACCCTGTTGAGCGGAATGGCGGGAGGGAGGAGGCAGTCCTTGAATCACAGCAGTGGAAGGAGCCGTAGGCCCCCTCCGGGGCCCTTGGCTTCTGCATTTGCTGACCTTCGCAGATTCCGACGTAAGTGGCGGAACCCGGCCCCGCTGGTGAATGCCTGCGGTCTTGGCGCCAGAAGGCCCCGGGGGGGGGGAGAAGGGGCACGCAGGGGTCCCCACTCTGCTCTTTCAAAATGAGGAGGAGGAGGGAGAAATGGGGCTGTTGGCCTGAATGCACCATTTCGCTCGTCCACGCAACGAAGCCGTGGCTTTTTTGGAAAGCTGAATCGTGGGACATGCTATTCGCGGTTCAAAGGAAAGCAAATGCTTCCTTTGGTAGTTTGCATATTCATGACAGGCCGGGAGACAGTGCAGAATTTGGGCCGATCTGGGCAGGAGGATCTGGAGTCAAAACGCCCCTGGCTCAAGTCCCCGAGTCCCACCTGCACCCACTGCTGCGGGCTGGGGAGGGAGTGCCTGCACGGCGGATGTTCCACCCCCGACTCCTGGAAGGAGGCCGCTCGGCCTCTGTTCCACAGACACGCGCCGAAGCTCTTCCGGTCAACGTTGAGAACCTGGTCTGGATCCCGGCTTCCCGGGAAGCCCTCGGTGGCCTTCGGCGGAGGGCTGCGGCTGGCGCCCTCCCTGCCCACTCAGCAGTGGGGCAGCCTCCCTTCCCTCACCGTAGCCAGGGGAACAAGGCAGCCGCGTCTGAGGTTTCAGAACCACGTAAACCATAAGGGGATGCCAGTAGCTGCCTGGGCCTCTGCACTGAGGTCACCAGGACCAGCATTTTGCCCCGGCAGCGGAGGCAGACCTGCGAATCTCGGCTTTCCCCGGCTTTAATTAAACGTGCTTCAGTGGCTTCCTAATTGCTCCTGGTCTCCAGCCTACCGGCCCCCTTTGCTCCCTGTTCCCGCAGTGTCTTCCTGGCCTCGCACCGTTTCCCTCAGCTCTGGCTATTCCTCCCCCCAGCTCCTTTATTTAGCTTCGTCCACATAAATAAAACATCTATTACCTATTTTTCTGCCGGGGCTCTCTAGGCAACATACAAACCAGAACCATTAAGGACAATAGAATAATAAACCATAATCAGAAATCACACATGTCAGAGGGAAGAAGCCAGCCCAAATGGCCCACCGTGATAAAGCCAAGCGGTGATGCTCTCCCCACCCTCCCCAGGTATGTCTTCTAGTTATCCCACAAGGCCTCAGCAGTATAACAAGCTTAATAAATAAAATAATAAATATGCAGTGTATTCTTGGTCATCCCAAGAATTTTGTTTTAATTCTTTCTTGACCTCATTGTTGAGGTGGAAAGAATCATATCTCTGCCTCGGGGAACGTTGCATCCTTGAAACTGGAAAGTGAATTGAGAGATTGTGAACTCCTGCAACTGCTGCTTTGGGTTCCTCCTGGACGGTGCAGAATGATAGAAACCCAGAAACGGAAGGAGCCCTGAACTTTAGGATTGTACGCACCACGAAATCCTCAGGGGAACACACAGAGAATCTCCTTTAATCTACAAACGTTTTATTAATTACAATTGCTTAAGCATTGCGCGTGCGTGTGCACACATGCGTGCACACATGCGTGCACACACTCACTTGCCCAGGTGATGCACAGGGATTGGAGAAGTCAGGAGTGCTCAGGTGATAGTTGCGTGCACAAATAGCGCATCTCCAACTGCCCGCCTTTCTTTCTTATCTCTTGCCCGCCTCATTCCATCAAAGCCCTCTCGTCTGCCACCTCAGCTGTCCTTTCATTGACCTGGCAGGTGGCTGAGTGAAATGTGACTTGCCGCATGGCAGTTAACTTCCTTATCTCTGGTTGCTGCTTCAGAGTTGACTTCCTCGTCTCTTCAGCTGGCTTGTTCCTGGACACGTGCGCATTCTTCTCTAGGTCACGTTTTGGCCACTCTCTCCATCTACTTCTTCCGTCGTTTTCGTTCTTGTAACGCCAACCCCCTGCGCAAGGCAGGGGCCCGATCAAAGCACACCGGACGGGTGGCTCTCTGTGGATCGTTTTCTGCCCCGCAGAGCTGTTTTACCTGCAAGAATATTCAAACACAATCTGCCTTTCTGTAACTTAAATCCATTTTTCTGCATCAAATCTATTAGTCCTGCATTCCAGAATGGGAGGCAGCTTTTGTCC
This sequence comes from Liasis olivaceus, assembly GCA_030867105.1. Taxonomy (NCBI): domain Eukaryota; kingdom Metazoa; phylum Chordata; class Lepidosauria; order Squamata; family Pythonidae; genus Liasis; species Liasis olivaceus. The sequence continues at coordinate 81,215,948 of CM061355.1, forward strand.
GTCTTCCGTGAGACGTTACTTCAGATATTTGAAGAGGGCCACCGTGTCCGCCCGTCCAGGCCGAAAACGCTCGGCTCCTTCCGCCTCTCTTCTGAGGGCTTCGTCCCCAGGCTCTGACCGTCCTCGTTTCCTTCTCCGCGCCTGTTCCTGTTTCTCTGACTCCTCCTTCAGCGAGAGGGTCCCGGACCGAGCAGAGTGGTATCTGAGCGAAGCAGACCGCAGTGGAGCTATTAGTGATTATACTTTTGAAATTATATTAACGTTGACACAGCCTAAAGTTGCATTTGCCTTCTTTTCAGCCATATCGCACTGCAGTCTGCAATTAACTGCTATTCCACTATTTCCTTCACGAGTACTATTGTCAAGCCGTTGATAAGCACTCTTGGAGAACAATTTTCAAGCTAGCTACGTATCTGTTTATTTCTCACATTATCCCGCACGCCCATCTTACTTATCATCATGCCGTGGAATACTTTGTCAAATGTGTTGCTGAAATCAAGATGCGTTATAACTACAGCATCCCAATCATTAATTACAGCCATCAAAAGTTTAAAAAAAATAGCCATCAAAACATGAAATAAAATTAGTCTGGCAAGCTTTGTTCTCGATAAATCCGTGCTGACTTCCGGTAATTAGAACATTTGTTTGTCAAGGTGTTTGTAGTTCAATCTCTTCAGGATTAACTCTAGAATCTTCCCAGGTATCAATGTCAGAGTGGCTGGTTCATAGTTCAGTGAATCTTCATTTTTTCCCCCCATTTTGAAGATACGGACAACATTTGTTCTCCTCCAGTCATCTGGCACCTCACCAGTTCTGTGGGATTTCTCAAAAATAATACAAAAGGGTTTGGCCAGACCATCTGCTAGTTCCTTCAGTACCCTGGGATGCAATTCATTTTGTCCTGGAGATTAAAACTCTTTCAGAGGAAAGAGGCATTTACTGAACATGTTTCGATCAGTCTCAAACTTCTGCCTTCGCTTCATCCTGCTCTTCACGGTTTCCTAGTAGAACAAAATGTTTTCTGTTGGAAAAGACGAAACCAAAATAGGAGTTTGGTAGCCCTGCAGTTTCTTTATCGTCTGCTAGCATTTGGTTTCCCCTTTGGCTGATATTCTGACTTTTTTCCTTTTATTCTGAACACCTCTATTAAGGCCGTTTTGTTTATTCTAAGCATCCTCCCCTGAGCTAGCTTGAGATCAGCACTTGAAAGTGGAACGAATGCAGCCCCTCCACCCTCCCCTCCCCTCCCCTGCCGCAGATGTTTCAAGGGGAGCAGATGATCCTAATGCCATGAGATGTACTCGGCCCATTCCAACAGCCGCCTGACTCGCAGGGAATCACAGAAGGAACCAGCAGTCCGTTTGTTCTAACCGCCAGTGATCGTCACTGCTATTGTCTCAGACGCCGGGGCCTACAGGTCTTCCTCCGGTTACCACCTTCTCCAGAAGCAGAGCAACCCACCCCCAGGCCCACCCACTACCGTTGGGTTTCCTTGCTGGAGGATGGTTTCGTTCTTCACACTGCAGCTGCGATCTTCTACCATAGTTGCCAGGACCTGAGGCCTCTGCCTGGGGAGTCACAGGCAACTTCATGCCCATGGAACTGTGGCTTCTGGTAGCATCTGGCCTCGACGCTCTCTTTTACGTCAGCCTGCTTCCAAAGAGAGGCATGCATGTCGTTATTTATTTTAGCATGTTAAACTGATTAACAGACGAAAAAGTATACTTACCTACAAAGGTATGAACAATATAACATCGAAATTAATAATCATGCTAGTAAGAAAAGAGAAGAAAAGAAGGGAAGGGAAGGGAAGTGGGGAAAAGGCCTGGAAAGTTAGGTTGTAAGAAGAGCAGCTCCAAAGAGTTTGACCATATTGCTCAAAAGTCCTCTTTCTTGTTCCTGTCAGAAAACTAATTTAGTACAGACTAACCGTGCAGATGTCAAGTTCTCTTCCAGCGTGGTATGATCAGTCTTTTAGCCAGTTTCTGGGCCTGAACAAAACCACAGTTCTTGATGTCTTGATAGTGCCCAAATATTAGGGATATTACCAGAAAGGACCTGTGTGCAACTCTAACACACATGGGTCAATCCAGAATATATTAATGGTCCCATTGATTTCAGCCCAAATATTAGGAAGAATCCAAACCTTTTGAATTAATGTAGTTAATTGCCTAACTCCTGAGTTGCGTCTTCAACAGCAAGTTGATTGCAACCAGCATTTCCTGAGCTATCCAAGATGGATACACACACACACGCCTGTATACGTATACATTCACACATACATATCCCATCCAAGGAAACTAATTTCGGGACATTCGAGCTCATTATTCCATCAGTAACTGATAACCACCAACTTCCTGCCCAAAGAAAGCCTTCCTGGCTGAGCCACGGCCAAGGGCCTCACAAGCAGGCCAGCAGCCTCTGGACCAAACAGCCGGGTGATAAATGCTTGAGCCGAATTCATCTCAGAGAAGCACTCAGAGGAGAAGCAGGCTTGTTGTTTTGGTCTGCAAAGATTTTAAAAATGGCTTTCTCAGCACTGAACTGTTCCTCAGCAGTAATATTACAAGAGGCTCAGTTTACTCCTCAAACGAGATTTAGCAGCTGTCACATAATGAAGCTTTGGGGGGGAAATGAATCAAAATTAGACCCAATTGCAACCCAATTTTTCCACATACCTCCAACAGCTTTGTGGAAAGATTGTAAGAGGAATCAAGGGGCTTTCCACGCTCCCATTCCTTCAGAGCAAATTTGTTTTCTGTTCTAAGGTGAGCTTGCCTTGACTCAGCCTTGACTCTTAGCCGCCGCGTGGAAGATGCCCACGTCGTTTTCTTAGCCATAGCCCAGGGGGGGTTGCCCCTTTCTGCCCCATCCTTTTAGAGGCAGCCAGACTCGGGCAGGGTCATTTTGCACTGCTCCAAAAGGAACAAGAGCTTGTCAATTACGAAAGTCATATAAAATGAAACATTAATATGGTTAGCATGACGGCACTTGGGAAAATGCATTCACCAGGCCCTTTCGTGCACGTGGCATCCACTCTCTCCTTTCATCCGCCATGCTTTAAAATGATCCCCCGAGCAGTAAAAATACACTGGAGTCTTTTTACAACATTGTAAGATCTTCTCCTTTTTACTGTCTTCTTTCCTTTGTGGCTCCGGTCTGCAGCCATTGGGAGGCCTGGTTCTGTTCTTGCCGTTTCTGAGCTTAGAGGCGGTTCTGCAAGTTCCTTTCATCGTAGGAAGGGGGCAAGGGAAGGGGCAACCTGAACCAAGAGTGCCCTGATATTTACAAGTGATGTGGCTTCCCTCGACCCTGCCTTGACCTCCTGGCCGCCAGCAAACGGGGAATCACATACCACGAGATCTGCTGGGTCCTGAGTTGGTCAGAACGGATTCTTTCTCTGGTGCTGATAGCAGATGAATACAGGGGACTCAGGTGCAGAAGATACGGTTCTTGATCTACGGGTCACTCCTATTAGTAGAAAGAATGAAGCGACTCAGCTGGTGCCCTTGTCAGTTTTTCTGGAAAGGCTTTTTGCTTACTTATTCCCCACCTGCTTCCAAATAAATTTATCCTCTGTGAAAGCTGAACAGGGAGCCAAGAAGAGCGACTGAAGGAGAGGAGCATCTGGGTGGCAGGAATGGAAAAGGAAGTTGGGTGGAGGCCTTTGGAGAGGGAAGACGCAACAAGGAGGCCGTCAGCGGGAGACGCAGCCTTGTGGCAGTTGCCTAGACTGGAGCTGCCCGGGGTGTCATCAAGAGAGTTGGTGGCTTGCAAAAATAGGAGCCTTGAGTGTGGTTCAGCTTCTTAAAAAGCTAATGCCATTCTAGGCTGCTTTAATAGTAGTACTGTGGTTGGTCCTGTGAGGAGTCTGGTCTCCAGTAGCCACATCCAGTTTTTGGCAACCCGTTTCAAATAGGAGAGGGTCAAGCTGGAGAAGGTCCAAAGGGGAGGAGAGCGACAGGATGCTGAGAGCTCCGTAAACTCGTCCTGTTGAGGAATATATGAATAAGTTGGGCTTTAGGGGCGGGGGAGGGAGAGGCAGAGGCAGAGGCGAAACGAAAATTTCAGGATCACGATTTTCAAATATCTGAAGAGCTCTTATGAAGAATAGAATCATTTCCTGCTGCTTCAGAGGCCAAGGCTGGAACCTGGGGTTGAAGCATCACGGGAGCTGATTTCAGCCAAGCGCCACGCTCCTACCACTTAGGGCTCATTCATATCGGTGTTGTTGCAAAGTAATGGAAGGTGCGGTTGGCATCTCCTCACACAGGGAGACTTGGCAAATTAGAATTTGGTCCAGAGGTCGGATGATGCCCCTCCACCTCCTCTTTTGTTGTGGGTTCCTTATAGCTAACATTTATGACCTCGGGGGAGACTCTGGGACAAGTGACCTCTCCCCAGTCCCACTTCCCTGGAAAAGGGTGCTCGCCATAGCAGGCCAAGCTGCACAGTGGTTCCTATCCCAGGAACAGCCATGCTGTTTCTCAAACACGAGGCCATTTCCTTGCAGCACCCTGGATGGGTCTCCAGAGGAGTAAGCCAGGCCGCCAGACCTTCTCCACAAAGACGAGGGCCAGGGGTACCTTAGCACAGGACCGGTCATTCTGCTAATACAAATAAGGATTGCAGCAAGGGAACCACAACCCTAAATTTTATAATCATGCCTTGCATCTGGTTCTGTGTGGGTTCATCTTAAGTTGGGTGACCAAGCATCACTAAATATTGCTGCAGTGCATCAGAATGGAAGAATACCTGATTTAATGTAAAGATTTAGCTCACCAGCAGTGAGAATGGTCCACAAAGGCCAAGCACCCTTGGGTGGTTCCAGTGGAGGAAACTCTGGTGCGGAATCAGAGGGAAAGGTGCCAGAGGAGGACCCCTGAGCCTTTCATGGACTTTCAGTGAGTGGGGAGGCCGTGCCAAAAACCATGGACGGGGCCACCTTCCCCACTTCCCCTGGCATTTCATTTGGAGATCCTTTAATGCTCGTCCCTTGATATCAGCCATTCTTTCATGCATCCTTGTAAAGTCTAGCCCAAAGACATCTCAAATGGGGGGCTGACACCAATCGCTGGTATGTAGCCTTTCAACCACAGTGGATCTGGGCCACCTTCTTTGAACATTTCATTGCTGCTAGGCTGCTGTATCAGCAACACTGGTGTCCTTCCCGGGACTCCAGAAAGGCCCTTGGGATGAGGATGCCAAAGGCCTCGTTCTTATTTGATGTAATGGTCTGTGAGAAAGTCCTTGGGAGACAGGAGGAAGAGCTGCAGACAAGGCAACAGTCAGTTGAGAGGCAGCTGAGTCTGCAGAAGCAATGGGGGAATGGCAAACCTCTCGGAGGGACCCTCCGTAGTATCTTGGACTGTAAAGGTGAGGGGGGGGAGATGTTCTTTCAGACTTGCAAGGTTCTGTTACTGTAACCTTACAGTCAGAACCAGTTTGGTGTCGAGATTAAGGCGTCAGGCTAGAAACTGGGAGATTGTGAGTTCTAGTCCCGCATTAGGCACAAAGCCAGCTGGGTGACCATGGGCCAGCCCCTCTCGCTCAGCCTTAGGAAGCAGGCAAGGGCAAACCACTTCCGAAATCTCGCCAAGAAAGCTGCAGGGACTTGTCCAGGCAGTCACCAAAAACAACAACAACAAAAACCTTACAGTAAAGGTAATGTCAGTACTCGTGGTTGGTGCTTCTTGTCTGGACTCCTCGAAGGGCTGACATTTGCTGATGGTCTTCTGTGGATCACTTCCCAGCTGGCATGATGAAAGCATAACTAGCAGATTGCTTTTTCCATCTTAAGCTCCTATGGGCCTTTTGACTTAACCGTCACCTATAGACTAGCTTGCTCCCCCAAGTCCTGCTACACAGCCTCATCGCGGCGGAGGTGGGCTGGGGATCCAGGGAGGGATGAGCGAAGAACGTCAGGACTGCATGCCCGGGGCAGGTATTCCCAGCAGGGTCTCCCAAGGGGGGAAGGTCATCCCGGCTGACCAGCTGAAGCAGCGGTCAGTGGTGATGGAGGAAGACGCTGGAGGCAGAGGATCGCTTTAGTGACAACGGCAAAGGCCCCGATTCATACTGTGCGGGAGAGGGCCATGGTAAACCTCTCCTGTATTTTACCAAGAAAACCACATGGATAGAAAATATAAAATGATTCGATGATACAGTGTCAGATGATGGGCCCCTCAGGTCGGATGGCACCCAACGTGCTAGATTAAAGCCTTCGGAACGTCTGGTTGCTGATGCTGCCACACAGGAAAAGAAAATCCGAACCTGCAAAGGCAGAATTATAGTAAGAACATGGAACATAAGAAGCATGAACACGGGAAAATTCAACACGGTACAAGATGAAATGAAATGACTACAAATTGGCATCTTAGGCATCAGAGAATTGAGATGGACTGGGATCGGACACTTTCAGCCAGAAGATCACGTTGTTTATTACTCACAGTGTGAAAAACCAAGAAGGAACAGCATTGCTTTTATAGTTAGGAAGGGAATAGCAAGAACAGCACTTGGCTACAATGCAGTCAGTGATCTAATAATATTAATTAGACTTTGTGGACAACACTTTACTATGATGATCATTCTAGTATATGCTCCAACCACCGATGCAGAAGAAGAGGAGATTGATGACTTCTATGATAAAGTTCAGTTTGAAATTGACAGAACATGCAAGCAAGATGTGCTGCTTTTGACTGGTGACTAGAACGCCAAAGTTGGCAACATGAAAGAGGAGAGTGTAATTGGATTGTATGGCTTAGGAAACCGACTTGCCATTTTCTGCCACTCCAATGATTTCTTCATAACTAACACTTCCAAACAACAAAAACACCACCTCTATACGTGGTCACCACCAAATGGAGTATATAGAGATCAAATTGATTATATTATTGCTAAAAGGAGGTGAAAGGGCTGAATTATAACATCAAAGACATGGTCAGGTGCTGACTGTGGAACAGATCATGAACTGCTCATGTGCAAGTTCAAATTAAGCTAAAGAAGAAGAAAGCCAGTCAGTTCCCATATGACCTTGAACATACACCCACCATTTTCAAGGGGAACATCAGGAATCACTTTGAAGTCCTAAATCTCATTGACAGAGAACCAGAGGAATTATACAAATGAACTTAAAGAATTAAGGAAGAACGTGAAAAGAGACTGCCAAAAATGAAGAAACAGAAGAAAGCAAACTGGACATCAGAACAAACTATGGGAATTGTGGAGAAGAGAAGCCAAAGCCAAGAAAGACAAAAATCTCAGGAAGTGCAATGGGATGTGGGAAAGACCTTGGCAGACGGGCCAAGAGATGCCGCCAAGGGACAGCATAGCCCGCGGCTGGATAGCGGGCAGGGCAAGGGGCTCAGCAGGGGCCCTCCCTAGTTTCTCGGGCTGTAAAGGAGACGGCGGGAGATCTGTACTTTCAGACTCGCAAGATTCTGTCAATGTGGCCTTACAATAAAGTAGAATTAGCCCATCTGGTCATGTTTCCTGTCTGGCCTACCTGGTAAGGCAGACAGAAAGGAACTTAAAGAGTTTCAGAGACCTTTTAGAAGAGACAAGAAGCAGTACTACAGCAACATCTGTAAAGGCATTGAAGATGGAAACAAACATGCAAAAAAGACATGCAATTTTAGGCTGCATCAACAGAAGTCTGGTTTCCAAATCATGGGAAGTAATCCTTCCACTATATTTTGATTTTGTCCCAGAGAAAAAGGTCAAGACTCTTCCCTTGTTTCAAAGTGGTACCACCTATCCTGGAGCTATATATCTGATTTTTCGTACATAAGTGCAGAACCCTATATTTCAAATCACTGAACAGTATTCTGTTGGAAAAGGCCCTGTGTTCAAGTTTATCAAGATCCTTTTGAACCTTGGGCCTGTGTTCTGAGGTGTTAGCAATCTCCCTTCCAACTTCTATCTGTACGTTTGCTGAGCATCCCTTCTATCCCCTCATCAGAGTTATTTCTAAAAATGTTGAAGGGGTCTGGGACCAGGACAGAGCCCCGGGGGCCCCCGCCACCTACCTTTCTCCATGAAGATCCGTTAAGGACCACGTGTTGCATACAGTTGTTCAACCAACTGCAAATCCATCTTGCAGTGGGACCATCCATCCCACATTGTTCCAGTTTATCAAGAGGGAGGCTAGATTTGTCTGGCATGACCTATTTTTAACAAACCCGTGTTGGCTGGATGACCTGGGTTCTTTCTAAGTGCTTGCAAACCCACTTGATTATTGTTTGTAGGATTTTTCAAGTATTCGCATCAAGCTGACCTGTCTATAGTTTCCTGGATTCAAGTTTTTTTCCCTTTTTTAAAGACTGGAACCATGTGAGCTCTAAGTTCAGTCTTCTTGTGCTTCCCCTGCACTCTCAGAGTTCTCAAGAATTACAGTTAGTGGTTGTGAGATTGTATCTGCCAGCTCCTTTCACCTCCTGGGATGCAATCCATCTGGCCCCCATGGCTTGAATTCATTCCAAGCAGCTGGGGGTTCTCTCGCCACTTGCGTGCCTGTGTGACCTGCGTTTCTCTTCTGCCCCATATAGTGCGCCTTCTGACAGGTTGGACCACTTTCTCCTTTTGCAAAAAGACCGATGCAGAAGAGGAACTAAACAGTTCAGCCTTCTCCCTGTGGCCTGTCACCATCTTACCATCTTCTGCAGCCAGCGGACCGACTGTTTTCTTGACGTTCTTCTTGTTCCACGCACACCCAAAGACCCCTTTTTAGCGTTCATGGCAAGACTTACCTCATTCCGAGCCTTAGTTTTGCTAGCCCCGTCTGGCATATTCCCTGACATCCTGCTTTCATTATGTGCCCCTCTTTCCATTTTTTAAACTTGTGCTTTTGTTTCTTAGTTTACTGGAGAACTCGTGGTGCAGTTCCACCATCTCATCTGTTGACACCTACGTTTCTTTCTCTTTGGTTGGCTTGTGTTTGGGCCTTAATTGGCTCATTTTTCAGAATTCGCCCCTACCTCTCCTGAACTGTTTTTCCCTTCAGGATTTCCATCTGTGGGATCCTTCCTCTTGGCGACCTGAAGGATCAGAGGCCCCAACTTCATTACTTACCGATGAGTGGAAGCACATATAAGCTTCCGAGATTCCCCTTTGCCTTGCAATAAGCCTAATAAGGCTCCATGAGAGCCAAGCTTTCTTGGTGGATGGGGGCTTGACAAGGGCCTTTTTCAGTAGACACTTTGGTTTAGTTGTTCCCTGATACAGGAGGTTCTAGTATTTGTTGCCTGAAGCAGTTTAACTAAATGATTCTGGATTTTACTGTGCAAAAGCATCTTTTTTGCGGGGGGGGGGGAGTTCTAAGTCTCACCCATTAACCAGCAAGCCATTCATGATATGGGAAGCTCTGACAGATGAGTTAGGGGCCCATCAAGGAAAGCATTGTGGATGAGACAGTGAATGGGTGCTGCATCAGGGTGATCCAGCTGCCCTCAGCGGGGACATGGGCAATCTGGAATATGTCTTTCCACTCCAGCTTCCCATACTTCTGCCCTGACCAGCTACCAAAAGGTGTCATCCTGCTTTGAAGGACATGCAGCACGTGACAAGCGGGGTCACGGCTTGGGGCCTCTGGCTTGGCTGTCCTCCCACATTAGCAGGAGAAGTGGGGCTGAAGCAGAAATGGGACATGTCTGACCATAGGCCTCTAAACTCCTTCCCGTGCCCGTCCTCCTACAACCCAGTCTGTTGTAACTCAAGTTGAATAAAACTTCAGAAAAAGACAGAAGTTGTGAAGACAGCTGAGTCACCCAGATTCCTCTCCGTAATCTGCCCTTTCCTCTCTTCATATAAGCCTCAAATGCCAATTCCAGGTCCTCCGTGTGTGCCCTGTTCAGAGGCAAATGGTGGCTGGGAGTGTGGACTGTCTGTCGTGGCATCTGTGGAGCTGGTTCCCCGTCTCAGAATCTCCCTGGGAGAGGGGCAGGGCGGTTGCTCACTAGGATCCTGACCTCCTTGGAATCTTAGGGTTACAGCAAGTGCTTCCTGGTGATCTGGGCAGCAGGTCCAAGGCAACTGTGGCCCAGCAGTGGGGCAGAAGGGCTGGAACCACCAGCCAGAAGCCTTCTGCTCCACTTCAGCCATGGAAAGAGGTGCTCCCTCATTCTGATCTGGAATTTCTTTTCTTCTTTCTTTCTTTCAGCGGAAACGCCCATTGAGGAGTTCACCCCAACGCCAGCTTTCCCGGCACTCCAGTACCTGGAATCGGTGGATGTGGAGGGTGTGGCTTGGCGAGCAGGACTGCGCACAGGAGACTTCCTGATTGAGGTGAGTCCGTGGCAGGGCCAGGATGAGGCTCTGCTCCGCTGACAGGTGTCTTTCTTCTTCACACTAGATCTGCTCAGCGCTGGAGAGGGAGGGGGAGGCTGAAATTCATATTGTGCAGGGAGCAGAAACCCTCACAACATTGCCTCTCCACATGGCTGTGCACTCAAACTGATACAACACTGCTATGGGGAGACATTTTCCACAGCTGGGAAATGGGCATTAAAGGTTCTATTTTGCAGTTTTAGGTATCAGGTGAGGGAAAAAAATCTGATTACAAGGAAGGCAAATTGAGTGTCATCTATTCAGGCTCTTCTCCAGAGCCACAAACTCTTCGTTGGTTCCTTCTGTTAAAAAAAGGCTGTTGTTTATTGCATCTTCTAAAAGTTGGCCTTTGACAGGTTGTCGTGTGCCCCTAAGCATGCCTGACTGTGAACACAGGCCGGGCGGGGGCATCTGTCATGGCAGAAAAGTTCTCAGCTCCTCCTCCATCCTTCCACTGCAGTTGTCACTAGTGGCATCCAAGCCATTTGCTTCCTCTGGGTTAGGGTTATAGCGATACTCAGCCTTTATCGAGCAAATAGCGATTTACTCAAGGCTGAGTAGATAACAGCAGACAAGGAAAGGAATATAAATCAAAACAGAGTCTCTGGGAAAGAAAGCTTGCCTGGGCAGTTTCGCTTTCAGTAGGGGCATGCAGAAGAAAAGTCAACTCCAGTCCAGAGTTCAGAGAGCAAAGGCAGGTTTGTCAGCCAGTCCAAAGGTCAGGGTTTCAGGAATCACAAGCAGAATCACAGGAACAACATGACTGAGCAGGAGATCAGACAGTTGTTTCCAACAGAGAAGCATGGATCTTTAATTTAACTCTCTTAGTTACTCACTTGCTTGGCAAGGAGCCTCATTGAATGCTCTCCACTCTGCTCATCAAGTCTGAGGGCTTGAAGGCCGTGCCTCATCATCTGGCTGCTCCAGCTGTTGTGATGGTGCCTGTGTTGGATCAGCCTCAGGTGACTGAGGTATCTCCTGAGGCTGACAGTCCAGTGGTTCAGCTGGAGCAGCGTCTTCAGAGTCAGAGTCTGTCCTGGGCCATGGCAGGTTTTAAAACTGGAGGAAGAAACATCAATAACCTGTGTTACGTTGATGATACTACCCTGATAGCTGAAAATGCAAAGGATCTGCAGGCTCTGGTAATAAAAGTCAAGGAGCACAATGAAAATAATGGGATTAAAATTAAATATAAAAAAGACCAAACTAACGATAACAAGTAGAACAACCAGCCTTAGAACTGGCAATGAAGATATCGAAGTGGTGGACAGCTTCTGCCTTTCAGGACCAACCATCAACAGTAAAGGAACAAGCAGTCAAGAAATACGCCGCAGACCAGCACTCAGTAGAGCAGCCACGAAGGCCTTGGAAAAGATATTCAGATGCCGTGACATGTCTATACCTACAAAGGTCAGAATCGTGCAAGCCATGGGATTCCCTGTGACCCTCTATGGAAGTGAAAGTTGGACTTTGAAGAAGCAGGATAGGAAGAATATTGACACTTTTGAACATTAGTGTTGGAGAAGACTCCTGAGAATACCATGGACAGCCAGGAAAACAAACCAACAGATCATCAAACAAATCAACCCAGAGTTCTCCCTCGAGGCACGAATGGCCAGGCTCAGATTGTCGTATTCGGACACGTTATGCGAAGATCCAGCTCTCTGGAAAAGGCTCTAATGCTGGGAAAGGCGGAAGGAAAGAGAAGACTGCCCAGCAGCAAGGTGGATAGACCGTGGCGATGGGGGCACTTTGGAAGAGCTGAAGAACCTGGTTAGGGACACGTCATCCTGGAGAAGATCTATCTATGTGGTCACTAAGAGTCAACAAGGACTTGATGGCACGTAATCAATTAAAAGGTTTTCAGACAGGATTGATTTGAAGGATTCCTGTGATCTCTAAGATCACTTCCAGTTGAAGCAGTCTATGAATCCATGATTGTAACTATTCCCAGTGGCTGAGTCTTCTGTTAATACTCTGGTCTTGGAGGTATTTGGGGTATTTCGGGAAGCTGATGGCTGCCCCAATCTGGCGCAAGATACACAAACACACACTGTCTCATCAGAGCTGTAACTGGAAGCATCAGCAGGGATCCTCCTTATTCTTGTCTGCAGCTCAGGATGGGGGATCAGGGAGAATCATCCAAGTGGCAGTGGGGTACAGGCAGTGCCCCAGGAGGCATCTCTGGTTGGTGTGAAATCATGGAGGAGAGGAGAAGTAGGGTTTCCCAGCAGCTGCAGTGTATGGGACTACGTTTGCAGGATGTCCTATCTGGTGCTTCCCCCTTCCTCTCCAGAGATGGTTGTGCAGCCCTTGCTGCCTGGTCGTAGCGAGTTCTGGACACAGGGCATGCGGCACTAAGCCAGCCTTCCCAGATATGTGACTCCCCAGCCAGGGCTGGAGGAGACAAGTCTGGAGAAGGCCTGAAAGGGCGAATCGATCTTTTGGGTGGGGGCCCTGGAGAAACGGCACCTGCTTCTCCTGGAGTGCTGGGTCGCCAACCGCAGCCTTTGCAAGCCAGCGTCCTGCTGAAAGAGTGGAAAGCTGGCGAGGACAGTTCGGTTTCCACCATCCCCAGCAGGTATTGGGAAGCCTAGGTTAGCTAGATTAAGCCTCTTCCAAATCAGACCCTCGGATAAAATTGCTTTTTTTGGAAGCTGCTGTCGCTGCCTTGGATTTTTTTTTCCAATGCGCAAAACCAGTTATTTTTGCAACAGCGCTGAGGAGAAATGACATTCAGCACATTTAACTAACCATTCCTATTTTGAACAAATGTTTCATTTTCTTGACTTGAGAAAAATTAAACTGAGGCATGTCATTAGGAGAAGCTGGCACTGAAGCAAGCAGCTGTGCTTTCCAGCTGCTGCTGCGTGGCAGGCCCTGCTCTCTGCCACTGTCTAGGCCCTTGGCTCTGAGAGGCCACCCGCCCCCGTCAGCCTGGCCAGCGCTGGGCGACCGCGGGGTGAAGTCGGCCTGGTCATCATCAGCTCCTCTTTGGGAGCAGCGCAAGGCTGCCAGCTGTTTTCTTCTTCTGGAAGAAGGTGCATTCAGAGCCGAGGTTCACAGGCCATGCTCCCAAGAGTGCCCAGAAATCGCACGGCATTGAAACAAGCAAAGCAGAAGCCCCCAAGTTGCTAAGTGCCAGGAGATCAACCGCCCAGAGTCGCTGGGAGTCGGGCGGCATATAAATTTAATAAATTACCATCCTCCTCATCCTCCTCCTCAACAGTTGGGGGCCCATCAAATGAAAGGATGCCAGCCTATCTTCCTGCTATACACCCAGTTCTTCAGGTTAGCACCTTCCCAGCGTATCTCAGACTGGAGTCCAGCTTTCCATTACTTGTGGTCTCCCTGCCCACTTCCAGGTTAGACTTCGGTTGCAAGAATGCCCAGCATGGTCTCTTGGCCAAGACAGCCAGGACTCTCCTTCACCCTCTGCCATCTGCCTGCCCTCCACCTCCCACAGGACCTTGGGAGCTCTTCTTGTCACCCCTTCGCACCCCTTTGCAGAGCTGACCAGCTGACAGGTCCAGGCTAATGGGGCGGGGAGGGAGGGATGCAGAAGCCTCAAAGGAGTCTTTGGGCTGGCAAAAACTGCCCTTCTGCCCTCGGAAAAATGGTGATGGCAAAATTGGTGAAGCTGGCAAAGTTTATCTCAAAAGAAAGCACCCTTCCCCCCTCCTTTTTTGCTTGGGTTTGGGTGCAAGTTGGGGAATCCTTCCAGTTTACCTGCAGCTTGACTCTCCCACGTGGTGAGCAGGAGGCCAGTAGCGCTCCAGCCTTCAGCTCTGTTTAGAAGTACCTCTTTTAAAGTCACCGGACCGGAATCCACAGAGCCAGCATTTTCCTTGGACTTCTCAGAGGAGATTTAAAGAGTTCTGAAAATCTCCTTCTGAAGGCCCTCTTTCCACCAGAGCCTGAGCTGTGGGTGCCAAAATCTGGACTTGTTTCACCTGTCAGGCCTCCCTCCAGCCAAAGCTGCAGTTCGCAGTCAAGGACCACGGATCTTTTCAAACTGGCACCAGAGATGTGGCAGATTAAGCTGGTTAAGAAATAAGCTGTTTTGCAAGAAGAAAAAAGAAACAGGGAAACCAATTTCACTTTTTAAAATTATGCTGGGAGCTTTCCGCATTCCACCAAGCTCCATATGCCAGCAAATTGCAGCCAATAAAGGCCACTCTCTCTGCAGAACTCTACGGCCAATATCCTCTCAGGGCTGTGGACAGTTTCAGCTTCATTGCTGCCTTCTTATGGTGGCTGTTGGGGGGGGGGGTCATAAGCCCCAGCACTGTGTCTCTGCTGCGGGAAAGACCCAGGTCTGTGCAGCTGAAGCGCTGAAGCCGCTGTTCCAGGCCGTAGGTAGCCAACTGCACGTCCGCAGCGCCTCTGTTATGGAGTATGTTTATGACTCCCAGCCCCCAGACTCCTGTTGAGCAGTGCCCCCAAGGGCTCCGTAGGGCAAGGGGGACACACAATTGGGACAGTGCCTCTCCCAGGAGCCAGAGATCCTATCACTATGTCCTCAGCTCTGTGGGACCCCCACGGTGGTACCTCTGTCTCAAGTAAATCATTTGAGCCTCCTTTCACAAGAGAAATGCAAGATGATCCTTGTCCTTCTCCACATGCATCTTGTTTCTTCAATAAATCATTGATCGCTTCCTCCTCCTCCTCCCCCTCCTCCTCCTCCTCCTCCTCATTTCCCCTCTGCATCAAATCATTGACTAATATTCTTTGAAAACACAGTTCCCTTTATGAATGTGGAGTCTATGAGTCAGAGACTGATTACTGGCCTCTGATTTGGAGGCCTTTACCCACAAAGGCACTTGAAGTCTCTCCACTGAAGCACTTTCTCCCCCAACAGTAACAAATCCAGGTGAAGCCTTCAAAAGGAGTCTCACAGGAATGGCATGCTAGGAGCCCACGAGGAAACCTCAGGGAGGACCATATGTATGGTGGCATGAGGTTTCATGGGCTACAGGTTGCTTCCTAAGGTCAATGGAGGAGAGCTGAGAGAGAAGCATTACACTACCTGTGTCCCCATGGCTGGAACTGGGGAGATAAGCTGGTAGGAGGAATTACAGGATTCTTGCAAGGGTGGCTGATTAGCACAGGAAGTATGGTAAAGCCCTGTGAATTCTCAGTGTGAATTCTGAGAATTAAACCTAATAAATCCCAACTTTGTGATGAAATTGGTCTTTGTAGTAACTCTTCTGTTCAACAAGGCCCATGGCATGATGTCCTGGATGCTGAAGTGTTCCCCCACTGGATTTGGCTGTTGCCATGTCTAATGTCAGACTTATTTCCATTTCTCCTACACAAGGATTGGCCAGGTGGACTTCTCTTGGGTAAGGATGCAACCTTCCCCCCAGAGATGCAGAATCCTCAGCTGTTGTGGGGGTCTGTCCTGTAATGGTGTTGCCAGAGGAAAGTGGGGCAGAGTTGACATCTGATTTTGCCATAGCTTTGGGTGTGTTTTTGGCATTGCTGTGAATCACTGACACTTGGAGGATGTTTTAGGCTGGTTGTGCAGAAGCAGGTCCAGGCCCCGATTTAGAGACTCTGAAGGAAGCAGCTCATCATCTCATCTAGGATGGGCTGAAGATGATTTGCAGTTGGCTCAAGGGCTTTTCGCTGGGAAACCAAAATAACTTGCCATTAAGTGGTGCTCTGCAACTTTCTCTTCTGAGGCAGACCGTCCAGATCTTTTCCTAATCGCCGGTATGGCCTGGCCAGAATTGTCTTGCTGCCTAAGGTGGAACAGGAAATAGTTCCTCTCTGCAGTCCACGGACCTGAGCTGAGACAATCAATCCCACTGTGAGTGAGATAGAAGGATACGCAGACATGTCATCTTCTGCCTTCTGAGACACTTCAGATTAGCAGGTTGAGGCAATTGTCTCATCCTGTCGCGTGCTCTCTCCAGCCCTGGAGGTTGAAATTTTCCACGACTTACTTGTAGTTTGACAAACGACTTTGTAGGAGTGACTTTAAAGTAAGAAAGGTCATTTCATATATGTTTTTCTGCATAAGATTTATTATGTCCCTGGGGCCTGTAGGATGAGGTTATCTGAGAGCCTGAATTTTGCCTGTTCGGCTTTTCCTGCCTGGTCCATTTCAGGTTTCTTGGATTCCAACTTAGATCAATGATACCCGAAGTCATGAAAATTTTACTCCAGCAAATCTGGAGAGCAGCAGCTGGGATAGGACCCTGTGGCGGATGTCTTGGAGGGAAAGGGGATTTAAGAGATACTACTTGAACCTTGAACTTGGGGTGCCCCTTCAGTGCTCCTTTATGATGCTTTTTAAAGGGGGGCTTTGTCTTTGCTGTGAAGAGACTGAGGTGTGGGGTGAAAGCTTCCCTCAGCAATGCAGAACTCCAGTCAGGCATTTTGGAAAATTGCTCCCAGTTTCCCCCAGAGGCCCATATTCTAGAGTGTGTCCTCATTACGCAAGAAGTCAGCCCTTGAACAGAAGGAACACTGTTACGGTCATCCTGCACAGAGGGTAAGGCATGTCCCAGTGGGGTGGGCATGGAGGGAAGTATTTCATGCAACTAATTGAACAGCAGAAATGTACCAGACAGAGGAGCCCATTGGGGATCCCTTGCTGAGGTTGGGATCTACTAAATTTTCCTAATTGGATTAAACATCCCACCGGATGGGCATGTTCCAGTGTCATCTGGTGGGACCTAGGAGATGTGCTTTCTCTGTCGCAACACCTACCCTATAGAACAGCCTCCCCCCGAGATTTGGAGGACCCCAACTCTCTTGGCCTTTGGGACAAGACCTGGCTCTTCCCCCAGGTGCTGAGCTGGGGGTTTTGTTGATCCCAATAGAGGTCCAGTTGTGTTGGGCATTTGCTATGTGCTACATTAATTTACTATGCTGTTGTTTTTAATTTTGTTTTGTATTTCTGTTTTGAAGGGGGGTTATGTGTTCTGTGGATTGTTGTTAGATGCTCAGGGTTATGTACTGAAGATGAGTAGCCATATAAATTTTCTAAATAAACAAACATTTGCCCTCATGGTAGAAAGCAGGCGTGACTATTGAGGGCAGACAATATCCATCAGGCCACAGATAGGATCGTGGCGGGTTCTTCTGAGCAGTGAACTAAGGAATTATTGGCTCACTAGTGAGGTGGTCAGAATGCTTCATGGGTGGAACTTCTGAACCATCTAGAGAATATTCCTCCCATAACCTTCCATTACTCTGGTCTACTTTCTTCCCACAAAATATCTCCTAAAGAGCGAAGGACAGAATTGCTGTCTATCTTATTAATAATAACACTGAAGCTGTTGACCTAGAAGCGTAGGAAGGGATTTTCTGGTTCCCTTCAGTGTCTTCTAGTAGTTCTCCAAGGCTTTGGTCATTTGCCTGCCAAGAGGAGGCTCCGCCACGGTGCACAATTGAAGCTTCAGCTGGGGCTCGATGTCAGAGAAGAGGGCGAGAAGGATTCCGTCTTTGTAAATCCTGATACAGAATTGACCTCCTCCTTAGCTCCTAAACTAGTGTGTGGTTTAAAGTGTGGGTTTTGCATGGTTACAATTTTGAAATTCCATTCTAGTCTCTCAGTCCCATCTCAGAAACATAAAGGTTTAGAAATGCATGTTGTAAAATTATTTTACAAATTATACTATCTGTAAAACTTGAGGTTGCGGGGAGTAAAGTGGTAGAGACACTGGGGGTTGCATGATGGAAAAGTTCATTAAATGTTTGTAAGACAATTAGTTTTGAGCATGAATAAACAAATTGATGCAGATTAAGTTGATGGAAAAGGACTACAGCGAGCATCACATAATGCCCAGTTGATTATGATTACGTGCTATCAAGTCAACTCTTTGTGACCACACAGATTTTCTCCAGGAGATACCCAGTTACAAGAGTCCCTATTTTTCCTGGAGTTTGGTTTTAGAACTGTATGTGCTGATCTTGGAGTATGCACTATTGTTTCTGTGGGTTCTGCCTCTCTCCGTGGTAGAAAACGGTGCTGCTAGTTTGCAGCAGCCAGGAGGGTCTGTAGGAGCTGCTCTGCCCCTTGGGGGTGCAGGTGGCACACTGTGCCATCCAAAGAGGCTAGAAACTATCCGTCCCAATCAAGCCATCCGTCCACCCTGTTACTGAAAATAAATCATGAGATTTAATTGTCAACATCTGTTTATTCTTTTTTTTTCTTTCCCTTTTCCCTTTTTTCCTTTTTTTGCACATCATAAAAACTTAAATAACTGTATATAAATAAGTCATTAATTCAACTAAGAGAAAACAAAAGTTGAGATGTTTTCAGTTGCTTGAAATGATAAGATGACCTCAAACATTTTGGAAATGCTTGAATTCTTTTTTCCAGTTATTGAACTGAGATGGTGCAACATTGAATCACTTCCTGTTATTTCTTATAATGTTTGTTGAAAGGTTATTTGGGCTATTTTGGTATTAAATATTCCTTGCTAAAGTTTTTCAATGACTGAAAACAAACCAGAACAGCCTGTACCTGCCTGTGGGGGGCGGCCAGCTGTTGTGGCCAGCTGTTGCCTGCGGGGGGGGTGGAGGGAGTCATAGGATCACGGGGGGGGGCTTTCCCTCTGCTCATGACGGAGGCACCCTAATAGTGCCACTCCTCTGCTCATCGCTCCTCTCCTTGCTGCACAGGTGAACGGCGTGAACGTGGTGAAGGTGGGGCACAAGCAGGTGGTCTCGCTCATCCGCCAGGGGGGGAACCACCTGGTGATGAAAGTGGTCTCTGTCAGTCGCAAGCCAGAGTCTGAAGACGTGGTTCGGAAGAAAGGTGAGTGCAGAGCAGACCCCGCCTCTTTAGTTCAAGTCTCAAGGGTCTCCGCTGCTCTCATGTGCTTGGAAGAGTGGGGCTCGGCCTCCCTCGCTGTGGCCGCCTCTTCATAGCCTGGCTGTCATTCCCCTCTCTCTGGGGCAGGCACGTTTGCCACTGCCCATTGCTTCCCATGCCCCCTACCCCCTCCCCAGCTTCCATTCTCTTGTCTTCTCCGGCCTGGCACTCACTACTCCAGGCCCTCCATGCATGAAGCAGTGCCCTTGTGGAATATTGGGGACTAAGAACTGATCCTTGCCACATGGTGTAGCCCAAAGGTAGATAACTGCTAGTGCACATTTGCTGTGGAGAGATGCTGTGGGGTAGGAGCTCCATCAAGAGAGCAGGGTCCTGCGACCATGACCGAGAGAGCCAAGAGGTGAGAAATGCTGCCTTGGCCCACCTACCCAGGTTTATCTCCACTGGTGGAGAGGCAACACAAGCCCTCTGGGTCAAGAATGAATTGCCCCATAGCAAAACTAAACACTCAGTGCTCAAGACCAAGAGAGATTCCACCTTGAACGGTAGACCACCCTGCAGGCATCTCTTGAGAGTTTCTGTGCCGGATTCCATCCTGGATGCCGCATTCTGATAGTGCCATAATACCAGGGCCCAAGACTGGAAGGGCTGGATTTGGAGGGTGGGCTCCCTTGCTTGATGCAAGACATGCCAGCCATGACCCAGGAATGCACCTAGTATCAATACAGCAACTTGCCTAGCTATGGAAAGTTCCACGTTCCTTGGCTATCAAGTGAATGGGTACCATGGAGCCAGTCCTTGGTGGCTGTGGCTGGAACTCCAAGCTGGCCCTTCATTCCATTCAGTTCATGTGCTTCTTCATGCCCCACTCTTCCCTTAGCTTTCCCCTAAGGGAACTGTGGTTGAGGGGGCTCCCTCAGCACCAGCAAGTGTTCGTCATTCAGATGGAATTTAAACCCAGAGAAATTCCTGGTCCATCAGGTGTGGTTCTCAAGTGCCTTTGATCCCTAGGGAAAGCTTCTCATCTAAACCATTTCCTCTGCTTTTCCAACAAATGAAAACCTCCTTCTGCCAGTTGTGTAAGATTACAGTCTCCATGCATCTGGAGGGAACGAATCCTTCCTGGCTTAGAGGACCCCCAGAGACCCCGCCTTTGTAGGAGAAGATGCTGCTTTGGAGGCATCCAGTGAACATTCCAGCCATCCAGCTCATTTGGCCTTTTTCCCTGTGGAGCAGATATGGTGTCCAGAAAGCACCCGGAACTAAAATGCTCTCCTCACACCTTGTGGCTTTCAGACTGGCAGCCCTCTGAGACAACGGGTCAGCGAGTGGCCAGGATCTGAAAAGGAAAATTGTTTCCACAGGAGACACTGGAGTCTCTGCAGGCATAAAGGGGGTGTGGGTGTCACTCTTTGCTGAGCGCGAAGTGAAATGATGTGAAGGACTACCAAAGAGGAGGAAGTGATAGCCCAAGCTGTTCCTGTGCCCTAACTTCTAATGAAGGCTAGAAGCCATCTGCTTCCAATTACCGGATGCCACCTACATGGGGTCATCATTTGGGGGCTTCCTCCATCTCCACGGCCATCCCTTGTTGTCATGAGAAATATTGCAGAGTGCAGAATGAGGCCACTCTCTGACTTCTTTTGTCCATCTTGGAAAAGTGACCGAGAAGAAGGGCCTGGGGGACCCGGGTGGCTGCAAGGGAGCCCTGCCTGGAGCTGCTGTCCGGAGAAATAGGTACCAGGAGGGCTAGCAGCAACTTAGACTAGGGGTGAGCAAACATGCAGAAGTCCATGCATCAGAGCTCCCTTCCCCTCTCCCCGTGGCTGGCTTAACCTTCCCTTCCTCAGCCGACCAACTGAATCTCCAGTTGAGAAGTGCAGAAGTCAATAGGCTGCCCCTGCTTCAGAGGCTGGGCAAGGCTTCCTCGTTTCATGTTTTCTTTGGGAAATGTCCCATCTTAATTCTGCAAACCCTTCGGCTCTCGTGTCATTCGTGCCGCAAGTCTGGGCTCTTACTGTGGGGGCACATCCTCCCACATCGTGGCAGCCCAGCCCCTCGAGGCCTCCACGCCACCCGCTCTCTTCCAGGGCTTGGCCTAAGGCATGAGTGCTGAGGAGGGGGCTTGTGCTTCTGCCCCAGTTATTGGGTGGCTGGAAGGAAGAACCTTCCCCCCAAAACCCCTCCCTAGCCCCAGCAGACCTGGCCTTGGGCTGGGAGAGGGGGAGGTGGGCTGGAGTGCCTAAGGCACCTCTACCCTGCCCTCCAGCAGATGGAGGGACCCACGGCTTGTTCCACATTTCTGCTCTCGAGTGGCTCTGGAGTCCTTCCACCAGAGAGGCTGAAGGTGCCTTGAACAGACTTGGGGCACCACCTGGTAAGAGCCGAAGAGGGCAGTGCCGTTCTGCATAGCATTTTCACCTGCTATGCAGCCCCCCACCATTGCCAGAAAATCAAAGGCAGAATCAAAGCGGAGGAAAGATTAGGCAGCCCCTTCCTCAGTTTGTTCAGAGGGCCAAATAGAAGCTGCCTTTCTGGAAGCTCCAAAAAGACCAGAATGGTGTAAAAAGACGCTCAGCTGGTGTGTGTTCCTGGCCAAGTAGCCGAAAGGCGTTAAGCAAAAGAAGTAAGCAATTAATTACAAAAGCAAACTGGACAGTTGTTACTGTGGAATATCGGCATGAGCTTTAAAATCATAGCAAAATATGCCAACTTCATGTTATTTCCATGCCAATTCAAGGAAGGTCAGGCTGGCATATTCAGCCTCACTCACATCCAGGGTGTTTGCAATCCTGCAAGGTGGGCAATAGGCAGGACAGTCTGCTGGACCAGGAGCCAGGAGTTGGATGCATCTTGGCAGGGAGTTTGCCATGAAGCCTCTGGGCACAGCAGGAAGCTGGCGGGCAGTGCCTCACCAGGGGCTTGACCTTGCCCCTTCCCAGCCATTCCGAGTGCCAGGATGAGCCGGCAAGTCTCCTCTTCCACCGGAAGGAATTATTTGGAGGGGGGGTCAGAAGGGTGGGCACTACAGCCTCTCGGCCTGGAAGGGCAGCTCAGGGCCCGAGCTCTGGGGCCGCGCCCTGAGCCAGCTGAGGAGGCTGAGAAGGGGGAGCAGCTCCCTCCCGTGTGACAGAGGGGTGAGGGGGAGGCAGGTCTCATCCCTGCTTCTATCTTGGCGGGCCTGGGTTGTGGGGAAAGGCATGGAGGGCCCCCAGGTCGCTGACGTGGGGCTGAAGCTCTTCAGGGGGCGGGAGGCCGCCCAGCCCCCAGGTGAAGGGAGGGGTTGGGAAGGGGGGCTCCCCGAGCCAGCGGCAGAGGGAGGGTAAGAAGCGGGCAGCGCAATCTGCCGACTTCCAGAGCCGGAATTGTGGGGGGCAGAGGCGGGGGCTCACATTGCCCCTGCAGCTTGCCCGCCCAGTGCCTGGGGGCCTGGAGACCAACCCGACACAGGGTGGCGGCTGCCGGCCGGTCCTCGGGGCAGAAGAGCAGAGGGGCCCCTGCCCGCCTCCCTCACGCCCCTTCTCTCCCGGGCCTGGCGGGAGCCCCTTGACCCTCGCCATCCAGACCCCTTCCCTGGGAGAGAGGCGGGCGATCGCCCCCCTCGAGCCCGCCTCCTTCAGCCCGGGCTGCCCTGCTGCCCCGGCCCTCGGCCCTCCACCTCTCCTCCTGGGCGCTTTGAGTGGGCATCGGCGCCGCGTCCTCCGCTCCATCCGCCCGTCTGGGGTCTCTGATGCAGGCAGCTCTGGCAGAAGCTCCAAGGGCTGGTTCCCATAGCAACGGGGAGCGTTGAAGCCTGCATTGTTACGGCTCGAGCGGGCGAAGTGACGAGCGAGCCTTCGTGCCACTCCTGCAAATCCGTGGCAGATGGAGTCTTGCTCTGGCCCTGCCGCTGGCCGGGGCAGCTAGGGAGGCCCTCTGCTCGGCCCTGCCGGCCGGCGCCTCCCAGCAGAGCACACCCCGGCAGGGCCGCCGGGGGCCGCACAGAGGCCCCGGCGCCTCCCGAGAGCCAGCCCGGTGGAGGAACGGGGGCTGAGCATGAGGGGGAGGGCTGGAGAGCAGGCCCAACCGCCCCGTGGCCCATGGCACGCCCGGGGGGCAGCGGGCCTGCCGCCTGGCAGAGGCAACCCTGAGCAGCAACCTTCTGGCCCAGGCAAGTCATGGCTGGGCGCCTCCTGAGCTGAGGTCCTGGGGACCGCCCGCCCTGGGCGCAGGACGATGAAGAAGTTTGCCTCCACCCGCAGCCTCAACAAGATTCTGCAGCAGTGCGACTCCTCCTCCCGGGAGTATGAGGAGATTCAGGCGGTGGAGAAGAAGTGGCACCTCCACCTGGCCACGCCGCGCAAGCTGCTGGACAGGAAGTGCAAAATGCCCTCTCTCTTCCTTTCAGCTCCGCCGCCACCCAAGAGAGCCCCCAGCACCACACTGACCCTGCGCTCCAAGTCCATGACCGCTGAGCTGGAAGAGCTGGGTAAGTCCTGAGGCATGATCCCGGGAAGGAAGGGGGTGGCAGCGCCTTACCCAGCCCCTCGCCAGCGCAGGGTGCCGGCCCAGCTGGCAGCAGAGAGGCTTCTCCGTAGCCACACCGTCCCATGCGACCAGCGCCCCATTTACGCTTGTGGTCTGTTCCTGCGGAACCCGCTAGCCCCCACCTTGCACTTCCCTGCTTTTCCAAGGAATTCCCGTCTTCCTTCCCCAAGTTCCGTAGTGAACATCTGCATCCGTCCGGGTTGCTCGTACTCCTGCACAGCTGTGACCCCTGCCTTGCAAGGGCTTTGCCACCACGGTTATCGCCAGGCCAAGCCATCTCCTAGGCCGGCCGCCCATCCGCTTGTGTGCATCCTGCCTTTCTTCCACCTCAAGGCAACCTCCCCAAAGATTCCTAGGCAGCCCCCCTGCCAGGCCCATCTTGCTCTGTGCCTGAGATCCCTTGTCCTGGCCCGTGGCCTCTGGGCCCACGTGTCCCCAGAGTTTTCCATCTTCCTAGGCGCTCCTTGCACCTCCCCTGTTCCTGAAGGACCCTCCCCACTTACGCAAGAGGAGGGCAGGACAACAGCAGAAGAGGGCACCCCAAAGAAAACCTGGTGCCCCAAACTGCTCCCTGGGCCATCCCAGAATGCTTGAGGGAAACTTTAGGGGGAGCAACACCTCTCCAAACCGGACTTTCCCCCTGGGGGTGTCTCTGGTCTCTTCCCTCCCAGCCGCCACGAAGTCTTACACGCTTGGAGAGAAGGCTCCTTGCGTGGTTGACATGGGCCGCTAGCAAGTTTTCCTCGCTGTTGGTTGGGCATCAAAGGAGAAACGGTTTATAGAACAACTGTTTGTTGCTTTGACCCCCGTCCTTAGGGAGTCCTGCTCCTGAAGAGCCTGCGCTGGGGAATCCTTGCTCTCCTTCGGCTCTCCACAGTCACCCAGTTCCTCAGCCAGATGCCAGTTGGGGCATCTCCTTGTGGTCATCTTCTCAGTGATCACCGTCCCTATCTGGGAGAACCTCGGATTCCTCCCACCCCCAGCTACAAACACACCCAGACCCCACAGACCTTTCAGCAACGCACGTTTCATTTACCAGCTCCAGCTGCTGGAATAGCGACTTAGGCCTTGAAGGTCCTTTTCTCCATAAAAATCACGATGGGACCCTGAGAGCAGGCTGAGGGGCAGGGGGCTCTTCCTTCCTTCCTTCCTTCCTTCCTTCCTTCCTTCCTTCCTTCCTTCCTTCCTTCCTTCCTTCCTTCCTTCCTTCCTTCCTTCCTTCCTTCCTTCCTTCCTTCCTTCCTTCCTTCCTTCCTTCCTTCCTTCCTTCCTTCCTTCCTTCCTTCCTTCCTTCCTTCCTTCCTTCCTTCCTTCCTTCCTTCCTTCCTTCCTTCCTTCCTTCCTTCCTTCCTTCCTTCCTTCCTTCCTTCCTTCCTTCCTTCCTTCCTTCCTTCCTTCCTTCCTTCCTTCCTTCCTTCCTTCCCAGCATTTTTACACAGCTAGGGATGGGCGGTTTCTGGAAAGCAGGTGGGTTTCTCCAACAGGCGTGACAATCACTAGTGACTTACACACCGGAATGGGCTCCAGTAGCTCAGCAGCGCCCCTCTTTGGCCAAGGTGTAACTGTTCAGCAGGTCATGACCACGGAGCCCCTTCCCTCTTGGCACCTGGAATCTTCTTTGGTTTCTGCCATTTCCACTGACAGCGAAATGCATTGCGCAAGTGAAGGGCATGGATGACTGGACCCCTGAGAGGCAGAGGCGGGGAGGGGCTGGAAAGAGGAGTGCCCCTAAACAGAGGTCCCAGGTTGGCGTGCTGGGGCTCCAGTCCCCAATGCATCTGTCGAGGCCCTTCCTGCCTTTCTTTGTGAGGTTGTTGGGCGGCCCCTGGTCACAGAAGCTGGCAGATTCGCTTGGCAGCCCCATCCCAGAGTTGCTGTGAGGTGGAGGAAGCAGGTGCAGCCCTTGCCCTTTGTGGCCGCGAAGGGGAGGGGGGAGGGAGGGAGGGGGTTCTGCAGTTGGGGAAAGGGAGGACCAGACCCAGGCAATAACTTAACACTTCTGTGTTCTGCTCTTCAGGCCGAAAGGCTCCTGATGCACCTTGTGGTTGAGTTGGAAGGGACCTTCTTTCCCCTCCAGCTTGTGATGTGCAAAGGAAAGAGGGCTGGGGAGGGGAAAGGAAACCACGGACGCCCTGGTTCCAGCCCTTGCTGCTGTGGGGAAGAGTGCATGCCGGGCGAGGGGATGGGGTGGCATGGCTGCCTTGTGGGAAGCATGTCCAGGGTTGCATCCCAGAATGCTGCTCCCCACCCCGCCTGGGGGACAGACCGGGGCCCTCAACCAAGGCACTGTCTCCTCTTGGCAGAGGCAGGGGGTGCAGCCCAGGGGAGGAAACGTGCCAACCTGCCATTGACGTCTTGTACTTTGTTTCTTGATTCCAAGCCTCGATGCGGAGGAGGAAAGGGGGTGAGTGCAACTCCCCATCTTGGGGGCTCATCTGGGTTCAGGCGGCCCCTCCCTGCCCCCTCCCTCCCCGGCAAGGAAGAAGGTGCTCCTCCAGCCTGCGCAGGGCCAATGGCAGGAGGGGCCCTTGGCAGCTGCCCAGGAGATGCATCCTGGGTGGCCCCTGCTGGAAGGGCAGCTTTTGCACTACTTCCAGCTGTTCCCCAGCTATTCCCGGGCCCTTGAAAGCCAGCCAAGCTGGAGGGGTGCTGGCAGAGCGATGCAGGTGAGGCCAGGGGGCCCTTCCTCTCTCCACCAGCGCACGGGATGCTCCCGCCACTTGCAGCCCGCCAGGGATGAGCGCTAGTTCCCAGAGAGCTGTCTGGGATATAAAGATTCTTTTCAGGGGGATCTAAAGAATGGGGTATCATAGGTAGAGGGTCTCCATCCATGGGGTAAAATGCAGTATGCCGTAAAGTGTGTGTGGTGTGTGCGTGTAGTTTTTCCATAGGTCCCTAAGAGAGAGGAGAGATTTCCCAATAACCATTCATATATGCCACAGGTGGACACAAAATGGTTGTGTTCTTTGAACACAAAGCATTTGTGAAGACTTTGACAGCAGAGGGGCCACTCGGTCAAACAGGAAGACCCCAAGGGACCACCTCAAAGCCAACTTTGGTGCTTTGTGGTAGAAACCAAACCCATTCTCTCCAGGCCTTTTACCTTTTTCTGACCAAGAGGAGCGACTTGGCTATTTCCACATTACTTTGGGGATCTCTCTGGGGACTTCTTCTCTTCCAACCTCACCTCTGCTCGCTAAAAGCAACTTCCCCCCGACATGATGTTTGCTGATAAATGGATCGATCGATACACACCTGGGCCCGTCTGGCGTTGACTGAGTCACCCTCTGAACTCAAATTCCGCCTCATCACAGTCAGGGAGGCAGCGGTGGCAAGGCAGCTCCTGTTGTGCCCCAGTGCCAAGGTTTGGTCCAGCAGGCTTTGGTGGAGGGACCAGACAAGATATGGTGGTCTTAGCTGTTCCTTCCTTCTGTCTTGAGTGGAGGGAGCTCAGGCTGAGAATGGGATGCCGAGACCCTGCCGGTTCAATATGGCAGCTGCAGTCTGACGTGACCGGAGGATGTCAGGTTCAAGGTGGCCTAGACAGGGCAGTTGATGGTGGAGCTGCTTCTCGATGAATGTGGATTCTGGGCCCGTCAGGGCTCCTCCTGCAGAATAGGGAGCCCCCCGCCCCCTCCCCCGCCATTGGCGAGCTGCTTCTGAGGTCTGCTCTGACCTAGAGACCGAGGCCATCTGCTTGTTGTTGCTCTGCTGACCCAACGCTGAACCCCAGAAACAGCCCTCTGACTATTTTATTGTCAGTGGCACAATGGTTGAACCATGGCCTGATTCTGCATGAGGCAGCTGAGGTTAAAATGGATTTAGGTAGTTTGCAGTTCAGCCTGCTTGGAGCCTTAGCGTGTGGTGAGAATCTGATCCCCAAACTGTGTTACAGCTTGTATGTCTGGACGTAACATGTCATGTGACCCAGCAATTGTGTTTTGTTAGCCCAGGTTTAGGACTGAGTGAGTTACATGAGCCCAGCCAGTGAGTTCAGCAGATCAGTGAGAGATCTTGTAGCTGCGTTCCCACCTCATGCTACATCTGCTTAGTGTCTGTGTAGCCTTAACGTGCAGTGCTCCATATCAGCCACAGAGCTTGGGGTGCCAAGGCAGCTCGCAAAGAGGAGAGGAGAGGAGAAGAGAGGAGATCCCTGGCCTGGAGGAACGGCTGAGGACCATCTTGTACCACCAAACCGCTTGGAGGCCTTCTGGAGGCCATTCGTGAGCTGGAGAAGAACCTGGAGAAAGGGAGAGGGTGGCGAAATGGAGCTGGAAGGACAAGAGACCCATCAGCAACAACATCTTTCCAGGCAACTCCGGCAGGGAGGGGGTGAGGTGCCTGTGCTGGAGCAGCAAGGAGGAGGCCATAGAAAACCTTCGTCCCGCAGAGTCTTGCAGAGAAGCTGTCCTGGTCCAGCTCCCAATCTGGAGATCTTGGAAAGGTTCTGGTAGCCGGGAGAGATGGCATGGATCCTGCAGGGCAGCACGTTCTGCCCGTGAGGAAAGCATCCTTGTGCTCTGTTGCAACAGCCCTGCTGGAACGAGAAGAAACCTTGGAGGCTCCGAGGACTGGAGGACACGCTCTCCTAATTCACCCAGCTGGCCCCATCCAGACGGCCTTCCAACAGCATGTCTCCCGCGGAGGGGCGGGGAGCATGAATGTCCCGTGGAGGGGCTTCTTAGAGAGGAGCGATGCTGGGCAGGGCATGGGTTAAATGCGCTTCCCCATTGCTCATCCTGAAAAAAATCCCACCCCAGACCCAGGACTGACCTGCGTACGCTGGGAAATTCAGAATGAAGTGGAAACAGGCCACTGAAACATGTTTGCAAGGAGGGTGTGGCAAATGGAGGCATTTGGGTGTTAGACATTCCCCCCATCCCGGGGGGCCTGGGAGCCTGGCAGGAAGCCAGCCAACGCACGGGGTGGGCAGTGGAGAAGAGAAGTGCTGGTAGACGGGCAGGCCCAAAGAGGTCCAAAATCATCCAAATAATGTTTGTTGGGGGCCATTGTGGGATTTGGGGAGGTTTAAGGATGGGAGACTTTATTCTCAGAGGATTCCTGCTCCCATCCCTCCCCCCTTAAGAGTCTGGAAGAAAACGGCAAATGTTTTGGGCCCCACCCGTTCCAGTGGTTGCCAGGTCTCTGGACCGCCTTCTGCAAGGCTGGATGGCGGCTCCCGGTCCCGCCGCAGACCAGGTCGTCCGTCCTTCCCCCATTTTGGTCAGGCAAACTTCTGGTTCAGTGTCCACTTGCTGAGGGGTCTCCTCAGCTGAAGTCATTGGGCAGGAAGGAGGTGATGACCGCTTGGCTTTGGGTAACTGTCAGGATTGAGAAGCTGCGGTCAGATTTCAGGCTGCGTATTGAAATCACACACAGGAGCTTGCCGACTGCAAAACATCCTCTCAGAAAGGGAAGATGAAATCACTGTCATGTTTTTTTAGCCCAAAAACATGTGATGTTTCCTGCTAAGAGCATCTTTGCACTTTCCCTTGAAGACACTGGTGGAAGACTCCTGCAGCTCTTTAACCAGCCAGGAGAAATCAGCCTTCTGTGACTCATCTGGTCTTACAAATATATTCTGTCCGACTTGCAAGTGCCGAAGCTTTTTCACATCTTGATCTGGTTTCTTCACAGCATGATGCCTTTAACCATAGCTTGTTTAATAAGAGTGCCTGGTTCATACACTGTGGCTGTGTTGACACTTCACTGTGGGCTGAAAACCAGGCACAGGCCAAGACCGCTGGACCCAGGACAGACGGGCGGAGCAGCAGTCGGTCTCCTGCCCAGCCGTGTCCAGAGATCAGGAGCCTTTCTTCTCAGGCGCAGCAAGGCGGACGGCTGGGATCCAAAGCGCTGCTAGGCAGGCGGGGCCCAAAGAAGTCCCAAGCCATCCGAATAATGTTTGTTTGGGGCCACTGTGGGATTTCGGTGCCCACTGAGATCCAGCTTAAACTCCAGCGTTCTCACTGGGATCTGAAGCCGTGAAACCTGGTCTCTTGTTCTGATCCAAGTGCGAAGATTCTAACCGGCTGGCTGAAGACCTGGAACCTGAAGTTCAAGTTTGAGAAGATGGAGGCGTGAGGGATGGTGGTCTGGCACCACTTGCACCTGGAAGGGGAGTGGGCTCCTGGTTGCCGTGGGTGGAACTTCCAGCAGCCCAGCTCGTGTGGTTGTTGGCCAGGGATGCGTGGCAACGGGTCCCCAGTCCGGTCCTGAGGGGGCAGCTGAGTTAGGAGGCTCTTTGGCTGGCCTGCTTGGCTCAGGCGGTTCGCCAGCTGCATTTAGGAAGCCTGACTCGTTCTTCACATGCTGGTCACCTAGATCATCACGTCACGAGTTCGCACTACGTACTTAATCAGGTTACTGAATTAGCCCGTTTTCTGTATATACCCAATACAGTGAATCCTGAACTCACTACCACACTAAGCAACTAGGCAGTGATTTTGCAGTTGCTGAACCTTCAACTCGCCTGGTTAAGTATGTTCTGTGAACACAACCAGTGGGGGGGCACCACTGGGGACAGAAGCGAGTGCAAGATCCCTGCCCAAGGTGTTGAGGGCTCGAGTTGGGACCTCTCTGGATCTGAGTTGCTTTGCAATCACACGCTCACCCACATATAACCCCCTCCTGCTGATGGGCAGAAATAGCATGGAAAGCTGTGGCTTAGCAGTGAGTTGCTGGTCACAGAGGAATCCTGTTGGATGGTGGGATCCTGCAGAACAAAAGACAAGGGCAAGTAATTAGACCAGTTCCAAAATCTTGGAGGGGCACGGAACCCCTGGACGTAGACCCTCAGTACAAAAAGCATTTTGGGACCAGCTTCTGTTGGCATTCTTTTAAAGCAAAATCTGAGAAAGATTGAGGGGGTGAAGTCAATCTGCCGGACACTTGGGCCTGAGAGTGAAGGAAGATGGGAAAGCTCCTTTTTGCTTACTGAGCCAGCCTGGCTCCCTTCAGCTTAGCCAGCTTAGGCTCCTTCCGGTATGGTGCCAGCTGAGGAGGGGGGAAGTTGGAAGGAGCTCAGCTTGGACACAGGATGGTCCCTGAGCCCTCCTGCTCTCCAGGGTCTGTGCATTTGGGGAGGGAAGGCGGTGCTCCTTCCATCCCCTTCAAGGAGGAGCTTCAAGGAGACCCACCTCCACAGGTGAAGGGTGCGCCATGTTCTCCTCCTCTTTCCATCAGAAAGCTCGGGCTCTCCTTCTTGGCACTCCCCACTCTGCAGGATAGCCTAGGTCCTGTGTCAGGCACGGTTCTCAAAGGCAGGCCTAGCTAACCCGGTGTGGTGTGTCTGACTTTGCAGAGAAGTTGGATGAGATCTTGGCAGCAGCTGAGCCCTCGCTGAGAGCAGACATTGTAGAAGCAGATTCCCGGGCAGCCACCGTGAAGCAGCGACCAACCAGCCGGCGGATCACTCCTGCGGAGATCAGTGTGAGAGAGCTGGGGGAGTGTTGGGTTTGGGGCTGCACCCCGAAACTAAGTGGAGGAAGGTCAGAGACATCTGGGTGAGGCACGCCGGACCTGAGCCACTTCCTCTGCAGACAGGTTGATGCGGGTCAGACGACGGTGGCCATAGCTTGATTGAAGCTGCCTTTTGGCAACTGAAATGCTTGTCCTGATCAGAACGCAACACCCCTTCTAAATTTCCAGAGTACAAGCTGAGGCAGGCTGGCCACCGTACGCCATTCCTTCAGGTAGGGGGTGGGGGGCAGGCTCGTGACATTCCCGGCCAGCATGGCAGAAGGCCGAGTATGGTGGGAAGTCT
Source organism: Liasis olivaceus (assembly GCA_030867105.1). Lineage (NCBI taxonomy): Eukaryota > Metazoa > Chordata > Lepidosauria > Squamata > Pythonidae > Liasis > Liasis olivaceus. The sequence goes on from CM061355.1 coordinate 81,247,357, forward strand.
GGAGAGGGCCAGGTCAGGGAAGGCTGCATCCCATGGGCCTGTGAGAAACGTTCACAAGAACTCCTGAGGGCATCACAGTGATGGAAGAAGGTGAGCTACAGCAAGTCCTCTCAGAAGCCCCAGGAATCGGTCACGCAGTGCGATTAAGTGTCCCTGTAGGGTTTATCTCGCACGGGCGGGCCAGCCTGTTTGGGCCAGAGGGTTTCCAGGAGGAAAAGTCGTGCTCGTGAGACGCTGGAGAAAAGGGCCATTTCTCACGTCGGCGTCCCAGCTGGCCTTCCCCACCACACGTTTAACCTGGCCACTACCTTAACCCTTTTTTGAGTTTGCAGAGACCCCAGAATGGGGTGCTGGGTTTTTCACTGGGCAGGTCAAGCATGCTGTGCAGATGGCCACTGTGAACTGGTGGTCCACCCCTAAAGAATGCTGGTCTGAACTGGGATTCAGCTGCGTCAGTCCCAGGGATTCGGCCACCTCTGCCTTCCCAGCCCCGTCACCTTTGCGCCTTCTTGACCACGGCCGTCTTGTGCCTGCGGGGACAAGGGGGTGCACCCTTATCAGGCCAGGGCAGCTGAAGCAAGCAGGGCCTGACCACGCTGGACTAGAGGGAGGTCGAGGCTCTCTTGCGCCCTGCCCTGCCCTGCCCTGCCCAGGGTTGCTTCCAAGGGGAGGGAAGAGAAGCCGCCACGGCCTCCTCTCCCAGCCAGCGGAACTCTGCCTTGTCCCGTTTCTCTTCTAGTCCCTCTTCGAGCGGCAGGGGATGGCAGCGCATGCTGGGCCAGAGAAGCCCCACGTGTCCCTCCGCAAAGGCCTCCCGCGGACCAAATCCGTAGGTAGGTGTGGCGCTGTCTTTGTTTCCCGTGACGCAAGCGGCCCTTCGGGGGGGGCGGCCTCATCTTGGGCTTCCAGCAGTTCAGCGGTCCAAAAAGTCAAGATGGAGGCTTTGATAGAAGCCCACTCTACTCAGGGTTGGGATTCTTTAGAAGGGGGAGGGGCGTCTGTCGTGGCCACCTTCTTGACCCCTCCTATAAACGCCTCTGCCCGTTTCTCCAGAGGAAGCAGCGAGCAGCTTCCAGGAGATGGACCTGGTTGCCCGGAGGGAGTCCCCGACTTTGCCACCCCGGAACAGCGAGGCCCACGTTGGTTTGGCTGCTCGTAAAACAGCAGCGACGTGGAGCGTGAGGAACAAGCACGGCGGCCCTGTAGCCGAGATCACGTGCCGGGACGGGCTGGGTTGGCCCGCAGGTAGCCCTGGGAGCTGGCTCTCGAGCCAGCATCATCTGGGTTGCGCACAAGTGAAGTGCTTGTCCCTGGGAGATCTCCGCGAGTTGCAGACGCTGTTGTGGAAAGCCCATTTCCCTGGGCGGGGCCAGCTGAGAGACAAAGCCACCTTTCTGGCTGGGATAACAAGGGCGAGCAGTTATCAGGCAGGCGGCCTTAATTATGGGAACTCCAACCATTGTTTCCCGGTGAGACAGCCCTAATTGACAGATGCAAACAGGGCTGTTGCTGCCTGATCAAGCCCTTGCAAGGCAAGGGGGACATGCCACGGCTCCCACTCTGCCCTGGCTCTTGCCAAAATAAAACAGTCGCTCTGAATAGCGGCTTTGGGAACAATGTACAAATTAAAAGGATCCTGTGACTTCGAGCCAGGGCCCAGGGGTTTCTTCCAAGCGTGCAGATGATCCCAGAGAATAGGCCCGTCTGACTGCTGTTCACTGAGCTGCAAAACTGATTTGTGAGCAATGCCAAATATGAACTTGGTGGAAGGAGGGAATGAATGCGTCTGCCTGCTTACACCTCGCATAGCAGGACACCAGCAGAATGAGTGTCAAAAACATCAGCATCTGAAAGGATGCAAGAGAAAAATCTCTGGGAAATTTTCCTGCTGGAGCTTAAAATAATTCAGTGCTCTGGAATGAAAAGACCACCAAATCGGCCTGGTTTTCATAAAAGATTGCAGCAGGTGGAGAAGGAGATGAAGCAGTGAAAGGGTTCCAGCTGGAAGCAGAGCAGAAGAGGAGCCTGGCGGCCTGCAAACCTGTGGGGAGCACCGTGGGGCTTCTGGTGACATTCCCAAGGGCTGCCGCTGCATCATCTGTCGGTACCCAGAGCGGGGGCCACAGGGCCCTCCCACTGAGAAGAGATGCCAGCCGTTCTGCCTGCGAGACAACCTTCTGGGACAGGAGCAGCTGACAAAGGCAGCAACTCATGGCCAGAAGCTTCCGAGCAGGTTTTCCCTCTGCGCGATGCTGAAATCTGTTGGGGCCAAGCAGAGACCCAGGACCGCATCTCTCTCGTGGAGTCCTTCCAGGTGGGGCCAGCATTAGACTCTCCGCAGGCAGCTAACGGAACAAGCCGGTCCTGATGAGGAGCGCAGTGGGGCGGAGGGGGGCAGCCCCAGGAGATGAACACAGAACCAGTTGCTTTGGTTCTCAGGCTTTGGCCCGAGGGGTTGAGCCTGCTGCAGGCGATGATCCTGGCTTCGGTTTTAGGACTTAGCCCTGTTTCTCGCCTTGAAGTCCTTGGCTCCAGTGTCCTGCTAGACTTTTTTCAAGATGGTGACACGCCAGTAAGTAGCCCAAGGCCCCTGGTGTTGATGTCCTGGCTGGGCTGTGCAATGTGGGGGGATGCAGGCGGTTGGCACCACTGCTCCTTCCTTGTCCAGAGCGGCACCATCCCTCGGATTACTAGAGCAACGCGACAGATGGAACATCAGCTGCAGCACAAGTGGAGGAGCCCTCAGGAGAGAACATTCCTGTGCAGGACGAGGCCCATCTGGAGACCATTTGAATTCCTATCCTCCTACGGCGGAGGGAGCAAAGGGGGCGTCAGCCTGCTCGTCTTCTCCATCTCTGTCGTATCAACACAGAAGAAACTCGCATTGTTTTTTAGGTTTGTAAGCTGGGAGCAGCTCGCGCAGAGCTTTGCCAACCAAGTCAATCACATTTTCTTGACTTACACAGCAACGTTGGGGCAGGACTTAGGGGTGTAATCTTGGCACCATTTGCCCTGTTATTGTGGATTCCTTTTTTCCGTTTGTAGATTTGTCTAGGACACGTGTAGAGATGAGGGACACCAAATACCGAAAGACCCCTGCTGCTTCTGTCTGATTAAATCAGTCAGGAGTGGATAGGCCCTGCCCCGTGGTTAAGGGACAGTGCTTCCTTGTGGCAGGAATGTGTTCCCCCCAGCCTAAAGGAGGTAGTCATGAGACCTTTCCTGAAGAAGCCCACCCTAGATAAGACAATCTCTACGGTTCAGGCCAGACTTACACGTTCCATTTCTGCCTGTTCTAGGCCAAGCGTGCACATGGAGATAAGGCTGCAGAACTTAACTTAGAATTGCAAAGGGTTTACAAGCCAGCATGACAGTCACTGGGGCAGTTGCATGCGTGCTTCAGGAGGGTTTACAGGAAGAGAGAGCTTGCCTGCAACCAGTCTTAATTCAGTAGATCAGCAGTGCCGTCAGATGAAGGTCCAGGATTCAAGGCATTCACAGGAAAGATGTCGGTCAGTCCAGCTCAGAATGATAAAATTTCCAGATATATGGGATTCAAGGGTTGCGCATGTAGAGTCCAGGTTGAATCAGTTGTTCCCAGTGGAGAGGTGTAAGCTGGCGGTCAACCTGATATAGGTCCATGGCCATGTGAGAACCAATTAAAGCTGACGTTTCTCTTACCTGTTGAGGAAGCATACTGAATGCCTCTGTTCTGCTCTCTGGAGCGTACATGTCTGGGGACTGGGCAATTGCTCAGGATCAGGACCCTAATCATCCAACTGCTGGTACAGCTGTTCTAGATGATTGCCAGCAAATTCAGCCTCAGATACTTGATTGCTTGCTGACATTCACCCGGTGCATCTGGAGCAAGCCTATTGGCATCAGGATCCTCAGAATCAGAGGCAGGTGAAACAGCCAGGGCCTTGGGCTCTGGGGATAGCAACAATGGAAACGTTGAATCAGCTGGGGAGCATGGACATGGTCTGGGTCCTCCCACAAGCTCTGAAAGTGATGGCTTCCATTGACTATGCAGGGAGTCGTGGGCCTGGAGCCACTTGAGTCCCAAGACAACTGTAAGGTAGGGAGTGGAGGCCAGGCAGAATTCAGCCTGCTCTGTGGGATCCCTGAGCTGCGTCTGGAACTTTTCTGTTACCCAGGCCGTGGGACCAGACAGCGGAGTTTGCCCATTGATGGCCTCGATGACAAGGGGAGGCTGAATGCCATGCCTGGGCACCAGCAAACTTAACATCCATAAAGTTCACAGGGCTCCCTGAATCAAACATTGCCCAAGTGCAACATCCTGGCTTGCTGGGGATCCAAAGCACAGGGGTGACCTCCAGGTGCTTCAGCAGAGTACGGTGTGGCTGTTAGGCTTGGTGGACAGTTGAAGTGCCCTAGGCATCAGACCCCCATCAATGTTGGGACTTCTCAAGGGTTAGTAGACGTTGGATGCCGGTGACTTTCAGGGGCGCATTGGCTGGAGGTTCTACTGGAACAGGAGGTCTACCGGATGCGGGATCTTACCAGTGCTGGATCTGGCCCTTTGTTGTTCACTGCACAGGCAGAATTGAATAAGTGCCTGCAATGTCTCTGTGTGGTCAGTCCAGGCCTGTTTGTTCACTATTTTCTTGGACAGCTCCGCTTGGATCTGGCCAATGAGAGCCACTTTATTCCAAGCCCAATCCTGAGCCGGCAGCTGAGAGTCGCTCAGGGGTCAGCCACGGGATGTGCCTCTGCCACAAATTATCAGCTCACCCATCAGCTGTCTGAGCCCTAACTGGGTCTTTGAACAGGACTTGATGTTGTCTGCCAAATTTCTCCGTCACCCAGGAGAGGGCTCTAGTGCAACAGGAGAGGCGTGGCCCATCTCAGAGCAGAGCCCCAGGAGAGGCTTACCACGAATCCCACGCGACTCCCAGTGGTTCATCGGAAAGTCCTCGGGATGCCAGCTCACACACTTTACGCTGCACAAAAACGCAGGAAACTGAGCATTCCCTCAGACTTTCCCGGCACTGTGACGGGGTGTTTTTGGAGGAAGGGCTGCTGTTCAGCTGTTCGTTTTCTGCGTGTCTCTGCTCCCTTCGGTGGCTGAGGTGATGGAGGAGCCAGCCTCTCCTCCCTGGAGATCATTAGGCTGGACGCACACTGTTGTGTTCCAGGCCAAGCAAGCACACGGAGATGAAGTTGCAGGAGTTTACTTAGCATTGCAACAGGTTTACAGGCAGCAGCCAGCTGCACAGGTGCGTGTCCAGTCACATGTAAGCTTTGGCAGGGCTCACAGGAAGAGAGTTTGCCTGCAGCAAGACCAAGGGCGCGTCAGTAAATGAGTAGCACAGTCAGGTCATGCTCTGAAATTCAAGGTGTTGCAGGTAGGCCAACAGAGTGACCAGAGTTTCTGGATGCTCAGGTTCCAAGGCCTGAGTGTGCAGGGTTCAGGTTGGGTTGGCTGTTCCCGGTGGGGAAGTGCCAGTTGGCGGTCACTGGCAGCCACCCTGAAATAGGGCCCCCACTGGGTGGAACTGTTTAAGACCGACTCTGCTTTTGCCTGGCAAGGAGGCATGCCAGCACCCGCTCTCTGGAGCGTGTGGCATGTCTGAGGACTGAGCGGTTGCTCAGAATTGGGACCCTCATCGTTCGACTGCCGGCCCAGCGGTCCTGGATAATGGCAGTCGGCCTGAGGTGCTTGTTTGCTTGCTGATTCCTGGCATTCATCCAACACATTGGCATCAGAACCCTCTGAGTCAGAGGTGGACGGGAAATTGGTTGAGACGGTGGCAGACTCACAACTCCAGATGCATTTGAATGAAACTGATTATCTAGACCGCTTTCAGTTAAACAAGGTGGAAACCGGACCAGGAGATACAACCTAGCTCTTCTGGACCTCTCCATGACTTCCATCGCCATCCCCGTTAGCTATCTGGTAGGGTTGATTCCGGTCCTTCCTATAAGGCTGCGTCCAGAAGGGTCAGCCCTACAAAGAAATCAATGCCATGTAGTACTACTTTCATTGTAAGTAGTACTACTTTCATTGTAACAGCTCTAGTAACAGAATCTTACAAGTCTTAATGTGCTTCCCCCTCCCTGACTTTATCTTCGTGTGAACGAGGGAGGGGCTTGTCTGGAACGTTTTCTCACTCTTTCTTGGCCCGGGCTCAAGGCCCTCTTATCTAACCATTGTGTTGGTAGTGGTTCTTCCTCCTGTCCTTTAAGGCCATTTCCTATGCCCTCTACATCAATGTGGCGCGGGGGGGGCACTACTTAGGCTTTTGACCTAGGCTGTTCCACAAGCTTCCATCATGCCTTCCCATCCACGTGAAACCACCAGAGGAGGTCATTCAGAATTCCAGAGTGGGACGCCATTGGCATGTTGATGAACCCAGCTCTTCCTCCTCATCATTGAACTCCAAGGAAGCATTGATTACCCTTGAACATTGCCTGCATGCAGAATGAGAGTGAACAAGACAAAAGTGTGGTTGACATAGGAGGATTCAATCAAAAATGTATTTATGGTCCAAGACGAAACACAATAAAAGATCAGCATACAATACAATAACTGTAAAAAGAAATTTTATAATTGTGAGAAAATCCTAAAACAATTAGCAGCTAACAATTAATAGTACAAGGGAGGAACTAGACAGCTTCTAACATCTATAGCTATTGATAAGAATTTTGCAGCCTTCTTCAAGGTTTCCGAAGAGTGGTCACCCAGGAGAAGGATGACCTCGCTGCGACATCTGTCATCCCATTGAACGCCAGGGTTGATTCGGCTGATCTGTCTGGCTAGGCAGGTGTCCCCTTCCTCCCTCACCACTCCGTGCACATCCTTCCCGAAGCTGGAGAAGAAGATGACCATCCCAGGTAGAAGAAGTATATCAATCTTCAGTTGAGGATATACGATAACTGGATTCGCCTGCTAGAACCTCCAAACAAACTCATGGTCTATTTGTAGGAGAACGTAGGAGGATTCTGTTTGGGACAGGGTTACCCAGTTCATCTTTATTTATTCATTTGTTGATTTATAGTGACTAGGGGTGGGTTACACCATTAAAAGCGATATAAAAATCATAAGCAAAGCAGAAAAGAGATCCCAAAAGACATCTCTCCAACTCAACAGAGAAAATCGAGAGGCTCGATTTGAATGAAGGGAGACAAGGAGCCGCAGGAATCTCTGAAGGAGTGCTCTGCAGAAGGAGGCACAGCGACGGAGGCCCTGCATTCTGGGTTCCATCGGATGGCTCTGTTTGATCAATGAGGTCTGGCACATGCCAACGCTCTGATTGAACAGGACCGGCAAAAATGTTTCCCCTTAGAACTCTAGTCAAAGTACATAGCTCTCTTGCCTTCCATTTTTCCCAAAGTGGTCCCAAAACAACCTGTGAGGTACATTAGATGGGATCAAGAGCAACCAGCTTCACCAAAACAGCAGCTTCACCATCTGGGAGTGTGCCCTGGTCCTCGAATGTCACCAGATTCGCAGGTGATGTCTGCAGAAGGGAGGCCTTTTGTGCAATTATGCCTGCTGCATTACTTGCAACCCTTCCCCAGCTGGCTGGGTTTGGTGATGGCTGTCTGTGGCTTAGTCACCTCCCGTCCTCTCTATTGCAACGCCTCTACAAGGGGCTTTCCTTGAAGGTGTCCAGAAGTTGCAGTGGCCGACAGGTGCAAGGTATAGAGGTCCTACATTGCCTGTGGCCAGTGATGCCTGGGCACAGGATGCTGGCGCTGGCTTCGGGGCTGACTCTTGAACGGAGCCTCTCCGCCCCCCAGTAGGAACCTGTCTGGCCGCAAGCATCTATGGGAGAGGCTACTCTATAGGTGCTCTGCTGTCAGGTCTGGAAGATGGGCCTGCCTGGTGTGGAAGATGGGCTGCTGGGGACGGCCTCCCTCGGAAGCCCCCTGCCCCCAGCCTTTCCAGAATCCTTTTGCAGGCTCTAAATTGTAAAATGACCTTAATACATACATCATTGTCCATTTTCATCTGTGTTTTTAATTGTTTACGTGCTGCTTTCATTTTTAAATCCTGTTAGCTTTGTTGGGTGCCAAAGTAGAAAGACAGGGTAATTTGGTCCAACAGCCAAATTCTTACATGGGTAGAATCTAACGCTTTCCTGCAGCCCCCCACCCCCATTTTAATGACCAGCCTCATCGCCTGGTGACCATGCATGTATAGAAACCTTGTTTTGGTGGACTAATGGGGGGGGGGGCTCTGTTATTCCCCAGTCTGCTCTATGGAAGAGTCTGTCATTGCATTGTAGACTGCGCACATGACATAACTTACTCCATTCGTGTGGTGACAGAAGCAGCAGTGGGATTAGGTCCCCTGCGCATGAGGCCTCTTGCGCTGGTCAGTCAGATTCCCCATCTGGAGAGCTGTGTCCCAGCATGCCTTGCAAAGGCTGCTGCTGCACATGAGGATGCTCAGCACAGCGCAGCCTAGAAGACACGGCACAGCTGCACACGGTGCGTGCTTCACAGTGCCTTTGCACATTATGCTGCCCGGTACAAGAGGCCCAGCTGGCTTGGCCCTGCGTAGCGCTATAGTTTTTTAGATTGCAAAGGAATAAGAATTGCTGCTCACGGTGCTGAGTGTGCTTTGCAAGGGACACAGGAAAAATGATTCTCCATTTATTGGCCCTCACCCAGCCCCCTGGCGCTGGCGCCGGCCTGCTCGCTCGGCACCTTCCCAGTCAGGGGCCCTGGGCCTCGGTCTGCAGCCGTGTCCTTCCCCAGGCCATTTCCTGACTCGGGAATGCTGACCACCTGAGGGGAAGCTGCATGATGGAGACCCCAAAGCTTGCCTAGCCCCCTCCAGTTGCAGGCTTTGAAGTGCACCTTGCTGGCCAGTAAGATGGAGAGAGGCATGGTTCTGTCCCCCGGAGGAACTCCAACTTTCCTCTTCTGCTGCTTTGCAGGCGAAGACGAAAAGTTTGCGGCTTCCCTCATGGATGGAAAATTTCCCCGGAGTACATCGATGCAAGACACTGTCCGAGAGGGGCACGGCATCCCACCCCCCCCGCAGACTGCTCCTCCCCCTCCTCCCTCCCCCTACTACTTTGACACCGGCCCACCCCCCTCCTTCTCCCCACCCCCGCCCCCAGGAAGAGTCTACGACACCGTCCGGTCCAGCTTCAAGCCGGGCCTGGAGGCCAAGCTGCACGGGCTGTCCCCGGGGGTCAGCGCGGCCGAGATGTACGACCAGGCAAGAGCTTCCGTCCCCTACCCCGAACGGCAGAAGCGCGCCCGCTCCATGATCATCCTGCAGGACTCCTCCCATGTCCCCGTGGAGCCCACCGACATCCCCCGGCCAGGCCCCTCCGCCACCCCACCCGAGAAGCTGAAGAGGAAGGGCCGGGGGGCAGACAACCCTTACGCCAACATGGGCCAGTTCAACGTCAGTCTCTTTGCCCCCACCAAGCCACAGAGGAAGAAGAGCCCCCTAGTGAAGCAGCTGCAGGTGGAAGACGCGCAGGAGCGGGCGGCGCTCTCCATCGCGGGGGGCTTCCCCCGAGAGCCTTCCCCCACCCGGCGCAGCCACCGCCTGAGCGGAATGGAGTTCCCGTCCCCGCAGGTGGACGCCGCCAGCCTCCCCTTCGCCACTGCCGTTGCGGGGGCCATGAAGGACCGAGACCGCCGCCTCGATGAGAAGCGGAAATCCACTGTCTTCCTTTCAGTGGGGGCCATAGAAGGGAGCCCCCCCACCATAGACATGCCATCGCTGCAGCAATCCCGGTCCATCGACGAGCGCCTGCTGGGGAGCCGGGACGTTCTCCTGCCTTCCCCCGTCTCAGCTTTAAAGCCATTCCTCAGCGGTTCCTCTTCAACATTCATCCACCCACTTACAGGGAAACCCCTGGACCCCAACTCACCCCTGGCGCTGGCGCTGGCTGCGAGAGAACGAGCCCTTTCCACCCAGGTCTCCTCCAGAGTGCCCACCCCCATCCACAGCCCAGACTCGGACCGGGTGGCGCCCTTGTTTGTGGACATCCAAACCAAAGACCAAGAGAGGGGGGAACTCGAAGGCCGGGGGTCTCCTGCATATTCACCTGGAGCCAAGGCTGCCACTCCCAGCCCGCTGACCCCGACACAGAGCCCCTGGGGGATGCCCACAAGTGCAAGGAAAGAGGGTGAGGCACAACCTGAGACGCCTGTGAAAGAGGAGAAGAAGGCAGAGGACAAGAAGTCCATGATCCTCAGCATTGTGGACACGTCGCAGCAGAAGACAGCCGGCCTCATCATGGTGCATGCAACGAGCAACGGCCAAGACCTCGGCTTTGATGTGAAGGAGGAGAAGACTCCTGTCCCTGAGGCAGGCCCAGAGCCGGTGGAAGTGTCCATGGCGGAGGCTCAGCCTAGCCCGGTGGGGAAGGCTCCCGTCAGCCCAGCATTGGACAAGACTCTTGGACAAGGGAGTTCAGAGGAGGAAGCAGAGACGTATACGGTTACTCTGCCACCCGCTCAACTGTCCTCGAGTGATGAGGAGACCAGGGAGGAGCTGGCTAAGATTGGCCTGGTGCCTCCCCCTGACGAGTTTGCAAATGGGGTATTGGTCACCACCGCCGGCACACCTATCAGCCAACTGGCTACTCCAGCCATTGCCACGCCATCTGTACCAGCGGCAGCAGTCATACCTTCTACCACTGGTGGAACACCCTCAGGGAAGCCCTCTGATGCCCCCACCGCCCCAGAGTCTGCTGCAGACTCAGGAGTGGAAGAGGTGGACACCAGAAGTTCAAGTGACCATCACCTGGAGACCACAAGCACCATCTCCACCGTCTCCAGCATGTCCACGCTGTCCTCCGAAAGCGGAGAGCCCACCGACACCTACACTTCCTTTGCGGATGGACACACTTTTGTACTCGAGAAGCCGCCAGTGCCTCCAAAGCCGAAACTCAAGTCCCAGACCAGCAAGGGGCCGGTTACTTTCAGGGACCCACTTTTGAAGCAGTCCTCGGACAGCGAGCTCATCTCCCAGCAACACGCGGCCATTCTGGCTTCCGCCAGCGTTGGCCGGCCACGCTACCTCTTTCAGCGAAGGTCCAAGCTGTGGGGGGACCCCCTGGACAGCAGGCCCATCCACGGGGCTGAGGATGACAAACCAACTGTGATCAGCGAGCTGAGTTCCCGGCTGCAGCAGCTGAACAAGGACACGCGCTCCCTGGGGGAGGAACCTGCCGGTGGCGTGTTAGACCCTGGAAAGAAGCCTCCCGTGGTGGCAGCACGGTAAGACCCCAGGCAGCCGGGCAAGGAGGTGGCTGGCGAGCGGCCTCCTGCCCCGGTCACAAGGGCCTTCCGCCAGCGGCAGAAGCGCCTTTCTCAGCCTCTCCCCTCCTTGACCAGGCAGGCTGTGGCCCTGCGGGGGAAGCGTGACCAAACGAAGCTCTAAGGCTTGTCGCCATCAGGGTTCTGGGGGAGGCTCGGAAAGGACGCTCAGCACCCACCTGCTCCAACTTGTGCCTGCCTTTCTTTTTCCTGCTCACTCTAGAGGGGGTCCCCGCCAGCCCTTTGGTTCCATATTTGGTTTCAGTTTTTCTCTTTGTGCCCCAGGACCCACGGACATAACACCAAGCAGAGGTTTCATCATCCCCCCCCCGCGCGCACACACACGCGCGCACCCTGAGAAGTACTTCTGCTGCATACACATTTCTCCCATAACATCCCATTGAAATTGGGCCACTGCAGAGCATGGTCCCTGGCAGAAGAGGGAGGGAAACATGAGGCTGAGCTGCCAGATGTTAAAACGGGCTTTACCTTCTGCTGGAGAGGAAGCATCAAACACAGCGCTGGCCACAAGCACCTTCACATTTTGCACTGCAGTTGTGGGTGGCCGGTGCGTCCTGTTGTGGCTGTGCTGCCCTGCCCTGCCCTGCCTCAGAGGCATAAAACGTGGTCTTGTTTTCCTAGACGTTTCTTGTCCGTGTGCATTTCTGAGTTTAGGAAGGCAGGCAGGCAGGCAGGAAGGAAGGGTCTGCACTGAAGGGGAAAATTCCCCACGACCCGGTTGACAGGTGGAGACCACACAATCTGCTTGAACCAAGTTTATTGGAACAGCGCTGGGGACAGAATATAAGGTTCTGCCCACTTAAGGAGGGTTCAGACAATCTTTATGTAGTAGTATTATAAGTAAACTGACTGTTAAGGATGTCAAATGTCAATCTTATTTTTGATAACATGGGTTAGATTTTCTGCTTACAGTGAGAATACGCAGTAACGTGGAGATGGGCACGAGCCGGCTCTTGTGGTCAGTTACTTCCTAGATCCCATCTCAAAGTACAAGTGCTGATTAAGATAACTCACGAGCCAAGTGCCCAAGCAAGCTACTAGGGAGGCCTCCTTGAGTTCAGGGCCCCTGGTACTTTGAAGTCTTGGTTTGGTAGTATTCGCTTCACCCCTTCAGCTCCTGCCTGGCTGCACCTACCGTGCAGGTGCTCTGTGTGTGAAAGGGGGGGTCAGGATTCCCCAGATGAGGAGGGAGGGGCCTGAGCAGAGGCACACACCCAAGTGGAAGGGAGGGACTGTGGAACTTTCCACCCCAGAACATAAACCGCTGAAGAGGAAAAGTGCGTCATGCAAGGAAGCAGTAGAAAGATGAGGTTTGGGTTCCGTAGTCAGGGCGCTGCCTTGTTTAGAGACGTGGAAATCTTTCAAGCTGCTTTCTCTGGATTTTGCAGAGGCCCTTGAGATGCCGTTTTGCCTCCTAGTCAGGATCCACTTGAAGCGGGGCAGGAGCAGACAGGCCACCTGGGTCCTCCAGCCTTTCCTCCTCTTCGCTCAGTGAAAAAACTAGGAAAACTGGTGTGCTGCACATAATTAGACTTAACACATTTACATCTCTTCCCTCAAAGCTACCCCCAAATCCTTAAAAGTCTGCCCTGTCTCCTCCCATGACATCACTCTGCCAGGCCCTGTGGTCGCCAGAGACGTGCGTATGCATGTTGTAGGTGTATATAATTTTACAGCATGCGTCCCCTCCTGCAAAAATGGCTGCCTGCCTCTGCTATGCAACATCTCGCTTGAGGAGGAGTGACCAAAATTAAGTCTAGACAGTCAAATATGTGTGCGTGTGTGTGTGTGTGTATACACACGCGCACACATCCTGCCATTATAACAGTTGCAGTTACCACAAGATCTCTTCTATGAGTAACCGTAGAATCCAACAGGCCGCATGCGCAAGTCGGACTGTACTTTATTTTTTCCTCCAGTCTGCATCATGTTGGACTGATCTGGAATTTTATTTGCCAATACCCAGCTTTCCATTTTGCCTTGTTCAAAATCTCAGCGGAATTTTTCCTATTCTGAATAACTTGGATCACAACTGCAAACACAGTTGTCCCAGCAGATCCATCTTCCCCTCTCCTTCTTCTGCCAAATACACAAACAAGGAGATCAGCAGAGATCCCGGGACAGATCCTTAAGTTACCAACATGCTACCTCTGTTGTACTTCAGGAAACATAATCCATTTTACTGTGAATACGTGCCAACATTTGTTTCTCTGAGAAGGCATTTCTAGCTTGAAGCCAGAGCCCTCTGGCACCTTGGGGATTTAGGATCCCAAGTCCCCAGCCGGGTGCGGCCCTGGCAGTCCCCTCTGAGGGTTCTCCCAGAGCTGGGCTCAGGATCCGGGTGGCAGTGAGAGCAAGGGAGAAGATGCGGCCTTGGATTCCCCTCCTGGGGGCCGGAGCAGGTCTCTGCCTCGGAAGAGAAAGTCACAATATCTGGTACTCCTGGCATTGTCTCCTTGGATCAAAAGGCTTCGCCACCTTAACTCAACCTTGGAAAGTTCTAGAAGGAGACGGGTGACCTGTCGGTGGACCCTCTCCTTTTTCCAGCTCTGAAAGGGCTGCCCTGCTTTTGGGGAACACCCTTTCCTTTGAGACCCACGTTGCACTACATAGTGGGTTCTGTCTCCTGAGGTGCGCGCTTGGAAGGCAGCCCTGCTCTTCTCTGGGGATGGCCCAGCCCAGCCCAGCCCAGGGTTTCACCTGAGTCCAGGTCCACCTTCTTTTCCTCAGCTGATCCAGAAGTCAGTCTCCAGTTGGAGGGGTGGAGGGGGGAGGACTGAAAATAAGGATTTTATTGACTTAGTTCGTGTTTGGAAAACCCACAATTGTTTTGTATTCCTACAGATCTGAAAAAGAGGTTGAAGAGAAATAAGCCTTTTAAGCCTTTAGCTTCTAGGGTAAACCTTCCTCTTTCTATATATACTTGCTAAATAATTCTCAGTCAAAATTGTAATATTCTGGTATGAGCTTCCAACTATGGCAATTAACACCTTCGCATTTCCTTGTAGGCTTTGTTGCCACGGTCTTACACACCAAGAGGCTGGCAGGCCTGATCCCAAATGTGGGCAAATTGGGGGCAAATACAGCTCATAAAGGAGCATCTTCTGTACTCCCGGATGCCACGTAGTGGGAGTCTGGAGCGTTGCAGAACTGAAGGAGGCTCTTCTGGGATCGTGAAACTGTTTTTTGTCACGGAAGTCAGAGAGAGACGTGGCAGCACTAATTGTTCCGCTCTGACTCTTTGGCTGCATTAGAATTTTATTGGTGTAGCTTGCTGACAGCACATTCACCATGTATGTTGAGTCATTTGGTAGCGGGCCACATTCTTTATCATTGTGAGAAATTGCTGAAGTATCCGTAGACCTGATTTCCATTCCAGACAAATAATTTCTGTGCAAGATCACTGTACAACCACTAATGGTAACACCCCCCAAAAAAACTCTAGAAATCTCTAAGAATTAAACAAAGGGGTCGAGCTCAGTGGAAACACACTTTTCTTGCATGCGACAGGCCCCAGGTTCATGGAGTTGGAAGGGAACTTAGAGGTCACCTGGTCCAACCCCTGCCAACGCAGAATCCACTAGAACATCTCTGATAGACGGCTGAGTAGACTCCAATGAAGGCCTGGTGGCCTTCCTTGGGATAAAGCAGCTTCTTATTTCCAAATGAAGATCTAATTGACGTCCACTGTAATTGGAGTTTGAATTTGACCCTCTTGTCTCTGGTGACTTTGAAAAAGCAGGGGCATTTCCAGGCCCATTATGAAAAATGCATATCCCATCTGTGCGCTCAAGTGGGAATCCTTTTTAGTCCAGAAATACTGTTTGGGGTTGCCTTGTCCCCAGCATCCCATTGTGTCATACAGTCTTCTCTAGCCCAGTGCCCTCCATGGGTTGGGACTCACCGAATTCCCTGAGAATTCTCCATATTCCTGGCAGGTGGGTCTAGAGGAGAGTGGAACTCCGTAGCTCATAGAGGAAGTGGCTCGCAGTATTGAATGATGAGGCAAGGACCCTCTCTTTTCAAGTGTTGCCCCTCTCCATCCTTGGCATGGAGTTTATCTATCAATGATTTTTGTACCCCAGACGCCTCTGGCAGTGCCAGTGAAACACACCTCCTTGACCTTCTTCATTATGTACAAGACCAATACCCAAACATTTATGGCCCCCCTGCATGGGATAATTCATATTCTCAGAGAAAATTGGTATGCACTGCCTACAAGGATACAGGGGTAACAGGGCCATTGTGGGTAACAAGTCATGGCATGCGTTTATAATCTATCAGTCCCTGGCAGACTCACTTCATCCATCTGCTAACCCCTTACTAATCCTGGCTTGCTTGCCCCATTGGGGAGATTCACCGTGGGGCCTGGCCTTGGCTCCTGCATGTTCCTGGAGGGCAGTGGAGCGGGCGAGAGAGGTGGCTTTCATACATACTGTGCCCCTGAGAGATGGTTTCAGATTTTGAAGGAGAAGTCAGAAGCATTTTCTCTTCTGTGCCAGTCCAGCACTGGAAGCGACAAGTAAGGAAAGATAACGGTGTTTTTTTTGTTTTTTGTTTTCAGAAAAATGCTACTTGAGTTTACAGTAATGTAAAGCAATTTGCTTATACAACTTTGGCCCTGAGCCTGGCTTTCCGTAAAATCTCTTTGAAATAATTCCAGCACAAGGTTCAGAGATCTGGCAGCGGAATTTTGAAGTCATCTCATGAAAGGATCTGCATACAGGTGGTCCTTGCTTAAAGACCACTCGTTCAGCAACCGTTCAAACTTGCAAACGAGTAAAGTCAAGGGGGAAGCCAGCAGGAGGTCACAAATGGTGACCACGTGGCATCCTCGCTTAACGACCCACGGTGATTCACTTAACGATGGCAACCAGGACTGCCAGAATCGCTGTCGCTAAGCAGCATGGTCATGTGACTTCACACTTTATAACCGCATCACTTAGCGACAGCAAGTCCAGTCCAAATTGCTGTTCTTAACCAAGGACTACCTGTATAATACTACATGATGAACATAGTTCATTCATGTCACTTCTGAGGCACAGCTATGAGCAGAATCCTTATCTCCTTGTAGAATAAAGTTTCCTCCTCTACACAAGGCGATTGCAAGCATGGCATTCGTGGCCTGAATCACTGGGAAGCCTGATTTCCACTGCCATTGTCCCCAGCACAATGGTCATCCTGAAACCACATATTTCTAGATTATAGATTGCCTGGGAAGAAGTTGTTTTTCTACCCCCCTCCCCCAAGGTCCCTTACCGTGCTAGAGAATAAAGCCAAGTTCTATAGAGGAGCATCTGTAGACGTTGTGTTGCGGATGGGAGTCTGCGCTTGTTGTAAGGTGGCACTTGATAGATTAAGGCTGAAGGTCGTGGCTTTTATTTTTCAATCGCTCTTCCTCCCCTGCAGTGGGGCAGAATTCACCTGGCCCTTCTCCCTGTATGCTGGGTCGGGAAGAAGGTAGCCAAGAGCACCCACAAGAGGTGACTTCTCTTCCTCTGGATCCAAAGATGGATGCCATAGTAGGCGGGCAGTGGGGGTGTCAGGAAACTTCCTTGCTATTAGGAGAAAGTGCTGTGTGGTCCCGGAGGCATGATGTGGCCAGAGGCTGGGAGTTTTTCTTTTCCCTCCTCCGGGACCAGGTATTGCAGGCTCAGGCCTGAAGCAGGTGTGCTGGTGGTCCAGGTCACCTGCCTCTTGGCTTTCCCCGCTGGCCATGACATAGCCCAGCGTCCATGCTGTGCTCAGAGGGATTGGCTGAACGGCACCTTGAGTGGAGGGGTTTCTTGTGGGCTCCGTCCTGGGGCCATCTATGGATTAGTTGAGGGGACAAGTGAATTTCTGGGCCTAGTCCTCTGCTTAGAAGGCTTGCCGAGTTGGGCGGGCAGTGGCAGGGCAGGAGATCTAGGACCTTGGAAGTGGAGCAGTTCAATGGGCTGGCCTGGGGGCTTTGGAGAAGAGGGGAGGGTTTCTCTCAGGAAGGGCTTGGAAGGGCGTCCCAGAAGAAGATAGCCCTGCGGGGAACTTGGGCAGGCAGCGAAGACGCCTTGGCACAGTCTCCCCTCGTTCTGCTCTGGTTTTTCCTACTGGCATTTCTCATCACCTGCTGCCCTCCAGACATGCTTGTTTATTTACCTGTTGACTTATTTCCAGCATTTCTATATCACCTCAATACGTAACTCCAGCAGATCGCTATCAGATTATGTACGGCGTTCTGTAGTTCCCAAAGCATATAAAAGCTCTTTGGGCTAGAAAGCGTAGCTCATCGCAGCTAGAGAATATCAGGTTGAGGAAAGGTGCCTTCCAAAACCCTGCATGGTGGCCTCAAAGGTGCAGTGGGCTCTTCCTATCCAAATTGTGTCTTTTTGCACAGGAGGACAGGTCTGGTCTCCTGATGGACTTCACTTCTGCTCCTTGTAGTGTAAAGGTGATAGAAAATGCACTGGAGGTTCATGAACAGGAAAGGCTGATGAAGATGATTTCTGTTACTGCCCAGCATGGACTTCCAGTGGCCTTTAAGGGTCCTGCATCCTAGGTCTATAACAGGACCAGGTTCTGTTTGTTTTCTCAGAAGCAAATGCTACTGTGGTCAGTGAGGCTCATTCCTGGTCAGTGTGAACAGATTTGCTGTCCCACCAAAAGCAGAACAGGGTGTCCATTTCACCATGGACTTCCTTTTTTCTGAGTGGGCTGTTTGGAGGAAGAATTTTAGATCCGTTTATTTGACTCCTTCTGCAGAATGCCCACCAGCCAAGGGGAGACATGCAGCTCTAGGGCAGATGAGGGACAGGTGTGGGACCCACTGGCAAAGGTGCAGTGGGCAGCTCTCAGTGAGTCAGAGGGGATCCATTCAGAGGCGTTGAAAGGCCCTTCCGCTTTCTGCAGAGAGGCCACCTGCCGATGCTCTCTCTCACAGGCACACGTTCTCCACACAGGCTCTCCGGCTCCAACCACCAACTTTGCAAAGCGGGATGAGCCATCTTGCCCAGTTTGCACATTCTGGGGCACTCAGCAGGAGCCACAATGAACTAGGGTACCCTGCTCTCCTTTGGGCCCGCTCCCCACAAAGCCCATTCCCCTCCCTCCCTCTGCTCCCCGGCCCAGCCCCTCACCTCTAGCCTCCCTCCTTCCCTCCCTCCCTCTGCCTGGAGCGCCAAGGCTGCTTTGTCTCAGGCTTTGGCTGACGAACCCGCGTGGTTATGAGCGCCCAGCTCCTTGGGCAGACCTGGAATGTGACTCAGGATATTGAACTGACCGTGACTTTGGTGCCAATGGCCTGGAACCCTTGACCATCTTTGGCTCAGGGCAGGGCTGCTACACTGGGCTTCCGCTTGTATCCCTGGCCAGAGGGGGCTGGACAACCCCCTCAAGCAGGTGGACGATGCTCTCTCGGTGCAGCAGCTCTCCCAGCTGGCCAGCAGAAAGGGAGGGTGGTCTTCCAGCCCTGCTGGGCCGGAAGGCAGCCCCACTGCTGCTGCGGCGGCCACTCCCAGCACCTCCAGCGCCCCCCTTCTCCCTCCCCTTGCCAAGCCTGTCCCCGGCCAGCAGGACGTGCTTCTGGGCTGCAGGACTCCAGACCAGCTTGTGACAAAGTCTGTTCGTTCTTCTCAGTGTTGTTCCCGGCGCCTTGGACTGATGCTAACATCTTTCTCATTGCCTCTCTTCCTGCTCTCCCATCTGCATGTCTCCGCTGCTCTGTCTAGCACCGCCTCAGGCCTCAGGAGGGTGGGCGAGCTGTGTAAGTGAGCATGTTCTCATCTCATAGCAACCCCATGTCGGTCTTCTGTCCGTTCCTCTGTCCTGCCCCTCTTCCTGCTCCCACTGCTGCTTGCGTGTGTGCCATGGGCCGGCCGGCTGGGGACTGCAGGGAGGGGGAGGGCAGCGCTTGCAGTGCAGTGCAGTGTGGCTGTGCCCCTCCCCAGCCCACCCTGCCCAGCATGTCTGTATCTGTCTTGTGATGCTCTGTGCCCCGGAATTCCAGGAGGAGGTGCCCGTCTGCATTCTGAGTGATGCCAAGTGGGCCCCGGGATGGGTGAGGCCAGAGCCCCTTGGGAGGTACCCCTGCAAAGCTTTGCTTCCTGGAAAAACAAGAAGCGACAGGGTGGGTCACCCTGCCTCCAGGTCCCATCTGTAGGGACAGGTCCATCCTCCAACATAAAGACGGGCCCAGACAGGAAAGCTCCCTGCAACTGGAAACAGGATACAGCCTTGCCTCCAGAAGCCAAAGTCCAAAGCCTTTTTCTTTTCTTTTTTCCTTTTTTTTTGAATGGGCGGGAACTCTAAAGGGGTCTTGTGCCACTGAGGGTCCTGCTGCTCCATGCAACGCCCGGCACTTGTCTCTCGCCATGGAACAGCCCCAGGACCCATGATCCCAGGAGCCCCTTTCCCCTCGAGGTCATAATTAGGAGCAGGCGATCCCGCTGCCTCAGATTCTGATGCCCTTTTTGGGTACTAATCTTGTTCATCCAGAATCTTCTGGCAACCGGGCAAGCGTAGGGCCACCAGGAAGCCAGTGAGCTTGTCTTCCTAAAGTATCCTCTACAAGCCCAGCTGAGGTTGGGCCTGGTGGGTCTTGCTGCATATTATCAGTAAGGTAGACACTGCTCTGATGCCAGGTTGGTTGATTTCGGTTTCCACCCCGGTGCAGTTAGGCGTATTCATCAGAGTTCTGCCCTCTGGGAGGCCCCCAGCTCAGCCTACGTGCCACCCCCGTGGGGCTGGCTAAGCCGCTCCGACATGAACCACC
The DNA here is from genome assembly GCA_030867105.1 of Liasis olivaceus. Classification (NCBI taxonomy): domain Eukaryota; kingdom Metazoa; phylum Chordata; class Lepidosauria; order Squamata; family Pythonidae; genus Liasis; species Liasis olivaceus. The sequence continues at coordinate 81,267,383 of CM061355.1, forward strand.
CAGATCTCCTTTCGTTTTTAAACCTCGTTCATCCATTGTGAACATGAGCGTTGTCCTGTGTCAGCTCCATCTACTCATGTGTGATCTTGGAACAATGTTTTGTCTCTGCCCTCCTGCTCCACCCAGCGACTCCAGTGGAGCGAACTTGAGCTTGAACTGTGTCTTCTCATGCGCTGCTTCCTTCATCTTGCATTTCCAAACAGCCTAGCTGAGAAGAAGTTCTGACCTTGAGGAAACAAAGCCAGTGAGATGCTCATTACACCGCCACGGCCGGGTATTGCTTAGCTTTAGGCCGCCGAGTGCAAACTTTACACGAGCGCGAAGGTGAGATAGCATGGCCGTAACCAGGCAGGTTGGACGCTTTCCTGCGGAGCGGGCATTAGAGTTACTGGCAATCGCAATGTGCGGTCCGTCCCATCTTTGTGGAACGTGGCCCACACTGTGGACGAGAGCCACCCTTTAACCGTGTTCTGTATATGTATTCTCTGGAGCTGAGCTCCTTCTCCTAAACTACTGCACTGCCCACCTGGTGTCCACGCGTGATACTGCACTCAGCCACCGAAGCGATCCTCATCTTCCCCTCTTCTTCTTCTTGTTGAAGTACCTAGTCGCTGGGAAGAAATGCAGTGCAGGACTCGGGAGAATCCATTTTTGTTAACCATTCAGAGATAAATCTTGCTCCTGCAGCACAGCATCTCTTTCTGTTGCAAACTGAAAATGTTTAAAGCACAACCACGTTAAAGGTTCTCATGGATTTTTGTCTGTGTGGGAACGTAAAGCAAAGGATTACTCTTTAACATTTTAAATTTAATAGAGAAAGTGCCTAACGTTGCCCAGATTGTGCTCTTTTGTGAAATTTTCTCTAGAAAAAGCCAAATGGGAGGACTTCGGCAAAAGAACGGTGGTTTGAGAATTACACTTTCCATTCAGTGCTCATCTGTTTTGGACACAGGCAGGTGATATTTTCTACCTTTTCAAAAAAAAGAACGTTATTAAATTTCAACGAAGAATAAAATATAAGGAAACAGAAAAAAGGATTGAAAAAGAGAAAAGATCGGGAAAAGAACGAAATTTAAAGTGCAGAAAAGAAAAAGTAAAAAAAATAAATAACTTCCAACTTTCTTTGGTACAGGTATAAATGTATAATACATTCACTTCTTACTGTAATGTTTAAACTAATATAAAGTATTTCTATAACCATAAAGAATATCAATCATCAAAACCCAAAATTAAAGAAAGATTGAAAGAAAACATGGGACTTTATTTCTTTATATGACAACAGCAGCGAGACTCTTACATGCACAGAAAAGGAAGAACCCACAAACATCTGCAACTGAAGAACGACAGCGAAGTTAACGGAGGTGGAGGAGGCGGCGAAACTGACCGCTTGGGTTAAAGAAAAGACTTTGGCTGGCTTTGTTTCTACTTGGAAACACTTCTGGACTTTTTGCTTGAAACTGGAAGAAGGGAGGTGGTATTTCTAAACCAAAAAGCCCTTCAGGATTCTGCATTCAACTCAAGAAGATGTTCCTGAATTCTCCAGTCTGTCCTCTGCTGAAAGCCTTTCTCATCTTTTCACTGTCTGACCATCAACAGACAACAGAGAGAACCCCTTTCGAAACGGGCCGCCCATGGCAAGCTGTTCCATTTATAGCCAAGAGCTGTCTTTTATTTGGCACCTTCCAGATCGCTATGAGTTTGCTGCATTACAAAGCTGTCAGGAAGATTATGATCCTGGGGAGGAATCGTGCCAAGCCCCCACCTTCGTTGCTAAGGCCAACCCAAGAGTTATTTGGGGGTGAGCAGATACGAAGAAGCCATTATAGGTGCAAACTATTCTATAACCAAACTTCTCTTCGCCCTTCGTGATTGCTGTTATCCTTGCCTAGGTTGATTAGCCAAAACTCAGAGAGACTTTGCAGTGATTACCACGGGTCCTCTTTCAAGCAAGCCCCTGGCTCTTGGAAACGGCCTTTGTGGCCAAGTGGGGCAAGCACATCTCTGCCTGGCCAACCAAGGGTGGATCGGGCACTGATTCTGCAGAGCAGTCTCCAAAACGTGGTTGGTCTTAAGCCCACCCTTGTCCTGGCTCCCAAGCAGAGATTCAGGAATGGTTTTGTAAGGGATAGACCCAGCCCAGCTGCAAGCCACACACAGCTTAAGCCCACCCTTAAGCCCACCCGTGGTCTTAAGCCCACCCACAGAGATTCAGGAATGGTTTTGTAAGGGATAGACCCAGCCCAGCTGCAAGCCACACACAGCGGTCCATCCCGCATCTGCCGGCTAGCCAAATTCCGGAGCCTGGGCCACCTTCCTGCTCTTCTTCCTTCAGGGACAAGGACCTTCCTTGCCTGTGCAAGCAGTTAGGCCTGTCTTGACGATGTACATCAAAGGACTGCTGCACGGTGAAGCCGTTCTTTGCTCACTCATGGACCTGGATTGCTCTCCGTTGCGCAGCGAGAGAAAGCCAGCCAGTGCATCACTTCCTTGGGCGCTGGCCAGAGCAGCAAGCTCTTGGCGGGCCCTGAAATGTCTGCTGCAAGCCGAGGATCCTTTCCTGTTGAACGGTATCTGGCGCAGCTTCCTGAGGACCCTCCTCTCAAGAGAGCCATCGCTTCCTTTCCTGGCTTTCCCTGCATGTTGTAGAAGGGATGTATTTTTTAACATGCCTTCCCAGGCAGATGCGCACATGTTGTGATGCAAAGCCTGTGAAGCAGAGGCAGATCCCACTTAATCACTTGTGAGGAAGCACAATTGCCAGTTGTCTCCTATTGATGAAAGTGGACCAGTTCATTTCAGGTTTATGTGAAAAGTTATAGAGGCTGAAGATTTCCCTGCGCGACGCTCTGTCTTCTTGCTTGTGGACAAAGCTGGGCCACCCCCAGCTTCTGCTTGCAGCAGGAAAGGAATCGGGCAGAAGCCCCGGGCAGCTTCTCGGTGCCTTCCTGCATCATCCCAAACCAGTGGGCTCTTCTGCATTGTTGAACCTGCCGAGCCAGACAAGATGCAGCGAGCAAGCTGGCAGCCAGAAAACTCCTGGCCAGCCGATGGGGTCACACAGTGTCAAACCAGATGCGTTGGAGAGGCTCCCAAGCTCCCACTCTGGAAGGCCACAGTTGTCCTCTTCTCCCAGCAGCTGCCAGGAAGCTTGAGGCAGGCAAGACTAGGAAACCGAAGTCATGCAGACCAATGCTACTGTTATTATAAAGTTATAGTTACAGAATTTTGCAGGTCTGAAAGTGCTTTCCCCCTCCCTCCCTCTGTCTTCCTGAGAACGAGGGAGGGTCTTGTCCGAGACGCTTTCTCAGGTTACAGTTCTGGCCCAGACACCCGTTTCTTTTCTCTGACCGTGGTCCTGGTAGCGGCTCATCCTCTTGCCCCCCGAGGCCCTACATCAAGAGCGCATTTTGAAGACCGTGAAGGCCTCTCCTCTGTGACTGGCTCCTTTTATAAAGCTTTGAAAGTTGGAGGCCATCGTCACGTCTGAAGGTCACCTGCGGTCAAGAGGAAGCTGGTCGTGTGGAGAGCTTGGTGTCATTGCCCGGGCAAATTGCGCAGGAGTGACATAGGCCTGTTCGTCACAAAGAAGGGGGCAGGAGGTGCCCGCATCCACGCCCTCTGCACCCCAGTTTCTGAGAAGCTGCTGGGGGCCACTCCGTCTGGCCTCTTTGCCCAGGGCAGGCGAGCTGCGCAAAAGGACCTTTTTGTCCACAGCGCGTCACATGCTCAGACATCAGGGGCACATATCTGCTGACTTAATAAAGCCTCCGCCCAGGTCTTTCATCCGCATTCAAGGATCCTAACATACAAGGGTGTCCTTGGGCCTTGGGTTCCTTTTTCTGAGCTGTGGCGGCGGCTGTTCCTGTGTAAAGCAGGGGAGGGGCTTCCTGCCACCGGCTGGGCCTTTTTGTGTGCATCTTCTTAGGCGGTCCCCCGTCCACCCTCGGGCGGCGGTGCCGCCTCCGACCAGAGACAGGGCAGCTGGTTTCTCAGCATTCCCGGAGGAGCCGCCAAGAGGCTAGGCCCTTCGTAGGTCAACTCCAGAATTCAGACGTCCCCCAGGCGCCTTCCAGCCCTCTGTCCCCAGAAATGGGACAGGCCGCTAACCTTGCGCCCTTGTGCACTGGAGGCGTTTCTTCCTCATGGGCTCCCAGGGAGATGGCCCGGAAGCAGAGGGAGCCTCCCCTGGGCTCCGGCAAGGATCCTCCAACGCGGGCAGTGAGTAGCTGCCTCCTTGTTGAAAGGAAGGCCCGGAAGGCCGGAATCTCAAAGCTCGTCTCCGTGGTCAGCAAAAGCAGCAGGCGGAGCACGGTTTGCCCCCGATTCATTCCTCGTGTCCACCGTGCTGGAAGGGGGAGGCTAAGAGGAGGCCCGCTTGCCTTTGTGAGCAGCACTGAGCCGAAGCATTCCCCTCCCAGGGCCCCGTTTAAAAAAAAGAAAAGAAAAGTCACTTTCAGCCCCCTTTCGTTTTGCCCACGGAAGCATCGCACCTGCTCCCTCTCTCTGACCATCCTGGCCCCTCCGAGAGCTTTGCAATCTTCTCCTTGGTCAGCGCCCTCCCAGAGGGCAGGGGCTTTCCGGAGCTGATGTAAAATGGAAGCAAGAAACCGACTAGCCCTTCCCTCTAGACAGGCAACTACTTGCACACCTGTGGCACCATCTGCCCCAGGTTGAAAGCTGAGCCAGGGCGCCTTCCCCTCCCTCCATGCACCTGGCACTCCACAGGGGCAGATTTCTCCCTGCTCCCCCAACTCCCCCTCTCTTCCATCTCTGTTGCTGCGGGGACATGTTGTGGACTATGGGAACTGAGGACTGAGGAGGGTTAACGTTAGCTTTGGAAAGCCGGGGCAGTGATTACTGGGCAGGGTCAGCCGCTCAACCGGCCAGCAGTATGTCTGGGAGAGAAGGCGGTGCCCGCCAGAAGGACCCTTTGTTCAGGCAGAAGAAGAGCTCCCGAGGGGCTGGCAGGGGGACCTCCCCTGTGGGCACTGCAGCCTCTGTGGCCCTGCTGCCCTGCGGAGGTTGTGTGGGGTGTGTGTGCGCATGCACCTGTTCATGTCTGGGAACCTCTCTCACCACTGCTTTTGCGTCTCTCTCTCTCTCTCTCTCTCTCTCTCTCTGTCTTCACAGACTTTTCAGTAGTTTAGGAGAACTAAGCACCATTTCCCAGCGCAGCTCTGGCACCACCTACACCGTGCGTCCTGGCAGCCGCTACCCTGTGACCCGCCGCACTCCCAGTCCGGTAAAGCCTGCCCTGGATAGGACAGACCCGCTGAGCACCGTGCGGCCCTACGGGCTCACCCCGCCCACCATCCTCAAATCTTCCAGCCTTTCCATCCCACACGAACCTAAGGAGGTGCGCTTCGTTGTGCGCAGCGTCAGTGCCCGGAGCCGCTCCCCGTCCCCGTCCCCTTCCCCGGGCCCCCCCCTGCATACCCTCCACCCCCCTCGGCCCTTCATGCAGAAGCCCCTCCAGCTCTGGAACAAATACGACGTGGGGGACTGGCTGGAGAGCATTAACCTGGTGGAGCACCGAGACAAGTTTGAGGACAATGAAATCGAGGGCACCCACCTGCCCGCCCTGACCAAGGAGGACTTTGTGGAGCTGGGGGTGACGCGGGTGGGGCACCGCATGAACATTGAGCGAGCACTCAAGCAGCTGGCAGACAGCTGACCATCCCGGCAGCCCGGGCTCCTCTCCCGGGGCCACGTCACTCAGGCGCAGGCAGGGCATTTCTGCTAGGCCAGTAGGCAGGAACCCACCGGACCTCTTCCCGTCCTGCTCGGACTGCTGCACTGAAGGGTGGGGGCCAGCAGGTGGGCGGGCACCTCCTCTCTCCCGACCCACAGGTCCCCAGCCACCCTGGCGCAGAGCCTGACGCCTTGGGAACAGGCACGGGGCACAGAAGCTCGCCCCCTCGCCTGCTCTGCGCCCTTCCCCAAGAGAGTCACTGCGGGACAGGCGGTTCCGGGGAAGGAGAGGTGCTCCCTCTTGGAGAACACTTCGGTAGCACGTCCTGCCTGTGTGGAGCACCCGGCATTGGCCCAGAGGGGAGGTGGGAGGGGTGAGGCATTGAGAGGGAGGGGGCCGCTGTGCTGGGGTTGCAAGGCTCCAGCCTGGGCCTTAACGGACAGTATTTACTTTGTGGTGCTGCGGTTGCTTGCGTCGCATTTGTCCTTCAGAAGGCCAGATACTGACCGACGGGGGCATCTTGGGGAAGGGGCCGCAGGGAGCCTTGCTTTCACCCAAGCAACTGCTGCCGGAGGAATTCTCCCTGTGAAGGTCAGCAGATGCTCCTGAGAGAGGCCGCGGAGCAGGTCGGGGGTCCGGAGAGGGGAACGCTGGTCAGCAGGGCTCCCACCCATCCCGGTTCCTTCCCCCCGGCCCCGGCCCTGCCCAAGGACCACGGCAGGGCCAGCCGGGAAGACGAGAAGACAGTGTGCCTGGTGCGAGACAAAGAGACCCCCTCACACGGAGAGCAGGCCCTGCCTCGCGGAGAACTGCGTTCCTTCGCCCCAGCGGGCGGGCGGGCGGGAATGATGTCGCATGGATCGAAGCATGCTTGGGGCGTAAAGGGGAGGCGACGGGCGGGTCCGGCAGCTTCTGCTTTGCCAGCCTTCACGGGGGAGGGGGGAGGTCTCGTTTGGCTCTGGGGGTGCGGGACACATTGAAGGGGTCTCTGATCTCTCTGCATTTCTGTAGGTTTGGTGATCCAAACGAGAGGATGCCCAACAGCAGGATCCCACCCCCACTCTGTCCTAGTCACTCATTTTTGCATCTTTTTAATCAGCTATATATTTGAAAAGGAAAAAAGAACAAATATCTATATATCTATATCTATAGCCACCTTGTTTTGTTATGGTTTACTAAAGCTCTATCTTGCTGGGGGGAGGAGGGGGCCTCGTGGCTCCTTCCTGCAATGCTTGTGGGAGTTTTTAGTGACTGAACGAATGTGAAAAAAGAGAGAATCTTTTTAAAGTTCCTTTTAGATGTTCTGAATTTTAAAGATTTGGGGAGAAACAAGAAGGCAACATTGCACTTGCTTCTGGGGACGCGTAAAGTCTTCCATTCTTGCTGGACAGGCCCTGACCGGAGGCAGTTGCTTCACACACACACACACACACACACACAATTGTTTTTCCCATGCTCGAGCCCCTTCTCCTGCTTCCCTGGAGGTGGGGTGGGGGGTAGGAACAGAACGAAGCAGATGGGGAGGAACCCCAAGTCCTCAGCCTTTCCTTTGCCCCCTTAGTGCCATGGGACCCCAGCCGCAAGGGGAGCAGAACCCCAAGGCAGAGCTGCTGTGCCAGAAAACCGTGGAGGATGGAGAAAGAAGGCCTTGCCACTTTGCAGAACCCACCATGCCCAGGTCCTGGGGGAGGACAGCAGCCCGGAGGAGCTCCCAGCTTGCCCGATGGCATAAATAGCCGAGAGCCGGTCTCTGGTCCTGGCGACAGGCCTCTAGGGAGGGCGCCTGGTCTGTGCCCCTCCTGTGCTCATCCTACCCCTTACCCTGGGCTGGCTCCTTGGCCCCAGACCTGCACTCTAGGGACTTCTCAAGGGGGTTCGCTCCCTGTGGCCCTGGCCTGGAATCAAGAGGGGCCTGGTGGCGCCTTTTAAGATGAGCCCGTTTTTATTTTAAGGCATATCCTTTCGTGGGCACAAAAGCTTGTGCCTTAAAATAGGAGCTGATCCAAAGGTGCTCCTGGCTCTTCCTGACTTGGGGCTATCCAGAACCAGAACGGCTCTTTTCCTGCGACACCCAGCCTAGAAGTAACTGCCCAGTCGCGCCAGAGCAGAGAGCCTCGGGGGGGGGGGGGGCTGAGCCAGCTGAGCTGCTGTGGGCCAGCCTGCTGTGCTTGGAAGGGGCCCCGCCGCCCTCTTTGCCTCCCTTGTGGCCGCGCCCCTCCTGCCCCAGCCGGCTTCCCGATCTGGGACTCTGGAGAGGCTGCGGGAAAGAGTGGGGCGCCCATGAGGGCCACGGCCGGCAAAGGCGCCGTCGGCTCTTGACCCTCTGGCGGTGCTGAGCCTCGAGGCACCACCCGGCTGGTCTCTGCTCCCTCCTCGGCACCAGCGGCCCGGCTCATGAGTGTGCGGGCTGGGGCAGCGGTGGCCCCGCAGCCCAGTGTCTTTGCAATGGCGCTGAACCTTCTGGTGCTAGAGGGAAGGGGGGGGGACCCTCGCTAGCCCTCACTCATCTCTGACCTTTCCCAGCTTATTTTCCATTTTTACAAATCGCGGCCAACAGCAACCTGCTTCTTGCCAAAGGCTCTACCAAATTTCTGTTCAGTAGACAGGGGGAGGCTGGCGAGCGCATGGTCTCTTCCCCCGGGGGCGGCCAGCCTAAAGGCCCAACGAAAGCTGGGTAGGGAATGGGCGGGGTGGGGCTGGGCCCCTCTCTTCTCCCTGCAAGGAGCTCAGCAGGTCTTTGCAGCTCTCGGTCTGCTGGGAAGCCCAGGAGCTCTTGCTAAGCCAGGGGCTCCCAGATTGACCGCAGTGCCCAGGGACCATCGGGCCATTTCTGCAGCTTCCCACCCACACACACCCCCCACCAAGGAATTGATCCTCCCAGGGCAGTGCGAGTGGGGAATACAAGGCCCATCTCCTCCCTCTCTCTGCACAGGCACTCCCCATTGGTGGCATTACCCAATTTTAAATTTCACAGTAACAGGAGGATGAGGAAAGAAACCAAATTCCAAAATTTCAGGGCTTCTGAAAAAACTAAGAAGCCCCCACATTCCGTGGCACATACCAAAATGTGTACTTCTTTTTCCCCTCCATATGAAAAACTTGTTTTGGTTAAGCAGGGCGTGTCCCGCATCTGGTGCTCTCCCACTGTGTTCGGCTGCGGCTCCCCTCACTCCCAGCCGGCGGGGTGCAGTGGGGCGCTTCCTGAGACCACCTCTCAGAAGGCACCAGCCCCGCAGCCCCCCAGCCCTCGATGCGGAGCCCTCGGCTCGTTCTCCAGAATGCGGTTTGCCTTGCCAGGAAAGGTGCGGGGAGCCCCGGGAGGCCTCCCCGGCCTCTGACATGGCCTCCAGGCTCCTGCGGGGCCTCCGCTCTCCTGCGTTGGGCAGCCTCGCCGTCCCCAGACTTAGTGGAGCCCGGGGGGGATGCACGTTCGCCCCAGGGTGCCTTGTGGCCCTGCACAACTAACTCCGATGTGGGACAAGCTGCCTTTCTTTTAGGGTGGCTCCCTGCGCCCCAGCCCCGCATACAGGTCCTCCCCATCAGGACAGCATCTCACGTGGGGAGGGGGCTGTGTAGTCCACGAAAGCAGATGCCTTAGAAAGGAGATAAAAGCACTAAAGGCTGGCTCTTTTTTGCTGCCAGAGACAAGGGAGATCAAACCGTGGGACCCATCATACCCTCCCTCAAAAATTCAGCAAATCCCACCACCCTGATTTCAAAACGTTTCCCAAGTCTTCAGAAGGAGAATGCCTCTGCCTTTCTCCAGAGTGAGGGGCTCTCCCCTGGGATGTGGCCCACCTCAGCTTCCAGGCTCTCGGAGGCCCAAATGGGAACCTCACACATGCACCCCGGTTCTTCTGGAGCTGCCACACATCAGCTCGTCAAGGGTGGCGTGCAAGGCAGTGAGCGAGGGTGCCGGCCTTCGAGCCAGCCCCCAAAATGGCTCCTTGCAGCTCCCAGCCTGCCCCCCCTTCCGTCCACCCGCCAGGGAAGTCCACCGTCCGTCAGGCCGGCTAAGTTACGTGCCCAAGCGCGGCAGGCGCTTCCTCTGGTCCACGCCTCGTGGATTCAGCGTCTCCGTCCCTTTTGCAGCTGTTTCTGGGACAAGAGGAGACCACGTCTGCCCGCCCTCCCGCCTGCCCGGCCTCCTCCCTGTGGAGGCCTGAAGACTGCAGACCCTCCCCTCGTCTGCAGGAAGTTCATTTCGGGACTGGGGAAGCCGGACACCACCACCTTCTCGGGGAAGCCTCCTCTCCCCGGTGCTGTGTTCCCCCAGCAGGCTGAAGAGCAGCAGGGAGACGTCTCTGCTGTCCTGCCAATCAAGAAGGCCAGTGTAGCCCCCCACTCCCGTGGGGGCCACGCAGCTTCTCCTGCTAAGCAGCTGCAGCCGTACCTGTGTTTGCAAACACTGCGTGACGCCCCCAGTGCGTACCGGCGGCCTCGGGCTGACCGGCACGGGGCCACCACGGCTAAGTCCCGATCAGGCATAGCACGAGGGAAAGCGAAGCCCGGCCAAGTCCTGTCGCGTGGCCGGCGCCTGATGTTGAAACGACCCCTTGGTCCCCTTTCCAAAATCTGTCAGTGCTGGGCCAGAAAGAGCCGAGCACGACCTGTGACCCCAGCCCTCAAACTCCAGGCTTTTGCAAGGAACCGTTTGAGCCCCTTCCTGCCGAAGCAGAACTCCTCCTTCCTCCCTTCCTTCCCCCCACAGCCCCGCCACCTCCAAATAAAGGCCAGTGGTAGAAATAAATGCAAAAGCTCAGCCCGCCCCATTCTCAAGCCCAAACCTCCTCTTCGGAGGCCTCCATAAGCTTCAGGAGGTCTGTTTACTGTGCGGTGAGGCCTCCTAACCCGAATGGAGACAGGTGTGCTGGGGGGGTTGGTGGGGGTGGGAAGTTGCTGCAGAACAACATCCTGGTGGAAATGCAGCAGTGCATTTCTAATTGCTCCAGGGGAGCTCATCCCCTTCTTCACAGGCCCCTCTTCTTCCAGACGACGGCTCTGTCCATGCAGGGTGTTCGGGTCGGGGCACACTGTGCCACCTCTGGGTTCCCCGGGTTTGTCTTTCTGCGTGCAAGCTCAGCCCCCACTTGCAGAACGCGTTACGAGCGTCTGTTCACAAACCGAGGGCACAGATCGATTCTTTTCCACTGCAAAGTCACCTGAGCAAACAGCACGCTGGTGTGCAGAAGTCCCCGCAGAGAAGGGTCAAAACCGTCGAGATGGCCATGCAACCGAGAGGGAAGCACAGGGCGCGTAAAGAACAGGCCGAGCTTTGATTGCACCATCCCAGCTGCCACCTCGACTCTTTTGACCCTAACCTGAGGACTCCCTTGCTGGCGTGGAAAGCGAGGATTCGAAGCCCGACATGCTCGGGGGCACCAGGTTGGGAGACACTGTCCTGCAGTGAAAAATGCCCAATATTTCCATGTGCCTGGCAGAGTGAGCCAACCTCTTCGACCCCGTTTCTTCCAAAATAACAAAAATAGCCACAGTTGATGTCCTACTGCCCAGTGGGGGGTCTGTGGCAGCCGAGTACCTTCCCAGTCACCCCCTGAACAGGAAGTTGGCCAAGCGCGCGTGCACGCGCACCCCAGCAGGAGGCAGGAAACCAGCGGAAAAGGTCACAGATCGCTGCTTTGATAGGGCACCTTGATATAGAAATACAAATTCAAAAAATTAGCCAGGCAGAGCAGGGAAAGGGGCTGGGTCTGGCCTCTGCCAGAGGAGGAGAAGCAGCCACAGGTTGAGAGCACGTTCTGATTTCCAAAGGGAACCATGGTTTGTCCACAGAAAACCCATGGCTTCCTCTTGGTTCAGCTCTGGGCTTTGCAAGGGACCAGGGGACACAGCCCCGTCCCCCGCAAGGGCCAGCTGGAGGAGGAAGGGGGAGAGGAGGGAGCAAGGCCGCTCGCTGCTGGCTGACCAGCTTTGCGGAACATGCTGCGCTCCTCCCCTGGCCGCAGCGTCCCGGACTCGGGTGCGAGTCGCGTCCCGCCTGGCAGGCTTCATCAAGGGCGCCCCTCATCTGCTTCTGCCTTTGCTTTCCCAGCTGCCGGGAGAGGCTTGGTTATGGCTTGCTTCCCTTCATGCTGCGCACTAAACTGTCTGCCTGCTAGAAGGAGCCGCCTGCGGCTCTGCAAATGCCCGGGTCGGCCTCCGTGGCCCTTGGCGTCGAGGCAGCCGGTGCTCCCTGGCATTTGGCTTCCGGCTGGAGCGAAGCACGCCACTTTGCATGCGCCAGCTTGCACTTTCCTGGTTTGGACTGCACCCTCCTCCACCCCGGGGACGGGGCCCGCCTGCCTGTCCCCAAGGCCTTCCGAGCAAGCCTGTTCCTCCATTCCCCAAAGCCGTGCCAGAGAAGGCCAGCAGGGCTCCCGGGAGGGCAGCTCAGCAGAGGGGTCCTTCTGAGAGCCCACCCGGGTGGGCAGCCTCAGCTGCCCCGGAGCTACTGTGATTTTTCATGGCCTCTCGGTGACTTCTGTTACCTCCTTGATAAAGCTGGGTCACAAGGTTTTGCTTTGGGATTTTTTTAAGGTTGCTGGTTTTTATTTGGGGTCTTGATCCAGCCCGCTGGTTCCTCCACCGAGAGACTTCCGTTGCCTCTCCAGACTTTTGCAACAGGCAGGAACACGCCCTCCGCAGCCTCTTCTCGACAGCGAGAAGCTCCTGCCGCTGCTGCCTGTCGGGGGCCAGAAACAGAGCAGGGTTTCCACTCCTGGGTCCCAGGACACAAACGCACACGGACGAGGCCCGTGGCCTCACGCCCTGTCTGTCACCCACCCCCCACCCCCCACTCTGCTGCTGTCCCCCTTGGTTTGGTTGAAGGTTCATTAATTGACAGGGTCCGTTTGACGTCACCCTTATTTTATAAAGATTTCCTGAGGAATTTCTCCTTCTGCAGAGTAAGGGAGGCCTGACTCGCTCACCTCCCTACCCCGATGTTGTGATACGCCCCCCCACACACAGAGATCTATGTTTCTTATTATTATTATGATTATTATTATTATTATTATTATTATTATGTAATAAATTTATAAGAAATCACTTGGCTCTTCCTTGGTTATTTGCTCTGTCGAGAGGTGAGGTTCAATCCTATGTCCATTCCTTGCCCTGCACAGGTACGGTTTAAATGCACCTGTAAGTCTGGCACGTGGGGGGCCAACGCCAGGGTGCTCGATAGCAGGTTGGGCATTGGCGCTCGCCTTAATATCTTGGCACACTTTGGCCCGTGTTCCGAGTATCATAAAAGTAAAACGTCCCGTCCACGCCTGTGTCCTGCGAGGCACGCTGGCTTAACGTTGGCAGAAGGAAGTTGAGCCCAAGAGAGGTTTCGGCTTTCCGGCCATCTTGGATCATTCAGGAGCTCTGTGACCAGCCCGTTCAATGGACCGGGCATGTCGTACAGAGAAGAGAGGACGGAACCGCTGAATCACGACAGCTGTGCTGCTGGGAGGGGAGACGGGAGGCAAACACAGTGAGCAGCTCCATTAGGGAGAATCACACTAGTTGCACCGGGAGCCTTTCCCCAGATCTATGTAACCGCAGCACGAACATGCCCCGGCTACCTCGTTCTTCTGCCATGTCCTCATGATGTTCCCTCCTTATCCCCAACCCAGGCCTGAGGCACCTTTGGCATCTTCTCCCTTATACAGGCAAAGGCTGCTGCGGTTCTGCCATGGGTGGACCAAACAGGTACCCATTGGCCACTTTTGGCTATTGTGGACCGGCTACTGCCCCTCTGGCCCCTGGACACTGTCTTCCAAAGGCCATCAGCTTTGGGCACCAGGAAAGTCCAATTCTTCCATGCAGGCCTCTCCACCTGGGCAAGGGGCTGCAGGATGAAATGGGAAAAACAGAAACCTTTCTGTTGCCGCAGGACACAATTCACCCCACACCTATCGGCTATTTTTAAGTTGCCTTTGAACATGGACTCGGTGGTCTTTGGCAGTAAACCCAGCCCCCAAAGGAGCTCTGGTTTGGTGCGAGCATCTTTTGTATCTGGATTCCAAAGGAGCTGGGCAGTCAGTTGATCTCAGCGGATCATTGGGCTTCCTTTGGACTCTGGTTTAGCCCCAAAATAGCAGGCTGAGTGAGTTTTGAGAGATCACTCGAGCCATCTGTCAAAACCAGCCCCTTATAAGGAGAGTGACTGGGGATATTTTCCCACCCATTAAAGCATTTGGTGGGAGAGCAGGGAAACTAAGCCAGCAGAACCCACCTATCCTCATCCTTAAGATGCCACCTTAAGCAAAGGAAGCACCATTTGCCAGCACTGTGCAAGTCAACGTTCACGCTGGTAACATTTTCGGCTGATTCAAGGGCTGGTGTAGGCACCTTAGCATGGCTCTCAGGAAGAGTCCATAGATTCAGGGACCACGTTTACATGACTGTTCAGCCAGACTCAGTAAACCCCAACACTGCATTTACATCAATGGCTATGCTTGGGCTGAGTTCGTTTTTTTGGTGGCTGTCATGCGAAGCCAGCACTTTCGGTTCACTGTATGATATGAAGCAGGAAACGGACTCATTCGGCAACAACTTAGACAGGGTGGGCCAGCCCAGCCAAAAGGTTTCATCGCCCACAGGGCATAGGAGCTTTTCTTCCCACGGCCTCCAGTAGGGAAGGGACCACAGCGCGGAGCTGCCTTCGCGCAGCACAGCGCTGTCGCCTGACCATCGCCACACTGCAGGCAGCCCTGCAAGCTGGAAATAAGCCTGGGGCTGGCCCCGCTTCGGGGGCTTAGGCACCAGCCCCACAGATCCCCTGCGACTGTGCGGTGCTGTAGACTTCCTATACCTTGACTCCCTTGAGACATCATCATTGGTCACACCTGGCTATGGAGGGCATTCATTCTGGCCCTCCACGACCTCTCAGCGTTTTCAGTGTCATTGGCCATGGTATCTCTGGGCCAGGTTGCGGGGAGGGGTGGGGGAGGATGTTGGCTGTTCTCCTCCTTCCTCTGGGATTGGTTCCAGTTACTGTTGGTGGGAGGGGAACAGCCTTAAACCCCTGGCTTGCGGGGTGCCCTAGGGCTCCCATCGTTCCCCATGTTTGTTTAGCATCTACATGAAACCACTGGGGAGGCCATTAATCGGTACATAACGAAGCATCATCAGTACGCTGATGAATTCAATTGTACATCACCGCCCCAGGCCAAATGTTGCTGTCAAGTTGTCTCAGTGTCTAGGGCCGTGGGGGTCTGGATGGGGAGAAACACGTTTGACTCTATCCCAGGAAAACTATGGGGCTATGGCTTTTGGTGCCCGTGGATCCCAAAACTAGACATTTTCCAATGTTGTTTTGAGGAGGAGGTTGATCCCTGCTCAGAACCGGTGCAGTTTGGGATCTTCTTGGACTTACAGCTCCGGCTCAAGAAGAACGTAATAGCTGCGGCCAGAAGTCTTGCACGACTCCAACCGGTGCACCAATTGCACTTGTTCCTGGACTGGGAGTCTCTGCTTGCAGCCACTCCCCCTCAGGCGCTTCCAGGGTGGATTACTGTAGCACGCTGTACAGGGGGCTGTCCCCGAAGACTATTGGGAAGACGCAGATGATGCAGGATGCAGCAGCGTGGTTAGTCACTTTGCAAGCGTGTTGGCTCCGGGTGCAATTCAAGGTGCTGGTTATCACTTACACAGCCCTACGGGGCATGGAACCAGGTTATTTGTGGAACTGCTGATTTCTGGCTGTAACATCACATCCCACACAGCCTTCTAGGATGCCATGTTCCAGGTCCCCTCTGAGTGAGTGTGATCCTGTTGGACCTAAGAAGCATGCCTTTTCCACACCTCTGGAATAATCTCCCCCCCGAGATTTGACTGGCCTAACCCACTGGCCTCCTGCAAAGGATTTAAACCCTGTGTTTCCTCCGGACATTTGGGCTGGGATGTTAGACATGCCTATCTTGGGGACGGACGATGGCTGGAATGTATGTGTGCTTTCTAGTTTCGTTCATGATTGCTTATAATGTTTTGTTCACCACCCAAAGTCACTCTGGCAAACTGGGGGCCGTCTCGGTTGATCTAAATAAATAAATACCATAGGCTGGAACAGCCTTCCACAGGTTAGCAAATCCAGGCAAGCACCATTTGTCACAAAGAGGGCTGGAGCATAACGGCACGTGAGAATCGCTGGGACCTTGCCAAGGACCCAGCTGACCGGTGAGCCTGGGACCTGCTCCCCCGTCTCGCTGACATCGCCCCCAGCATCTGAGCCGGGCCATTTTGTCGCTCCTGGAGAGAAGCTTCCTGGGCCGGGACCCAGAGCAGAAGGCCCTCCTGACTGAACCCGGCAGGAGGACAGCAGAGGACAATTGCGGGCAAGGGTTCCCCAGCAGCCGCCAGCCATGGGGCCACTGGCCGCCCAGCCACCTCCCGGGCCACGCGGGTGTGCACGCAGGCGCTCACCAGAGCTGCCCAGAACTTCACAATCACACAGGCACATGGTGACACCAAGCATATATTTTATTGAAAGTCCAACTCGTGACCAGGCAGTGAGTAGGGAGGGTCCCCATTCAGGTTTGTACAAGTCACTGCTCCTCGTGGGTGAAGTTACAGATAAATATCGTTACATGGACGGACAGCGGTGAGCACTAATCACTCAGCTCGTACTGAGTCGAGGCAGGCGGGCTGGCAAGCAAATGTGTTCACCAGGCACAGCGGGGGTGGGGGCAGAGAAGAGAGCCGGGGAGGGGTCCCCCAAGGGGCCTGCAGCCAGACTGACCCTCCACCTGCGCCCAGACCTGGGCTCGGCAGAAGAAAACTAGCACAGGCGTCCTTCTCGGGCCTCCGCAAAGGCTGACCCAGGGCATGGGTCGAGTGTGCGAATAGGGAACATCGACCCTCTCCTCTCCTCTCCTCTCCTCCCCTCCCAGTAGGGGTGGCTTTCTAGCCATGGCAGGAGCAGAGGGGACAGAGGAGTCCCCCAGGACAGGTGGAACCCCATTTCCCCACTCCCCCCCAGGAGCTGCCTGCAGAAATGCCCTTTGGGCTCCCAGCTGCCGTGCAGCATGCGGGTTGCTATCTTGGACTCCCCCCAACTCAGCTGTGCCTCTGGCAGGGTGAGAATTAGCAGGAAAATATGCAAGGGGGGGCCAGTCCTGTGGTAAGTCATGGGGGGGTGCACACATATGGCCCTCTTCCTGAAAAACCAGTTTATGGAGGGTGGGGCCAGAACAGTAAGACCAGGCAGGCCACGGAGGCAGGGAGCAGAATGGGGGAGGCGACACCGTGTCCCTGCCCTCCCCTACCAGAAGGAATAAAGTGAGGGGGGAGCCAGCAGGTATCACCCACTTTCCAGGGACAAGCCTTCTCCAAGGAAGGGGCCATGGGCGCTTCCCCGTGCCCCCAGCCTTCCTTCCAGCCCAAAAAGGGACCTCATACAAAGGCCACAGTTTTTGGGAAGGCCCCCCCCCCCCCGCACACACAGGAAAGCTGTCCCTTCTCAGGGTCCTGCAACTCCCAGGCCGCCTCCTGCCCCCCCTGCTCCGCACTCAGGTTTCCTCCCAGCGAAGCCCCCCCCCTCGAGAGGGTTGCCTCCAGCTGCTCCTCTGGCCACCTCGGGATGTTGCGGGGGGGGGGGATGTATTTGGGGAAGGGAGGAGAGAGGGAGGAGAGAGGGCAGTTGCCCACCAGACCAGCCCCAAAGCCCCGGATGCCGGACCCCGCACGAGCAGGGATGCTGTGGGCTCGGCTGCCTGGCAGAGCTCAGGCACCTGGGTCCGACTCTCTGGAGGGCGTGGAAACCGGGGGGCCCCCTCCAGCTCACGTCCTACTCCAGGTAAATGTCTTCTGTGGGGCAAGCGAATTCAAGGTGCTCTTGGTAATATTCCTGAAAGGCGCGGCTACAAAGGGAAGGAAGAGCTGAGTTAGCACTGCCGGGGGGGGGGGGTCCAGCCCAGAGAAGTGCCACGTGCTGCCCGCCCTGCCCCACTTAGAGGGGAGCCCCCAAGGAAAAGGGAAGAGCCAGCGATATGCTCACGTGCAGGCCCTCTAGCCCCCCCCCTTCTCTGGTTTTCTTTGAAGGAGAGCAACCCCCCCCGCCCAGAAGAGTAACATGCAGCTCGGCAGCCAACATGTCAACAGTTCCATGGAGGGTCTCTTCACGTGCCTGTGCTCTCCCCCTCGCCGGGCACACCCCTTGCGGTGGTGCACGGCTGCCACAGCTGCAGCCCAGACCAAGCCCCAGTAAAGCGGGGCGTGTGCGGGGAAGCAGTGGCGCTGCAGCTATGCCTGGGCCCCTCCAACCAGCCATGGGGCAGGCCAGCCCTGCTGCTCTTCTAGACCCGCATTTGGGCGCCTCCTTGGACGAAGACTGGCCTAGATGACACAGGATGCGCAGGCCGTGCAAGTCCGGTGGGCCAGGTCTCTCCGAATGCCCACGACACCCGGATCCCGCCTCACCTTTCTGCAAGCTTTCGCCTGGCCTGCCCTCACTGCCACCCCAGCGAAGGAGGGGAGCAGCAGAATCGCCCCCTGGCCGCCACCTTTCCCTTCCCAGCAGGACAAGACTGGGGGCTGCTGGGCACTGGCACTTTGCCCCTGCCAGTTCTGCCGCATTAGGTCAGGGGTAGCTTACCACCCGAGGCCCTGCCAGCTCTGGCTTGAGCTCCCCTAGCCAGAAGCCGTTGCCCTGCCCTGCCCTGCCCTGCCCTGCCCTGCCCTGCCCTGCCCAGCTGGGTGCTGCTGCTTCTGCAACCCTCTGCCTGCTGGGGCCGCACCGACTTCGCTGCCGCAGCGCCTCCCAGCCCACTCACCCGACGCACTCGGCCACCGGCCGCATGGACTCCTGCGAAACGAAGACGTGGCAGGCAAAGCGACTCAGCACGGGGTGCTTGGTGATGAAACCAAAATAGCTGCAAGGAAGAGGGGCAGCGGTGAGCCGGAAGCGGCAGAGGGGCTTCTGGAGGAGCCCAAAGCCTGCGCTTGGCCCGCGGCTGCAGAAGTTGGCATCCCAAGGGCACGCCAGGAGGGGCCAGGGGAAGGAAGGCCCTGGTGGTCAACGGACCGGCAGCCAAGTCCTCCTCCTGGGCCAGAGAGCCGGCCCTTCGCCTGGGGCTCAGCCTGCCTCCTCCTTTCTGCAGCTTGTTGGAGGCCGATGCCCGCATGGCACCAGAGTCTCACTCCCTCAGGCAAACCCATCCCGGCACCAGCAGTGCCACTGCTGCGTGGCTTCGGCCACTGCCACTCTCTCTCCCCTGTGCCCGCAGAACCTTCGCTGGCTCAGCGCTCCCCAGGCCAGCCGCTGCGACGGAGCGAGCAGATTTGCCCTTCGGTGAGCCAGGCAGGGTGGGAAGGAAAGCTGCCACCCCAGTGCACGTCTCTCAGTGGGGAAGACCCTGCCAACTGAACTGGGCACTCGTTGGAGGAGGAGCAGGAGCCACTCACCAGCTATTGCGGGGGTGGCAGCCACAGAACGAGACGTTCTTCATCTGGAAGAAATGGCTGCAGCGCTCAAACTAGAAGGAAGGAAGGAAGGAGGGAGGGAGATGGCAGTGAGGCAGCCAGGTCCGCTGCCCAACCCCAAGGCCCGAGCGGGAATGGCTCCCGCAGCCGTTTCCAGAGTCACTGCCTGCCTACCCTGACCTGACCTGACCTAGCCCCCTGGCCCCGTCCCCCCGCAGTCCTGGAGCTTGGCCTGGAAGTTGGGTGCTCCAGCGCCAGCCGCTCCAGCCGAACAGCCAGCCCTGCCATGCGCCTGCAGGCCTCCAAATGGGCCCCAAGGTTCTGGGCACAGGCCCTGCCTCTGCCAGCTGCAACACCGGGGGCAGAGAGGTGGCAGAGAGAGCAATCCAGGCCATTGGTGACTGAGGGCACAGAGCTGCTGGCAGGCCATCCCCTAAGACGCTTTCCCCCTTCTCTCCCAGGAACGGGTCTCGGGCTCACCGATTGCATGGCGACTGGCATCGCCCTGAGTCTCATCCCGCCGTCCTGCCAGTTGGAGCATAATGGCTGCACCAACCTCCCTGCCCGGTCCTACTGGCCTTGTTCCAGGCCATCATGAGAGCCACTTCACCTGATTAATGAGCCAGCTAGCTTTTGGGTTTAACTGAACAGTTTGCACAACACATTCGACCCACCAATTTCCCCAGCCAGAATTAATACAAACCAAACTCGGCCTGCGGTGACCAGCTCTTCCCTTTGAGTTGGTGAGCAGAGTTTCCACACGCGGAAGTCAAGGCAGACTTGAGCCTGCAGCTGCACAAGGCTGGATCCTACTCAGGAGTCGCCCCAGGGGTCTCCCACGCCCTTTCCGAGGGCAGCCCTCCCCTCCCCGCTTGCTGCCTGGAGAAACCACGTCAGACCCTCACCTCTTCCTCCTGGCTGTACTCATTGACGGTCAGGATCAGCTTGATGCCCTGCAGGCCGATTTCCAGGTCGCAAGTGGCCGGGGGTCTCAGGTGGACCGTCAGCTTCCGCGTGGTGGCAATCTGCAGAGAGAAGCAGGAGAGGGCTCAACCCTGCCCTGCCCTGCCCCGGCAAGCAAAACCATCCACGGAGGAGCCTCCCCCCAGATCCCCCCAAGTGACGGTTTCACACAAAGTTTCACTCGGCCAGGCTGACACGGGGTCTGGGTCAAAGGGTGGGGACCCGGGCACCCCTGGGCAGGGAGCATCGCACGAAGGCTTCTCCCAGCACAGCACATCCCGCTGGCGTTCCTGGGTCCAGGGCTAAAAGGGTGGCGTGAACTCAGCCCGTGGGTCATCCCGGACCACCCTCCCCTCCCCACCCCAGCCTGGAAGGCTGAGCCAAGAGCCCTCCTGTGAGAACAGCACCACCGCCTTCTCGAGCCCTGCTCCAGAAAAGCCCCTGCCCATCCCTACATGCGGGAAAAGCCTTGCCCTTCAGAAAGGCAGCTGGGCCACCCTCACTGTTCCCGCGTTTCCCAGCCTGAGATGCGGAATTCATTTCCTAGAACGCCCAGCAGCGGCCTGGGAATTACAATGGTTGCGAAACGCTGCCCTAGCCGGAGACAGAGAGGGCGAGAGAGATTTGCCAGGGGGACGTAAGCCCACGGGGCAGGCCGACCAACGCAAGCACCGCAGTGGAAGCTGCTGGCCCTTCGCGAGGCTTTGCAGGGGGAGGCTGGGCCGAGAGCGAGCAGAGGGCCTGCGGGCAGGCTCTGCCAGTACTGGGCTCGCCTCCGCCCCTTGCTGAAGCCCACAGGCTGGTTTTCCAGGAGCGCTTCCAACACGAGCTGCAGAGTGCGCACTGTGCCTCTGGGAAGCCGCGTCCCTCCGCTTTCTCCTGTTCTGCCGCCACCCCAAACAGTGCCTCCCACACAGCCTCCGTCTTCGGCCGGGGAGCCACCGCTGGCTCTCCTGCCTCGCCCGGCAACAGACAGTGCCGCGCCGCACCTCGCCGTCCTGCTGCTTCCTACCTGGCCGGGCCTGGCAAGCTTCCTTTGGCAGCTGAGGCTCTGCTGCCCTGCCGTGCTCACCGCGTGCATCCCAGGGCTGCACCCTTGCCCAGCGCCCAGATGCCAGGCCAGCAACAGAAGGAAGACAGCGAAGATCAGCTGTGGGCAGCGGCAGGCAGCAGGGGTATGTGGCAGAGTGCAGGGCAGCCAAACGGGCAGAGATGTGGGGAAGATAGGTGGGTGGCGGAGCTGAAGCAAAGGCGAGGGCGGCAGGGCAGGAGAAGTGTGAGGTCCTCCTCTAACAATGGCGCTGTCCTGGCCTAACAACCACAACTGGGACTACTGGAACTGCCATCACTAAGCAGTACAATCATGTGATTTTTCGCCTAACAACCGCATCACTTAGTGATGGAAATTCCCAGTTGCCGTCATAAGTCGAGGACTACCTGTATCACTTTTCTTTTACTTTTTTTTACTTCTAATTTTCTTTTTCCTTAAATTTGTATTGTTTTTAGTCTGCAAAAAAATCCTTCAATAAAAATTAATTTAAAAAAAGTAGGCAGTCAGGATTATTGTATTCCTCGGGGCAGACCAGACAGCAGAGGTGCTGGGGGACCAGGGAGTGAGATCCACGTGGGGCAGACTCCCACCCCATCTCCCTGGACAGAATCCTGACTGAGTCGTTATGTTGGACCCAGGCCAGAAGGACCTGGACCTACCTGACTCTCTCTGGCTGACCTGCACCACCCTTTCTGTAACTTGTGTATCTCACAGCGCTGTTGTGAGGATGAAAGGAGCCTCTGCGAGCTCCTTAAAGTAAAGACAGAGCAGAAAATGGTGAAAAAGTTGCAAACGCAAGGCAGAAATGGGACGGGTGGTTTGCAGTCCAGCCTCCTGCAAAAACTTAGCCATTGGCATCAATCAAGCCCCCACGTTGAGCTAGAAGGGGGCTGCTGCACGTTCTGTGAATGTGCTGCACTGATGCCCACTTGGGGTTGCCAGGCAGCCCTCACACATGCACGCACCCCAGCACCCCCCCGGGACTCACCTTCTGCATGGCTGCGCACAAGATGCCATTGCCCTGATGGTACGGCACCTCCACCGAGCCCAGGAACTGCACGTTGAAGCGCTCAACCCAGCAAGGATTCCGCTTCAGGCCTGCAAGGAACGCCCAGAGTCACATCTGGCCTGGCCTCCCGCAGTGACTCTTCCCCTGCCTTCTGGCACCCACAGGAGGACCACATCAAAAAGGAGGATGAGTCTGGAAGAAGCCATGACTTCTCTGGAGGGGGTTATGGGAGCCCACTTTGTGCCATCTCCCACCACCCACACCTGCCTAGGAACCTCTGGACCATCAATGGAAGGATGGGCAGATTCCCACACCCCACAAGTTGTCATCCTGCTTTGCGACACTGCATTTTTCGATTGCAAGCTCCTCGGGGCAGAGGCCTGTGTTTCCAGCTCACGTCCCCATGTATTGAAAGCCCCAAAACTATGGATAGGACTATTCATAACAGATCACACTCTTGCTATATGCAGTGGACAAAAGCAGCTGTGCCCTAAGACTGCCAGCCTGCAGGCTGTGCAAGGAAGGAGCAAATCCACTTTAATCTTTATTATGGCCAGAAGACTGGCAAGAAAGGGACCAGCGGTGACACGCTGACCGTGGGGCCCATCAAGAGCTGCAGCATATTGCGGGATCAGGACCTTGACGCTGCTGCCAAGACCAATTTGTCCTGCCGTGTATTTCCCCTTGTCATCAAAATTGGGAGGCTAGTCTGAGCAAGATCCACCCAACCCCCGGTGTGGCCTGGCAGAAATCGGAGCTTGCTGGAAGGAGG
The DNA here is from genome assembly GCA_030867105.1 of Liasis olivaceus. Classification (NCBI taxonomy): domain Eukaryota; kingdom Metazoa; phylum Chordata; class Lepidosauria; order Squamata; family Pythonidae; genus Liasis; species Liasis olivaceus. The sequence continues at coordinate 81,290,277 of CM061355.1, forward strand.
GGAAAAACACAGGTGCCAACCAGCTAGTGGAAGGACCCCCAAAGCCCCTCGAGATGCAGGCTTTGTCTCAACCAGCATTGCCTGCCTTGACCACCTCCACGAGCTCCAGACCACACCTTCGGAGAATTCATGTATTTATTTGAATGTATAAGCCCCCCAGCTCCAATGGACTCTTCTTGTCACCACAAGGGCTTCTATGGCGGCTTCACCAGAAGCAGAGTGGGGGCACCACTCCATATCTGAGGGCCTATGGAGTGGTGGAAGACGCTGGGAGGTGGCTCTTCCAACATCTGTTTCCTCTCGTTTCTCCTTGTCCTGACTTTGGTCGTGGATGGCTCAGGAAGATGCCCGGCCTTGGCCCTAGAAGGACCCAGACCCAGCCAGAACGAGCAGTGGAAGGGACCACATCGGAGGATCCAGCCGGCCCTTGTGCTGAGTGGTCAAGGCAGGGGGGCGTTCCTAGCTCTTCACCCACTTTACGTGCCCCTGGAATGTTCAATGTGGGGATGGGAGCAGGAATGGCTCAGGCCCAGGGGCTCTCTGGCCTTGCTGCCCAAGCCCCTTGCTTCTGAGCCTAAACATCCAGAAGGAGCAGTGCAACCGCATCCTCACGTGGCCGCTTCCTCCTCTCGGCCAGGAAGAGAGAGAGTCCGGCAGGCGCTCAGTTGCTCCTGGTGGGGTTGTGGCTCTACGAGGTACCCTCTGGGCAGTTACAGAGGAAGTGGGGAAGATTCTCCCCCTTCATCCTCCCCCATTGCCTGCAGCGTACCTGCCACTTCCCTGGCCTGGCTCACCACCTCGTGGGCATAGAAGGCCGGGAAAATGCCACGCTCCCCTGTGCGCATGTTGTAGCCCCGGTACCAGTAGTCGTCCTCCTCCAGCTCCACCAGGATCGGGTCGTCCACATCAAGCTCCAGCTCATCTTCATGGCGAGGGATGAACCTGGAAGGGAGAACAGCCCGAGGGGGGATTCCAGGGCAGCCCCACCGCCGTAGCCCCACGGCCAGGCCTGCTTCTTCTGTGGGGCCAGCCTCACCCCATGCTCCTCTCTCTTCCTGGATGACAGCGATTAACACCACTGCCGCCGCCATCCTCTCATTTTGCACGGAGAAGAAAGATCTCTTCAAGGAGATATAAATGACACCAGGCCAACCCAGCGGGCAGCTGAAGGGCCCCTGCAGGTGGTCAGAGGGGCCCTCTGAGGCATTGCTTGTTACGCCTCGGAGCTGGCCAAGGGGGCCCTGGACGCCGGGGCTGAACTGGTCGTGCCCTGGGGCTCCTGCCTTCCCTCGTGTCGCAGCACTCTCTGCACCCCAAACTGCCTGCCCCGCGCTGCTCTGGAGCGTACCTGGCCCCAGCTCACCTGAAGACAGCTCGATGACTCTGCTCTCGCTCCTCCCCGTTCACCATGCAAGAAAACAGGCCAAAGGATTCTGTGCCTGGGGGCAGAGAAAGGACCTCGTGGGCTGAAGGAGCTGGGTTAGAGGAAGCCGGGGCCGGCTGGTCAGAAATGGCCCCCCGCCAGCCAGGGGAGGGGGAGGGGGGACAGAGAGCCAACGAGGGCCACACCTCCAGGAGGACAAAAGCCCATCACTCAGGTAAGCAGGAAGCACTGGCTCAGCCAGCAAAGGAAGGTGGGAGAGGCAGCAAAGGCTGGAGTCTTTGGGGGCGAAGAAGATAGGGCCAAAGGGCCCAAATCCTGCACTGAAGGGGTGCAATGCAACAGGGGCCCAGAAGCTTAGCCTCCCTCCCCACCCCTTTCCCCAGCACTCACTGGAAGAACGGGAGGTGCTGTTGACAAAGACATTGAGGAACTTCTTGGAGAAATGGAGGTCAGCCTCTGGAGAGGAGTCCTCTGAGGAGGAGCTGCGCCCGTCAGGAGCCACCAGCCCTTCCCCAAAGTCACTCGCAGCATCCTCCGGGTCGGTGGCATCGCAGGCACGGAGCAGCTCGCTGTCGTCACTCAGCACCGAAGTGCAGCGCTTGAGGCTCACCAACTCCAGCTGGGTGTTCTCATCCACAACCAGGGTGTACTTGACCGAGTCGTAGGCCAGGGAGTCATCCAGCATCACTGCAGGAGGGGGGAGGGACAGCTCCTCTGGAAAAGGGGACCCCTTCAGGCTGCCCAAGCCGGGCACGTCGTCCTCCTCGGGAGAATAGGACAGGTTGAAGCAGCGGTTGGTCTTGGCAGTGGAGACCTCCAGGCCCTCCTCGCACTCTAACCGGACATCGTCAATCATGTCGTTGTCTTCCAGGATGCCCGAGTCCAGGTCCCCATCCATCGCGCAGTCCTCCTCCGCGGCCGGGTCAGCCTCATAGGGGGTCTCCCTGGGCGGAGAGGTGGGGACGCAGCAGCCGGAGTAGGGCCGCCCTGGGAAGACGGGGGTGATGACGTCGTTGGTGGAGTTGCTCATGAAGAGGTAGGGCCCCGAGTCCCCTGCCGGAGGCGCCTTCCCAACGGCAGGCTGGTCCTCCAGCGGCTTCTCCTCCCCAGCCCCCTGCAGCGAGCAGCGAAGCGTCTCCATGTCCACCAGCTCAATGCTTTGCTGGGAGCACGGCTGGGGGCCGCTCAGGGCCTCGCTGGGCATCTCTGGCTCCAGGTCGGAGGCCGGGGAAATTGTGTCGGAGAGGGAGTGAGCTGCCGGGAAGCATTCGTCCGCACACTTGACGGGGTAGGAGCCCTCCGAGATCATTTTGTTCACCAGGTTGCTGAGGAGCCACGGGGAGTCCGAATCCTCGCTCAGGTCAGGCTCCGACCCAGAGTCCGACTCAGAATCGTACTCGCTGTTCCCCTCGGCTTCCTCCCCCTCCCCCTCGGGCATGAGCTTGCGTCCCACGGGCAAGTAGAAGGACCGCCGCAGGGTTTCCAGGCTGTGGTCCGGATCGATCTCCAGCTCCAGAGGATCCGAGGGCAGCCTGTCTGTCTGGCCGATGGGAGCGGAGGGGTCTTCGTAGAACTCCTCGATTTTGAGCGGGGCCAGGCTCTCCTCCGCAGGCAGCCGCGTGCCCTCCTCTTCCTTCTTCGCGTCCAGCAGGAGGGCATCCTTCAGGCCCATCACGCCCGGGGCCTCCAGGTCGGCCTCCAGGTCGGCCTCTGACCCCGGCGAGCTGGCTTCCTCGATGGAGTTCGTGAGGTGGGAGGAGCGGCCGCTGCTGCTCTCGCTGCTCAGGTCCAGCTCCGTTTCTGAGATGCTGGAGATCATGTTACTAGCCAGACGGCTCCCGCCGCCAGCAAACGCTGCCTCGATTTCCCCTTCCACATCGGAGTCCGAGCCGGGGGAGCTGAGGTCCTCGCTGTGCTGGGTGCACGGGGGGAAGGCCTTGGAGGTCCGGCTGGTGAGATCCGCCTCGATGCCAGGGTCCGAGGAGGGAGACGTGGTATCAGATGAGGCAGATGGCAACCCTTGCAAATGGTGCCCTGGAGGGCCCTCTCCTTCGGAGCTCAGTGGGGCAGCAGCTTCTCGTGCTGGGCTTGCATGGGGTCCCAAGGAGCAGCGCTCTCCAGGTGCGCCATCCCTGGAGCGCTTGGTGGGCTCCTCCTGAGGGAGGGCCACATGGAGCCCATCCACGGGGGGGCCTGAGGGTCCGTGCCCTGCTGGGTCCCCAGCCAAGGCAGCCCCCTCCTCTTTCTCTGGACACGCCGCCACATCTCTCTGAAATCGGGCACAGTAGCTCTCCGTGGCCGGTGACCTGTGAGGGCTGGCACCGTGCGGCTGGGATGCCGAGCTGCGGGCAGGGCTGCTCCGAGCTTCGAGAGGCTTCACGGGCGCGGCGCTGGGCAAGGCAGAAGCAGGTTGCGGAGCTGAGCCCCGGGAGACAACGTTCATGTTATAATCCTCCCCGGCAGGCAACCCAGGGACGCCTCTCTGCAGCCCCTGGCTGTTGCCTTCCGCGTCAAAGAGTGGGGGCTTGCGAGGGGCCTGGGGCAGACCCGGCTCTTTGCTGCTCGGCGTGTCCCTGCGGGGTCCATCCTGGAGACAGGAGTGCAGGGGAGACGATCGCTCTGCGGAGGAAAGCAGAGAGCCCCGTTAGACCCTGGAAGCGGGAGCACCATCCAAAGCCCTTAACGGGAGTCGGGAAACTGAACCGAAGGCAGCGTCCTGTTCCTGCGGAAGTCGGGATTTTTTTCTTTTTGGTCCCAAAACAAAGCATTATAGTGGGAGTCTCCAGCCCTTGCCTTTAATCAGTAACATCTGGTAGGCAGGCGCCCGAAATCCCCTTAAGGCAGTTCAGCACCTCCTCCCCAGGTGGCTAGAAGGAGGGAGGACCGGCAGGGAAGAGCTCTGCCCCCCACCGATCCTTGCCCCCCCCATCTCCCAGCCCTGGCAGGAAGGCAGCTGCTGAATGGCCACCTCCACCCATTCTGAACGGGAAGACGAGCCTTCACTCTTCCGCTGCCCTGTCCAAGAGCAGTTAGCAATTACCGGGGTGCTGGGCCAGGCGCCCTGCCCGGGCCAGATCAGGCCAACAGTGTCTGGAGTCCCAGATGACCCATACGGTTGCCCACAGCTCTCCAGGCAGGAGTGTCTCTAGCCCTGTTTGCAGAGGGGGAGCCAGCAGAGGCTGGGGTCACTTAGCTTCCAACCCCCGCCCCCTTTGCATTTTCCAGGCACACCCCACTGCGTCTGGGGGTCTCCCAGCAGAGGCCTGGAGAGAACATGCCGGCTGGAGAAGCAGATCCATTAAACCCAGACCTGTGGGAGAGGGTTTACTCACTGCGAGCTGCTCTTACTTTCCAAGAGAAAAAGGCTGAAACCTTTTTTTTTAATGTTAACAATGTTTTTCAAACAATTATTTTATGAGGGGTAGTCCTTGGGGGGAGTTTATGCCCCAAGAGCTGGGTGCCCCGGGAGTCTTTGGGAAAAGTCCCCATGGCATCTGAAGGTCTATGAAGTCAGACAGAACAGCACACCTGTGAGCGGAACCGAGAGCCAGCCACGACCTCTGGGATGTGGTTTCCTGGAAGAAACGGGAGATCTCACCTGCGTGGGAGGCTGAGGAAGAGGAAGAGGAGGAGGAGGAGGAAGACGAGTGTAGCAGAGTCTCTTGCCAAGTGGCCCGCTGCAGGGGGGCAGCCATGTTGCAGCCGCTGTTGTTGTTCAGGGAGTCCTGGTTGTGGAGAAAATAAGAACACAGCGAGTCAGCCGGGTAGCATCCAAGAGGAAAAACCCGGTTTACGCCCTGCCGTTGCCAGCTTGGCACATGGGCTTGGCTATCTTCGAGACCCGGGATCAGAACCAGGGCAGTGCCGGAACTGGGACGCCATGGAAGCTGATTTTGCAGATCAGCTCCATCGGGTTACCTGTGGGACCATCTTTTCCCAGTTGTTTCTACCCGTCCAATCCGTCCAGCAGGATGGGCGCACTCCAGGTCCCGTCAGCCAAGGAATGTCAGCTGGCGGGGACCAGGGGACGTGCCTTTTCCGCTGTGGCACCTGCCCTCTGGAACATCCTCCCTCCTGAGATTAGGATGGCCCCAACCCCGTTGGCTTTTCGGACAGCCTTGAAGACCTGGCTTTGTGCCCGGGCCTGGGGCCCCAAGTGTGCGAAGGGCCCTGTTTCATGGTTGTGCTGACACCAACGGTTTTTTAAGATCTCTTGGCTGTATTTCTATTTCATTTTCTGTATTGTTTTAAGTGTTTGATTGTTTTATTACTGTTAGCCACCCAGAGTCACTGGTCTGAGATGGGTGGCTATATAAATTGAATGAATGAATGAATGAACGAATGAGAATGCAACAGTCGAACAAGCGGCGGGCATAAGCTCCTTTGCACCCAGGGCCTGCTGAGGAGCTCCAGAAGAGGCCTGGAGGGAGGGGAAGGGCCGGCCACTGCCCAAGGAAGGCAGGGCCAGACATGCTAGGCGAGGGCTGCTGGAGAGAGGGGAGGGCGGGCTTCGCACGGATTCTGCTCAGGCAGCCCCTGAGGCCACCTTGGCCGGAGAACCTGGAAATCGGTTGCCAAGGCGAGGAGGGGGCACTGGCTGGCACAAGCAAGGCACCTGCCAACACTCCCGCTCCGGTTCAGACAGGGACGAGTCCCGACTGCAGCTCGTGCCCCAGCCTGAAGCAAAGGCATCGATGGGGGGGGCGACGGAGGACTCTCTTGCTGCGCCCAGGCTGGCAAAGGCACATGCGCTGCTCCTTGACCACCTGCGGCAGTTTTAAATTTAGAATTTAGGTCTATAAGGCAATATAATATAGTTTCTCTGACTTTGGCCTTCATCTTTTGGATAGGGTCCTAGTTTTAGTTTTCAATGATATTATGATTTTAGCTCTAGGATTAGCATCATTCCGCTAGAATATTATATACGGCATTCATATCTAGGATGTCACCTGAGAGGACATTCCCTGAGGCGTCCCGTTCTTTTTATCTGCTGTTTCTTTGACTGCCTCTGTTTTATGCTGGTCATTGACCAAAATAAGGGTGGACTGGCTGAATTGGTGCCCCTCAAGCACTGTTGATTTTAACTGCATTTCCGAAGCAGTTGCTCGTGGGTTGCTTTATTCCCCGTCAGCATACATTCCTGATTTTGTTTCTTAGGCCATCTACAACCATCTCCAACAACTTCCAGAATCTATCATTAACTTTGCTAACCTAAGACATGTTGATATGGCAACTGCCTTAGCTGAGAAATGTTGCTTTTACACCAACTTTATTCTTCCATTTAACATCATTTTTACAAAAGAGCCAGTAATGTCTTTCCCAAGTCCCCGGATTCCCATGCACTTCCTTCTCCTCATTTAGCTACAATTACCTGGCAGCCGGTCCACTACGACCGTGAAGGTCGCAGACCGCAAATTCCTTTAGTTAAGAGTTTCCTCCTTCCTATTTAATACTGATTTGGAATTAGAAGCAAACTGCTGCTTAGTCAGTTTTGTGGCTTTAATTACTAGGTTCTTTTAATAATTATTTTTCCTCTTCTAAATGCTAGGTCTTTATAAAATTAGGAAAGTAAGGAAAATAAATGAGTAACTTCCTCATTGCACAAAAAGTGGGCATAAACATGTACGAATCAGAGGGGTTATCTACAGAAATACAGCAAGCAACAAGAATCGGTCAAGGCTGTAACCAAGCCATGCCAGCAAATCTGGAGAAGGACACAGCGGCCCACCGAAGAGAAGAGGTCAGCCTACATTCCAATACCAAAAAAAGGGGACTCGACAGAATGTGCAGACTATCATATAGCATCCTTAATTTCACACGATAACGAAATAATGCTTAGGATCACCCAACGCAGATTAGAGCCCTACATGGAAAAAGAGACGCCAGATGTTCAAGCTGGCTTTAGAAGAGGCTGAGGAACATGAGACATTATTGCTCACCCGTGCTGGATAATTGAGAAAGCCACAGAATTGCAAAAAAGAAGTCATTATATGCTTCATGGATTATAGAAAAGCCTTTGATTGTTGTAGATCACGTCAAGCTGTGGAAAGTGCTCAGAAAAATGGGAGTCCCAGAACATCTCAGTGTCCTCATGCAAAACTTATATACACTCCTTTGCCCACCTTTGTCCTCATGCAAAACTTATATACACTCCTTTGCCCACCTGGAGCCAGTCCAGACAGAACATGGTGAAACAGACTGGCTCCAGGTGGGCAAAGGAGTGCAACAAGGCTGTATGCTCTCCCCTTATTTATGCAACCTATATGTTGAATGTGTATTAAGGGAAGCTGGATTGGAAGAAGATGAGCATGGTTTGAAAACTGGAGGAAGAAACACCAATAATCTGCATTATACTGATAACGCTACCATGACAGCCAAGAATGCAAAGGATCTGCAAGCTCTAGTGGAAAAGTCAAGGAGCACCGTGAAGGAATGGGATTAAAATTAAATATAAAAAAGACCAAACTAATGATAACAAGTAGAACCACCAGCCTTAGAAATGACAATGAAGGTATCGAAGTGGTGGACAGCTTCTGCCTTTCAGGACCAACCACCAACAGTAAAGGAACAAGCAGTCCAGAAATACGCCGTACACTAGCATTGGAAGAGCAGCCATGAAGGCCTTGGAAAAGATATTCAATGCCATGGTGTGTCTGTACCTTCAAAAGTCAGAATCATGCAAACCGTGGTATTCCCTGTGACGCTCTTTGGAAACGAAGTTGGACTTTGAAGAAGCAGGACAGGAAGAGCATTGATACCTTTGAACTTTGGTGTTGGAAAAGACTGCTGAGAATACCACGGACAGCCAAGAAAACAAACTGATGGATCATCAAAGAAATCAACCCAGAGTTCTCCCTTGAGGCACAAATGGCCAGGCTCAAATTATCCTACTCTAGACACATCACATGAAGGCCCAACTCTCTGGAAAAGGCTCTAATGCTGGGAAAGGCGGAAGGAAGGAAAAGAAGAGGATGACCAGCAGCAAGGTGGATGGACTCAGTTACAGTGGTGATGGGGGCACCACTGGAAGCCTTGAAGGGCCAGTTCATCTTGGAGAAGATCTATATGCTTACTGAGACTCAACACCAACTTGATGGCACATAATCAGTCAGAGGAGAATTTAGTGATGTTATCCATTATTAAACAGGAACCATTAGGAAGGGCAGAAAATGCAAGAGGAAGCTACTAAATAAGATTGTTGATCAGGATTTATTTCTAGGTAATGTCCTAGAAAGACCAAAACCACAGGGAAATGGTATTGTTAGACAATGTACTGTCAACCCAGTGCCCACTATAACTTCCATTACCCTACCTAGCCCAGCTCTTGGGTGAATGAGGATGATCTGAAGGGTACTGGATCAGAGAGACTGCAAAAGGAGGACTCCACCCCCAGAAGAGCATTAAGAGCAGGCCTACTGGACTGAGCCAAGGTCCATCTTAGCCCAACATTATGTTCCTCAGGAGGTGTTGACCTAGCCCTTTCCGGTTGTTGTCCCCAACTTGATCTGCTGCATATTATTCCCAAAGGAGGAGGAATTTCTACACCATATTCCTTGAAATAACAAATGTGCCTCAGTCTCCTGTCTTATCATGATGGTCCCACTGGTCCTGTTCCTTGTCTGGTCCTGTCCCTTCTTTAGCACAGGAGACTCTGCTTTCTCCTGTTACAAAATGAATTGTTTTTATTAGACTTCTATCCCAGATGGGGAGTTCCTTGTCAGTTTTCCACCCAGACCCAGAGCAGACCCAGAGCTCTGTCAGTTTAGCCATTATGGACAAGCTTGCATGTTGGAGCAGCCTCTGAAGTTCTAAGTGGTTGGTGGATGCAGAAAAACTTACTCTCGGCTGCAGTGGTTTCCAGGGACAATGCAAGGGGTTAGCCAAAATCTTTGAAAACCCAAAGGCTGAGTCCAAGTTTCCTTAGGGGCTGCCTCCTCTTGGCCCACTCTGGTGGACAGGCAGAGGTTCCACCTAAGCTCTGGAAACCCCTGGCCTGGGAGTCCCAACAGGTAAAGAGTTTTTCTTTTAGAGAGACATTCTCTCCACAAGCAAGCCGTCTTCACTTCAAAAGGTGGCATCGGTTCTATCAATTTTATTAAATACTCATGTTTATAGCTTTGTTTTTAAACATCATATGGATCATAAATGCCATAGGTCACCCTATGCATAAGAATGCATATGCATAAGAAGGCAGATAGAAAATTTCTATTAATTATTTAATAATAATTCTATTATTATTATTGGGAAATGGTGTTTGCCCAAATAGGCCAAAAGATATGCAGGAATGGCAAACATGTGACAACAAAACTCAAGAGAAAGGCTTTGTGCTGTGCGATGGCACCACGACTGTAAAACCAGAACAAAGAACATTAAAACTGGGATGTCAGAGGCACTGATGCCTCCCATACTTCTTAAAGAGCAAACCTCCCAAATTGAGAAAAAGTTTTGAGAAGAATGATAGGAAAAATGCACTGAAAGCTCAACATTGAGCATGTTTTTATCTACATTAATATTTCATAATTTGGGAAAGAAAATAGGCCATCATAGGTTATCTGTCCATGTCAGTCTGTCAAACATGAGAAATGAATTATTAAACAATCAGATGGCGAAAGGAGTGAAGAGGAATGTGGAGAGAAGCCATCTCAGTCTCTGAAACGGACCACTCAGCTCCCCCCTCGGGTGCCGGTGGTTCAGAAAGGCTGGGATTTTCCAACTATCGTATTTTCACAAGCCTCAAAGTAGACATTGGTACCAATTTGATGAACGTTCTGCTAGACTAGCCTGCCTTGGTAATCTTTTGATACTGTTTTTGCCTGTTCTGATGAGAGAGGCTTTTGCATTAGTAAAGTCAGACAATCAGAGGCATCCGCCCAGGGGGGCAAACAAGTCAAGACGGCAGACTTTTTTGACCCTGACCCCCACAGACACCCCAGCAGAGAATGTTACCTTAGACTTAAAGATAAGTCCAGAGCAACGTCCCAAGAATGCTGGTGGCCTGATAGTACAGATGTATGGACTACAGATCAATAATTGCACTTATGAAGAGTGGCCTCCCCTCATTCTTCTCACCCAGGTGGCTGCCTGTCCTCTTCAGGACCAAAAGCCCTTTTACATGGCGCATGAGGTTATCCATTTAGCCTCCATGTAGTGCCAGTTAGATCCCACCGTATTGCCTCTCCTCTGCATTTATTCTGTGTTTTGGACTGTTTGTAGGCTCTGCTGCCGAGATGTTTTCATTCCTGGTTGGGCCGGGGGGGGGGGGGGGGGCAGAGCACAACATCCTGACCTTCAGAAGGGCTGCAGGAGGCAATTTGGTGACCTTGTACTGCCAGGGGAAGAGGCACTGATTACATTTTTCAGCCCGCTTTGTTAGACTTTTAGGGCTTACAGGTGGGGGTGGGCGTGAAAGGCCTCCAAAGGCCGACCCCACTGACTCTCCGTGGGCCCCGGAAGCACCTGGCTGTCAGGAGCGGCTGCTTTGGGGTCCTCTGAGCTCTTCCTTGGGTCATCAGGGAGCATATCCAGCTGCCCTGCGGCCTTTTTTTGGTTGATTTTTCCAAGCATGAGGGCCTTCTCCAAGGAGATTTCACATTAAATATCCAAAATATTTAAATTTCAGCTCCACTGTCAGCATTTCCAGGGAGTAACCTGGTGAAACATCAGTTAGGGCTGAATAACTTGTTCTCCTTGTGGTTCAAAGAGTTCTCAGCAATTTCCTCCAGCACAATTCAAATTTCTTCATCCAGCTTTTCAGTGTGATGTCTCCGTACTTTATTTTGTCCAGATCTGTCATAATCTTTCTTCCAAGTAGCAGACATCTCTCTAGTTCATGGTTACCTGGTTTCTGAACTATGAAGATTACATTTTTACTACTTTAACTTCTCTGCCTATTTGCCCTGAGTTGGCATGGTCTGTTAACATATTCTTGGTTTAAAAAAAAATAAACAGTAGTCCATCCTTGGCAGTCTCTTCTTCCACCTTCCTTCCTTCCTTAGGTCTTCCACACTTTCAGCCATCAATATATCATCAGGCATCATCAGTGTATCTGGACTGTTGATGTCTTTCCCAACACTTTTAATTCCAGTTTCTATTTCTGCTAGCCCAGAATGTCTCAGTATATATTTTGTATATAAGTTAAATAAATAGGAGAAGTTACGACACTCCGTTCCCAATTTTGAATCTTGTATTGCTCCAAACTCTATTTGCCTGTTGCTTTCAGGTCATTGTACAAATTCTTCAACAGGCAGATGAGGCAGCCCAGTACACCCATGTTTTTAAGGGCTAGCCAACATTTGTTGTGGTCGCTGCATAATCAACAGAGGAAAAAAAAAATCTGTATTGATCTTTCCTGCCTTTTCCATAATCCAGCATAAGTTATCATGAGATCCTGGGTATCTCTGCCTCCAGGTTATAGATCTGGCAAGTTCTTGTATCATGTACTGCTGAAGTCTGGACTGCAAAGTCTTGAACATTATCTTAAAAGGAATGAAAAAGGGACAGCTGTTCAGGTTAAGCATCCTTTATTCTCCAGGAATATAAATGGATCTTTTCCAGTCCCTCGGTCCCAGCTATGTTTTCCATGCCTGCTTACAAACCACAAGCAGCACTTTAACTGCATTATCGTGTACAGTTCTAAATTGTTCAGATGATATTTTGTCATCACCTGCAGCTTTGTTGTTAGCAATATTGCCATATTTCTGTAGATAACCCCTTTGATTAGTACACTTTTATGCCCACTTTTTGTGCAATGGGGAAGTTACTTATTTTCCTTACTTTCCGTATTTAGCATTTTTTATTATAAGAACCCAGCAATTAAAGCCACAAAACTAACTAAGCAGCAGTTTGCTTCTAACCCAAAATCAGTATTGAATAGGAAGGAGAAAATATTGGTCCTTTGTACCTCGAGGGAGAACTCTGGGTTGATCGGCTCGATGATCCATCGGCTTGTTTTCTTGGCTGTCCACGGTATTCTTGGGAGTCTTCTCCAACACCAAAGTTCAAAAGCATCAATGTTCTTTCTGTCCTGCTTCTTTATCCTAAATTTTGCTTCTATAGAATGTCGTTCTCCAGATTTACTGGCAGAGCCTGGTCAGAACCTGATTCTTCTTCTGTTGCTTGCCATATTTCAGTCCCTACAGCCTTCCGACTTAGTAACGATCAGAGTGCTCGTCTAACGTCATCTCCTAGGACTAGGTTCTTGTAAGTAGGGAATATCCTTTAAGGTATCTTGGATGTTGGCATCTCTACTGTACAGCATTTCAGTCTACTCCTTCCATCTTTGTTTGATCAGTTATTATCGGTCCACCAGTGTCCTTTAGCATAATAATTTGAGATTGGAACCTTCTGAGTTCAGAGATCTTTTGAAAGATGTCCCTTCTTTTTCCATGCCTGTTGCCATCCTCAGTGTCTTCACAGATGTCATTGTGATGCTGCTTCTCGTCTCTTCTGACAACCCTCTGAACCTCCTGAGATTTTTGTCTTTCCTGACTTTGGTTTCTCTTACCTTCTTGGCAATTTCCATGGTTTGTTCTGACATCCAGTTTGGTTTCTTCAATTTCTCTATTTTTGGCAGTCCCTTTTCACATCCATCCTTGAGGACTTCTTTAAGTTAACTCCACAAACATTATTAACTGGTTCCCTATCAATGAGGTTTAGGATTTCAAAATGATTCCTGATGTTCTCCTTGAAAACGGTGGATATTTGCTCAATATATGGAGTCTGCCTGGCTTTCTTCTGCTTTAGCTTGACTCGGAACTCTCACACGTACATACCAAACGATGCCTCTGTCGTTGTCATTAAAGTGATCATCCATCTTTGGCATCTTCTTATGGAATATGGGTGCTTGCTTGCTTTAACGGGCCAGCTGGGATGACCCTCACCCCTTGGGTGACCCTACTAGGAGTAGGTAATCTAAAGCTAGCAAGGTTATGCTCAAAATCCTACAAACTAGGCTTCAGCAGTACGTGAACCGAGAACTACCGGATGTACAAGCTGGGTTTCGAAGAGGCAGAGGAACTAGAGATCAAATTGCCAACATTCGCTGGATCATGGAGAAAGCACGAGAGTTCCAGAAAAACTTCTACTTCTGCTTCATTGACTATGCAAAAGCCTTTGATTGTGTGGATCACAACAAACTGTGGCAAATTCTTAAAGAGATGGGGATACCAGACCACCTTACCTGTCTCCTGAGAAATCTGTATGCGGGCCAAGAAGCAACAGTTAGAACCGGTCATGGAACAACCGATTGGTTCAAAATAGGGAAAGGAGTACGACAAGGCTGTATACTGTCACCCTGCTTATTTAACCTACATGCAGAGTACATCATGAGAAATGCCAGGCTGGAAGAATCACAAGCCGGAATTAAGATTGCAGGGAGAAACATCAATAACCTCAGATATGGAGACGATACCACCCTAATGGCAGAAAGTGAAGAAGAACTAAAGAGCCTCTTGATGAGGGTGAAAGAGGAGAGTGCGAAAGCTGGCTTGAAACTCAACATTAAAAAAACTAAGATCATGGCATCTGGACCCATCAATCCCTGGCAAATAGAAGGGGTAGAAATGGAAGCAGTAACAGACTTCATTTATTTGGGCTCCAAGATCACCGCAGATGGAGACTGCAGCCATGAAATTAGAAGACGCTTGCTCCTTGGGAGGAAAGCTATGGCAAACCTAGATAGCATATTAAAAAGCAGAGACGTCACCTTGCCGACAAAGATCCGCATAGTCAAAGCTATGGTTTTTCCAGTAGTAATGTATGGCTGTGAGAGCTGGACCATAAAGAAGGCTGAACGCCGAAGAATTGATGCCTTTGAACTGTGGTGCTGGAGAAGACTCTTAAGAGTCCCCTGGACTGCTAGGAGGTCAAACCAGTCAGTCTTAAAGGAAATCAACCCTGATTGCTCATTGGAAGGATTGATAATGAAGCTCAAGCTCAGAGACTTTGGTCACCTAATGCGAAGAGAGGACTCTTTGGAAAAGACCCTGATGCTGGGAAAGATGGAAGGCAAAAGGAGAAGAGGACGGCAGAGGATGAGATGGCTAGATAGCATCACTGAAGCAATGAGCATGAAATTGAGCAAACTCAGGGAGGCAGTGAAAGATAGGAAGGCCTGGCGCAATATGGTTCATGGGGTCACGAAGAGTCGGACACGACTTAACGACTAAACAACAACAAAATCTTGGTGTACACCCTGGGGGTTCTTTGTTCATGCCCCCCCCCCCATAATGCAGCAGTGTAGCAAGACTCGAGGGGGATTTGTGCATTAGAAACTTATGCATCTGTAAATGTAGAATATTAATATATTATGCTTCCTCCAGGTGGACTATGTTCAGCTCAAGAGGCCTACCTTCAGCTGTTGTTATTAACCTCGCTTCCTTGCAGTCGACTTCTCTTTTTATTATTCTGGTTGTTGAGAGAGAGAGGATCAGCCCCACACGGATTTTATCGGGAGCATTCACCAATCTCTTCCTGCCTTCTAGTAAGGTTTAGGAGGAAGAATGGCCATCAAAAAGAGCTTTGAGGCCAGCCTGAAACCAACTGAAAGTTGACAGTATTGGCAGATTAGAAGAATGGAGGGGAATCGTTAATCTCAGTGGGGATTAGTGATTGGCATATGACATAAACTGGAGACTGGGGAACAACTGCTCAGATATCTTACAGGGGACCAAGCAGCCTAACAGCCATGGGAGAAGGAAGGGACGGACAGCAGAGAAGAGAACCCAGCAGCGGGGGCCAGGCAACCCTGAAGTGCCTCCAAATTGGTTAATATGTTCAGTGCTACATTGGAAAATGAAGAAGAGCCATTTGGGGATATTAGCTATACTTTAAAACAGCACTGGAATGCATTTATTTATTTTGTTTGTAGGCTGCCTATTCAAAGGCTCTGAGTGGCTTTCCGTGATCCAGCTAAACTGACTTTCATTGTCCATATCTGCCTGGGCTGCTGATTTGTGCAAGATAGCACGGGCTGGGATACACGCAAAGTAGTTGGCGCCTATTTGTATGGCTGGCGCAGCGAAGCCACGGTCAGCCCGGTTACCTGCACCACAGAGCGCCATCAGGCCCTTTCCAAGTTCATTCAGCGGCAGGAGCAAAGGCGTTTTGGGCTGAACCCTCTTCAGGACCTTCCCGGTCCTCTTTCTGGGGGTGACGCCTCTTAGGCACGTGAAGAGGTGGGAGGGAAGGGAAGGGAAGGGAAGGGAAGGGAAGGGAAGGGGAAGGGAAGGGAAGGGAAGGGAGAACCAGGAGAGGCTAAATCGACAGTGGTCCTCTAATAAAATACCAGGGAGCCAACTCAGAGATGGGCCTCCAGCATTGCTCAGGACACAGAAGGGGTTTGGGGGACAGATACCCAAAGTCTGGGTTCAGACCTCATGCTCAGCCATAACCTGGTTTGGCTTGGCCGGATGCATTCTGTGCCATATGAACACAGGCACTCGCTTGGTGTGTGACTCGGTGCAATAGGCAACCTCGGCCGCTTTGTGCCTCAGGGCAGAGGTCGAGCCCAGCCAAAGACCCAGGAGGGTCTCGGAGAGCCCACCTGCCCTCCTTGGAATTCACTGAGCATACTCCAACCGTGGCACTTTCGGTACCGGTTGCCCATCCGGCCTCGCCCTCAATTGCAGGCTGCCTCTGGTTCCCTTGCGGATGTCCCTGGCAAGGCCGGCTGCCTCGACTGCCGGGAACGCCCGCGTGAAGCAGCCTGCTGTGTCCCAAGTCCCACCTGGCGGCCTCGGCTCACCTCCCCGCAAGGCCGGGGTCTTTGCAGAGAAAGCCTCAGCCGGAGAAATTCGCTTCCTGCGGGGCTTTGTTTAACGGGCGGGCATCAGCATCTCCCCCCACCAGCCACACACTTGCTATGCTGCTGCTTCACTGCCACGTTTTTCCTCAAACGGTGCACAGACAACGACAGTCTGAGAATCCACATGTAGGGACGCATTTTTCAAAACCGCTGTGTGAGTGCACTTTTTGCTACGTGGGTTACAGACTGTCCCAGCAACCCCAGGGTGGAAGCCTCTAACGGCAGCTGGACTCGGAGCCAGCCGGGCTGCTCCAGCTGTTTGGCCAAGGGCCAGGTGTTGGTGTCACGAGCACGCCCATCCTGCCTCCTGCAATCCTCAGCCCTGTCCCCTGCCAGGCCTGTGCCTGGGCCAGGTTTACCCTGAGGCCAGCCGTCCAGCAAGCGCCCCCCCTCCAGCACCGCCCTGTTCTTTGCCCCCATGGAGCGCTGCAGCCGGGTGCCGGTGACCCGTGCTAACGCTGGGCATTTTGCTCCACGCTGGACAGAGCGCTCGCTTCTCAGGCATTGAACGGGTCTCTGGGGAGACTCCCGCAAAAAGCAGTCTGGTCTCAGCATCCCAGCATCGATTTCTCTGTGCGCGCACTGAAGTACTCCGGATTCCACCGGCTCTGCCAACCGCCATGGGCAACAGAGCAGAGGGGAGCTGCCTCCTTTGGCCGCCCCACTTGCACCACACTCTCCTCCATGGTTTATTGATGATGCAGAAATGCTTCTGGAGCTGCGTGCTCCCTCTAAGTGAGGTAAGAGCCCACTGGAAAGCTCTGGATCTACGTCTCACCGCAGAGGCGCCCTCCTGCAGCCTCCTCTCCGGGATGAGCCCAGCTCAGGCGCCCGGCTTCTTGGAAGTCCAGCGTCCCCCCACCCCTCGAAGCAGCTTTTCTGGCCACCTGATACATTTACCCGGTTTCCCTCTGGTTTCATAGGACTGTGGGAGCATCTCAGCTTCCTACCCCAAGCTCCATCATCAGACACACCTTTCCAATACATGCGCGAAACAAGGTGGGACCCAACGGACCGAAGGCGGTCTCCAAGCCTCATTTCTGAGAGCAAAGATGCTTTCCCGGGGCTGCAGCTCTCTCAGCTAGCCCGGCTGCAACGCTGGAGGGGCACCCCTCCGTGCCAGGAGCCTTCCCCAGTCTGGCTGACTACATACGGGCTCTGCCAAGTTTGAGGACACAACCTCACCTGGGTGCTTGTGACGGTCAAGTTGAGGGTGGTGGGACGGAGCTTCTGGGTGTCCTCGGGGGTGGGCGAAGGTATCAGAGATCCTGAAGGGGAGGGCGGGGCCTCTTCCAGCCCCTCCTCTTCCTCCTCCTCCTCCTCATTGTCATCGATCATCTCAAACTCCTGGAAATCTTCCTGGAAGGTGCAGGTTGGGTGGGGCTGCTCGCCCCTCCCCAGCACCAGGCAGTCCTGGAGGGAACAGAGGACAGGTCTTGGTCCCTGGGGAGGACACGTCCTGCCCGGCAGGGACATGCGCGGCTCTCGGGCTCAGGGATCCCTGCGGGAAAACTCTCAGCCGGGCTGGGCGACCCCAGTGACAGGGCCCCTCCCTCAGGAAGGCCGACTGGCAGAATTCACAGCCACCCTGCTCAAAGCGGGCAGGCTCAGAGGAACGTGGCTCGTTGGCAGCGGAAAGTCCAGGCCTCTCTTTTTATCTGCTGCGAGGCCGAGCGCGTTCGGAGCTGAGCACAAGAGAGCCAGCAGGATGGGCCCCGCGAGCCCACAGGGAAGCGTTCGTCCCACGCTGACAGCATCCGATCCCAGGCTGCTCAGCGTGGTTTTGCTGTTGGGCTGCAACTGGCCGACCCCCCTCCTCACAGGCCAGGCGCTCAGGCCCGGCCCCCAAATCGGGGTGGGAAGCCGCCAACTGACCCTGGTTATGCTAGGGGCTGGCCTTGACAGCCTGAGTCTGCCTGGGGGCCGCATCCAGTTTGGGGGACTGTGTTTTAAGAGGATGCAGAGAAACAGAAGAGGCCTCCAGCGATACGGACTCCAAGGCTGACCTCGGCCCAGCGAAGCCGGGAAACGGGGATGCCGTGGCTACGGATCCTGAGGGCGCATTCCCGGGCGGCTGAAGGCTCGCCCTCTGCTCCGGAGGGCCAGGCTGGGCTGGCGTTGGGGCGGGAGGCGCCAGCTGAACTCCGGAGGAAGCGCTCAACGGAAGGAGGCGCGTGGTGGGGCTGGGGGTCCCTCGCTGGACCCCTTCCAGCAGAGGTTGTGCAACCATCTTTGAGAGGGCAGATGCGATGCCTTAGACTGTGTCTGGCGTGTGTGTGCATGCACACACACCCCAAAATTAGCTGAGCCTAAAAGTCCAAGGAGGAATAGCCGCCTCCCCTGGCTTCTCCTGGTGGCACCCAAGAGGCACGAGGTCCTTCTGTCCAGTCCAGGCCTTTGGGCCAGGCCTTGCATTAACTCCTCCATCTGCTTCCTGCGTTGAAGTGCTGATTAGGCTGCAGCGATGGGAGGAGGTGGGAGGAAGGTGACCTGGGAAGGTTCACTCCCCTGCCAGGGAGCAGAGACTCCCTTAGCCTGGGAGACCCAGCAGGAGCCCCCCGGGACAGCAGTGGACCCACTCCTTCCTTGGTGGTTGCACAGGCAGGGGCAGGCAGCTCCGTCCCCAGCAGCCCCCCAGGAATTTCATTAACACCCTTCCATGCATGGGGGGTGGGGGGCTGCCTGATAGGCTGCTCTTTCAGGCAAGCAAGGGGGAAATCCAGTGGGGCAGCAACGGGGCAGGGGGCAGGGTAGGCAGCAGCTTCGGATACCAGCTGGGTAACCCACCTGACTGATTGCTCGCAGCCTCCCTGGCAGGACCGCATGCGCGGCTGTGGGAATCTGGGCTGGTCTTTCACCCCAGGCCCGCAAAATAACATCTTGTTTGATGACGATGATGATGAGAGCGCGCGATTTGGATTCATGGGCAGAGAATTCAGATTCCGCGGGGGCTCAGTGCATCTTTAAGGAGGGTTCTCAGTTAGGAGAAAGGCCCCGAGGATACTCAAGGGCGCTCGGCCGCGGGGCCTGTGAGGAGAGCCGCGTCCTTCCCTGAGCTGATTCGGCGCCCTGGCAGGTCACTTCCCTGCTTGCAGGATCCGCTTCCTTGTGGGAAACCAGGGTGCTCCCGGCCTCCCTGGGGTCCCAAAGGTGTCGTGTTCGCGTCACCTCAGCTCTATCTTTTTGCTGCGGCTGTTGCTCCCGAAACCTGCTAAGGGTCTGATCCAGGCTGGGGCCAAGGCCAGCCCGACCAGCGCAGAGGGCCAGGCAGGGAACAGGCTCTCCCCGCCCCTTCTGGGACAAGCAGCTGCCAGTTAAAGGACAAAGCAGGGGCTGCCCCCTGCTCAGCGCTCCCGGGAGGACCCACGCGGGTCACTCACGCGTTGCTCCCCACAAGCAACTTGAAGGCAAGTCAGCCGTTTTCCTGCCAAGGAGGAGATGCCGCCCAGGTCTGGAAGTGTCCGGGCGCTTCCCCGTGGACAAGAGGGGAGCAGAATGTCAGGCAACAGGAAATTTAAAGCGTAGGATCCCCCCCATTTAAAGAGAAAGGGGTGGACCTGGAGCTGGGACCCCCGGCCGGCTTCCCTCACCTTTTCATTGTGGTCCGAGTCGTAGTTCAGGCCGATGCCGCAGTCGTCCGTGATCTCGGACAAGTCCTCGTCGTCAAATTCCTCCAGGCTGATGTCCTGGGAGGGTCTGCAACGGAACCAGGAGAGCCAGTGAGGCCCCTGCGCTGGGCCAGACGCGGGGAGGGGCTCGGCGGGGACACCGTCGCCCCCCACTGCTTCGCCCTCCCTCCCGTGGGACTCGCTGGGCCCGGAAAACAGGCTGAGGCTGCCCTTCGCCCTCCTTTTTAGCAATTAGCTTTAATTGCAACAGCTGAGGCCTCCGGCTGATTATGGAGGGGGAGGGCAGTTCTCCCTCCACCCCCTTTGGGGGACCTTGGAGAGCATCTTCTGCTGGAGCAGAAACTCCCACTCTCCCTGGGCACCTTCTGACCTTCGACGCTTTCTAGGCTGAAGGATGCTTAGCCCGGCTACAGGCTTCCTGGCCAGCACCGGCTCCCTTCTGCTGGAGCGCAGAAAAGTCTGCCCATAACCGAGAAGTAGCATTCCTTGCTGGGGGAAGCTGTACGCGCTCCTTCCCCCAAAGCCGCAGGAGCCCCCTCCAGCACACAATCTGGGCAACCTTTTGCCAAAGGAAACCCCACCTAGGCTGAGAGGCTGGTCCAGCAGTGGAAGAGTTAAGCAACCTGATGAGAACATGGTTGTTATGGAAACTGGTCTTTGAAAGCCAGAAATTCTAGGCTAATATGTACATTCAAATCATGTAACCAAGATGGAAAGCTGAGGACTGCAGCAAAAGTTCCCCACCCACGTGGCCGGACTGATGCTCCACGAGTGAGAGCCGCCCGGATGTCAAGGCCTCGCCCGGGACATCGTGTAAGCCAGCCAGAGGCTCTCTCTAGGGAGGGGTTCACCCAAGGCGTTCAAGAGGGCGTGGGAAACCCAGCTGGCTTGGCGAGTGTACGATCTTCTGTGCTGGCCAGATGCAGAGAACAGGTCAATGCAGCACCTCGGGGAAATGCTTCCGTAAGCACCGCCACTGTCTTGAAATGTGGTTGACCACTTTGTGGTTGAGTGGCTGCTCTGCCCAATGCACTCAGGTGGCCGTAAAGGAGGTTGGGCAGTTTGTAGTTCGGGGGTTCTGGGAAGCCAGCTGTGATCTGAGGGGTGGGTGAACAAGCCATCCAGGGAGCCAGCAGAGTTCTGCCAAGGCGGTCACTGTTTCCTTCCCCCGGTTAAACGCCCTGGCTCAGCCGAGAGCAGAGCAGAGCATCGGTGCTGCGCGCCAGAGGGCCCAATCCAAGCCCTCTGATATTAGAGGACTCTTGGCAGCTGATGTGAGATAAGAGCCCCCACCCCACCCCAGCCCCGGTGAAATGGGCCAGCAGGTGACAGAGTCCAAGCTAGTGTTGTGGGCGCGAAGAACCTCTCTTCCCGTCCCTGGAGCTGCTTCAGGCTGGGGCAACTTGCCAGCCCACCTGACGGGACCTCGCCCAGAAGCTGACCCATCGTGGGCACAGATGTGGACATCTTGAACTTTCCAGTGGAGGAGGAGGGAACAGCGATGGTCCTCTCTTTCCAAGTTGGATCACACACCTGCCGGGCAGAGCTTAGCTGGACTCTCACCGTCGCAAGCAAAGCGACCGCACACTGCCGCCATCTCCTCCTGCAGTTTCGTCCTGCCTGCGGCTGTTATGACTGTTGAGGCCCCACGTCAAGCTCATCCCGGCTGGCAGACCGATGTGGGCAAGAGCCACCCTGCCCAAGAAGCTGTCATCTAAATGAGTACTAGACCTGCGTCTCCTTCTGCTCCTGATGCACCTTCTCCCTCCTGGCTGGGATCTTTTCTGTCTCCATCTTTCCAGCAAGGGCCCTCCAAAGCTCGCCTGCCAAATCCTAGGGCTTTCTGCAGCATTCAAGCACCAAGAAGCAGGATGAGATCATTCTTGTTTCTTGCAATTAACGTTTTCAACATAATGTGGCTCTTTTCCTGTCAAGGCTTATGTCATCATTTTTCCATGCCACACCCTTCGCCCAACTCTGGAATGCTCGGCAGGTGTGCAAGGGGGCACAGAGAGGGCCACCCTTTCCTCCGCTGGATAAACGAAGGCATCTGGGCCATCCCTGAAGCCCTTGAAGGGTTGGGTGAGAAGTAGGACTAGTGCCGGGGGGCAAGGCAAGCAGGCCAGGCTGGGGCCGGCCCTATCGTTAGGCCGTGATATGGTGTATCCTAGACAAGCTATGTTCTGCTCCTGAAATGCACCGGCTGCCTTCAGTTATAGAGGAGGGCACCCAGGTATTCAAGAACGGTTGGACTGCTTATCCAGCGGGCAGTGCCAACCTGTTATTTGCCAGGCAGCAAAATGCCTTGACTGGGGCAACCTCAGGCAGGCCGGGGGAGGGTGTCCCTGAAACTGAGGAGGGAAAAAAGCCTCAGGGTTGGACTTGATTCTCTAGCAGAATTGGGTCTGTGAGATCCTGGAAATATTTTTAAATTGTTAATTCACCCATACTATAAACATCCTGAATTGAGTAGAATACAGGAAGGTGGTTGGGTGCATTAACAGCAGACCATAATCTGTCTCCTCTGGTGTGCTGCTGCGCCCTCCGTCAACCTCCTCGCCCGTCCTGTCACACATCCTGCCTGGGGGGGAGGCGCCCAGCCCATGGGACACTGGCCAGACCCCGCCCTGTTTCTCTGATTGCTTTGTTCTCCCGCCCCATCTCCTTGCAGTATGTTATAGCCATTTAAAACTAAAAGCATTCCTCTGCAAAACCCTAATGGTCATCCCCAAGGTTTAACTCAGTGTTTCTCGACCTCAGCAACTTCAAGATGTGTGGACTTCAACTCCCAGAATTCCCCAGCCGGCATGAATTCTGGGAGTTGAAGTCCACACATCTTGAAGTTGCTGAGGTCGAGAAACACTGATTTAACTGATGCTGAGAATGAGATCCTTGAATCATTGCTCATTGCCAGAGCCAACTGGGGAAAATTACATAATTCCAACCAAAGGCATGGCTGACCATGTGCAGAGTGCACAGCACTCGTGCTGCCCTTCTCCGTGCCTCCCACGGTAGGGAACAGACAGACCAGCAGCACGGCAGTTGCCTGCAGAGGAAGCAGCTGGGGAATCCCGTGGAAGGGGACGTGCTCTCCTAGGGCCCACACTTCACCCAAAGTCTGACCCCGGTCAGACGGACTTTCCATGGGATCAGCCGTTCTCACGACACATTTGCAAGGGCCAGTGTGGTGCACGATCCACGTGTTGGACTAGAGCACGGCAGACCTAGACTCAAGTCTCCCCAGAATGACTCTGGCTAGTCCTGGTCCCTCAGCCCAGCTGAACTTAAATGCTGCATTTAACCAAGGTTAGCGCTGGGGGCAAGCGCAGCCTGCTCTGTCTTGAAAGGACCTGCTCAAGGGCACGGTGTGACCATGGCCAGAGACTTTTTCTAAACCCAGTTCCTGATTTGCGTGGAGACAGCCACTGCTCCGTTCTTCCCCCTCCTCCTCTGCACCAGCCAAGAGAGTGGCCGTATGCCGAGCAGCGCGCGGGCCCTCCGGCTCAGGGCTGGGCAAGAGGGCACCCCAGCTGCCAGCCTGAGGCTTTCCCCTCCCTCCCGGAACCAGAACCAGAACCAGGACTTTCTGCAGGCAGAGCAAGGCCAGCACCACCATTTCCGCTCTGTGGCAATGTGTTGTGTATTTTGAGGGAATGGCGGTTACTCCAGAACACAAAGGAAAGGATGCCCCGTCTCGGCTCCTGTGGCTGCATCCGAGCAGTTTTCCCGCCGTGATTCTGAAGTGGTTTGCCACGGACTTCCCTGATCTTTGGTCATTCGCCCTTGTCCTCAATACTGCGGCTTCTTCCTCCGCGGCACCTGCGCTGCTCTTCTCTGGCGACGCCAAATGCTTCTACCAAGGCAGCATCCCTAAGCTTCAGGGAGGCAGGTGGGCCAATGTATCAGAAATGAACCTGAAAATGGGGGGGGGCAGGGGGCGAACACGGCCATGGCAACTCTCGGGCGGAAGGGAGGGAGGGAAGGCCACGAAAACAAGCAGGTGGAGGCTTCCCTTGTGGGAACAATTCCCGTTCCTGACTTAGGGTGCCCACCTTCCCCACCATATTCCACTAGCACGTAAGACGTGGTCCAAGATCCCACAAAATTCCTGATCCTTATTAGCCATTGTGACCTGAGTATTTGATCAGTTTTCACTATTTTATTTTTTTTCCCATTCACTTATTTACTCCTTTCCATCCCCTTACGCTGTTACATTTTGTAAAGGAGTGCAGAGGGTGAAGAGAAAATGTTGGCAAGGGAATGCAAGGACCTTTAGCGGAGCCGTTTAAGAGGACAATAAAGGAGAAAGTAAAGGGCAGCTCAGCCCTGGGAAGAGAGGAAGGCAACCATTCAAAATAGCCTTGATTCTGCTGGGGCAGAGGAAACTCTGGCAGGCTTTCCAGATTCTGTTATTTTCCAGGCGTCTTGTGGCGTCCGCTTCCCGTCCTGGCCTACCTGGCGGGCCGACAAGAGCCTTGATTTAAAATGCACCCAATTTATGCAAGCCTCTGCACACTCAGCGATTCCCACCAACAGAGGAGTTCAACTTACACACGTAGTTTTAGCCAGTGATAATCAGGACTTAAGCTTCGCACCATTGTTTGTGCCTAGAAATGCACAGAATCTGCCACAGCTGCAGTTTTATTTGCTGCAACCGTGGCTTCCTCTGCTGTTATGCCAAGGGCCCAGCGCAGCCCGCACGTTACAAGCACCCAGTTCATGAGCACTGGGGACTGGTCCCCAGACAGAGGGCCAAGCCGCCCTTCTCCTCCAAGCCCACGCTTGAAGGGCAGGGCAGGGCAGGGCAGCCCAGGCCCTTCCAAAGCATCACAGCAGCGCAGACCCCTCCTCGCCAGCCGCCGCCTTCTGCAGGCTCAGGGATGGGGAGAAGGGCCTTTCCCGGCCCCCCTCGGAGACCTCCCCACATGGCCCGCATGAGCTACTGGGGCTCCACCCCAGAGTCTCTGGTGGGAGCTGCTGACCGCCCTGCCAGGATCCCTGCTCTGCTGCTCGGCCCTGCTCTGGGCTAGGAGCACTTCCAAGGGCTTGAGCCAAGGAGAGCGTGGCCTTGAGCTCCCTTTGCAGCTGCCTGGGCTGGGGTGACGGGAACGGTAGTAACTACGCGTTTGCCATTTCCACAGCACAGCTTCTCCACTGTCCCAGGGCTTTCCCTCCCATGGGTGTAACTTTCGACCATCTGTTCAGGGTGCGACGCTTGAAACCCTTTTCAGCCAGTGCCAGCTGACTGAACTCCAGCCCTCACATTCCTTTGTGGGATCCGTGGAAAAAACAGAACGAGGCCCTGCATTTGGAGGCTGGTTGACCAGCGATCAACCCTCCACGAGGCCCGACAGAGAGAAGGTCCCTGCCCGCCCAGGTGGCCAAGGAGAGGTGATGGAGGCCAAAAGCCCGTGGCAGGCGGCAGCAGAAATGGCCCTGGGCTTCGCTGCAGCCCCTTTGCATGGGGGGGGGGGGGCCAGGAAGCAGAGGACAGGTGTGGCTGGCCCAGAAAAAGAGAAGCAAGAGGCCCAGAGGACACCACCAGGGCCCCGGGGAGGGTGTCAGAGCAAGTCCCGAGCTGGGACGGTTGCACCTCCCTGTAACAGATGAAGTTTTGGTGCCACTCTTGAATGCCAGGCAGAGAGGAAAAGTCTCATGTTTCAGAAATGAATTGCCAGGGAGCGCTCCAGGTCTCTGGAATGGGCTAAATAATGATTTTAGGGCTGTATCTGGGTGGGTGGGTGGGTTGTTAACTTGAGTTTTAATTATTTCAGAATTTGTTTTCTGTTTACAGAGCTGCCTTGGGTAGAAAGGTAGACTAGGAGCTGAAATAATAAGTAAACATGATTCCGTACCCCTTACCGCCCAGGGGTTACCCAGCAAACCTGCTTGCACTTACTCGTAGTTGGCAGGAGTAAGCACAAGCTTGACCTGAGCCTTCTTGAGCAAGGAGTAAGCCTTGATCCCCCTCGCCTCAGCTCCTCGGTGGGGCCCCTATGCCCTTGGGAGGACCTTCTGAAGGGGCCAAAGGGGGGAGAGCACTGCCTCTGCTCGAGAGCTCTCCTGCTCATGGGTGGAGGCTGCACTCCAGGGCCTAGGAAACAGCAATTACTGCTTTCCAGTGTAATTCATCGATGCATGGGGCAGGGTTGGGGGGAGGAGAGAAGCAAGATTTATATTGCAAGGTTTCCCGTTGTAGCATCTTTAGCTGAAGTAGGTAACACAACTTATTGATGAACCAGATTCAGGCAGCACGCTTGACCCTAAATCTGAGCTACCCAAATATAATTGCTGTGAAATGTGCAGTGCCCAAATAAATAACCTGATGGCCTGGGTCCCGCCACGTGCTGAAGCACGAGCTGTCCAACTTCCATGTTGTGCAAGCTGAGCGACAGTTTCTGCTTCAATCACTCAACTATACATTTCCTCCCACTCCTTCATATTTGGCCCTCTCTGTGCTTCAGCTCTGACTCCCGAGGAGCTCCATAACAGTGCCACCATATCCACCTTGGAGCATTTTCAAGGTCTAGCTGGGAGAAGCATCTATGGAGGTCTCTCACCCAGAGAGTAAGCAAGATGCTTCTCGGGAGAAAGAATGGATCTAGTCCAGCTCCTCAGTAGCTGAAGCTAATAATACCTTACTACTTACAAACTTGGGGAGCTGAGGACCTGGTTGAGGGAAGGGCACCATTCCTTGATGGAATGCAACATGGAAGGTGGGCGTGGATGAGTGCAGGGCCTCTCCTGGTAGTTCCTGGAACAAGTCCTGCTTAAACACAGCAGAGGCGAAGCTGGACCAGGCCTGACTCTGTTTCTGCGCTCCGTCACTTTTCATCTTTCACAGCAAGTTGCTCCATTGGCTGCATCCTCATGACAGGCTTAATCAGGTCACTTAAAGGCACCCTGGCTACACCTGCGTTATCTGTGAAGCAGGTCAGTTGTCTGCCCCACAGCCTGTTTGGGCATTCTGCAGTTCAGTGGGATGTGCGTATGCAAAATGCAAGTCAGGTCAGTGACCAGGTTAAGTGCGTGGTGCAAATCCAGCCTGAATGGGCGTCCCAGAGGGAGAAGTGCACATCACAAGCGCAGGAGACGACCCCAAGGGCATGGCTTTGCGTACGTGGCATCAAAGGAATGGATGCCCTCTATCAAACATGGCGTCTCACCAGCACTCTTCAGCTGTGGTGCTCCAATGTTTTGTTACTCTCCAGACCTCATCCCAGCAGACGATGCCCCTCTGTGGGCAGAACAGCCACACAGAATGGCCTTTGCAGAGGGAGAGCCACACAGGTCCGTCCCACTACATGAATCTGTGGGGAAACCCCATGGTGAGACCCTCCCAGTGTCGGCTTAGGCCCTACATTAAGCAGGGAAAGAATGGGCTGTGGTGGGCATCTGAAGCTCTCCAGCATCCTGTGGCAACACCTCTCCCCCTCTTCCTTCTTCCCCCAGGCCATGTCTGAATCTATGCATGATGCTCCTGGTCCGGAGCCCCTTCTCACCCATCAGGCTCTTCCCGCTACGGTGCTCAGTCCTTGGAGCAGCCTGGCTCCTGCTGTGCCCCCGTTACCAATAACTTTGAGCCAACAGATGCCTATCCTTTCATTCATTCATTCATTCAGTTTATAGGGCCACCTAACTGACTAGCAACTTAAGGCGACTTACAAGTTGGGTAAGGCAATAAAACAGCAACACCACCCAGGAGGATAAAAATGTAAAATATAAATGCTCCAGCTGGTTCACAATTTGCCCTGCTGGAAGAGCAAAGTTTTCAAAGTTTTCCTAAAGAACAGAAGGGTCAAGGCCAAGGATGCTGTTCCAAAGGACAGGGATCCACCTGGGATCCACCAGAGGTCCAGCAATGCTTCTGCAACACCAGAAATGACTGCCCCCTTCTCCCTGGTCCCAAACAACTCCTCGCACAGTAAGTCCTCGGCATTACTGGCTGCGCTGTTAACAGGCCAAGCCCATCATGCAAAGAAGCTGAGCCAAATGTTGCCATCGACTCATCTGGTTTGATACGTTGTTTAAATATGGTTTGGGACTGTGCATGTATGGCAACCTTATGGGGAGCATGTGTTTCGTCTTCTGCCCCTGGAGGTCCAGGATATGAGAACGTTTTTTCAGCTCTGCCAGATCCTGAAAAGAGGACCTGAGAATCGCACGGTTCATCCCTGAGCAAGGAGCCTCCCTTGAGGTGTCCACAAATGTTTATTGCCAGAGCCATCTATCTCCTTCTGCTGTCACACTGCCCCCCCCACCCCTGAGAAAATAGGCCAAAGACAACCCAAACCTCCTTTTAGAGTGGGGCACCCGCTTCTCTTTCATCAGAACCACGGAGCCCACCCGCTCAACTGTAATTCTTGCATCTGAAATACACACAAAGACACACATACACACCATGTGGCACCCTCCAGGTGGCCTGGCAGACTGCCGGCTGGCCAAGGCAAATGCCCTGCTAGTTAGGAAGTTCAAGAAGTGCCACGCCAGCTCCTCCGGAAGGGCCAGACTGGGAGGGGTGCAGTGGGGCTGCTCAGCCCAGGCCAGTCTGCAGAAGGCCATACCATCCTGTACTTCATCGCATCCCCACCTCTCCCTTGTGCTGAAAGCAGATCTCCAGGATCCCTGCTCATCCATAACAGATCCCAGGAGAAAAGGGGCTCTGAATTCCACTGACAATATTCCTGCCCTTTCCACTGATTTGTTTATTTGATTCCTGTCCTGTCTTTCTTCCAGGAGCTCAAAGTGGTGGCTCTCCCCTGATTTTATCCCACCCTGGCAAGCCAAGAAAGAGGCAGCTTCTGGGGCTGAGGGGAGCCTGAACCTGGGGCTCTCTGGTTGTACCTGGGCCCCCCAGGCCCAGCCCAACGCTTCAACTTCTACGCCACACCCTGCTTCTTTGCACCTTGATCTCCTGCAGCCACATCTCTGGGCGGAGGGCAGCGTGTTTCCAAAGACCCCTTTCAGGAGAACAACCACGGCAGAACAATAGGTCTCTCCCCCTCCATGCTGTGAGCTCCCCAGAAGGAGGGCATCTAGTTGGCCACTGGGGAAAGCCAAACCCTGAACTAGGACAGGCCTCGGCTGATCCACCAAGGTGCTTCTTGTGCTCTTACAGCCACCAGGATCCATCCGTGTGCCTTCCTGCTCAGACATGCACCCCCCCCCCCGCACACTAGATTTCCAGCTACTTGTCTTGCCCAAGGATCGCCCTTCACTGCAGAAAGACCCTGGCTCATGGTCCTTCTCCCCAGATAAGGACATGGGTTCTCAGTGGGAACCCTCTGGGAGCAGCTCTGGCCTCACAGTGGAGGCTGGAGCCCAGCACCTCTGGAGGTCCCCAAGGAAAGCTCCTCCATGGCCTGGAGGGCCAGAAGCCCCATCAAAAGGGGTGCTACTCATTCCCCGATATGCAGGCAACGCCCCCCAAAGCCTCTCTCTGGCTTAAAGATGGAAGCCCGCCAGGCAGGCTGGAGCCTCTCTGCAGCCCTTGCCCCACTGCTGCTGAGGGCTCCAGGAGGGACAGGCTGCCGCCCATCTGGGGAGGGTGGTGCTGGCTGCCTGCCAGACTGAGCCTGGCGAGGAGTGAGAGGAGGGCGCAGGGAAGGCGGGGGGGGGGGAGGTCTGCCACCTGCCCAGCTTGCCTGTTGGTGAGGTGGGCAGCAACCAGGCCCATTAAGGCCCAACTCTCCCCTCAGGACCACTCATGCCCAAGGTAGCCTCGGTGCTCAGCCTGGCACCTTCCAAAGGAGGATCAGGATCAGAGGCCAGCCAGGACCAAGCTCAGCTTCGGGCCCTCCTTCTGACAGAGCCTGGAGGGAAGGAGCGCCGGGCGCCCAGCAGGAGCAGGAGGGGGCTCCAGGGCGGGTCCGGCTTCTCCGAGGCCGCTCCAGAGCCGCCGAGTCGGGTACAAATTCTCCTTGATAGGAAGGGCCGGATGGGCGCCGATGAAGCGGTGAAACGCCTCCGGTGCTGCAGCCCCCGGACGGGAGGAGAAGCAGGCTCGCTCCTCCCCTGGGCCGAGCGCCCCCTCCCCCTCCCCCGACGCCGAGCAAGAGACGGATGGACGGGTCCCGCGGTGAACAGTCACGCGGAGCGGCCGAACCGGCCTCTTGGAAGGGCGAGGAGGGAGCGGCCGGCGACCCCGCGGAGCAGGCAGGCCCAGCGCAGGCTGCTGTCCGAGCGCGGGCGAGTTCATTCCTGGCCCAGCTGTCGCCCGAGGCCGGCGGGGACCAGGCCCGGCTCCTCCCGAGGAGCCGCCCGTCGCTCAGCCAGAGGAACCCGCCCTGGCCTGCAAGCGGAGCGCTCGGACCGGCGGGAGCGCCTTCTCAGCCTGCTGCCCGGCGCTCCTCCGCACAGGGCTGCGGACGTGGCCCCGGGGAGGGTCTCGGAGCCCGTCGGGCCAGGCATCGCTCCGCCGGGGAGCCGCGCTCCCTCTCCGGCCCTCCGAGGGCTGCCTCCGGGCTCAGTCCTTCCGCGGAGGCCCGGGCGGCGGCCGGGGAGGGGGGCGGGGGGGCGGCGGCGGCTTACCTGCAGCTGGGCGGCGAGAGCGAGTGGAAGGTGGAGAGCGAGAACATTTCCGCCCGATCCGCCATCTTCTCCGGGCGCAGCGCCGCGCCGCGCAGCCGAGCCGAGCCGAGCAGGGGGAGAGAGAGAGGCGAGGCGCCGCGGGCGAGGCGAGGGGAGGCGAGGCCGGGCCGGTCGGGGCGGCGGCGGCGGCGGCGGGTCTTCACTGCGGATGCTGCCCGGAAAGGCTCGCAGCAGCCGCAACAGCCATGGCGCGCTCGCGCTCGCGCTCCCTCCGGCCGGGCCCGGTTGAACAGCGCGGGGGGGTCTGCGCCTCCCCCTGGCTGCGGCGGGTGCGAGCGGGGCGGCGCAGCCAATACCCACCCGCCCGTCGTTCTTCGGCGCGGCGCGGCTCGGCGGGAGGCGGAGAGGAGGAGAGGAGGAGGGGCGAGGCCGAGCGAGGCTCCACAGCGCCCCCTCCCCACTGCGGATGCGCGGCGCGACACCTCCAGCCGACTGGGTCGGGGGCGGCGGCGGCGGCGGCGGCGGCGGCGGCGGCCGGAACGTCCCCGCCCCTCCCTGCGCCCCCAACCCGGCGGGCGCCTCCCCGAAGACGGCAGAGCAAAGCGGGCGCCCGGTGCCGGTGCAGAGGCGGGGGAGCTCCGGGGGCGGGGGGCGCCTAGGGGGCGGGCGGCCCCTGGAGAGGCTGGACGGCCCGATTCGGAGCGTTCGGGCGCGGGCGGCGGACCCCGCGGCTTGCCGTGGGGAGCTGTCCGCGCCGGCGGTGCTGAAGGGCGGCCGTGAGGAGCTGTCCCTGGATCGGGCGCTGAAGAGGGAAGGCGCGGGCTGCGAGAGAGCGCCGGGGAGGCGGCTGCCGGCCTGCCCGCCGTGGCTGCAGGACGGGGTCTGGGCGCGCCGTGCTGGGCCCCCGGTTCTCGGGGGGGGGGGCGATGGGCAGAGAGGCTTCGCTGCCTCCGTTCCTCTCCTGGCAGCGGAAGTCAGAAAGGCCCCGATCCTGGGCGCAGCTGCTTCGCCGCGACAGGGCCCCGGTGACGGCCGAGCCCTCTGCCTTGCCAGCCGTCAGACTCAGCGCAGAAGTGGCCTGAGCAAATTGGAGCACTCTGGGCCGAGAGGGCGGCAAGAGGACACCTCCCTCCCCAAAGAGCCAATTAAAGACACTCCAATTAAAGGCAGGTCCTGTGGCTCGGGCTTGGCACACCGGCAGGGCTCCTGGGGCTCTCCCACTAGGCCCTGCCCCTCCGCCCAGACTCCTGGTTGCTAAGGTGCCTGGGCTGCCCGCAGGGTGGGCAGGCCATCCATCCAGGGCAACGCACCAGCTGCTGCCTTCCCAGGAAACACGGGCCAAGAGAAGAGAAGCCTAGATGAAGCATCCTTCCCCAGTCTGGTGCCTCCGAAGAGTGTCCAGCCAACAGATTCGCAGTCCAGGGCATCTGGAGGGCAGAAGGTGGTGGGAGGCTTCTCTGAGGTCCTTCTCTGCTTTGTCCCTTTCTGCAGCACATTCTCTACTGACATTGATTTAAAGAACGTCCAAGCCTAGCATTAGACTGTGAATGATGGCAACTCAACACATTGGGATTGGTGTGCCAGACTGGGGGCCACAGATTCTAACTCTGAGAACGTCTCAGCCACAGTGTCCCATTAGGTGCAGCTTCAGTCAGAATGACAAAGCACAGCTTCCCTCCGACACAAAGACCCACAACTGTCCGTGCCAATGTCCTTGTGACTTCTGGCAACCGAGGCAAGAGGAGGTGCCCTTCCAGCTCAGGGTTTTGGAAGGCCTGACCCTCTCTCCAGCACCAACCTTGCAGCGAGGGAGGGGGAGGGACAAATGGCCCAGAACAAAGACCAAACCTCATGGAACAGCCCCCCAAGCGACACAGATGGCCCCAGCCACATAGCCTTCAGGAAAGCAGTGATGACCTATCCCATCCCCCCCCCCCCCCCCCCAGATCGTGGCCAGGATGGTGATAGTAGTGGCACAGG
The DNA here is from genome assembly GCA_030867105.1 of Liasis olivaceus. NCBI lineage: Eukaryota > Metazoa > Chordata > Lepidosauria > Squamata > Pythonidae > Liasis > Liasis olivaceus. The sequence goes on from CM061355.1 coordinate 81,322,603, forward strand.
GTGATTGGCAGATGGGTGCAAGTTTTTATTGGAGCCTCAACAGAGTTTGACTTAAATGGTGGTTTTTAATGCATTATTCTTCTTTTGTTCACCACCCAGAGTTCCTTTCGGTAGATGGGCAGCTATATATATTTATTTAATAAATAAATAAATCATGCAGACCCACAAACTCATTCCCTCTCTTTAGAGTAGTCTGGTGTGTTATGAGACCATGATGCAAAGCATAATAGAAGCCTGGAAAACTGCTGTTAAGTACAAATGGGGCGACTCCTGCTTCTTCTTTGGTGCACTCGTACATCCTCCATTCTACCTGTCCTAGGATACTTCAACTGTTGAGCCCAGTTTCATCTCCTCCTTGCCAACCCTACTGGTATTGCTGGGCTCCACAAAGCATTTCAGCAGATGCCTCTTTTGTCATGCTACTTCCACTTGTGTGTTTTTATTATATCCTGCCCCCCCACACACACACACATCCCCACAACAACCCTGTGAGGTGGGTTATCATGGTCATTCCAACTTCCAGTTGTCAGAATCCTCACAATCAATTGACCACCTTACTTGCCAGCTTGCTTGGGTTCTGCCATTAAGAGACGGGGCGGGGGGGAGCGCTGGAAAGATCTGGAAGGATGGATGGAAGAAATTACCATTAGAGGCAGATGGGCTGTTATCAAAGACTGAGGAATGTTCAAGGTTGTACCAACGAGTGAATGTGAGAAGACTGGGAGGTTAGGGGTGCAAGGGGGAAAGAGAAAAAGGGTAAAAGCAACTTTTGGCGTGCGCGGGCTCAGTCTTAGCAATGCTTTGGAACTGTACACTTGTTCTCAATAAATGAACTTTCTTCTGAACCATTACTGGTTGCAAGGAGAGTTACTGAAGTTGGGAGTTGTGAATGGCAGATTGTTACACCAATGTGCCACAGTGGATATTAAAAAAAAAAAAATCCCCAGGATGGTTGGAGAGGAAGACGGCCCTTTCAGCATCCAAGAAGACCAAAATATGTGGCCACCTAAGAAGTCCAGCCTTCCCCTCCGCCACTGGCACACAGAGGGGAGTCTCTTGATGGCAGAAGGGATGCCTGGTCGCCCTCAGCATTTGACCTCACCACTGAAAGGTCAAACTTGTAAGGCTGGCATCGTAAGAATGGTTCACCTCACAGACGTCTATCCATCTTCCAGGTCAGTATGCACCACTGCCACTGGTTCAAGAGGGCAGTGCAGAGGGGCCAGGTCCACATACGCTAGGCCAGCTTAGCTAATTTGGCTTTTCTTTAGTCTGGTGTGTGAACCTAGCCAACTGGGGCTTACCCAATAAACCATGGTTAACTGAGTCATGGTTTAGCATATGTGAACCAAGTCAGGGCTTGGTGATGGCCACTCCCATAAAGCTCCTTTTATCCTTCAGCATGTAAGTCACAGGGGAAGGGGCAAGACATTTGGGGCTACGAACCTAACTACAAAGATTCTTGTACCCTGCAGACCATTTAACGAAGACTCTTATTAGCCAGAACCTGCTACCATCCAAGAAAGCTTTTTCCTGGCAGAAGTGCCTTCCTTTGGCAGCCAGAGAAGGGCTCCTGAGGACCCCTCCAGCTTCAGAGAGTGCCACTTGGGCATTTCTACACCTGCTTCATGTGTCTCAAACCACACAGGCACATAAGCTGATAAACTGTACATACTGGGGGTGGGGTGGGGTGGGGTGCCACATCACTGAGTTGAAATGGGGGTGGGCTCCTGAACTCATTTTCAGGAACAAAGCCCGCTGCAGTCTTCCCACAAAGACACCTCTGTCAGAACAGGTCACCCAAGCTGTTCAGCTCCTCCTAGGCCAAGACAAATTTTGATCTGATATAACTTAGGATCTGCGGTCTTCAGGTACAAAATAAACTGCTTTTCCTGAACAGGCTGGCTCACTCATTTTTCAGTGCACTCATCTCAGCATCCATCACATTTTATTCAACCAAGTGGCAAGATGCCCCCAAGATGTTCTCCAACCATCACGATGGCCCACTGTCACAGATGGGACTCCCCTCCTGCCAGCAGAAGATCCAGGTAAGCCCCACTGATCAGATCTTTCACCTCTATGCCCAACTTGCACATCAGTTGCCGGGCCACTTCCTCACCCTCCTGGAGACTCTGTTGTTCTTGTAACATCACCTGCAGAAAATGGGATATTGCGCTCATAGATACGGCAAGGAAAGGGAGTGCTCTCAACCCCAATATCGAGAACCTATCTTGTAAAACCATTCAGGACTTTATCTGTAACGGCATGAGGTAGACAAAAGTTGGTTTCTCTGAGAGGCTGGCTTTTACGGCTAGACAGCACAGTAAGCAACGTGCTGCTAAAGCAGATTAATTAGATGGGTCTTCAGATCCAGCCCCCACCCCCACCCCCATTCTCCTGCCATAACCAATGTAAAAAGGTTGAAATTCAGTAAAGCAGCAAATCACTTTACGATTCCAATTGCTGTCATTCAGTGATTAACTATTTCCCTGTTTGCAGGCAGTGTAGCCAATCTATCGTTATGCGCGTAACAATAATGAAGTTCCCCTTACAGTTAATCAAGGCCTCAGATAAAGCGTGCCTGGCAGAACGTTGATTTTCTCCCTTGGGAATTCTGTGCGGGGCAGAGAGATCCCTCAAAGCTTGGTCCTCCTCTTTCGTAGTTACCTACATTCACCCCAGAGCCCGCCGATCTTCAGTGGTCTTCCATCCATGCCACAACTATTTCTTTAGCAGACCAAATTGCCCTCGGCTTGCCAGCCGTCCCCTTCTTCTCCATCTCTCCCACTCCGGCAGTTCCCTTCCTTCCAGTTCCTTAGCCGCCTTAACTCCCTTTCCGCTCTCCCCGAGAGGCCGTGCTCTGCGCATGAAAACCTTACCTGTTTCTTTCACAGCTCTTTTCTCCGACCATGTTTATCACCTCCAGGCACGGTCTGGCTGTCTGGGAGATCACGTGACAACATGGCAAACAGTGTTTACCTGCTGCGTTCTGCCATCAGGGGCAAAGGAGGAACAATTCAGGGAAGCGTCTCCCGTATTCCAGCTTTGGGGGCCGGGGGAGGGGGGACTCCTCTGCGTTGCAGATGCCCACTCCCTCCCCATTGCTAGAGGCGCTGGGCATCTGCAACACAGAGAATCAGAGAGGTGGAAGGGATCTCAGTGGCCGGCTAGTCCCACCCCGTCTGGTGCACGACCGAGTAAAACGTTTCTGACAGATGGCCATCCGACCTCGTGAAGGGGAACACGCCTCTTCCACCAATGAACACTCTTACTATCAGGAGTTCCTCCTAATAACACGATTCTGCTTTCGCAGAGTTTCACCTTGTGGCTTTTGACCCTGCCCACTGATCTCTCCCTTCTTTACAGCAACTCAAGAGACGTTGCGCAATCAGCGTTGGAAGGGTTCTTAGACGTCATTTAGTCCAGTCTCTCCCCCATCAGTTTCTCTGACAGATTAACATCCAGACCCCGTGAAGACCCCCAGTAAAGAATTTACATCTTCACGGGGCAGTTGGTTTTACTGGCCGACGGTCTGTACAGTCAGGAAGGTTCTTCCTCACGTTTAGCCTGAACCCACTTCCTTGGGGCTTAAATCGCTTTAGGATTCTTGGTTCTGCTCCGGTCCTCTGGCCCAGCAGATGCTTAGACGGTTCTTCGTAGGGGTCTGTATTGCTCCTCCAACCTCTCTCTCATTTGTCTGGGGTTTTTTAGCCACTTGTATTCCAAGTCGGGTCTGACCAGGGAAGAACAGCACAATTACTTCCCATGGCCTGGGATCGATCCTTCTGCTAAGACACTCCAAGACAGCGCTGGCCTTTTTAAGAGCGGCATCCCGCTGCTGACTCATGTTCAACCTGAGGTCAACAGGGACATCCAGATCCCATTCCATTGCACCACTGTCGATCCGAGTCTCCCGCATCCTAGATCTGTGCCTTACATTCTTCCTACCCAGAGGCAGAACTTTCTATTCATCTACTCATTTCAGCCTCTTCGTTCAAGCCTGTCTGGATCTTCTGGAAACTTTTTTTTCTTTTAATAGTAATTTTATTAAAGATTACAATTTACAACAGTAAAAATAATACAAACTAAAAGAAAGAAAAGAATAAAAAGAAAAAATAGAAGGTGCAGAAAAGAAAAAAAGAGAAAAGATAGAAAGAAAAATAGAAAGGAAAAAATAAGAATATAGTAAAGAGAAAGAAATCTATAAAGAAATATGTTCCCTTCATCACAAGTATAAACAATTTTAGTAACTTATCACCTTCTCTTAAAATACAGCTAATGATCTTTTCTTCCCATATCCCATCTCTTATCTATAAGCAAATCCATAAAGCATCATCATTTCAGTTCTGATGTCAGCAAAAGTCCATTAAGGGTTACCAGAGATAACAACATATCTAACTTAACCTTGATCAAATAAACCCACGTTATATTCCTTCCTTTTACTTCTAACTATCTTGATCTTTAGTCCCTCCAAATAATGTCCTAGAACTTGATTTCTTTTCATTTTTTCCTTGTCCCTTCTCACAAGATTCTTCAAAGCTTTAACAAGCCTCTTTTGTAAATCCAATATAGGAAAATTATCCAGGTCACTCTCTTGGTTTGTTATTTGTTTATCCCTTTTAATTATTAAGACATCAGATGGTCTCTTTTGCATGTCCAGCATAGCATCTTCTTCCATGTCATTCTTGTAGCCTGCCATTTTTAAATCCATTTTCAAATCAGTCTCAATCGTGTTAGGTTAATATATTTTATTGTATCATGGATTTTGTGTATTAGTTATTTGTTTTACCTTTGCTGATGTTTCTTATTCTTGTTGATATGGTTGTAAGACTAATCAATAAAGTTGAAAGTTGAAAGCTGATGTTAGGTTAATACTTGTTCCTCTTCCATAGCATCTTTTAAACACTGTCTATCGATAGAGGCAGACACTCTTAAAATTAACTTCTGGGTCCATTGTTCAAAAATATTCTTCAGTATGTCCAGTGTTAAAATATTTTGCTTCATTCTGTATTTGTAAGTCAAGTTTGAGTGTTCTTCTCCTTTAAGTGTAATCTTTAGTTCCTTCAAGTTCCCTCTAGTGTCCAATTGTTAAAGTCTTTTTTATTTATTTTTAAAGAATTCAAAACGAAAGCATTTTCCCACGGGAAGGATTCTTTATAATTAATTCCAAAATCTTATTTCAAATGTATCTGCACCCTTGGTCTATTTGTAACTTTCTAAAATCCAAGTTTTATTCACCCTTTTGCTGTTTATTCCAGAATTTGGGGGGGGGGGGGGTTCCTTAACTTGTATTTAAAACTTCTTTTGCTAAGGATTGGAGGACACTCACCCGGTGCTGTAAAACTTGTTGATCCAAAGGTTCCTAATAGCTGAAAGGAAGTTAACAAGCAATTTCTGAAAGTGGTTAGAAAAGGAAATATGCACCTCAGTGTCCTTTCACGGGCGCCAACCACAGTTTGTCTTGCAGTCTCTTCACAAGGAGCAGCTGTCTGGAGCACTTACGTGCAATCTCAAGTCCCCTCCTTGTCCAGAGGAATTATGAAGAGCTGGTCTACTCACCAGCTCTTCATTCTGCTGCAGTCATAGACTTTAAAAAGAAGACAGAGCGGTCTTCAGTTCACCATTTCTTCCCTGGAAGTCCACAACTTCTATGAGAAACTTTCTTTTCTAAAGTGCTAGCCATTTCAAGTCTCATGACCTTTGCAGACCCCCTGGAGAACAAAGGCTCTGACCCCAAACCCCTGCAGGTGGTCCAGAAGGATACCGTGGTTGATGGTGTTGAAGGCCACTGAGAGATCCAGCAGGAACAGTGGAGTCGCTCACCCACCTGGGTCCCGCTCTGGGTCATCGGCGAGAGCAGCCAACACGGCTTCCACCCAGGGCCCAAACCTGAACCCTGGTCAAAGAGGGTCCAGATCATCTACTTCTTCCAGAGCCCTTTGTGGCTGCCTTTGTTCTCGACAGCCTTCCCCCAAAGGAGAGGCTGGACACTGGGCGGCAGCTGGATCCAGGCCAGCCCTTTGAAAAGGGGCTCTGGCATCTCCCCCTGCCACAGGGAGATCCCGTCCCCTCCCCTCCCCTCCCCTCCCCGGCAGCTCATCCCAGCCAGGGTAGGGGTCTTGCCCCCAGGTGGTGGAGCGCATCTCATCAAGGGTTACGCCCACTTCCTCAGGAGCAGAAGGGTCCAGCTGTTCCCAGATAACATCTCAAGATGTCTTCCTGGTCACCGCTTTGGACTTTAAGCCATTGCTTTTCTAGATGTTAAAATTCATGCATTTTCTGTATTAGGAAGAAGATTTCCCAAACTCCCTCATTATCCAGTTCACTGGATGCAGCTAGCAGATGCAGCCAAAGGGGGCGGAGGGCTGACATATGGGTCAGCCAGCCCGCTCTTTCTCCTAGATGAGCTAAACAGATTGGGTGAATACTGGCTAAAGGGAGCCGAATTCCGGACAGAGGGACCCATGGACACACTACAGCTGCACGAATCGTTTCTGCACCTTTAAGGACTGTAAAACACATTTGACATAAAATCTAAGCACTGACATGCTGCCCCCTCACATGGAATCCATGACTTGGAGCATAAAGTAATAATTTGTTGATTTATATACATCTTGGGCGTGTTTAGCTATGAGAGTCTAGACTTGCACTAGCATTTGCTGCACCCCCACCTCCAGATAAGGGGTTCCCCATGAAGTCGTGGCCAGAAGACACAGTTGGAAGATGAGAACCAGGGCTGCCAGTCCCGAGCTCCGTGTCACAGAACCAGGATGAGCAAGTGCCTGCGTTACGGAGCTCACAGAGCCATTAGGGCCTCGTTTCACTCGGATTCAGCGCAACTTGGGAGCCTCGCCCCTGGGGGGGGTAACCCATCATTTGTGGCTTACTCTATGCGCAAACTAGTATGATTTGCCCAACAAACTATGGCTGAAACGAGCCACGCTTTGCACAAGGTGTGAACCCACAGGCGTTCCCCATGCTTGCCCTCTCGCCAATTCTTGTGCATTATCCAGGCAAATCTGCTCCCCTTTATGCTCCTTTGCTACTGCCTGATACAAACCATGAAATTACACCTCAGGTGGCAAAATGTTACTACCTTGCTTACCAACTACACGATCAGACGTTAGGGTTTTAATTGGCACTAATGGCATTTATTGTTTACTGGCATGTTCTTTATGTTTTAATTCGTACTTTGTACTGAATTGTACCATTTTGGCCGATCTCTGATAACCCGGAACTGGCGCTGAGTTTCCTGCCCAGCTCCGGCAGCCAGGCAAGCGAGAAGCGCTTGTCTGTCTGTCCGTCCGTCTGTCGGCAACGGTTGGGTCTCCCGGTCCCATCCTGGACTCTGGGTTCTCCTGGAGGACGTCGTCTCCCCTAAATCCCCCCCCCGTGCCGATCTCCCTGGCGCTAGCAGATCGCCTGCTCTGCCCCCTCCCTCCAGCTGCTCCAGACCCGACTTCCTGGGCCCCCGCGGGGCGATCCAGGGACCCACCGTTCCGCACCCGACCGTAAGGCCGCTTCTCGCGCTCACCACGTAACGGAAAGGCTTCCCACACACCGCTCCTCACCAGCCAGTCCTCCTCACCTCCAGCTCCACAAAGTCGCCCAGTCCTTCCACATGATCCACGTGGACGCGGGTCTGGCCCACCATGTAGAGATGGCGCTCCTTCTTCACCACTCCTTGCTCTCCGAGCGCCTGGGACAGCACTGCCTGTGCGCAAAGAAAGCCAGGAGCTTAAGGCATGCAGCACCCAGCGCAGCATTACACTAATTTACCACCTAGCAGTCAAGCGGTGGAGCGCGTCCCGGATCGCGGCCCAGAATCCCCATCCTAAGAGATCTTAAGGCCTTTCTCTCTCCTTCCCTGGATACGGGGCCCACGGGATCGCCCAGGAGCGGAGCAGCTACAGCGGGGGAGATGAAGAAGAGGCCGTGGGCCTCTCAACGCCAGTCCCCGCAGCCCAAGAGAGGGGAGGACCGCCGATACCCCTCAGTTGCTGGAGCATGGATGGCCCCCGTGGGAAATGGGAGAGACCAGATGAGGTGGACCCTGCCTGGACTGATCTACCCTCCAAAGACCCTCTGACCATCTCCAGGAGGGAACAGGCACAAGACTCCGTACAGGGTTACTCTCTGGTCCTGCCTTCCTTTCGAAAACTGCAAGGCGGCATCCATGGGGGGTTCCCAGGCCCAGAGTTGCCAAGCTTTAGCACGGCTGCCGGCCGCCTCAGCCACATGGAACAGACTCTGCCAAATTTGTTTTGGTGTTGAATGTGGGGCGCTGCCTGACCTGGAAAAACACCCAAACCATTCACTGGATCCTGGGAGCAGGGCTGGTTTCTGTTCCCTTCCAGAATGGCTGTTCCGTGGCTCCAAACGCCTTGGGGTCCACCGCACCAGCCCCCTATTGCTATTCCCACAACAGGCCGCGCTTCCCAGTCCATGAAGCATTACCGCAAGTCCTCTGGGGTCATCTGTGGGAGAGATGGTAAAGTGAGAGAGCTTGGGGCCTCTGGAGTTCGGCCGGTCATAAAACACCAGCTGTCCATGGCCATCCTACAAAGGAAACATTGGTCAACAGCCCGCCTTGCCTGGTGAAAGACCCAGGGTTGGGCCAAACAGGTCTGCAAATTAATCTTATTTTATTAAAACTGGCTTGCCAGGCTGTAGTTCAAGGAGGGGCTGGAGTTTTGACAGAAGCCTTCTGCAGTCTGTTGCTATCGAAGGAGCACCCGCTCACAAAATCCCAGCCAGAATGTCCTAAGGCTATGCTGCCTGAGAACGATAGGCATTGTAGTCCAACACACAGGGGAAGTCTGCCTATAGTCTTTCTCAGTTTGCACCTGCCTTGCCTATACTGCAAATGTGAAAGGGTTCCACCCCCACAGGTCACCTGGTGGAAGCACAGCCAGCCATCCTGAAGGCACAGCTTGAATACAGCACACCCCCGACTCCTGAGTTACAGCTGTTGGGGTTCCTTGGAGGTCTCTTAGAGCTGCTTGCCTGCTTAATCCCCAGCATGAGGATCCCAGCATGCCGAACAGGGAAGGTCCTGCAAAGTTTAAATGAACCTGCTGGCTTAACTTGTTTATAATTGAAAGTTCATGGACAAAACAGCCAAAAGGCGGGGGGGGGGGCACTTTGTGAGTAACGTACCAAGAGTTGTGACATTTCAACTTCATTATTTTCAAGAGTTTACTACAATATAGTTGACAATGTTCACATAAAATGAAAAATTCTGATTTGGAAGCTGGAGTACTAACACCAACTAAAAACATTTCCAAATCCCACAAAATTGTGTCTTTAGCAAAACAGTGAGCAACATTATCCCCATGGTGAGTTGGAGTTACATGCAGTTGGCCCCGACTGGCCGGGTGGTGTTCTCAGCTCTGGAAAAGCTTTCGCGCATCCAGCCAGACACCCCCTTGAGCCCACCGAAGCTAAGGGATGCAGTTCTGCCTAGTTCAGGCAGATCTTCGCAACGTGGAGCCTTCCAGATATGTTGGGAAAGTCATCGCTGTCGGCCAGCAGACTGGAGAAAGGCCTTTGATCTGAAGCCCCACCAACTGTTTCTTTCCAGAACTCATATCCTGGGGCTCAAGGCAGGACAGGCTGAACTGGTCACACTCCACTCCTGGCAGAGGAGAGAGAGTGTGCGAGCGTGCAAACTCCAGTTTCTTCTAGCGCACGCGTGATCAGGCCCTCGACTTTGACCGTAACACAGCCAAGGAGGTAACACACGCTTAGAATGGCAGCCTGGCAACTGCCTCTCTGCCCACAAGACCTTGAACTTCTGTCCTCCGGAGCAGCGGCTGGTTCTCCACACAGGTTCCGTCTTCTCACAGCATACGGCCCACCTGCACTAACCAATATGGATCCCTCCCCCAAAAACTGGTCATTGTTTTCTAAGATGATTGGTAGAAATGTGGACTGAAAGCTGAGGAAGAGCTATTCTTTCAAGAACCTCGGGTAAAGAGAAAAAGGCAGATCAAACGGGCAGCTCAGGGGAGGAGGCTTTCTAAACTCAGGGCAAACCAAGTGTGTGTTCCCAGGCAGGCAAAAAGAGGAGAGTTTGGTGACCTTGCAAGAACCGGCAGGAAAGGAAGGGGAACAGCGGAAAGAGAGGGGAGGGTCAGGAAGGCCGGAAGCACAGCGAAGGATCACCAGGACTGCCACTTCTTCTAACTCCGAAGGAAAATTCTAACATTGGGCCACTACAATTGCCAAATTCAGGAATGCTAGATCTCAGGACTGGGATTCAAGCCTGAAATCAGCCTAATTTTTTATACACAAGCTCTACCAGAATCATCAAATTTAAGCATAGAGGAACACTCCTTAGCAGCGGCAGCAGCAGCAGTAAAATCAGAGATAAAAGTGACTGCTTAGGAGACTTGCTTAAGCAGAAACTAGATTTTGGTGGTAACGCAGTTTTGCCTGCTCTGAAAAATTAAAGAGGGCAGAGACAGCACGTTGGGAAGACTCTCCCTCATCATCAGAAGGGGGGTCCGTTCCGCCAGGCTGCGTGGAAAAAGAGCGCCCAAAATAGGAAAGGCACCTTAATGCACCAGGTAGGGGCGGAAGAGCTGGGGATAACGCGGAACTTTTCTGGATGCGTAATAATGATCCTTAGCGGACGTTTAACACGCTTCTAACTACGTTCTCAGACCTCTGATTGGGAACCAGAGCCAGGGACTTACAAATACGAAGGCCAACTTTAAACCAGAGACTCCCTTGAGGAGGCAAGACGGGGAGCAAACTGAGCCCCGCGTCCCCCTCAGCTGGCTGGCTGGCTGGCTGGCTACTCACTCTCAGGTCACGAAGCTTCAGCCGTCCGCGGGGAACAGGGAAGAACGTGTCCGTCTGAAGCAGGACCTGGCCGGGGGACCCGCTCAGCCGCTCCACCCTGCTGATCAGCCGGGCCAGATCCTGCACCCGAGCCTTGATCTCCACATTCGCTGGCATCTGGAAGGCAACCAGAGATCCCGGATCGCCGCCGGGGCTCTTCGGGAAGCCCCCTCCGCCTCCAAGGAGCTCAGGGGCGGCCCTGCTTGTGGCACGGGTGGAACAGACTCCCAGGGAAACCGGGCACCGTGCCCACCCTGCTCTGCGCCTGGAAGAGCAGCGGGCAGGCGACAGGGGCAGGGTTTCCTTCTGAGCCACGCGTGGAGGCCGGCGGGGAGCACCCGCAAGAGCCCCGGGGCGGCCCTGAGGGAAGAGGCGGCGAGACAGGCTGCGCTGGGGAAGGGGCGCTCCGCGGCCACGGAAAGTCCCGGGAGGCGAAGCCCGCCCATCCCCGCACCGCAGCGGCCGTGAGAAGGGGAGCGGCCCGGCCCGGCCCGGCCCGGCCCGGCCGAGGGAGGCTGTTACCGGGCGCAACCCCGGCAAAAGCAGCGGCGGGCAGGTGCTCCGCGGAGCTGCCCTCGGAGGCGCGGCGCCCTGCCGGCTGCCCGGGCCGAGCAGGCTTTTCTCTCCGCCCGCGGCTTGGCTTGGCTTGGCTTGGCTTGGCTTGGCTTGGCTTGGCGGCGGCCGGCTCGCAGACGTCTCATCACCCCGCGAGGGGCGACACGCCCTCCCTCGCCCGGACGGCGCGACCGGGACGCGAAGCGCCCGCCAGCCGCCCGGCTCGGGGAGCCGCCCGCAGCTGGCCCCGCGCCCCCTGCGAGAGGCCCCGCCCCACCACGGAGGGGGCGGGAAAAGCAGGGTCCGGCCGCGCCAGCCGCGGGAGCCTCAGGGCGCCCGCGGGCGCCCGCTTGGCTCAGCTCAGGACAGCTCAGCCCAGCTCGGGGCGGGCGGGAGGAATCTCCCAAACAGCCCCGCCCAGGCGGCCCGAGAGGGCGGGAAGGGCGAGCGGCGCCGTGATCGTGGGGATGCGCAGTATTTCCGCGGCGCACCCGGCTGTACCCCAATTCTCCTCCCCCGCGCGAAGCCACAGTCCCGCTGAGCTCGCCTTCTCGAGGGAACGCACCTTCCGTCGCGAGTCGGAGCGTGCTCCGGCCCCCGATAGCGCGTTCACACAGACACCAGTACACGTGTCGCCGCAACGCTGCTCCCCACCACCCTCGACGGCGTCCGCCGCTCCGCGATTGGCGCCGCGCTTCTCCACGTCACGGCCTCCGGGCGGGCCCGGGAGGCGGCCCCCGATTGGCCGCGGCCTCGGGCTTGCCCCGCCCCCTCCCCTCGTCCGACTGCCGCGCGGCTCTCTTCCGCCGGCGCCGGAATGGGCCAATCGGAGCGCCGGTGGGCGGGCGCAGGGCGACGGGCAGGGCGAGCGGAGCGCCGCCATTGGCCGGGCGGCTGAGGGGAGGCGCGCGGGGATGGGCGGTCGCGGCGCCAGCAGGCTCGCGATGGAGACGCCCGACGGAGACGGGCCCGAGGGGGACTACGCCGCGCCCCGCTCGCCCCGCGGCTGCCCGGCCGTGCCCGCGCCCACCCGCCTGCGCGCCTTCCTCTGGTGCCGCGAGTTTCTGGCCGGGGCCTGGCGCCGCCTGGCGGGGCCCGAGGAGCTGGGCGTCGTCCCCGTCAGGTGAGCCGCCGGCCGTGACGTCACCCGCCCCGCCCCCTGCCCTCCCCGGCGCGCAGGCGCGCGGCCGCTGCGGGGCTGCTCCGGCCCGGAGCCGCGGAGGGGGAGCGCCGGGGCGCCGCAGCAGCGGCCGGGCGGGTCGGCGCGGGGGCTCGGGCCGGGTGCCGCCGCTCGGGCCTCCTCCGCGCGCCTGCCGTGCCCCGGCGGCCCGGCCGGGGCCTGCCTGGCTGGCGCTGCAGTCCCCTTGGCCGAGGCGCTCGGGTCAGCTCTGGCGCTGCGCGGGGCCCCTGCCGCTGGGGCCGCCGGGCTCTACGTGCCCTCAGCGCTCTGCGGGGGCCGGGTCGTCTCCCGCTCCGGACAAGCCCGGGCGCTGCCGGAGACCTCCGGGGACCTGGCGCGTCCCGGCGGGCGCTCGCGGGGTTCCAGTGACCCGGCAGCCGTTCTGGCACCGGGCAGCCCCCGCACCCCCCGGCTCTTGGCACGGCGCTGCCCAGCCCTTCCGCCTGCTGGCCGATGCCGGGCGGCGCCCAGGCTTATCCCGGGCTGCGGGAGAGGGAGCCTTGGCGGGCTGCGGGGCGCCTCCTCCCAAGAGACGCTGCTGCCCCCCCCCGAAGAAGGACCCCGAGACGGCGCAAGATCAGCTGCCGCCGTTGACCTGGCCGGGGTTGGGCCTCCGTCCGACCAGGTTGCCTTTCTCCTGTCGGTCCTACCCGCGGCTGAAGATGAGTCCGAGTCTGGTTGGTTGCCACTGTTGCTCTATTAATCTACGGTTGGGTAATTTTATTATATTTTGTGTCTGCTCAGTTTTATTAATAATTGCAGGATCGGTGTATTTTTATTTCAGCATTCTCTTGCCTAAAGGCTGTAAATCAAAAAGGTCTTGATGGGTGGCAGGTCTGATCACTCCCTAGGCTTTAGCCACACACTTCCCATTCCAAGCCCAAGCCCCCTCACGAGAAAGGGCCGGGCTGGGCCAGGGTCAGGGACTTCCAGGCTGCTCCAGCCTGCTCCCGGCCTCTGGGAGGGCAGCCCCGCTGGGTCCTCTCCACGCGACGCGATGCGGGACGTTCCTCTGTGACCTGCTTGCCCGGGGCCTGGGAGAAGCAGCAAGCCGTGCACTTTCACAGGATCCGCAGTCACTCGTTTGTGTCCTCTGGGAGGAGGCAGACGCCGCCTTTCTCGGCACGTGCCTTGCCCTGGTCCACCAGCAGACGCTCTCCTTGGCTGGCTCCGTCTCCTTCCTCAACCTTCCTGGCTCTGCTTCTTCAACAGCGGTGGGCTGAGTAACCTGCTGTACAAGTGCTCTCTGCCAGATCACATCGTAACTGCGGAGGATGAGCCGCGCCAGGTCCTGCTGCGCATCTATGGCATCATCCTCCAGGTGAGTCCTTCGGCCTCGCCCTCTCAGCTTCCCCTCCAGGCCTTGAGTACCTTTTCGTCTGCCTGCTCCCAGGGCTGGAGGGTATCCTGACTGATGATATCAAAAGCCGCTGAGAGATCAAAGAGAAGCAGGGCGGTGGCACCGCCCCATTCTGATTCTGCCAGAAGTCGTCAATGAGCCAATAGCTTTCAGTCAGGGGCATCTCAATACTGTGTCCTGGCCTGAAACCTGACTGGAGAGAGCGATCTGGTCTAGGTCTTCCTCTGCTTCGCTTGGGAGGGTGCCCGTAAGGGATGGGGTCACTCCAGTCTCCATCCTGCTAACGGTCCACTTAGCCACTTCACCTGTCCCACGGACAACCAGGGAAAGCTCACAGGAGGGAAGAGGAGGCCCCTCCAGAGGTGGTACTGAAGGATGCTGCCATGATGCAGGGTGCAGCAACCATCAAGACTAGGAACTGTGGGGAACTTTGCTCTCAGGCGAATGTCCCCTTCTTTTTAAAACCATCTAAATTAGGAGCCACCAATTTCCCAGGGGATTCCAGTCTTTCTCTGCGGGAGGATTCAGGACCAATGAAGGGATCCGGAGAATCAGACTCACCTTCGTTTTTGCCCGGGCCTGCCTGCGATTCTGGGTTCCCTGCATTTACTGTTAACGGAGAACCCTGAGTTCTAGTCCCGTGAGAGAAAAGCTGTTTTCTCTTTGCATTTGCCACAAGTGATTTTATGCCTTCTCACGCGTCTCCTTTCATGTGAGCTAACCGGTCCCAGTTGCTGCTAGCTTTCCTTGCAGAAGAAGAGCTGAAGGAGCAGTCCCCGGGCAGTGGACTCTCCCACACCGGCTTCAGGCTCTGATAGTGTGTGGTCCACTTGTACAGGCCATTTCAACCCCTTCTGGCTTGCAGGTCAGGGGCTGCCCCACTGACCTCAAAGCTTCTGGGGCCTTGCCCTGCTGGAGCCTGTTGGAAGGCCCACGCCCTTGTGAGACTGGCGTGTTCTTGACAGCGGCCCCTTCAGTTCCCCCATCTCTCTCTCTCCCCCCCCAGGGGGTCGACTCGCTGGTGCTCGAGAGCGTCATGTTTGCCATCCTGGCTGAGCGGGCCCTGGGACCACGGCTGTATGGCATCTTCCCGCAGGGACGCCTGGAAGAATACATCCCGGTACCGTGCCACCCCTTCCCTGCCCGCTCTTCCCTGGCACGCAGGACCTGCCTCCAGAACAGATGCAGAAGTCAACAGGCTGCAACCTGAGGCTGAACCCAGCCTGGCAAGGCCACCAAACACCATCTCCCATCACACAGTGATCCTGCTGGATTGCTTTCTCCTTGACTCTCCCATTCATATGTGCATAAACCTACAGACACATTTTATGAAATCATGTGAAGAATTAAATGGTGGCAAGCACAGTGGGGTGCGTTGAGGGGGTGTCAGTGCCTTCTGCCTGTGGCTCTAGGGTCAGGCTTCTGGTTAGCGCCCCGTCCTTACTTCAAGGCGCTCAGGCTGCCATCCCCAGCAGAAGGGGGCAGGACTCTCCTCACAACAACCGTTCCAGGTGTCCTGAGAGCCCACGGTTGCTGTCGGAGATGCATACTGTGCAGAGGTTTTGACTTGCGTGCAGATCAGACACAGCCCTGCCTTGCATGAAGTTTATTTTTTTTTACTTTATTAAATTTAGAGGCCATCCAACTCCAAACAACTCTGGATGGCTTAGAATTTAAAAAGTAAGGGGAAAAGATCCTCGAAGTTATAGAACAGGCAAAAAAGAACCATATCTGGAAACACATATGTAGTATAAGACAAGGACAACTGACGGGCTCATCCCCCCACAAGGCTTGGGAGAACAGCCAGGTCCTCAAAGGCTTGGAATGTCATGAGGGTGGGATGTTGTGTTATGCCCAACCCAGACAAGCCTGCTCGTGGCTTTGTCTGATGCGTGTCCCTAGTCCTTCACTCCTTGCAGTCTGGCTCCCCACCCCCACCCCACCTGGTTTCAACAGATTTTTTGCAGTTTACCAGACTTATAAATAAATATAAATTCAGGGTCTCCCAAAGCCGCCACAGCCTCTCCTCATCAACCCGCTTTTCCACGATTGTTAGCAGAAATGCTTTCAACTCTCCCTCCTCCAACCCGCCCATGGCCTCAGGACTGCCCTGTGTCCCCCACCCCCAGAGCCGCCGCCTGGTCACGGAGGACTTGCCGGACCCCAGCATCTCGGCGGAGATCGCAGTAAAGATGGCGCGCTTCCATGGCATGGTGATGCCCTTCAACAAAGAGCCCAAGTGGATGTTTGGGACCATGGAGAGGTAGGGCCCTTCAATGCCACTGAAGGTTCTGGGCTGGCCCCTTGGCTGCAGAAGCTCCAGGCCTGCTGGGGCTGCTCCATGCAAGAGCAGGTCTCTGAGCGGGCTGGCCTTGTGCGTTAGCATCAGAGGCCTCCCGGGGAGGGTCTTCAGGCCTCTCCACCCTTGCTGCAGATCCAGAGGAGACCACAGGGGTTCACTCTGGGGCAGGGAGACCACAGTCCTCCCCTCCCAGAGTGCCGGAGCAGAGAGGCAGGGAGTCACTTGTCTCCTCCTCCTCCTCCTCCTCCTCTTCCATTCCTGGCAGGTACCTGAAGCAGATTTCCGAACTGACATTTTCCCAGGAAGCCCAGCGGCACAAGCTCAGTCAGCTCAAGGCGTACAACCTGGAGGCCGAAATGCGCAGCCTCAGGTGAGCAGGCGCAGAGAGAGGACTCGGGGCTGTCAGGTTGTGCCCCCAGGCCGCCCTTTGGGTGCCCCGGGCGCCTGAGCTCCAGCTTGGCCGTGAGGAGATCGTTCCTGTCAAGCCTACCTGGCTTCCTGTCAGCTTTGCGATCACCCCCACTTGGACCATGGAAGGGCTGCCCTGAGGGCAGAACGGGTGGATCCAAGCAGGCTTGAGGCACTCTGTTTCACACCCGAAAGGCAGCTTCACCTTTGACACAGGGAGTGTCATGAAGCCACACTTCCAGTGGTTCAAAACAATTTCCTTGCTTTCGTTGCTCCTCCCTTACTAGGGAAAGGGGGTCTGCTGTGCAAAGCGGCTTTCCTCCTTTCCAGCACTCTCTCTTTCTTCTGGCACTGTAGGGCTCTGCTGGAGGCCACCCCATCCCCTGTGGTTTTCTGCCACAACGATGTACAAGAAGGTGAGGGCGTGAGCAGAAGAGAATCCGGGCGCTCGCTCGCATCTCTTGGGTACACGGGAGGAGCCCTCCGAGGCGCTGAGCGGGCTGATGAAGCAGAGGCAGGGCCCTGGCCCACTCACCTTCCCCGTTTCTTCCCACCCAGGGAACATTCTGCTCTTGGCTGGCCGTGAGGCCTCCTCTCCTGACCGGCTCATGCTGATCGACTTTGAGTACAGCAGCTACAACTACAGGTAGGCCCACTGCCCCAGCTTGACAGGGCAGCCGCCTGCTTTCTGGATGCTTCGATAGCAACCGGATCAAGGGGGCATTTGCTAGTTATTTGCTTAAGGTGCCACAGTTGCAGGTCTCCAGCAGATTCTCAGACAAGTCACAAAAAACGTAACTCTCCTACAACTAAAGCAAAATGTTTAATAGTCAGATATGGAGCAAAGCACAGATGTCAGTCTCGGGCTACTCTGCCTGCCTGTGCCCACGTACAGTTGCTGGGCAGTAGGAAGCACAGTGAGAGATGCCATCCAGATGCTGCCTGTTGGCAGGCCTGGTCCCTGGACACCATCATGGGTGGTGTTCCTGTCGGCTGGGCTCCTGCAGAACCCTTAACCCGATCCCTGCATTAATGAAGCTCAGCAGCTTGCTGTGCCCAGACAGGCAAACTGTTTGACGGCTCAACATGACAGCCTGGCTCATGTATCACACCAAGACAACCACTGCATGTTCACAACACGCTAAACCACAGATTTTCCAACCTCTTCTAACATTTTTCCGTCGGGGTTCAGGCCAGGGCACAGCACTGAAAAGGCATCAGCCACACTCGTCAATGACCCCTGGGGGGCTCAGGACGGGGGCGGTGCAACTGGGCCACTCGGTGGCTTTTGATACCATCGGCCGTGGTATCCTTCTGGACTGGCTTTGGGGGGTGGGAGGTACTGTGTTACGGCGGTTCACCTCCCCCGTCCGCGGCTGGTTCCATTCAGTGTTGATGGGGGAGGAGAGGTCGAGCCCCAGGCCCCAGCACTGTGGGGTGCCTCAGGGCTTGAGCCTTTCGGCTCCCCTTTTCAGCATCTACGTGAAACTGCTGAGGGAAGTCATCCGTTGGAATGGGGTGCGCTATCATCAGTATTTCATTTCATTTCATTTCATTCATTCATTCATTCATTCATTCATTCATTTACACAATTTATTAGCCCCCATCTCACTTTTTCCAAGCAACTCCAGGTGGCGTACAACAGGGTTAAAAAACAATCAATAAATACATTAAAGAAGTATAAAAATATAAAAAACCAAACTAAAACAGAAGATAATAAGCAAAGTGACGTTAAAAATAACGGAGCCACCTCACTAGATCACCCGCCCCCTGGGCTCCCCAGGCCTGCTGGCACAACCAGGTCTTGAGGGACCTCCAGAAGCCCAACAGCGACGAGGCCAGCCTCACCTTAGGAGGAAGACGATTCCACAGCGCAGGCACCACAGCAGAAAAGGCCCACCGCCTAGAGCCCGCCAAATTGCTCCCTAGGCATCGGAAGCCATAATGTGCCCCCTCTGCCGGATCCAGTAGGATGGGCAGATGAAAATGGAGAGAGGCGGTCCCTTAAGTAACCTGGACCCGTGCCATGAAGGGCTTTAAAGGTCAACATCAGCACCTTGAATTGGACCCAGAAACAAATTGGATACCAATCCAGCTTGCGAAGCAGAGGTGTGATGCGTGTTCTGCCAGAGGCACATATAGCTGCTCGCACCACTGCATTTTGCACCGGCTGAAGTTTCTGGATACCCTTCAAGGGCAGCCCCATGTAGAGCACATTACAGAAGTCCAACTGGGAGGTGACCAGGGCATGAGTGATCGTGAGAAGGTCTCCCTGATCCAAGAACAGGTGCAACTGGTGCACAGTAGGAAGTTTGCAAAGCCACGCCTGCCACCTGCCCCTCAAGCAGGAGTCATGAGTCTAGGAGGGCCCCCAGATTGTGCACAGGGTCTGTTTGGGGCAGGGCAACCCCATCCAGTACCAAAGATGGTAAAGGCCTAAAACCAGAGGGGCTTGAAACGCAAAGCCACTCAGTCTTGCCAGGGTTCAGTTGGAGCCTGCGGTTCCCCATCCAGTTCCTCACAGCCTCCAGACACCGGGATAGGACGTCCACAGCATCACTTGTCTCCGGGGGCAGAGATGTGCAATTGAGTATCATCAGCATACTGATGATGCCTCACCCCGTGGTGATGGATGAGCTCACCCAGCGGTTTCGTGTAGGTCTTAGTATGTAGTATGCTGGTGTTACTCAGTTACGTATCTCCACCCCTAGCCAGAGAGGTGATGCTGTGGCAGTGCTGGCCGAGTGCCTGCAGGCTGTAAGGGTCTGGATGGGGAGGAACCGGCTTCGACTCAATCCTGGCAAGATGGAGTGGCTCTGGGATTTTGGCCCCCCAGGCGATATTTCATCTTTGACTCTGAACAGGGTGGCACTCCCATGGACTGAGCTGGCGTGCAAGTTGGGGGTGGTCCTAGACTCATGGCTCCTGCTCGAGGAGCAGGTGGCAGCTGTGGTTAGTGGGGGCCCTTGCACAGATTCATCTGGTGTGCCAATTGTGCCCCTTCCTGGACCGGGAGGCCCCGCTCACAGTCACTCATACCTTGGTTACTTCCCATTTGGATTACTGCAACGGGGTCTACATGGGCCTGCCCTTGAAGATCACCCGGAAGCTACAACTGGTCCAGAACACGGTGGTACACACAGTGATGTGCCCCTAGGCTTACCCATTTTACACCTTTGTTGCGTGAGCTGGACTGACTCCTGGTTTCCTTCTACGTGCAGTTCAAGGTGTTGATTATTACCTTGAAAGCCCTACATGGCATGGGGCCAGGTTATCTGCGGGACTTCCTCTCCCTAAGGACATCTACCTTTCCTACTAGATCAGATAGGGTGGGCATGCTAGTAGTCCCTTATGGGATCTTGGAAGTATGCCTTTTCCGTGGTAGCCCCTGCCCTATGGAACACCCTTCCCCCAAAGTTTAGCAGGCCCTCACCCTCCTAGCCTTCCAAGAAGCACTTAAGACTTGGCTTTTCCCCCAAGGGCTGGGATACGGTGAGATCAATGAGAGTTTTTGTGGTGGACTGTTGTTAAAGTTTATTATGGTGCCAGGTTTTTTACTACTATTACTATATTTTAATAGATATGTGTCTATGTTAATTTTACAATGATGCCATTTTAACTGTTGGTTGGGAACCAACCAAAGTTCAGAATAAAATGGGTGGCTATACAGATGTTTTAAATAAATAAACACAGCCAATTCTGTGAAATTAGCCTGGACAATTCGCTTTTGGTTTAGTGGGTGGTACAAACTCAAAAAAGTGGGTTACTGAGAGGTTGGGAGAAACACAGGTGCGTGTAGAGTAAACCCAGCGCTTAGCCCTGCTGCCTCTCTTTCCCAAGATACAGATTTCCTTTCTCCTGCAGGGGCTTCGACATTGCCAATCACTTCTGCGAGTGGGTCTACAGCTATGCTCACGATCAGTGGCCTTTCTATAAAGCCAGCCTAGAGAACTACCCCAGCCACAAGCAGCAGGTAATTGCCCTGGGCTCCAGTGAGGAGAGCAAGGGGCTGGGTTGCAGGGGGGGTAGAATTGCAGGAGCCCCAGATTGGCCACTCCATGCTTGTCAAATGATTCCTTTGTGTGGGGTCCTTGGGGTTCTCTGAGCCTGGTTCTTTTCTTGCAAACGTCTCATTGCCCGGCTAGGTCACGTCTTCCGTGCTAGAACGGGTGGGGTTTGCTCTCTGTTTTGTGCTGTGGTGTGCCCTGCCAGTGTCGGCGGGGCTGGGGGTTTGGTTTTGTTCCTCTGGTAGTTCCTCGGTTAGGGTATTGTTTACCGCTTGTGTGCCTGGTGGTGACCTCTGTTTCTCTGGGTGATGATGGCTGGTGAGGAGATGTCCTGGTCTTTTGTTTTCCTTTTTATTGCCTCTTTTGAATAGTGTGTTTGAACTGTGTGTTCTGTTTGAATAGTGTGTATACTAAGCAGAGATTACCACCAGGCAGACAATCAAGCAGTGAGCAATACCCCAACCAAGGAAGTACCAGAGGGAAAAAATAGAACAAAACCAAACCCCCAGCCCCACCGACACTGGCAGGGCATCCCACTGTATATAAACAGAGAGCAAACCCCACCCGTTCTAGCACCGAAGATGTGACCTAGCCGGGCAACGAAAGGTCTGCAAGAAAACAGCCAAGCTCAGAGAACCCCGAGGACTCCAGTTCAACCCTGAGCTGCACATATTCGCCTCTATTGATTCTTTTGGGATCAAGGATTACCCGGTTCCTGCCCGGTGGCAGCTTGTCACTGAATTGCCAGAGTTTTGATAGCGAAGGCCGGAGTGAAGCACCCCGATGGAGCTTCCCTGCAGGAGCAGAATGTGCCCGTTTTAGCCCCACAGAACTAAAAGCAGCCGCAAGATTGTTTGGGGTGCCTCCTTTAGAGGACCTCAAAGGACCATGTTCCCCGCTTGGTCACCCACCATCCTAATCCCCCAAGCATCGGCTGGTCCCTTCCAGGTGAGAGCAGCAGTTGGGCACCTTCACTCCGGGGGAACTGAGCAACAGCCGGACAGGTGAGACAGGTGTTCCTGTCGGCTTCCCCCGAAATTAGTTGCCCTGAATGCCCGAGGAGGCCTGTTTAAGCTGAACCAGGTTGACGCAAGCAGCCAACCCAAACCCGGCTCCTCTGGAAATCAGCAGCTGACATTCAAGAGAAACATTTCACATTCAGCTCCGTCCTGCTTTCTGGCTGGAGAAGGGGAACAAGGCAGAGGTCCACTTTGCTTGGCCACAGAAGGTTAGGGGCCGAGCCCCTCGACCGAGGCCTCCTGTTCTCCTGGCAGCAGAACTGCCTTTTCCGTAGACTCATAGAACATAAGGGTTGGGAGGGGCTTTGGGGGTCCTTTTGTCCAACCTCCGGCCCAGGGCAGCCGTCATCTGCCCTTCTGCCCAAGTCCATGGAGCAGCGGCTCGTGGGGGCTGCTTTTTGGTTGGCAGCGGCTCCACTGTGGAGTAGCCTCCCCTTAGAAGTCAGGTTGGTCCTGACGGATTTGGTCTCTGGGAAACTTTTGGAAACTGAGTTATTTCAGCTCAGTTGGGCTCCCACGCTTGTCTGGTTTTATGGGGCTTGAGTTAGTGAGTTAGAATCTGGTCTATTGATTTGTCTTGTTTTTACTGTGGGTGTCTTAATTTAAATGCCTAGTTTTTTGCTGCTCTTAATGACTGTAAACTGCCAAGAGCCTGTTTGGCCGTTGGGTGTAGAGCTGACAAATGAATAATTTAAGCACCTCCAACAAAGGAGAATCTTCAACCTCCCAAGGCGTCTGTTCCGTTGCTAGGAACGGGTTATGAATCCAACCAAAATCTGCTCCCTTGCCATTTAATTCCATAGTTTCTTGTCTTGTCGCTGGCCCTGTTTTATTTCAGCAGCAGTCCTCCCTTGGGGGCTCTGAATCTTTGCGAGGTGGAGGAACAAAGGCTCAGTTCCTAGGGACAGTCGGGGCACAGCCATGCGATTTCCATAGCAACGGGAGATGGTTCACCTGCCTCTTTGGGGATTTTTCGACTTCCCACAGTAGCGTAGGGCCCAAGGGATCCTGCAGGTGTCTCGGCAGAAGGACCACAGCTGAGGGAGATCCCCCAGCCTTGCCTGATTTCCTCGGCTCACCTTTCCCCAGTTACACTTCATCCGGTGCTACCTGGAGGAGGCAGGTGGGAAGGCCGCAGCCCCCTCGCCTGAAGAGCAAGAGCGCCTGGAGGCCGAGATGCTGTTGGAGATCAGCCGGTCAGTCTTGGGGACAGAGGAGGGAGGTGGCCTCATTCGGAACCGCCAAACGAATAGTGTGTCTGTACAGGCGGTCCTTCAGGGTTTGGGGTGAGAGCTGTAGCCTTTCCGAGTGAGGGAGGGGGAGGCATTGTGTAGGCCTTCTGTCTCCTCCTCATTTCCACAGGAGGGCCACGTTTGCTCCCATTTGGGGCAGGGATGGCAGAGTCTCCCCCTGCACTGACTCCTCTCTTCCCTCCTTCAGGTTCACGTTGGCCTCCCATTTCTTCTGGGGCCTGTGGTCTATCTTGCAGGCCAAGATCTCCACCATTGAGTTTGGCTACCTGGTGAGTCCCGGGGGCCACCTCCCTTCCCTCTGCCCAACCCGGGGCCAGTGCAGGGAAAGGCCATCTCTAGGCCACTTCCCCTAGGCTGCTGCCAGCACAGCAGGATCCCAGAGACAGCCCCGAACTCTGGGATTTCAATCTGCTGCAGCCCAAAAGCTTCCCAAGTTGCTCTAGCCAAAAGTAGAAGATTCGGGGGGGGGGGGGGGGTTGAGGGCTGCAAAGGAAGGGATCCACATTGCCCTATGGCTGAGATTTGAGGGGTTCTTGAGACATACCTATATTAGGGTTTGTCTTAGGGTTTTCAACTCTTTCCCCCCTCGAGATGCCATCAGTTTCCAGGATGCCTGATCAGAGGGCAAATGCAAGGGGCATTATAAGGGGCGTCAGGGCGCTGGGCTGCCCTCCTTTTTCTAGAGCACAGTGGGCCTGAGGGGGAATGTGGGTCAGTATGCACAGCAGGGTCTGACACATCGTCTGTCCTGCCCAGGAGTATGCCCAGTGCCGCTTTGAGGCCTACTTCCAGCAGAAGGCCAGGGGCAAGTGACTGTTGGCTGGCCTGACCAGGTGCAACATAGGCGGACCTGAAGGACCAAGGCTGGAGGGTTGGCTGGCCAGCCCTTCTTCTGCAACACAGGCTGTCTTCGTATGTGCTTAGGTACAATTCATCAATGCCTGCATTTTACAACTAACCCAATTTTGGGGGTTCTGGTGACACGCCGCAGGGACCTGGGCCGGCTGCGGGGGTCAGGAGGAGGAGACTCTGTGCTCCAGTGGTTCCCCTCCTTCCTCAGCGGGCAGTTCCAGTCAGATTCAGTGGGGGAGGGAGATTGCTTCTGCTGCCCCTCGCACATTGGGCACCTCCAGACTTGACCCTCTCCTGTTCAACATCTACAAGAAACCACTGGGTGGCATCATCCGCCATTTCGGGCTGTGGTATCATCAGTATGCTCTACCCCCTGGGCCAGAGATGTTACCATCTTGAATGGGGAAGTGTGTGGGGCTGCACTTCCCCATTCAAGACTGGTGTGCAACTTGGCGGTCCTTCTGGACTCGCAGCTACTGCTCAGAGAGCAGGTGGCAGCTGTGCCCAGGAGGGCCTTTGCACAGGTTCATCTTGCGCAGCAGTTGCACCCTTTCCTCAGTCGGGAGACCCTTCAGATGCTCACGCATGTCCTGGTCACTTCACAATTGGATTACTGCAGCGCACTCTACCTGGGGCTTCCCTTGAGGACAACCCAGAAGCTACAGCTGGTTCAAAATGCAGTGGCACAAGCAGTAATGGGCACCTCTTGGTGTGCCCGTGTGTCCACTGCTGCATGAGCTGCGTTGGCTGCCAGTTGGCTTCGGAATGTGATTCACGGCACTGGTTATTGCCTGTAAAGCCCCACGTGGCACAGGGCCTGGATGTCTGAGGGACTGCTCACCTCGGATCATTTTTGCCCGTCCGGCATGTTCCAGCAGAGCGGGTGCACTCCAGGTCCCCTCCATTAAATGCCATCTCGTGGGACCTCGGAAGCGTGCCTTCTCTGTTGCGGCCCCTCCCTCTGGAACAGCCTCCCCCCAGAGATAAGGATGGCGCCCCCCCCCCCACTAGGGCTCCGGAAAGCTCTGAAAACCTGGCGGTGGTCCCAGGCCTGGGATTGGTGTTTATGACTTGCTCAGCGGCCCCTGTTTTGTTCTGTTAATTTTGTTGTTTATTAGATTATTTTAGTCTGGACTAATAAATGTCTGGCATGGGTGACGCTGATGCCGTGAGCTGTGCCCCAAAAGAGCTTGTTTGCTGTCTGTTCTCAGGGCAGTTCATCGCTTAAGAACTGGAATACAACCCTGCAGTTGTTGATAAATGCTTTGCTGTCTCAGTCAGGATATCGTACAAATAAACATGTTTATTTGTAGAAAATTGCATTTGAACTTGCATATTTGTGTATCAATAAGAAACGAATAGGAAAGAATGTTTTGTAAGCCCCTTGATCTTTGAGTGTTTGTGGGAAAGGCAGATCTGAAGGCAGAAAGCTTGGAAGATGCTGCAGCTCCGGGGCGGTGGGGGGACTCGCGCTGTGTGTCTAGCACCAGGAGGGCAATTTCCCTGTGGCTGTGCCAGGCGGCTGCGGAAGGACCAGTGGATGGAGAATGTACCTGGCCAGGAAGGCTGTAGCTGTATTGACCCAATATCCTAAGCCATATTTGCTTAGCCTCTGCATAAGCCACAATCAGCTCTGTTCGCGCATTGCGCTAAGATGTAACCCACAATGGGTGGGTTCCCGTGAGGGGCCACGAGGCCAGTTGCAACCTGTTCCCGGTCAATCTGGCAGCCCAGTCACTGGCCGGGTCAAGGGCTGCCATTTGGGGAGTGCAGGAGCTCTGCCCGCTTTCCCCAAACTGGACTCAGGAGAACTTCTGCAACAGAAGGCAGACCGAGGATTTGGCAGCGGGTCTTCCTGAGCCCTGCGTGTTTCCGCGGCGCTCTGCTGCCATCCTCCTTCCTTGGACAACTGACTGGGATGGCAACATTTCTTTCCCTGGAGCATGTCCTTACCTAACCTTGCACCTGCTTGGTGACAGGAGCTGAGAGAGAGAATTGTGCCCGTGCCAGGCAAAAACCCTAATTGCTATGGGATCAGCCATCCAGAAATAACTGGGTTCCTGAATTCCTGCAACATGGCCTGTCTTGTGCAAGTGCTGTGACTGGTGACCAACCTGGGGCACTTTGTTTCAGAGCGCTTCTCCCGCTGACCCTGAATTAATAAACATCAACGTATTTCTACTCTGCTTACTCCTGAACAAGCCAGTCCAGGCCCCGGAGCCCTCAGAATTGCTTGGTTAAACCTGTGAAGCAGACTCAGATGTTAACAAGCAAGTTGCGTTTTGGTTTCATGCTGTGTGAAACTCACCAACCATCACAACAGGACCAGCGAAGCCAAGCTGACAGCAGGGACTGGACTGCGATGTGCCAAACCTTCCAGAATTCAGGGCTATAATCACCCCAGGTGGGTCCCATCCGTCCACAAGCTGTCTGCCAGGGCCCCGGGGCCGCATGCCGAAAGCCACGTGGTCAGACACACCAGGGCCCAGCTGGTGCTCGACTGGGTTCGCCACGGGGCAGGGGCAGAGTGAGCTGCTCCAGCCTACCGGAGGCCTTGCACTGGATCTGCCTGCCTGGCAGGGCAATGGGCTGCTCCAGCCAGGAGCTGGGCTCGCCTGCAGCCTCTCCAGGTAGCTTCTCGCCCTCACGCTCCACGGGGCTTTCCCCCAGCTACTAGGCCAGGACCACCTGGCCATGCGCGGGCTGCGGGCCTGGCGCAGACCTCCTACATCTTCTGATGCCTGGAGCTCATTCCCTGAGTCCTGGGCACACTCCCTGACTCAGGGTCTACTGAGGAAGAGCCAGGGAGGTCAAGCTAAGCACCATCCACACAACCCCTTCCAGATTCTAGGTGTCCCCTGAGGGCCTCTCCCGGTCAGAGAAAAGAGGAGGCAGAAGGGCGGTATCCCACCGTGCGAGAGAAGCACCTGAGTTAGCACCGGGTTTGCACCACGCGGAACTACCTGGGAGCAGCAGGCAGCGTAGGCCATGGGAAGAGCGAGGGGAGTTCCTTCAAGGCTGGAAGTGCCCCAGGAATGCACCAGCTTCAGCCCACTGGCCCAAGCCCTTCCCAAACCCCGTGGTCCTCCCTGGCACCCCTGCTGCAGGAGGCAACCCCACTTGCCCACGACTCCTCGAGCCAGCCGATCAGCCATCTCTCTTCCTACTTGGTGGGAGGATATGACACAGCTGGCAACCGAGAGTGCCTGTCCTGAAGCTCTCTTGAGACCCCACACAGAGGGCAGCTGGAACTGGAACGTGTGCCTTGGCACTTCAGGTGCCCCAGCCTGGCAGAAGAGCAACACTCGCCAGCTACCTGCTGCTAGCTGGGGTCCTGCAACTGGCAGGGGCAGCTAATGCTTTACATGAAAGTAGGTTCCAAAAGTTCCAGACCGGCTTGATCGGGGGGCTGAGAAGAGCAGGACAGGGTTTAGGAGGAGGAAGCAGAGTTTCTGCCTCTGAGCAGGACACGCGTAAGGCACAAATCTGGGATGGAGGACCCTCGGCTTGGTCCAAGTAGATGGGGAAGGGGTCTCGTTGACCCGGCTGAACAGGAGCCAGCAGTGGGATGCAACTGCTGAAAAAGCAGAGGCGATCTTGGGGAGCGTTACCAGGAGCCCTTTTTCCCCTTCCCCCCTCCCCACACTAGGATTCCTAACTTTACAATCACTTGCCTTCTTTTAGAAGCCCAATTTTGTAAGCATTTGCTGAGCTTCACGTAGAAGAAACAACACCTGACCTTTCCTAATCAAGCCTGAGCTTTCGGTAAACAACTGTCAAAGGCAAACCTGGTCTCGCTATTGAGCCCGTTTCCTCAAAGGACACAGAGGGGTGCGGCTGGTGCGCCGTGGCATGTCCATGCCCAGAATGACCGAATGAGACCTCTAGGGCAGCGCTTCTCAACCATGGCAACCTTAAGATGTGTGGACTTCAACTCCCAGAATTGAAATGAAATCCACACATCTGTGCTAAGCTGCCAAAGTTGAGAAACACTGCTCCAGGGGATCTCAGCCAAACTGGCAAGGATATCGCTGAACGCCCTGGGACACCCTCACCCCGTGGCTATGGATGAGCTGTTAATGTTAAGCGGGGGGGGGGAAGAGTACCGAACCCTGTGGCACCACACACAGGGCCGAGGGTGGGATCTCTCCTCCCCGACCCCCACCAACTTGAACTGGCCCTGGAGGAAGGAGGGGAAACAGCACCACGCAGAGCCGCCCACCCCCAATCCCCTGAGAAGGATACCACGGTCGATGGTATCGAGAGCCGCCAAGAGGCCAAGTAGGGCAAGGATGGACGCACCACCTCATCTGGAAGTGCGAGCAAAGCCGCTTCTGTCCTGTACCCGAGTCTGAATCCCGACCGAAAGGGATCCAGACAATCCGCTTCATCCAAGGTCCTCTGAAGCTGTTGCACAACCACCTTCTCAACCACCTTAGCCAAAAAGGGGAGGTTAGATACTGGATGAACATTGTCCAGTGTGGGATCTCACGATGGCTTCTTGAGGAGGGGGTGCACCACGGCTTCTTTAAAAGGCAACGGAACAACCCCCTCCAAGAATTCACCACCACTAGAGCCCACTCCCACGACAAGCCCGGAGAGGCGTGGATCTAGGGAGCAGGTGGCTTTGCTCACAGCTCGAAGGACCCTGCGCACTTCCTCAGGTCCAGCAGGTTCAAGCCGTTCCCAGCTAACCGGGGGAGACTCTTCCCCAGGCACCTCCTCCAGCGCCCGATTGCCAACGAATCTGAGTGATTTTATCCGACAGACGCTGAGCAAACGGCTCCGCAAAGGGTGCTCCGGCCTCCTTCACCCAGAGGGCCCGCGTCACCCTGCTGCAGGACAGCACTCTGCGGGTGCAGCGAGGGCGGAGGAGGAGGAGGAGGAGGAGGAGAGGAGCCCTTCTGGGCCGCCCCTCTGCCCCGCAGGATCCAGACAGCCCCGAACCAAAGGAAGGCGGAGAAGGTATCACTTTGCTCTGGAGCGCTGCTTGTCACGTTACAGGATGCTTCTTGTTGTCGAACTGATGGCTTTTATGGTTTTTATCGTTTTTATGTAAGCCACCCGGAGGTTGGGGAATCAGGCAATAAAGGTGCCGTGATAAAATGGCTTTTGTTATGTGGCAGTGAGGAGAGCTGAGCCGAGCCGAGCCGAGCCGAGCCGAGCGCGTCAGAAGAACCATCGGAGAAGTTGGACGCAACAGGAACGAGGCCCCTTGAAAGTGGGCGCAGGAAAGCGACGACCGAGCGGGCGACCGGCGCAGGAGCGGGCAGTCGGGGCGGCCCGTCCGCGCAGGGGCCGGTGCGAGAGTCGGGACGGCGGCAGGCGCGCCCGGCCCCGTCTCGGCCCCGTCGGCCGCGCCTGCAGCAAGGCCCAGCAGCGGCCCCGGAATCTGCCTAGGAAGGGCCGCGGGGACGGGAAGGCTCTTCCGGCGAGGGCGACCGTGGCGCGGAGCTCCCGCCCGACTTCCCCCCGCGGGCCGCGCTCGGCCGAGGCGGCGGCGGCGTCACCCGCGGGCGCTTCCCTGCGGCTTGGAGCGGCGCGCTGCCTGCCTGCCTGCCTGCCGGCCGTGCGTGGCGCGGGCGCCGGCCTTTGGCACCCCGCTCGGAGGCCGCCTGAACAGCCGCCGCTCAGACGGGCGGCCCGTCCTGCTGGGGAAGTCCCGGCAGCTTCCCACAGCCGCGCCCGTCCGGGGGAGGGCGAGGGGCGGCGGGGCGCGCAGGCCGGCGGGGGAGCGCCGGCCCCCCCGCCCCGCCCCGCCCCGCCCCGGCCCGCCCCGGCCCGGCCCGGCCCGGCCCGCTGCCCTTTCGCCCACATCCCGGCCTCTATTCATAGCCGCGGCCTGCCGGAAGGGGCCGCCTCGCTCCTGGAGGCAGCTGGGCAGGGAAGCGCCCGCCCAGCAGCGTCCAAGCCGGGCAAGGGTGGCCGGGCAGCGAGCTGCGTTGCGCGCGCGGGATCCGGGGCCCAGCGCCCTCCCCCTGCCGCGGGCCCGCTCAGCGCCCCCCAACCCCGGCCGACCTTTGACCTGCGGCTGAAGGAAGGGAGGGAGGGAGGAAGCGGGGCTCCAGCGCCTGCCGGAGTGGCAGAAGGCGAGGAACCGTGAGCCGAGCGGGCGGGCTGAGCGCGTCGTGCGAGCGCGTCGGCCCGGCCCGGCCCGGCCGTCGATGCGCCGAAGGAGCCTGCTCGTGGCCTCCGCCGCGCGCGGGTCGCCGTTGCCGCGCCAGCGACCTGAGCAAGGCTGCGCCGCGAGGAAGGGAGACGAGGCCGGGCCAACCGCACCGCGCGCTGGGCGTGTCGTGCGAACGCGCCTCCCGGGCCTCTGCGGATCCGCGGGCGCGGGGAGAAGGCCGGCCCGCCCGCCCCTGCCGTGCCGTGCCGTGCGTGCCGTGCCGTGCCCCGGGAGTGCGCGGGCGGGCGAGCGGAGGGAGGCGGCCCGGGCCCCGCGGCGCCCGGCGGGTCGGGCTCGTCGCCCTGAGGCCCGGCGTGTCGCGGGAGCGCCGGCCGCCCCGGGTTGCGGCGCGGGCGCGGGCGCGGGCCCTTGCGCCTCGGGCCTGCCCTGGGCCGAGGGCCGCGCGGGCCCCTGCGGAGCGGGCTCCCTCCGCACGCGGGACCGGCCGTCGGCGGCCGCGCGGACCCCGGGAGGCGAAGCGGCCCGCGCGGAGGCCCGCGCAGCCGGGGGCACGGGGACGCGCCGCCTCGGCCGTTTGCGCCGCGGGGCTCCGCCGGGACGGAGGGGCCGAGTCCGTGGGGGCCCGGCGGGACTCGGGGCGGCGCGGCGGGATTCGTCCTCCGGTGGGCCGCGCGGCCTCCGGCCCTCCCGCCCCGCCGCTGCGTCCGAAGGCAGGCTGCGCGCGAGCCAAGAAAGCGCAGCCCGCGCAGGAGGAGCGCGCCCCAGAACTCAGCGCTCGCGCTCGCTCGGGGCTGGCTCCCGGCTGACCCTCCGGGGGCGGGGGCGGGCCGGCTCTCCCCCGCCCTGGCCCTGCCCTGGCCCTGGCCCTCCCGAGGATCGGGGGGGCTGGAGGCGCCGCCCGCCCGCCCAAGTCGGGCCGCCGCCGGGTGTCCGGTTGCAGGAGCGTCCCGCCGGCGGGGAAGGAAGGAGAAGCGGGCTGCCGCGGCGACCGGCGAGGGCTCCCTGCGCCGCCTCCTGCGCGGACCCAGCAGCCTCCCCGTCCGGCCGGTGAGCTCCGGGGCTGCCCGCGGTGCCCGGCCCTTCGGCTTGCGCGCGGCGCCCGGCTGACCCCCGCCCGCCCGCCCGCAGAGCAGCTTTGTCGGAAGGGTCCAGCGAAGCGGGGGGGCCTCCGGGAACCCGGTGAAGCTGCAGCCCAGCTCCCTCCCCCCCGTGGCCCTTCAGCCCCCGGTGGGCCCTCTTTAGGAGGCGGTGCGGGGGGGCTGCCGCCCCCTTCCTCGCCCGTCGCCCGTAACCAGGGTGGGGGCCTCCAATGATGCGAGTGAGTACCCCCCCCCCCCCGCCCCAGTTAGGTCTCTCGAGTCAAGGTGGAAACCTTCACCTTGAGAAGCCCGGCCTGGGCCTGAGCTGGGAGGCGCATTCACCGGCCGATGGAGGCAGCAGCGGCGCTGCGCTTCCCGAAGTCCCCCCCCCCCGACCTTGCCCACCCCAGAGGTGCTCCCTTTCTCTCCGCTGCAGCCCCCCAAGCTGAGTCTTTCTGGGGACGCCCAAGGGAGGGCCCTTCCCTTCCACCTGGGGAGGTTTTTCCGGGCAGCTGCATTGGCAGAAGGGGGTGAGGGTGGGGTCCGCAAAATCCACTGGACCAAAGGCTGCGCTGGGCATCAAGGCCGGGCTGGGCTCCCGTTTCCTGAGAGGTGGGTCCCAGAGAGGAGGGTGGCCTGGAGGGGTGGCAGCGTTTGGCCGGCCTTGGCTAATCTCCGGCAGGATGGGAGCCCCCACACATCTTGGGCTGCAGAGGAAGATCCATCCCAGGACAAGTCAGCGGACTGGCAGTGCCCTGGAAGAGGACGTGTGGGCTTGGGGCCCCCTGCTGCCCTTTCAGACCCGCTCTGAAGCAGCAGCAGGCGGCCTGGCCCGCCCTCCAGGTCTTGCCCAGAAATGGTTCCCTCCCTGTCTGGATTGCGGCCAGGCGCGAAGGAGGGGTCTGGCCCTGAAGTTATTTAGAGTCCAGCTCAGCTGGGCCGGGAGGGGCTCTCTCCCTGCCTGCGTGCGGCCGCAGCTCCCTCAGCACGGCCTGATTGGCCTGTGTGGCGGCTAGAGGGGGGCCTCCGAGGAATCTCTGGGGGGGGGAGGGAGGCAGGCAGGCAGTGCATCGCCCTTCCGTGCTGTGGGGGGCCTCTCTCGCCAGCGGCCTTGGGGCCTTTTCCCTCCCACCGGGACTGGCCCCATTCTGGCTCAGCAGGGAGGGGGCACCCAGCCTGCGCCTGATTCCAGGCCACAGGCAGCGGATGCCAGCCTCACGTGGTGGAAACGGGCTTCTCGAGCCAAGTGGCTCCTGTGCCAGCAGGGCGTATAAACATACCTCCGGCCAAGGATGACGGTGACTGCAGCTCAGGTGGCTGGGATCGGTGGGAGGAGGCCCCACGGGCAGCACAGCTTTGCCCCCGGATGGCCATTGCCACCTTGACCCCGGTCCATCCGCATTCCCCGCAAGCCTAGGAGCAGAAGGGTTTGAGGAAGAGAGAAGGGAGCCCTGAAGCTCTGCCCCTCAAAAAGGTGCCAGTGCCTTTTCCAAATTCTGCCTGGAACCTAAAACCAGCCTTCTTCCTCCGGTTAGCCTGGGGGAAATGGGAGGGTGCCCCTGGCACAGGCCCACCACTAACCCTCTGAACGGGGAGCCGTGAAACTCGGTACTGAAGGGAGGAGGCATGTGTGCCGGGGGCTGGGGCAAGTGGGGCAGAGTCCCTGCCCCAGACGGTGCCAGGTTTGGGGAATGAGAGGAGAAAACATTTTGGTACAAAGCAATTGGGAACAGCTGTAATTCGCACATATTCCAAATGGGGAACACTCCTAGCCACCAGTGGACGCTTCCTGCAGTCTCGTGGGCCCCTTTGTCCGTCCCCAGGACTCTCCCCACCAAAGGGCGGGGAGGAAGACCTTCCCTCTCCCTCAGAGGTAGAACAGCCCCAGTGGTGCTGGGGGGCGAGGCTGGGCAGCGTGGCCGTCCCCCGGTGGGCTCAGCCCAGCAGAGTTTTTCCCAGAAGGTGGGCAGTGAGGCCAAAGTTCTGCCCACCCCAGAGCTGAGCTCCTGCCACTCCCGCCTCTTCTGAAACATCAGTGAGGGAGGGTCCCCAGTGGGGTAGCCCCCTCCCCCTTTGGAGCAGGTCTGTGCCCGGCCTGCTCAGGTACCTCCAGCTCTGAGAAGGGAGGGAGCCGTAGCCAGCCCCCCTTTCCCAGAGGGCTCGGGCATGACTGCCCCAAGTGCCCATGTCTGCAAGCCGGGGGCGCTTCCTTGGGGACCCTCTGCCTTGCAGAGCTCAGGTAGTCGTCCCTTTGCCGGCTATGAAAGGGCCAAAGAGCATCCCCAGTTTGACACACACACACACACACACACACCCTGGAGTAGAGGGCTGAACTTTGCCTCCGAGGTGGGAGAAGCCGAGCGGTAAAAGGCTTCAGGTTCTGCTTCCGCCCATCTCGGTCAGGATCCCTTTATCAGGTGTGGTTCTCGTTAACTGAGTTTATTCTCTGCGTTCCGCATACAGTTGACCTGCCTTGCCGCAGAGCGTCAGTCCCGTACTCTGCGTGTGCTCTGAGGGCTCTGCGCTTGGACATATTTCCTTCCTTCCAGGATCAATAGGATTGGAGGTAGGATCTGTCTGGGCGGGCGGGAGGAGGCAAGAGGCGAGTCCCAAAGAATTGTGTGAGCCTCCCCAGATGGAACAGCCCCTGCCCGATTCCTCTTTCCAGGGAGCAGCGGAGACCCAGGATGGCAGAAGCCCACCAGGCAGTCGCCTTCCAGTTCACGGTCACCCCGGAGGGGGTGGATTTCCAGCTGAGCCGGGAAGCGCTCAAGCAGGTCTACCTTTCGGGCCTCTCGTCCTGGAAGAAGCGGTTCATCCGGGTCAAGGTGAGCTGGGGAGGGGCGCACACGGGGCCTTTCTGGCATAAGCCGGGGCAGCCCCATCACGCCCTCGCCCCTCCCTGTGCCATGGGGCTTTCTGGCAGCCATTGGGGTCTTGAGGGGACCCCTTGGTGAGCAAGCCACTGGACCTCGGTCAGCCTTTCTTCCTGGGATCCCTGGCAGGCAGAGGAACCAGGGCTGAATCTGAGTGTTGCCCCAGAGCCCGCCCCACTCGCTGGAACCGCTCGCAGTTCTGCCCGGGGACCCCAGTTGTCTGGCCGTTCGCCTGGCTTTGCGAGGCAGGGGAGTGGCGGGTGGGGTTGCCCTGCGATGGCTTGGCGGTTCTCTTCCCCAGGTTTTAGGGATGCGGGGGGTGAAAAGGGGACCGTGGTGGCTCCCAAAGCTCGACAGGATGGGGTCTCTGCCGGGGGTGGGGGGAGTCCAGGTCCTCCTGATGCCGCGGTCTGACAGCGCTGATTTCACAGAACGGCTTCCTGACTGGGGTGTACCCGGGCACGCCCTCTGGCTGGCTGGTCGTCACCATCGCGACGGTGAGCTCCACGTGGGTGCACGTGGATGTCTCCAAGGGGCTGATCAGCAGCATCCAGAGGCACCTGCCCGCCAGGTGAGGGCCAGCCCCAACAACTCCCTCCCGGGCCTGGCATCTCGTCCCTGGCAGCAGAAGCCGGGCAGGCGCACTGGGAGTAATCCAGCGTCCGGCTCTCCAGATGGAAGCACGACGGCCCAGCCCGTTGCAAGGGGGCTTCCTGGGGCGTGGGGATGGCTGGGCTCTGGGAAGACCTGGGGGTCCGGGAGCCGTAGTTCCACCCTCTCGAGGGCTCCCTGTGGCGCTTTGAAGGGGCTTCGGAGCACGAGGGGCAGGGATGGCTCCCGCAGGCAGCCAGGCCTTTCCCGAGGGAAGCTATTGGGCAGAGCCCATGTCTGGGGGGGAGAGAAGGGCCTTCGGGTGGGCTGCTTTCAGGCTTAAGGGGGCTAATCAGAGTTCTGCATTTGTGGGGAAGGCCAGGGGGATGTTTCCCTGGGTCTGGGCGGGAGCGGCACTGGCGAAAAGGCGCCGGGCTTAGCTAGGGCTTCCGGAATCCTCATGGCTTGTGGGACTGCCCACTCTCAAGGCTGCAGTGGGCATCCTTGCCCACCGGGCCCCCCCCAGGCCAGTTTGGCCTAGCAGTCCAGCCCACCAGGGGGAGCCACTCTTCGTCTGTTCCCCTTCTCTGGCTCCAGGGCCCAGCAGCTAGGAGCCTTCCCTCCTCACTCCTCAGGGCCCCTCTTCACAGGGCCCCTTCCCATGGGCACCAGGTGGCCCTCTTGACCTCAGCGCACAGGAGTTCTCTGGGGCAGAGACCCCCCCTTGGCAGGGCCCTTGGGAACCACCCAGCACCTGGGGCCCTGCTCCTCTTGCTCCTCAGAGCCCTCCAGTCTCCCCAGCGGTCCATCCCCTTCCCTGTCTGGGCGCCTTGAGGTGCATGGGGCCGCAGCTCCCCTCATCCAGCCAGGCTGCTGCTCCCGCCTACGCAGAACCAGGAGGGTACTCAGAGGTCATCCAGTCCAGCCCTTCCCGGGTCGGACCGCCCAGAAATCCCTCCGTGTGCCCCCCCTTCCTTCTTCCCCAGCTGCAGCTGCTACTTCAGCCTCCGCCAGCAGACTCTGCTGAGTGCCCTGCTCTTCTCCACGGGCGTCTGGCTCGCGGGCATCTGGCTGCGCCGCCAGATGCTCAAGCTGCTGCTCTCCTACCACGGCTGGATGTTCGAGCCCCACGGCAAGACTAGCTTCAGCACCAAAGTCTGGGTGGTGAGCCCCGGGGGTCCGAGGCGGGCCTCTCCCTGGCAGAGGCCGCAGGAGGGAAGCCGTGACCCCTTCAGCCCGCGTTGCGTGGGCGCCAGCCCTCCCTCTTGCTCTCCGCGGCAGCGGGCAAGGGGGCTGGGCCTGGGGCCAGAGCCAAGGAATGGGGGAGTGGCCCCTCCCTCCCTGCCTGACCGCCATCCTCTCGCAGGCCATGGTGAAAGTGATGTCGGGTCGCCACCCCATGCTCTACAGCTTTCAGACCTCCTTGCCCAAGCTTCCGGTGCCTTACGTGGAGGACACCGTCCAGAGGGTAAGGCGGCTGCTCTTTGCCCAGGGGGTGCCCACCCTGTCCCACAGCCGCACAACACAGTGGGGAAGTGCCTAGTCGCCCTCCATGCCTCACTTGCGAGGGGGGAGAAGGGGCTGCTGCCATTGGAGGTTGGCCAGTCCATCCAGCAGCTCACGCTTGTGGTCAGTGCTGGGGTGGTGGCAGGTGGGAGCCCCGAATGGATCCTCCGTCTTCGCAGCAGTCCCAATGCCCGAGGGGGTCCTGCCCGCAGCCTCGCAGCTCTCATGTCTTCCTGCTAGG
This sequence comes from Liasis olivaceus, assembly GCA_030867105.1. Classification (NCBI taxonomy): domain Eukaryota; kingdom Metazoa; phylum Chordata; class Lepidosauria; order Squamata; family Pythonidae; genus Liasis; species Liasis olivaceus. The sequence goes on from CM061355.1 coordinate 81,358,810, forward strand.
AGGGAGGGAGGGAGGGAGGGGGGCAGGCAACTTTCAGTTGCTGTTTCTGGCTGGGTGGGGCCTGGAAGCCTCCCGCAGTGGGGCTGCAGCAAGTCCGGAGTTTGGGGCGCCAGTTATAGCTCTGCATGAAGCCCTGAGTGTGTCGTGCCCCTATTTAAAGGGGGGCCTCCTCGTGTCCAGAGAGAAGAGAGATCCTCCCTCCCAGTCTGGTCTCCGGGGCTAAAGCAGAGGCTGCCTGATGAACTGGGGTTTGTGCCGATGCTGGGGACCCGCCGGTCTCACCCCCCTGCTGAAGGTGCCCCTGTAGTCCATGGGTGAGGCTGGGCCCAGGGAGATGAGCAGGATCAGCAGCCCCTGTGCGGGGCCCCAAAGTAGCGGACCTCTGGTGCCCCTTTGCCTGCAGTATCTGGACTCTGTCCAGCCCTTGCTGGACAAGGAGAAGTACAAGCAGATGGAAGCTCTGGCCCTGGACTTCCGGAAAAACGTGGCCCCTCGGCTCCAGAAGTACCTCGTCCTCAAATCCTGGTGGGCCACCAACTACGTGAGTCCCTTGGCTGGGCTGGCAGGACCTGCTCCGTTCCTGCTATATCCCCCCCACACACCCACACTGCCCAGTTGCCCCTGGCCGGCCCTGGGCCCCCTGCTCCTTAGAGCACAGCCTAGGGGAGCCTGTGGAGAGAGCCCTCCCCCCAGGAGCAGGGACCCCCATCCCAGCAGCCCCCAAAGGATGCTTCTGTCTCGCAGGTGAGCGACTGGTGGGAGGAATACATTTATCTCCGGGGAAGGGGTCCTATCATGGTGAACAGCAACTACTACCTCATGGTGAGTAGCCGCTGCATGGCTCCCTTCAGCCGTGGGAGGGGGCAGGGGGGAACTGCTGACCGCTGAGGGTGCCCCTCCCTGCCTGCCAGATAACCAGCTGCCACCCTGTCCCGCTGGGCAGGATTTTCTCTACACCACCCCCACGCCAATCCAGGCCGCACGGGCTGGCAACTGCGTGCACGCAATCCTGATGTACCGGCGCCAGCTGGACCGGGAAGAACTTGTGCCCGTGAGTACAAATTGTGGGGGGCTTCAAAAGGTCTAGATCCCCACCCAGTACCTTCCCATAGGCCTTCTAGAGGGAAATGTGCCCACTGCAGGAAGGCCTCCTCCTGCCTCCTGGCAGAATGTGCAGCGCCAGGGTGCCGAGTCTCTGCCTGGCAAAGCTCCCGCTTCCCTTCTCCAGAGGGCACTCCTGGGTTTCCACAGGGGGAGGGGCTTGGCCAGGCTCAGGTGGCCATTTGGGATTCTCCACCAAATCTGTGGATGGAGAAGTTGGAGAATAGTTTCTCCCCAGGTGTGCGGGAGGGAGAAGTTCTCCTGGAATTCCTTCCAGATGGCAAGGAGGGAGGTCAGGGGGAGGTTATACCCAGGAACGCAAGCCCCCTGCCAGGTCAGCGGGACACAGCTGTTCCTGTATTGTCGTCCCGTGCTTCCCAAATGGTGGTCCAGCTAAAGGTGAGGGCGACCCAGTTTGCACGATGCGCTGAGAGGGTCATTCTCGTAGTGCACTGAACTGTGAACTACCCCACCCCACTCTACAGCACTGCGTGAACTCAGCTAAAGCATGCAGTCTCCCAGCCCTTCTGCAAAGGGGTTTTGAAGACGAAACCACTGCTTCTGCGTGAATGAGGACTGGCAGAAAACCAGGGAGAACTTCTGTGCCTGTTACAGGAGGTCCAGCGAGGCCCTTTGCCACCTGGGGGTTGGGGGCATCAGAGCCAGAGGGCGTGCTCTTTCCAGGGGGACCTGCCTGCTCTTGCCCCCCTCCCCCGCCAGGGACCCTGATCTGTCTTCCCAAACTTGCAGCGGAGGCTTGTGGGTGCCCCTTCTCTGCTCAGACCACCTCACCTCTTGCCTGGGGATGTTTGACCTTCTAACGCCAAGTTCAGCACCGCAGCTGACGCATTCAAGCGTGGAAGCTTTTTCTCTCAACAAATCCCTTGACCTGTTTTTGCCACCAGGTGATGGCGCTGGGGGTGGTGCCCATGTGCTCCTATCAGATGGAAAGGATGTTCAACACAACGCGCATCCCTGGCGAAGAGGCAGGTGGGCGGCATTGGGGGGAAGAAGATACCACTTGGGCCCTAAGAAAGTTGCCAACCCCCCCCCCCCCGGAGCCTGTGGTTTTTCTGCATTTCTAAAAGGCTGGTTTTCCCTCCCACTGTTCCCTTGGGGCAGCCAAGAATTCTCAGCGCATGAAGTCACGAGCCAGGCCGAGCGGGGATGCAAACGCTGCTGGTTTGCACACGCAGCGCTGGATGGCTGCGCAGCTCGCTCCTGCTGGGCCTGGAAGGGGTTCTGGCAGGGCTCTGGGGTTGTGGTCCCCGGGTTAGGGTTCTCCCGCTGCAGTCAGCAAGGCCCACCCCACCCCGGGAACCTCCAAGCAGGACAAGATTTCTTTGCCTCTGGCTTGGCGGTTGTGCTGGGGGGGAGGGGAGAACAGCTGTGCTTTCCAGCAGCAGACGCACTCAACAGCCGAGCTGGGGAAGGCTGCCCAGAGCGGGCAGGGGCCGCGGGGGCGGGTCCTCTTGGCCAGCTGTGGTGCTCCAGCGGGGTCCGGCCTCCAACTGGATTCCCTGGGGAAGAAAAACCCCGTGCTCGTGAGGGGTCCCGGGGCTCCCAGCCCCATGCCTCCTCCCCAATAACAGTTTTGTCCTGAAACCAGAAGCGGCATTCAACCCAAATGGAGTAATGTCACGTAGCCAAAGTGGGGGACGGGGGGTCTGCAGCTTTGTGGGGATGGGAGTCAAGCCTTCATGCCTGGAAGGTGAAGGGGCCTGTAGCCAATCCTGGGCGCGCTCCTCCAGGCCTCCGCAACGGAGAAGCAAAAAGCAGCAGGAGAGTTGCCCCTTGACCCCGGGGCCCCACGCCATTCTGATTTCAAGCCCCCAAAGAGAAAAAAGGGTTGGGGAGTTTATAGGTCAGTGTGAAGCAGAACCGCTGCCAGTGAGAGTCAGGCACATCCCACGGAGATGCTCTGGAGATTGGGGACAGCCCCCTCTGCCCCGTTGCCCTTCAGAGACTGCCGGGGGGCAGCCGGTCATTTACCCCGCCCCTGCGCTCCCCCCAGATTCCCTTCTGCACCTGTCCGACAGCAAGCACCTGGCAGTCTTCCACAAAGGGCGCTTCTACAAGGTCTGGCTGTACCATGGGGGGAAGATGCTGCCGCCCCGTGACCTCGAAATGCAGTTCCAGCGCATCCTGGATGACCCCTCGCCACCGCAGCCCGGGGAGCTGAGGCTGGCGGCCCTCACAGCAGGCAGCAGGTACCCATTGGGGGAGAGGGTGGGCAGCGGGGAGAACGAGGCTCCCCCGCAGTCGGTGGGGAGCAGGGCCCCCAGCCGAACGTGCCGTGAGCCCTAGAGACCAGTGCGGGTGCAATGGCTGCTGCTGCTCCGGGCGAAGGAAACTGGCCAGCAGGCACATGTGGGACCCAGGGCCCCTCCTTCCCTCCCCTCCCCCAGGGTTCCGTGGGCCGAAGCCCGTGCCAAGTACTTCAGCCGGGGCAGGAACAAGGCATCGCTGGAGTGCATTGACCGAGCCGCCTTCTTCCTGACCTTCGACGAAGAGGCGCAAGACTACAGCCGAGAGCGGGAGGAGAGTCTGGACGATTACGCCAAGAGCCTCCTGCACGGACGCTGCTATGACCGGTGAGGGTGGCTGGGGCCACAGCCGCCGTGCCCTCGGCTCGCTGGGCAGCCCTTCTGCGTGCAGGCAGCCGGGTGCAGTTGGGCTGGACTGGCACGCGGGGGCCGCTCTCCATCCTGGGCACCGGTGCTTTCCCTTAGGGCTCGGCCCGCTCCCAGGAAACGCGTGGCTTGGCAGAGCTCCTTCCTCACTTCCTGAGCTTCAGGCGAGGAGAAGCGGGGCTCCTGCGGGGCCATCTTCCTCGTGCAGTGCCTCTTGGTCCTGGGGGTCCTGGACCCCTCCCCACTGAGACCCCCCGCGGAGGGAGGGGCTACTTCCTCCCATGTTCCTGCCCTTCCTCGGGGGCTCTGCAGCTTCCTAAGCATTGCCCAGAACCCGTGCCAGCTTTGATGCAGCGGGCTGTCTCCACAGGTGGTTTGACAAGTCCTTCACGCTGGTGGTCTATCCGAACGGCAAGGTGGGCGGCAACGCCGAGCACTCGTGGGCCGATGCTCCCATCATGGGACACCTCTGGGAGGTGAGCAGCCGTGCCAGTCTCCCTCTGGAGGTCCCTGCCAACGGCCCGGGAAGAGCTGCGGGCTGCCTGTCTCCTCAGCACTGCTTGGGGATAGGCTGGCCGAGGCTGATGGGAGCGGTAGTTTGGTGACACCCCAAGGAGAGCAGGCCGGGTGAGCTGTCTAACCGTGCGGCGGCCTTTCTGTCCTCCGTTCCTTCCTCTCTCTGCCCAGTTCATGCTGGCGACAGACCAGTTCCAGCTGGGTTACTGCAGTGGTGGGCACTGCCACGGGGTGCCCAACACCGATCTGTCCCCACCGCAGCGTTTGGTGTGGGACCTTCCGGAAGAGGTAGGTCTGGTGCCTTTTACTTCCGGCGTGTGAGAGCCAGGGGGGAGATCCGTGGCTGTGTGCGCGTCGCACGTCTCGCGCTCACAGGGCCGGAGGAGGAGAAATTGGCCCAGACAACCCCAGGGTTGTCTGGCCGAATGTGTGGGCCGGGCACGCTGCGCTGCTGCAGAGGCGAGCGCTGTGAGCCCTTCCTTCTAGGACTCCCCCCTCTGGCTCTTCCTGCATTTTGCTTCTCAGCCCCACCTCTGCCCCATGGAGGGTTAATTCACAGAAAAGGGCAGGGCCTTGGTTGGGGGCCAAGGGAGCTTTTTACCCCTGGGGGTTTCTTTGCAAAATACGTACACACAGCCAGAAGCAGGAGTCCCCCGGCCCTGTCTGCAGCAGCTGTAAGGCCGTCAGAGGGGTCCTCCTTCCGCTGGCCGGGACGCCCCGGTTGTCTGCGGAGGACGTTTGCCCTGGGGTGGCAGCAGCAGGGCAGCCAGGCTGGTCTGCAGCCAGGCGGGTCCCCTGGGGCGGGAGGGTGGGGCTGGTCCATGGTGGTTCTCAGCCTCCCACCTCCACAGTGGCCACAGTTGAGGAGTGATCCCAGAACCACAGAACGAGGGGGGGCTTGTTCTCCGAAATGAAAAGGGCTTAAGTGGGAAGCAGGTGGGCTCTTCACTTAGTGCCGTAGCCCCCCAAGAATGACTCTACCCAGGAAGCGGGGGGAGGCCCCACAACAGTCTCCATGCTGAAAAGGTCCTTGCGGGGGGTGAAGGTTGTTGAGAGCGGCAGATGCCTTAGACCCCTCGGGTAGGATGGGCACCTGGAGGCCATCCAGCCCAGCCTCCTGCTCGGGGCAGGATCCCAGCTGAAGCGCCCCGGCAGACGGTCTCCCTCGTGGAGGGGCCGATCCAAGAGGCAAAGGCCTGCCTCGCAGGAAGCCGTCGGAAGGCGCTTGCGGACTGGCCGGTTCGCAGAGGAACTGCACTGGGCCAAGCAGGGCGGCGCCGTGGTTAAGAGGGCTGTGGGAACCCAGCAGTAGCTGTGGCACGCTTTGCGAGCCCCGGGGTGGTCTCTTGATTTGATCTGTTCGCGCTTTGCTCCACACCAGAACTACTCTTGCTAGCGCGGCTTTAGGGTTACAGGTGTTAGCTGACAGAGCCTCGTGGTCGTCAGCTCCTCTATTGATTCATGCGGAGAAGTTTACGCGTGGGGTGGGAGAGCTCCTGCCCCGAGGATTGGGTGCTGCTGGATCACGGCGCGGTCTCAGGCTGGCATGCTCCGTGCAGTGCATCAGGGCCATCGACTCCTCCTACGGTGAGGCCCAAGCCCTGGCGGACGACGTGGACTTCTCTTGCTTCCGGTTCACCAGTTTCGGCAAAGGGCTCATCAAGAAATGCCGGACCAGCCCCGACAGCTTCATCCAGATCGCTTTGCAGCTGGCGCACTTCCGGGTAAGCCACCTCCCCCTCCCCGCCCCCTCCCAGCACCCTGGGCCAGGGGCCCGGAATGGCACTTCTGCCAGGCTGCAGAGGGAAGGTACGCAGGAGCCGTGGTCGGGTTGAGGTTTTGTATCCCCCCAGGGGTCAGGAGGGCTGCCTCACGCGACCCCTCCTCGCCCTCTCCCCCTGCAGGACAGGGGCCACTTCTGCCTCACCTACGAGGCTTCCATGACGCGGCTGTTCCGGGAGGGCCGGACAGAGACCGTGCGCTCCTGCACCCGAGAGGCGACTGCCTTTGTGCGCAGCATGGTCGACCCCAACCGCAGCGTGAGTCCCCCGATGGTTCGGCCCCACCCCATCCTGCGCCCTCGGCGGCCCCCCCACTGCCTTTCCTAGTGGCGCTCGGCATCTCGGAAGTCCAGAGCCGGCTGGGCAGCTGCAGATCAGCACCTTCTGCGCAGCCCAGGAGGAGGGGCAGTGCTTTCGCCAAAGGGGTAGGGTGAAGGCTACGATCTCGGGGGGCTTGGTGCCTCCAGCGGGATGCTGGAGACCGGATCACGGCCTGGGGGTTGCCCAGCTTTTCTGCAGCAGAAATCCATCGAGGGCACAGGGTGGAGGTGGGGACTGAGATCCGGGGTGCTTCGGATCCAGCTCCCTGGTGCCTTCTCCAACCTTCTGCACGAGAGGAGAACAGGCGGGCAGAGCAAGTGGGGGCCTTTTGTTATCATCGTGGAATTAAGCTTAGCTTAGAGTTGAAATCACGTGGGCTTTTTCCTTCCTGCCTTCCGTGCGAGCCTTGCCTTAAGAGGACTAATCCTTGGGCTTGAGGGGGGTGTGGAAATGGCACCCAGGTCAGGTCCTTCAGAACACAGGGAGTCCAGGCCAGTGCAGCGGCTTCGTAACTCAGTGGAAGAGAGGGGAGAGCTTGCAGGGGGATCGGATCAAGGCAGGGTTGGGGCTGGGGAAGGTCGCTCAGGGTGAGACTCAGCTGAGCCCCAGCACAGGACATGCCTCAAACTGCCTGCCCCCTAGAAAACCCAAGCTGCTGGCCAGGCCGGGCCTCACCTCCTGCCCCCCCCCCGTAGCCCTCAGAGCGCCTGCAGCTGTTCCGGGTGGCTGCTGAGAAGCACCAGCAGATGTACCGCCTGGCCATGACGGGGGCGGGCATCGACCGGCATCTCTTCTGCCTCTACGTGATGTCCCGCTACCTCGGCGTGAGCTCCCCCTTTTTGGACAAGGTGAGGGGGCCCTGGCCGTCAAACTGTTTCTTCTGGCTGGCTGTGGCTGTGAGTCACTGGGCCCCGGGGGGGCTTCTGCGACCCACTCCCCTGGAAAGAAGGAGGGGCATAAGTGCCCTGGCCACCCCCACGGCCCCTTCTAGCTCTCCCAGCCAGGTCCACAGCGGGCAGTTGGGAACAGCAGCAGGTGGGCAGTGGGCCCCAGAGGGAAGGGATCAAGCCCCCCAGGTTTCAGTGGAACTCCCCTGGCCCGGCCCATAGGGAGCTCCGGCAGGGAAGCCATTCTGCATGGGGGCCCTCCAGAAGGGCCGGGCAGTGACAGCCATCCTGCCCAGACGGGCCACGAAGGGGGCTGCACGCCAGCTCCTCTGGGCCTCTGGCAGAGCAGTGCCGCCTTCTTGGGAAGCTGGCCTGGAGCACAGGGGCTTTTGGGAAGGGCTCGCCTGCCCTGCCCTGCTCTGTGCAGCGAGGGCCCTCCCCAGAGCGCTGTGAGAGGGCTGCCCCGCAGGGCTGCGGGCCAGCAGAAGCCTGTCCGAGCTCGGCAGGGGAAGAGAAGCTGGGCTTGCTGGCCCTCACCCCTCCGCCCTCCCCAGGTGCTGTCCGACCCGTGGCGCCTCTCCACCAGCCAGACTCCGCAACAGCAGATCAAGATGGTCAACCTGGACTCCTACCCGGATTACGTCTCCGCCGGCGGAGGCTTTGGGCCTGTGAGTACAGCCTGCAGGGACAGAGCGGCGGCTGTGCAGACGTGCGGATGTCCTCGGGTCCTCTTGCCGGAGTGGGGAGGGAGGGAAGGAGGCTGACACCAAGGCTGGCCGGAACGTGCTTCAAACTCAGTGTCTGACCCACGTCACTGGCAGCAGGATGAAAGGAGTTTGCAGTGGCCTGCCCTCAAAACACTTTTCCCGCTGCCCAGCCCCATCCAACAGCTGAGGGCCTGACCCAGCTCTGCTTTGGGGATGAGCCAAAATCAGCCCAGCGCTGCCATCTTCTGGTGGCATGGGACCTCCAGGAAAGCGCCTGTGCCCAGTGAGGCCGCTCCGTGTGCTGTTAAGCCCCTGCCCTCCATCCCCCCGCCCCACCACCGATGCGCAGGGGAGGCTGCCTTGGAAGATGCGTCCTCCTTCAGTGGGGCACGAAAGCCCTGCTCCTTCAGGGCACCTCCAACGCTCGCCGCAGGCGGTGGGACTTCCAGCTGAGTGGCCAGGAAGGGGCCGCCATCCCTGGCAGATTTCGACCGATCTGCCCTCCCCCGCCCTCTTTTCTTCCTTGCCTAAAAGCCACCCAGCCATCTGGCAGTAACTTTCGGGCAGCGCTTCCTGGACGCTGCCTGTTCTGCCTATGCTCAGTGCACAGACCAAGAAGCGTAACCCGACAGGCCGGCTTCTCCCGGCACCAAGCCGCAAAAGCCGACCAGACTAACGCAAGCCGAGCTTCGTGTGCAAACAGATTCCGGGGTTTTGTCCATGACGGGGGCGGGCATCGACCGGCACCTCTTCTGCCTCTACGTGATGTCCCGCTACCTCGGCATGAACTCCCCCTTTCTGGACAAGGTGAGGGGGCCCTGGCCGTCGAGCTGTTTCTTTCTGGCTCGCTTCCGGGGTTTTGTCCCAGAGCTGGCAAAGCGTCTTGCCAGCTCAGGCGCCGGTTCTCCGAAGAGCACTGGACAGGAGTGTCTGCAGGGTGTGGTCCCAGAAGCTGAGAGGGCAGCCGTGGGGGTGCATTTTTTGTGTGCCCATTGCGGCTTCCGCCTTGACTTTTTCCCACGCTCTGCCAATGCTCCCGCCCCGGAGAAAGGCGCCCGGGCGGCAGGTGAAGCAGAGCTGGCCCTGTTGGCCTGGGATTGCGGATGCTGGCCTGGGTGGTGGAGGCTCGCTGGAACCCCCCTCAGTTGGGGGGGAGCAGAAGAGTTAGGCCCGAGGGGTCGTGGGCAGCGGGGCTGGGAGTATCCCTGGAGAGGAGAGGTGGGAAGGGGGCTGGAGGCGGCCGCAGCAACTGTCTCTTACTGCGCGACGCGCTTTGCAGCAGAACCCTGGGAAGGACGGAGGCCCTGAAGCTGCTCCAGGCCAAAGGCCAGCCCGCTGTCCGATTCCCAGAGGGTCTGGGCAGGGGCCTCGGGGGCCGAGCCCAGAATCGGCTCTGCCAGGCGAGCAGGGCGTCCTCAGGGGAGCGTCCTTGCCTTGTGCTCACAGGCCTGGAGGCTGGCTCCTCGGGTCTTAGCGCAGCCTCGGTGTCCATTCCTCCCTGCAGGTGGCTGATGACGGCTACGGGGTCTCCTATATCATTGTGGGCGAGAACCTGATCATGTTTCACATTTCCAGCAAGTTCTCCAGCCCTGAGACGGTGAGTGCGCCCGAGGAAGGAGCCCCGGCGGTGGGGAGCTTGGGGGGAGGAGGAGGCGTGCCGATGCCCATCCCTTTGGAAGAAACACCCCGGGGGGCCCTCAGCTAGGGGAGCCCTCCTTCCCAAACCTGCACCCCCCGAACACTGCCCCTTCTGCCTCGGGGCCCGCTCGGCCACTGCGGCTTTGCGTACCGCTTCCCCCAAGCTTTGGGTTTTTTTCTCTCTGGCCCTTTGCCTGTCTCCAACAAGACGGGCCAAGGGCTGCATGAAGAAGGCGGAGGGCTTCAGGCCAGGCACGCTGAATCACGGCTCCTGTGCTGCTCCGGGGGTGCCAGGGCAGGAGCTTGCCAGGCCCCAGGTTCTGGCTCCTCATCCATCCCCGTGAAGGAAGGAAGAGCAGATGAGGAGGAAGAGGAGACTGCCCTCTGGGCACGGGAAGCACCCCATGGAGGGCGGTGTCATCCATCAGGCCCTGGGGAGGGGGCTCGTACTCGGCTGCTGCCCTCTGCCCAGCCCTTCCTGCACAAAGGTGTGGCCAGTGTGAAAGACCAAGTTGCTGCCAGCCCCGGTGGCGGGTGCCGGGGGACAGCAGGCGGGCCCTTCCTTCCACCAGGAGCCACTTGCGTCCCTCTGGCTCAGCGCCTGTGTGCGCCCAGGTCAGCCACAGCGGGGAGAGTCCCTGGGAAGCCCCTGGTCCTTGCTGCCATCTGCTCCCGTCCCCAGGCCCCTCTGGGCCTGCCAGTGATGCCCCTCCTCACTCCCCCCCAGGACTCCAAGCGCTTCGGGAGGAACGTCTGGCAGGCCATGGTGGACATCGCCACGCTGCTTGAGGTGCAGGCCGGAAGAAGGGCCCGCTGAGTGGGGGGCCTTTGCTGAGAGCCACAGGGAAGCGGCAGCTGGCCTTGGAGCTGGCCTGGCAGGCCGCCTGCTGTGAGCGTTGCCAAGACTCGTGCCAGCCGTCTGGCTGCAGCTCCTGCCCTGCTGAGCTGCACCGCTGGTGGATCGGAGGGTTTGCGGCGAGGGGGCAGCGAGTGGCTGCCCGTGATGTCGCTTATAAAGGAGGATCACTTTTGCCTGCCCTCGCGTGGAAGTGATGCCGATTTTGCCTGGGGGTCCTGTGGTGAAGCTTGGGATCAGAGGCCTCGCTGCGGAGGTCAGGCCAGATCAGGAGGCAGCACACCTGGCCTCCCTCGCCCCCGGCCTCTGCGGAGCCGGCCCAGCCCCCGAGCGGAAGGCAGGAGCAGCCTTCACCCCGGCCGCTCAGGGCCTCCTGCCCTGGAGGGCCAGGCAGGGGCCCAGGCCAGTGGGGTGGGGGCAGCAACCGTCTTCCTGGCGTCCCACAAGGTGCTTTGCTTCCCCCGTGCCCCCCAGCAGAGTGAGTGCCCAGCCAGAGCGCGGCCTGCCTTCTTCCTGCCCTCCGGCGGGGAGGGAGATCGGTTTGGCCAACAAAAGAACCTTGGCCAATGCAGGAGCGCTTCTCTAGCTGTTGGGGCCCTGCCCCCCCAGGAGTGCAGCTGGGGCACCTCTGCCAGATGGTGAAGTGACCCTGGGATGGCAGGCCTGGTGCTCAGCTGCCATGTCTGAACTGGGGCGGGAGGGTTCCGGCTCGTGGGGAGGATCCCACTCCCAGGCCAGCAACCCCCATGCAGGTGAAGGAACACAGATCCACGTGCTTGGGAGAGGTTTATTGTGAGACGGGCACAGACAGGGAAAGGAGGTCAGGGCAATGCAGAGGAGAGGATGATGGAAGGACGGGCAGGCGGGCGGGCGCGCAGCTCTGGGCTTTGTCCGTGGGTGGGGGCGCAGATTTGGGGCTGGCCTCCCTGCAGGGCCCCTGCGGTAGGGGCAGCCAGAAAGGCCTCCTGGGGTCCCGCCTACATCTTGCAGAGAAAGGGGTTCTTGTCGGAGCAGGATTCGTCATCCCACAGTATGAATCCTGGAAACAAAGTGGGGGGTCAGCTCTGGGGAGGGAGTGGGGGCTGCCAGTCCTGGGAGGGAGCTCTTGCTAAGCCGAGATGGGCTCTTGACCACCGTTACCTTTAACCCGACCTGCGAATGGAAGCCTGTGGCAGCTCTTCCTTGTGGCTCCCTCTGCCCCAGGGGCATTCTGGGCATTTTGTTCTCTTGCATCGTGCCAGCCTATGCCTTGCAGCATTGGCTACCCCGGGATGCCCCTTCAGGCAGCCTCTTGTCAGGCAGAAGATCAGTGGCTGCCCCAGGGCCCCCTGCCTTGAAGGAGGCTTCTGGGCCTTGCCAGGGGACGGGAAGGAGCAGCTTCACAGGATAAGCTTGAACGTGCTCTGCGGCTGGCAGAGGGACCGCCCTTCTTTCCCGAGGCCGCATCTGGCCTCCCCCTTTTCACAGATGCCAGCTGGGAACGCTCTGTGCTGCCCGAGACCAAGCAGCAGCCTTCGTACCACATGCTAAGCCAGGCTCCTTCCCCCTGTGGGCCAGGGGCTTCGTGTGCGGTGCAGCCCCACCTCCCAGTTTTGGGGAATGTGCGGGGGCATGCAGAGACTGATTAAATGGGAACTCTTTTGCCCTGTTTCAGAGAACCGTTGCCAACATTCCTTGGGGCAGGGAGTTCCCCAGATAAGCAAAGAACAACCTTCCTGGGGGGGGGGGGCTGCTGCGCTCCCCCACGCAGCTCTGGGCCCTTACCATGAGAGTCGTCCAGGGCAGCACAGTCGTCGTCCCAGTCGCGGTGGACAGGCTCTTCCCACGCGGTGTAGCCCAGGGGGCTGCCGTCTGCCCAGGCCCAGGTCCGCCTCTGCAGGTGCAAGCCGAAACATCGGGACTGGTCATCCAAGCGAAGCAAAGCGTGGGAATGGGGTGGGTGGGGAGCCTCAGGGGGCAGAGGAGCAGCATCTGGAGCAGGGCCCACAAGCCACTCCCCGGTCACTCACGTGCGGAGAGAAGGAGAGCCCCAGCCAGACGTCCTCCTCCTCATCCTCCCACTCCTGCACCTTTTTCAAGAAGCTAGCGACAGCTCGGTGTTCCCCTGGGTCCAGGATGGAGGCCAAGTGGCCCTGGTGGCGCTGGCAGAAGGCCTGGATGGGGGGCAGAGGCAGAGATGCTGCAGAGAGAGACAGGAGCCTGCCCTTGAGGGAGTACTACGGCATAGTTTTCAGGCTGGGCAGCTCTGAGATGGGTGGACTCCAACTCCCAGAATTCCCCAGCCAGTTGGAGTCCACCCATCTCAGAGTTGCCCAGGTTGAAAAACACCACACCAGAGGCTGCAGACCCACCCCCAGAGTTGCCGAGTCCTGTCCAAGGGGCCCCCGGAAGGGAACTTGCCCCTTTAGGAAGTCAGGTGGGGAGCAATTAACCTTTCCAGTTGGGACTGATGCTTGGGCCCTTCCTGCCACTCCCCCCCCTTCACACAAACTGGGGCTTGTCCAGAAACCAGGCGCAGCTTGCCAGGGCTTCCCTGATCAGCCCCTGATGGGCTGTCTGGTCCTTTTGCCCCGAAGATGGAACTCTGATTCCGTGGGCTGCGGGAAGCTGGCCGTTGCAAAGGATGTTCTCTCCTTCCCTGGCACCTCCAGCAGCCAGGGCGCAAGCAGAGCTAATTCCCTGGTGGTGCCACTGCACACCCGGGGTGCAGAGGCCCCAACCCCAGCCGTGCCCCTCGCCCCCACCCCTGCCCCGACTCACCTCGGCCTGGGACCAGGTCAACTCCTGTGCGAAGTAACCGTAGCAACGCCCATTGTAGGAGAACCAACCGTTGCGGCAGGAGCCAGCTCGGGCACCTGCAAGAACGGGAAGCGGGCGAAGCCCCAAATGTCCACAGGCAGGCTTTGCATTCTTCCAGAGCTCTCGGTCTTTCCCCCTCGGGGGACCCAGGGAATTGAGCTGCAGAAGCCACGGGGGGGGGGGCTGCCCCCTTGCAATTACAGGGAGTTATGCCTGCGCCCTTGGGGGAGGGGGCACTCACTGTCAGGTGTCACGGCTGTCAGGTGTCCGAGCATGAGGCACGCCAAGAGGCCAAGGCTGAAGCAGGCCATCCTCCGAGTCTTCAGAGCTGCGTGAAGAAAGGGAGCCGGCGTGAGGGGAGGGGGAGTACGGCAGCCGCACTGGGTGATCAGACACCGTCAAGGGAAGAGAAGGGAAGGTGGGTGCCCTGCAACCAGCCAACCCCGCCAGTCCCTGCAGGCTTTTGCCCCAAGAGCAGGACCCGCCACAGCACCTCTGCAGTACTCTCCAGCCTGTGGCGACAGCGCCCCGGATGCTCCGGATCAAAGGAGGCGCTGCTGCTGCACTGGGGGCCGGCAGGGTCCACTCATCACACTAAGGCTGAAGGAGGGAGGCCCGCTTCATTTTGGGCAAACTCAGGTCTGCAAGCCCAGCCAAATCACGCAGCACAGTGGAGCCACGCACAGGCTGGCCTGGGCCTGGGCTGGATCCTCCCTCTCGGTCCTCCTGGACCTCTCCAGGTGGGTGTGCGGAGAGCCTGTGGCTGGCCAGGCTGGTCCTCCCCTGGAGTGGATTTGGGGATGGCAACTGGGGACAACCCCCTCCCTTCCTTTGGCCAGAAAGGGCCCGGGAACTGGTCATCGGGAACCTGGAGGGGCTTCCAAGCGAAACGCCAAGGATGCCAGGCCCAGCAGGCCTTGAAGAGCCCTATTCCCCGTGACGCTCCTGGCCTTGGAAGGGGGACCTGCTTTTCCGCCCGCAGAACCGAGTTCTGAGCAGGAAGAGTTTGAACTGAATCTGGTAGAAATGAAGCCTTGCTCTGGTGCCCTCCAGATGCCACAGCCTGCAATTTGCACCTGCCGGACCCTCCTCGCTGGGGGGATTGGAGACGGGGAAGGGGGGGCGCTGTGCAGCTGGGAAAGCCAAGAAGGACTTCTGGGGGCCCGGGGGCCCTCCCCTCAAGCCGAGCACTTGGGCCCTCTCAGCCAGCCTTGGCCGCCAGGCTCGTGGGGGCTGCTCGCTGGGGTGCAGAGCTGCCCCGTCCCCAAGGCAAGCCCCTGCTGCTTGCCTTCCGAGCCGGGGACCCAGAGGCGGGGAGGCCGGCTGCCATGCCCCGAAAGCGGGAGGCTTCGCGAAGAAAAGCCGGGCTTCCGACAGCCATCCCCTGCGCTCAGCCGAGGAAGCCGCAGCGCTCCGGAGGAGGACGGAGGGGACTCACCGCTCCTGTCGCGCCGGGAGGCGATCGAGCCGGGGCAGCCGAAGCGGGAGAGCAGCTGCTTCCACGGGATTTATAAGCCGACCCGCCCCGCCCCTCCCCGGGCAGCTCTAAGTGCCCCACCCGCCAGCCCAGGGAGCTCCCGGGGGGTGGCCCCATCCGCACAACGCGTGGGATCGCGGCTGCTTATCAGGGAGCCCAACGCAGGGCGGGAGATGAAAGGGAGGGGGGCTGCAGGCCCAGTGCCCCGAAGACCCCTGGAGCCCGCCCCCCGCCCTCCTCCGCCTCCCGCAGGGTAGGCAGCCTACTCTCCAAGCCAGCCCGAATCGGGACCTCTTTCCCGAGAGAAATGCATGGGACGGTGGACTCAGCACAGAATGTGCCCACTCTATTCTCTCAAGTGGGGCGGGGGTCCCACTGCACTTTACATTTGGGGAAGCTGGAATGTTGTCATGGAAGGGTAAAGGGGGAGCAGATGTTCCTTCTGCTTTGCCCGGGCAGAATTGGCCATGGAAACTCTTGTGGGCCTGCAGTCGCTGCTCTAATGCGTTTCTTGCCTGAGAACCGTGAGCGAAGTTGTCCCCACTTTTCAGCCACAGTGCTGGAGGGGGCACAAGGGAGGCTGTAGGGAGCTCACCCCTGGAGTAAAACCACAAGCTTTCCTCCCATCTGCAACCAACCAACAGCAGGCTGAAAGAGAAGAAGATCCGCAAAGCAACGGATCCAGGCGAGGGAAGAGCTGGTCTCGTTCCTCTGGCCAGTGAGAGAAGCAGAGTTGCCGAACAGAGAAATGGGTGCCTTGGGGGTTCGCCGCTGGGCTGGTCAGTTAATTCGCTCTTAAGAGGGAGGAGGAGAGTGGAGTCCCCACGACTAGTGGGGTGCAGAGAGAAAGGATGTCTGCACACGAAGCTAGAAGTTGCAGCCCTTCAGTGAAGCTGGAAGTGAGCTGTGAAGAAACTGCACTTTTGACCAGCGCACAAAACCTTGCTTAGTCAAGGCAGCCTCCTCTTTGTTTAATCCACAAAGGGCAGGTTCTCTGGTTGCTCTGCTGCAGCCTGGTGATACGGAGCTTCCTGCTCTGACCCCCAATTCAATTATTCTTTCTCACTCTTGCCTTAACTAGGCGCCCATTCCCCACTAGACGCTTTCCTGGGAGTTTCAGGACAGATAAAGGAAGCAGATCTTCCCATGGCGTGCAGTTAGCCTCTGGAACTCACCACCACGTGATGTGGCGATGACCAGTAACCTGGGCTGCTTGAAAAGGATAAATTCATGGAGGGGTAGGGGTTCCAGTGCTGCATGTGGCCGGATCCCAGAGATGCTGCTTCCTTCCCGTTGGGACGGACTTCAGAGCACTTTGAAGCTTTGGCTGTTTTTCCTGGTTAATGACCAGATGCCTCGGCTGAGAAGTTTATTACTTCATCTTTGATTGCTTCCATTTTTCCCTTGTCCATTTTTAAAACATGCGATACTAGTGTGCTGCAATGCAATAAACCCCACAGTTGTCCAGCCTAATTAAATTGACAGCCTAGCAGCAAATGGAGCTACTTGGAGGGGAAGGAGACCAGCAGAAGCTCACGGTCTGGTGGCTGCAAAGGCTATGGATGCTCGTGCGCTGGGAAGCCCCAGGTGGTCGCTTGCTTTCTCTATCACTAGGATTTAGCAAAGCCACTAACTTAGAACAAAACCTTTTTAAAGCAATTAAGTATCAGTATTCCTTTCTTAAAAATGGGAAGAACAGTTGCTATGCTCTTTAGGATTTAAACCGAACCCAGGATGGATGGAGAGAGAGAGAGAGAGAGAGATGGTAGACTGAATTGATCTAAAAATTAACAGTCCCAGTCCATCCCCATTTACACCTCTTAATCCCTGCTCCTGGCACACTTTCAGAATAAACATATTTGTAGCTGCAAGGACTTGAGCAAACAAGGGAGAGTCCTGTGACGATGGCCCTCCATTCCTGGGTAGAACAAAGGACTCGCTTGTGGCGGGGGGACCAACCCCCCCCCCCAGATCTTGCAGGCCCAGCTAGCAGTGCCCTTCTGCAGCTGGGGGACTTGGACTGGACTGGAACAGGGCAAGACTGCCCCCCTGTTCTCTATGGGGAAGATGAGAGGTCTTAGAGATGCAGCAGCCTCTTTGTCTGGGGTCAACTGAGCCCCCCAGAAATCAGATTCCTCAGGCATGAACCAAACAGGTGTGGATGTCTCTGCGCAGGGGAAAGTTCTTCAGACCTTGATTTGCCCTGTCCATCACTTCACGGCAAGAGAATTGCACACGGAAGCTCGGGACAGAAACAGAGGGTCCACGCTCCATGCACATCGTCCTCTCCAGATGACAAGTTCTCCCCAGCCTCCACAGAGGATTCTCCAGCCTTGCAAATGGCAGCGTGGGGACCTGACCCAGAGCTCAGCTAGGGACTGGCCTCCTTCCAAGGACTGGGTTGATACAGCCCGCCTGGTGCACGGGTGTCCACGGCACCTCCCTGACTGCACAAGACCCAGTCACCCGCGAAGCCTGCTCTGGACCAGACAGTCAATGGACTCAGCTGCTGCTTATTTTCCCCAGTGCTCCAACTGACCCTGCGTGAATGGGGCCGAATAAAGGGCCCTGAGATGGCTTAACAGCAGTCCTGCCCCACAACGAGCAAATCCCTCAGTGTAGTCCAGGAAAATTGTGCACCATGTACCAATCTATCTCTGATCATAGAATGGGAGTTGCAACTTGGAGTAGTTCTGGTTCTGAACTTGGCATTCCAGGCAATTAGTGACCACGAGCCAACCATTTGTCGATGGTTGAGCCATGCTGCAACCTGACATGCCTTGCAAAGTTTTCTCTACTCCCTCGTGGGCCGTGTTATGTCCTTGCCAGTGGCTCTTCCTGCATACGGTCATTCATTCTCTTACTCTATCCTGCCACATCTAAAGGACTCACCATAGTTTACAAGGCAAATAAATCACAAAGCCTAAAATCCATCAAACCCATAGCACAGCAGTGACGGCAAATACCTAAAATCAAAGCAAGACGATCATCCACAGCGCTTAGTCTAATCAGAGTAGCACATCAGAGGCCTGGTGGCAAAATTCGGGGGTTGCAGATGATAGCAGGGGGGCTGCAAATTGGACATCTGGGGAAGCCGTTCCATGAGGTTGGGATGGCTGTGAAAAAGCTCTGTCCCTGGGCCCCCGACCTATCTTGGTACTCAGACATTCCCAACCAGGACGAGAGCAGAGGACAAGCAGGTTCCACCTGGAGGAGGTGGTCGTGAAGAAGGTCTTCTTTGTTTAGCTACTCCTCTCTCCAGCTTTGTTTGTTTTGTTTTTGGAGGACTAGATATGCAAAACATATCGATTAACTGTTTAACCCTGTGCGTGGTGAGGTCTCTTTGGGGCCCAAATTTACTTCTCTGAATTGACCTCTTTTTGATGTTCTGTCAACATAGTGACCTCCTCTTTGATCTAAAGAAGTGTGTGAGTGAACCCAGCTAATGCTTCATAGATGATTAAATGGATTAATGTTGTTATCTTGCCTATCAGTATGTCCCTAACTGAGCTCAAGCCCTTTGTAGTTGTGTGTTTCAGATGGAGGGAGGCAGAACACGTCTGCATTGAAGTTAGTGCAGAAGACCAGGGTACCTTGCTTTGGGAGCAATGCCAGAGCATTTGGGTGCTGCCTATTGCATGGTGGGGTAGCATGTAGTCTTCCCAACTGGCATTACAGAAGCAAGGAGCCAGCTCCCCCCCGATTTGAGTTTCTGGCAACAATACTCTGAGTAGTCAACAGTTTGCCAGCATGGCTACGCCTGCATTGACTCCAACCGTAAAGATCACGGCCCTCCTCTGCAGAGTCTCCCCTTATCTGACAGCCATGCAGTCTCCAGAACAGAGGCTCCTCTTGGACTTTCACTCTGTAGCTGCCGACA
Source organism: Liasis olivaceus (assembly GCA_030867105.1). Taxonomy (NCBI): domain Eukaryota; kingdom Metazoa; phylum Chordata; class Lepidosauria; order Squamata; family Pythonidae; genus Liasis; species Liasis olivaceus. The sequence goes on from CM061355.1 coordinate 81,377,406, forward strand.
GGTGAGGTATCAAAGGCCTGGTGGCTACAAGAGAGCTTTCAAGGATTAAGGAATGGGGCCTGGCCTGCAAATACCATCAGCACCGCCACTACCCCCCCCCCCCCCCCCGCCAGTTGGCTGGAGCTTCCTTCCAAATGCCAGGATGCAGAGCCCTCTCCCTTCCCGGCTATGAAGGGTCTGAGAGCATAACACGCCAACAGGACATCTCTCAGCTACCAGATGCTGCTGCTGCCGAGGTGCCCTGCCTCAGAACAGACCAGGACTAATCCCGGGAGCAGAAACCTGTGGCATCACTACGAACACTCCGCTTAGGAATGCACTGGCTTGGCTCAGCCCTGGTGTACACCAAATGTGCCCCCAGGAGCAGAAATGAGGAATTAATTTAGCCATTCATTTGCCCAGCACAGCAGAGGAATGTTGCCAAGCACGGCTGGTTCACTGCAGCTGGTCAGCGGAGTCCCTTGGTCTTCAGGCAGCTGTCCGGCCCCTTAATGGAGCTAGTTGTGCAGGAAGCCCCTTCCTGAGGGTATTCGTCTGCAACGTGTTCCTCTGACCACCCCCAACCTTGGGCACCAAGATCTCCTATAAGGGAGTTGGAAACCAGTCCCGCAGCGTCAGCATGCCAAGCCCACGAGCTCAGCCGAATTGCCTCTGAACCCAGTCAGCACCACGTGCCATGACTCAGGCCACACTCGGTCTGAAGCAACATCTCCAGACCTTTTTGCCTCCTCTGTTCTTCCACTTCTCCCTTTCTCTCTGGCCCTCTGCTCAGTTCGCGATCAGTTAACTCTGGGGTCCCTCTGATCACACGAGCAGATGCAACACCCACTCTTGAGGAAGATTTCTTCCCACGAGGGCGCCCGCAATAGCTGTGAGAATCTGAGCCCACCCTGGGCGCATGACTGCACATCCTTTCCCTGACAATGGATCGATGTTGCCAAGATCATTCAGGCTCCAAACTCCAACCGCTCACCAGGAAGCACATCCAATGAATGTGGAAAATCTGGTTTGCTTTGTGACTCAGTCAGTTACCTGCATACGGTCTGGATCGTAATGTAGGACAGAAACGATGCATCAAGAATCTTGAGGCCGCATCAAAGGAGCAGCCTCTCTAGACCAGTCTTGTCTTCCCACCCTGGCCGTCCTGGTGCCACGGATCAAGCCAGGCGCAGAGGCCCCCTCCCACTTCTGTTCTCCACCGACCGGCACGGGGAGGCCAGCTGCACCTGGCACTGCAGCCAACGTGCAGCCGACGGCCCGGTAGCCACTGCAGCACCGGTATCCTCGGTTAATCCGCATCATCTCTTGCGGAGGCAGTCCAGATCGATGGCCCTCGCTGAGTCTCGTGCAGGTGCTTCTAACTATGTAAAACATTCAGAGCCTTAAGCAATCAAGCGGCTGTTTTGACTTCCTCCTCTTTGAAGAAGCGCAAGGGAGGAACCGCTGTGTGGTCTCCCACTTGCTTTCAGAAATGGAAGGGAGGCTCAATAGCTCTTCTGGACTAATCTTACCCAGAGTTCTGGTGAGTGTAATGGGGCTTACTCTCAAGTCCGTCTAAGGGAGGTGGCAGCCTCAGAGCAACCAAAGGCAACAAAATATCAAGAGCTTGTTTAAAAGTAAAGTCGTTTTGCACTGCCGCCTCCCTCACAAAAGCACAAAATCCCTTTATGCTGGAACCAGTATGCCAGACCGGCGGTCCTTAGAGGCTCCAGGCTTTCCTGGGGACCTTAAGTCAGTCTCCCCTGGCAAGGGCATCTGCAGCAATGGTCAAAAACACCAAGCCGCCAGCACAACGAAAGCCCTGCCCGTATGTACACATGCTGCATGCACAATACCTGCAAACGGGGGCAGAGCTTCAGTCACGCAGGAAGAGAGGCTATCTTGAATATTGACGCCCCCCCGACGCCCCCCCCAGCATGGAGCTAAACTGCTCTGGGCTCTTCAAGACAAGAATGTGAGCAACTGCGGCAACAAGCGATGGGGCAGCCGGCAGGTGCCTCGCAAGGGGCTCAGAGCCGAGCTCAGCCCCAGCTCCTTCCTGCTGCAGATGGGCGGTTTCGTGCCATGTGGGGCTTCCTTGAGCAGGCAGTGAAGGTGGCTGCAGAAGTGGCCACTTGGCTTTCCGGGGGACTGCCTTGGTGGCAATTTTAAAGATTTATTCATTTGTTCAATTGTCCAGCAGCCTGCAAAAAGGATAAAAAACACACCGTAACAATGAAAGAAGAAGAGAAATGGTAAACAGTTGTGCCAGGGAAATACAGAAACTTAAAATCCCGTATCATTCCAGGTTCCCAGACGACCCAGTCCAGGGCTTGCTGGAAGAGCCCAGTTTTTAAAGCTTTCTGAAAAGAGAGCAGGGACCCTCCTCTCGTCCCGCCTTCTGCTCCGGAGCGGATGGCAAGAAATCAGGGCTGGGTAAAGGGGCTGCGAGAGGCAGGATGGGACGGTGATGCCCTGAGACCCTGGCGGTTGCCTGTTCTACGGAGGGGAGGAATTTGTGCTTGGGGGAAAACCCCGAGGCGGCAGCGGGGAGTCTCAGTCCTGGCTGAGCAGGAGGAGCAAGCTTGGGTTGGCTGTTGGTTTGCTGGGAACGTGGAAGACTGGCAAAGAAGTCAACGAGGGCAGGGGAGCAGCCAGGCACGAGGCAACGGCAACGGGACCCAATGCAGCAGTGACAAGGCCCACAGACCTCAGTACAGAAATCGAAATGCCCGGGTCCGTGCTCCTAGCCTTTGAAAGGCCTCGGAATAGTCCTTGACTGCCGCGTGTTGTGGTCGCCAAGAGGGTCGGGGCAGTTTGAGGCCGCATCAACAGGAGCATAACTTCCAGATCATGGGAATGGAATTGCTCCATTCCGTGCTGCTTTGAGCAGATGCCACCTTGAGAACTATCTCCAGTTCCGGGTGCTGCATTTTAGGAAATGGGGAACAGGGGACAAGAAAGCAAGTTCTGTGAAGAGAATTCATACACGTGGGTATTTTTGTCTTTGTATAAATATGTTAGTACTCTCCAAATGAACTGTAGAATCCCAGGGCTGGACAGGATCCAAGGCGGTGTTCCGGGCCTTGGAAGGATCTTGCATACAACAAGGTCAAGACCTGTTCTGTCTTATCCCAAAAGGCAGAATGGATTTAAGCTGCAGGATGCCAACTGAACGTTAAAAAAACATTCCTGGAATAAGAGCAGATCAACAATGGAAGCAGTGATCCAGAGAGCCGCTGGGACAGATGGAGGCTGGACGCCCGTCGGTCGGGGATGCTTTGATTTGGATTCCTGCCTGGAACGGATTTGGACGGAGATGACTTGAGCTGCTCTCAGTAGTCTAAGCAGGGCCAGCGATGGTTAACATTTGGATGGGGACCACCAGAAAATCCCAGGGCTGCAGCTTAAATTGAGGAGTTAAAAAAAAATCAGAGGAAGGCCAGGATGTAACTCCTTATCTTTTCCTCCTCTTCTCTGGAATCTGTGCTCTTAGCTGGAGACCTTTTTCTCTGCCTCTGTGGCCTTTGAATTCCTTCTTTTCTTCAGTGATTCTCAGCGTCTTAAGCAAACTGATGTTTTGCTTTCTTTTGCTTCATCGTTAGTGATTCACAAATTATGTCAGCCCAAAATTCTTCAGATATTCTATTTATCAAATCTAATCTAAAAGTATATTCTTTATTTTTACCTCATAATTATATGGAATATTGGTGAAGTTGTGTCTTCTAGGCCCGATGATTTAATTTGTTTTCTCTCATTTAAGTTGCAGTTTCTTCAGGAAGGAGATTGTCTTGCGAGCCACCATTGGCATCGGGTCTTGTTCTTCCCGATGGGACATCTTTGCTTGCGGATTAGATAGTCAGCGATGTCCATCCGCAGAGTTGTCTTTCAGGCTTCTGGAAGGAAGCGTTGGCTATTAACGTCACATTTGCTTGGCACTTAGAAGTCTACTTGTCTGCCACCTATTCCATTTAATACCCCATGGCCAAATTTCCCTCTTATTCCAGATGCTATTTTACTTCCGATGTTAATGTTTCCATCTCCTATAATTAGCATAAAACCTTTTTTGTGTGTTCAGTCAACAAAGAGTTGCAGGTTGCCGTAGAACCATTCACCATATGCTTCCTCTGCGTCTATGGTTGGTGCATAGAGTTGCTTCCCTGTATTATTGATTGCCTTGCTTCTATTTCACACTGAGATCATCCTACCATTTTGGGCTGGGGGGGGAGGTCTTAGCTCGTGATCTGACACCCTTTCGGTACTCCGTTCCGTCTATGATTTTCTTGTTCACAGGTCCTTCTCTGTTGTGAAGTGACACCCTTCCAGTCCATCTCAGTTTGCCGATTCCCAGAGTGTCAATGTTGTTCAGTCTTGACATTTCTGTCCTGACCACACCGAGTGTGTCTTGGTTGATGATTGTGGCATCCCACATGCCAGTGGTCTAAGTGCCCTTGAGCGTCTGCCTCTGGCCATATCAGCAGCTGGGCACCCTCCCGGATTTGATCCAGGCTCATCAAAGCACCAGTGCTCCCATTTATTTATTTGTTTGTTTGTTTGCTTGTTTGTTTATTTCTACATCACAGTCACATGGCCGCTCATCTCACAAAAAGTTATTCTGGGTGCCGTACAACAATTAATTAAAACAATAAATATATAAAAACAGCCATTATTAAACATATAAAAAGTCATTATAAAATATATTAAATACAAAATATATTTTTATAAAATATAAATACAATATAACTGCGATGCTCCCGTGCTTGCCCTCTGCTCTTCCCCGACAGCTCTGGGGTTTTGACCGGGGGGCTCATCTTTCTGCATCACGCTGACATTGTCCTGTTTGTGAATTTCCTTGATTAAGTTCTGCAGCAGTTCACCAGCCCATCGCGAGCGACCCTTCTGGGAGTGTAGAGTCACGGCTTCGCTGGAACGTGCAACTCCCTTTAGCCCTCAGAGTTTTGCCCAGCTCCTCTTAGGCTCCAGTGATTTGGTTCCATTTTTTTGGAGGGCGGGGAAGACGGCCTCTCTCTTTTATAAAGCTTCGCCTTGTCCAAAAACATTTCCCACAGTGAGCATGCCATCTAGGAAATCTGCAAAGGTCCTTTGCCAACGGAACGTGCTTGTGTGTGAACGTCTGCGTGTGTGATGGGATGCACATACTGACGACCTGTGTGGGACACCAGACATTTGACCTGGAGCCCTGAGAACACACTCCACGAAGGAGGAGACGAAAGAAGGCACTCTGAAGGGTCTGGAGATGTCGCCTCAGGCCCTAGTCGTGGGGAGGGTGCTGAGCTTTGCAAATGCACTGACCAGGGTTCCGAAATGATTCCACTGATCTCATGGAATTAAACTGCTGATGCTGCAGGATCGGTTGACCTGCGGCATCCTCAGAGGGTTGTGACTCAGGGCAGGATGCCCCCCCCAGCTCGGACTAGCGGAGGATCTCTCTGAGCAAGAGTGTGTTATCCTCCCATCAATCTTCAGCTGGCAAAGCCAAGCTGGGCTGGTGTGTATGTAAGCTATACCCATGCTGGGTATTGGAGTTGTGATGGGAGTTGTAGTCCAACATCCCTAGAAGTCACAGAGTTGGGGTAAGGTGAACTGCAGTAGCAGAAGAAGAAGCATTAACGGGTTGGAGAGAGGGCTGTGCTTTTATCTGGAGGTATGGACGGTGCAAAAATATATTTTGCAATTATATGAGGATAATCCTAAACTGGGCAAACTGAGTGGATCTCGCATCCAGGGCCCCCATCTCTTGCCTCGTCTCCTTCCCAAAGGGGGGACTGGAACCCCATAGAACAACATCTGGCTACCCACGTCTGATGAGAAGCCGGTCATCTGGTCCCTCCTGGTGGTCAAGGAAACTGAAAATGCCCCGCAGGATATAGGCTGTGTAAAAACAGAGGCACTCCCGGGTGGAAGCCACGTGAAACCCATTCACGGGGTAACGTCTGGATCTTTCTGCCCTCTCAAGGGAGGGTGAACCGTGGATACCATTCCGATAGCTGCTCCGGAGCGAACGTGACGCCCAGGAGGCGCACTGCGACTGTCGATCTCCGCAGGGCTTCGGGGCTCACCCTCACCTCCCGCTGCCCACAAACTGCTTCCAGAGGGCGGGTCCTCGTGATGCAGCGCTGATCTCCGGCCTGCGAGGGGAGCCGGAGGCTGCTCCCCGGGTTCCCAGCCCGCTTCGGCCTCGGCAAGCGGGGAGAGTCGGGGTCTGTGCACAACGGAGGGGGGGAGGCAGGGCGGGAAAGGCCTCCGTCTCCGGCACCAGGCCCTGCTGGGAGAAGACCCCGGCTGCTGCTGCCGCTTGATTCGGCCTGTCTTTATTGTTTTAATGTGGGACAACTGATGCCTTCCCCCAGTTTTGTTTCCCCTCCTGCCAGGAACCACCTGCCAGTGAGAACCCAGCCCCCAATTCCTCTTCCTAATGGGGGGGATGCAATGGGGTAGGCCGGACAAGTGGAGGCGGGCGCTTGGAGCGGCGTGTTTAGCCACCTGTCCGCCTGCCCAGCTGACGGGGCTCCGGGCCTCGGTCCTGTCTGCCAAGCTACTTCCCAACGGGGTGCAGCCTCTCCTGGAGATCCAAAACAAGCCCAGCTCGCAAGCTGCCGGGTCGGAGGAGGGGTGTGTGGTAAACATCAGAGATCCAGTCGTTTCGGAATCAGCACAGCGGCTAGATATACGAAGAGCAAACATGAAGTCCAGGACGATCCAAGATGACTAGAGCCCCAGACCCCAGACAGTCGGGGGGTCAGGAGCAACAGGCAACATGCCAGGCTTTGCCCTCTCCCCCCTCCAATTCTTTTGCCCCCTGCCCACCTCAGGAGGGAAAGGGAACCAACTGACTCTCCTCTGGAAGGCAAGAAGGAGGCAGGCATCGGGTCCCTCTCCAGGGCTCTCCTTCGCTTTTGAAGGCAAAAGCAGCCAGCCGGCAGCGAGGCCAAGGACCGGAGGCGACTGCATCCCCGGGGAGAAGCCCCCTCCCCCAGAATGCAGCGCGGTAATTCAGATTTGGATGCTCCACAGTGTGTTCGTGCCAAAGTTGGAGAAAGGGCAAGGAGATAAATGCTGCTGTTCTCACTCGATGGGGTGGGACAGCTTTCCCCAAGTTGATGTGCTCCAGATGTGCTGTTTTGGAACTGCATGCCAGCAAGCCTGGGGCACCAGGTTGGGAAACTGCACTGACATCACCTCCAGGTGAAGGAATGCCTGAGCAGAGAGGAAGCGGGCTGGTTCCTGGCACCCGTCGGAGGCTCCCTGTCCCCACACCCGCAGGCTGATCTCCTGAGCCAGAGAGCCGGAGGAGGGCAGAGGCTCTGGTCCTCCTCTGGACAGGAGATTTTAAGCAGAGATCCCGGGATGCCCAGATTAGACTTGCTGCCCCCCTTCTGGATTTTGGATAAACAAGGGGACGCCGCCAGAGCATCTTCCCCAACCCCGTGTCCTCCAGACACGTTGGACTCCAACTCTCAGAATTCCCAGCCATCATTTCTGGAGGGCACCAGCTTGGGGAACCGGTGCTTAAGTGATGCCAGGATGCTTGCTTTAACGTGAGCTGCCAGAGGGCACTAATACAATAACTAGGAAAACCGAGTTCTGCGACTCCCACCCAGAGTTACCTTCTTTGACAGAAACAACCCGCATGTGTGGGGTTGGCCGAAGAGAAACCACGTGTCCCTGAACCGCATCTGCTTAGCACTGGAGATTTCTCCACCACATTTGGAACTGGCGGTGCGTCTCTTCTTGTTCCCTTACATGCTTTACTTGTGGCAGCTCAACCGATGCATGTTCTGGTTTGCACAATAAATGGAACCACCGACTCCCCCAAAAGGTTTGGTTTGCACAACCCCAAGCCCGGGTTGCAGCTCACGGCTTACTATTTTGTGTCTTTAATGAACCTGGTTAAAGGAGTTGCACAAAGGAGGCGTCTGTAACACCTCCAGCAGGAGAAGGTCTACCTCCTCCTGTAACTCAGTGACGTCACGATGCAACGATGTGCAGCAGCAACAGCAGCGGTGGCAAATCGCAATGAAGACCGACTTTCCAGTGTTTTCTCTTCTTCAGCCATTTCCAAACCAAACGGGCGCTTGCTTGCTTTTTAAATGTGCAACCGGCGTTGCTTCAAAACCCCCTTTCAGCTTCAGAACAGGCGATTCCCGAGTGACACCACAAAGGGCCAGCGCTGAGACTCAGCAGGGCCCCGGGAGCCACTCTGCTAAGTGCCCTCAGGGAGCTGACGCTGCAGCCCTGGTGAGCAGCTTGGTCTCCCTGCTCCGTTTCCCACAATGCTTCTCCCCCAAGGCATTCTGGGAAACTGCATGGCGCTGGAGCCCACATCCTGCCAGCATGTCAGGCTGGGGCCCATACAGGACAGGCGCCAGCCGGGAGCCTCGGTGCCACGTGGGTCCTTCTTTTTTATATAGTAATTTTATTAAAGATTATAATTACAACAGTAAAAACTAATACAACTAAAAAAAAATTAAAATTAAAAATAGAAGTTGCAGAAAAGAAAAAAAGAAAAAATAGGAAAATAGGAAAGAAATAAAAAATAAGAATATAGTAAAGAAATCTATAAAGAAGTGACTTCCCCCTTCATCACAACAAGGATCGACAATTTTAGTGACTTATCGCCTTCTCTTCAAATACCGCAATGATCTATCTTCTTCCCGTGTCCCTTGCCGTCTCTTTGGCGCAGGACTTCAGCCCCGAGTGCTGAAGTTGCCATGCGGGTCCTGTGCAGAGACACAAAGAAAGGGGGAAACAGCAGAGGAGGATTGAACCGGGGGAATTTCCCCAACTTACAAACTCCCATTGTCGCCTTCGAACAGCCGCAGCCTTGCGAAGGCGTTCTTTGGCAGGAGGCTGGCAACTTTACACCCTCCTTCAAGCTTCTGATCAAGTGAGATTTCTCAGAACTGATGATGGGGGAAATATCAAAACTGGATCTCCCCGCAGCCCCAGGAAATAACGCAAATAGCTTCTGGCAGTGAAGGAGACTTTCTTTTTTTATATAGTAATTTTATTCGGAGTTACAATTAAAAAGATAAAAGCTAATTAAACTAAAAAAAGAACAAAAAGAAAAATAGAAAGTGTAAAAAAGAAAAAAGAGCAATAGAAAGAAAAATAAAGGTATAGTAAAGAAAAAGAAAAGAAATATATAAAGGAGTAATTTCAAATCTTCATCACAAGTATCAGCAATTTTAGTAACTTACCACCTTCCCTTAATGATCTCTTCTTCCCATATCCCATCTCTTATCTATAAGCAAATCCATAAAGCATCATCATTTCAGTCCTGATGTCAGCAAAAGTCCATTAAGGATTACCAGAAATAACAACATATCTATTTTAACCTTGATCAAGTAAACCAACGTTATATTCCATCCTTTTACTTTTAACCATGTTGATCTTTAGTCCATTCAAATAATGTCATAGGAGTAGAATTGCTTTTCATTTTTTCTTAGTCCTTTCTCATGAGATTCTTCAAAACTTAACAACCTTAGTCCTCACTTAACAACCACCATTGGGACTGGAATCTTGATCTTTCAGTGAAGCGGTCATTAAGCGAGACACCCACTTGCAGCTTCACTCAACGACCACAGTTTGGGCTCTCCTAGTTGCGGTCATTAAGCAGTCTCCCAGGTTGTTAAGCAGATGGAGTGAAAGAGATGCCTGCTGAAGGATTTCAGCTCTGCATGGAGCTGAAATCCTCCTGGCAGGCAGCCCTTTGCCCTCAAATGTTCCTGCAGCCCGCCAAGGGGTTACCCCTTCCCTCTATGCACAGAGAGGAAATTCTTTGTGGGGCTGCAGGAATGGAGCTGAAATCTTCAAGATCTGAGCTTCATTCCTGCACCCCTACAAGGGGTTTCTCCTCCCCTCCCTGGACAGAGGGGAAATCCTTCTGTGGGCTGCAGGAACAGAACTGAAATCTTCAGGGTTTCAGCTCTGTTCCTGCAGCCTGCTGAAGGATTTCCCCTCCGTGCATGGAGGGGAGGAGAAACCCTTCATGGGGCTGCAGGAACAGAGCTCAAATCCTGAAGATTTCAGCTCCGTTCCTGCAGCCCACAGGATTTCAGCTCTCCTCCATCCCCTTTGCTTGCAACCTTCCCTGCCAGCTCCCCCCCACCTTCTGGGGAAGCTGGCACAGAAGGTTGCAAATGGCAATCATATGATCGCGGGGCACTTGGCAACCAGTCGTAAATACGAGCCAGTTGCCCAAGTGCTTGAAATGTGGCCACGTGACTGCGTGGGGGGGGGGGGCGCACACAATGTTATACAATGGCTGGAAGTGCTTTACATGCCATAAAGCACCCCTTCTGAGGTCATCTTAACTTCGAACCATCATTCATCATTAAATGAATGTTCGTTAAGCAAGGAGTATCTGTAAGCCTCTTTTGTAAATCCAATATAGGAAAATTATCCAGGCCACTCTTCTGGTTTATTTTTTTGTATATCCCTTTTAATTATTAAAACATCAGCCTGTTTCTTTTGTATGTCCAGTGTAACATCTTTCTCCATGCCATTCTTGTAGCCTGGCATTTTTAGGTCCACTTTCAGTTCAGTCTCAGTCTTGTCAAGTAAAACTTGTTCCTCTTCCATAACATCTTCTGGACACAGTCTCTCCGTAGAGGGAGGTGTCTCTGTTGACACTATTAAAATTAACTGCTGAGTCCATTACTCAAAAATGTTCTTCAGTATGCCCAATGTTAGAACATTTTGCTTCCTTCTGTAATTGTGAGTTTACGAGTTCTTCTCCTTTAATTTGATCACATGGAAGCGCTGATGAGAAAAAGTTCAGGCACGGGAGAACATGCGCTTATGTGGCACCACAGGTTAAGCCTCACCCCTCTGTGGCAGGATGAAGGGCCCAGCTGGAAGAAAGTGGTTGGGCCTGTGCCAAGGGCACGGATATTCCCAAGGGAAGGCAGGTGACTCAGCCCGAGACCAAGAGCACGTAGGCAAAATGCTAGAACGCCCCTGCGCGCATCTGCCTTACAGACAGAATGCAAAACGGTAAAAGAAAAGCGGGGGGGGGGCGGTTCTGTTTCTGAGGCTGCAGGGCAGGAGGGTGCTCGGTTGACGTGGAGTGGGGAGGAGGAACAGCCACGCCTGCCACGTCTGGAGATACCAGCCATGGGGCGGGGGGGGGAGGCCAGAAGGAATAGCAGCTTGTGGGAAGGTGGGAAGACCAGGAGGATGGGCCGCGTTGTGTGCAGGGAGATCCAGATGCCCGCCGGGGGTTTGCGAGTTAAAGGCTTTGTTCGCAGCGAGGCAGAACCGCTGGCATTCCAGTACCGGTAACTGAGACGAGGAGGGGAAGAAGCAGCCGTAATAAAGCAGAAGACACGGGAGGGAGGAAAATTAAGCCGGTTAAGACTTGATTTTTTATATTTCTTACACTATTCTGTACATACCAGTTTGGGAAATAATACTTTCATTTGTATGTATCATCAGATCACATGACTTCATTAGTACAGGAATCACAGTGACCAGAATAAAATCCCTCATGTGTTCAACGACTGGCACATGTATGTCTGAATCAGCTTCTATCCTGACCCACCCTCTGACCCCAACCAACCAAGGTTAATGCTAACCAAGCTTAGTGCATGTGCACACAGTCACTAGCATTTTCACTGAGCTACCACAGCGTGTTGTGTGACCCCGGCCATACTGGCAAAAGGGCAGGGCCCGTCCCCGTCACAGAGTTTCGCCCCCCTGAATTGAGAGCCGGTTGCTTCCGAAAGCCGCCTGACTTGGCCCAGAAGCCGGGATGGACCCTTGGGACTGAGCCGCCGAAGCTCCCTCATAGCTGGGGGGAGAGACCAGCTCAGGCTCCGAGCTGCAAAACCCGGAAAATGTGTTAAGCTTGAGTGCTTTGCAACGCTCAGCCCAAGAACTCCTCTTAGTGTTTGCAAAGACACCCGTCCTCTCCCAACCTCTCACCCGAAAGGAGGACAGATGCTGTTTCCCCAAAGGAAGGGGGGCACAGAGAAAGCTACGTGGGGCCTCCCTGACCCAGGAAGTTGTTGTGCAGAGTGCAGCAAAGGTCCCAAAAATCCTGCTCTCAGGAAAATTACACATCAGCATGAGAGCTTGCAAAATGCAATGCCCATAGTTAGCTTTCCAAAGAAAATCCAGTCAGAAAATATAAACTAACTGGTCTTTATTGGTAAAAATGCAAAACTTCATAAAATACAAGTTGCATACAAAATATACGATATAACAAAGACTTCTTCTCATCTTAGCTTCCAAGACTTAACCACAACAAAGTCTCTAGCTAAAAAACACTCTCAGAGAAGAGGTACACTACTTGGTTACTAGTTAAGACTACATAACCTATAAAACCTACATGATTAACTATACAAGACAAACTGCCTGAACAGGCTGGGCATTTACCCTCCCGTTATATTGCCAGCATGACACCCCCACTGAATAACTAACATACACATTACAGTGGGTGGCAGTAAAAAGCATAACAGGGTCACAAGATGCTTTGTTTACATTACTCATAGGATAATCTCGACACCTGTTTTTTGTATAGGGAACGGGATGACCTTCTTCCCATGAGGAAATCCTGATAGAAGTATATTGTTTTCAATGGCTCCCACAGAACCCCACCCCAAGACAGATTATGAAAGGAAGATTGAGGACCATTTTCATAGCAACAACGCGAGGCAGGTGTGGCAGGGGATCCAACAAATTACCAACTACAAACTGAATAACGCCATTCCTGCCAACGGGGATGCTTCATTGGCAGAGGAGCTGAATCATTTTTTTGCCCGCTTTGAAGTGGAGCCACCGGAGGCAGCTAGAATACAGCCATTAGTCCATTGCAGCCCCCACCTCACCATGGAGGAGCACGAGGTGAGGAGTATTTTGAGGGCTGCGGACCCTAGAAAGGCTGCCGGACCTGATGGCATCTCTGACCGGGTGCTTAAAGACTGCGCTGGCCCGTTGGCTGGGGTTTTCACCAAGCTCTTTAATCGGTCTTTATCCCAGTCCACTATTCCGTCCTGCTTGAAGGCTTCCATCGTCGTTCCGCTGCCCAAGGAGCTCCCTGTCAATGACCTCAGTGACCAGCGGCACTCACTCCTATCATCACGAAGTGCCTTGAGAAATTGGTCTGCGGGGACATCGTTTCTTGCCTTCCGCATACATTTGCTAAACACCAGTTTGCATACAGAACTAACGGATCCACAGAGGACGCTTTAGCCGTCACTCTCCACACTGCTCTGACTCATCTGGAGTGGGGACCTGTGTGAGGATGCTTTTTGTAGACTTCAGTTCTGCATTCAACACAACCCTTCCACACAGACTGGTGTCTAAACTTATGGATCTCGGGCTTTCATATTCAGTCTGTTCTTGGATTTTGGACTTCCTGTCTGGCCGCTCCCAGAGGGTTAGATTAGGCAACTATATCTCCTCAGCTCTCACTCTCAATACTGGTTCACCACAGGGCTGTGTGTTGAGTCCCTTACTTTACACTCTTTATACATATGACTGTACCCCCACTCACTTCAGCAATGTTATCATTAATTTGCAGATGATACAACAGTGGTGGGGCTTATCTCTGAGGGGGATGAGTCTGCCTACCGGGATGAGGTGGACCGGCTGCTTTTGTGGTGCGGAGACAATAATTTGGCCCTTAACATCAGTGAGACCAAGGAGCTTATAGTGGACTACAGAAGGAACAGATTAGACGCCCAGGCCCTGGTTATCAATGGAGACCGGGTAGAGCGGGTGGCCAGTTTTAAGTTTCTGGGTGTGACCATAAAGGAGGACCTGACCTGGGGCACTCATGTTGCAGCCTTGGTTAAGAGGGCCCAGCAGAGATTATACTACCCGAGACTTCTCGGGAAACAACAGCTGGATGAAAAACTGCTGGTGACCTTCTACCGCTGCACTAGAGAGAGCATCTTAGCCTCCTGCACCTGTGCGTGGTTTGCTACCTGCACAGCGGCAGATAGGAAGGCGCTCCAGAGGGTCGCCACCACCGCCCAGAGGATCACTGGTTGCCCCCTCCCCTCTTTGGAAGACCTGTACAGCTCCCGCTGCCTCCAGAAGGCTCACAACATTCTTGAGGACCCATCTCACCCGGGACATTCTTTTTTTGAACTATTGCCATCTGGCAGACGGTACAGGATGATGAAGACAAGGACAAATCGGCTGAAGAATAGCTTCTATTGTAGAGCTGTAACTATACTGAATTCTATCGTATAGTGCAGTATTGATGCAGCATCAGGGGTTGTGCAATATGGAATGTGAAGGTTGTGTGTTACGTGTTTTATGTGTGTTATGTGTTCTATGGTTTTTATATTTCTAAAGCTGCAGTGGGGTGGCATTTAATTTCGTTGTACAAGTAGTACAATGACAATAAAGATTTCTATTCTATTCTATTCTATTCTATTCTATTCTATTCTATTCTATTCTATTCTAATCTATTCTATTCAGTGGCTTTTGCTCCTCAGCTGCTTTTCTTCTTTTTGGATTTCCATTTATGTAGCTTCAGACAAGAATAAATGAGAATTTTCTTTCTTCAGGGTGAAGTTTCGCCCTGAGAATTTATATCGGTAAATAGGACACTATTTAGAGTTTGGTCAAGATTCAACTGTTTTGCTAGTTCCGTTCACGCAGCAAAGGCAGTGCTACTTTTATTCACATGCATAATTACACTGCATGCACTTTTATGATTCACTTTAAGATGCTGCAAAGCACCCAAAGGTTGTCCAGAGCACTTCTTCCTAAGTGGGGCTGATCCTGCAGTGACTTCCTTTGGCCAAGAGAGTCAGCTGGAGAAGACCAACCAGGGACATCTGCAAATCTTTATCGTGAATCCCTCGCATGGCTTAAACTCAGGGCTGTGGGGACAAAGGCCAAACTTGGTCGCGGAGTGGCTGGTTGCGGGACTGCACTGCCCAAAGTATTTGAAGGAAAGTGATGAGCGGCTGGTGAGATTATTCTCTGCACCCAATGCAGGTGTTGGCGGGAGAGCGGGACGGCCCAAGGCGACTGGACCACGTAGGCAGATGCGAGCCCTGGCCCCAAAGTTGGTCGGACCTTCTTTTGGATGACTGGGGGTGGGCGGAGGCAGGGAAGGGGGGGTGGAATGGCCAGAGGACTCTTCAAGTCGCCTTCCCCATGTGGCAGCCAGCCCACCCTTCCCGAGTCTGGCCTCCCGCATCTGCAGAGCGCCTGGCTCAGTGCCTGCCTCCAGACCAGGCGCCTGGCCGACCCCCCCCCCCCGCCCTTAAGTTCTTTCCGGCCGGCCCTTTCCTCGTCCTCCTGGCGGGCTCTGGGCTAAGCGGCCCACTCAAATTCGGCACCCCCCGCCGCAGAAACGCTGGCCTTTGCCCCCTTGGCGGGAACTGCCGCCCGGGGGCCTTGCCTGGGCAGGTGAGGGACCTCTGACCGCGGGGTCCCCGGCCCGGCCCGGCCCGCCCACCCGCAGAGATCCCGCTCGAGAGCTGCGGTGCCATTTCCAGGTGATGGGAGGACAGGAAAAGCGGGGGGGGGGGCAGGCGGAGGGCGGGCGAGCGCGCCACAGAAGCGGGCAGGCGGAGCACCCAGGAGGGCGAGGATTCCCCGAGGCCACCCTCCCCCGGCCGCGCCCACGTGCCCCCGCAGAGCAAGAAAGCCTCCCCCCGGCCGGCGGCCTTTCCGTCTCCTCCCGGGGGGCGCGCCCCGCTCCCCGCGCCGTTCTGACCCCGCGCCCGCCCGCTCGCCCCCCGCCTCCTCCCGCAGAGCGCGCGCCACTCCGGGCCTCGGGTCCAGCCGGTCGCTTTATTTCACCGCGTTGGCGCTGCCAGGCGCTTCTCTGCCCGCTTGGGCTGCTGCGTGTCCGGGCGGGCCGGCCCGCCCGCCCGCCGGGGTCCCGCCCCGGCCTGGCCCGCCCTACTTCCAGCCCGCGGCGGCCAGGCTGCTGAGGCGGCAGAGGGGCTGCAGCCAGGAGGGCGTCTCCTGCTGCCAGAGGCCGTGACTCCTCCGGTCCGTCCAGGGCGCGAGGTCCAGGTCCGAGTCGGCGCGCCGGGCGTCTCCGCGGCTCCTTCGGGGCTCGGCCCTGGGCAGCCGCCCCTTGCATCGCGCGCACACCAGCGGCGGAGGCATGTCGTAGAAGAGAACTGCCGGGCAGAGCGGGCAGAGCGGGAGGCGGCGGGTTAGTGGGCGGCCGGCGGACCGACCCGGCCGCGGCTGCAAGAGGGCGCCCTCGGACGCTCCTCCCTGAGTAAGTGCATTTGGTCTCGAGGCCGGCTGGCAGCGCAGCCCCGGCGCTCTTTTCGTTGCCGCGGAACCTGCCCGCCTTTCGCGGCCGCTGGACTGCCCAGAGGAAGGCAGACCCGGTTCCAGGGTCGGCGCTGAGCCCCTGGCGCCCTCGGGCTCTGCCGGTGGGCTGCAGCGCCCTGCTTTGGGGCAACCGTCCCGTTCCGGGGGCCGCACAAAGCCGCTCCTTCGGCGCCACCCGCAGCTGGACGTCGGGCGCAACCCCTTGGCGCCCCTGCCAAGGCACTCCAGGGCTTTCCAGCCCTTCTGGTCCCCGGAGGGGCCGAGCAATCGGCTGCCTCTGGCATTCAGCCGAGGGTCCCTGTTGCACCCCATCCCCCCCTCCCCATCCGGGGCAGCGCTCACCTTTAATGTCGTTGGAGAGACCCGAAATGTCTTCCAGGCTCTGCTCCTGCGCCTGGAAGGAGACTCTGGCATGGAAGGAGACCCCAAGTCAGCTCAGAAGGTGACCAGCCTGAAAACTGGGCCCACCCAGCTGCCCCTCGACCTGACTCAGGAAACAGACCTTTCAAAGGAGGAAGCCGAGCGCCAAAGCAAGGGGTGAGTGAGAGCACTAACCCTAACCTAGCCCTAAGAGCACATCCTGGTGAGGAGCCTTCCATCGACTCTCCCTCTGAGGCCAGTTGAAAGGGGACCCACTCTGCATTTGTATTTTGTCTGGTTCCCCCCCTCGCCCCCCTCTGCTACCTCCTTCCCAGGGTGGCCCTCCCACTGCTGCTGCCACCAGGGGGCCAGCTCGTTTTGTGCCCGGGGAAAGGGCCCTCCAGACGGCGGATCCTCTCCTGCCAAGAGCCCCCCGCCCCCACCGCCGCTCAGGGCATAACTCCAGATTGAAGCACCCCCAGTAAAGGGTGTCCAGCTTCTTGCGCTCCGCGTCTCCCTGTCAAACCACTCTTGTCCTCGGGGGGGGGGGTCGGGGGGTCTGACATTCAGTCTGAACCTGCCTTACAGGGACCATGCCTTAAATCTGTGTTTTACTCATTGTTCATCCAGATGGGTGAGAAAAAGATAGACATAGAATGGCTTCAGCATAAAATCTGGCTGAAGGTGTAAAAAAGAGCGCAAAAGGAGAAGGGGATGCAAATCAGAGGCCTGAGCCTGACCCAGACCTGCCGGACCCTCAGTGCCAGCCCCAGCTGCGTCAGCCCACTTACCTCCGTGGCCTTTCCTGGTTTTGCTTGGGTCTCCGGGAGATTTGGGAGATGACGCCGGACACCTTCTTCCCCACTCTCTTCATCACCCCGGGGCTCTTCAGCACCATCTCAGAGTGCTGTGGCTGGGGGGGCAGAGAGGTTGGTGTTAGACGGAGACCGCCCCCCGTTCCACAGGGTCCAGGGAGGACTGACCGATGCCTTGCCCCCCAGGCCAGGTGTGCCCCAAGGTGGGGCAGCCCCTCAAAGGGGGTGGGGCAGGACAGGTGGCCCTGCCACTCTTCTAGCTGCTCCCCAGCCAGCTTTTAGGCACTACCTGGGCACTCTGGTGCCAGGCAGGGCAGCTGCTGCTGCCGCTGCCACTCTCTTGCTTATCGCCAGGCGCCCTGAACCCCGGCTCGCTGGCTGCTTGGGCCTCCTGCCTGAACACAGGCAGGTGCAGCGGGGAGTCGTGCTTCTCCTCTGGGGGCCCTGCAGCCCTGCAGAGCGGGTGAAGGTGAACAGGGCCTTACTGGCTCGCGGTCAGGTTGCGGCTCTTTTGGCCCTGGGCTGACAAGCGGGGGGGCCTTCGGCAGGGGCAGCGCCTAGCCAACTGGGATGGTCTCAGAAGCGAAGCACAGCTGGATGGGAGGCCACGAGGAAAGCCCAGGGAAGTAAAGACAGAACCCAGGAAGCAGCAGCAGCAACTCATGTCCATAATGCTGCCAGAAGCCAGGATGGGTCATCCTGCCCACCCAGGAGCGGGGCCCGCCTGGAGGGCACTGGAGCTCTACTGGGCACAAGCATCCTGGCAATTTTCCAGGCTGTCCTGAGCTGAAGCAGGCAGGGTCATGGGTGCCCCCCGGCTGCAGTCCCATCCCTGGGAGGCGGAAGGGAAGATGACCGCCCATCTCCGGCTTGGTTTGCACCACGGCTCACCTGAGCTCAGATCAGGTGGGGGTTCGGTCTCGGGTGAACCAGGGTGGCTCAGCGGCGGCTAGGGCCCGAAACCCTGCTAAAGAGATGGGACCCAGCCCAGGAGCTGGGGGCTAGGCTGGCAGGAGGGCTCTAGATCAGAGGGGAGGGAGACTCTTTCTGGAAGCGCTCTGAAACCAAGGGACAAAGCCACAGTCCCCTTGCCCAAGGACAGAAGGGCACCTGGCTGGCCAGCCAGCAGACCTTTGGAGCTGCTCCTCCTTTCACGCCAGCCGCCTCTTCAGCTCCTTGAAGAAAGGGCTGCAGGCAATCCGGGGCCCGCAGTTCCTCCCAGGACGGGAAGTTCCCTGGCGTGCCCCCTGTCTCTCTCACTGCGGCCACTGCAACTGACCTGGCCACGCCTCCTCCCTGGGGCAACCAGGCCCAAAGGGCCCCGTGGTGGAGGGGGCTCCAGAGCTGGTGAGGTGCCGTACCTCGCCCGACAAGGTGGTGCTGGAGGTGCTGCTGCTGCGGCTGGAGACCAGGCTGTGTCGGATGGGGATGGCGGGGTCCTTGGTGGTGATGGAGAGGCCCTTCTGCAGGATGCGCGTCAGGCGGCTCCAGAGCGCAAAGACAGCCTGGGGGTGCTCCTGGTGCAGCTGCAGGTAATATACCTTCTTGGTCACCGTCTGGATGCGCAAAATGCGCTGGGGAGCGCTGTGGACAGAGAGCCGGACGTACCGGAGGGGAAGCAGCCTGGGCAAAGCAACGGAGGTGGTCAAGGACGGGGGCTGGGCGAGCGCAAGTTCACGTGGGCGGGCAGGGCTCGGAAGGTGGGCAAGAGCCCATTGCGTGGAGCTGGGGGACGCAATGTCCGGCAACTGTGGAGGGCACCGGGTTGGGGAAGGCAGTAGCAGAGAATTCCCTGGGCCAGTCTTGATTTTACCCTTGGTTGCAAATAGAGCCTCCAGAGGAGAAAAAGTGCGGAGGAGCAGCTGGGGGCTCTGCAGCTGCCCACCTGTCCGGGGACAGTTCCCAAAGACGAGGCTCATGCTCCAGGTCAGAGAATTGGCCATTTCTGGCCCAGGGTATTGGGGGCCCCAGGGGTTCCCTTAGCAGGTTGTGGGGACCATACTGCCACCTGACCCACTCAAGAGGTCCCAAAGAACACCTAGCCCAGGGGAGCCCGTGGTGGCCGGGCATTCGGGGGTCCCGACCATCGCAGGACACAGGGCAGAGAAAGGCTCTTGCAGGCCAACCAGCTTCCCCTTCAGAGCCAAGCTGATCCCGCCCGGGCAGGGGCAGGCCTGGGCCAGTGTCTCCCTCCTGATCCTCGCCCAACATCACCTGGTCAGATCCATGAGCGACAGCCTGGGACTGCCAGTGCTGGCCCTCCGAAGAGGGGTCCGATGCTTGGCCATCAGGAGCACGTTAGGGAGTGGGAGGCAGGGGTCCGAGGAGGTCACTCCCAGGGTCACAATGGTGGGTGTGTTGGTGATGTCCACCCACTTCCCCTTCTTTGTGACCTGTTGAAAGCGTTCCCCCCCGCCCGTCACCCCTAAGTTAATCAAAGGACTAATCGATTCAGCCCACCTGCACCCAGTCCAGCCATGCCAATCACCAGCTGCCCTCGCTCAGCCCCTGCCGACCCGATCCTCTTCCCAGCAGCGCTTTGCCCCCCCTTCCCCGCACAAGGAAGGGCCGGGAGGCTGCCCAGTGCCTTGACCAGCTGGCACTTACGTGCTGGAGAAGGATGCTGTTCCTCCTGGGGCTTCCCTCTGCCCCAGCTAAGCTCCGGGCAGCCCCTGATTCCCACCGGGCAGAGCAGTGGGCGAGGGTCTCCTTCTGACTCAGCCAAAGGCTCCCCTGCACGGCCAGTGCAATGCACAGGAGAAGGGGCCATTTCCAAAATGTGGGCCAGCTGCTCCCCCACCCTCTCCGCCCGATGGCGCAGGACCAAGGCCAAAGGCCGGGTGGGGCTCTTGGGCACAGGCACTGCCTCGCAGCTGGCCTGCCTCCTGGGCTGTGGCGAGAGGGGACTCCAGGGAGGGGGCCTTGAGCCCCTCAGAAAAAAGATGAAGCGCAAATGCAGGACGCACAACCGGACAGCCTTGGCTGGCAGGCGGCTAAGCTGCTTGCATTCCTGCCCTCCTTCTACTCAGAAAGACCCCGCTTAGGACCAGAGAGGTCACCCCCCCAATATCCCCCCCAAACCTGGATGAAGTTGCTCTCAAAAACAGCTGAGTTGGGGAACAGGTTGTAATCCGGGGAGTGGATCAGCTGGCAGAGCAGCCCCCCTTCCAAGCCGAGCTCCTTGCCAGCATCTGGGCTGCTGCCAGCGAAGGCCCCCCTAGCCATGGGGTGTTGGGAGGCTGGGCTCAAGGAGACAGGCATGCCCCCGGCCCTCCCTGGCTTAGCTGGCCAGCCAGCAGGGGCCAGCACTGACTCAGCGGGGGTGGGGGGTGGGGGGAGCTGGCTCAGCAACAAGTGGGTCAGGTCAGAGCAGAGGCTGTGTGCATCACAGTGGCATTGGGGTGCCACCTGGCAGAGGCGGTGATGTCACACTGGCCAGAAGGTGGGCTTGCTCCATTGAGATGGCATCAGAGCCTAGAGCATCTGGAGCACCAGACACTGCCAGGGGGGCCGTGGATTGATAAGAATTCCCCAAGAGGTTCTCCCTGTCTGCCCCCCTCCATGGCTTCTTGTGAGGTTTCACGGGCATCCATATACACCCTGGCAGTTTAGCAGTGTAAAGGCTGGGTTCACACGACATGCTTAACCCTAAGCCCAGGTCAACAAAACACAAACGTGCTCAGAGGACACAAACCTCCCTCAGCTTAAGAGGGCGGTCAGGTTCAGTGCTTAGTACACAGATTTGGCAGGGTCATCTAGACCAACCCTCTGCCACGCGCATCCTCGAGAGCTGGTCGAAACCTCCAGAGAGGGCCCACAACCTCCGTAGGGAGACGGCCCCACAGATCTTACCACCAGGGAGTTTCTCTGTATATCTGAATTAAACCTAAGTCTGGTCCTAATTTCTGTGGCCGGGGGAAATGGTTGGTTTATCTACTATACTTGTATGACACTCATTCTCAAAGGCTATGAGTGACTAACATCAAATATCATCGAAAACACCAATACATCCAGCCCCCCAAATAATAACAATCTCAACAACAACGTAACAGATTTTTTTTTAATTAAACACTGTGTCTTCCCCAGTGCACCCCGACATTCAGAGCACGCCTTCCTCCTCTCTAGATGGAAAAGCCAGGTGTTTCCTCGTGATTCACCCTGACCCTCAAGCTTCGTTAGGTTACTTATGAGGAAACAGCTGCTCCCGCGAAACGTTCCTCCTCCTCCTCCTCCTCCTCCTCCTCCTCCTCCTCTTCCTCTGCAAGTGGGCCGCATCCCTGCACCATGATGAGAGACCTGCAGAAATGGAGGCTTGCGACATGCTGCCCTGCAGGCCTCGGGACTCCGCCCCATGTGTGGAGAGCATGAGAATCACCATCCAACAGCTCTGGAGAGGATTGAGCTGAGCTGGCGGAAATCACCCGCCCCAGAGGAATTGCTCCTAAGTTGGCCATTTTCACCGAGCACAAACAGCCCTCCTTTTCAGGGCTCCTGGTCGGTTGGCCAGTCAGGTGAGACCCCTCCTCCTCCTCCTCCTCCTCCTCCTCTGGCAGTGGAACAAACAAGTTTCCTTGGGGATCAAATGGGCCTTTGGCTTTTTCTGTGTGCCACAACCTCCTTGTGGAGAGAGGAAACACCACTGCTCTGTGCAGCTCTGCTGGGGCACCGAGTGTGGCTCTTGGCACAGACTGTGATGGAAAAATAACGAAATAAATTCTTCACCCCCCCACCACTTGCCTCTCTTGCTGCAAACTCCCCACCACTCCCCTCTGCCGCTTTTGCTCCCCGACCTGCATATGTAAAATAGGATATATTTCCACTGCGAAGAAAAACCCTTTTAATCCTATCAGGTCAAAACAATGGTAAAGCCCTCACCTGTCCGGTTCATCTAGGGGGCAGCCCCAGTGAGGACGCGTTGTGAACAAGGTGAGAGAGGGCAGGTGTCCCACGTAACCAAGCCTGGGCGCCGCTTAGCTCGAGGCTCCGTCCTTGTTAGCAACAGAGTCCTTTGCTCGCTGCCTGTCGCAGGGGTGCGGCTTTTGCTTGACGATAGGAAAGCCCTTCTCCCCTGTTTAACACCTACCTC
Source organism: Liasis olivaceus (assembly GCA_030867105.1). Lineage (NCBI taxonomy): Eukaryota > Metazoa > Chordata > Lepidosauria > Squamata > Pythonidae > Liasis > Liasis olivaceus. Next base: position 81,399,933 of record CM061355.1, read on the forward strand.
ACTTCCCCAGAACTTGCTCCCGAATCAGATCTGAAGGATTTCCTGCCTCTCAGCCCCAAAGTTTATAAGAATCTGCCCTTCTCCTGTTCGGGGTCCCTCTTTCTTGGAGAGCAGGAGCCCAACAGTTGTTGAATAAAGAGCTGGCAGCTTCTCTTCATGAAGTCCTTGGCACTCGCTGAGCTTGGTGGGTCGCTTGCAGACATTTTATGACCCAACTAGGTGGCATCACCAGTGCGAGGGAGGGTGGGGTTTGCCCGTTTACATACGGTAGCTTGCCCTGCCAGTGTGGGCGGGGGGGGGTTGTTTTCTCCTCGGCAGTTCCTTGATTTCTGCTGGATTGTTTGTCTGGTGTTAATCCCTGCTTATCTGGGTGTTGGCTGCTGGAGGGGGGGTCCGTTCTGGTCTTTCTGCTTCCTTCTTAGCTTTTTTTTATTGTCTCTTTTGAATGGTGTGTAAATGTGGTTTATCTCTATGTGTCTATTGATGGCTGACTTCTCTGAATGCCAAGCTTCCAGGAATTCCCTAGCATTTTTGGATTTAGCTTGGTCCAGGATGCTCACAGTTTCCCAGTTGAAACTGTGGTTGAGTCTGTCCCTGAGTTGTGGGATTAAGGAGTTTTGCACCTTGAACTGCACCCGGAAGCAAACTGGCAGCCAGTGCAGCCTGCAGAGCAGCGGTGTGGCCGTGCTCTTCAAGGGACACACACAACTGTCCGCGCAGCCGCATCCTGCACCAGTTGATGCATCCGGAGGGGCAGCCCCATGCAGAGCACATTACAGTAATCCATTCTGGAGGTGGCCAGGCGTGAGTGACTGTGAGTAGAGCCTCGAAGCTCAAGAAGGGGTGCAACTGGCACACAACGCACAGCTGTGCAAAGGCCCTCCTGACCACGGCTGCCACCTGCTCCTCAAGCAGGAGTTGTGAGTCTAGAAGACCCCCCAGATTGCACACTGGGTCTATCTGGGCAGTGCCGCCCCATCTGGTAAAATCCCAGAACCAGAAAGCCCCAAAACCCAGAGCCACCCAGTCTTGCCAGGGCTCAGCTGGAGCCTCTGGTTCCCCATCCAGACCCCGAGGTTAGGCTGAGTTCAGAGAAGAGGGTTCCTGATTCCAGTTTATTTGTAGGTTCAGATGCCAAGAGAGATGCCCTGGGCCAGATTTGGGGTTCAATTCATCCTGCACGTAACTCCCTCTAGTATATGTCTTTTTCAGGGGTTGATTTTAGCTCTTTGGGGCCCATTTTTCAGCCTATTTAAGCATCGTTGGTGTTTGTGGTATTTACTAAGGGAAGGAAGTTATATCCTCCCCCCGACCCATGCTTTTTTCCATTCTTATTCCATGGGGCACAGCTGGAACATTTGCTGAAACCAAAACTTACAGCTGCTAAGGAAAAGTCTCCTGGTTGTGCATTGAGCAAGGCAAGGTGGGGGTTGAAGGGTTTTGTGTCAAAGCACCCGCAAGGTGACCTAGATTGGGAATGAAACATTTGCCAGAGGAATCCCGACACGGCTGAGGTGGGCTGGGGGTCTCACAACTGGCCATGCAGAACCAACATTGCAAATTCAGTGAACACGGTCAAGCGGCCAGAGTGCCGCAGAGGTTGGAGGGTGAGCCTTGGGCAGTGCGGTGCTCCGGGGCACTTGTGTCAAAGCACCCACAGGGCCTCTTGCCAAACCCTAGCGTGGAGGGTCCAGGCCAGCTGCTGCTCAGCACCTGCCCGGAATCCTCGCCTGGTGTTCTTAGGAAACAGCAGAGGAGCAATAGCATTAAAACGGTTAAAGAACAACCATGGACAGCGATCTGGGGCAGTCTTAGTGGCAAAGTTGCATCCGAAGCACAGCAGGAAGAACCCCCACCCCCACCCCCATCCCATGAAATCAAGGACACAAAAAGAAATGTTAGGGCTCCTGTAAAAGGCAGGACGTGGGGGGTGGGGGAGCAGGCAGGGCAGAGGGTGGTTCCCAAGGAAACCTTCTGATCCCGCTGCATTTCGTGGGCTCAGGCTGATCCTTAGACTTGGCTTCCCCAGGTCTCCCGCAGCCCCACGTAGGCTTCTCCTCCTTCTCCCGTTACAGTTTCCACCTCTGTGCTCCCCTCTCCTTTACTGGCCTCAGGGAAAGCGGCTCTGGCCCCTTTTAACCTCCAAAGCGCGGCTTCCCCAGAGAGCCGGAAGAGAAGGAGATCCTGCCTCAACGCCCCCGGCTGGCCTTCCCCAGAGCGGTCGCTCCATCCGGGTCGGGGCGCGAGAGCCAGGCACCGCCAGCGGGCAGGCCAGGGCAGAGGCGTCACATAGGAGCTGCCCCTTCTCCCTCCCCCAAGGCCAATGCCAGCGGCTGCCGGTAGACCGGACCGAAGGACGGCCTGCTGGCTCGGGAAGTGAGCTAATTCTAGTTTAAAGGTGTGAAGGACACTGCCGGGCCGGTGGGGCAGCTCAGATCCTTCCAACGGAACGGCCGTTCCGGGTTCCTGTTTGTCACGCGTGCGTGTTCCCAAGCAGGGAGGCGGATCAATAGTGCGGAGGCTGCCAAACTGGCAGATTGGCTGGCCCTTTTGCTAGGTGGGGGCGTCCGGGGGTCTGGGCAGCAAACGGACGGGCCCGGCACTTCCCGCTTCCCGCTGCCAAGGGGCTTCCAAGGGGGAAGACAGAGGCAGGCGGGCCACCCTTTTCCTGCCAAGCAGCACGAAGCGGCCTGCTTCATTTCATGAGTGTTTCACGTCGTGGGCTCCGCTTTCTTTCTTATGGGGGGGGGGGTGTCTCTGAGGAACTTTTAAAACCTTTCCGCGAGTTCTCCTTTTGTCTTTCGGGGTGGGGGGTTAGGCTTAGGGGTTCCGCGAGTGTGTGTGCAGGCAGGGCTGCGGAGTGCATTGGCATTTCATGCCACCTATTTCTTTACCTTGCTGGGGAGACAATTCATTACAGAGCAAAACCAAAGGAAGCGAACCAACTGTTCCGGCCCGCCCACACTTCCCCAGCCAGCCCTGGAAGCTTCGGGCTGAAATGGGGACCACACCCTCCGCAACTCTGCTGGCCTCCGCTGCCCGCTGCCTGCCTGGCTCCTTGTTGGCCCTTCTGCGAGACGTGGCAAGTGAAAGCGAAAGGGCGCGTCGGGGGGGGGGCAGCTGGCGCATCCCCTCACGCCAGGGGGGACAGCTGCCGTCCCTCTGGCCTCTGGCAGGCAGAGGGCGGGGGCCTGGCGGGGGCGAGACCCCCGGCCCTGAACCCAAGGCAGCCCTGTGGCCTGATGTGCATTAGGAGCCGGCCCTTTGCTTGCACACCGATTAGAGGCTTCGATCGCCACAATCTTGTGACTCTTGGCAGTATACAAAGAAAGAAAGGTCTGCGGTACAATATAATAATAGGGCTATAAAACAACATTTATCGCTGCTTCAAAACCGGGGGGGGGGGGGCACTGGCTAGGAACGAAGTCGCTCGTAGCCCCCCTCGTAGTTCCAGGCAAGGAACAGCTTCCAGTGGGAAATGTGCACCCTAGTTCACAGGGAGAGGGAAATCGCACTCTGCCCATGTCCAGAGGGCCGCTTGCTTAGCCCCATCCGGGACTCGTCGCGCGGTGGAGGGCCAGGCTGGCCGGGTCGCCAAGGGCCGCCCTCCAGCCGGGGCCGAGCTTAGCCTCGTAGCCCTCCTCGCTGCTTCCCCGGCCCGGGAGGGTGGGGACACGGAAAGCCTCCCCGTCGCGCCCTGAGAGCTCCCGCCCAGCGCCACGCCCGCCGGAGCGCCGCTGCCGCCGCCGCCGCCGCCGCCGCCTGGGGCTGCCGGGGAGCCGTCGAGGTGGCCGCGGCCATGGACGGGCAGGCGGCGATGGCGCCCTACGATTACAGCCTGATCGTGGGCCCGGCGCAGGAGCCGGCCCGGGCCAGCCCGAGGTCGCCGGAGCTTGACTCCGAGGGCTGCGCGCCGCTCCACACCGGGCACAGGACGGCGGCGCAGAGGTACAACGCCCGGCTGCTGCGGGCCGGCCTGGAACCCGAGAGGTGAGCGCCGCCGAGGGCGAGCGGGGCTGCAGCGCGCGCGGCGGGGCTCCCGGGGTTGCTGCGCCGCTGCGGCCGGCCGGCCGGCCGGTCCGCTCCGTCGCTCGCTAGCTCGCTCGCTGCCGGCGAGGGCTCCGCCGCCGGTTCCGGCAAAGGGTGGGCGGCCCGCGGTGCCGGGCGAACTGGGCGCGGGTGACGCTGAAGGCAGCGGTCGTCTCCCCGCTCTCCCGCAGAGCCCCCCTGCCCGGCCAGCCCTCGGCGTGGGCTTCAGGCTGGAAGCCCGCTGCTTCTCCCAGGCCGGCGGGGCACGTCGCCTCCTCGCGCTTGGGGGAACGGACCGACTCCGCCGCGGCGGATCTCTTGGGCGTCCGCTGGCGCCGGCCCGGATCGCCTCGGATAATTTTCTCACTCGCCTGAATATTCGAGCTTGACGCGAGTTTGAATTCTGCATTTAAATCGACACCCTGGATTTAGAAAGCATGTTACAGTTTTATTATGTTTTCTTTGGGCTGAATGGATCCTCCAACTTGGGGAACAGTCTATCTCCGAATACCAGCTGCCGTGACGCCCGGAGTAGGTGGCTATTCTCTTCTTTGCTCCCAGCCTTCTCTGAGGGCATCCCTTGTCCCATGGGAAGCAAGAGAGGCTCCCCCCTCCATTTGTCCCAGCATGGCTTTTCCCACTGCTGTATTTTAGTGGCTGGCAGGGTGAGGGAGACCAGAATTATTCCCCTCCTACAGGTTCAGCACTGAAGCGAAGAACAGCAGACTAGGATAGGCAGGAACCCGACTTGACCACCATGACAAACGGTGTGTGATGTGTCTTTTAGCCATGATTTACTGAACAAGCTGTGTAAGATGCTAACCCATGAACCAGACTTTGCAAGCCACAGTGGAGGTGGGTGCACGAGACTCGAAGCCAGAAGCCAAGCTGTGTTCAGAGGATGCGTAAGCGCCAGAGCGCTTCGGCCTGGCTGCCCTCTTGGAGTCTCTCTCCACACTTCATGAGCTGCAGGCAAGGCAGGAGGCGCTTTCTACCCCCCCACCCCCACCCCCACCCCCATCCCCCCGAGATGAAATTATGCTGCTCGGGCATTGCTGAGTGCAGATTTTGCCCTCCTGAAGAGCACCAGCCATTTCTACCCAGCTCCCTGCGGGTGAGCGATGGCCTTCGCCCAGCTGATACTGACGTGACGCCATCCTCGCCCCATCTGGGGCAGCCCAGAAATTGTGCAGACCAGTCAGGAAGGGGCAGTGCAGCCGCCATGCCTTCGGGGGCTGGGGGTTGTGTGAAAGCTCCAGCAGGACTGGACGGGGAGGGGAGAAGTCAGGCCCTCAGCCCACCCTTCTGCCTCGAGCGCTCAGAGGGAGATGAGCTGGTTTGCGCCCACGCCTGGGTTGTGTCTGGGATCAGTGTCCACACCGCCACAGGCCTGTCACCAACTGGCAGGGATGGCTCAGATGCACGAAGTGGCCAATTTTGGGTGCAAAAGGGTGGGGGAAAGGGCCGTTGGTGGGAGCTGTGAGACACAGAAACAGGCTGGTTCAGGCAACGTGTGTCCAGGCAGAAATAGGGTTGGGTAGTTTACAGAATATGCTTTGTTTGGCTTGGCAGGTTACCCAAAGGTAGCAAGGGTGCTTTGTCAGTTGGATTTGGGATTTACTACGTTGTGAGAACCCAGCCATCGTGTGAGCCTGCGTGCTTGAAACCTCTGTGCCTGCCGCCTGCCATCCACGCGCGGGGTCTTCCCCTGGAAGCCCCTCTGCAGGCCTCACATGGCTGACCCAGGCAGCTGAGTGGAAGGGAAGCTGTTAGCAGCAGGGCAGAGGCCGAGGGCCCGCCAGCACCCAAACAATGCAGTGAACTTGGCCCGTTCCCCTTTCTGATTGGCAAAGGCCTGTGACCTGCCTTGAACCTGTTTGATGGGGCAGGATCAAAATCCCGGCCACCCGTAAACCCTTCACGGGTTTTGTTTGCACCGGAGGTTTGGGCTAAGTTGTCCTTGCAGGCTGGACCAAGAGCCGAGCAAACAAACCAGCAGCATAAACAGAAGGTGCATCGTTTGTATTTTTAAGCTGCCAAGAGTCTACTGGAGTGGGCGGATATATTATTATGATTACTATTACTATTACTGCTATTATTGGTCATGGACCAGTGTGGATCAGGAGGCCTGCAGGACCCGAGCTGGTTCACACCTGGGGGTCCTCTTTTTCTGCAATCCTGTGAAGACCGGACTGGGGGTGAGCCCCGTGGAAAACAGCACAGTTGCCACTAAGCCAACAGGGTTGATGGTGCATTTAAATCATGTCTGCTGCAGCCCGCTTTGCTCACCCTGAAAGTAAGCTGGAGAGCAGGTGCATAGGACTGGGCTCTTCGGCAGGATGGGGACCTGGGATTTAACCCTGGGGCTGACGGGGACCATTCCTTAAATGTCAGACACTTTGGTTTCCTGGAGCTGGTTGGTGACCAAAAATAAAAAAAGGATTATTTGCTATTTTGAATTCCCACGTTTTCCACTTGTGCAAAAAAGAGGTGTGGGGGGGTCCATCAGAATTGGCTGCAATAAAAAAGGCCAAGTTTGGTGACAAGTTAAAAACAAATTGACTTATTCTGGCACACAGAAATGTCAGAAGGGACCTCTAGTCTAGCCCAGCCTCCTCCCACCAGACCCACCAGAGGCTTTTGGGATTCAGCCCCGGGAAGGCAGAGGCTCAGGCGGCCTCTTGCTCGCACCCAGCTTGCTCTCCAACCCCTGAAAGGCATGCAGTTGTGGTCCTTCTGTGCTCCTGCATGGGTGAACGTGTCTGTTTGCAGGAGGAGGGCGGGCATTTGGTACTGCTCTCCTCCAAACACCCCATCCTCAAGCCACACCGATCCAAGGCCCAAAGGGCGTGGTGTGCCCAGCTGACCCTGGTGGCTGGCCCTTTGGGCCATAGCACCCAAACAGTGGAGGGGGCGTGCCCGCCAGCCCTTTGACCAAGAGAAGCCCAGGTGGCCGGAGGGCTGCGAGGGTGGAGCCCGGAGCCCCTGCCCAGATGCCGCTGACCCTGCCAGGACTTAAATGGAAGGCTCCTGTGGCTCTGGGCAGGCGGGGGCCCCTCCAGCGCCCACCCTGTGAGCCTAGTCAGAGGTTAGCAATGCCTGGCCCTCAGGGAGACCTTTGAAAAGCTTGGGCAGCAGGGGCTCCTCAGAGCCATGCAGAAGATTCGGGGGGGGGGGCATAATAATTGCTCAACTTATCCAGATTCAGACATGCTACACGTGCACTCATTTAAAGGGAAGGGAAGAACCATGCTTTGGATCCAGGCTCCAATGGGCAGAGCTGCTGGGTCAAGGCCCCCGAACTTTGCCCTTGCCCAGAGTGTCCCGTAAGGAAAGAGAGTGCAATGCTCTGCCAAGGGGCCAGGCCACTCCTGGGGCATCTCCAGCTCTTCAGAGGCCTGGGGGGGGGGGTGTCTCTGCTTCCAGCCAAAATAACAAAACCACATCAGCAGCCATAACTGCCAGCCAGCCTGACCTGACTCCCCCTGGCCTAGCTGGAGAGCGAAGGTGTAGCTAGCCCGGTTCTTGGCAAGTGGTAGCCCGGGCTGTGCCACCATTTGGGGTGGGGAGGGGAAAGAACAGGATACGGGCGTGGGCTAGGGGTTCTGCAGTCCCTTTTGCACCGTCAGTCTGGCACGGACAAGACCTGGTCATCTGCCTAGGCAAAGTGCTGAGTCAAACAATGGGCCCCCCAAGAGGTTGGTCACAACCAGCCTGGTGGCACTGTGGCCTTAAAAGGGCAATTCTTCAATACCTCTCCGCATGGTCTTCAGAACTCCGAGAGGCATTTGAAGGTGTATCTGCAATCCACTTTGCAGACATCAGGTGGCACCGCACCAAGGCCCAGAAGCAGGTGTGCAGACACACAACAGCTTGCGGGCGAGGGGGGTTGCACTGAAGGCCGCCCCCCAGATGCCATGACCTGCCACACCAAAGACCCCTCAGAATTGCCCAGCTGGCAGTTCTAAGGGGGCAGCAGCTGGGCTTCTGCAGCCCCCACCCCCAGCAGTCCTTGTCCGCACAGGGAACGCCCTCGCAGGCTTGCACGCTGGTCCTGGCACGTGTGCCCTGCCCTCGCCTCGCCTCGCCTCACCTCAGGCACACTCCCCCAAGCCTCTTCCCCGAGCTCCTGGTGGCCCAGCCTTGCCCTGCAAAGCTGCTTCCTCTCGGGCTATTTTTGCCTCAGGACAGAGCAGTGACGTGAGCCCGCTAATCTCCAAAGCCTGGTCACGGCCAAAGGGAGGGGGCTCGGCTTTAGCTGGAGGAAAGCTCATTGCAGAAATGGGGCAGCTCAGCAGGGGCCGGACACCCATCCCTGTTCTTCTATGCCCTAAGCCAGGTGGGATGGAAGCAGCAATTGACGGCTGTCTTGGGAAGGCGTTTGGGTGCCAGGAGCTCGTACCCAGCTCGGAGTCCCTGTGGCCTCGTCAAGGGACAGGCGGCTGGAAGGCAATCACTGCCCCGCCTGTAATGGCTCAAAGCGCCGGCCCACCCAACATGGACCGGAGGGGTTTGCGTCTCTTAACAGGAGGAATCCACCGGGCCCCTCGGGGCCCCTTCGCTGGACTCCTGACCCAGATGGCTTGGCCTGGGTGCCTTTGGCCCAAAGGGAGAGCTGGGATGGCCTTCAAGGCACTAGAAGAACCCGCAGCCATTGCAGCCTTTATCAGTTCCCAGACAGGGGGATATGGTTATTTGAAATGTGGCAAACTTTGAGATTTGTGCCATCCAAATTTCACTAGTATATATTGTCTCAAAAACCTGGAATTCCTCCTCCTGGGATTTGCTGGCTCCCCAGAGAGTTGTATTTTGTTTTTTTTCCCAAGCTGCCAAATTCCCTGTCTGGCCAGTCGGGCCCAGAAGAGACAGAGGCCTGTCTACTGCCCCCCGCCCCGCTTGGCCTCAGAGCCAAAGGAACCCTTTGCAGGCAGTTCTGGGGCCAAGCCGGCCTGGATGGGAGACGCAGGAAGTACCTCCCTGTCAGGTCTCTGGGCCCGGCCTGCCCCACGGCTGCTGCTGGCGCAGGCCCTCCAGTGTTGGCAACCTCCCCAAGCTCAGAGCTGCATCCCTGGGAGGAGGGCAGCCTTGGAGCCACATCTTGCTCGAGGGCAATGCGGTCGCCCCTCCTGCCTTTTTCGCAACGGTGCTACAAAAACAACCGCCGTGGTTGCTGGGGCCCGAAGCTGTTTTGCTGACTGCGGGGTCCCTGTGGGTGTAATTACTCAGGCAAGTTGTTCAAGGCAACAGGTGTGTGTGTGTGTGTGTGTGTGTGTGTGTGTGTGTGTGTGTGTGTGTGCGTGTGTGTGTGGAGGAACTGCTGCCACCTTCAGACGCCAGGCTGGAGAGCCAAAACAGGCTGGTGCCCTGGTGAGCCCTCGCTGGCATGTTGAGAAGGGCTCGTGGCCCTCCCCGTCCCGAGCGATGGAGCAGGTCAGTCCATCCAAAGCTTTGGTGGGAAAGGATCGGGAGGAAGGAGAGTTGCCTGGAGGTCACCCGGTCATCGGCCTTTGGAGGGGAAAGAGGGGGCCAGATGGGACCAACAGTCCCAAGGATGTTGAGGAAAAGGAAGGCCCTGCAGGGATGCTCTGCTGGCACGGCCTGTCAGTTTTCAGCCACATCTGGATTTTACGCCCTGGGTTTCCATACAAGGGAATGCTGGTGGCAGGCCACAGCTTAAGACCCACTCTCCATTGCAATGAAAACCATTACAGGTAGTCCTCACTTAATGATCATTTGCTTAGCAACTGTTCAAAGTTACAATGGCACTAAAAAGGTGCCTTACAACCGGTGCCTGAAGTTACAACCGTCACAGCACCCCCACAGTCACTTGATCACGATCTGGGCACTTGGCAATCAGCTCACACTTATGTCAGTTGCAGCGTCCCAGGGTCACGTGATTGCCATTTGCAACCTTCCCAGCTGGCTTCCAGCAAGCAAAATCAATGGGGAACCACATGATTCACTTAACAACTACAGTGATTTGCTTGACAACCGCTGCAAAAAAGGTTGTGAAATCCAGTTAAGTGATTTGCTTAACGACCGCATCGCTTAGTGACCTAAATTCTGGTCCCCCTAACCCTGTATATAAAAACAAGACAGTTAAACCTCACGTGCTAAAATGGTTGGTTTTTAAAGATCTGACAAAAGAGATGCACCTTGAATTTTTTTCTGAAGGCGGAGGGGGCTCAAACCCCTCTTCCAACAGAGGGGGCAATGCAGGAGCCCTCCCCCAGCTGCCAGACAGGCTGCTGAAAGGGGGAGGCATCTTTGAAAGGTCAGCCTGAGTGCAGATTTGTACTGAGAGATGGATCATAGGTCGCCATCTGAGATCCCTTTGGCCAGCCATGACCAACTCAGATCCTCCACGCCCCCTGCCCCCCAACACGGACTCTTCCGGGTCGCTTCTGCCCAGAAGCTGGGGGAGCTGGACCGAGATTCTCAGTCAGGCCAGGAGGGGGCCGCAGTCGCCCAGGTAAAGTATGGCAGAGAAAGGGCTTTTGAACCCTGATGCGCAGTCTCCACTTGGCAGGCACGTGCATGCACACCGCCCAGAACCATCTTCATGCTTGTACACTTGCCAGTGTGAAACAAAACTCCACCTTGGGTAGGAAACGTCTCACCTGCTTTTCATTCTATTGAGAGGCTTCGCATCAGAGAGTCGATGGGTGGGTTGCTGGGTGTTCAGGGGGCGTTCTGGTGGAAAGGCTGGCGTTCAGATTCCTGCACTGCGAGGGGGTGAGGCTTGGTGGCTCAAGGGCCTCTTCCAAGTCTGGCGTTGTCTGGCCTTACCCCAAGCGGGGTGGGGGGCGGGGTGGAGGAACCTAGAAGGCTTTGGCCACAAGAGGAAGGTTCAGAGGTCCACGGAGGGGAAGGGCAGGAGACCCCAGCCTTTCTGCTCACTGGAAATGCTCCTTTCTGCCCATTCTGCATTTGGCCAGAGGAGTGACCCACAGCTCTTGTGAGCTGCTGCCTGTATGTAGACCCCTTCCTGTGGGTGCTGAACTCATCCTCCTGCCTTTTCTCCAGGACTTTGCTTGGGATCCCTCCTCGCTTTTTTATCTGCAGGACAAAAGGAAATGCCCCTTATCTGGATGGGTTTTCATCAAGTTAGCCTTTGCTTACGTTTCAGCTGGGGGCTTGTGCGCCTGGGGGGTGCCCCATCCATTACAGTGTTAGTTCCTGAATGAAAGCAGGTGGGACCCACCCTCCACATTTTGGACTGTCTATGTTGGGTGATATGGCAGGGACCCCTGGACATGCCACGACAGGGAAAGGAGATCAACCTCCTCTTCTGGTCCAGTGCTCCCGAGTCTGGGTCCTGGTGGCCAGATTGATGTTCTCCTGGGTCTCAAGTTGATAATGAGACGTTTGTCCATAAACTTGTGGTGGATGAGAGGTGGCCTGGCACGTAATACAAGCTGTAGTTTGGGGAGGGGGATCTTGCCCTCTCAGAGATCTGTCCTCTTGGGCTTGGAGCCCTGATGCCAAGACCATGTGGGGGGGGTGCCCTTGATCTTGAAAAAGGGGAATTCTTCCCTCTCACTAAGCTGTGATCTGCTTTACTGTGGCTTATTACATAAACCACAGCTGGCCAAGCCACAAGCCATCCTTACAAATCACTGTGGCTGGATTTCTTGCTCCTCCTGGGTGACGCCAAGGCTGCTGGGTGAAGAGGGGCCTTCTTGTGCCCCAAGGAGCTGTGTGTGGAGTCGGGCGCTTGCTGGTGCACCCGCTGCCCTACCTGGTCCAGAGCTGGGCTGGTTGGCACCGGAGTCCCCTTGGTCCAGGTGTTCATAGTCACCTCTGGCCCCGGAGCTGGCCCTGCGCGAGACCTCCTGCCACCTGGGAGCCACCAGGCTCGATGTGTCCTCAGCCCTCTGTGGGGGCCGGGTCATCTCCTGCTCCGGAGAAGCCCAGGCGCTGCCAGAGACCTCCAGCAGCACCTGGGGGCCTGATGTGTCCTGGCGGGCGCTTGCGGAGTTCCCAGTGACCTGGCAGCCGTTCTGGCACCGGGTAGCCCCCACCCCCCCACCCCGGCTCTTGGCACAATGCTCCCAAGCCCTCCTGCCTGTTGGCCGATGCCAGGCGGCGCCCAGGCTTATCCCAGAGCTCTGGGAGAGGGAGGTGCTGCTTCAGTGGGCAGCTTCGGTAGGTGGTTGTGGCAAAGAATAGCTGCTGTCTTCTGGGTCTCCGCAGAATTTGTTCCTCCCCCCTGCTTTCTACCGTTTACATGACACCGTGGAGAGGCCATCCAGGGTGCACTGCCAGCAGGCCTGGACGACACCCAGTTGCCGTTCAGCACCTCGGCTGTTCAAGAGGTGTGGCGGAGGCAGCTGGAGTTGGGTGAGATAGAGCCATCTGAGAGGACCCCGGGCAAGGCTGCGTTGCTGCTTGGGCGCCAAGGCACGCTGCCAGCTTGCGCTGCCTCTTGAAGGGGTGGCATTGCAGCCCAAGGACCAGGTCGGTGAACTGGGGGTCCTCGCGGCTACCGCTGGAGATACAAGTGGCCCCTGCGGCTTGGAGCTGCCTTGCCCAGGGGACCATCGCAGTCTTACCGGGAGCAGGAGGACCCCACGGTGTCAACTTCAGATGCTGCCATTCGTACTGCTAGCTGATTGTGTTGTCAGGGTTGGCGTCCTTTAGGCTGTTAGGATTAGCCCTCTTTTCCCTTTCTTTTTCACCCTGTGACCAGCTGTGAGCGAACCCCTCAGATTTAACCCGTGAGGAGCGCTGGGCTGAGAACGGAGCAGCTTCCTGGCTGAGGGTGGCCCGGCTCTCCTTCAACATCTGCGCCGCTGGGCATGCTGTTCTTTCTTCTTTTTATTGAACACTTGAAGAAAACATATAAACAGGTGCAAGAGAGACCGTGAAAATGAAATAAAAGGATGTAATGCAGATACATAAACCAGGGATTTAATACCTGCACTTGTTATGGATCCAGCAATGTTGGGCGTCTGACAGCACACGTCTGAAGGTGTCATCCAGTGAACTTTGCCAAGCATCCGTCAGCCTGGTCGCCCCTTTTCTGACTAACCCAGTTTGTTAAAAAGCAGGAGCTTTCATGAGCTGCAGCAAGGATGCCTAACCCTTGCAAAGTTTGGCAACCTTGGAAGGTCGTGGTTGCTTAAAAAGGTAGCTTTCATTCCTGCCCCAGCCCACCTGGAATGTCTTCCCAGACCACAGTGATCCAGGACCTCAGCTGGCAACAACTGCCTGAAAAAAGATTACCCCCCCCACACACACTTTGATTAAGGACCCCTTTTAATTGTTTTTTCTTCCTTCTTTTCCAGCTGGGTCCTTCCCTTCAGCATGAAATGTAATGCCACAGCAGCACACCAACCTTAATGGCAGACGTCTCCCCTGCCCTCCTCCAGCAAATCACCAGATATTTTTTAAAATCTCAGCTCAACTCTGGCGATTGCTGATGACCTCCTCGGCAGCATGGCCAAGATGGCTGGCCACCGCGTTCTCCCACCCACAGCCCTGAGATGCCTGGTGGGTGTCCCATCCAAGCACAAGCCCTTATAATAAATTAAAGCAAGCTTTGCATGCGTCTCCATTTGCTGCCCGTCCCTCATTCACTCAGATTTTCCCACCAGCCCAATTGCATTATTGTATTTTTGGTGCTGCTGTTTTGGGAGTATAAACCTTGTTAAGTCCTTCTTTAGCATAGACCAAAGATTTTATACTGGTCAGAAGGTGAGGGGATTCATAAGTATTTACTTCTCTTCCAGAGATTTAACTTAATTGTTGCTTCTTTTTGTAGGAAGCATATGTGATAATCGGACCACAAACGCACGCACCCTCCATGCCAAGGGCAGCAATGCAATCACGTTCCTATTAATACGGAATACTATTTCCGGTTCCACCAGGTTGATAAAATCTTCAGCTTTCAGCAAAGAGACATTTAAGGCCTAATTAAGAGATACGCTTAAATTTTCGCCACACCAGAAAACAAACTTTATAGAAGGGCAACTATAGTCCGAAGCCCTCCTCCCTCATCAGCTGCTACTAAACACGTGGCCTGGATTTTCTAGCATAATTTACAGCTTTTTGTGATGCTAAATCATCTGATGACGAAGCAGCCCCAATGGACGACGAGGGGAGGAAAAGCAGGCTGGGGTTACAATTCCTCCAGTGGAAGGAAAGTGATGATTCAGTGGTTCCTTTCGGGTGGGCGTGTTGTGAATGGTCCTGAAACTCTTCCCCCCATTCTGAAGACCAGCTGTGAGCCCGCACAGGTCCTTTGGGCTTGGGGGAGGCCGCTGTCCCATGGTTCTGGGCCTCCCCTCTGTGCAAGGGGATGCCCTGCGAGAAAAGTGGGTGGCCGGTTCCACCCCGTTCCCCGGTCCTGAGCCACCCCTGGACTGCCCTCTGAGGCCAGCAGGCTTGGCCTTGATGCGCTGAGGATCGAGGACAGCGACTTCTGGGGGGCTTCGGTGCCCTCTCGCTGCAGGGTTGCTGGCTAGCTCGGTCCTGGAGCCCACCAAGCTGGGACGAACCACAGCACAGCTGCCTGCCCACGCAAGGACTTGGCCTGGGCCTCTAAGGAGGTGAGAGCGCCCGGGGTGTGCAGTGGGGCAGGCTTCGCCTAGGCACAGCTGTTCCTCCAGGCTCCCTTGGACCACCCGCCCCACGCTCTCCAAAACAGAGCAGCCGCCACCGCCCGGGGCTTCTGGCTCAGCCAGCAAGGGGAGTCTGCGCCTCTCGGGCTGCCTGGCACAGTTCAGCAACAGCTCCCCACTTGGCATTCAGGAGCTCCGAGTCTGGATCGGGACCACGGCACAGGCAGAGGAGGCTCTTCCCCAACCGCGCCTCCCGCTTGAGCCACAGAGCGAAGAATATTCAGGTGCAAACAGGGCTCTACGTGCTCCCCCCCAACAGTCTGTGCCAGGGCCTCGGTGTCGATGGTGCCGGAGCCCAGGAAGAAAAGGGCTAGAAGGGCCTTAATTCTTTGATCTCAAAATTGCTGTCGGTGGCAGGACTAGGCTCCTGGCCAGCAGAGGGACATGGTCTCTGAGCATGGTCAGAGTGCCTTGCCTTCTCTTGCTGAGGGTTGGGGGCCCTCTGCAGAAGCAGGGCCTCCTGGAATACGGTCAGTGTAGGAGAGAGCCCTGTTTGAGCAGCGGGGCTCACTGCCAAAGTCGGCTCTGCGGGGTGAGCCTCTCGCTGCGCCGACTTGCATCTTCTCCAACTCCAGCTGGGGCCGGAGAATCTCACACGGAGAGGCGGCGGGACGGCAGTAGTTCGAAGCAGGAGCCTCAGCCGCGCTGCAGCCACGCAGGGTTCCACCTCCGGCCTCGCCTCGCCCGACTTCCGGCTCATTTTCACGGCCCATCCAGATGGGAGCCCTGGGAATGCAGAGCAGCTCCTCCTTAGGCGAGGCAGGGCCCTCCGTTGGGAAGGTTTGCCCAGCCTGCGCTGCTTCCTGTGCCAAAGGCCAGCGCGTCTCCTTCGGCCGAGGGGGGTGGCGTGGCGTGGCTTGCCACGAGCCACTGACCCCTTCTGTCGCACGGGACCGTGATGCGGGAAGGTTGGGGCACTTTAGAGGAGAGCGCGCGGAGGAGCAGCACCTTTCTTTCGAGCGACTACAGCTCTGCGTGGAACTACAGTTCCCAGGATTCAGCGGGGCAGAACCAGCCAGGGATGGCCCTCCCTAGCTCAGGATTTGGAAAATGTCCTTTGCTTCCAGGGGAAGTTCTCAGCCGGGCGCCTCGCCTCTCTCCACCGCTGGCTGGGCCGGCTTCCCTCCGGACCGTGCCACCCAGCCCCAGCCCAGCCGCTCTCGGCTCGGCCATGAGATCAAAGGGGCTGCCCTTTGGGGAACCAAGGCTTCGTCTCCCCCCACTCTTTCCCAGCAGAGGGAGACCCCCAGGTGGCGGCTGCAGCCCCCCTCCTGCCGGGCGTTTGTTTGCCAGCCCTTGTATTCGCCAGCTCCAGCCAGGTCCCCCCCCCAGTCTTGGCTGGGAGGCAGATGTAAATCAAGCAGGGAGCCTGACCGGAAGGTGGGGAGGCGTGTAATGGAGGCGTGTAATTGACCCTCGCTCGCGTGGCATCCCGTGGTCAGGAGATCTGGACGAGCTCGTGGGTGGCAACGGCCCACCAGGCAGGGAGGTGCAGATGCGGGGGTACGTCAGCCTGGGCTCGCGCCACGAACCCCACACTGGAGCCGGCTCATCGCGTGGGGGGAGGCGAGACTCGGCCCTCCCTCTCTGGCACCGTGTGGCCAGCCATCCCGCTGGCAGGACTGCGGTTGGGCCGGGCTGCTCGGGCGAAGCATAACCACGGGGTCTTGTAACCCGGAGGGTGGGGGCGGTTCCTGGACTTCTCTCCTGGGTTCCCTCAAAGGGGCTAACCAGAAAGATGGAAAAAACGAATTCGGCCTGGAAAGGCTTGGGAAGAACGGCTCACCTTGCGGTCCAGATAAGGTGACCTCTGGACAGCCCCCCCTGCCCCGAAGAGGGAAACTGCTGCTTTCCGCGGGCCAGGAAGACGGGCAGCCGTCGGCGCAGGGCTCCCCGGGGCATAACCCGCTGCTCGGACCGGGCCTGGCTCCCTGCATCTCCAGGGGAGGCCGGGCAGGGCAGACCGCCCAGGGAGGGACCGCGCCGGCATGCCTGTGCCCAGCTGGCCGTGCGGGGCTGCCTCGGAGAGGAGCGAAGCAGCCCCAAGCGCCAGGCGGGCAGCTCGGCTTGGCCAAAGCCCGTCCGCGCGCCACAAGCGCCCGCTTCCTGGCCGGGGGAGGGCCGCGCTGCCCAGGGCGGGCCTCCCTCCCACGCGGCCGAGGCCGGGGCGCCCCCGGCTTCCGCTAGGACGGTGCCCGCGGCCCTGCGGCTGCCAGGCTCAGGTATGGCACGGCGGGGGGGCGGGCGCTGCTGCAAGGGATGCCGGGACTCTGACGTCCAACCCAGGAACTGAGCGCAGGATGCGAGCGGGGGGGCGCGCGCGCCAGCTGGGCAGCCTTCCGACAGCCCGCCGACCTGGGCGCTGACCGGCCCGGCTTCCGGGGGCGCGCCGCGCGGCACCGGCGGCGAGCAGGGCGGGTGGGTGCCGCGGGGGCGCGGGGGGGCTGGGCCGATCGCCCGCGGCCCGGCGAAGCGGCGGCTGCCCGCGACGGGCCCTCCTCCGGGGGCGGCGGGCGGACAGGAGCCGCCCGCCCCGCCCCGCGGGCAGCGCATCCCGCCCGCCGAGCCGCGGGCGCGCCAGGCAGGGAGCCGCCCAGGTGCGCGCGGGCGGGGGGCGCGGGCCGGGGCCGGGGCCGGGCGGGCGGCGCGCCGCTGACGGCCCTCTCGCTCCCTCCCTCCCTGCCTCCCTCCCTCCCTCCCTCCCTCCGCAGCATGGCCGATTACCTGATCAGCGGCGGCACCGGCTACGTCCCCGAGGATGGGCTGACGGCGCAGCAGCTCTTCGCCGTGGCGGACGGGCTCACCTACAAGTAAGCGGGCGGCGCCGGGGCGGGGGCGGGGGGCTGCCCGGCGGGAGTCGCGGCGCACGCGGCTCCGCGGGCGGGGGGCTGCACGAACGGCGCGGGGAAGGGGAAGGGGCCCGCTCCGGAATGGGGGGTGGGCGCGGCGCGCCTGGTCGCCCCCGCGCCTTGGCCGGAAAGGGCGGCTCCGCATCTCCGCGCCGCGCCGCAGCTGGAAGCGGGACCCTCTGCTGGGGTGGGCCGGAGCTGCCGCTCCCCGAGCCCGGCTTGACCCCTCCCGGACCCTCAGGCCAAACGTCGGGCCTTGCTTCGGGAAGAATCGCCTCCCCAGATGAGCGGCTCGGCCCCGTCTCCTGGCTGACCCCCCTGCCTCTTTCGGGGAGCGGGCTCGGGCAGAAACCCTGCGGAACGCGAGCCGGGCAGCCTGGCAGAGGCGTTTCGCCCTCTCGGGGCCCCTTCGGCGGCAGCCGCGCCTCTGCGCGCCAGGTCAGCCCCGGAGCCCGCCGCGGCCGGCTCTGGCCCTCGGACCCCCCGCCGTGAAAAGGCTTCCAGCCCGGTTTTCCGCCGGGGGTTGCCCTCCACGCGAAGAGGCCCGCCTGCAGGGCCCTCGCAGAACCGTGGTTTGGTGCGCAGCGTCTTGGAAGTCTGCGGCTCCAGGCGTGTTTGCTAGGGAGGGGTGCTGTGCACCCCGGTGGAGCTGCTTGCGGCCGGCCCAACCGTGTGCCCGTGCGGCCGGGCCTGGCCCCACTGCATAGCTGGGTCGGCCTGGCGGTAGGCCTTAGCCCCCCGCCTCCTGGCTGGCGGTGGGCAGGGGAGAGGCTGGCTTCTCAACCACCTTTGCAGGGGCTGCCCGCCGAAGAGCAGCCGCCTCCCCGCCCTCCTTGGAGCCTGGCTCCTGGGTCTTGTCCCTGAATTCCCGAATTCCCAGCGCTTGGCCCATCCTTCCCATCAAGGGGCACTTCAGGGACTAAGTCCAGGGAGCAAGAATAAAGTGGATTGGGCCTTATTTGGAGCAAGAAAAGCTGTTCTGATAGGCCCAGGATTGGGTGTCTCAAGCAGGGTGTCCCTTGTTTAAAATTGCGGGTGGCTTTGGGCCCTGAGGGAACCTGCAGGGTAAGCCATAAAAATTTTTAAAAGGGGGGGGAGAGAAGCAAGGGTCCTTTTAGCTTTGCAGATAATTGTACCAATTCTGATGGAAGCGGAGGTATTTCTTGGCCCTGGTTTTGAGAAAAGAGAAGGAATGAAGGAGGTGGCTGAGCAAAATTTGGAAGAATTTCTCTGCGTGTGAAATGCAGGGAGTGTGAGCAAAGAAGACAAACGCGGTCCCAGGGAGCTCTCTCATCCCTCAGCATGAGCAACCAGGGTTTTCCAGCTTGAACTGATTTTCAGTTTCGCTGAATGTCTGCTGCTCCCTTTCCCGCCTGGGCCTTCATCCTCCAGCTGTTTGGGTGCAACTGAAATGCTTTGCCCCTCCTCGTAGTGCTGGTTGCGCTCTGAGGCTTCCTTCTAGGACACGGTTTCCTTTTCGAGAACAGAGACTTCCCTTTCAGTTCCGGCCTTGGCTTCTCAGTCAAGCAAGGTTTCTAATAAAGCAGGTGCTGCACCTATTATTTCTTACACAGAAAACCAGCCATTAAAATTAGTTCCTTCTTAGCTGCAGGAGCAGCTGGAAAGTGGGGCCAGTGCCCCAGAGAGGTGGGGTACCCCCTTCCTCTGTCCCTTGGAGAGGCCTTGGCTGGTATTCCTGAACCTAACGGGCTGGAAGTCCGTAGCCTCTTCCAACTCTACAAGTCAATGAATTAATACTGATTTTATTTATATTTTAATGTTAAATAGCCTAAATTTCTGCTGAAAAAATGCTCTCTGGGTTGATGGTCAGACTATGTTTCCTTATGACGCTTATTTACATAAGTCTCATAAGGTTCCTCCCAACAGCCTTGTGGAAGTTGATAAAGGCCTTATTTATTTAATGATTGGTGTATAATCGCAGTGTTTAATCTGCGGAGCTATCTGGTTGCTTCTTTTCAATTGTGCGTGCTGTTAATATTTAATTGTTGAGCACTGCCTAGAATTCTTTGGGGGACAGGCCGGAAGTCTGTGCTGTAAGTAAGATGCTTGTTTTCAGAGCCAGTGCGTGGCGTGGCCAGAGACTCCTCTTGGACGGTTGGGTGGCCTCGCTGGCTTTTAGTCACACACTCACACCAGCCTGGGTGTCCGGCAGTCGTCTTGAGTCTGGCGTATGTGGGAATGTGGCAGCTGGACCAGGTCTGATCTGGGTTAGGCTCTGTCCCAGATGAAATTGGCACCATAAGCACACTGCCTGTGCCCTTCGTTTGAATGAATGCAGAGCGTTGCGGAAGTTGTCCCTTCTACGAAATGCATTTGGTTCATGTTCCAAGGGGAGAATATATACCTACAGGTCAGCTGTTGTTGCAAGTTTTCTGCTGGAAATTAGGGGTGGGGGGCTGTGACCAGGGTGGATCCGGGCTGGTTAGAGTGGGGGTCTGTGCGCGGAGGGAGGAGCAGCCGCTTGCTCCCGGCGCAAGGGAAGCGTGCTTGTCTGCCGTGCCCGAGGAGAGCGTGGGCTGTCCAGGGAGAAGGTCCCTTCCTGCCTCGCAGCTGAGCACACGGTCAAGTGGAGAAGGAGACGCTGCAGGTTTCTGAAGTGCGTCTTGGGAAGGCTTCCTCCAGCGTCTGGATCCCCTTTGTTTCCTGACAGAAGCCTCGGCAATTTTGACCTGGCTGGGGGTTCACAGTTGGTTTTGCCCTCTGGCATCTCCTCAAGTGAACAATCTCTCTTGGAAGGTTGGATGACTTCAGGCCCCTTGGGGGTGTCCCCAGGTCCCCAATTCACAGCTCAGGGCCTGAGTTCGTACCACTCTTAACTCTGCCCAGGAACAGAAAACCCACGTCTCTGTCAAACGTCATGCAAAGGGGAAACAAAGACATCGCAGCCCAGCTTAAAGCGATGGCTGGGCTCAGAGCACATGCTGGGTGCTCGGGTGGCGACGACCTGAAACAGCCCCCAGCCCTTAAGAGCCTTCTAAATCCTCTGCTGCTTCTGCTGCTGCTTTCTTGTTTGTGCTACAGAGGGCAGCTGCACACGCGCGCGCGCGCACACACACACACACACATGCGCATGCACAGAGTTTGGGCCCCCAGACGTTGATGTCTCCTCATCCTGAACAGTCGCTGTGGCCGGTCAACAGGCTTCCAGCCTCCTCCTACCCTGCTGCCCACCCATTTCTGGCTGGGTTCAGGCCGGGTTACAGTACAGTGCGGGTGACCTCTGGAGGGCTCGGGATGGAGGTGGTGTGATTTTCCTGACCTTCCTGGAGCTCTTGGTGGCTTTCGGTGCCATCAACCATGGTATCCTTCTGGCCAGCTTCAGGGGTTGGGAGCGGGAGGCACCGTCTTGCGGTGGTTCTCCTCCTTCCTCTGTGGCTGGTACCTGTTGTTGGGCAGGAGAGGTCTGGCCCTAGGCCCCGGGGTGTGCTGTGCCTCAGGGCTCGGGACTCCCACCCCTCCTCTTTCACAGCTACGTGCAACCTCTGGGGAGGTCATCTGACTCATCACTTTCCTGATGATGCCCACTTGCACCTCTCCATCCCGGGCCGCTTCAGTGCCCGGGAGCTGTGAGGGTCTCAGTGTGGAGGAACCAGCTCCGACTCGACCCTTGCAGCCTGGGGTGGCTCTGGGCTTTTGACCCCCAGGGCCTGGTGAGGGGTGATCTTTGACTCTTGGTGGGATGGCGGAATTGGCGTGTGATTTGGGGGTCCTCCTGGACTTGCAGCTCCTGCTTGAGAAGCAGCGGCGGCTGTGGCTGGGGGGGCCTTTGCGCAGAGTCATCTTCGCCGATTCCGCTCATTCCTGGACCGAAAGGCCCTGCTCACGGCCAGTCACACTTTGGTCACTTCCCGGCTAGACGATTGCAATGCGCTCTACTTGGGTCTGTCCTTGAAGACCAGCCAGAAGTTACAGCTAACCGAGAACACAGCAGTCTGCGCAGTGCTGGGCCTCCCTCGGTTTGCCCACGTCACGCTGTCGCTGTACCGGCTCCCAGTTTCTGGATGCAATTCAAGGGGTGGCTAGCCCCTTTGAAGCCCTGCGTGGCAGGGGGTCAGATTTTCAATGGGCGGGACCACCTCTCCCTGAGGACGCCTCCTGTCCACCGGGGAAGATAGGTTGGGCGTGTCCCCGTCCCCAAAGAGTGACTGTCTAGTGGGACCTTGGAAGCATCCGGCAGGGCCTTGCCCTTGTAGCCTTCCAGAAAGCTGCAAAGGGCCGGCTGCTCCCCGGGCGCCAGAATGGGGCAGGGTTGGGCCTGGGGGTTGCCTGGATCGATGGGTGGTCGGGTGCCTGGTCTCGGGGTTTGGGCCTTATTGTCGTGGCAAGCTGCCCGGAGTTGTGCCCAGCAAGGTGGATGCCATGTCGATCTTCTAAATGAACACGGCTGCCAGGCCAGGGCAGGCCCACCTCCTGCTTCTGCCTCTGGGCTGGCCGGGCATCAGGTGACGGCTCCCCTCTCTCTCCCTCTCCCTCCACAGCGACTTCCTGATCCTTCCCGGCTTCATTGACTTCACGGCGGATGAAGTGGTGAGTCTGGTGGAGGGAGCCGGGTGTTCCCACAGGGCCTCTGGGGAGCCCCGGCAGACGTGGGGGGGCACGGCTGACCTGTTCGGCTCCCCGGGTTGAGCAGTCCTTCCTGGGCTCCCCGGGCAGAAACGGGCTTTGCTCGGCTACCTGCGTCCAAGGGGCTCCAGAGATGCAGATCTCTCTTCAGTTTATCCCAGCACCAAGCCTGTGAAGTGGGCTGTGCTGTGAAATGCCCGAATCATCGCTCAGGTTCTTCTCCATGGTCCTGGCTCAGCTTCAGGAACAGGTGGCACAGGAGGGCAGGCCAGCCTTCTCTGCAAGGCTGCCGCGGAAGGACCCCTCCCCCTTCTCGGAGAGCAACGGCGCCTTCCAGCTTCCTGAAAGCCCTTTGGTGGCAGGGGTTTCCACGGGGAAAGCTTGGCTGGGTTCTGGTGATCTGCTGCCTCCACGGTCTGGGACGTCCAGCCGGGCATCAGAGAGCCAGGCCAGGACTGCTGCCTCGGGGAGGAGCTGGTGAATTGGCAGAGCGGGATGCCAAGGCTGGCCACTGGGCCAAATGCCAGCCTGGGATTGAGCTCCCTTGGGCCCAGCCTGGGGCCTCTTCTGCTGCCTTCCAGGTGCCCAGAGAGGCAGGCAGCAGGGCAGATCTGGGCAAGGAGAGCTGCACTAGGACGGGGAGGGGCTGCTTGAGGGACATTGAACTGGCCTGAACAGTAGGGCCTTGTTGTCAGGGGGGGGGGGCACGGAATGTCTTCAGCTTGAGAGACACTAATGTTCCTGCCTCTGTGCTGCTCCATGGAGAGCGTGGGGCCCACCTGGTGCCCCAGTCCTTCCCCACTAGAAATTGGCTTCTGGGGTTCCCTTTTCCTTGGTGGATTTCGGACGGCAAAGGGAGGCTGGGTGTGGGTGGCTGCCGGGGAAGTGAGTGGTATGGGGCTTGGGGAGGGTCCCATCTCATGCTCTGGGTGTGTCTGCCATGCCCACCCCCCTGCCATTAAGAAAGCAGTCCCTTAGCAAAGCTTGGGGGGATAATTTTTAATGATATTTTAGATGAGTTGGCATTAAGTTGCGCATAAAGGACTTGGTATTTGTGGCTGCTGACAGTCACCCCAAGTGCCTGGTCAGTCATGGAGGGGAGGCCTGTGCCAATGGCCCCAGCACCCTCCGCTCTCAGTTGGGCTTCTTTGCCATTGAGCCGATGAAGGTCAGGCCAGGGTGCTGGTGTGGGTTGGAGGAAGGAGAGCATTGTCTACCGCCTGGAGGGGTTTGGCAGCCCAGTGTGATGTCCAGCTGCCAGCACACCCCAGTAAAGCCCTCAATGCTCTTGTGAAATTCTCCTTTGTAACGCTGTAAAATACAGGGTAGGTGATGCTACTGTTAGATGGGCTCACGTCTGGCTTACAATTGCACCCCCATTAGTGGCTCCATTTCAGCGTGGAGGAAAATATCAGGTGGAGTGCCATGGGGCTCCATCCTGGGCTCCGTGCTGTTCAACACTTTTGCCATGACTTGGAGGACGGAGTTGAGGGGACAGAAGACGGGGAAGGTGGCTCATGCTCCAGAGGAGACGGAGAAGACCCCATGAAGTCCAGGCAGGCTTGAGCAGAGGGCTGAAGTGAACAGGATGGAGTTTAGCCTCTGGGTAGGAGACACGAGAGGCGTAAGTCTAGGATGTGGGGAGGCCCAATTTGGCTCAGGTAGATGTGAGAGTCCTTGGGCGTCCTTCTTGACCACAGGTTCAACTTGAGTCAGCAGTGGGAGGCCACTGCCGAAAAGGCCAGTGCTGTTTTGGGAGGTATTAACAGGTGCGTAGAGTCCAGACCATGTTCCCACCTTGGTCCAGTCCCTGTTTGAATACTGTGCTCAATTTGGGGCATGGCAGTTTAAAAATAAGATCAATAAACCATAGAGAATTCCAGCCATAGTGGGCCACCAAGATGGTGAAGGGTCTGGAATCCATGTTCTACAAGGAATAGTTAAAGGCACTGGGTGGTTTCGCCTGGAGAAGAGAGAGCTGATCCTAAGAGATCTGAAGGGGAGTCATAGGGCAGGACCAGGACTGGTGGGTTGAATCTTCAGGGAAGTAGATTCAGGTAACACGTGAAGACTGTGCAAGCTGTTAGCCAACAGAACAGGCTGCCACATACTGGGGCCTGCAACAGAGGCTAGATGGCCATCTGTCCAAAACGTTTTAGCAGATTCTGCATCAAGGCCCTTGCAGCTCTGTGACTCTTTCCGTGCAGAGGTTCAGAAAAATATGGGAGTGTCTTTCTCACTAATGTTGCAAGGGAAACGGAGGGTAGGCAGAGGAGGTACATCCCCCTGCCTTTCCTGGGGACAGGTGGTGGCCCTGGGAGAGGATGGTGGCACCCGGCTGGCAGAAGACAGAGCTGACCCCTGCCCTCCTTGCCTGCAGGACCTGACCTCTGCCCTGACCCGGAAAATCACCTTGAAGACGCCCCTCATCTCCTCCCCTATGGACACCGTCACAGAGTCAGATATGGCCATTGCCATGGCGGTGAGTCTCTTCCAGGGCCGAGTCTTCTGGGGCCAGTGGGGCGCCTCTGCTGTCCGCAGGTGGACCCGTAGCCTCCTCTATGGGCCTGAGGCTGCACAGGGGATGACCTCCTCCCACGCACCCCTTTCTCACTCGGGGGTGCCAGAGCAGGGGGCTGGGAGACCAGAGGCTTGGGCAGCCCCTCTGGCCCTGCGACTTCAGGGGTCCTGCCTCTTTCCCCCTGCAGCTGATGGGCGGGATTGGGATCATCCACCACAACTGCACCCCGGAGTTCCAGGCCAACGAGGTCCGCAAAGTCAAAGTGAGTGGCGGCGGCTGGTCCTTGGAGCTGCGGGTCGCCGGGCCGGGCCGGGCCGCAGGAGCAGCCCAGGGGTGCTGGCGGAAGGGCCACGCTGGGGGTTCTCTGAGGCTGGCCTTGCATTCGGAGCTCAGAGGCCCACCCGGACCTGCCTGCAAGCTCTCTGCCAGCGCGCGACGGAATGGAGTGGGAGGAGAGGGACATGCCGCGTGGGGCACGTGCAGCTCCCGAAGAAGCGAGAAAGGGAAGTTTTACAGAAAAGGCCTCTCCTCTCCCTTGGGCCACAGAAGTTTGAGCAAGGCTTCATTACCGACCCGGTGGTCCTGAGCCCCACCCACACCGTGGGGGACGTCTTTGAGGCCAAGATCCGGCACGGCTTCTCGGGCATCCCCATCACGGAGACGGGCAAGATGGAAAGCAAGCTGGTGGGGATCGTGACTTCCAGGGACATTGACTTCCTCTCCGAGAAGGACTACCGCACCCCCCTCAGTGAGGTAGGGGCGCAGGAAGGCCTGGACGCAGCGCCCCACCTTCCCTCCCACCTGCAAGGGTTCCTGGGGTTCAGAGGTGGAGGCCCCTTGCGAAGGCCGGTCTCTCCTCCAGGGCAAGTGCCCAGCTGGACCGGTGCCCCTGCTGAGCCTGAATTCCAGGTTTATAAGCCCAGTGGTGTGTTCTCATCCTACCCCGTCCCCAGACACGCACACCAGCGCTGGTGGCCTGGTTCGCTCCACATGGGCCCAGCTGAGCCACCGCCTCCCCTCCCCTTCTCCCAGGTCATGACCAAGCGCAATGACCTCGTGGTGGCCCCGGCAGGCGTCACCTTGAAGGAGGCCAACGAGATCCTGCAGCGGAGCAAGAAAGGTATGAGGGGAGCAGAGGGAAAGCCCCGCCCCGGGGCCCGGCATTGGAGGCATTCCTGTCTCCCGCCTTGCGGGGGGTTCCCGTCTCCCGCCGTGGGGAGGGAGGGGAGACCCTCTGCAGGGGCTCCCTTCCAGGCCATGGCCCAACCTGCGCGACCTGGCCCAGCCCTCCTTGCCCTGCAGGCAAGCTGCCCATCGTGAACGACGCGGATGAGCTGGTGGCCATCATTGCCCGCACCGACCTGAAGAAGAACCGGGACTACCCACTGGCCTCCAAGGACTCGCGCAAGCAGCTGCTGTGTGGGGCGGCCATTGGCACCCGAGAGGATGACAAGTACCGGCTGGACTTGCTGGTGCAGGCCGGCGTGGACGTGGTGGTGCTGGTGGGTGCCCCTCCCGGCGTGGCAAGCTGGTGCGGGGAAGGGACCTCCAGAGCTCCGAGTGGGAGCCGCAGCGGGTTCCCGTTGGTCCCCCGGGCGTCTCTGCCGGAAAGGGGCCGTTGCGTGTCAGGGCGACCCAGATGGCGGGCTCTGAACGGTACCCATCTCCTGTGCCGCTCCTCAGCACTCGAAAATTGTGCCCCCGAAAGAGAGAAGCCAAACGGCCTTTCAGAAGCTAATCTGACACCTCTGGGAGCAGAGCACTCCCATTTTCATACTGAACCCCCCCACAAGCAGTCCCTGAAAGGCCTCCCACCCTTGTCCCACCACTAAGCCCCCCCGCCCCTGCCCCCAGCTGCAAAATTAGCCCTGAGAGCTGTCAGGAAGCCCCTGGGAGTGGAGGCTGCACTCCACTCCCCCCCTTCCATGTTCAAGTCTGGGGCAGGCGAGTGAAGGAGATTGAAGCGCTTCCCCACAGCTTGCTTCCCCCCCAGCTGCTTTCTGAATTTTGTTTTAAGTGGTGAGGCTCACAGAGCTTTGCAGCTGGAATCCTGGCAGGTTTCTTTGAAAGGACGGAAGGAAAATTCACATCACGGTCCTCTCAAAGCCATGCTTGGCATGGCCTGCTGCCCCCTTGGCATCGCACCAAAGGGGCTCGTGGCTGCCTGCCTTCTGCCACTTAGTGTCTGTCCTTTGGGGCTACGTGTGGACGTGCAACAGGGCTTGCATTGTGCTCCGTGAGGGTGCCCGTGGGGCTGTTCTAGTGCCTGACGGTCCTGTCTTTTTCCTCCTCCCCGCAACCCACCCAAGGATTCATCTCAGGGAAACTCCGTCTATCAGATCAATATGGTTCACTACATCAGGCACAAGTGTCCAGAGCTGCAGGTCATTGGGGGCAATGGTGAGTACCTGGGGGCACTGTCAGGGTCTTTCCTCTTTCACAGCTTCTTTGCTTCGAGTTTGCTTCCCCAGCTGAGTGGGTCCTCCAGGGTCCAGTTGCAGCCCCTGCCCCCCGTTATTCCAACTGATCAGCATGGCCACTGTCGCCACGACAGGAAAGAAATACCAGTTAGGTGACAGGCAGAACCCAGTGAGTGATTGGAAGTTCCTCTTTTGTTGTGCGTTCATGCACATTGCAGCTGAGTTGCTAAGGCTGGGAAGCTGGGAGATTTCTGGCACCTGCAAATATGTGCAGGATTGCAAGTGACGCTTTGAAAAATACTACCTTATATACCTGCAGATAAGCCGAGAATTTTAGGTGCCAAAATGCACCCCAAAAATTGGGTTGGGCTTATCCGCCAATGGGCTTATCCGTGAGCATATACAGTCGTACTTTTTAAAGTACCTGTTGGCAGATAAGTCGGCCCTCGAATTTTTAATCAGAATACCATGAAAAAATGTGGGTTGCCTTATCCGTGGGTGGCACATTTTTCGTGGTATTTTGGTTAAAAATTATCCATGGATGGGCTTATACATGAGTATATATGGTAATACTATTGCACAGCTAAAGTTTTTTTCCTGAATCACCATTTATTTAGAAAATTTACTCTGAGAATTCTCACACGCTCAGAGGAAAACAACTTGGTATCAGATTTCTGTTGCTAAAAAACAGATGGATGGGACCCAAAGTGGCCTCTTGCTCTGTTGTCTTGGAGGCCATTGTGTAGCTTCAGTGGGAGGAGGACATGCAGAAGTACACACTTGATTTCAGTATAAATAGGACTCGCTTTTGACACATAGCTGTTGCTGGAATTCTTTCACAATAGCTTCTTGGCCTTCTGCAGTAAATTACTTCACAGAAGTTCCCGGATTCTTCTGTGCCTGTCGCAGCCGGGAAGGCCACCTGGATCTACAGTCTCTGGCTTTGTTTTTCCAGAGAGAGTCAGGCTGGCTATGAAGGGGGTGGGGGTGTGGGTGGAGGAGAATCCATCATCATACCAGAAAAGTGCATTAATGTGGATGTAAACAAAATGGAGAATGTGTTTTGTTTCAGACCAGAAGAAAGGCATTGCCTTCCAGAACTTGGAAATTGTTTGGAGTTGGCTGTGGTTCAGCAGAAACAAAATATGGAACATTTTGGTTGATTGGGCTTTTGGCTGAAACAAAATCCAGAGGAACCCTGGAGTGATTTTTCAGGCCAAGCAGGGCAAGGCCGGTGTGCATCTCCCCTTCCCCGAACAGCTCTCAGCCAACTCACCTTTTATCTTCCAGGGCCTCCCATCCCCAGCTGCCCCCAATGTACTGGCCCTGTGCCAGTTCCTTACTGCAGCAACTCTGCAGCGAGGAGCAGGTCCCTGTGACGCGTATCTCCCCAGTCTTCTTATTTTCCTTATTTTCCTTCCTTCGGCCGCTGTGGTTGATGTCCTTAGCTTTTCCTGTTCTCTCTTGCTACCCTGAACCGTTTGTGGGGTGGGACAGTCTTGTTTCAGTCAGTTCCCAGAACTAGGCATTCCTGCTCGCTTTAGACCAGAACCTCTAAAACACTCGTTTCCGTGTGGGTGAGGTTTGCCTGAAAACAGCTCTTAGGTGCATGGACTGTTTTGAAAGTTTCTGAGTCAACATAGGTCATAGAGGGTCTGGTGCTCTCTAAGGCCTTGGCCTTGTGGGCTGGAGCGGGTGGAAGTTTGAGTCTCCTCCTGCAGACACTGCTAAGTTGGGGAAGGGGCTGCATTAGTCCATGACCCTTTTATGGAGACCTTGGCTCCCAAATTCTGCTTCGGCACCCCCTCCCTTTTTTTCTGCATTAGGGCCCGTTGCTGAGGCAGCGCTGCTCCAGGTCAAAATACCCCCATCTTTGCATGTTGGCCATCCCGTCCTGTCAGTGGGGCAGGGGTCTTCTGCTGCTGGGGCCCAGAAGGCATTGGATGCCCTTGAGCTGGAGTCCCTTGCTGCTCGGGGGTCTTACGGGTGCCTTTGCTTTCTCCCCTATTGGATCCGCAGTAGTGACAGCGGCCCAGGCCAAGAACCTCATCGATGCTGGTGTGGACGCATTGCGTGTGGGCATGGGGTGTGGTTCTATCTGCATCACACAGGAAGGTGAGTCCTGGGGTGGAGCCTCCAAGCATGGGCACTCCCTGCCTTGGAGGAAGCGGGCCGTGAGTTATGTGCACGCCTTGGGGCCCTGGAGGTGAACTCTCTGGGCTCGGTGCTTCTCGCAGCCACGAAACAGCCCATGGCCTTTTTCAAGCTAACGGCTGCCCCCAAGCGGACAGTGGCCCTGGCGGTACCTTGAGGTTGGCCTTTGGCCGGCCAGCAAGTAAAAGGGGCTGGGCCATCCCAAAAGTCTCCCTGCGAAGGCTGGATCACCCCTTACCTTGGTCAGTGGGGTCGGGTGTGTTGGTGTGAACCGCTTAAAAAGCGAATTCTCGCCATGGCTGCTGGAGCCTGTGGGCAGAGCGTGGAGGAGCACCCGCTGCAGAATTGAGGGAGCTCTGAAGGTTGACGCTCCGTGCCGGAGACTGCAACGCGCTCACCCTTTTTTCCTCCTTGGGTCTCCGATCAGAGCCGCCTTCGCCTCCCTGGCTGCACCCCGTGGCTCTCCTGAGCTGCCTGGGCGGCCGAGGGCTGGGCCGGACCCACGGTGGCCCCTTCCTGCCTATGACTCTCCCTCCCTCAGTGATGGCGTGTGGCCGGCCTCAGGGCACAGCCGTGTACAAAGTGGCAGAGTACGCCCGCCGGTTTGGGGTGCCCGTGATCGCAGATGGTGGGATCCAGACGGTGGGCCACGTGGTCAAGGCGCTCTCTTTGGGGGCCTCCACAGGTGAGGGGGCCTTGCCTTGGGGGGGTCTCTGATGCTGCGGGCGGGAAGGCCCGAGCCCCCTTGCTCTCTGGCCTGAAGATCAGCGGCGAATGAACTGCAGCCGTGTCTTCGTTTTGTGGTCTGCAAACGGGCATTGCATACATACAGGCCACCGTAAAGCATTCCTGTTTTGAAAGAACTCGCTGAATTTTAGCTGCTTAAACGATCTGGACTGGAGGAGAAGGGCGTGGTTACTCCTCCAGCTGCAGCTCAGCTGCCCTGCCTCAGCCCGTGAGGCCTCCCAGCCCGGCGCCCCCACACCAGCTCCGGGCGGCTGGCAGGGGTCTCCCGCAGCTGCTTCCAGCGTCCCTTGAGGCGGCCTTGGCAGAGCCTGGCCGAGTCTGGCCTGCGATCCCCAGGAACCTCTGCCCGAGCGATGACTTGCCCGGCACGGCTCCCCCGGGGGCCAGGGCCCCTTTGCTGCTGCCTCCGGCCCTACTTCAGCCCTCTCTCCTTCCAGTCATGATGGGCTCCCTGTTGGCTGCCACCACGGAGGCGCCCGGCGAATATTTCTTCTCTGATGGCGTGCGGCTGAAGAAGTACCGGGGGATGGGCTCGCTGGACGCCATGGAGAAGAACTGCAGCAGCCAGAAGCGCTACTTCAGGTGTGCGGGGGGCGCCCGGGAGGTGGGAAGGGGCTCCCCCGTGGAGGAAGCAGTGGTGGGCATGGGCCGAGGGGCATGCAGGGAGAGCGGCGCTGAGGGTCCGGCCTCGGGGGAGCGGGAGGGCTGCCGCAAAAGGGCCCCCGGGAAGCGGGAGAGGCCTCCCTCGGGTCCCGCGAAGTCTGCCTGCCGGGGCCCGGTGACTCTGACTCGGGCAGGGAGGACCGTGGCTTGCGGAGAGCGGGCGAGTTCGCGCTGCCGTGGTGGAGCCCGCTGCTGCCGCAGGACTCCTTGCTCGGCCCGGCTGCTTTGGGGCGGGCCGGGAAGGCTGCCGGCTCCAGCGCCTCTCCCGCCTTGCCTTGCCTTGCCTTGCCTTGCAGCGAGGGGGACAAAGTGAAGGTGGCGCAGGGCGTTTCCGGCTCCATCCAGGACAAAGGCTCCATCCAGAAGTTTGTGCCGTACCTGATTGCTGGTATCCAGCACGGCTGCCAGGATATTGGCGCCAAAAGCCTCTCCGTTCTGCGGTGAGTAGACTTGTCTCGCCGTGCCAGGCTGCGGGTGGGAGGCTCCCCGCTGGGCCCCGACGGCCCGCCTAGCCGAGGGGCCTGCTTTGGGCCGCCGGGTTGGCGCAGCAGCTCCTGGAGGAGGCGTAACGGAGCGAGGCGTAACGGAGCGCCCAGGGAGGCAGAGCGGGAGCCTCCCTAGAGCAGGAGGCCAGGCGGGGCCCCGTCCGGGTGGCAGGGCCCTGGCACCGCGGAGCTCCCTGGTGGAAGCGCGAGGGAACGGAACAGCTTGAAATCGGGGCAGCGTCTTTCAAAGCAAGGGCTTTTCCGACGGTGCAACTCTCCGTGAAAGAGCCTTGGCCTGAGAAGGTTGTGCAAAGAGGCACCTCCAGGGGAACAGCCGAGCTGGGGTCTCTCGCAGAAAGACCTCTCTTCCTCCTCCCCAAAGGTCGCTTCCTCTCTTGCCCCCCAGCCGCGAGAACCTCCCCCTTCTGCGCCATGTCGCTGGAAGGACGGCTGTGCTGCCGAGGGAGGAACGTCGCAGGCCTCACCCACCCCTTCCGCTTCGCTGCCCCCCAGAGCCCTCGGCTCGGGCCCTCGGCCGGGGCTGCCCTCAGATCAGGCCTTCGACTCTCTTCCGTCTCTCCCTTCGAGGTGGCCCTCCTTAGTGTAGCGGCTGGAAAGGTCAAGCCTGGGTGTTCTCTGCTTCTACGACATGCAGGTAGACTGCCTTTGAGCAAGGGTGCTTGGTCCTTCCAAGCACCCGAGATTATTTTCGTTGTTCACTGATGAGGCCGCTGAATCCCTTCGGTCCCGGCCGACCCTAAGCTGCGTATAGAGAAATCGATGGGTAACGCAGTGACAAAGGTGAACGAGGAACACGGGCGCCAGCGTAGCAGCACCCTCAGCAGGGGCTCCCTCCTGGCGGGCATCCTGGGCAGCTTCACTTCTCCCAGGCCAGCTCCAGAGCCTGCGCCGTGGTGGGCTCTACAGGGGACGCCCAGTGCCCAGTGCCGTGCTTGGAGAGGAGTCGGCGGGAGGGAGACTCAGTACGGCCTCAGCAGGCCCGGCCCGGGGCGGCCGGGACCACCAGCCGCAACTGCTCCCTCAGGTCAGCCGTATCGGAGGCCACGGAGAGGTCTGTGGGGCGGCCCTGCTCTTCCGTGAGAGCGAGGAGCCCAGGTCGGTGTGGCTCAGCCTCGGCAGCTTTAGGATGCGTGGACTCTGACTCCCAGAATTCCCCAGCTGAGGTTGCCGAGGTGGAGCAGTGCCAGTCTAGAGAATTTGTTTTCCACCGAGTCCCCTGCAGCTGCGGTTGCACCGCCTTCGTCAAAAATGGGAGGTTGAAGATAGGTCACCCAAACGGCTGGGTCTGCTCGTCCCCTTCTAGCCACCTGGACCGCCAGGTGGGGCAGCGGGCAAGCCCACAGATCGCAGGCCTGGCGTGAGAAAGGACCAGCCGCCACCTTGCGACCTGCAGGCTCAAAAGCCGCATGGCGAACCTCGCGGGACGTTATCTTGTTGGCTGCCTGGATGCTGACCA
Source organism: Liasis olivaceus (assembly GCA_030867105.1). NCBI lineage: Eukaryota > Metazoa > Chordata > Lepidosauria > Squamata > Pythonidae > Liasis > Liasis olivaceus. Next base: position 81,432,487 of record CM061355.1, read on the forward strand.
AATCAGAGCAGTTTATCCACAAAATCCTCGGGCTTGACAGCGTAACATCTAATCATTTCCTTGCCTTCCTCCTCGGAGCGTTTGCGCACTACGCGTCAGTTGTTTTCTGGCTTCACACAACACTCCGAACTGCGCATTAATCACGGAGGCCAGGCTTGCGTGACACAGTGAGCCTCTCCCAAACTAGTCTAAAGGTTTAGAATAATGTGCGAACGCGTTTCTAACGCTTCTCCTGGCCGGGCTCGCGTGATGCGTGGATGCGGATGCCGGGCTCGGATTCTTCAAGTGTCCCCGCTGCCATCTGTGGGTTCTCCTGGAGGATGTGCGAAGGAGGGGGCGAGGGTCCAGAGCTCCTGGTGGGCGGAGGGGTGGGCGGAGACCCCTAAAGCCCTCCTCCTCTTCTTTTGCCAGCTCCATGATGTATTCAGGGGAACTAAAGTTTGAGAAGAGGACGATGTCAGCCCAGATTGAGGGGGGAGTCCACGGTCTCCACTCGTAAGTATCTCGTGCTTACTTGCAGCCGCTGCCCTGAAGCCCCCTCCCCTCCTCCCTGCTTCCGGGGTGCTGTTCCAAGCCGAGCAGGTCCAGAGTGAGGGAGAAAAGACTGTTGCCCACTTTGGGGGGCAGGGAGCTGGCCCTGCTGAACAGTGCCCTCCTTGCCTTCTCTGCTGGCATTCCCCGTGGCGTTAGTCCAGCGGGGGGGTGTCCCTTGCTGCTCCTGCACAGGACTCCTTCTGACCTCCTTGTGGCTCCGGTGCTCGGGGAGTGGGGGGAGAGTCTGCCAAGCTCCTCTTCTCTCTGTGCAAACCAGGGACTCAGTTTTGAAGCAGGTCCTCAGGACCACAGCTGAGGGTTATGGAGGGGAGGGGGGTGCAAAGCAAAGGTGTCTTGTTCTGAACCCAAAACAAATGCATTGTGGCTTGGAAGATTGGCAAAGCCATTCTGGGTGTGTCACAGTTCTTCTGAACAGAACCCACAAACTTCTTGATAGTTCTGGGTGTGGGCCTTCAGGGGTGAGTAGGGCAAGGCTTGCTCCTGCCCCCTGTCTCCTCTCCTCCCTCCCATTAGCCTGTCCAGCTGGTCCCCCTGCCCTGCCCTGCCCTGCCCCGCCCTGCCTTTCTGCTTCCCCGTCTCTCCTTCCCTCCCCCCCCCCCGCAGTAGCCACCAAGGCTGTCCTGCTCTCCCACCTGGAGATATTCTGCCCAGACCCCCTGTCTCTTGGTGCCTGGACTAGACACCCCAAACTGCCTGCACTGCAAGGAGTGGTTTGCACACCCCTCGTTGGTCACCCCGAGCCAGGAGTTAATGGGCGTGCAGGACCGGAAGGCCGCCTGCCCCAGGACCAGAAGGAAAGCCTTTCTGTCCCCTTTGACTTTCGAAAGCCGTAGGGGCCTTGCCAGGAGGGCCTTCCCCGGACAGGGACTTGAGCCCCCCCCACAAATGTTAGGCTCTCCCTTCCCTGTCATGTGCTTGGGCCCTGGTGGGGGTGGGGAGCACAGTTCAGGAAATAACCGGGGGGGGCAGGGAAGGCAGCTGCTGCTTGGCCACCTGAGGGGAGGCCGCCCGCTGCCGCTTTGCCTCGCTGGCCTTCGGCTCTAATGCCCTGAGTTGCTGCTGCCGCCTGCTGTGCCGGGTCAGTTGGCGTTCGCTCCAAGTGAAGGGGCCTTGTGTGCATCGCTGGACGACGCGAAGGGCAGTTCTCTTCATTTCTGCCCCCGTGCTCCTTGCAAAGGGCGCTGGGAGCTTCCAGGGTCCGGCCGGCCGGTTGGAATCCCGGCAGCGTCTCCCGGGTTTCTGGTGCTTTGGGGCTCTGTGGTGGAACGCAGTCCGTCCAGGCGCAGTGGGGTTGTGGGTCTGCCGGAGCAGGATCGCTTGGGGTGTGGCTCGGCCTGAGCCGACGCCCGCTGTACCCCCGCGGTCCAGGGAAAGGAGGCGCGTTCCCTCTTGGGCCTGACTGAGCCCTGTCACGAGGAGATTCCCAAAGATCTAGGGAGGGGCTCTTGCAAAAGATGGACGGGGCTGCTGGGGGCCCTCTCTGGCTTTCGGCATGACTGATAAAAGTGAGAAGCTGCACTCTGCCCTTTCTTCTTCCTCGGTGAGTTGGGAGTTGGCTGTTAGCTGGGGCACCTCGTCTGTCCTTGTCCCAGCTCTTTGGGTTCTCCAGCTGGGGTCCCCAAAGGAAGGGTCAGAAGTCAGCCAGCCGGTCCTTTTCAGGAAGAGGAGGGCTGGAACCACCCCTGGAGCTCTCTGATAGCCGCCTGTTGAGGCTTAGCTGGGAGTCTGATGACCGTCCGGGTGGGGCCTTTCGGGGCTCGGAAGGCCACCAAATGGGGGAGGAGGAGGAGGAGGAGGAGGAGGAGGCAGGCCCAGAGGGAGGGTCACGGCTTTCTCAGCTTTTTCCCCCGAGCCGGGTAAGCGGATGCGCGGATCGATGTGGGATTAGATCAAAACCTAAGAACGTAGATATTGGCATGTGGAATCAAAGCAAGCTAGTTGCTGTATTGCGTATTATGTCCTTCCTTTACTTTCCTGGAGTGCGTAGGGTTCTTTTGGTGACGTTCTTCTCCCTGAAGAAGGAGTAAAATCCTAGGGGACTTTGCCCCGTGGCCTTTCCTCCATACGGGCACTAAGTATCCCATCCCCTGAAGCAAGTGGAACCCAAAGCCCATCAGGTCCCACAGGGAGCTTCTCCCCGAAGCTTCGTGCCTGCTGGAGGACTCACATGACAGCCTAATTTTTGCAGCCAGTGTAGACCATTGGGCGTTTGGTGGCCAAAGGGTCTTCAGGAAGGGGACTGATGGTGCCCTGAGGCCCGAGCTGTGGTATGTGGGGGTGGGATTGCTGGCAGCCACTAAAAGAGCCAAAGCATAAAAACAGGATTGGGTTGAGCAGGTCCTGGGAGGGCAGAGAAGTCAGGCCAGAGCAGATGGGGAAGGCCTGCCGCCGCCGCTGCCTCCTCCTCCTCCTCCTCCTGGCAGCTGAAGGGTTCATAGGGAGGGTTGAGCTGGCCTGGAGCAGAGACCACGCTGTGGCTGGTCCTCTTTCCAAAACGATAGGGCCTCACCAAGCAGATGAAGTGGAACGTCCACCAATTGGGGGGGGGGTGCACAAGAACAGGTGCCGTTTGTAAAGGGAAGCTGGGGTTGTCCCTACAACCAGCAGGTTCCCTGTGGCCTGATGGGGGCCCTTCTGCTTCCCCATTTCCTGCTTTCTGTAGGAACAGACCTGGAGAACCCCAACGCTTGCATCCTTTGGGGGAGCTGTTGGATTATCCCACCTCGTGCTGTGGCTTGCTTCTGCTTTGTGACATTCCTCCCCCCTCCCTGCTGTCCCAGGGCTCTGGGGCCTAGGAAGGGGTCTCTTTTTGCCAAAAACAGCAGTGGATGAGGCATCTTGGGGCCACCTTGTGTGGGATGGAGCAGGAAATGGGGTGCTTTTTCTCTTGATCTGTTCCGTTTGGGGGGTATGGCAGATGGGTAAAAAGGGGCAGCCTTGGGGGGGGGGACTGACCAAGGTCACTCTGTGGGCTTCCACAGCTGAGGTGGCTCGAATCTGGGTCTCCTAGCCCTGATCCCCCACTAGCCATTAGCTCCGAGGCTGTTCCTCCAAGCAGTGGGCAAGGGGAGGCTTTTACAGCCCCTCCAGCTGGACGAGCGGAAAGGTCCGTCCCAGAGTCCTGCAGGGAGATCCGGGGGTTTTCCTTGAGTCTCCCTCCTGCGTGCAGCGGGAGCAGCGCTGGCCTTGCGCGGCCCCAAGAGCAGCCTCTTTGTCTGCGCGTGGAAGGATTGCCTCTTGGCTCCTGGTGGAGGAGCGCCGGAAGGGTTGGGGGCTTCCCGAGAGGTCCCTGCTCTGGCGTGGGGAAGAAGGGAGGGGGCTGCAGGCCCGGCTGCTGGGGCTTCTGCTGGTTTGGTAGCGCTGTAGCTCCTGTAGGCCCGCGTGCTTGGTAGGATTGGCGGCGCTGTGGCTGGCGTGGTGACTGGCAAGGCGGTGGTGGTGGTATCGAAGAGGGGAACACGTTGACCTTGTCCCTTTCTCTCTCTCCCTCCCACGCCCCCCCCGGCCTTCCTGTAGCTTTACGTTTCTGCCATGTAAGTAACTGAATCCAAGCCGCTCTGGGTGTGTGGACGGGGGCCGCTCGTTCCCTCGGCCCACTGCCACAGGAGGGCAATGGGCGCCTTGCACAGCCTCCTTCCTCCTCCCTCACTTGGCAGGCTGCTCCAGAGCCAGCTCTCCCCTGGCGCGGACAGGAAGTGCCGCGCTGAGGAAGAGGCTGAGCAGACCCTCCCAGGGCCTGGGCCCAAAGCCTCCTTCACCCCAAGCCTGCCTGGGCTGGGCTGGCCTGGCAAGGCAAGGCAAGGCAAGGGTGAGGAGGAGGCCTTCTTGGCAGCTCTCCTCCCTTTTGACAGCCCCCATGGCACTCACGGGCCATTGGGGGGTCAGTTCCCTGGGGATCCAGGGGGCTCCCCAGTCCTGTTGCTCTCCCCAAGAGAGCTGCTCCCGGTCCTCTCTTGTGGGCTGAGGGCCCAAGACCCACAGGGTCCCCCTTCCTTGGGCTCTTACTGCTGCCCACTGTGTGAAGTTGAAAGGCCCCTCTGAGCTATCTCTGCACCCCCGGACCCTGTTTCTGCTCCCTGCCTGGTTTGCTGCCTCCCCTTCCTCACCAAGTGTCTTGGCAAGGGCGGGGGTCTCTGCAAGGGTCTTTGGGGGAGAGCTAGCAAGAGGGCCTGCTTGGCCTCATGTGGGGCCAGTCCCGCCTCCCCCCAGGCCCTGATTGCAGAAGAGGCCTCCCCGCCTCCAGCTGCCGGGAGGGCTGATCCGCCCCTCTTCCTCTGCCCCTCTGCAGGTATGAGAAGCGGCTGTACTGAGGAGGGCTTCCAGAGCAGTGGCCAGTGACCGGCTTCGCCCCCTCGCCCACAGCCACTGTCGCGCCTGGCCAGCACGCTGCCCTCTTCTCTCGCCCCTGGCTTGGCTGCAGGCAAGACTTGCATTTGGGGCTGCCTGGCTGGCGGCACCTTGCCACGTCGCATCTCTCGCCTGGTGCTGGTGCTGTGGCCGTCAGACTCCATGGGGGGGTGCCCCTCTTGGGCTTTCCACCAGCGCCTTGCTCTGGCTTCCAGGTAGGGGGGCGTTGGGGCAGCCTCCCAGCCCTTCCCCCCAGCTCAGCCTCCCTGCCCTGCAGCTGCACCCCAGAGCTGCCCCCGGGAAGGCAGTGGGCTCCCCAGGAAGTCGGGGAGGAGATGCCGTCCTCCCCTGGCTTGGGGGGTGAGGGGGGAGGAGCTGCAAGCGGACGAATTCCAGGACAGCTGCTGCCAAGGGGTGGAGGGAGCCTCTGTCCAAACCCTTGTGCCCCCTGCCCCAGCCCGAGGCCGTCCTCTGCCAGATCTGCTGGCTGTCCTGCCCCCGACTGCAGCCTCAATGCTTCTCTGGGGGAAGAGGATCTTGGCTAGGATTGGGTGGGGCCCAGCCCCCCCCCGGATTCCCTCCCAATGCTGTAATTTCCGCGCATGCCGGGGTCCTATGTTGTGTCCCTGTATTCTCAGATAATAAAAGCAGCAGTGTCATTATCAGACGGTCATGCTGCTTCTTCGTTGCACCGGAGCTGGGTGAAAAGGAATGGGGGGGCAGGTATCGAAGCCTTTAGACTGTGGCGCTCCCCGCCCAGGAGGAGATGACACACAACACACCCTCACCCCATGGAGCCCTTGACGCTGCCTCTCCTGCTGCGGGAAAATGGGAGCACAGATGGGGCTCCTGGCAAGTCGAGGGGGGCACAGAGGGGCTGAAGCCCCTTGGCTTGGAGAATCCGTCCTGCGGAGTCTGGGTCATCTAGGGCAGCTTCCCTCTGCCCAGAAAGGGTGTGACGGGAGTCACCCCCTGGCTTGCTCCCCACCTCCAAGGGCTTGCGAGACCCTTCAGGCCAGGGGCAGCCTTCGCCTCTTCACCTACCCCTCCCTACCATCTCAGCCCCGCTCACCCTCGGCGCTCTCCCGGTGCCCTCAGGTGAGATTCACCCACTCTGGTGCGTCAGTGCCAGGGGAGAGCCTCCGGAGACACCCACCGACGTTCCCCTTGCCGGGCGCTGGAGTTGATTCATCACACCAATTAACTTCATCACACCCAGGAAGCGTGGGGTGTCAAGCGGGGTGGGGGGTGGGGGCTCTTCAAAGCAATGTCAATCCATTCTGATGGTTCACATTTTTCAAGGGCTGCCCTCTTGTTCACAGCTCAGGACGTGCCACTTGCTCAGCACCATCCAGAGGCTTGAGGGGCAGGGAAATCGAAGTCCAGCTTTCTTTAGTCACAGTGACCCCTCCCCACCTTGGTCTTCCCCCAAGTCAGGACCCAGCAGGCACCGGGGCGGAGCTTTCAGGGAACAGCTTCCCGATCACTCACAGAACTTCGCTGGCTGCTCCCCAGAAACGCCCCCCCCCCGTGGCCTCTCGGCAGCCCCAGGAAGGAAATGGAGGGGCTGTAAGAGACTCTCTGGGCTCTCCGCCCTGAGGACTGCAGCACCCAGCATCCCCAGCCTGCACCATCAATGGCCACACTGGCCTGGCTAGCAACCAGACCCAGACCCCCCATTTCTAGAGGACCTCAGCTCGGGGAAGCTGGACGGCGCTCTGGCCCCACCAGCCGTCGCAGGCAGCTTTCTGCCCAAAGCAATATGCTGGCCTCTCCTCCGGAGCGTGACTTTTTCTGAGTCAGGAGAAAAAGGCCAGGATGTGTCCGCTTGCCCTTCTCCCAGGCCTGAATCAGGTGTGCTTGGTTACACTCAAAGGGTTGTGTGGATGCTCTTGGAGGGAGGCTCCCAGCCCTAAAAGGGGCAGAGCAAGTGGAAAAGCACACCCCACCCCTTCAGCTGCCAGGAGACTGATTCAGTAAACCTGGTTGGACCAGTTGTGGCTTAGCATCTGCAGAAACTAAATTTGAATTACTGAAAGCCATTTCAGAGCAATTTACATTTTTCAGAGAGAGCAAACATGGTTGGTACCAGCCTCTCCCCCGCCCCGTACTTTTAACCTGGTCAGTCCAAAAGTACTAATGCTCTATTGCTGGGGGGGGGGGTGGCGCAGACCCTCCTTCGCCAGTGGTGTTGGGACACGGGTTTGGGACCTGGGGCGGGCTGGATGAAGAGGGTGGCCAGCTGGCATTTTGAACCCCAAAACGCTGGATGCTCTCGGAGGGAGGCTCCCAGCCCTAAAAGGGGCAGAGCAAGTGGAAAAGCGCCCCCCACCCCTTCAGCTGCTCCTCCCAAAGACAAAAGGCAGACAAGGCTCTCCATAAAATGCTTTTATTAAAACTCTAGTGCTCTCTTTCCCCTTCTGGGGAAGGACAGGAGATCCACCGTTGGATTCCACCCTACAGAACAAAGTCGCGCCCCCCCTTGCTGGCTCTGAAGGTGAGGAAGGGGGCTTCATTTCAGGGCCACCTTGGCCTGGTCCCCAGCAAGGAGGAGATGGGGGAGAGGCAAACTCTTTTTGCTAGCAGGGGAGGAGAGTGGCTGTGCAACGGCAGAGCTGTGACCCATGGCTTCTGTTCGCACAACGCGTTTAGCCAGGTCTGCTGAAGACCTAGCAACTGCATTTGCACAGGGCGCAGCTTGGTTAGTTGTGGGGTGCTCGGCATGTGTTCCAAACCAGACCCCTTGCTGGCAACAATTCAAAGTATTGCACGGATGCAGAAAACGTGGAAAGGCAGAAGGCGCCTTCTGCTGGGCCGGTGACCTCTGCTGACCTGTTCCTGCCAACCTCACCCAAGGATTGCAGCCCATGCGCTGCCAGCGTGGCAGAGAGAGCGCCACAAGGCTAGGAACACTGCTGCCACTCCACAGTGAGCCTGGATTCCACAGGCTAGGACAAGGGCCCGTCCTCCAGGTTGGAAGGGGGTGTTACAAGTCGATGGTGTCACTGCCAAGGCTGAGAGCATCGATCTGCCGGCTAAGGTCCACGAATTCCTCCTGCAAGAGGGCCGCGTGCACCCCTAGCTGCCCAACTGGGGCCAGGGTCTCCTGGGAGACCGGGGGCAGCAGCCAGCCTGAGTCTCCGGGAGCTGGCGGAGACTGGGGCGCATTCCTGTGGTTCAGGGACGGCCCAGCGGCACTCTTCCTGGGGCTGGCGGCGGAGGGTAGACCGGCCTCCCGGTCAGGCTGGGGCTGGGGCTGGGGCTGGGGCTGGGGCTGGGCCAGCTCCAGGCAGGAAACCGCGCGGCGCGTGTCACCCTCGGGGGCCGAGCCGAGCGAGAGGATGCTGGAGGCAGAGAAAGCCCCGCCGCCCCGGAGGAGCCCTTCGCTGCAGAGCGCTTCGTCGATGCTGCGGCGCAGGTCGATGGGCGACGGCGGGTGGAAGTCGGCGGTCGGATCCCCAGCCTCCGCGGCGAGGCGGAGCACGGACCAGGACAGCGCGCCGGGGCCGGCGTCGATGGGCCCCTGCGCGGCCACCGCGCACAGCGGGAGGTAGCCAGACTCGCTGCGGGCGGCGGGGTCGCAGACCGGCAGCTTCTCGTGCTGGGACAGCGCCCAGTGGAGGCTGCCGGGCAGCAGCGCGGGCTTGGCGGCGGCCCGGGGCGCGGGGCGCGCCAGGCAGCGGCAGCGGCAGCAGGTGAGGTGGAGGCCGAGGGAGGCGAGCGGCAGCCCCACGCCCGCCTCGCAAAGCCGGCACGACAGCTGCAGGGCCCACCAGGGCCAGGGCCCGAAGAGCGCCGGGCTCAGCCCGTAGCCCAGCGCGTGCAGCACCGAGTAGGCGTGCAGGCCGGCGCTGAGCAGCCCGAAGAGGGCGGCCGGCAAGGCTGCGCGGGCCGCCCGGCTCCCCTGGCGGCCGCTGGCGAAGAGGGCCTGGCGCGCCGGCGGGGGCGCGCTCCGGAGGTCGTAGATCTGCGCCGACTCCCCCCGCGCCAGGCAGAAGCCGCCGAGGGCGGCGGCGGAGAGCAGGGCAGCCAGGAGCGCGAAGAGGCCGCGCGAGGCCAGCAGCAGCGCGGGCAGCCGTTCGGCGGCCAGGACGGCGCCCGCGGCCGCGGAGAAGTGCGCCAGCAGCAGCAGGGCCAGCAGGCAGGGCCGGCGCGGGCCGGCGCGCGCCGAGAGCCCGGCCCGGGGGCGCCGCGAGAGCAGCAGCAGGGCGGTGGCCAGCGCCGAGGTCAAGCAGGGCAGCGGCAGGTCGCGCAGCAGCCGCAGGGCCGCGGCCGGCAGCCGCCCGCGCCGCCGCCCGTCGGCCTGGCCGAAGAGCAGCCCCGCGCGCGCGCCGCCGGCCCCCAGGAGCAGCAGCAGCAGCAGGCTCAGCAGCCTGCCCTCCGGGGCGGCGAGGCGGCGGCGGCGGCAGCGGCAGGGCAGCGCCAGCAGGCCCAGCAGCGCCAGCAGCGCCAGGAGGGCGAAGAGGGAGCCGGCCCCGTAGACGTGGGCCGCCCAGGCCGGCCCCCACGCGGCCAGGGCGGCGTCCCAGTCCGAGTGCAGCGGCACGAAGAGGGGTCCGCCGGGCGGCGGCGGCGCGCCGGGCTCCGGCCGGGGGGAGCCGCAGGCCTCGGGCCGGTTGGGCAGGCAGGCGGGCACGGCCACGAACGCGTCCTCGCTGCCCGGCGAGGCGGTGGGGCTGCCGCTGGACTCCGCCGGCCCTTGGGAGAGAAGAAAGGGGGAGGGGTTAACGCCCGGAAGGGTTAGGGTTAGGGTTAGGGTTAGGGTCCTACCCCGAGGGGAGCCGGGGACGCGCGGCGCGTCCTTGCAACGCCGCCCCCCGCCCCGAAAGAGGAAGCGGCGCTTCCGAGCGAGCCAAGGCCCGGCGCGCTGAATTGGCAGCGGGGCAACCGGCGCTGCTTTTGTGGGGAGCTCCTGGGGTCAATCCGCTGCCTTGCCGGATGGAGCCAGCTGCCCGCCACCCCCCCCCCCCCCGCAGGGAGGCTGGGAACGTCCCTCAGGGCCGTCCGCCGCAGGGAGCGCGCGGGGTCCGCGCCCGAGCGCGGGAGGCAGCTGCTTCGCCCCCGGCCAGGAGGAGAGGCGTTTGGACGAGCGGGGGCTGAGCGAGCACCCTGTCTCTCATCCCAGCCGAGTTATGAGACGCACGACGTGTCCTTTTGCTTCAGCTTTTCTGGCAGATCATTACTGTGCCAATCCACCTGCAAAACAAGCTTGTCTACACGACTTCGCTCCCAGTAAAAACAGCAGCAGCAGTGGGATGAAATAACAGATTCACTTCATCTTTGCTTGCAATGTCTCCAAACCCAAATGAGGAGGTTTTGCAACTCCCTTGAAAAATCCACCACCTCAGGCGCTGGAGAATCTCCTAGAGAGAGAGTTCCACAAAGACATCCCGGGGGGGGGGGGGGCTGGGCTGGGGCAAGGGGCCCTTTCCTTTCTCCTATGCCCCTGCTCTGCTTGCCAAGGGGACAAATTCTGATGTGCCACGCCCCAGCTGAGCATTTGCATGTCTGGTTAACAAGGGAGGAAGCTCTGGCCGGGCCTCAGGAAGAAGTCCTCACCCCAAGAGCTGTTCTGCAAGGGGACGGTCTGTGCTGGGAGACCGCGAGCTCAGATGCGGGGATCCTGTGGGGCTGGATTCCTGCCCTGATCTGGAGGTTGGTCTCCAAGTCCCTTCCAACCCTTCCCTCTCTGCTCCTACGAAATGTGCCAAGCCTATCGTCTGAGGGCGCAGCCAGCCGGCCTGCTAAGGAGCTCTCTTGCAGTCCAGAAATTATGCCCACATGAATTGCACAAAGGAGTGTGGCCAGCAAAGGATGCTCCCCTGGCCATGTTATTAATGAACGCATTAATTGCAAACACTTTTATGCTTACTTCAATTACCTGATGCTCAGCAGCATTAAAGTCTTAATGCTGAACACACAAAGATCCCAGCTGGTGGATTCTCCCACATAGGAATCCACTCCTAATAACGAGGAGACCAAAATGTCCTGCCCTTTTGCACCTGCAACATCACAACACACCTCTTGCCCCTTGGCCCCCTGCTGTCATCCCAGACCCCCAGCTTCTCCCAGCTTCATTTGGCCTGTCGGCAAATGTCACCTGCTGGCAGGCCAAGCCACTGCCCTTGTTCTCCTGAATGTGTGGGGAGGAGGAGCCGAAGGGAGCAGCTGGTGCCCAGGGTGGGGGCTTTCAGGCTGCCCAAGTGACGGGGCCACCAGGGTGATGCTCCAACCCAGTCGGGGTGGTACTCCTGCCCCACATCCAGAAGCAGCCTGGCTGACAGATCACCAGCGAAGAGGAGGACTTTGGAGAAGGGGGGGCTCCCCTCCTGCTCCCTCCTCCAGGGCTGTGACTCATCTGCTGGGCACCCAGGAGAGAGAAAAGCGAGGCACAATGGGCAAGAGCCATCTTTGGTGCCGCAATGCAATGGCAGCAACGTGGCTGGTAGCCCTGGAAGTAGCCTGTGGAGTGGATAAAATGGTACAGGAGTAGGTAAAATACCATGCTCTTCCCACCCGCCCCTTATCAGAAACTGCACAATGCCTGGCGGTACAAAACAAAAGTGAGCAGAAGCTGTGGGAAACCCACAGCACCCTCCTTGGAGACAGAAGCAGCAGCCAGAGCTGGCAGAACCTGGTTCTCCTTCCTGGTTTAAACTGAGCTGCTGTGCAACCCAGGAGTAGCCCTCTCTGCAGATGGCCGTGGTCCCGTTTTTAAATAAATGCTCAACGCTGAATCCGTGCTTAAAAAGAGTCTAGCACTCTTTCAGGAGCGGGCTGAACCGTGTATGCAAGGAGCTGGGTAACGCCTAACTGGCACCTTCCAAAGCATGGCTTGGGCATTATGAGGGGCAGCCAGGGTCTGGTCTCCCCCACAGCCTGAGCCCCAGTGGCCACGGAGGACTGCGGCCAATGACGAAGAGGGGCCGTGCGTGCAGCGGCCCAGGGCTGGGCTGACCCCTCCGGTGAGGATGCTGGGAAACCATGCTGTTGATGATGCAAGTGAGTCTCTGTCCTTGGCAGGAAGCGGCGCCTGCAGAAGAGGGAAAATGCTACTTTAAAACCGGAACAGCTAAAGATGCTTCAAGCTGCCTCAGCAATGGCTGGGAAGAGATGAAGGCAATGCCAGGGGACACAGAAACAGCTTCCAGAGCGTCTCCACGCTGCAGATGGGGGGGGGGGGTCTTGCGGACAGAGACTTGGGGCCACAGCCACGTCCCCTCACTGAACGTGTGACTTGGTTGGTTTTCACCATGTTTAGGATTCTGGTGAACAGACTGCAGTATATGAATCCAGGCCGTTTGGGTGGCTTGAGTGCGTCGTACCAGGTGGAGATGGAAAAAGGGTTAGTTCAGTGAAGTGTGTTGTGCGAATGCCACCAAGCCCATTTGGCGTTTTCCTCCTCCGTGGGTATTTCAAGAAAACAGCAACGGAAAGCACAGGATGCCCTCTGAGTTTCTGTGAATGGCTCAGGGGGCCTGGTCTGCCTTGGTGGTGAAACACACAGTGCTTCCCCTTTGCCGTCCTCAGAAATGCTTCTGCGGACCAAACTGCACAGAAAACAAGCTTACGCATGCTGTGGCTTTTGTACACGAGAGGCGTGTGGTTGCGAGGCAGGGGGCACGCGGGATGACAGTGAACTTCCTGAGAAGACCCTACTGGTGTCCATTTCCTGACCAGAGAAAGGAGGCCTCACCCCACCCAGGTTCTTCCTCCAGCGTTGCACTGCTGACAGCAGCCAAGTGCATGTACGGTATAAGGAGGCGCGGGCTGCGATCACGGGAAGTGCTAGGGGCGGTCTGTGCCGCACTGGGCGGCCAGCTCACGCCCGGATCTGGTCCCGGTCCAGATCTGGTCCCCACGAGGCCAGAAGGATGCTGAGGAGCCAGGAGGAGGGCAGAGAAGGGGAGGGGCTGGGAGGCTCCATGTTAGGAGATGGCTAAAGGAACCGAAAAAGGGAAGGCCGAGGATAGCGGACCCCCAATCCTTGAAGGGCAGTCAGCGGGGGGAGGAGTGAATTTACCCTGCATCATGTACCCAAGGGCAGGACAAGGACCAGTGGGTGGAAACCCAACAGAGATCAAAACTTGAAATAAGGAGGCATTTCCTGCCCGTGAGAGCTGTTGGGCGGCGGAACAACCTGCCTTCTGGAGTGGGGGGGGGGGGGGGGAGGCTCCATCACTGGAGGTTTTCAAGAGAAGTTGGACAGCCATCTGCCTGGGAGGGTGTAGAGAGCAAAGAGGATGACCTGGAGGGAGAGAGGAAAGATCCCCTACCAAAGCAACAAGGAGGGACACGTTGCTTGAATCCAGGTGATGGGGGAGAATTGGAAAAACGTCTCGGATAGACACCCCCCCAATCCCCAGGAATATAAAAGAGGGAGGAGGGGAAGCACAGCCACACTCGCAAGATTGTGTGACGAGACCCAGTCTAAAGAAAAGTGGTTTTCAGTCTTCTGTGGAGTCCGTTTCTCGGACTCGTCCACCCGGGGGGGCTGATAGAGGGCTTGGGGGGTTGGGCTGGAGCCAGTCCTAGGGTCCTGTGATATTCTGGGGACATCACCAGCTCTACAGTTAATTTGTTGTCACTTTTTCTTGCGAAGGGACTGGATCCTGTGAAGGCTGCTGCCCTAAGAAAGCGCTCTTGTGATTTTTGTAAGAACGAGACTGAGTTTCCTTTGGGGATCCGGGGGTATGGGATCAGGAGCCATCTGGACGGATGCCCACGGCCGCTCCCTCAGGCACTCCAGGGTTCCGTGTTTTCTACTTCCGCTCCAATATCACAGACCATCCTGGCTTGCAACCTTCCTCTTCTCTGGAAACACTCCTGGTTTTGCTGGTGCGTCTTGTTGCGCAGGCCAGTCCACGCACCTTTGCTGGCTCTCCAAAATCGAAAACATCGCTTGGATGCCGCCATTGGTCTTGACCAACTGAGGCTGGTTCCCCATCTCCGAAGAGGCCTTTGTCCTGGGCAGCAGCTGGGCAGTAAGAAAAGATCCTGTAGAGACCATCCCAGGTGAGGGGATCCTCTTGAAAAGTGGCTGGCCGGGGGTGCCACGCAGAGGATGGCAGAGGTGAAGCCCCCACCCTCAGGGGCCAGGGAGAAGCTCCTTCCCAGGCTGGCGAACCTGTCTTCCCAGCGAGATTGAGGTGGGAGGTCAGCCAGGAGGCGGGAAGAGCGCATCACCAGGAAGAACCACGGGCCTGGCCTGCCCAGGGCAGTTTGCGGAAGCCCAAGGGCCCTCCAAAGGTCCAGCCCCCCCGGGATGCTGGGGGCAGGGCAAGCACCCTGTTAATGCGGCAGATGCCCTGGACCAACAGAAGAGGGGCGAGGCAGCGCCTTTCGGCCTCTCACCGGCTGGTCTGCAGCTTCTGCACCAGCCGGCCAGACGGGGAAAGCTGAGCTCACCGAAGGGGCAGTTTTCACTTATCTCTTGCCAAGCTCAACAAGCAAAAGCTATCTAGGGGCAGACTTGGTAACCCCATGAACGCATCCGCACAGCCTCACCGGGGAGACATGGTGAGTTTCAGGGGGTCCTGGAATCAAACTCCTTTGGTCTCCCCCCTTTGGAAAACTCCTCCAGCTCCTCTAGGGTTACCTGCCCCTTCCTCTACGAAGTTAGGAATGAGACTGAGGAGCACAGAGGACTGCAAGGGTGCCCGGGAGCTCTCCTGCTGTGCCTCCACCACAGCGCCACCCATTCCCAGTCAGCTGGAGAGAGGCAGCCCCACCTGGACGTGCCTCTGCTGAAGGGCACGGCTGCCCGTTTCTCTGGCCCATCCCTTGTAACAGTTCCGAGTTTTGGGTTCTCAGGGGGCAGAGAGGGGCAATCTCGAGGCAGGTATCCATAGTGGTCTTGTACAGGCCGCCGGACTACTGGGAGAAGCTGGCCTCGCCACTCAAGAGTCACCCCAACTCTACTTTTCCCACACAGCTGAGAAAGCCCCGAAGAGGGCAGAACGGCGCTTTCTCTCCCCTAATCAGCTGACTCTTTTCAGAGATCAGCACCAAGAGCAGCAACTTGCCAGACCTGGGCATGGTGGCTGACCCCAGGAGTCAGGGAATATTTTAAACAAGAAGCAGCGATGGCTTCCACATTACACCAAAATATTTTTATTCTCTAATTGGTGCTGGACACGTTGCCCTCCACCTCGCCGTCCGTTTCAGTGCTTGCTGCTGGGGCGATGCTGGCGAGCCATGGAAGGCCTCCCTCTGGGAATCACAGCTTCATGACTGGCAGCGGCTTGATCAGACAGCTCTCAATGTACTCAAAGATGGTGTACGGGTCTTGGTCTGCGTTGAGAAAAATCGAGCCCTCGTAGTGCTCCTCCAGGTCGGCCACCTGCTGGCTGTAGATGTCCATCTTCCTCTCCACTTGGCTGGGCGCATCCTTGGGGTTCCGGCACAGGCGCTGGTGCACTTCCTCATCCACAGGGGGCTTGTAGATGGTGTGGTACCTCTCCCCTGAGACAGGGTCTGTGGCACGCTGGCAGATGCGCTGCAAGGCAACCTCCGTGGGCAAGTTGAGGAAGAAGACCCGGTTGGGCTCAGTGCCAATCTGCTTGAAGAGTAACGCTTGGTCCACATCCCGAGGGAAGCCGTGGAGCACCCAGCCGTAGGCCTGGCAGTCTTCCTGAGCCAGCCGATCCTTGAGGATGTGCAAGGCGAGGCTGTCGTTCACAGGGTAGCCTCTTTCAAAGAAGGGCTTGATGAGTTCGCCCACGGCTGTGCCCCCAGCCACTTTCTCCCGCAGGAGGTCCCCAAAGAAAATGTTGACCACCCCGTATTTCTGGGCCAGCAGAGCTGCCTGCAAACTTTTGCCACTGCCCGGGGGGCCCAGGAGCAAGATGCGGGGGGTGAAAGGGGCATTGGAGCGTGGACGGCTCTGCACAAAATGTAGGGCTTGGGCAAAGACATCAGCGCAAGGCTGGTCAGCGTTGATAGCCTTGTGGTTGTTCTGGTACGTCTGGATGATGCCGGGGATGTGGCGATGGCTCTCCAAAAGCCGCCGAGCAGTGGCTTGCTCTGAGATGTCTCCTGGCTTCACCAGGCGCTTCTGCACGGTGAAGTCTGCCGGCCAGTCGAACGTGGTGTGGTATACCTCCTGGGTGACGGGGTCCACAAGCTTTCCCAGGTTCCTCTCTATCAGCACTGTGTCTGGGGCATAAAGGACCATGAGATGCCGGGGGACAATGCCCAGAGTTTGGAGCTCCAGGGCCTGTGTCCTGGTCTCTGGGAAGCCATCCAGCACCCACCCGTCCATCTCACAGTCCACATTGCGCAGGCGTTCCTGCAGGAGATAAGCCCACAGCTCATCGGGGATCTTCTCCCCATGTGTTTGATGGGCCATAGCCTCCTTGGCCCTCTTCAGCCGTTTGCTATGCACGAGCTGCTCGGGGCAAAGGTATATTGCACTGAGGTGCTTACAAATCCAGCGGGCAATGGTTGTCTTCCCAGAGGCTGGGGGTCCCACGATAAAGACCCTGGGCACCTCCTCATTGCCCTTCTTCAGGTGTTCTATCATGAAGTCAATGGGGTTGGCAGGCCGGGATATGAGGAGAGCTTCCATCAGGCTCTGCATGATCTGGAAGATGCTGTGTTTTTCAGCATAGAGCCCCATCTCCGGGGGGATCTGGTGTGGCTTGCTGGTGGCATCCATCTCTGAATGCTGAAGGCTGCCCAGTAAAGCAGATTCTCAAACAGACTTTGCGTTCCAAGGTTGCCAGGTGCTTCTGGTGATGGAATCGGCACACGGAACAGCCCGCCACAGTCTATCTGGTTGAGCCAGAGAACCCCCTATGGGAGAGCCCAGGGCACTCAGGGAGACGCCTGCCTGCTCCCTTGATGTCACCCAGGAGGTCAGAGCGAGGACAACTCTGCTCAGCCTCAGATGTTCCTGCTGGCCTTGTCCCACCACATCAGTTTTGCTTCACGGGCCTTAAGATGCCTCTGATCTCTCCGAGACACACAGGCAGACTTCCTGGCTGAAGCAAGGAGCTACGCAGAAGCTCTCCTCCCAGGAGCTGCTTGGAAGTGGCTTTGCCAATGGCTGGGGGAGTCCAGAGAAGATGCCCCTTGCAGCAGCCAAGTGGGCCTGCCATCATCCATCAGACTGCTCATAAGACAGCGCTTACCTGCAATGACAGGCTTGCAGGTGGCACTATGCCAGCTCTGGGCACCTAAGGTGGCACCGGTTGCCTGTTCTGAAGTTAATGTCCCTTGGCGCCCATCGTCCAGGACATGCAGGGCTGTTGTGGATATAAAGAGAAAGGCAGGTGCTTGTCCTCTGCAGGTGTGGCGTGGAAGGGGATGTGTGCACATGTGTCCGTGTATGTCGCGTGGCGCCTTGGGTCCTGCCTGCTTTTTCCTTGGACTGCATTACCTTAGTGGGTTATGGGTTCTTATATTGCCTTGGCAGGTATTGTTTGCTGCCCAGAGTTACCTACTTAAGATGGGCAGCCGTATCAACTTCCTAAACAAGCCAATAGGCATCAGTCTTCCTGGGCTCAGTTAGGGATTCTCTTAAATTGTCCCCCCTCCCCATGACGGAACCAGGGAGGGATGCTCAAGGGCAAAAGGGGCAAAGGAAGATGGGCACTGGAAGGTCTCCCCCACTTGGCCTTCTTGCAGCCAGAGACGCTCCTGCTGATGCAGAAGACGGGCTTTGGATTGCGGCTCCTGCAGGCCAGGCCAGGCCAGGCAGCCCCCCACCCCATTTCGTATCCCTCCTTCTCTTCTCTGGCACGGACTCCCTGCTTTCATTCTCCCACAAGCACAACCCATTGCCATTCTGGCTGTTGTTAGGTGGAAGGACTGCTGCAATTCGGGGCATGAGCACACAGTCCGGAACCCTGAACCTTCATCCCTTAGAATTCGGATCCTCCATTCTGAAGCTTTGAAACGGGTTCTGCTCTCAACTGAAGCCTTCTGGAAATTCTGCTCTGCTTCAGACATTCCTCCATAGGAAATTCCTGCATGGCGAGCATTACGTAGGTGCAAAGCAGCTGGGGGGGGCAAGGTGCAATTGCTTTGCCACAAGAAGTCTCAGCAAAATCCACTTCTAATGGTTGTTGGAAATGTGGAGGGCATGAAGGGACATTTTACCATGTACATGGTGGACTTGTGAAAAAGCAAAAAAATATCAGATGCAAATACACGTGATGATGCAGAGAGTATTAAAAATCAACATTCAGATGAAACCAGAATTTTTCTTACTAGGACTTAGATTCAATCAGAAAAGATCCTGGACGACTGGTTTTATATATGGTAACCACAGCCAGGTTATTATATGCACGAAGGTGGAAAGATTTGGCACTACCCACAATGGAAAAATGGATCGTGAAGATGGTGGAACTTGCAAAAATGGCTAAATTGACTCTCTTGTTTAGGGAGGGAAGAACAACTACTTTTACAACAGACTGGAAACACTTTACGGACTTTTTGCTGAAAATGGATAAAAACGAACTGGTGATTTGTGGAATTACTGATTAATAAGGGTGGAATATGGGGAGAAGGGGACCATGTTAAGTAATTTAGAAGGGGGAAAACAGTTTCAAGTATGTCTATAACTGCCACAAAGAAGATTGGAAGTCACTTCTTTAAGTTTTTTTTCTTTCTCTTCGCTTTCTATTGTTTTCAACACTTTTTCCTTTTTCTTTCCTTTTTTCTTCCTTTTTTCTATATTATTATCTTTTAACTTTGTAAAAAATGTCCTTAATAAAAATTATTAAAAAATAAAAAGAAATCTCAGCGAAGCCCGAGGGCTGTTAATGGTCACTGTTCGATTCGACCACCTTCCTTGAGAAACCTCCCTGCCAGTCAAGCAGACCGAGCTGCAACAAGTAGTCCAAAAGCCTCATTTCCAGACCAAGGAAGATTTCCAGGCAACACCTGGAGGAAGAAGGGGAGTCACCAGATGCCCAGGGGCCCCATGGCAGCTCCCCCATCAGAATCCAGAGAAATCAATCTTCCTGGAGGAGACCCACGTCACTGCCCGCCCACCCGTCTTGCTGCTGCATTCCTAGCGAGCTTCCTGGACCCGCCTGGGCAGCCCTCCGCGGCAGCCCCCCCAGGGGCTTCTTACTTGGCTGAAGGGGGAAGGCAGCGGGGAAGACTGACGCCCAGTGCAAGCCCCACAAAAGGAAGGGGGGCCTAGGGCAGGCCTGGCCTCCCCAGTTATACCCTTACCTGGCCCCAGGGTCCATTCGGCAGTGGGGTGGGGGTCGCCAGATTCTTCCTCGGGGCTGCCTGTGACATTCCACTCTGGGGGCTTCCACAACTCCGGAGGCAGCGTGAATCCAAAGAGACCTGCCAAGGGACCAGACCGTGAGAGGGGCCAGCAGGACAGCTTGGGGTCCCAGCCCTCGTTCCCTTTCTCTTCTGTCTCTCCAGCCACAGCCATGGCACCCCAGGGCATGGGGGGTGGGGCTGAGCCATTCCTGCACAGACCCCTCACTGGCTTCACCCTGCAGAGGTGGGATGCTGGGTCTCCCCACTGCCTGCTCGTGGGCGCTTGGTGTCGCTCCCTTTCCTGTCCTCATCAGAACACGCATCTGCGCAGCATCCCCCCCCCCACCCTTCACCTCCCCAACTCTCCCCAAGGTCTTCAGCAATACTCACCAGTGGCCCCCGCTTGGCTGGCAATCCCCATGCGGAGGCCGGGCAGGTGTGGGTCCTGCAGAACAGGGTGATGACTGCCGCCGCTGCCGCCGCCGCCAAGAACTGAGCCCCGCTCTTGGCCAAGCCCAGCAGTCAGGCCGATGTCCACCTGGAACTCGAGTTCGCGGCTGTGCTCCCATGGCTGGAGGGGGTGGACTGAGGCCCAGAGGGCAGGAGGGGCAAGTGCCGAGGAAGAACCATTGCTCGCCTGGGTGGTGGGACCAGGGGCGTGCTTCTCAGCTGGGCCAGTGCCCGGCCCCACGGAGCCTCCCGGGCCCTCTGCTCGGGAGTGGGCAGGGGCGGGCGGCAGGCTGGGGGGCAGAGCGGGCCTGCTGGCCGGTCTCCCCGGCCCTTTGTGAGGCGGCCCCTTCCCCTGGCTCCGCACCTTCACCTGGAAGTTGAGCCCCAGGTTCAGCAGCAAGGCGGGGGCTTCGCTGTGTGTGGGCAGCAGGGTGGGGGTCACAAGAGGGGTCTGCAGCTCCAGGCTGGATTCATTCCGGGCAGGGGGCAGGGACATCCCAGACCCTGGCGGGAGCAGGCACAGCAGCACCAGGAGTTCCCACATTGGCCTCTGTCTGACGTCTCACGCTGGCAGGAAGAACCTGGGAAGGGAAGGGAAGGGAAGGGAAGGGAAGGGAAGGGAAGGGAAGGGAAGGGAAGGGAAGGGAAGGGAAGGGAAGGGAAGGGAAGGGAAGGGAAGGGAAGGGAAGGGAAGGGAAGGGAAGGGAAGGGAAGAGCGTCAGGCGGGAGCTGGTGCCGAGGGCCAGAGAGGGTGAGTGGAAGAGAAGGGAGGCCAGTCGCGGTGCTGGCCATCTCATGTTCTCCTCCCTTCCAGCTCCCAACTGAGTCTGGAACCAGCCCAGCCCAGCCCAGCCCAGCCCAGCCCTTCTCTGGGGAGAGGGAGGAGACCCACAGGATCTGCTCCTCTTGACCCACATGCATGTCAAAGCCAGAAGTAGCCTCAGGCATTACCTGAACCTGTGGGGGGGAACTGTGGTGGGGGGAACTGGTTCTTTCCTTCCCCATGGATTCATTCTACCCAGAGCAGGATCTCAGAGAAACTCCGCGTTTTGCTCCTGGGAAGATTCCAGCCCCCCCTCCAGCACCTTCAGAGCGGGAATTGTCCTAAGGGCCACAGCAAGGGAGGAAAGAGTGGAATCCTCTCCTGACCCGCTCCCCCGCCATTTGCGCACTGTTAAAAACACGCAGATCAAATGCAAAACCAGCCGAGCCCGGATGAGATGAAATAGTAAAAATTAGCTCTGTCAGCACAATGGGAACCTCCAAAACTGACCCATCTCCCAGGGCTTCCCCAAGGAAGGACGGAGGAGCCCCTCTGGCAGCCATCACTGCAAGGCCTCCTTCCCTCGGCCAGCCATGGGCAAGGAAGGCTGCCCCGTGCCAGGCAGCTGGAGACCTGCATCTTCTTCCCCAGCAGAGGATCAGGCCCGGGGCACCAGGCCGCTGGGCACCCTGAACTGACGAGCAATGCAACAGGAATAAAACCCAGGACAAGAATCGGGGCTGTGGAGGGGGAGGCATAAGATGGCACAAGTGCGTCACTGGCCTGACATGGTCCTGCCCCAAAAGCAAACGTGTAGGCAACCCAGGGCCTCTGCACATATCACAACACACCCAACACGGGAGCTGTGTCCAGGTCAAAACCGAGTATACTTATGTTTGACCCGTATCCCACAGAAGCAGCAGCAAGGCAGACTTTCCATCTTCCAACTTCCGGCATTCGTAACAAAACGCACACCTACCACCTGAAGCACCTGAAATGTGGACATTTTGGCTTGAGAAGACCAGAATTGCCCTCCGCCACGGCTGCTCTTGCATGCCGGTATCCAACTCTACAAGAGGGCCGGCAAAGGCCCCTCTCGCTCCTGGATGCTCGGGGCCACTGTGGGAGGAAGAGTCCACTCGAAGCGAGGCGCTCTCAGCTGGCTGGAGATCACCTTCTGCTTCTAAGGCCCGGGGCTCTGTTGGCAGGCCCCCAGCGCCACCCTGCCTCCCCCAGCACTGGAGGACCAAGGTGAGCAGTCAAAGTAGATCCTGCAAGCCCAAGGGGGATGGAGCCCGTGTGGGAAATGTGACAAGAGGACAGGCAGAGAGAGCCACGCGAGGCGACAGCTTCTACTCCAGCGTTCCGACAGCAGCATGAACTGGATGGACAGCTCCTCCGGCAAGTGGAGATCAGGCGTGAATTCACCCTGCACCTGGCACGTGCTCTTTCCACTGGATGGATCCAGTTTGTGGCCAGCACTTTTCAGCCAGGCTGAGGTGAGCTGGGAGGGGCAGGAAGACCCGCCAAAGAGGCCAAGACCAACCCCGGCAGCCTGCCAAGGTATTGGTCAGAGTGGCTGGTGGCTTTTGGACTTCACTTGCTGGGATCAGAGGAACTGAGTTCAACGCCAGTCTGGAAAAGGCTGTAAGAGGCAGAGCCAGCACATGAAGTCCCACACGTGATCCCTAGAAAGGCCTCTCTGATCATTCTTCTCAGATAGTTCCAACCGAGATGACCAGCAGCACCTTTAAGATACATGCATAAGCTTGCTTTGGGACGGAGAGCCACGTTCTCTCCAGGTTCTGGACCATTTGCTACTTGCCAGGTGAGGGTGCTTCTGTTTCATCCTTTAGTTTTCTGGTGGGGAAGGAACATCCCCTGGGTGGGCTCTAGAAACAGGATGGTAAGAAAGAAAGAGGTCCGCTGTCCTCCCCCCAATTCACCCCCCCCCCCGCCGTCCTGCCTGCAGTCTCAGGCAAGCAAGTCTCCAGGAGTAGCATCTCACAAGGAAACAAGGTTGCCAGCTGGGTTCACAGCACACCTACCCCGATCACTGAATTTCCTCACATTGCACAATATCGCCAACCCTAAACTGACCAAAGGCCTGGTTTGCACAACACCTTCAGAACTGACCAAGGTAATCCTTAGCACATAGTAATGCAGCTGCTAGATTCTCAGTTGTCCTGATTGAGGGTTCTTCGTGGAGCAGCCCTTGGATTCCAGTTGTTCCTGGAACTTCATGCCACTCTGCCACGGAGGCTGGATGCTGAACTGCTGTGGAACAGGCTGAGTCTGGTGGGCTCAGTTGCCACACTGTCTCTTTCGCCTCTGGAGACAAGCTGAGTCCAGCAGATGGAAAACCAGGGATCTTGGTCTTTGGGACAGTCCCTGCCAACCCTGAGCCGTGGCATTAGGGGCCTCTCTGGGGCAGGTCCGGGGATCAGTGGCAAGTCCCCAGAAGGATCTCCAGCTGCTGGTTGGCTGGGCTGGGCTGCCTTGCCCAGGAGTTAGCCACGAGGGCTGTCTGAGAGAGGCTGAGCTTCCGGGCCTCACCTGGAGAGGAAATTCTTCCCTATAAGCCCCCCAAGGTCGCCAAACAGCAAAAGAGCCCCAGCCATGCCCCACCCCACTGACAAAGGGAGGAAAAGCAGAAGGGCAGAGTTCAGATGGCTGCAGCTGGGAGAGGGAGGGTGTCTTTGTCTCGCCCCAAGACAGCCCTCCATCAATGGAGATGAACCCCCACAGGCCTCCTTCACAGGGGAGGGAGAGAAGGCTCCCTGCAGGCTGGGCTCTTCATAAAATTGGGGCCTCAGCTCTCTTGCTCACTCACTGTGTTTGAGCTGTCTGGGCACCTTCCTCTCACCACCAATAATTCCAGAGGGCCTGGGGGGTGGCACGGCTGTTGCCCTGAATGACCTCTTGTTCTTCTCTCCCTGAATCCCATTGGCATCAGTGACCTCGTCTGTGACTCCAAACCTGCCCAGCAACCCTTGGGGTAGAAGGATATTATGGCTGTCTCGGGACAAGCTGAACGCTCTGTGCAGAACTGGGATGCCCACTGAGAAAGTAGGTTCCGTGGCCCTCCCCATCTTTCAGGAGGCAGGGAAGCGGGGACATCACCTAGCCTTGGGCACTCCTGTGCTGAGAATCTCCCCCCTCCCCCCCAGGATGTCATAGCAGCTCAGCTGAGCCTTGTGAAGCGACGGGGTCCAATGCTGGCTGGCATCTCCACAGCCTCCCTCTCCTGGGGCGGCTGGTGAGCTGGCAGATGAAGAGGCAGGAGCCGATGGAGCTGACAGCCCAGCCCAAAGGTAGCCGCTCTCACCGGAGCTGGAGGCCTCGTGGGCATGCCCCTGCCAGCCAGGTGCCAGGACAAGCAGGATTCCTCTGCGCTCTGCTGCATGCCTGGTGAGGCCGTGTGGCAACCCCACCGCTTGTGCCACTGCAGCAGTCCGACACCTCCGCATCTGCAAAGGCTGGAAGTCTGGCTCGGGCACTAAAGCAGCTCTAGTGTGGAGGTGGGGGCCCCCAGAACAGATGTGGGGGGGCTTACTTACCCACCAAGCTGCGTTTGGCACGATGAGCCTTTTTGGTGGCTGGGCAGGATGTGCTCACCAAGTCCATCAGGCTAGTTGGCTGATGGCTCCACACCCTTTGCATGCTCAGAAACGGAGTTAGTGCCATTTTCTGTTTCATGCTTTACACACACCTTGAATCCCAAGCTAATCAAACAAACCAAGTTCATATAAGCGGCTAAGCCACAAAAAAGTTAAAACTTAAAATTTGACCAAGGGTAATATAGGGCTCACACAACATGGTAAATTTGATTATTGAATTAACCCAGTTTGTGGGTTACACAACATGTTTAATGTTAAACTGAGGTTAACAACCTAATTCTCCTTCACGCTGAACAAATAACCCCCACGATGGCTTAATGAGATGGCCCACTTCATGCCACACCCTAAAACGCCGGCCGGGCTCCCGCAGCTTGCCGAGCATCGCCACCCCATCCCGTGGGCCTCGTTGAGCGTGTTGCCGTGACCCACAACACGCGCCCGGAACAAACAGCAAGGAAAAGCATGCTGCGGCACTCCCGGCGGAGGGCGCGGACACGGCTGCCCAGCTCTTCCAATGGTGACGCATTGTGGAAACCGCACCCTGTGCGAGTCAACCAGACCATCGCCAATAACCCTTCAGAGCAGCGTTTCTCAACCTTGGGCAGACTGCTCACCTCCCAGAATTCATTGCTGGCTGGGGAATTCTGGGAGGTGAGGTCCGCACGTCTTCAAGGGGCGAGGTGGAGAAACGCTGCTCTGGAGGTCATCTACACATCTGCAGAAGAGCCCTGAGGCTGGATCAGGCCAGAGACTGTCTAGTCCAGCTGCTGCATCTTCGCCGGCCAGCCCAGACTGGGGCCAGAGCCCCGTCCCCCCTCCCAGGGCTGCGTCCCGCCCACCACTAGCATGGCCCGGCCCTTCCCCGCCCTCGCCCAATCTGGGCTGCCCGGCACCGGGTCCAACCTCCGGCCCAGGTTAAGAAGGATTCAGACATTCTAGAATAGGTTCAGAGAAGGGCAGCAAGGATCACTGGTGGACTAGAAATTTAGGAGAATTGCCACGGATGACCTCAGTTCTAGCAGGCTGACCTCTCACCTCTTCCTCTCTCCACCTTGTGCAGACCGTGCCTGATTTTGCAACCGCCGCCCAAATGCCCTCAGCTAACACGCTTGAAGGCCCTGGTCCAGCCCAACCTCCAACGCTGGGATTCATTAGCATCCCAAGGAGTGAACCGGCTGCGGCTGACTCGGACACCCAGCAGGGCCGAGGAAATCAGGGCTGGCAGGTCAACTGCTGGAGGAGGGAGCTGCCAACAGCCCCAGGGCCCTGCTCTTGGTCTGCAGAGAAGGCTGGTGGTGAGAAGAGGAGCGACCAAGGAGCCAAGGAAGAGGCATTCCCAGGAACCAGTTTGGGGGGCAGGAGAGCTCAGCCGCTTTGCATCTCCTGCATGCTGGGCCTTCACAGAGGAGGCAGCCCCTTGCCACCATTTGAGGAAGTCCTGGACTAACGTTCCCAACATTCATTGTGTGAGCCCTCCCAAGGGTGGATTTGCACAAGCGGCTAAACCCTAAGCTCGGACTAACGCCTCACAGTGGCTGCTGGGCCCAAGCAAACCGAGCTTTGGTTCGAGGCGCCCTGCTTCACCCAGCTGGCCAAGGCAACAGCTCAGCTCCCACAGGAGGGTGAACGGCAAACGACCCCCATCCAGCCGGGTCTTGTCTAGCGTGCGGTGAACCCAGACGGTCAGTGTGCGCCAGCTGGGCACGAGGGATGCAAGGCCTCTGCATCTGGCGGGGGGGCAGAGACACTCCAGAACGGTCAATCGATCCTCACAATTGCCCAGGGCCTCCGGCTGGCTTTGGCACAACCTTCCTCGCCCGGCATCAGGCCGGACCACGTGCCAAAAGCAGACCAGCTTCTTCCTGGCCCCAGCCGCTTTGCCATTCACCCACCAGGGAGAGGCGCGAGCCAGCCATCCCCAAGGGAAACTGAGGCTCATCCCGAAGAAGAGCGGGAGCGGCAAGGGGCGACTGCTTTGCCTGTCCACTCATTAAGAGACTCTGCATCCTGCCTTCATCTAAGGAGGCAGAGCCATGGGCCATGAGATGCAGGCGTGGTAGGTGACATCTCAAGCCAGGATTAGAAAATCAGGAGAGGTCTGAGAGCAAACAAATTTTATTGAAAGGCAACTGTTTTGGTGAGTTCCATAACACGCATTAGTCGGACAAGGCCCTCCCAGACTCCTCCTGATTTTCTGCCACCGTAGTCTGACCTGCCTCTGCTACATCATCTACAACCAGGGCTGGGATGGGCAGAGGCTCTCTCCCAAGGGGCCGCAGAGCTGCGCGTGGGCCACTTCCGCCTGCCTCTTGGGAGATGCTGGGCAGCCTGCTCTCTTTTGCCTCCAGCTCCCCCAGGACCTCAGATGCCCCATCCTTCACCCTCTTGCAGGGGCAAGGGGTCTCCTGCCAGCCTGATCCCCTCCCCCTGAGAAGGCAGTGCCATTTCCACACTCAGTGCAGCCATTGGCCTGTCTGCTGGGAATCGCCGTCCAAGTGGCAATGCTGGCCCGCCAGGCCCAGGGGCTCAACAGGCCTGGCTTATCTAAGGCTTCAGCCCGAAGGAAGGGCAGCCCCCGGGCCAAGCTCTGCCCAGCCCAACTAGGAAGCGGCCAAGGGGGAAAGCGGAGGGCAGAGCAATGGGGTCGGGGATGGGGTCCTCCCACCCACTGCTGCTGGTGCCCTGGCAGACGGCCAGATGGGGGATCAGGAGGACACCTCCATTTTCAGCCCCCGGGAACGTGCAGTGCTGCCTCTTCTTCCCAAAAGGGGGCAGGGGTGGGGATGCTGGGGCTGGCAGCACATCGTGTTGCTCTACATGCACAGAGTGCTTTTCAATCACCAGTGTGCCCCCCACCCACCCCCGCAAGTATATGAGATCTTCTAGGCCCGGAGGCAAAAGGGAGGGGCAGGAACGGAGCAAACCCAGTTCCTCTCCTGCTAAAAACTGCACAGCTCAGGGAGGCCCCTGCCCCACTTCCCCGGGGCTCCCGGGTGGGCTCCCAAAGGGATTGGAGGAGGCAGCCCAGCTGCTCCCTCTCAAGCCCCCCCGCCGCCGCCCTCCTCCTGCGAAGAGCCTCTCCTCCAGTCCAGCCGGATTTTGCCTTTCCTCTTATCTGATGACTTGCCCGGCAGTTCCCGGCGGAGCTTCCAGCGCATTCCGACAGCAACAAGAGAAAGAGGCCTCCGGCGTGTCCGACTCCCGGGCTCTCGGGGCCGCGGAGGTTTTTTCGGAAGCCGCGCGCAAAGGGGCCTCTGCCCTGAGAGCTCCCGGGCGCCCCTCACCCAAGCCTTGGCCAGGCCTGGCCGACTGAGCCTTTCCGGGAACAGCCTCACCGGTGGGTTCGCCGGGGGCACTTCTAAGTGCCCTTCCGAAGCAGCCCCGCCCGGGCCTTGGAGGGCTTCAAACGGTAACCTTCTCCGGAGCACCCGAAGCACCTTTCCAAACTTCTGACACTGGGGCTGGGGCCAGGCCCTCCCCTCCCCTCAGCCTGCGCCCTCCTTGTAAGCCGGAGGTGGGGGTGGGGCTGGGGGTGGGAGGGGGAGGGGGGTTGCTGCTCCACAGAGAAGTCCTCGCAGCTCCTTTCAACGATGCGGTGCGCTTCGCCAGCGACCTCCCGCAATCCGGCGTCCCCCAAGATCCCGAGGAGTCGAATCAGAGCTGGACTTCTTGCTCCGGAATCCGGACCTCCAAGCGTAGGCGGGCCGCAGGATCCGGACACAGAAAGTCTCCTAACCCGCAGGCCGCAGAAGAACCAACGGAGGGCACGAGGAGATGGCTCACGCCAGCCGGCCAAGTGGTATCTTGCCCAGCACCCCCCCCCCGCCCAAAGAAGCCAACGAACGTCACTGCGTCCCACCTCGGGGACCCAGAAAAAGCCGCGCGCCCGCGCGCTGCCCGCAGCGGCAAGAGGGAGTTTCGGCAGACCTCAAAGCCGCAAAACCAGCCGGGGGTTTAGAGGGCGCGAGAGCCGCAGGGGGGCCCGCAGGGAAGGCGTTGCAGCACCCGGAGGGCAGCCAGCGCCGCCGCCGAGCAGACGGAACCGCGCGGGGAAAGGAGCGGAGCGGGAGGGAGCCCTCGCCCACGCGCGCGCTTTGCCCGCCGCCTCGCGCGACAGCAAGACCCACGGCGCAGCTCCCCCTGCTTTGCCGGCGTTCGCGGCCGGCCGTGGGTCTGAGAACGGCCGCGAGGAAATGCTCGCCCGGCTGCCCCCCGCCTTATCGACGCCGGCGCGGGGAGAGGGACTCGCGCAGCGCCGTCGGGGCCCCGGGACTCAGCAGTCCGGGAAGTGCTCACCTGGCCCGGCCCGACCGGGCTGCTGCTGACCAGCGGCGGCCCGCAGCGCGCCTCCCTAGCCTCTTTCCGGAGCAGCCCAGCAGGCGCCTGGCGCCGCGGCGAAGCAGGAGGGCGAGCAGACCAAGCGACAAGCGGCGACAGCGGCGACTCCTCCCCCATTTGCCATCGGAGGGATGCGCCCGGCGCCCTCCCCCTCCCCTCTTCCCCCTGCCCACGGTGAGGCGGGGAGCCGCTTCGTATTCTGGGCGCGTCCACGCGGCCGCCGGCTGACGGCGCGCGCAACCCTCCCTCAGGCGGAGCGGCGGCCGCCCCCGCCCCAGCGGTGCCAGCGCAGCCGCTGCCGACCCGCCCGCCTGCCTGGGGACACCTGCTGGACCTTTGCGCGGCAAGTCCTGGCGGTGGGCGCGATCCTAAGCCCTCCACCTCCGCCCCTCCAGGCCCCCTCTTCTGCTCCTCTTGCTTGGCCTGGGGAGCCTCCCACCGCATGGCACCCCGTGGCTGGGCTCCGCAGAGTTGCAGGACGGACCCCAGGAGGTCCCTGGCCCTGGGCCTGGAAGGCAGGTGAGGAGTTTAAGGGGCCTCTGGCTGCAGGGCACTGCGCTCCACTCAGCGGTGGGTGGGTGAGGCCCTGCAGGAAGGGGCGGGCTCAGCCTGACCTAATGGGGCAGCCAGGCTCCCCTTCCGCTGTAGGCCTAGGATCAGAGACCCCCTCCCGGCCTGGCCACTCAGGCTAGCCTACACTGCAGGGCAGTTCTTGAAGAGTAGATGCTGTAAACCCTTCTGCCATGGGGAACTCCTGATGCGAGCCAGTCGGTGGCTGAGACACAGACACCCAAGGGTGCCCGGCAGATGATGCTACAGCTGGTAGTGTGGATCGACCTAAAGACTGGTGAAGAAGGCTGGCCTGGGCACTGGGTGAGTGAAGTGCTGGCCTCAGGCACTCGCTCTGGGCTTTCTGAAGAGGGGTCACTCCATCCTCCTGCAGGCGCTGGGGGGGGCACTCTGCCCAGTATTCCAAAATGGCGGCATTGCCCTTGAGTCCCCCTTGCCTTGAAGGGAGCCTGGTGGTGCCACAGCCTCGACCACTCCAGTAACGTGTGGGCAATGGGTGGGTGGGGAAGGGGAGGGAGCTGCTGCCCCCCTTGCGCACGACCACAGGAATTCAGCAGACCGCTCACCCCGGGCTGGGAGCATTCAGGGTCCAACCTGACCTCCTTGACAGGTTCTTTCCCAGGGTAACCAAGTCCCCCAGTGGGTAGGCCTCACCCAGGGGTGGCATGTGGCAGCTGCCACTGGGATTGCAATGGCTGAACAGGAGCCAGTTGGCCTTGGGAGAAACTACTGGGCAGGGCTAAATTTGAACCAGGCCACGGCTTGGAATCCAGTCTCAAGCACCAGGCTCCAGAAGGCCCTGACTGCGGTGGTCCAACACTCCACCGGCATCCTGAGGCTGAGGAAGGCCCCTGGCCCTGTGGGGTTCAACGTCTCCCTGAGCCTTTGTCCCCCTGCCCCTATTTCCCAAGCGCCTGGGTCTGAACAGAGGGGAGGGGGCCCTCCTGGCGCCTTCCCAGCTCTTGCTGCTGCCACCCAGGCAGTGGGTGAAGGCCAAGAGAGGAACGTCTCTGGGCAGAAGCACTCCTAATAGGAGTGCTGGCTGGCAGGGTGCCCGTGACAGGAGTCAGACCCCAAGCATCCTGAGAAGCATCCGAGGCCCTAGGTGAGGTGGGGAGGCCCTCCAGGGCAAGGAGGTAGCCACACAAGACTAGCTCCAGCCAGGGTTATCTGGGCAGGCTGCGGGCAGAGTTTAATGGCAGGTCCATTCACGAGCTGGCCTTAACTGGCTGAGCCCCATGAGCATCTTCCACCTGAGGGGGCACCTGCCCATCTCTGCAATTCCAGAATTATGCACATGCCAGGCTGGGCTGGCCGAGATCTTTGCAAGCCCCTGTGCTGGGGGAGCATCTAGGCCAAACTGAAGCTACTCTGCCCTGCTTTCTTGGCAGGCAAAGCCCCTGGCAGAGCCCTCCGGGAGGAAGGAGGGAGGTCTGCTTGTTGGAGTGACCTCCTCTGCCCACCCCAGCCCGTGTGGCGTCTGGCTTCCTTCATGTGGGGACAGCAGGATACGGGCAGCTCTGGAAAGGGAAGGGAGAGGTCCGTGTCCCTCCTTGCCATGGCGTGCCCTCCAGCCCCCTCCCTCGCTGGTCATCGCTTTGGGGGTAGCAAGAATTAGCTGCCTGAGGAAGACCGACCTGACCCGAGAGCAACTAACAGCAGCAGAGGCACCACTGGTGGGGAGGGGGCACCTGCCCTGCCTGGGACCCCCTGGCAGTCTGGAATGGGATGAAAGGAGGTGGAGAAAGAGGCATTTTGGGTTTTTTTACAAAAGCGAAATCTCAGAGGATCTGGAAGAGAGCATGGAGGAGCCCAAAGCATCCCAGCCTCTGTCCAAACACCTGGTGGAGGAGAATTCACCATCTCCCTCCGCTCTTGGCCTCTCGGAGTCCCAGCCAGAGCCTGCCCTCCTGCATCGTGAGACCATATTCCTGGTCCTGCCTGGAGGGAAGGAGAGGACACGGGTGAGCCCCTTCCGAGCACTTCCATCACCACAAAGCGGACACATCTCTCTCCCTCTGATCGCAATCGCATTCTGGGGCACTGAATCCTGAGGCGCGTCTGAGCCCCCAGGGAAGGGGGCTACCAGTCCTCGCTAACCTGCCCAGCCCTGCAGCCTCTTTTGCTGCCTTGGTCAGAGAGCTGATGGGCTCCTCTACGCATCTGCTTGCTGCAGAATGAAGATGCCTCGCTAGCAGTTTTGGGGGGGCGGGGAGAGGCACACAACCTGCCCCAGCTTGGCAGCCTGTCTTTCCTTGCTCTGCATCAAGTGTTTTCTGACGTCTGCCAGCGGAGGCGCTGCTGGGTGTTCTGCGCGCGATGCTTCATTGTGCGTGGGCCGCACCTCCCCTCCATGGGTTGTGGACTCTGCTCCCTGGCAGCTGCCCTCCGTGGCCATTTCAGTCTGTGCCTGCTCCCCTTCAGAAGACCTTTTGCTCTGAAGCCCAACCGAGCTTTACTTTGCAGGGTACCTCCTGTCCTTACGGGGGTCCTGATATGCCTGAAACACCAGGACAGGTTTCTGCAAGGCGAGGCACCAGTGTGTTCCTGAACAGTTCAAGGCCTTCAGCTGTGGGAGCAGGCAATGGGGCAGCTGCTTTCCCACTTCCCCACCTGTCGTCCTACACGTCATTGCGGTGAGGTAGCGGTGCCATTTTGCCTCCTCTGACGCCAAGGGATTCTCCCGGGCGCTGGGGCCACTTACTGCTGCAGTTTGGGTACTGGGCAGCTGGCGGAGCCCGCAAGAATTCTGCCTGATTTTCGTTCTGAACCAGGGCCAAGTGCTCCCCCAGGAGCTGCAGTGCTGGGAAAAGAAACGGGGAAGGGATGCATGAAAATGGGGTGGAACTCAAAGCAAGGGGAAGGCAACAGGTGCAGATGGCGTCCCTGAAGAAACAGTGACAGACAAATGTTGTTTGGTATGGAGCAGCTGTGCAAGTGTGTAACGTGTGTTTGAAGGCCGCACACAGCTGCTCACCCCAAAAGGGAATAGGCCAAGAGGTGTGCACACCTCTGTGCAGATTCAGCCAGATGGGGTGGCTGGGGCCAGTGGGATCTCACAGCCTTGGGGACTCGGCTGCCGGTTGAACCCTCTTCCTTGGGCCCGAGGAACCTGCAGCAGTGGTGAAGGGTGGGGTCTAGGCGAAGAGGGCATGGCCAGGCCACGACACTGGGGGGGTGGGGACTCCAGGTTCAAATACTGACTTGAGGAGGGTGGAACCGCCTGGCTGTCCTGACCGAGTCCAACCCACCTCGCAGGGTTGCTGTGAGGGTCAACAGGGACAAGGCCTTAGATTCCATCGTGAGAAAAGGTGGGATAACTGAGAAGCAAGTCAACCTGTGGGTGCCCTTCTTCCCCCGTGATGTCCTGGGCATTCTGGATTGGCACGTGCCATTGCACAAGGAGATGGGCGAATAAGGGCCAGGAGGTGTCACAGAAGCCCCTTTTGGGGAGACAGCCAGGCAAAATGCACTATTGTCCCCAAAGCTAACTATGATCAATAGAACTATGATCGATATTCAAAATACATGAGGAAAACATATAGTGCTACCAGTTCAAAATTTTCCAGAAGCAGCCACAGTGGGTGAAACTAGGTTGTGGCCGCATGTGGGGCAAGATGCATTTGTAAAGGTATGTACAGGGCATGAGCCCCCCCCCGCCCCGGTCACAAGTCCATGTTGCTTAGTAACTGGTTTTGCAGGGCTCCTGTGGTGGACGCAGACGCTGGCAGCAAGAAGATCTGCCCCTTCCTAAAACAGTCACGCTCTGGAGCGAGGCCTGCCCCGAGTCTGTTCCCACCCAGATGCCAACTTGAGGGGCAGACGCCTGAGCGTGAGCGCAGCCAGAGCCTCAGCTCGGCAATCTAGCCCGGGCAGACGCGGGCCGGTGGGCGGTTCTGCAGTTGAATGATCTCCCCCCGTCCACCCTGTCCCCGTGACAGATCCCTGCATCGCCGTGGAGGGCAGCGTCACGTCACCGGCTAAGGGCTCTTCCACGAAGTTAAAAACGAAGGCGGAACGGGCGCTTTTAAGCCGGGGGGGGGACTGCCTAACACCTTCGGGGACGAAATGACCCCCACGGGCTCTGCAGGCGGCCCAGGAGCGGCTTAGGCGACCCGGCAGTGCGCGCGAGGAGCGTCCAGGAGGGCCTCGGGAGGATCGAGGTTCGTGCCGCGCGTGAGCAAGCAGGACGGCGCGGCCGCCGCAGAGCCGAAGCGCTGCGGCCAGGCCAGGGGAGCCGGCGGCCCGCGAGCTCGAGGGCGGTTCGGCGGCCCTTGTCCGGCTCCGGGCACCGGACTTCGGAGGGACGCGGAGGAACCGGAGCCGGTGAGCGCTTCCAGGGCGACCGGGGGCTCGAACGCCAACCCTGGGAGGGGGCGTCGGAGGAGGCGGGAGGACAGCGGCCCGCGGGCATCCAGAGCCGAGGGGAGCAGGAGAGGATCCGGCGCAGCGTCTGGGATCGGCAGAGCAGCGAGAAGCCTCTCGGGGGCCCCGGACCGGGGCTGGCCTCGCTCGTCGGCCCCTCTTCCCCCTGCCCCGCGCGGCGCCCCTTCCCCTCGAGGGCCGCCCTTTCCTTCCGCGGCCTGCGGCGAGGCTGGCCGAAGCGCTTTCCGGGCCGCGCCTGCCCGGGCGGCCCTTTGCTCTCCGTCCCAGAGAAGGGCCCTGAGCGGGGCGGCGGCTGCTCTCCGGGCCGGCTCGTTCGCTCGCGCTCGCAGAGGAGTTCCGGGACGCGCAGCAGCGGGGCCGCCCAGCGCCTGAGGGGCTGCCCGGCGAGGCCCCCCGGGAGGCGCGGCAACACCTGGCGGCAGGGCCCGGAGGGGGCACTCGGGGCCACGCCCCGCCCCGCCCGCGCGCGCGCGCGCAGCCCCGGAAGGCCGCCCCGCACCCGCCGCGCCGCGCCTGCAGGGGGCGCCGCGCTTCCGGCCCGCGAGACCAAGATGGCGCCGCCCGGGGAGCGCGCGTGTGGGGCGGCGGCTGCGGCGGGGGGCGGCGGGCGGACGGTGCTGGTGCGCGGCCTGCCCCCCTCGGCCCGCGCCGCCGACCTGGAGCGCGAGTTCGGGCAGGCGGGGCCGGTGCGGCGGGCGGTGGCCGTCACGGCGCCCGGTGAGCGGGCGGGCGGGCGGGGGCCGGGGCGCCCCCCGCCCCCCGGGCAGCCCTGACCGACCGGCGCTGTCGTTGCAGGCGGCGCGGCGTGCCGCGGGCTGGGCTTCGTCAGCTTCTCCCTGCCGGAGGACGCGCGGAGGGCCCTGCGCGAGATCCGCACCTTCGGCGGCCGCCCGGTCAGCCTGGCGCTGGCGCGGCCCAAGCGGCGGAGGACGGACGGGCGGAGCGCAGGTGGGCGGCCGTGGCGGCGGGCTCCCCGGGGACCGGCCGGCCCCCCCCGCCCGGGCCTTTCCGGAGCTGAGCGGGCCCCCTCCCCCCTCCCCCCCTCATTTGCTGCCGCGACTCTCTTAAAGCGCCAGGTGCTCCCCCCGAGCCGCCCCAGCCAGCGCAGCGGCCCGCCAAGGGCCCCTCCAAGAAGGCCAGGCTGATCGTCCGCAACCTCAGCTTCAAGGTAGGGGGTCCTTCGGCTGCGGCGTCGCCAGGCTGCCGGTCTCGGGTGCCGCGGGGCCCGGGCCCGGGCCTGGGCCTTGCACCACGTCTCTGGCGCAGGGCTGGTTGTCGCAGGCCTCGCAGATTCCGGGATAGCCCTACGGTGGAGCCGTTCTTCGCCCTCTGATCTGTTTTGCTTTTGGGTTCCTCTCAGTGCACCGAAGATGACCTGAAGAGCGCATTTGCTCCCTTTGGCACCGTCCTGGAAGCCACCCTCCCCAGAAAACCAGGTAGGTGGCAGGAAACGTGGAGGGAAAGAGACGGTCCTGACGCCGTTGTGGGACAGGCTGAGAATCCCGAGATCCTTGGTCTGCACGCAGGGCTGCCACGCGCCGTGCGTCCGTTCACGGCGTCTCGGTTGGCGGCTGTTCGTTCTGAGCAGCAGGGATGAAGACTGTTGCCGGACCACCTCTCTGTGGCTGAATCGGGAGACGAGGGGGCTGCTCTCCCCGCTTGCTTTGCCCCGATCGCTCTGCAGGCTTGTTGGGGGGGCAGAAGCTGTCGTTCTGGGAGGCGGGGGGAGAAGCTGGTCTAGGGAACGTGTGAATGGATGACAGAGGCAGCTTCTGCACTTGATCTCACCTTCCAGATGGAAAGCTGCGTGGCTTCGCCTTTGTGCAATTCAGGAACGTCCTGGAAGCAGGGAAGGCCCTGAAGGGGATGAACATGAAGGAGATCAAGGGTGAGTCCCTGCAGCCTGTTCAGGCCTGCCAGCAAGTCAGGAGGTTTCTGGGTGGAAATCTGTCCTTTGGTGCTGAGGTGCCCCAAGAGTGGCAGGAGGGGAACAGCTGTGGCTCCGCAGATCCCACCCTTGGGGGGAGGATTTGCTGTGCATGCAATCTTCGCTTCTGTGCAAGGCTGAGAGTCGGCAACATGATGGTGTCCTGGAAGTGAGGAGCACGACACTGAGGAGAAGAACTCTGTGTTGGGTGTGTTACAAGAAAGAGGGACCCCCAACAACGTAAAAGCAAATATTTTTATAGAGGTTGTGGGCTGCAGGGCGGGAAATCCTAGGGATCTGATGGACTGGCCAGTTTGGGGAAGCTGGGCCGGTCCTTGTCCAACTCTCTGGGCTTATTCCCATTCTCGGGCCTTTCAGGAGGGCAGCCAAGCCAGGGAATTCAGTTGTTAAGGGGATGGAAGGTTGAGGCCATCACCAATGGCGGATGGAAGGCTGGGGATTCTCGGCTGATGGAGGATGGAAGGCTGGGGATTCTCGGCTGATGGAGGATGGAAGGCTGGGGATTCTCGGCTGGCTGCTATGTTGCCGGGCCCTTCTTAGGGCTGCCTTGGGGCTGGGCTTGGCAGGGGTGAGGCTTCTATGCTTTGGTCTAGATGGGATGGCAGGGGGGCTTTGACTGGGGCAGGGAGGGTCAGCGTGGCTCTGATGGGAGGAACCGAGTTGGACCCGGTCACGTCCAAAAGACAGAAGGGGAAAAAGGTGCAGCCTCCAGTTTGTTCATTAGATCTGTTTTCCCCATTGCAATGGCACTTCTTGCCTTGCAGAGGGTTGGCTTTGGCAGTTACGTAGGGCAGCCCTTAAGGTGGTTGAAGGTGTGTGAGCTTTTGAAGAGTGGCCAAGGAGATTTCAAGCACTGAGATGCTTTGGGTGACCCGTTTGTCCTCCCAGTAAGCATCACCTGAGTCTGGTGGCTCTCCGTCTGGGGTATTAACCCCACCTCCAGCCAGCCTCAGCATTGCCCTTCCTCTTTGCAGAGCGTCCGGTGGCTGTGGATTGGGCTGTGGCCCGGGAGAAGTACCAGGCCGCACAGGCAGAAGGCGTTCCTGCTGGTGAGTGCCATCCTGTGTGAATCGAGATGGACAGTGGAGGGCCCTGGGTGGTGGGTGCTTCCGTTCTGCCCGTAAAGTCTTTACCGTTTGTGTTTTTACTGTAAAAAGACTTTCCAGGGATCTTTTGCAGCCAAATTTTTGGAGTGGCTGGCTTCACACCTTGCTGTGACCAAATAAACCCCATTCTGGTTTGACACGAGGGCCAGGTTCACCCCAGCCCAGTTGCAGCACAGCCTCGCTTAAGGTGGCAGAATATCTCCTCCTCATGTTCTTTGCGGTGTGTGTCCGTCCTCAGAGAAGAAAGTAAGGAAGGCCCAGCAGGAAAGTGCAGGTGGGGGTGAAGAAAAAGGAGGAAGACCGGAGTTTCCGGGGCCAGGAAGGCATGGCAGGTAAGCCGCAAGGAACCTGGAGAGGCCTCATTTCACTGCTCGCAAGGAACAGGCTTGCAGAGTCCTTGGGGTTCTGTGAGCTTGGCTGTTTTGCTGCAGACGTTTCGTTACCTGTCTAGGTAACGTTTTCAGAGCCAGAAGGGAGTGGGGTTTGCTCTCCATTTATATGCAGTAGCTTGCCCTGTCAGAATGGGTTTACTTTTGGTAAATGAGAGAGTGCTTGTGGTCTGCTGGAGCTATCTTTTCAAGAGTAGGGGGCTATCCCGCTTCCTCTGCTTGCCTAAAGCTGGCAAACTCCCAGGTTTCATCACCTAGAGCCTCCCAGAAATGCTCTCTTACCAATCCCCCCCTATTGGCATGGTCCTCCTTGTAGGGACCCTGAGCACCGGATTCCAGCTGTGGATGGCGAGGACGAGGAGCAGGAAGTTGGCAAGGGCGAGGAGCAGGAAGTTGGCTCGACGGTGCAGGAGCAGGACCCAGGCGAGGCTGGGAGTTCAGAGGAGGAAGATGAGGATAGTGTTGAAGAAGAGGACGGAGGAGGAGGAGGTTGGTTTAGATGCTTTGGAAGGACTGGATGTGGAGGATTTGCACTCATTTAATCAGCTTATACCTGAAGAAGCGTAAGAAGAGGCCGCCTGGAGTAGGCTAAAGAATAACTGAGCATCCTTCAAGGTGCTCCCACCATGACAGGGAGTTTTGTTTAGCTACTGTCTCTGACGGCCTTTCAGAGAGCTGTGCTTCCCCTAAGCACCGCCTTGCTGAAACCAACTCGCCTGCAAGCCTCAGTGCCTGTCCGGCTCAGGATGCACTGGAGGGTGGTCAGGCTACTGCAGGGGTCCCAGAGGGAGGAGAGTTGATATCTGCGCCCCGGGAGTTTCAGAATGATCTCTGTGGCCTCTCAGTAACTCGGTGGTTGGGTCTAACGTTGCTCGCAGAGAGACCCTGGCCAATGCCTGCTTCCCCCCTCTTGTTTTAGGAGATGAACCTGCCCCAAAGCAGAAGCAGCGCCCCTCTGATGTGGCAGAGGGCCGGACTGTCTTCATCAGGTGGGTCAGGGTCGGCGTGGGGGCTTAGCACCCTCCCGGGGCTCCAGGTTGCTGTGTTCCAGCTCAGCAGGGCCTCATTGTTTCTGTCTGATGAGAGCCCCTGAGCTGTTCCTGCCCCAGACTGTGGCCACGCTTGGCAGCAGCTCGAGAACTGTGCCATCTGGCTGCCCCCCTCCCGCTGCCAGGGTGTCAGGACATGTGTGGAGGGAGCCATCCTCTGCTTGCACCCAGGAACTTGTCTTTTGATACTGAAGAGGAAGAGTTGGGGGAGCTGCTGGAGCAGTTTGGAGACCTGAAATACGTCCGGATCGTGTTGCACCCTGACACGGAGCACTCCAAAGGTAGGTGGAGCTGGTAGACCCCATCCCCGGGAGAGAAGTCAGGGCATCCTCCGCTTGGCGCCGGGGAAGTCCCTCACACTCCTTCAGTTCCCCGTGCCTGAATGGAAGAGGTAGAGAGGAAAAATAAGGACAAAAATTTATCTTTTCCTTGTGCCCCGCAGTGGCAGTTCAGAAGCCGCCTCACATCATCTCCTGGTTTCCTTCCCCCAATCCTCCCCCCCTCTCTTGCCCTCCCCAGGCTGTGCCTTTGCCCAGTTTGCCACCCAGGGAGCTGCCCAGAAGTGTCTGCAGATGGCACAGGATGAGAGTGAGGTAAAACCAGGACACTGCGGGGTGATGGGAGGGGGGCACGTGTTGTCCTTGAACCCACAAGACACCACATTCTTCCTGCAAGGGTCGGGGGCTCCATCTGGGTGGCCGCCGTCTCCGAGTGGACCTGGCCGTCAGCCGCGAGGAAGCCCAGCAGCTGCGAAGCACGAAGGCCCGGAAGCCGACCGGCACCCGCAACCTCTACCTGGCCCGAGAAGGCCGTGAGTGGGCAGTGCCCCAGAGCGGTCCTCTCGGTCCCTTGGCTCCTCCATCCTGCCTCATCCCCGGGGCTCCCGGGTCCAGCCCTGCCTGGGGAGATGCCTGATGCAATGCAAAGCAGAGCTCTCCCAGGGGCTCCTGCTCTGATCCTCTGGCTGGCCTCACTTTCCCTCTCCCTCCACAGTGATCCGGGCTGGCACGAAAGCCGCGGAGGGCGTGAGTGCTGCTGACATGGCCAAAAGGGTCCGGGTGAGTCTCCCTGCGCCTGGGTGAGGGGGGTGACCATCAATTTGCCTGCCTTCTGCTGTTAAGGGTGCTTGTCCAGCCTTCCTGAAGTGCCCAGGAAGAAGTCTGGTGCTGGATGGGGCTGGACGCTCTGCCGGCTGGGTGTCTCTGAAAGCCCCCCAGCAGGAGCTGGCCTCACTATGGAGGGCAGTGCATCTCCAGCCCTGCGGAGACGGACGGATCCTGCAGAAAGGGCTCTCAAAGGCGACCCTGGAGGAGGTCTTCCTTCAGACTGTTCGGAGTGTCCCAGGATCCAGCTTCACTGAAGGACTGAGGAGTCGGAAGTGGGGGTGGGCGGTCCGTAGCAGCCCTGTGAGGAGCATTTTAGCTGCAGAAGAGAAGAGGGAAGGGGGAGAGCACAGCAGCCCCCAGTTATCTGAAGGGGGACGTGTGCGGAGGGAGCGGACTTCTTCTCTGTTCTCCGGAGGGCAGGATCGCAGGGAGGGAAGTTCAGGCTGGTGGTCATGAGGGTCTTCCTGACTGGTGGAAGTGGCTGCCCCACGAAGTCGGGAGTTGTTCGCTAGGGTCTTCGGAACAAGGCTGGATGGTCTTCTGTCAGAAAGCAGAAAGGCTGGGCAGAGGGTTGGACTCAAGCAATGCAGTCTGGTGCTTTGATATCTAGAGGGTCGTCATTGGGAGGGAGCGGGCTTGTTCTCTGCCATCCCGGGGGCAGGACCAGGATTGGTGGGTGGAAACTTAGGGCAGTTTCTGATGGCAACAGCTGTCCACCTCTGGAATTGGGCACCCTCTGCGGTCCCTTACAGCTCTGTGATTCTGCCTCGGTCACTTCCTTTCAGGCCCCCTAAGGCCAAGCTCTCTGAGGGGCTTAGACAAGGCGGGGCTCAAATGAAGCTGGGAAGCTTGTGGGTAACATCTGGCCAAAAGCCCGGCCGGCACTGGCTCCCTCGGGAGTGATTTGTTTGGGCAGAGCCTGCTTTGTGAATGCAGCAGCTGTGTTTCGATAACCAGACTTTAGCATGTTGTGCGGACCCAGCTACTCTCACTGGATTCACACAACATAGTTAACCTGGTTCCCAAATTAGCCTTCACCGGATTGGTGAAGAAGCAGTTGTGAAACATAGAGGCATGTATTTAGGCAGCTTCAGAGGGTGGACAGCAAAGGTCTCCCCAGAGACCCAGGGCGCGATCAGTTGTTCTCTTAAGTATTTTATTAGAGCACGGCCTCCAAGCAGCCGCACACGTCCATTCCCTTGCACGCAGCGCATGGAAGACAGCGGGCCCTTCTCCTCCAGGGCCCGAGTCGGCAAAGGGAGATGCCAGCGAGCTCCTGGTGGGAGACTCTCGGCTTTCCCAGCGCCAGGCTCCCCTCCTTTATGGCAGACCCACGTCCTGGGGGCGGTGCTGAGCCTCCCCACCGGGTCTCACGCCAGATTGTTCCTTCTTGTTCTGATGTGTCAAGAGAGAAAGCCTTGTTTCCTAGGATGGGCCTTGCAAGCGTGATGGACAGGGGATCCCTTCAGCTTGTGTCCATTGATGGGCTGGAAACGGTGCCAGTTGATGGTTTAATCTTGCTTGCTCCTCTTTTCTGATCAGTTAGTAATAGAAGGAAACACATAGAACATAGCAGGATTCAGAGAGAGGATAACAGAAGAATATCCATAGAGAATAGATTAAGGAGCGGATAATTTCGTGTCAGAGCTGGCTTGGCACAGTACTCAAGACGCACAATGAACCTGCTTCACCGGTTGAAGTGTGACCACTACATCTTCCATTGATCCGGTTGATCGATGTGTGAAGACGGCAGGGAGCTTGCGTTCCTCTCCCTCCCAGGCAGTGTGGATGCCCTTTGGAGCAGGCCAGCAGTTTGTTCAGTGGGGGGGATCCAAAGCGAGTGGAGGGAGGCTGGTCCAAGGGAAATGCCAGGAAAAGGGATGCATCAGGTGGGTTGCGCAAGCCGTGTGCTCGACCCACAGGCAGAGCTCTGACGGCAGCCCCCCTTGCAGTTCGAGGAGCTGAAGCGGCAGAAGCTGAAGGACCAGAACATCTTTGTGTCCCAGACGAGACTCTGTGTCCACAACCTGCCCAAGAGCGTGAATGATGCCGCCCTCCGGAAGATAATGCTGCAGGCAGTTGGCGGCGCGCCCGGTGCGAGAATCAAGGAGGTGAGCCTGGCCTGGCCTGGCCTGGCCTCTCCAAGGAGCGTGGCTTGCAGGCCCAGCTTTCTGTGGCCAGGGGTGACCCAGGCGCCCTTTTCCCTCTTGCAAGGACCCACCGGTGACCGGTCACTGAGCAAGAGCTGCAGATCCACAGCGCTGCTTCTGGAGCCCAGAAAATTGGACTTCAGCTGGAGGGAAGGAGGGTGGCTGGTTCTCCAGAAGCAGAGCTGTGTGAGTGTGGAGCAGAGGCCGATGTGCCTCCTTCCCTCCTCTGGTAGGAGGGCCTTGCGCCACTTCTGCAGGGCGAGAAGAGGGCAGGAGGTCTGGCAGGACTGGGGAGAAGAGACGGGCTTGCTCTGCATAGGAACCAGGAGCCCACGGGGGGGGTGTCGGGGGGCTGGTCCAAGTGCTTCTCTGCATCAGGAAGCTGTTCTGCTGTTCTCGGAAGGAGCCGCGATTCCCCAGATTCCACGGCCACCTTGGGCTGGTGCTCTTGCCGTGAGGCACCTTGTGGTTACGAGGTGGATTGAGGAGCCCAACGTTCGCTGCTGAGTAATGGGGCTTCCCTTAGTCCGCTTTGGTACATGGCCAGTCCTGCTGTGGCAGGGAAGCCACTGCTGTGCATGCTGAGCTGCGTCCCAGGATGGACCTTAGAGCTCCCCACCCCAGGTCCAGCACCGGCCCTTGGCCTCCGGGTGGCCCAGTCCATCTCCGGCAGTGTCCGACTCCTGCCCTGCCTCTCCCCACAGTGCCGGGTGATGCAGGAGCTGAAGGGGCGGGGCCAGTCTCTGGGGTATGCCTTCGTGGAGTTCCAGGAGCACGAGCACGCCCTGCTCGCCCTGCGCCAGGTCAACAACAGCCCCCAGCTCTTCGGAGACCAAAAGGTGAGTCTCGTCCAGTCCCGTCCAGGGGAGGTCGTTGGCTGGCACAGGTTCTCTGGAGACCCAGCAGCACCAGGCTACTTCTTGCCCGGCCCAGCAGCCACCCTACAATCTTCTTGTTCCATGGGATACACCTGCCCTCCGTCTTTGAGGTTCCCGGGTCTACCTGGGGCTCTCAAGACTTGGGATGGGCCATTTGGGGAGAGAAGCAAAGGAGAGTTGGCAGTTCCCAGTCCTGTGGATTTCTGGCCACCCCCTAAAAGGATGCTAGGCTGGGCATCAGAGGAAGACCGCCCCTGAGCCCAGGAGGACAGAAATCTGGGTGCTCCTTGGCAGCCGCTTTGAAGAGGGTGCCAAGACGGGGCTGTTTTTCTTCCCAGCGGCCTATTGTGGAATTCTCCCTGGAGGATGGGCGGAAGCTGAAGCTGAAGGAGCAGCGCGCTGAGCGCAGCCTGGTAGGGCATCTGGCAGGTCTCTTCCAGGGCTGCAGAGCTGAAACCATCTCCCTGGGGGGGCGTCAGTCCCCGCTTTGCTGCTCCACGGGGGGAGGGGGGCATACGCTGGCTCCGGGCAGACTCCTTGAAGTGTGCAAGGGTCTTGCGGGTGGGAGCCCCAGACAAACGTGCTGACTGGAGTCCCTCGGCGCTGGCATCCTGACCTGCTGGAAGAGCGAAGAGGCTCTGATTCCACTCTCTGGGGTACCGTTGGCAAAGCCCTGGCTTTGTGAGATGAGCTTGAAACAGATTGGCCATTCCAGAAGCCGATGAGCACAGAAGATGCTTCCCAGCTGGGGAATTGGTGCCAGGACTCTGCGCGTCCTCCTGTCCCTCCCCAGCCATGGGAGGCAGGTGGTCTGTTGCGCGGGGTTTGCTCTCCCTGCTGAGGGGTGGCTTCCGCTGACCGCGGGGCGATGGCTTCTCCCCTTGTGCAGCAAAAGCTGAGGCAGAAGCAAGCGACTGCTGGGCCAGCAAATCAGGGGCCGTCGCCCAGCACTGGCCAGCGAGGGGCCCCTCGGAAGCCACCAAAGGGGCTGAAGAAGGCCCCAAGGGCCAAAGGAAGGGCTGGGGCCCCTGGTGGTCCCCAGACTGCATCAGAGCCCAGCGGGCAAAAGAGGA
The DNA here is from genome assembly GCA_030867105.1 of Liasis olivaceus. Classification (NCBI taxonomy): domain Eukaryota; kingdom Metazoa; phylum Chordata; class Lepidosauria; order Squamata; family Pythonidae; genus Liasis; species Liasis olivaceus. Next base: position 81,475,444 of record CM061355.1, read on the forward strand.
AGCGGCCCGGGCACCCGCCAAGCCTCCAGGCCACAGAAGGAGCCGCCTCCTGGGCAGGCTTCCAGACGCGCACAGAGGAGGAGCTGGTGGAGCTGCCAGGTGGCAAGAAGCAGCGCAGGGTCCTGGCCCTTCCCTCCCACTGGGGGCCCAAGATCAGGTAAGAAGCAGCAGGTCGGGGGGTCCCTGCACAGGGAGGGGAAGTCATGCTGCGCACCCCCTTCAGCCTTTTGTCTTCCCTGCTCTACCAGCTGCACAGGAGCTTGTGAGCGCTCAGAGGCGAAAGGCCATTGGTGCGGCGCTCTGGACTGAGGGGGGGTGTTTCTCCTGGCAGGAATCGTGATAAGGGCAAGGCGAAGGGGGCTCCTCCTGCGAAGAAGACGACCAAGCCAAAGGAGCAGAAGGCTCGCAGAGCTCCCCGTCAGGTGGGTTAGTTGGGTCCCGTCCCCCCCCGCAGAGGCCACCTGCCTTTGCTTTGGAGCCTGATGTGCGGTCCTCCTCCAGGTGTCCCAAAAGAAAGGGCGGGATGGTCACCGCCAGGTGGAGGCTCATTTTGAGCAGCTGGTGCAGCGGTATAAGCAGAAGATCCTCGGTGGTGGCAGGGCTGTGCTGCAAATCAAGAGGAGCAAGTGGTTTGAGACCTGAGTCACCCCGGCGAACGGAGCCCCCCAGCTCGGCAGGCGGCCTCTTCCAACTCTCGCTGCTTGCACATCGAGTGCTCCCTTGGTGAGAGGGAGGAGGCCGTGCCCAGGGGCAGCTTCCTTGGCACCGCATGGACAGATGGGACACAGGAAGTGCACTTGGGCTTGGGGCGGGCAAGCAGGAAGAGCCCCTGAGGCTGCTGCCGGTGCCTCTGAAGGAAGCCTCCCACTGGGCCGGGCCCATCCTTGCCACAACAGGTGAGTGTGCGGAGGGTGTGGCTTGGGGCCCTTCCTCTGCACTCAGTCCCCAGCTACAGAAGCGCGTCCTCGCAACGTCGTCGTCGTCGTCAGCACGGTGGAAATCACAGCGGAGGCCTGCCGCGAGGAGGAGACGGCTCCAGGCACGGAGTCCCCGCGCCTTATTTGGACTCTTAATAAATGGCTTTCTCAGAATTGTGGTTCCCGGGAATCTCCTTCTGGCTTGTGATCTGGGGTGGGTCTCTTGCCTCCATGGTGACCTGCCAAGCCCACCCTTCCCTTCCTCTTCCTCATCAGCCTCCGGCTTGGCTTGGCTTGGCTTGGCTTGGCTTGGCTTGGCTTGGCTTGGCTTGGCTTGGCTTGGCTTGGCTTGGCTTGGCTTGGCTTGGCTGCTGCTTTCTTCAAAGCCCAGGCGCTTTGCTAGTTTAAACCATCACGTTAGCTGGTTCGTCATCTAGATTGGATGGCTGGCAGGGAATTTTGGAGTTAAAGTCCACACTTCTTCAGGTGGCCGAGGTTGAGAAACACTGCTGTAAGGAGTTACTGATGATGGTCTGATTGAGTTGCACAAGATGCAGTTTCCACAATGCTTCACCTGGTCGTTGGAAAAGCATGGCTGGCTGGGGGAATTCTGGGAGTGGGAGTCCACCCATCTTAAAATTGCCACGTTTGAGAGAGACTGCTCTAGAGCTTCAGCAAACTAGTTTTTCTTCCTGCTTCCGTCTTGCAAGACATACTCCCTTGGTTTTTACTGGTCAGCACCCTGTCTGAGGCAGACGGAGCCAAAGGCAACGTGAGGACTACAGGAAGAGCCGTTTACCAGCTGCCCTTCAGTTTTCTTGACGGACTCTCCAAAAGGGCTTGGCTGAAAGTTCTCCGGAGCTGCAGCCGCCCTCCTCTTTCCCCGGCAGGAGTGCGCCTGCGTCGGCTCTCCGGCTCCTCACGCTTGCCACCCTCCTGACCGGTCCACGTGCTGCCATGGTTGCTGTGCTCCCGGGGACGGCCCACAGTCATCCCAGTTGCAGCTCCAGCAATCTTCCAAGCATGGAAGATCTTCCCTGCTTGGGAAACTCAGCGCCCGGTCCTCCAGAGCTTGTTTGCCCCATTTCCGGTCACGGCATCTCTTTTCCATCAGGAGGTTGGAGACCTAATCCTGCTATTTTAGCCTGGCTCAGAGGACCTCACAAAACAAACCTGTGGATTGCCAGCTTGGCTCTTAAATTCACTCTGGGGACATCTTGACCAGTCTGCTGCCAGTGAACAATCCTAGTTGAGCGTAACTGTTCCCATTCATTCCACAGCCCGATTTCCCAGACATATCTCAGTGGGGGGAAACGCTTGTTTAATATATCTAGAACAGAGGCTTCTATTCTAGACTAGGATAAAGTTGGCTTTGTAGTTTGCAGCGCAGCGTATTGGAGAAACCCAGCCGTGGTTTCAGCAGGTTGTGTAAACCAGGGCATCACATTAAGCCGTACAGGTTCTTCAGTCAAAGCAGGTTCTGTGAACAGAGCGTTTGTGGTGGGTTAACTTGGGTTGAGGTTGAAGCGTGTGTGAATTTAGCTGGACCGCCGTGTTCCACAATGATCCTGCTTCCTTATAGGACGGTTCTGCTGGCCAGGAGGAAGACACTGGTGGTGCCTCTCTGCATCCTTTGGAACAGTCTCCTCCAGCCTGACGCCCTCAGAATACACGGGACCACCAGTCTCATCAATCCCAGGAAGCGCACGGCTTGGTCAAGCGCTCTCATTAGATTGGCCTGGAGGAGGCCAGCGGTCCAGAAGATCTGCTGGCGAGCTCCACCCGAAGCCATCCTATGATGGGAAAACGAGTGGTGGCGTGTTGCTCTGGGCAATCGGTAGACTCGGCTGGCTGGAGGTCTGGCTTGGACACAGGGTGCTCCCAGCGTCAGCTGGCGGGCCGGTGAGTGAGCCCTACCTGAGAGGGTTCACGCCAACATCCCCTGATCTGGCAGCCTCCAAGGCAGGCGCTTCCCTGCCAGTGATCCCAGCCAGCCGAGGGGTGACGGCACGGAGGACACCAGACGGGAGAAGATGAACGTTGCGACTCCGCTCCGGCTCTTGCCACATTCCTGTAAACGGGCCACGTGTTACAAAATGCCAGTAAGTCGCCTAAGATCCTCTGAACGGGAAGCAAAGCGGGGTAACGCTCTGCCGCTGGAAATGTTGACTCCTCTGGGAAGCGGAGTGTCAACATATGATCTCACTGAACAGCCTGGTGCCCAGTGAACATTTGCGTGGGAAGCTTTTTCCACTTTTGAGGACTGCGGTTGGAGCCAGAGGTCTGAACCGACACTCAGCCTCTTCTCCGAGCCCCAGTGCAAGGGCCACCTCGTCCTCCTGCGTCAGCAAGGGGCTGACCGTTTTCTCTTGGTCCAGGCAGAAGCTCCACGGATTTCAGGATGCTGGTCCTGCGAACCTGTGTGTGATCTGTAGGACTTCTCCCTCTAACCTGCTTGCCCTCCCACACTCCTCTTTGACCCACTTGGCCAGGTCTCAGGGCGAGGGGAACGCGTGAATCTGTGCAGGTTACTTCATTCGCCTTGTGGCCCTTTTTCCTGGATCTCACAGAAGCGCTTTCTGGCCTGTTCGGGGACCCCCCTCCCGGCTCAGCTCGCTCTTCTTCTTCACCTACGCCGTCCTACAGCCCCAGCGCCTGGGCCTCTGGCTAGCACGCCGTCCTTTCTCCAGCCTTTGCCCCCCGTCCACTTCTGGCAGCACCCTTCCGGGGCCTTGGCCCACAGGAAAATCACCTTCCCTACCTAGCAGGGGGCCTTTGTAGGGGGAGGCCGGTCTGAGCAGGGACAAAGGGAGGCTGGGACAAGGGGGTGTGAGTGGCATCCTCTGCAGATGTCCTGAGCTTTGGAAGTTCACGCAGAGCGGCTTGTGGGTCTGGCCCATGGCCTGCTGGATCCCCTTCTGTTGCGAGCCAGTCATGTTCATAATGCAAAACTGACGCCCTGCTTTTCTTCCCCCCCGCCCCGGCGCCAGGGGAAATGAGCGCAGAGCCAGTCCAGCGGCCTGACTGCCTCCTTTCCCGCAAGAGCCTCCCCCCGTCTGCCCTACAAGGTTCCTTCCCTTCACCTCCTGCCCACCACGCTGCCCTGCCCTGCCCTGCTCTCTCGCCTCCTGAGACCGAGCCCAGGCCCAGATCTCCCGGGGCCGTCCCAGGGCAGGGGAGCAGGCTGGCTGCAGAGTGTGCCCAAGTCAGGGTGGCAACCAGAGGCCCCTTATGCACACGGGACCCCTCTGCCAGACCTCTGGAAGGAACATGCCCAGCCCGAGTGCCAAACGGGGGGGAGGGGGAGCCTCCTCCATTTCTCACCAAGTTGGTTCTTCTCCCAACCGGCGTAATTCAGAGCAGAGCATCTGGTTCTGGCCTGGAAGCTGAAGGAAGACAAATTCAGACCAGAACACAAGGGAAGCAGGGCCCATGTGATGGCCTGGCTCGCCGCTGCTGCCGCCACCGCAGACACTTTGATGGTGAGAAGAGCAGGCCAGCGCCTGACAGCTGGAGACATGCAGCTCTGAGGATGTTGACTCAGCTGGAGCAGCCCCCAACATGGGCTGGATGGGACATGCAGTGGTTGTGGCAGCTTTAGAGACATGGGCACCTGCAGACCTCCCTGGTGCCCATGGGGGGGAGCCCCTCCAGAGCCTAATGCACCCGTCACTCCGAGGCCAAGGTCCCAATGCCCAGGTGGCTTCCCCAGTATGTGCCTGCTGTACAGCACCCACTCCTAGTGTTGCAGGGGGTGCCGGAGTAGGTGGCCGAGGCGAGATTTACCTTGGTGGGGGAGGCCTGGTCTGATCTGCCCTTCTGCCTGAGAAAGGGTGGGTGGGGTGGCCTGCTCCACTGGCAAGCTGGCTTTCCCCTGATGGCCCAGGCCCTGCACCCTTCTGCCATCCCGTCACCTGGCATTTCTTTTGAGCCCGCTGGGCATGAGCCTGTACCAGACATCAGGCTGGGCTTCTTCAGGACATCCAGCTCCAGGGTGAATCGGAACCTTTGGAACAGGAGTCTGCCACTTGAGGCTCCTTCGTGCTCGTGGCTCAGCGCACTGCCCGGCCCTGCACAGCTGATGGAAGAGCAGAGGCTCTGGGGGATTGCTCCGCCGCGCCACTACCTTCCTCACTGGGTCTCCTGCTCTTCCATGCAGGCCAGGGGAGGGGCCAGTGAAGCGGAGGTCTTGGTTGGCCCAACCCTCGCTATGGGGCAGACGGCGTGTGTGCCTGACCCACTAGCCAATTGCCAAGGGAACCTGAGAAAGAGAAAGAAGGTGGCCCTCTGGAGTCGGGTGTCTGCCTGGGCCGGAGTGGGAGGGGAGAGCCTGGGATTTTATGCTGATCTCTGGGGGGGGGGTTGAGCAGGGGGCTCTGAGCGTGGCTGCCTTGTGTGAAGCGTGATTTACTCTGTAGAGGGCGGGAAGGAAGACAAAGGGCTGGACAGCTGAGGAGAGCAGGGCCTCCAAGAAGGGAGAAGCGCGTGGGAACGTCCAGACGCTTGAAAGCCCTTGCAAACTGGGGAAGTGGACTTTGCCGGGGAGTCCAGGCAGCGAGCGCTCGCAGAAGATTTATCCCACCTTAGCCGAGGCTCGGGAGATGCCACGTGTGACTAGCATGCAGATTTGCGGTTAACAGAGGGAGACGGTGGCACTACTGCTGCTTATGCCCAATGTCTTCCAGACTGCGGCTTCCTTTCTGCAGATCGGTGCCCGGCCCTGGGAATCTGCGGCCAGAGAGCGTCTGCCAGGTCTCCTGAGGGCTGCTGAGCTGCCAGCCTCCGTGGCCAACTGAGCCGCTGCAAATCTGGAAGCGCGTCCACCCCTGGGCACAGCACCCAGCACTGGTTCAAAGCGGTCCCGCCCAAAGACCAACTGGCAGTTTGCTGCCCGGGTGGCAGCTACGGTCGACCTCTTTGGGCCGCGTATTTCTCTCGCGTCGCCTTGTGGCAAGCACCTCTACCTTCTGCCAGAGGCTGCTGGGGTGCCCAGCCCTTCACAGACCCAAACAGCAGAGAGCCTGGGTGGGGCCCAGGTTCTGCTCCCGCCGGGGGATCCCCAGGCATGGATGCAGGTCCTGCCTCTGCAAACATGGGAGACGGTCGTTCTGCACTCGGCAGCCCTGAGACCTCAGAACCGGCTGGAGGGTGTGCGTACAAAGCAAACTCGGAATTCAACGCTCAGATCCCCCTCCTTTACAGCTATGGGGCCCCATCTGGGCAATGCTGACAGGCGCCTGCAGCCCCGCAAGTCACTTCTAAAGCCCCCCCCCACCGCCCCCCTTGCCTCAGGCAAGTGCCACCCCACTTCTGAGCTCAGCGCTCTTCCAGGGGGCAGCCCTGGGTGGCTGCAGGTGGCAGAAGCATCTCCTTGTGGTCCCCGGAGAAGGCCTGGGGGAGCCAGGAGGGGGGCAGGCTCGGCAGAAGCAGCCCTGCTCTGCGCCACATCACCACCAGTGCTGCTGTGGCTGCTTTGGGGCCAGGGTGCCGTTGGCTCCGGCCTACGCCAGGTGATCTACCTGGGGAAGCAGCCAAGGCGGGGCTGCCCCAGGCCTGCGTCCTCTTGGGAGGGGCCTCCCTTCATCGCCGGCTGCTCCTGGCTTGGCCAGCAGCCAGGCTGAACTGCTCTTGGCGCGGGCCTAGCGTTGGCTGCCTTTGCACTTGGCGTATCCTCTGCTGACCTGGGGTTGCTGTGGAGACATGAGGCTGCAGCTTAACGGCAGCCTGCTGATGTCATCTTGGCCCGCAGCGCCCTGGTGCGCTCAAGCGCCACGGAGCGCGCAAGCTGGGTCCTCCTCGCTGCCCTCAGGGGAGCCGCGGGAAGGGCCGCCTGGGTAGCCCCGCGTGAGGGGGTCCGTGCAGGTCTCCTTCCACGCAGCCCGGCTGCTCCTGTCTGTTGGGGCCAGGCACGAAAGTGGTCGGGGCAAAGCCGATGATCCCTCTAGGGTGCCCGACCCCAGCTGCTCTCCTGCCAGGTCGGGAAGTGGAAGGGAGGCTGTGCCACGTAGCAGCTCCTGCGGCTGCTGCAGCTTTGTTTACTGCTTCAGATGGCGTTTTGGCCCAGCCCTTGTGCTTGGGAGGGGCTGGAGGGATTTGGAGAAGACCGTGCCTGGGAGGGGCTGCCAAGAGGCTCCGCTGAAATGCCCCAGGCAGGCGCCCTTCAGCAACTGGCCAGACGGACTATCGCTTCCTCAGCAGTATTGAACCTCCTGGTGCCACAGACCTCGGAGCCCACGCTGCAGCGCCAGGCTTCAAGGGCAGCAGGAATGCAGACCGGGGGGGCGGGGGGCAGCCTTGGGCCTTGAGATGGTGCCTCAGCTGCTCCACCGAGGACCCCTGCTCTCCCTCCTCAGCGTCTTTCCATGTGGGTGTGGGAGAGGCTCGCAAAGCGGAGAATCGGTCCCCAAACGGCCCTCCCGTGGCCCTGGAGGAGCATGACGAGGGGGGGCCCCGTCACATCCCAGGGTTAGGGTCTCGCCATGCCCAGGTCTGCGGGGCAGAGCGAGCTGCCCTGTCTGGGTGCAGCCAGAGAGGAGAGAGAGAGGCAGGGGGTATCTCGGGGCTCCATCCTGGGCCGAGAGCTTTTCAACATTTTAAAAAATGGCTTGGGCAAGGGGATCAAAGGGGGACTCATTAAATCTGCAGATGATACAGAGCTGGAGGAGACTGCCAACACCTCAGAAGGTAGGCTCAAGGTTCAAAAGGATCTTGGTAGACTTGAACATTGGAGTTCAGTGGTGACAAATGTAAGGTTCTGCACTTAGGTAAGAAAAATCAGATTTAGAGGTACAAGATAGGTGGTACCTGGCTCAATGGTAGTACTTGGGAGACGGATCTCGGCATCCTGGTAGGCCTCAGATTGAGTATGAGCCAGCAGTGTGGTGCAGCGGCCAAAAGAACTAATGCAATCTTGGGCTGCATCTACAGAGGTGAAGGACAGAGTTCATGGGAAGCACTACTCGCGCTCCGCGCTGCCCTGGTCAGACTGCCTCTGGGACTCTGTACCTGGTTTTGGCCCCGCAGAGCAGGAGGGAGCCTGAGGGCCTGGCGAGAGGGCCGAGAGGGCTAAGTCCGGTGAGGAAGCGGGCACCCGGCCTAAAGCAGAGCAGAAACCTCCCGCTGTCTTCCAGCACTTGAAGGGCTGCCCAGGGTGGGGGGGGGGGGGGCTATTCTCCAGAGCTGCCGAGGGCAGGGCCAGAACCAGGGGCGGAAGGGGGAATTGAGACCCCCCCCCCGCCTCCTGGAGTCTGGGGACTCCATCCCGGGAGGTTCCCAAGCAGAGGCGGGAGGGCCATTTGTCCGGGGTGGTCTGAGTGCCCCTGCCCTGGGCGGGGGGTGGGCGAGAAGGCCCCCCCTGGCCCCTCCGCCCCTGGGGCTCTATGATACTTGCACAGTTCTGCCCAGCACCACCGGCAATCCCCTGGCAGCAAACGGAGCAGCTGCAGCCCCATTAGGCGCTGGGCCGGGCTCAGCATCCCGCGTGGGGCTACTCTGGGGGTTGGTTCAGCACATTCTGCAAACCCGGAGATAGGTGGGTTCTGGGTCTGGGTTCAGTGCGCCTGGCAACGCGTGCAGAGCCCTTCCTTTGTCCGTGTGCACGCACACCTCAGGGGGTGGGGCTGGTCCCACCAGGGAAGCAAGTGGGAGCAGCCGGGGGTCCTCCCTCCCCCAGGTGCACAACTGTCCTGAAGTGGCCTCTTGCTGCAACAGGAGGCGGCGGCGGCTGGCTCCCCAGCGCGCAGGGAGGTTACAGGAGGACAAGGGTAGGTGCGGCTCCCTTGGACTCCTGCCAGCCCCAGGCCCTCCTTCCTCCCCTCGCAAGGAGAGAGAGCCCCCTCCTCCTGGGGGCGCAGAGGCGCCTCTCCGGCTGAGCCCCCTACACTTTGCCAAGTCAGCACGGGGAGGAGGGGGCCGGATTGATGGGTTGGGGGCTGGGAGGCCCCCACACTCCCCCTTTCCTCAGGCCCTCTGCCAAGGCACATGGCCCGGAAGCCCAAAGCGGGGGGCGGGGGGCCCGGCAGGAGAAGCTTCTCGCCGGGAAGCAGAGGGGCTGCCGTGCTCACCTGTCATCACCTGGGGCTGGAGGGCTTAATTAAAGGAAAGAGGATCACAGTTCACAAGGAGTCCTCAAAAGATCTGTCACGTTTTAAACTTGATCTTTTTTTAGAAAAAAATCCCCAAATGTTCTGGTTTTCCAGCTAAAAGAACGTCTTCTACAAAATCAGGTAACTAAAGCAGCATTCTGAGAAGTCCCCGAAGGCCAGCCGGGCAGCAGGAGGAAGCAAAGCACCGCTCGGAGCTCGGGCCGGACCAGGCTGAGCCTCGCAGGCCGAGCGCGCGTCCGCCACCCGGGACAAGGCCCAGCTCTGGGGCCAGAACAAACCCATTCTCCCCCCTCCCCGGCCCCATGGAGAAAGTGCAGCGTGGGGGTGACGCCGGAGTCGCTCCGGTTTGGGCCCTGCTGTCGACCGAGACTGACTCCCCTCATTGATTCATAGTTCTGTGACAGCCTTTCCCAAGCAGGCCTCCCGCTTCCCTCTCCGCTCTTTTCCATCAACCTGTCCGGCAAGTCACCTGAGGCTTCCTGACCTCGGCTTAACACCTTCGCCACACGCACCTTGTCCTCACAGGGCGCTTAACGGGGCCAGTGAGGAAGTGGGCCTGCGTGTTGCGGGTGTGTGGTGGGAGCACCAGAAATGGCTCCCCTGACCAAGTCAATCTGCCAGGGGTGAAGGCTGACTCCTGGGTGAAACGGGCCCCCACAGCCCCTTCACTGCTCAGCTCTGCTTCCTGCCTTCTGGGCAAAGCAGCAAGGGAGAAAGGGGCTGAACCTGCCTGTCCCCCGCCAGACCCATGGCCGAGCTCCTCGCCAGGCTCTGGTGGCCCGAGCCCCGCCTCCTGCTGCCTGCCTGGCCGGGGGGAAAAAAAGAGATGCCCTGGTGCCCGGACGGTGCCCTCTTGCGCCGGAATTCTGGGGATACCACAGCTAGCTCTTCTGGAGAACGGGGGCAGGGCATCCTCTCCTCCCCAGCGGTGTCCAAGGGCTTCCAGGGCTACTGGGAAGGAGATCCGTCTGGGCTAGTGGCTAACTGGGTTAGGGTTAGGCTCCCTGCTTCTCCTTCTTATACCTCTGCGCCAAAAGCAACCAACTCCGATAAATACCCTTCTTTGGCATTTTTGTTCATTTAAAGCAGCAAATATACAATAACAGGTTTGTCTATGACGACATAATATCCAGGAGTGCATCAAGTGAGCAACTGAAAACCGGGAGCCGAGAAAATCCGTCCACAGGGCCTGTCAGCAGAATCCTCCCTCATCGGTAAGACCATCCTTTGCCTGCCGACCAGAGGCCCAGGTGGGAGAGCTGGGCTCCGCTGTGGGGAAGGCACCCCCTTTGTTTCCCCCAAATCTGTCCTGGGGTGTCTCCGGGAAGACTTCCTCGCTGCTGAGCGGGAGGGGGCACTCCCTTGACCCGAGGCCCCATCCGCCCACTGCCTCGGCCCGAGAGGAGCCCGGGCCCAGCCGCCCAAACGCCCCCGGGCGGGCGCGCACATGCAAGTGCTCGGGAGCCGGAGCAGCAGCACGGGGAGCCCTTCCCACAGATGGCTTTCTTGCCAGCACCCGGCTGTTGACTCGGGGGGGATGGGGAACACCCCCCTCCACATTCCTTGCCCGGCTTGGCCCTCGGGGTCCCCCGGCTCGCTCTTTCCCACAGGGCCGAGCAGCAGCACTCTTCGGGCCTTCGGGGCCATTGTCGGCAGGCAGGCTCTGCTTTGGGGGTTGGGCTACCTGGTGGGCCTGAGCAAGCTTTCCCCCCTACCACTGCTCCCCCGGAAACTCTGGTGTCACTCCTCCCTCCTGCTTTGGAGACCTCTCCTCTCCAGGTGGTCGGCCTTCCAAGCAGATGGTAATTGCAATGGAGGAAACAGATCTAGCAAACTGGAGGCTGCGCCCTTTTCCCCTTCTGCCGTTCGGACGTGACCGGGACCAACCCAGTTCCTCCCACCAGAGCCACGCTGACCCTCCCTGCCGCAGACAAAGCCGCCCTGCCACCCCACCTAGACCAAAGCCTAGAAGCCTCACCCCCAGCCCAGCCCCTGCAATCAGAGCCACCTTCTCCAGGGGCAGCACCTGGTCTGTGGTTATGCCCCAGGGAAAGGGCAGCCAGGCCCGAGCGGAAAGCCAGCCAGTGCTGCATCTGCACATCTGGGCAGCCCCAAAAAGCGATCCGTGACTGAACTGCCATTTTTAGGACAGGCCTGTTCTGTGCTGATGCAAGGAGAGAGTTGTTAGGCGACTGAGGTGGCTTATAAATTGAACGAACGAACGAACAAACGAATGAAGGTCACCCATTGTCTCTCTGACCCTTTTCTGTGGAATGTCCATGTTTGCTGTTGTACTGGTAGCGCTAGGAGTACTGAAAAAACACAGACACGCACGAAGGAGGCTGTTAAAAGCAGGCCATACAGGTGGAGGAGTCGTTCTGTCCCGGAAGTGTCTGGTCTGTGCAGCGTGTGGAGAATGACAGCCTGGAAGAAGCCCCCACACGAGGACTGATTGCAAGGAACAGCGGTTCCCTTGGCAATGGGGTCCCGGTGGAAAAGCCCTGGAGGAGGCACCAGAACTCTGGCCAAACTTTCCCGGGGCAGCCAAGCCCGTTGGGAGGTGCAGACACCGAGAGGAACCGTGGTCCCTGGGAGCCATCCAGGCCCCCCGGATCAACCTGGAACTGACGCCTGGCCTGGCCGGTGGGGTTGGGGTGGAGAATGTTGAGTTTGGACAGGGAACAATCGAAGCTGCAAACCTTCATCTGCTTCTTGTGGTAAAAAGGGATGGTCAGTAGCACCAGAGTGTCATCAGGATCCTCTTTGTGGCAAAGGTGGGGGTGACAAACTCAGTAAATTCAGCAAAAGGCAGTTTGACCTCAGAGGAATTGGAAGGCAAAACGTGATGTTTGTCCTGCCAAATTGAATGAGCCTCCGGGTGGGGGGTGGGGGTGGCCTCTGCTTCTCAGGTGGCAGCAACTTCCCTTGCTGCAAGACCTGTGGCCAGAGGGGCGTTTGGTTCCAGTGAAAGGTGGAGAAGCCCTTCACGCACACACACGCGCACACACACGCACACACACGGAAACCTCCTGCACTGGAGCCGAAGGGTGGCCAGGCCAGTGCCTTCGGCGAAGTGCAGTTGCATTCCTAAAGGTGCGACCTACCAGTGCTGGCCCAGAGTTTGTCTCACACCCTCCAGAACTGTCCGTCCACTTTCTTGGCATCCGGCTGCTTCTTGGGGAGCCCTTGGCCATTGGTCCTGGGCCAGCCCCCCCTTGACGATGGTTGAGGCACAGGGGGTTGCTGTCACCTCCCAGTAGGCACAGGCACTGGTTGGGAATGATGGGAGTTGAAGTCCTCCACATCGGTAAGCCCACTGGCTTGTGGAAGACTTTTTCAAAGTCTATCCATGGATCAATGTGTGTCCCTTTTGAGGGTCCCTTGGGGATCTAGCCCCCTCCCACCCCAGGAAGTCCTTTGGTTTCCCAGCACATCTGCCCAAGTTCCTTTATTTGCCTGGATCTGTGGGAATAGCCCCCTCCAAGCTTGTGGAGAGCAGCTCCCTGCCCAGCCCAGCCCAGCCCAGCCCAGCCCAGAGTGAAGCAACAGATGTTCAGAAGGTTCGTTTATAAAACATAAATAGTCTTCCAGGTATAGAAAGAAAAACATCAGCATTCAAAATAAACCAACGAAAATAAATAAAAAGGCCACTTCTAAGGCGTGGGGGGCGGGGAGAAAAGAAGGGCTTCGTTGGGTGGGTAGTCCAAGAATGGCGCGACCCCCGTCCCACCGCCACCGCGCCGAATGACCGCCCCCTTCCCCAGCTGCGAAGCGCTGGGCCTCGGGCCACCCGAAAGAGCCGCCGCGCCGCCGTTCAGGGGAGCGCGACGGCAGCGCCCGCCCGGAAGGAGGCCGCCGGCTAGTCCGGCTTCTCCGGCTTCTCCGCCTTCTGCCAGCCGCTGCTGAAGCGCCGCGAGCCGCGCCAGCAGCTCTTTGTGCGCAGCGCGCCGCTCTTCTCCGCAGCGAAGCCCCCCCTCCGCTGTCGTGCGTAAGGGTCGCCCTCCGCAGATGCTCGTCCGTCCCCGCCTCTCCTGGGGCCGGTCCGCCTGCGAGCCCGACGTTTGAAGGGTACGGGGCAGCTGTCAGGGAAGGCATCTAACCCCCGCCGCCCAAAAAGCACGCGCTGTTCCGCTGACAGCCATCCCCTCCTCCGGACGCCGCTGAGAGGCAGACGGTGCAGAGGGGCCTGGGTGGCTGCAGGGACGGCTCGGGCCCGCCGCCAGGGAGCCTTCCGGCTTCCAGGGCTGAAGGCGCCCCCCGCCTGCGGCCAGAGCAGTCCTCCCGTTGGGGCTTCTATCCTGGATTTGCTAGTCACACGCCTTCTCCTCAGGGGGCGAAGGCCCCTCTTTCCGGCCCTCTCCCTCTCCAGCACGGCTTGGCTGGTGGGTCTGCCCAGGGCTGAGAAGCTGAGCCACCTCCCCAACCTGACCCCCCCCCCCAGTCACCCTCAAAAGTCCCCAGCCTGGCCTCATCCAAAAGGGCGCCGAGATCCTCCTCATCTCGTCTGGGGACAAGAGAGGAGCAGGGAACGCACAAGGGGGAATCATCTCAGCTGGGTGTTGACTAAACGGCAAGGGAGAAAAGAGCCGAGGGCTCACATATTTCTGCTTTCCAAAGAGGTGAGGCGTCCCTTTGATCTGCAGGCTAAGAATGCAGTCGCTACTCTGAGGCAAGGAGAGGGCGCTGCAGCCTCTGGCCCCCAAGCTCTGTTTTGTAAGATACCCAACCAAAGGAGTCAGATGTAGACCAAGGTACGCCCCACCCCACTCCGCCCCCTGGAATCTCAGGGAGCCCTGCCCTGCCCTGCCCTGCCCTGCCCTGCCCTGCCCTGCCCTGCCCTGCCCCACTTCACCCCCCCCTGCTCAGGAGTGGCTGGGGGCTGCCCCCGCAAAGCACAGATGTTCTCAGCGCTCTGACGAGTCCTGCACTTCTCCAGGGCCCAACCAGGCCTACAAGCCTTGGTTTTGCCCAGAAGTTCTGACCACAGCCTCAGTCCAGGTGCTTTCCCTCCCATAATTCTCAGCGGCCCGCTTGCCTGTGACGAGATCCAGGGTGGTCCTCCTGTAAAAAGGCACGAGCATGGAGAGCCCCCCAGAGAAGATCCATCCTTGGTAGCAGGAGGTCCTTGCTACACATTTCATAACAAACTCTCCCACCACCATCCCCATCACCACCCCCACCACCATGAATATTCAGTAAGTTCTTTGTCCCACAACGCAACACCCCACAAATTGAGAAAAGTCTGCCCTGGGATTGGCAACCAGGAAAACAGCAATGGGGCAGGAAATATCTGTAAACCAGACTTGGGTGCCCTTTGACGTGCAAGTCAATGCCCCCCAGTTTTGCTTCGGAGATGTAACCTGCTTGCTCCCTGCATAGCTTGGCTTCCCCTGCGCTCCTCCCTAGCAATTGTGAACATGATCCAGATGCTTGGTGATGCTCTGCAGGCACTTCTGGAGCCGGTCCAGGGTCACCACTGCTGCGGTGTAAGGAGAGACAGCAAGACGCTCGGTTAGGTTCTGCAGGGCATCTGACCGGGCAGGTCTGTGGGGAGGGCAGCCCAGGTGAGAGCCCAGCAGCTGCAGGAGACTCTGCAGGTTCTCCACATCATGGGAGATCTGCGCCACAGGCGCCTCCAAGGGGAGGCTGGAGAGAACTCCATGGAAGAGCTCCAGGGCATCGTCCATGGCCTCCAGGCTTTGCACAGGCAGCTCTCCGGGAATGAAGTCCAGCCCGTGGATCTTCAGGCTCAGTGGAGGGAACTGGAGGTGGGGAAAAATGGAAGGAGCAGATGGGTCAGAGTTAAAGCAGAACCTGACCGTGCATCCCCCCCAGCCAAATAGAGTTGGAAAGGCCCACCCCCCCACACCTCCCAGTCGCTGGGTCCACCCTCCAGCTGCTCCTGCTGTTAGGAAGTTTCTTCAAACTTTCGACCTGAATGTGCCTTCCTGGAGCTGAAATCCCCTCTTTGGGGTGATGCCAGGGAAGGGATCACGACTTCCTCCCTGTCTTTGACCCTGGTCCTCTTCGCCTGTCCCCGCCTGTTTCCAGCCACCCAAGGCCAGCAGTGTCTTTGGGATGTGCAGCTGCTTCTTCGCCTTGCTGAAACGCTGACCTTGGCAAACTCCTGGGCTCCATCCAAAACGGCCCTTTAGGTGCTGGTGGGGTGGGGACCTGCATGCACTCCCAGCTTTCTTGAATGTTCTCCTCCCCGCTGCTTGGACGGGGCAAGCCATGTTATCTCTGGCCTCCTCCTGCTGTACAGTCACAGCAATTATGAGGCAACTGAAAATTCCCAACACTGGCCTAATTAGGTGGCTGCCTCCCTCCCACACCCCTGTACCCTCCCGTGTGGGTGTGGAAAGACAAGTTACGGAATAACGGTTTCTCGTGCAGCCACCACCTCTTGTGCAGAAGATGCTCAGCCAGCCCACGAGACCTGGCTGGGCCTGGCCCAGCCTAGGCATTTTGCTCTGCACCATGGAAGCAACACGATTCTACCTGGGAGTGTGGTAGCCTTGAGGATGCTCTTCCTACCACCCTGAAGCCTCCTCCAGCAGCACATCAAGTAGCTGGAAGAGGCTTCCACAAAGAGCCTGGAAGGAAATGCTGGGCCTGTATTCAAAACATGCAAAGTCTTTGTTGGCACGCCCAGAAGCCAAAGGATGTTGCAGAACTTCTCCAGCTCCAGAAGCACCAGAGGAGGCAAAGCAAAGAAGTGTGGCTGCTCCACTTTTAGAAGTGGGCTTTTGCTTCACAAAATCTCAGGGTGGGGGTGGGTGTCACTCAAAGCATCAGCAGATGAAGTTGCCCTTGGAAGATCTGCACAGCTCTGACACTCAGGTTGGGATCAACATGGAGCACCAAAGGGAGGGTGATCTCTGGGGATGGCAGGGGATCCTGGGTAAACCCAGCTGGGCAAGAGGAGAATGCCCCAGCAGCCTGGCAACTTCAAGCAGCTGACTATGAGCCCCATTCTTACTCCCCCTGCCCCACTTACCTGATGCTCCTGGATCCTGGCAACTATTGTCTTGGTGAGACTTTTAGTATCAGCGATGACCTTGTCAATTTTCACAGACCGGGTGTAGAAGAGAGGCAGCCAGACCCACAGAAACCCACACACAGAAATGCGGGGGGAGCGCATCTTCCCCTTGAGCCCGCTGAAAAATGAGGGCCGATGATGAAGGAGGCTGCAAGGTGAGGGAGGAGGAAGAGGAGACAAGGGAGTCAAAGAGGAAGAAGAGGGGACAATGGCAACCCTGCCCTATAAGGAGGCCGGTTGGTGTCTGACACACTTCTGAAGAAAAAGAACTGTGCCAAAGAAAAGTCACAATGGAAAAGAAGAAAAAGGAAGCATTTGTCACATGTGGACAATTCGGCTGTCCTACCGTACTGTATGCTCAGGTGTGTAGTTCTCTTTCGTGTCAGGCTGCAGCACCCTTCAGAGAGCCCCTCCCTAGAATCTCCCCAGCCCAAGATTTCATCCAGCCATTGCTCACCCCAAAGCCCCCTCTGGTCCGGGCATCCCCTGGAACTGGGGGCCTGGAGGCAGCGAGAGCGGGGGAAGCAGCCTGCACTTCTTTCCTGCAGAAACCCAGCGTTTGTTTCTCCACTTCTTGGGAAGGCAGAGGCAGAGAGCTGCTTGGGGCAAAGCTTCGTCAGCTGCCTGCGTGGGAGATCAGGGTTATGCCCAGCAGGGACCACACCAACGGCTGCCTGGCCTTGCCCTTGCCTCCTGCGCACAGGCTGACGGCCGAGACGCATCTGAGCGCCTCCCTGCCAGGCCGGGCGCTTGGGAAGCCCGACCAAGGCAGCCCTGCCAGCCAGGCTGCCCTGTGAAGTGGTGCGCGCTTAATGAGCCCCACCGACGGTTGGGGCAAGTTCCTTCACCTCGCCGCAACGGCAAGCAGAGGCAGCGCCTCCCGGGGCCTGTGGCCATCCAGCTGCGCTCGACTCATCCCCATTACATAACTGGGGAGGCAGCCTGGGAGACTTCAGGCAGCAGCCGGCTCCCAGCCCGGGCAGGAGGGCGAAGAGGGCCTGAGACCCCAGCCAGCGGACCAAGGCCTCGGGAGCAGGAGGCTTCCTCAAGGACCGAATTGGACCCCTCCCCCCACCTGGTACTGAGCAGGAGCTTGCTCAGGCCCCCAGGTTCAGGGGCTGGCCGGTCCTCATATCCGCGGACTGGGTCACCCCAAGCTGTCACTTGGCCCACGCCCACTTCTCTCTTCCCAGCTGGCTGACCCCTAGGAAGGCGAAAGCACCAAAAGCCACCAGCAGGGCTGCCCAAACTGGACCCTCGGAGACTGAGCCCCTCCCCCGGTCTCTCTCACACACACACGAGGTCTTTACAGCAGGCCCACAAGAGACACAGCCCCCCCCCCGGAATTCCTCCGGGACCCTCCCTCTCCCCAGCCCGAGAGCAAAGGCGGGCTCCTGGAGGCTCCCCTCCCAGTCTGGCGCTGGAACTGCCAACCCGCGCGACCCCCTGGGCGCCCCAGCCCTGGAGGCAGGAGGCAGGGCGCATGCAGGAAGTCCCCCAGGGAAATGCTGGTCAGCTGCAGCCCGGGGCCCACTGGCCATGCAGCCAGAGGCTCCAGGCTCAGCCCCTGCCATTGCCGGCTTCTTTGTGGGACATGGGGTGGGGTGGGGGGGCTGCCAGTTCCAAAAGATCCGCTCCAACATCCGGTCCTGTTCCAGTTCTGGGACCCAGGCAGGGCTGATGCCGCTTGTCTGGACACCCTCCCGGCCCACCGAGGGGCTGGCTGCCTGCCTGGGGCAGATGCAAAAGCAAGGCGGCCGGCGGGGAGGGGGGAGGCGGGCTGGGATCCCAAAGTGCCTCTCCCCGTCAAGAACGAGTGATGAAATCCTGGCGTCTTTGCCCGGCGGCCGAGCGGCTTTGCTCTCGCTGCCGCCGCCTCCCTCCGCCCCAGCGTGCGGCCGCCTTGGCCCCCCCGGACGCCACACGCCGATGGCCTTGACCCACGCGGGCAGCCTGGGAAAGGCAACCTGGCCTCACGGTGTTCTCACGACATGCTTAGCCGAGCTAGGGAAGCACCTTGTGGTGGCATTCTCACAGAGAGCTGAGCTTGGCTAGTTTTAACCGTGGTTTGTCTTTGCAGCTTAGTGCGTTATGCAAACCCAGCCCCGTGGCTTAATCTGTGTTTCCAGATATTGGGCGAACCCAGAAATTGGGCTCAGCCCGTCATTAGGTATGGCGCTCCCCTGGCCGTGCCCCGGGTCCCTAACCAAGAGGCGCCTGGAAGCCTGGCAGGAAGCGTTGGAGGAACGTCCTCTGCACACGCTCAGAGGCACTCTTCCTGGCAGCCAAACGACTGCAAAGAATTCAGCCCGCGACCGCTCCCCTCTTCTCCCCGCCCCCGCCGCGAGGAACCTCCTTGTCCAGGGCATCACTCGCTGTGCGGACGGACGGCTTCTCTCACCTCGGCCCGTGGCTGTCGCCCTGCGCTGCGCTTCCGCCCCGGCCTCTGAGGTTCCATGGCAGCAGCGACCCTTTTATAAGAGCAGCGTTGCACAACCCACAGCCGGCCGCAGCTCGGCTCTGCCCGGCCCTGCCCGGCCCGGCCCGGCCCTGCCCGGCTCCTCCCTCCTCCCTCCCTCCCTTTTCCCCTCCCTCGCTCCCTCCCCCGCGCTCCAGGGCCCCGCCACCCCAGCAGGAGGGACCCACCCCGGAGACCCGCTATGGGCTTAAAGGCTTTGAGGGACATCTCTGCCCCCCTCCACAAGCACGGGAGGGGCGATTTCTCGCCCGGCTGATTGGGAAACGAGTCGAGGGGGAGCAGTTCTCCGTCTGGAACGGGCCCGCTGGAGGCCCTTCCTGCCCCGCGCCGGCGCGTGGCCCCCGCGCGCCCTCGCTTCCTTGCCGACTAGATTGGGTTTGGCCCTGGAGACTCCTCCGAGCGTCCTGGCGGCCTCTCTTCGCCGTCTCTCCAGAGCACTCTAATCCGAGGGCAGCTTTAAGTCCGCTTGGCAGACCCGGGTTAAAAGGCCGGTTCACCTAGCCCGCTAGACTACACTGGGTGGTCTGGCAGTTGGCGGCTCAGCGCCCGGGAGAGCCCTGCCAAGTGACCACAGAGCTGGACTGGCATGTCCTGCTGAGAAGCCCCTGGGGCTGGCGCGGGCTGCCGAACCCCAGCAGGTCTTCCGGCTGGAGTTGGCTCCCCGGTTCTGCTTGGGATCGGAGCAGCGGGTCACTCAGGAAAAACGGGAGGGGGCGAGGCTCGCGCCCACCCTCCCTGCTTCGATCTTCGGCTAAGGGGCGTCCGCGCTTGCACCGGTAGCCGAAAGGTCGCCTTTGAGCGTGGAGAGGTGCAGGGAGTGGGAAGGGGGGACCGCGCCGTCGGGGGCTTCCTAAGCGAATCCGGCCGCCAAGTTAAGTCTGGGTGGCGAATGGGACGAGGGGCTCCGGCGGTGGATCCAGCGAAGGAGATCCCCGCAAGAGGAAGGGAAGGCGCCGCAGAGCGCCCTTCCCCGCCGCCGGCTTTTCCTCGAGCTTCCGAAAGGGCCCGAGGACGCGCGGCGCAGAGGGAAGCCATCTCGGCCCAGCGGCCGCCCACCCTGGCCCTTTCGCGCCGTCCGGGAGCGCTCGCTTGTTTGGAGAGGGGCGCGCAGCTCAACGCGGCCCGGCGCCCCCGTCCCTTGGAAGTGGCCGCACCTCGCCAAGGTCCCGCCAGACGAATCGAAGCTGCTTTCGATGCACCCCCCCCCCCCCCACGGCCTCCCGGGAAAGTTCTCCTCTCGGCCGAGCGGAATCCGGTAGAATCTGGGGAAGGTCTCCTTCAGTAGAGGCGGCCAAGGCAGCCCAGCCCCACTCGGGACAAAGAGAGAGAGGGCGCATCGGCCGCCGGCTAATTCTCAGGTTCTTTTCCCGGGGGGAGGGGGCGGGGGGCGTCTCCTCTCCCCGTTTTCAGCTTGCACCCTTCGGCGTCCCATAATCCCTTTTCTGTCCCGCGCGCCCCCAGCCCCCAGCCGCTCCCTTGCCGGGGAAGGCGAAGGAACTCGACTCCCTCGTTCGGCAGCTCGGGAGTGAGATGGGAGACCTCAGATAACCGCGCCGCTGAGCCTTCAAACCGGGTGGGGGGCGATCGGTCACTTTGGCTGGAATCTCGGCGCGCTGGATTTGACGCCTCTGGTGTGAAAGGCCGAAGCGGGCATCTCCCCTCTCCCTGCCCCATTTCGCTTCCTCGACTTAAGAGGATTCCAGTTCCTCGCCGGTATTTATCGGGGAAGGAGGAAAGGCTGCGCGGGTGGCAAGCGGATCCGGGCGGCTGAGGAGGGAATAAAAGCTTACTTAAACAAAACTCCCCCCGTCTTTTAAATCGTCCGGGCGGGCAACAACGGGGAAGTGCAGGTTTCTCTTGAGGTCTTCGCTTCCACTGAAGGGAGCTGACGCCCCGGCGTCGAGGGGAAGGTGGTGCCGCGGGTTGAGGGGTCCTAAGGCGCCCCTCCCGCTTGTCGAGGTCTTTTGTTCAGTCCTCTCACCTCTCGGGGGTGGGGTGCGATTGCCCCGGGATTGGCCCTCCAAGGATTATCTGTTAATGCACCCGACCCATGCTCGAGAAGCAGGTCGGCGCGGTCGAAATGTGGGGCGTCGAGCGTCACGCCGACGGGCTGGTGGCCCGACGGCTCTGCTTTCCTTAGAAAGCGCATTCGAGGAAATGGAGAC
The DNA here is from genome assembly GCA_030867105.1 of Liasis olivaceus. Lineage (NCBI taxonomy): Eukaryota > Metazoa > Chordata > Lepidosauria > Squamata > Pythonidae > Liasis > Liasis olivaceus. The sequence continues at coordinate 81,496,152 of CM061355.1, forward strand.
GCCAGGAGCGCGCGCACGAGCACAGCGCTGCCCGGGCTCGTCTCGGAGCAGGTGGTTCCTCCGCAAACGGGAGTGGGACGGTGCGGGCGAGGAGGGAGGAGGGAAGCCCGCGGGAAGGGGGCTTTTGGCCGCCCCTGGCGACGCGGACGCTCCCCCTTCCCACCGCCTTCAGCCGGCAAACGGGGCGCGAACGCGGCTGGGCCAGCGTCCAGACCCGCGGGTCGCCCCGTTTCCGCCTCGGAAGGGCGGATCTCAGGTCTGCAGATGGTGGGAGAGGCTGGCAGGGCCCCGTCGGGCGTTGCTTCCTTCAGCAGCGGCGGGACTGCGGCGGAGCCGGCCGGAAGGAGCCCCTTAGCGAAGCAGCCTGCCTCGCTCGGGTCGGCCGCCTGCGCGCCAGCTCCGGCCTGGCATGGTCGTGCCGGGCCGGGGACAGGAGTCGAGGCTCCGGCAGGGACGGCGGACGGGGAGACCTTTTTCTCCTCGGCTTTGCCCCGCCGACCCAGGAGAGGCTTGGCTTCCTGAAGGGGGGCGGAAGTGAAGGGCGCCCGGGCCGGGAGGGCGAGGAAGAAGAGGACGCCCGGATCCCTGGCCCCCGCGCTAGCAGGACTGCGAGGCTGATGCGGGGGGGGGGGAGCAAGTTCTGACCCCCCTGATGGACTTTCCTGCAGACCGCTCAGAGGTGCTCCTGCAGCGGCGTTTAGGTGAAGCCTCTCTCGAATTCTTGTAGGAGGAAGGCTGCATTCCCAAGACAGGCTGACCCTTGGTGAGAGTGACCCTTTTTCTGGGTTGCACAATAAATTGCCCCATACAAAATGACACGGAGGGTGAGGTTTGCACAACACGCACACAGGTGAAGGTAAAACTAACCAAGGATATTACATTCTGGGAAGGGAGAGATTTTTTTGCACGTGTAGGTTGAGGTAAAAAAAAAATCCTGATTGAAACACCTGATGGGGTGCTTTCAGCGCAGCCTCCAGAGAGAGCAGTGGGGCAGGCCAGCTCTATCCAGGGCTCTGGGGACCCTTGGCAGAGGAAGGGAAGAGGCGCGGAGCTGCCGGCTGCTGCAAGAGGCAGGCTGGCATGAGCAGAACAGAAAGGGGTCTCCAGGAGCAGCACCTCTGGAAGAGAAAAATGCCTCCCAGCCTTGCCGGTCCAGAGAGCGCCCTCAGTGGTTGTGGGAGATGATCCTGTAGCATTGTGCAGGAGGGACAGGCACCCAGCAGATCTGCAGGAAGCCTGGCTGTTGACTCAGGGAGACGTGTTGCGGCCACAACAGACACCTTCCCTGCGTGGAGGCTGAGGGGCATCCCTGGGAGATGCATGGGGAGCCAGGCTCATGCGAGGCAAGCAGAAGGGCGCAGGTCAAGAGGATCCCTGGGGCTCCCTGGGGCTCGGAGGCAGGCCCATCTTTGCACCCCGAACAGAGAGGAGAGGGTGCCTTTGCTAAGTGGGCAAGGGGAGACGCATGGGAAACACCCAAGCCACCCCAGGAGCTCATGCACAGGGCCTGTGGCCAGAAAGCCGACATGAACCCACGCAGGGGAGGAGGGAGAAGGACCCCTCCCCTCTACTCTGTCCTGCTGGCATCCTGTGTCTCCATGGATCTGAGTGCCCCAGGCTTTTTTCACTTCAGGGAGTCCCTCCCTTGGCTGAGGCCGGGCATAACAGAAAACCCCCTCTTGTCCACTTAATCTGCAGGCGGACTGGCCTTTCGTTGATTCCGATCTTTAGCCTTGCGGGCAGAAGTCAGGCTGTCCCAGGTCTGGGGAGACTCAGAGAAAGACCAGACAGTGCTAGTTGTGCTGGGCGCCAGATTCGCAGGAGTTGCTCACTCGCGGGAACAAGGACAGTGAGGATGTTCCAAAAACATGCTGCACCCAAGCAAAGAGACCACCTTCTGGCTGAGCCTGACGGCCTGGTGCGTTGCACCAGAAGCCGGGGCTTTGGTGGAGCTCCCCCACAGCGCGAACCGCAAACTAGCCAAGCCAAGCCAAGCCAAGCCGCTGAGCTGCCTCCTGCGGGGTTTGGCTGGGAGCCAGAATAAGGCTTCGCAGGATTCGGCCCGATGGTCCTTCTTCCTTCCTGGAGGAGGGAGCCCTGTGGATACTAGGCTGAGCCCCTGAGGAAGCTGTGAGGTAGGTTTGCGAACTGAGGGAATAAATGAATTAGGCCTTGAGACAGGTGAGAGGAGAAGCCTTGGCTTTTGAACCGGAGATCCTGAGTCAGCCTTCCACAACTGCCCATTCCAGGGGGCTTCCTTTAAAGGGGGCGCTGCAAGAAGTCTTGGCGGTCCCGCCACAACCTTCCATCGCTTCTGCCCCAGGAGATCATTAAGTGTCTGTGCCAAGGAAGCCAGAGGGGTATCTAGGCCATTCTCAAGGACCTGTGAAGAGAGGACGAAGGGCCAAGCCTTCACGCTCAGCCTGGGCAGCTTCCAGAGGCACCCCAACTGCCTTTGAAGCTGGATCAGCCAGCCAGCCAGCCAGGTTGGAGAACCAGCTAACCAGCACGGCGGGGAAGTAGGGCTCCAAGTCTGGCAGCAGCTTCTGCCACCCAGCGGTGACCCAGACGTTTGCAGCCCAGATTTGGTCGCCTTGCAAGCCGACTTAGCCATTGCTCTTGCTTGCCCAAGTGTTGTGCGTAGGCCTCAGGCTGGCACTCTCAAGAGACTCCTCTTGGACCCCCCCCATTCCTGCCCATCCTGCACATCGGCTCAGGGAATAGCCTCAGCAGTGGGGGGGGGGGGGGGTTACCAGGCCGTGGAGGGCTCCTTCCCGAAAACTGAAAGGTTCAGTGCTCTGCAATGTGTAGCAGGCTCCGGGGGGTGGGGGGCATCCAGGCAAGCCGCCCTTGTGCCATAGAAGTAAAAGGGCAGCAGTGGAGAAGAAGCATCAGGGAAGAACTGTAAAGGACCGTTCTTGGATGGCTCCCTGACGAGCAGGGACGAGCGTCAGTGCGGGGGAAACATCGTGGGCCACGTGGCCGTCACCAGCCATAGAAGCGTCTCCTTGAGCTGGCAGGGAAGGTGTGGCGAGCATTCCCAGGAGCTTGCAAGAACCAGATGAGACCTCGGATCACTGGGGTCTGAAGGAAGAGGGGTGGGACGTCCTGCAGGCCTGTGTCCCGTGCCTCATGAAGGCAGCAGGGTCTGCCCAGGCCTCATGCAGTCATCCCATTGCTTTGGGTGCAGCTTTGATAACAGAGGCCTCCCTTCAGGGAGGGAGCCTGGGTGGCCTGCTTGACTCTGCTAGGCTGTCAGATGTACTGCCAGGTTCCAGGGGCAGTCCCTGGGTCCACGCCCGTTGCTGGCAAAAGGAAGGAAGGAAGTAAATTGCTTTAGATCAAGGCAATTTTCCCCTAATAATTTCCATCTCTATGCAAAAGAAAAGGAATGGAAGGGTGCCATGCTCTTGTCCCTCACGCCAATCCCGAGGAACAAGAAGTTTTGCAGATCCTGGCCAGGCAGGCGGAGTCTGGCTCAGGGCGGGGGGGGGGGGGCAGGAGGAGGAGGAGGCCTTCAGCTGCACTTCCGCGCCCCTATTCATTCCTGAGGATCTTTAAGAGAGGGGCTGGAGTGGGTGGGCGCCTACCACAATTTCTCCCATTGCACAGTTGCATTTGCACAACATGCTGGAGGACCTGGCTCCTACGGGTTAGAAGGAATTTATGGGAATTTACCAGTTAATCTCTGACCTCACAACAGACCAGAGTCTATTAATTATTATTTTGAGTCTATAATGAGCTGCCCAGAGTCAGGCAGCATACAAGTTTAATATATTATTATTAATGTTGGTTGCACAGCCAGCCAGGTGTTTAGATTGGATTTGGCATTTTTATCCACCTATCGAGTCCTTCCCGAGGACCTGGGATAGGCAGATGTTGTTGCTTGATGGTGTTAAAGGGATCGTCACAGGATATAAGCTGTTCCAGATGAAGCTGCCTTTTGCAATGGACTGACGGTGATTTTGTCAATGCCGATGGTCTTCAAGGGGTGCTCCAGATGTTTTGGGATTGCACCCAAGGGCCCTATTATTACTGGGGCCGTCTTTGCTTTCTTTTGCCACAGTCGTTCTGCTTCTATTTGCAGGTCTTTCTATTTCGTGATTTTTCTGCAGTTCTTTCTCTTCTCCTCTGCTGTCTCCAGGTCTTGCAACGTCCACTGTCCAGACTTGTTTGTCTTTCTTATCAACAGCTGTTAGGTCTGGGGTGTTGTGTGGCAGGTGCAGGTTAGGTCTGTTTGAATCCTAAAGTCCCAGAGCACTTGAGCTTCCTCATTTCCGGTCACTTTGTCTGCTTTGTGGTCCCACCAGTTCTTGCTTGCAGGCAAATGGTATTTCTTGCAGATATTCCAACGCACCACCGTTGCTACTTTGTCATGCCGTTGTTTGCAGTCAGTCTGCGCGATCTTCTTGCAGCAGCTGACTGGTGGTCCACTGTTCCTTCAGCTTCTTTGCAGAAGCGGCATTTGCTCTGTTGCTGTCTTCTCAGTTCTGGCTTGTATGCATTTGTTCTTAAGGCTTGGTCTTCTGCGGCCAGAATGGGCCCCTCCGTCTCTTTCTTCAACTTTCCTGCTCTCAGCCATTGCCAGGTCTTGTTGTTATCTGCTTTGCCTGCTAGTTTTTTTGTGTACTGGCCATGCAGTCCTTTGCCTTGCCGTGTCTCTTTTCTGTTCTTCACTTGGTCTTTCTTGTAGGCCAGTTTGGTCTCTTTGGTATTCAGTAAGTCTTCATGCTGTACTAGCTTTAGTGCATCTTCTTCGCTGTCCTTCAGATATTCTTCCAATGCCCTTTTTTCTCCTTCAACTGTCTGGGCACTTGCAACATTCCACGCCCACCTATGCTCCTTCATAAGTAGAGTCTGTCAACGTCGCTGCATGGATGAAGGGCGTGATCCATTGTCATTATTTTTCTGGTCTTCCTATCCAGACCTTCTAGCTCTGCTTGAGTCCAGTCCACTACTCCAGCTGTGTATCTAATGACTGGAATTGCCCAGGTCTTAACTGCCTTGATGGCATTTTGAACTTTAAGATCTTCTTCACTCTCATAATCTATTTACTGTTAACCTTCTTCTTGACTTCAATATGCTTGATGTTGTCAGCTTGAAGGATGCCCAGATATTTGTAGTGCTCTTCTTTATCCACACTCTTGGTGTTATTCCTCTTGGGCATCTTGATTGATTGGTAAAGGTGGCACATTTATGCAGTCCAAAGTCCATTGCAATATCTTGGCTGTATATTTGGACAGTGTTGAGCAGCGATTCCATTTCAGCTGGTGTTTTTCCATACAGCTTCAGATCGTCCATGTAAAGGAGTGGAATAGCCTGGCAGATGTTTTTGATGTTTGGGTCGGCCATGGCCTGACTTGTTCAGTACTGTTGACAGAGGAATCAATGCAATGACAAACAGTAGTGGTGATAGTGAGTCCCCTTGAAAGATTCTTCTCTTGATATTAGCCTCTCCCAGTCTGTCACCATTGACCAGTGACTGTGTCTTCCATTGTGCCATTGATCTTTGCAGAAAGCTTCTGATGTTTCTACTGATTCCTGTTATTTCTAGGCACTTGATTATCCAGTCATGTGGCAGTGAGTCGAATGCCTTCTTGTAATCAATCCAAGCTACATTCAGCTTGGTCTTCCTTTTCTTGCAGTACCATTTTGTCAGTTAAGAGCTGATCTTTTGTCTCTGCTGTTTGGGCAGTTTCCTTTCTGCTCAGGTGGAAATAGTTGTTTTCAACTAGATGCTGTTGGACTGCATCAGCTACCACGCCAATTAGCAATTTGAAAGCTGTGGGCAAGCAGGCAATTGGCCTGTAGTTGCCTGGTGCTGCCCCTTTTGTTGGATCTTTCATTATCAGGTGGGTTTTGCCAGATGTTAACCAATCTTCAATTTCACCTCCTTGCAGTGAGTTGTTAAACTGCTTGGCAGTGAGTGGGTGCAGACCAGTGAGATGCTTCAACCAAAAACCATGCAGTTCATCTTCAGCTGGTGCTGACCAGTTCTTGATCTTCCTTGCCCTTTTCTCCACTGTTTCTGCTGTTATTACAAGTTCTTTCATTTCAGCTTCTTTTTTATTCTTATCCACCTCCTTTATCCAAGCTGCAGTCTTGTGGTATTTCTTTGGGTTGTCCCATAGCTGTGCCCAGAACTGCACTGCTTCTTCTTTGTCAGGTGTTGACTGGTTCATTGCAGTCTCTCCATTGATGGATTGGTAGAAACATTTCTGATTTGACTGAAACTGGAGATTCTGCCTGTAGTGTGCGATTCAAGCTTCGTATCTGCTGATCTTCTTGGCTGTGGCTGTTATTTGCTGCTTTATTATTTCCAGTGCTTCTTTGATCTTCCTTGTTTCTAGGTGATATTCCTTGATAGGCATTCTTTAATCTTCTTGTTCTTCAGCTTCTTTTCTTTCATCTGTTCCAGCTTGCTTGCATCTGATCTTAGCATGCTGATCTTATTTTCCAACCTGATCTTCCATTTTGGTGGTGCACTGTTTGGCTTTATTTCTTGTTTGTTGATTTTGCATGCAAGGCATTCAATTATAACTGCAGCCATGCTGTCCATTAGTTGGTTTGTTCCTTGCAGTGAGCTGGTGCTTATATTAGATGTTTCACTACTGGCATCTTCTAATACTTGTGCTGGCTTTCTCTTTGCAACAAGCTTCAATGCAGGCAACGTTATTCCGTTGTTTTTGTGCTGTTCTAGATGCTCAGTTATTCTTTATTTCAGTTCTTCTTCTTTTTCAGTTAGAGGTCTTTGTTCTTTCTGAGGAGAAGGCAGAGAAGAGGGTGCCTGGTTTGGGAATGAAAACGGTTCAATAGCCACCTCTACTGCTGACTCCCCCAGTTTGCCTCTACAGCCTCAGCCACTTCTGGCCAGGCTTTGGTTTCTTTGCCCTGGGTAGACCTTTGTAGTTCTTCCAATTCTACTTCTGTGAATACTTTATTTTGTATTATAAATCAGTGTTGATCTGCTAACCTCTGTTCGGTTATTTCTGATTCTGGATGTTGTTCTTTCCAGAACTGGTGCACTCTTTTCAATATCCTCTTCTCGTTGGACTTGATTTGTAATAGCAGATAATTATTTCTTTGTTTTCAGTCTTCGTATATTTGCGACGGGTAAACAACTTTTCTTCCAGTAGTCCTGCAGCTGCTGGCCCTGGTTGCTCAGCCAGTGGTCCTGAGTCCTGTAGCCCACTTGTCACCAGATGTCCAGGAACTAGGACACCTAGTGCGGTCCTTGTGGACCCGGGTGATGATTGATCCAGTATGGGTTTCTGTAAATTAGGTCTCACTGTATTGTTTATGGGAGAGGCACTCTTCATCTGGTTCCTCCAATGAGATATTATTATTGGTCACACAGTCATCCAGGTGTTTAGACTGGGTTTGGCATCTTTATCCACCTATCGAGTCCTTCCCTAGGACCTGGGATAGGCAGATGTTGTTGTCTGATGGTGTTAAAGGTATCCTCGCAGGATGGAAGCTGTTCCAAGCAAAGCCACCTTTTGCAATTGACTGACGGTGATTTTGTCAGTGCCGATGGTCTTCAAGTGTTTTGGGATTGCACCCAAGACACCTATTACTACTGGGAGTCTCTTTGCTTTCTTTTGCCGGAGTTTTTCTATTTCTATTTGCAGGTTTTTCTATTTTGTGATTCTTCTGCAGTTCTTTCTCTTCTCCTCTGCTGTCTCCAGGTATTGCACTGTCCACTGTCCAGACTTTTTTGTCTTTCTTATCAACAACAGTTAAGTCTGGGGTGTTGTGTGGCAGGTGCTTGTCTGGATTTGAAAGTCCCAGAGCCCTTTAGCATCTTCGTTTTCTATTGCTTTGTCTGCTTTGTGGTCCCACCAATTCTTGCTTGCAGGCAGATGGTATTTCTTGCAGATATTCCAACGCACCACCGTTGCTACTTTGTCATGCCGTTGTTTGCAGTCAGTCTGCGCGATCTTCTTGCAGCAGCTGACTGGTGGTCCACTGTTTCTTCAGCTTCTTTGCAGAGGTGGCATTTGCTGTCTGTTACTATCTTCTCAATTCTGGCTTCGTATGCATTTGTTCTTAAGGTTTGGTCTTGTGCAGGCAAAATTAGCCCCTCTGACTCTTTCTTCAACTTTCCTGCTCTTAGCCATTGCGAGGTGCTGCTGCTGTTATATAAATTCCAGCTGCAGAATCCAGTGATGGAAGGAAAATTACACCAAACTCCTGTCTCCCCAAGTCCCACTGAGGAGCATCAGAACCAGGGTGGCTCTGCACCCAGTCCCAAGGCCTGCAGGTAGCATGGTACCAAGCAGAGAAGCAAAAGGGGGCGGCTGGGCTCCTGCTGCATTCTGGGGGAGGGCAGATGTGGTGGGGACTGTGGAGACAGAATGTCACCCCCGCCTGGGTCCTTTGGGAAGGACCTCCAACAGAGGAACCCTGCCGAGCCAGCTCAGGCACCAGAGCCCACCCGGCAATGGGAGGAGGTCTCTGGTCCCTGCATGCCAAGGAGGGAGGGGCAGCCTCCCTTGGCGCGCTGCTGGGGCAGGTGTGGGCAAGGGACTGCTGCGGTGCTGCAAATGCTGAGGCTGGACGTGGTTTTGCCTGCCTTCCGCCTTTGGGCGCTGGGAGCCCAGAAGAGGAGGCACTTGCTGTGTTCCCCCACCTCAGGCAAACGACACGCATGAACCAGAGTAGCGTCCCTAAACTGGCACCCTCCAGCACAAGCAGCTGGGGATTCTGGGGACTGTAGTCCCACAAACCCGGAGGGCAGCAAATTGGGGAAGGCTGGAAAGCGGGACTGCCGTGTGGCTGCCTGAGTTCGTTTCCTGAGCACAAGGCTTAACTTGCCCTTGGTGTCTGATAAAAGTAAGAAAGATCAGTCGACAGCTCGGTGGTGCCTTCCTCTGAAAGCAGTGCCAAATCCTGCCTCTGGGCTTGTGGCCACACGCCTGGGCAGCTCGGGGAGAGCAGAGCGGCTGAGAGGAAGGCCGCCTGGGGAGAAACGCCGCTCCGCCTGGCCCCGGCCCCCAGACCAGAGGGAGCCCAAAGGGGGGCGGGGGAAGACTGCCCCTTAGCCGGTGCGGCCTCGGTGAAGCAGAAGCCACCTGGACCTTCAGCAGGGTGGGGGCAGCGCTGAGCCTTGACTGCAGCTGCGCTCAGACCCCCCGCCCCTCATCTGCCCCCTGCTCCCTGCTCTGGGGCCTGTGGAGATGAGCAAACTGCTCAGAAGCTCGCTTTGGCGAAAGAGGGGCCCCCGCTGCTCCTCCAGGCCACTTCTTCTCCTGACCTGCTCTGGGTGTGCAGTCGGAGGCGTCAGGAAGGGAAGTGCGGGACGCTGGTGCTCAGCTAGGTGGAAGGGAGCAGCAGGGTGCTGAGGCCAGCGCCTGCTCAACCTCAACGCAGGCACCCAATACTAGCCCTCAGGCAGCTGCTTCTCCCCTTGGCGACAAGCTGACAAAGGAGCCCTCGCGCCCTGGGCCGCATCAGCCAAGGCAGGCTGTCGAGATTGTGGGGAGCGAGAGTGGGGCGCCTGCTGCCTGGGCAGCTCGCCCCCGGAGTGCCCATCCAGCTGCGGGCCCCACAGTCCCAGGTGGATGCTGGGGAACAGCAAAGAGGGTGGAGGAGGACAGCTGGGCGCTGAGGAGCTCGGGGGCCAAAACCCGCAGAGGAAGGCTGAAGGAACGGAGTTGGAACTTTAGCCTAAAGAAGGGGGTCCGGGGGAGATGCGAGAGCCGCCTCCCAGCGCTTGGAGGGCTGCCCCAGGGCGGGGTGGGGGGCCATTCTCCAGAGCTGCCGAGGGCAGGGCCAGAACTGGGGGCGGAAGCTCTGCAGAGAGAGACCCAAACTCGAAATCGGGAGGAATTTCCTGCCCGCGAGGGCTGCTGAGCGGTGGGCTGGCCTGCCCCCTGAAGCCATGGGCGCGCCATCACTGGAGGTCCTCGAGAAAAGATTGGACAGCCATTTGCCTCTGAGGTCCCTTCCAGTCTAGGGGGTCCATGATTCTGTGGCTGTTTTCTGACTTAAATGTACCTCACTCCAAAAAGTTACTTGCAGCAGACCGTAGGAGAAGAAAGGGATGATCCCCCCATTCATAAATTACTGAAGAACAGAATGAAGCATCTCCAAAGTATGCAGGAAAAGTAGCAGCAGTTGTGAAAAGGGGCTGGGGAGGATGGTGGCCTGACCCAGGCCCTCCTTGCACGACAGGCTGGGGGGGCTGGTGTGAGGGGGGGAGCAGTTGGTGGACTGTGCTGACAACTACTGGAACAGCTTGTCCCCCCGGGAGTCGTGGGGCTCCGTCACTGGAGGCTTTCAAGAGAGGCTGGACAGCCGTTTGTCCAGGGTGGCCTGAGGAGTCCTGCCCTGGGCAGTGGGTTGGGCCAGAAGACCCCCAAGCCCCTCATGGCCCAAGGATTCTGTGAGTGCCTCCACCACCTCCTTTGGGCCATTGGTTCCTCTCCCCCCACCCACCCCCCACTCCTACTGTTAGGGATTTCTTCAACCTTTGCTTGGAATCCATCGTTCTGGAGCGAGAGAGTGCGTGCTCCGTCTTTTATATGATATTGTTCCAGCTATTGGAAGAGGGGTCTCCTGCCCCACCTCAGACCCCTTTCTCAAGATCCTAGAGCCTTGGGGCAAGATGGTTCTCCCCAACCCAGAGAACAGCCCAGAGCTGACAAGCGCCCACCTCCCTCCCCAGGGCCAAGGAGCAGGACCTGGGTTGTCTTCTCAAGACAGTTTTCCTGGTGTGCTTGTGTGAAAAGCCTGCACTGCTCTGACTGGGGACTCTGGGTCAACAGAAGGGGGGGGAGCGTGCCACAGGGCTCCCTTCTTCCTGCCCCCTGAGGGCCTGTGGTGGTTGGGGATGATGGATGTTATAGTCCAACTTCAAAGTGGCCCTGAACTGATCTCAGCCTTCACGTGAAGGGTTCTGGCCCTCCTTGGATCAAGCCCTTCCATTTCAGGGCTCCTCCTCTTTTCCTCTGGTCTGATAGGCTGGTGGGGGGTCCCTTCTTTAGACTCTGGGGATCAGGAGGGGTCCCTCAGTCAGTTTGGACAGGTTGATGGTCAGATGCCCCTCGCTTGAGCGCCCTGCCAGCCTGCCGAAGGGGGCTGTGGAGCCAGAGGGCTGATCGGCAGGGCCTCCCTCCACTCCCTGCCTTCAGGGCAGGTCTCCCTGGCTCCCCCATAGCCCCTCTCAGCCAGCAGAGCAACCATAGCAGGCGGCCACCTTCTCTTGCCCTTTCCCCAGGCCGCCACCACTTCTTTGGGGTGCCCCAAGGGGAGGCACGCAGCCAAGAGCTCTGCTGTGCTTTGCCTGACTGAAGAAGGTCCTCAGCGAGGTTTTCTTCTGGATTCCTGGATGGGGGGTCGCTTGAGGTCAGGCAGAAGCTGACCGTCAAGACTGGCTCCCTCTGTCATCCATGCCAGGAAGCCCATCTGGCTGAATATGAAGTCTAGCCCGCCTGGAGGGTGCAGCCAGTCTTGGCCAAGGCCCACGAGACTCCCAGCAGTGACTTCCTTGTTTCACTCATTGGCGTTCTGTCCCACCATGGAGCTTACACGGGGGTCTACTTTCATTTTGTCTCTGCAGCCACAACTCTGAGGTAGGCTGGGCTGCAAGGAATGAGCTTTGTAACTGGTGGTGGACTTGGATCTGGTCTCCCTATTCCTATTCCAACCCCGGACCCCAAGGGCATCTGCCTTGGCCCCCTACTCTGAAACTGAGATCTCCCACCGTGGTCTTCCATGGCTTCACCCTTTGATCTCTTGCAGGCCAAGGAGGGAGACCTTTCCTCAGAGATTTTACTGGGCAGGCCGAGATCCCACCAGCTAAGCCAAAGAGTGGCAAGCTTGCTTCTGGCTGTGGTCTTGTGGGAAGCCAGCCACTGGGGTTGTAAACCATGGTTTATGGTTTATCCAACGTACCCACATGAGCGTGCAGAGGACTTCGGCCATGTGAATCCAGAACCACCAGGAATGCTTCCATCTTCTCCTTTCAGACCTGTGAGGCTTGGGGATGACCAGCTTCCAAGATGACTCAGAGGACCAGGAAATCTCCCAGGCTCGGTGGATTCCAAGGCAGGGGAGTCATGCAGAGCTGCAGAAGGGATGACTCTGTGGCTTGTGACTCACAGCTCTGCGGGGACAAGATCTTCTCCCCACCTGCCTTACGCAGCACTGCTGTCCTGTCTCTGGACCTGCCTGGCCTGACCTGCGCAGACTGAGGAGTTCTGGCAACGCTGCCTCTGCGGAGTGGCTTGCAAGGAAGCAAATGCCGAAACATTCTCTCACAGGAGACGTCTCCCTTGGATGTCCCTCTTCTGACCCATCAGCATTTAGCATTTCCTTAATGAGTTTGTTTTTAGCAAACACTAACCCCCCAAAACCTGAACGCAGCTGGCAGACATTTCCGCCCCTTCCCTCCCACATATAATTTTGTCTTCATAGCAACTTTCGTGGTTGTGTTGATACCAACAGGTTTTTAAGATCTCTTGGCTGCATTTATATTATATTTAATTTTTTGTACTGTTTTAAATGTTGACTGTTTTTATTGTTGTTAGCTGCCCAGAGTCACTGGTCTGAGATGGGCGGCTATATAAATTGAATAAATAAAATAAAATAAAAATAAACCCCATTAGGTGGCTTAAGGTAAAAAACAGTGGCTTGCCTGAAGTTGCTTTGCAGCTGAGTGGGGATCTGAACCCAGATCCAAGCTGAACACTAATTCTGCGCATGCAGGCTTGCTAATACTTGGATGCTGACAATACCCCCAGGTAACCATATAATGAAAGCTAGGTGGTTTACAATTAAAACGAAGATGTATTTAAATATAAGGTGGAATTTTATTTATTTGTTTATTTATTTGCTTACAGGATGTCCCATCAGTCAGCTCTGAGCAGAGTACAACTCTCCAAATCTGTAATCTGGGACTGAAAACAAGCAGATAGGCAACATTAAAAACTGAAACAACAGATTATGATGAGCCATACAAAAGAGGGGAATCAATATTTGGAATACAATAAAACTAACTGATTACATGAGCCATGGCCCCATCAATCTAGCCCTTGGCATGGCCAGGTCTTCAACAGCTCTCTGAAAACCAGGACCTACAGGCTGGGGGGGGGGGGGGGCGGCTACTGAGAAGGCATCTTTCCATGGCCCCTGTAGGTGACCATAGCTAATCAAGGGGACACGTGGAGTCTGAGAACCTCCCCTGTTATCTCCAGGCCCTGGACCACAAAGGGCTTTAAGGAGAGCAACTGGCACCAGAACTCGACTGGCAGTCAGCAAAGCTCCTGAAGCGGAGAGGTGGTGTGGGTGGCTTGAGATGGACCCAGAACCACTCAAGCCACCATTTTCTGGACAGGCTGTAGCTTCCAAATGCTCTTCAAGGGCAGCCCCATGTAGAGCAGATTGCAGTAGTCTACTCGAAAGGCAATTAAAGTGTGGGTGACAGTTGAACAACGCCTCCCAGGCCAAGAAAGTCACAGTTAGTGCACAAGATGGGACTCCGAGAGGGCCACAGCTGCCACCTGCTCCTCTGAGTCCAGGTTGACCACCAATTACAAACCAGCTCTGTCTGGGGGAGTGGACCCCCTTCATAGCTACAGATGGTATCTCACTGGAGTCAGCGGCCTTTAGACCCAGAGCCCCCCCATCTTGGTGGGACCGCCTCAGCCTGTTCCTCCCTTAGAGGAGCACCAAACGGTCTACATTTGCACAGGAGATCTACAAAACAAAACAAAAGATTTCGGGATTAAGAGAGATCTTGAGAGAGTGAAAGGATCCTGTCTCTTTAGTGGCTAAGGCACCAGGCTAGAAGCTGGGAGGCTGTGGGTCTAGTCTCGCCATGGGCAGGAAGCCAGTTGCGTGGCCTGGGCAAGTCACTTCTCTGGGTCCTACCAAGAAGGAACCGGCAAGCCGATCTTGACAAAATGCTGCCAAGGGAACTGCAGGGGGCGGCCGCCAGTAGTCAAACGATGACTTGACGGCACAGCTTCAGGTCCCCCCACCCACCCCGGTGCCAAAAGGCCAAAATACAAGTTCCAAAAAGGGGGGGCTGTCACCTGGGTGAGGTTCAAATGAGATCGCGCCGGCAGCGGACGATCCCGGCCGCTTGTGGCTCAACAGCCCCATCTAGAGGCCAGATGCGTCGTCATCCCGCTGAGGCGCCGAGCGAGGCCGTGTCTCCGGAAAGGCCTCCTCCGGAACGGCCGCTCTTTGCACGTGCAGCGTGGAGACGGGCCTGGGCCGGCGTGATCTGCGAGCCCCAGTCCCGTAAACGCGCGAAGCTCCATTCTCGGCGTCTCTCCAGCTCCCTCGTAATCCAAAGAGCGGCTCTTCTCGAGCCGCTGCTTCTGCATTCACTCTGAACCCCGGAAGTCCTCTAACCGTTGCGCTGACTTAATTTGACTTCTGTGGGAGTTGCGTATCTTCTTATCTGTTTTACTAAATTATCAGGGCGTTCACAAAACGGGCCAAGCTTGATTATGCATTTGTGACGTTTTATTACTCCCCCCCCCCGCTTTAATGTATTGTGCAAACCCAGAAAATGGGTTGACTCAGTAACCAGGTTAACCGCGTTACGTATTTGCAGCGATTTTCTGCTTTGAACCACAAGCAGACTAAGTCTGTGCAACACGTCAAACCACAATCACAACCAGGTTTAGCATGTTACATGAACGTGCCACCAGCTCTGCCGCTGACCTATGTCTCCGTGCATCCCCCGGTTCCTCTCTCCCCTTTCCCCACAATAAACCTGCTGGTCTATCTGCAGCAATGTTTTAAAACCGTATAAATTAAACGAACTTTGTAAGAGGGAGGTCCTAGACCGCCTTTCCCCAGCGGGGAAGGGGCACTTAGCCAAGGCCTCCCAGTGGGAGACCAGCTTGCCGGTGGACGGGTGGCGAGCGAGCCTCCTCTCCGGCTGGCCCCGGTGCGCCCGGCCGCTGGGCGGAGCCGCAGTCTCGGGCAGAAGAGCCACTCCCCGCCTCACCTCCGCCTGGCAGGGGAGGCGGAGGCTGCAGGCAGCCGACCGGACCGGGCCCGGCAGACGGCGGGGGGGCCGGCGGGGCAGCAGGAGCGGCAGCCGGCTGCAGGGGGGCCGCTCGGGGCACAGGCAGGGGAGGCGAGGCGAGGCGAGGCGAGGCGCGTCTGCTGGGCCAGATGGAGGAAGGAGGGTGGGCGTGGGGGAGAGAGATGCAGAGGGACGCGGGGGCAGGAGAACTCGCCCCCCGGCTACTCGGCATCTGCACGCGTCCCGTTTGCTTCCCCCTCCCTCTTGCCCTCCCGGCGTCACTCCTGTCGGGCCTGTCATTCTCGCCGTCTTTTATTTTGTGCTGGTTGTTACTGCATTTCTCCCGTTTTGCTTATTGTGAGCGGCCCAGAGTTGTCGGGGGTGGGCAGTGTGCAAATCTGATCGATCGACAGAGGAGCAAAGGTCGATATCAGCTGCAGGTGCACCCGCTCATTTCAAGGGTGGCTAAAAGCAGCGACAGGGAGTGACTTGGGGAGGGGTCCCGGTCCTTCCCCCTTCAGTGCCACACGCAAGGTGGATGAACTCATGAGCTCCTGAACCCCATTCGGGTGCTCCCATTCCAGGATTTTCTTATTTTATAAGGAAAGGGGATTGGCTCAAGCGCAGGGTGAAGGCGGATGAGGGTCCTTCAGCTCAGAGCAGGGGCTGGGGGCTGCGGGCTGGGGGCTGCTGCTGCTGCTGCGAATGAAGGAGCGCTGCTGGCTTGGCCAGGAAGGTCTGGAGACAAATTGGCAAGAGGGAACTCCTGAATTTCTGTCCCATTCGCGACTTGCACGTTTTCTCAAGCTGAGGTTCGCTTTGTCCACCAAAGCAGGACAGCCGAGAAGTTCTGGCTCTAAAGGCCTCGTGATGGGTTTGCAAAGCCGGGTCAAGCACATATGGACGGGCTCAACAGCGCTCCACGGGCAAGACCTTGATACCCAGCAGACACAGGGTACTTATAACCCAGCACCAGGAGATACAGGATGACAAACAATCGATGCGATTGGTTACAAACTAATTATAAACAGACGAGGTTTAAAATAGATGCAAGCTGCTGGGCTGTGGCCATGAAATGTACCTGCTAAATGTTAAACCACAGCTTAGCCAGCTCGGCTGCCCTGACCAGCTTCCTCTGGAAGCCTCACCACAAATACAAAACAGAAATGGTTTTATGCACCTACTTACTTCTGCCGCTTGCTAAATATTTGTTTAAAACATTTATAATATTCCAGTGGCTTAATTCTTCCATAAAGGCGAGGTGCGCAGGCGGTGAGGCTCAGCCACTGTAATGGTCGGCTGGTGCCTGGCGGCCACCTCTTCTCTGAAGAGACCCCCGGATCGTCTGGCCTGATCCCCACGAGGAACCCGGGGCTCCCAGGCTTGGCTAAGAGCCAGAGGATTTGAGGGCCAAAGGGCTGTGAAGTGAGTGGTTACAGCCACCGGGTGGGCAACTGATGCTTGGCAGGCGAGGAAAGAGTAATGGGGCTGAACGAGGCAAGGCGCTTGGGCCTCCTTCAAACGCATCTCCCCCGAGTGACCTGCTGGAGTCAAAAGTGCAGGCGATGCGGCTGCTGCTGTGTCAGAAGAGGTCTCCCGCCATGCCACCCTCCAGGGCACCCAGCCGTTCCCACAGTCTGTGGCAGCAGAAAGAAAAGGAGCATGCGTACGGCAAACCTCGGAGAGGCTGATGGGAGCCTGAAGGCTCTCAGGCTTTGAGGGCAGCTGGAAGGGGTCCTGGGCTGCTCCCGTTCTGCCCAGCTGGGCCACCATCATCGGGGGTCTTTCGGGTAGTAGCCAGTGGGCTCTTGGTGTTTCTGTGCTCGGGCAGGGGTCCTCCCGGCTGGCCAGGGGATGATGGTGCGGGGGGGGCGGGGAAGCACATTCAGACTTGCAGGATTCTGTTGTTAGAGCTCTGCGATAAAAGAAGTCCTGGCCTGTACGGTGTTGCTTTCTTAGTTTGGTCTACCTTGTAGGGCTGACAGAAAGCAGCTCTAGTCCTGCTCCCTCTTGTAGGAGGAAGGGCCGGCCGTGCTGCTGGGGATGCTCTGTAGGGATTCAGCGGCCAGTTTTTCAGCAGTGGGAGAGCAAAGGACAGGATGTCAAGGGGCCATTTCAAGCCACGGGGCTACCGGCTCAGAGGCTTTGCTGGCAGACCTCTTCTTCCAAGGGCTCTCCAGTAACACAGACTTAGGATGGGCTTGTCATTCGTCAGAATCCATGTGGCTGAAGTGTTCCAAGCCCATCTACCTGGACCTCTCCCTTCAGCCCTGCTCCGGGAAAGTAGGAAGGAAGGTGCTTAGGATTTTCCTGTGCAAAGCCAGAAATGGAGAGAGGTTCTGAGAGAGATTATCTGAGCCTCCTGTTTGTGGTTAGGCAGGTCTTCCTTGCCCCTTCTTCCTCCTTCTGAGCACTCTCTTTAGTTTTATACAATGCACAGGGAAAGGGAAGTCAGCCTCTCTGGGGAAGCGCGATCAAAGGCTCCACCTGTGATGTCCTACCACTGTCCATCAAGTCAGGAATTACTTAGCAGTTAAACCTGCCTTTCTAACAACACTTGGTTGAACGATAAGGGCTTGGGCTGGCTTTCATCCATTGTCCATTAATTAAAAATATTGTATGGGATCTATTATATGAGCTTCTGGTCTTT
Organism: Liasis olivaceus; assembly: GCA_030867105.1. Classification (NCBI taxonomy): domain Eukaryota; kingdom Metazoa; phylum Chordata; class Lepidosauria; order Squamata; family Pythonidae; genus Liasis; species Liasis olivaceus. Next base: position 81,513,791 of record CM061355.1, read on the forward strand.
TAGAAAACAAAATAATTCATTCTATTATGGAGTCAACCTTCAGCCTTCTGGAGGAAGAAAGGGTGGACTGAAGACAGCTCTGCAAAAAGCAGAGCCAACAACCACAGCAAAGGAAAAAGAGTCAGCGAATAGACCAGCTCTTTGAACCTCTCCAGATAAAGGAGAGGACCAGAGACTGCCCGCATGTACTCCGAACAGTTGCTCCTCATGAGGAGACAACAAGACAGCAGTCTCCAAGGGATTTTGAGCACTGGGAGATGAGGGAATCGTATGTATGTATGTATGTATGTATTTATTTATTTATTCAAATTTAGATACCACTCATCTCACAAAAAGTGACTCTGGGCGGTTCACAATAAAACAGTAATAAATATTAAAATACAATATAAACAATATAAAGTACAATAAAAATCAAACACATACATCTTGCTCAAATCACGGTGACCTGGATAATTTTTCTATTTTGGGCTTACAAAAGAGACTTGTTAAAGCTTTGAAGAATCTCATGAGAAGAAACAAAGAAAAAATGAAAAGAAATCAACTTCAAGGACATTATTTGAATGGACTAAAGATTAAGATAGTTAGAAGTAAGAGGAAGGAATATAAAGTTGGTTTATTTGATCAGGGTTAACATAGATATGTTATTTCTGATAACCTTTAATGGACTTTTGCTGACACCAGAACTGAATGCTTTATGGATTTGTTTATAGATAAGAGATGGGATATGGGAAGAAGAGATAATTTGTTGTAATTTAAGATTAGGAGGTGAAAAGTTACTAAAATTATTTATACTTGAGATGAAGGGGGAAGTCACTTCTTTATATATTTCTTTTGTTTTTCTTTACAATATTCTCTTTTCTTTTTTCTTTCTGTTCTTTATGTCTTTCCTAATTTTTCCTTTGCACCTTTTATTCTTTCTACTTCTCTATCTTTCCTTTAGCGTGTATTAATTTTTACCATTGTAATTATAATCTTTAACAAGATTACTTGACAAAAAATATTATGGAGTCAACATTCTAGATGCTTTTAAAAGGTTCTGTGGTGCCCTACAAGAACTAGATTTTTTTTCTCACATCACTTCAGTTAAACATTATCCAAGGAGCTGGCAAACAGGTCACCCGCACAGCAGAATTATCAGCAAGAAGGATGGTGATCCAATCTGTTCAAATGGCAAAATAAACTGTCAGTTGCAATTCAGCATTCTGCATGCTCTTGTGTTATCTTTGGCAGTGTTGTATCTGAAGAGATAAAACTGACAGCTATTTCATTCCCTGAAAAAAAACTGTCCACAGTTGGCACTCGCTTAGAATGGAGAGATTCTAAAGGGGGAAGCATTACGCACGGAGGGCAGCGCTAGGCCGGGGACGGGGGTGAGATGCCTGGGTTACCTGCGCAAAGTGGGCCTCCTCTCTGCCTTGGAAGAGACATTCAGAAAAGCAAATGCGAGCCTTGACGGGTGAGTATTGAAGGCTTGGCGGGGCCTAGAGGAGGGCCAAGTGCCAGGGGGAAGGAGAGCCATCCACAGACTCTGCTGCGGCCAGGCAGCCCCCCGCCTGCAAAGGAGCAAATCTCACACTGTGGGGGGGGCACCTTAGCCTTCGGGAATTCTTTGCATCAGGACGGAAGGGGACAATCTCCTTTGAGGGGTATCTTCAGCCTGTGGAGCACATCATGCATCACAGGCCCAGACACGTTCATACGCATTTCCAGGGCCTCATGGGGACATGTTCAGGCCTGAGCATAGAAGTAAACATGGCAGTTCCAGGACAAAAGGAAAGGGCCACTTAGTGACCATCTGCCCAATTAAAAGCACTGCCTTTAAGGGTGACATGAATTAGGGCCCTAATGTCAGAAGGATTCCTGCGCCACAACAACATTCTATCCATCAGTGGAGCCCCATGACTCTTCTACAAGCACAACTTTCTGCTGTAGACCAATAAGAGTTTTGCATTCAGGACGCACATTGCTGGAGCTGGCTCCGTGTCTTTTCCCATATTAGCCTCGCAGGTTCATGGGATCCCTCTATGGATAAGCCCTACCAGCATGGGGCTAATCAAGGGATGATTGAGAACCCAAAGGTCCATTGGTTAGAAAGACCCCGCTAAAGGCTGTTTCCATCCTCTGATGGAATGCTGATCAGGCCAAGGCCCCTTTTGATCCTGACTGGAGTAGGTGGCTTGGAAAGTGCCAAGGAGCCATGCCTTGTAGTACTCTGAATGGATGTGCAGAATCGGGGTGATAGAGTAATTAGCACCAGTTAATAGGCAGGCAGATGCATTTTGGACCCACTGCAGTCTTCAAGTGGTCTTCAAAAGCAGCCCCAGGTAGAAGTCTATCCGTGTGGTGGATCAGCCAGAGCTGAACAACATCTCTCCTGCCCATCTAGCAGGAGTCGCAAGTCCAGGAGGACCCCCAGGTTATGGACCTGCTTCCTCAGGGACAGTGCCATCCCCTTGAGGGACAACACTGGAGTTGGTAGAGCAATAGTAATTCCATCTTGCTAGTTTGAATTCCTTTCATCCCAACAGCCTCCAAATGTCCTAGACTTCTGAGCTCTGTGGCAGTCTGTCTCCCACGCTCAGTGCTGAGCAAGACAAATGGAGGAGATGTTGCACTTGTGTCCTGCTGGTGAGACGAGCCTAGGTCTCCTTGGCTGAGTTCCCAGATGATCCGCTGTGGCCATTCCATCAGGTGTCCACTGGGTGTCCCTCTTACTCCAGCAATGACACCCAGCTTCCTGGCTCTCCTGGAATGGCCAAGAGAGCATTCCTTTGAACTTGCGAGACTAATGGCAAGCTGATGATTGTGACAGGAGCTTCCAAAGGGAACCACGTACAGCTGCATCGTTTCAGAAGCACAGATGAGCCAGACAACTGAGCTGCGAAGGAAGCTGCTGACACACACCATCTCCTCCTGTTCTGCAGGTCCTGCAGATGTGTGCTGAAATGTGCCACTGGCCCTGAGAGAATTCCCCGGGGCCCTTGCTGACAGTAAGGCCGGGGTCATGGTGGTGCTGCAGCTTCGGGGACTGCCTTTGGAAGGCTTTCTGGTGCAGAGCAGCAAAGCCCACCAAAGCGAGTCACCCAAAGGCCCGAGGTCAGAGAAAAAAGGCAGCCTCTTCAAGACTTGGCCATCTAGCCCAGGTAAAGCCTGTAAGGACTCACACCATTGACAGAGCACAATTCCAGGCAGGGCAATGAGAGACTTGATGACTTGGGACCTTCAGTGATACCAACTCCTGCTCTGGCCACCACCTTCCATGTTCCACTGCCCACCTTGGTTGATAGACCTGCGTCTAGAGAGGTGGGCCTCTGTTCAGATTGGGTAGTTTGGTTCTCTGTCTAAGATGATTGGAGACTGAACACCTCCCACATGAGGATGCAAGGTTACGACTGTTTAGGTTAGAGAAAAATGGCCTATGAGGAGATTTAATTGTTTGCCTTTCTTTCTTTCTTTCTTTCTTTCTTTCTTTCTTTCTTTCTTTCTTTCTTTCTTTCTTTCTTTCTTTCTTTCTTTCTTTCTTTCTTTCTTTCTTATGACATCAATTTAATGTCTCTATCAAATTTGTAGTGCAATCCAACTCCATAGCAACTCTAGGAGGCATCGAATATCAAAAACGATTTTATAACAATGACGGAAAAATAAAATAAAAGGTATCTAAAAGAAATAAAACCATCTGAAACACACAGCTTTCCCACCAGGGTCCCACCACCCAAATCAACCCCAGGCCTGGGGGAAGAGCCAGGTTTTGAGGCCCTTTTCAATGAGGCCAGGGTGGGAGCAATAAGTTTCTAAAATTATGCGTGATAAAGAAAGGGTGAAAAGGGATAAGTTTTTCCCCCCCATCTCCCATTGTGCAAGCACCAGAAAGTGACTGGCAGAAGATTTAAAAGAGGGAAGCGTATTCCTTCACGAGCCTGGGGCCAACCTGCACATCGGCTGCTGGTTCAGCTGGCATCGCAGGGGACTAGACCAGCTCCTAGAGGACTGTATTGGTATGTGGGAAAGACCTCGGGAGACCCTGGGGCCAAGAGACGCCGCCAAGGGAACGGTTAGATAAGAGACGGCATAGCCCGCGGCTGGATAGCGGGCAGGGCAAGGGGCTCAGCCGGGCCCTCCCTAGTTTCTCGGGCTGTAAAGGAGACGGCGGGAGATCTGTACTTCCTGACTCGCAAGATTCCAATAAAGTAGAATTCGCTCATCAGATCATGTTTCTTGTCTGGTCTACCCGGGAAGGCTGACAAGGACAGGTCTAACAAGGGCTCCGAGCCTTGAGAACTGGGTGCTGCCTCCAGGCATGGGACTGTCCACCTCTGCCTATGAGGTGAAATGGAGCAACAGCGGGAGAGGGGGCTCCTCTGGTGCACCTGTGGGCCACCACATGAGACCAAATGCTGGCTTAGATGGATCCAGGCCTGACCCAGCAGGGCTGTTCTCATGTCTGGGTGGGATTTAAACTTCTTGACCTCAGTTTCAGGGATCAGACCTGCTGAGCCCTGGGTGCCTTCCTCGAGTTTTGCTTAAGACAGCAGCGAGGCCCCCGTGGCCTGCCAGGTGCTGATCTGCAACTTCCCCAGTGGCCATTCTGGCTGGGACAGTAGCAGCCGTAGTCCACCCATCGGGAGGAACAGGGGGGACCCAAGTGTCTCGCTTAGCATGTTGCGCATATTTTGCCAGCTATGGTTTGGCACGATGGGTGAAACCAGAGACAGGTTAAGTAGCAAAGATTCTGCTGCTTCACTTGCCAAATGGAAGAGCCGATCCTGCGCCTTGCTGGTGGCTCCACCAGTTGAAAGGCAAGGCAAAATGAGGTAAAATTAGTCTGGCAAGATTTTTCTTGAAAAATCTGTGCTGACCTCTGTGACTAAACCTTTGTTCTTTAGCTGCTTATACACTGATAGCTTTATGATTGGCTCCAGAATATTCCCAGGTGTTCATGTCAGAGCCTGATCGATGGGCAGTTCCCCAGATCCCCCTTTTCATCCTTTTTGAAAACAAGAAAGCATTTGCCCTCATCCACTCCTCTGGCCCTTCACCAATTCTTTTTTTTTTTTTTTTTTGTCTGCGCTGTCATTACTAACCCTGCAGTGACTGCCTGGATGAATCCTTGCAGTTTTCAAGGCAATTGTTTTTCGGAAGTGGTTTGCCAGAGCCTCCTTCCTAGAGCAGAGCCCAGCTGGCGAGCGCAGGAGGCGGGGTTTCCATTGCTTTGCACCCTTTTCAGGTAAGCGCGGTTTCGCGCTTACTGGCAACTGGTCCCGTCTCTCTGTGCAAGGCGCCGCCAGCATTTTTCCTCCCACCGGAGTGAGAGTCCCCATTTATCTACTCACGTGAGTTTTCGACCTGTTGGGTTGACAGGAGCTGGGCGGGGGGGGGAAACAGGAGCTCACCCTGTTAACGCGAAGGCTGGACTCGAACCGCCAAAGTGTCAGCCATTTCTGGCCGGCAACTTTCAGCGTCATTAAGCCGCTGCGCCACCGCGTCCCCCACCAATTCATTACTTCTCAAATTCACCAAACGAAGTTCTGGCCCGACCATCTGCCAGTTCCCGCCGTACCCCAAGGTGCGATCTGCGCGGCCCTTTGCAGGGTAGGGGCAGCAGAGGAGCGGGGAGCCCACGCAGACAGCGAGAACTGGGAGGCCCAGACTGCGAGGAAGGGCGTCGTCGCTGCGCTTCCCTTCAGAGTGTGTGTGTTTTTGTGGGTGTGGGTGTGCGAGAAGCCGCTTCCCAGGGCGCTCTGCACAAACCTCCCTCTGAGCGACGCGCTCTCCCAGCCCGGCTGTTTCTTCCCTGCTTCCGAGCCAGCTCTGAGTCCCGCAGCTGAGTTCGCCGCTGTGTCACGGCAAGCGTGGGGTCCCTTCCGCCCCCGAGAGCTGCTGGGGGCTGGTGAGGCTGCCGGAGGCGTGGCCCGGCTTAGGGCCCTCGCCCCTGTCTTGGGCCCGCAGAACTGACGCGGGGGGGCGGGGGCTTTGCTCCCCCGGGGCCGGGGCGCTGAGATCCACTGCAGCGGCAAATGGTCCCTCGCTGGTCATAACGTCTTGGAGACGAAGGCCGGCTCCTCGGTTTGTTTCACAAATATTCCGCTTGCTCTGTGCTAAAATTGACTCTGGCCGTTCTTCTTGGGCCGTCGCGCCCCCCCCCCCCGTGGACCAAGGCCCGCGAGGGACAGATGGGAAGGGCGGGAACGGGGGGGGGAGCAGCCCTCCCACTCCTCCTTCGCATGGGCTCCTAGAAGGAGAAATGTGCTGGGTGCCACCTCTGAAAGCCGGTCTTCGGGGCTGCTCAGATTTACCCGCCTCTCCCCACCGCACGGCCGAGGGGACGTCCTGAGGATGCAGAATCCCGCACCCAGCTCCGACTCCGTCCTTGCCTGATGTGGCAACGGAAACCTGGAACGAGCACAGCTTCATAACCCGTCCACACGGTCCAAAAGGAGCCCGAGCCACAGATGCACACTGGGCACCCTGGAAAGAAGAGCTTCGTGGGCCACCGCACGCACTGATCTTTCCTGAAGCAGGCCGTCTTTATCTGGCTGCTGCGCGTTGACTTTCATCAGTCCTTAAAACGGCTGCAGGAGTCTGGAAAAAGAGGGGGTGACTGGCAGCAGGAGGTCCACAGCGTTTCCTCTTCAGAATGATGCGCGAGGTGTGCCCAGCCCGCCTGCACATGCTGCTGACCCTGATCAAAAGGACTGTGTTGGGAGCTGCTAAGACATAAGAAAGCTGCTTAATTGACCTTCCGGGGACCTGAAAAGGTGGCAAACTGGCAGAGGAGCTGAGGCAGAGGATTTGTCTGTGCGTGTCTGCACACTCATACAATTGGGGTGGGACAAATCAAGTCAAATCTTTATTAGGGTCATAGGCCAGCATAACAGGGTGGGATAATTTGGTCAGTAAGTGTGCCTCATTCATTCTCAGCTGAAAACTGCTTTCTTGGAGAACGGAGAGACAAGGGAAAGGCATCAGAGGCTTTCGGAGGTGTGTGGGAGGAGCAGAAGGTAGCTTGAAAAGGGGGCCTCTTGCGCTCACATTCAGCCTTGGCATAATTTCAGACCCTCTCCATCAAAAGAGCCTGCAGGCTAATCGTTACTCACTGATCCATCCTGCGTGGAAGTTCCTGCCGTGCAGACGGTGTGTGTGTGTGTGTGTGTGTGTGTGTGTGTGTGTGTGTGTGTCTTCCTGCCAGCAACAGAAGGGACTCCTCTGCCAGGTCAGCAAAGGCTGGGAATGAAAATCTGGGAGGATCTGGACCAGCTTCCCACAGGTGTCCCTTTGGGACTGACTTAGCTGCTGAAGAATACCAGTGCAAATGGGGTCGGGCCACCCCTCAGGCCCCAAGAAGGTGCCTCCACTTGTGCATCTAAATGCTCCTTCTCTCTCCTCCACAGGTGGAGCCCAGGCAGGACTTCAGTCCCTTTCTCATGTTTGGCCTCTCAGAAGCTCCTCTACCCATGTGGACAACTCCCTCTGGACCTTGGAGCCCTTCAGCCCTCCACTCTCACTTTCAAGATTTCGGCGGCTTTGCTGGAAAACGACAAGGGGACTTCTGGGGATTGGAGAAAGGGAGGGCACAGGAACCGGAACTGGAGGGAAAAGGCTGCTCCATGTTGGGGTGCCCTGATGAATGGGGAGCCCTTGGGGAAGGTTGGCTGTCCTTGCCAGCAAGCCCAGTGGATGGCAGATACTCAGGTACCCAGGCATGGCTGCAGTGTCAAAGCCCCCTGCCTGGCAGTTGGGAGTGCGTGCTGTGCAGAGAGCTCAGATCTCCTGGGCTGGTTCATCAAGCATGTAGATTGGAACCAGCCTGGAGAAGACATCCCCACGTGTGTGTGTGTGTGTGTGTGTGTGCGCGCGCGCGTGTATTGAGTGTGGGGGGGTGGAGTTTGCCCTGTCCTCATCCTTTGACGCAAGAGGGCAGGAAAGAAGCCATCTGCACGTGGGTGGGATGTGGGGAGCTGAAGAGGTGAGGCCGACACCTGCCGGGCCTCTTCCCAATGGATTGGGACCATGTTGGTTGGCTCTGACGGGGATCTCCCGAGGGCAGAGGCTGGGGACGGCCTCTCGCCTGCTCTTTTGGCCAGTGACAGCGACCCTGCAGAGGCCCCTCAGCTCCCTCCTGCTGCTTTTCATCAGCTGCTGCTCCACGGGCGTCTCTCGGTCCTTCTCTGCACAGCCGTTTCAAGGAGTCGTTTTATTCTGTTTGTTTGAATTAAGCATCAATGCGTTTCCTTTTTTCCGGACGAGTATCTAACACGAGCCACAACGTCATCACCAGCTACAGAAAAACAGAAGGGAAAAGAGATCAGCATCCGTCTCGGGTGCTGGCACAGCAGCGGCTCCGGGGCTCGGAGGCAGATGTTCCTCGTCAGCAGGTCTCCCAGGCCTTTCCTGGGAAGAAGGAAGAGCCAGGGTGGGGCTGGACGGAGAAGCCGCGGGGCCGGTTTCCTCCGTCCTTTTGGCCCTTTCGGATTGCACATCGACTTGTCCCCAAAGGCAGAAATCGGCAAGGCCTTGGCCTCATCACCATTTGTGCACCAATAAAAATAGCCTAACTAAGCCCGTGGCTACTAAAGGCCTTGACATACAAATGGGAATAAAAAAGCGTAATCAGATATTCTGTTTTATTTAAACCATTTCTATCCCGCCACTCTGTCCTGCTACAACTACATATATTCACTTAAAGTCATATCTTTTCCTTTGCACATTTCCAGCCAACATGTCTAAAAGGTGCTAAATACCACTTACTCCGAATTTAAAAATTATCTTCTCCTTGCTTCATCTGGCTCTGGTATTTGCTTTTCCAGTTATCTGTACATGGTGAAGATCATGGTGAGGGTTCCTACTGGTCACCTGGGAGACCTCCTGTGGAAAAGCCAGACACACATGTCAAGAGTATAAAAAAGGGAAAAAATGGGAAAGGGCCCTTAAGGGACAGGGTGTGGGCTCCAAGCCAGCGTGTCTACCTGTTGACTCTGGATCATGGTTAGTTGGGTCAAAGAGATGGAGCTAATGCTGGTGTGCCTGGCTCAACTGACCTCACTTTTGTGTCTCCATAACACACTTAGCCCCCTCCCTGTTGCAGGACGTGACCCATGAGTCCAAGAGGCACGAGCTCTCCTTGGATGCTGAGTCACATTATCTCTTACACTGTGGAAGGAGAGCCTTTGATGGCTACGCTTAATTTTGGTTTCAGCCAGACTGAGGTCAAAGGGGAGGAACGCTTGGTGGGGTCAGCAGGAAGAAACTACCTCTTCAGTCTAGTCCACGTGGCTAATAATGAGATTGTGGCAATTGTAGCCCCACATTTCTGGAGGACACCAGACGGGTATGAAGTTTATGTGAACTGTGCCATCATCAGACTTGTCCAGGTGCTTCTCACGCAACTGTCCCCAACTGCATCCCCTCTGTCCAATGCGTGTCTTTGTGAAGGGGCAGCGAGAAAGGAAGGACCGGTGGGCGTGACCCTAAAATCTGTTGTTACGCTTTCCCACCCATCACACCAAAGGCAAGTTCAGGTCTTCCAGCCGCTGATCTGGAGCTCCTTCCACACATCTGCCCACTTTTGACACCAGCTTTTCTCCAGGCTTCCAGACCAGATAGTGGCTCTTCTGTGTTTCACTTAGAGAAGAAGAGGGTTTGTATTAGTGTTGTTCCGTCTCAACAATATTCTGAACGGCCAGATACCCATTTTTTGTTTATGTGGGGAAGAAAAGAGGTGTTTCTATTATTCTACTATTCTGCTTTGACAGTATCCTAGAACGTATCTTTAGCAGAGCTGTGCAGTGCTTCAGATTTCATTCCCCTTGGTGCATCCAGGGGTGCAAATGTCTGCAAAATCTTTAAACAGCCACATCTTTTCCCAGCATTTCATGACTGCTTTAAAGTATTAGAATCATAGAGCTGAAAGGGACAAAGAGGTTATTAGTCCAACCCTGTGCTTCTCAACCTCTGTTTGAGAAAAGCTGGCAGGATTAATCTCCCGCAGACCATTGTGACACACTTGGTAGACATTTTGCAGACAAAATTGCTCATATTCACATTGAGCTAGATGCCACTTGGATGAGATCTAATGAGGTGACTGGGCAACATCTTGCAAAGCTACCCAGGACTCATTTCAACTGACGGAGGGAGGAAATGACCGGCTTCTCTGCAGCAAGAGCTCTTCCACCTGCAGGCTGCTGGATCCATGCCCTCCCTGGCGTCTTCAGCCAGCTGAGGTGGGAGGCCGCATTTGGGAGGCGGCCAACGCCTGTCTGGAAAGCGGAGGGACTAGCTGCCTTGAGGGAGGCACGGGGCACGGCAGCCTCCGCCCAGTCTGTGGCCTTCCTTTTCTGGGAGAGATTTTGGAGAGGGTAGTAGAGCTTCAGTTGCAGAGGAGGCTGGGCGAAGCGGGTTACTGAGATTTCTTTCAGCCAGACCGAAACTGCACGGGTCACTCTGGCGGAGGACCTTCTTCGAGATTCGGGTGGTGGAATGTGACCCTCCTGCTCCTCTTAGACCTCTTTGTGGCCTTCGATACCGTTGGCCACACTATGCTCCTGGGCCCTCTGCGAGGGATGGGGCCCCAGTTTATAACGGTTCCACTCCTTTCTGAGCAAACAGTGATACAGTGGTACCTCGTTTCACGAACTTAATTCATTCCACGATTCTGGTCGCAAACCGAATCAAATTTCCCATAAGGTTCAATGTAAATAAGGTTAATCCGTTCTGAACCATATGTCTTTTTTTTTTAACCACAAAAATATGAAACAAAGTACAGTACAGGACAGTATGAGGAGAGAGAACACTAACCTTGCTTGAGGCGACACCAAAAAGCTTCACGGCCAGTGTCTGTCTGCGACCGCGATCTCGCCTACGGGAAGCCACGACTGCGTGTCCGAGCAGGGAAGGTGGCCGCGGGTCGTGTTCGTCACCCGATGCGGAGTTCGCGAATGGAAGCAAAATTTTGCGAACGCTGCTGTTCGCGAACCGAATTGTTCGTGAACAGAAGCGTTCGTGAACTGAGGTATCACTGTATTTAGAGGAGAAGAGCAGTTAAAGTCCCCAGTTGTTCTGGTGGGGGGCACCACGGGGCTCCGCTTTCCTTGAAGCTGCTGGGAGAAGGCCCCCATGGTCTGGGGCGAGGTGTTTTCAGTGTGCTGACGATTCGGCGTCTGACGTGTCCACGCCGAGCAGGAGATGCTGGGGAGGCCCCCTTCCATTGTATGGAGGCCGTGAGGGGCTGGAAGAGCAAAGATGCAGCGTGAGCCGCTTTGGGTCTGGCTCTGCTTCATCTCCAGGGTTGGCTCTGGACGGGGCTGCATGTCCCCCGAAGCACGTCCACGACTTGGGAGTCCCACTTGGCCAGCAGACAGAGACAGTGGCCGTGGGGGCCTTTGCCCAGGTTTGGCTGGTGAAGGTGTTGTGGCCCTTTTTGGACGGGGAAGCCCCAGCCACAATGGTTCCTGCCCACATCGCCGCGTTGTTAGAGTGCTGCTGCACGGTCTGCTTGGGGCTGCCTTCGAAGGCCGCCCGGGCACCGCGCCTGGCCCAGCGTGCTGCCACTCCAGCAACGCAGCGCCCGCTTGGCTGCTGGCAGCTTCTACCAGCGGTTCAAATTTCCTTACCCAGCCTGCAAAGCCCTGCAGGGGTTGGCCCCTTTTCCTCTGGGGCCCTCTCCCCCCACGAGAGCCGGCCGCCCTGTGCACTCTTCTAGGAGGGGAGGTGGGAGCCTGGAGGACCGGCTTCTGTGTGGCTGCCCTCAGCGTGGGGCGAGCGCTGCGGGCGGTCAGGCCGCCCGGCGAGTAGCTTTGTCCCACTGGGTGTTTGGCCGTGAAGTGACGTTCAGGCCGCCGCGTGGGGTTTTAGGAGGACTTGTTTTTGCACGTTTGCGTTAAAGATGTGGTTGTTTTAAATTAGTAAAATGGATCTCCCTAGGATAGTTTGAATCGTTTCTACGGTATGTTGTGTTTGTTGTAAACCGCCTCGGGTCTCAGGAGAGGGACACACACACAGGGTTTGTAACAAGAGAGTCAATAAATAAATGGTGGCATCTACCCCAAGGTGGTTTTGTGCTCACTTGAGGATAGGCGAAAGCACTTGACATCAGTAGGGAAGAAAACCCCGGGGAGGTGGCAAAGGTCCTACTTGCCCCCACATCCAGGGATTCTGCGGGAGAAGGGCCTCTGCGGCACCAGTGCCCAGAGGCAGGAGGATCTCCAAGGCATGGGGGTGCCAGTCAATGACTGCCTCTTTCTCGGGCATTTTAATTAAGTGTCCCCCTTTCACTGTGGCCACAGAGCAAGGTGAGGCGGACCAAGGCTGGGCAGCAGGTGCTGCAAGGCCCTCGGACCTTCCCCCTGGAGTCGCCCAGAAAACCCTTGAACCTGGCACGTGGGCATCTGCCTCTGCAGCGCTGAGGGCCTCTGGTCTGCAAGGACAGGGCTGGGGCCCTGCTTGCTGCCGAGCTGAGCTGAGCAGAGGGAGAGGCTGGCTGTGAGCCGCCGCCAGCTTCGCACTGCCCCGTCAAAGGCACTTTTGCCCAGGGAGGATACGTGAGCAACCAAGCCTGAAGTTTCTAGGCCAAGCCATTTCTCAAATATTACCTTCCATGCACAACTGCAGCCCCTTTTTTGAAGGGTGAGAAACCCTTTCGCTCCCCTTTGGTCGCCTGTCTCCAGAATGCCGTCTCCGATTATCCTCAGCCGCCAGAAAGTAGCCCAGGCCTGGAGCTGCAGGCGAAGGCTTGCAGGCAACGGGGAGGCCTCTCTGTGTCCAGGAGGAGCCAGGAGGGTCTAACCCTAACCTTTCCCACACAGACGGGCCGGCGAGGGGCACGTTCACACCTCCCTTTGGATCAGGCACCCCGGCTCTCTCTTCTGCTGCTTTTTTAGGGATGGGAGGGGCAGGCTCCGTGACTGGAAAGTTCGGCTAAGGAGGTACCCACAGGGGTGCCGTGCAGGTCTCTGGCTCAAGACACTCTCGTCCAGTCCGAGGACCAGAAAACTCAGGCATTGGCCCTGCACCCTGACAAGCCCTTCTTATGCAGCAACATCTATGGGGTGTCCTGGGACCGTACGTAGAGAGTAGGAGGCCCCAGGAAAAGGGGCAGATAGAAGTGGTTGAAAATGAAATTTGGTCTCACTGCCAGTGAAGACTTAATTCAAATGAAATCCTTTAAATGCAATTAAGTTGGTGCTTCCCTGTGGGTTTAATAATTCCTCCTTCGATCACATTTATAATGGCAGTGTGGAGATACTACCAAAGCTTGTGGGGGGGGCTCTTTGGCCCTTCCCACTGTGCCCCTGAGTCTTCCTCCCTACGTTTCTCCGAGAGAGAGGCGGGGACCTTTCAGGCATACATGTTGGTCATTTGACCCAGGGCTGAAGTTGGTGGCTGATTCCCAGGTCTTTATTCACACGCAGTTTTGAAAGACGGATGCAGAAGCCTGAAGTTTACAACATGCTGGGTGCAACAATAAACACAGAAGTAACTTTAGACATATCTCTGTAATGAGCAATCTATCTCAATTGTTACAAGGCATTATTTGTTTATTTATTATGTATTTATTGACTGGGTGTTGGGCTGCTCCAACTGCAAATGGCTCTGAGCAGCATCTATCCAAACTTCGGTCTTGGGTTTAAAGCAACGCAACCATCTGTATCCTGCAACGCCTTTTCCTGTACAAAGAACATTATTTTGTGATGGGCAGAATGTCCTGATCAGGGTGGCATGCTTCACTCTGAGACCAACGTTATCTACCTGTGAGCTGCGTGCTCACTTGGCCTGGCGTTTTGAATTCTAGTATAAACCTGAGACTGCGAAGTGGGACTTGGAGCCGACCGCAGGCTCGCCCTTGGCGATGGCTGCACCCTTCCGGCAGCCCCCCCTTCGCTTGGGCAGCTGCCCCAGCAAGTTTGGTCCTCTTTTAAGCCACTTGCTTTTGGGGTGTGTTAAGGGGCACTTTCTGCTCTAGAGGAGCCTCCTCCAGCCCGGGGCTATCTTACTAGGTCCCACACTGGCCAAAAACTCAGAGCGCTGTCATCCAAGACATTTGAGGTGGGTGACCTACCTCAAAGTCCTATGGCTCTTCTTGTGTGATGACGTGATCCCTCGCAAATACTTTTTGGGGTAAGGGCTTCCTGGCTACTTATTGGAGGAACAGCAAGCCCAGACCGCAAAAAGATCCGAGAGAGAAAGACTGTGGTCACACTGTCCTCTCCAAATCCACCCAGATGAAGGAGGAGGGTTGCCCTGAGAAAGGAAGAGAGGTGAACCTTGACCCTTGGCACTGGAAGGTCTCCTCTTCATTGCGCCAAACTCCCCAGAGGCTTCATGGTTGCTTCCTCAGCTGCTTCTCCATGGAAGATTCAGATATTCCTGGAGAGTGTCAGTAGCATCTGCCTTTTACCTGATACTTCAGTAGCCTCATGCCATGCTTCCTGTCCCTCCTCACCTTCAGTGCCTCCAAAACAGAAATTTCATATCTTCTCTGCTTGGAAAATGCAGACCCTCTTCACATGTGGGTGGGGGTAAAAACTCTCTGAGGACTGGATGAAGCAGCAGGATGCTCAAAGCCTCATGAGTCATGCTCCCTTCACGTCTGTATCAAGTTACAAGCCACCCTACAAGGACTGACAACAGAAGAAGGAAAGCAGAACTGCCCCATTGGACAAGTCTCCCGTGGAACATCACAAGTGCCTGCACACTTCGTTGCCTGAGGCCAGCCTGGTCTCCTACTGTTGCTAATAACAGAAGCTTCCTCAGGTCAAGTCTGCTTCCCAGTGGCTCCAGTTGGACAGCACCAGAACCAACCCACGCTTTCCTGGCTTCAGACCAAGCAGGTGACTAATGAGCAACACATATGTTGGAAGCTTGCAAAAGTCCTTTACAAGTTGAGGCTATTCCTCAAGGGCAGCGTTTCCCATTGATCTGTATTTCCTGTCCTGAAATATTCAGTTTCTCCCTCCAGCAAATCAGTGCCCAGCAATGGGGCTCAAGAGCTGTGGCTGACAACGATGAGGAACAGCATGCTCAAACGCGTCCCTCGGTCTTTAAGGCGGTGCATCCAGGGAGGACAACCAGCCGCTCGTGTCAGTTGGGTGATATCAGTGGGCCTTGATGGCCTGAGCGTTGGAACCACTTCCTTCTCATGACCTGCAAGAGAGAGGCAGCTGCCACGGCAGGGTGTCACTGGCAAAGACCAATTGGACCTTATGACATTCTGCAGTTGCTGGAAGAAAACTCACTCTGGGAGATGTTTCTTAGGTAGCCGGATAAGGATCCTGGAATCGTAAAACATCTTGGAGCTGACTCCAACCAGGAATTCTGTCTGAGTTGGGGCCAGGGTGGGAAAGGAGTAACAGGAGGCTGTCCAAATTCATTATCAAGGAAACAGGTTCTGCTCAGAGATAAAGATGCTCCACAAAGACTCTTAACACCCTGTCCTGGGGGTGGTTGCTAGCAGCCCCCCCCCCCCCCCGAGGACAACACGGGGCTATCCTGCCCTGGTGCGACGTTCTTCTTGGTTTGCTCTGAGGACAGATCATGGTCAAGTGAGCCCTAAACCAGCAGTTTGGCAAAAGTGCTGTTCATTCTGCTTTCCGGCCATTATTCCTCTTCTGGGGACAAACTGACCGGGAGACTTGCAGAATTGCCACCTTTAGTGCCCTGATAATAATCACAGGTTCGCCATTTGGCAAAGTGTGATTGAGCGCCAAATCGTGGCTCCCCCAGACCAAAGAGGGACGTTCCTGGTTCGGTTACGGCAGAGAGCAGCTTGGAAACCAGCTTCCCCTGCTGAAGACTCAGGAACGCCAAGGAACTGAAAACAGCCTCGTATCTGAGGTCTCCCGAGGCTTTGTTACAGCAGCAGTCTGATGACTTAGTGGCCTTCCTCACGGCTGGGACCCCGTGGGGATAAACACGGCAGATCCCCAGCTAGGAGCTGGAGAAAATAGCTGCCAGCGCCTGAGCGGATTCGCTCTCCCGCTCCCAGC
Organism: Liasis olivaceus; assembly: GCA_030867105.1. Classification (NCBI taxonomy): domain Eukaryota; kingdom Metazoa; phylum Chordata; class Lepidosauria; order Squamata; family Pythonidae; genus Liasis; species Liasis olivaceus. Next base: position 81,529,768 of record CM061355.1, read on the forward strand.
CTTGCTGCACAATGACAGACCGTGAGGGCCAATCCGGCAGGCCTCAAAAGCACGGCCGTCCAGCGCGAGCCGGCCTGACCCCTTGCCTCGCGCTGCTTCCCTCAGGTCAGCACAGGAGGAGGGCCCCCCGGTTGCAGCCGGTTCCCGTGGGCACGAAAGGGCGGTCGCGTTTCCTTCACCGCACCCAGGAGCCCCGTTCGGAACTTCCTCGGCCTGAGAATCGCGCTGCTCTCCTGGAAGGCCACGCTCTGCGCGTGTTTCTGCGCGCAGAGGAAGCAGACGGGAGAGGCTGAGGAGGCCGGAACAGTTTCCCGGCTGGGGCCGGGGCTGGGGCTGGGGCTGGAAATCTCTCAGCAGCCTTCGCGGGACTCTTCTTTCTTGGGGTCTGCATTCAGGGGGGTGCCCACTGGGCCATCCTTGCCGGTGGCAAGGCAGAAAGGCTGTCTGGCTTGGAGCTGGCAGCCTTTTCCATCAGGGTACCCTCCAACTGGGTTGGATTTGAACTCCCAGGATTCCCAGCCAGCACAACCAACTGCCACGAAGGATGGGAATTCTGGGAAATGCAGTCCAACACGAATAGCACCACCAGGTCAAGGAGAGCTGGCCTAGGCGCTCGTTAACCAAGTGTCCTGGTCAACATGACAAAAAGGAAAAAAAGGCATCTTGCAAAACCAAAGATTAAGAATAAAGGTCAAAGGAAAATCATCTGCATTAAAAACAAATAGGTTGAAAATGAGGCACTCCCATTAAGGAACTCATATGAAGCAAATTAAGCCACATGGCCCCCTTCAGATGCAGGGTACTGATCCTCTTGGAGATTCCTCAAAGGCCTTCGGCTGGATGGACTGCAGCCAGTTTCCTCTTTTGTGGTGCCTTTGGAAATAGCCTTCCTCGCCCGCCCCGCTCAGAGGCTCCAGCATTCGGGCCCTGCCATCCTTCATACAAGAGAGCCTTGAAGACCTGCCTTTTCCGCCGGGCCCTCGTGGGCTGGGCCTGTCTGGCCCCCTGGTTATCACTTCCTTTGTTTGCTTGACTTTATGGTAAGTAGTTAACCTGTATGCTGGCCAGAGTCGTGATGGGTTTCTAAATTTGACTGATAAACAAATGCATTAATAAGGTACAGACCGCAACAGAACTGGTGGTCAAAAGAGAACAGAATCGAATCTACGAGGGAAGATGGGAGCACTAAATGGACCAAGTCCCACTGAATGAAAGAAACCAGAAAATGAAATGGCGGTCTCTAGCAGCCTGCATCTACTTAAATATGGGCATTTTATTCCCAAAATCAAATGGCATTTCATTTTGAGCTCCACTGAACTAATAATTAGGGCTTCAGCAAGTATTTGAAGAGAACTTAATATGCAACACAGTTAACCAATTTTGCAACTGCCCATTTGAATTAAAAATTCAGTGCTGATTGGTGAATTTCATAAATGAAATCCAGCAGGAGGTTTCAGTTCTTATTTTACTCAGACATTTGCTAATCAGTTTGTGCACTAATTAACTTATGAATTGATTGCTCAGTGCCTTGGCTGTTTGATTTTTTTGCTTCTGGGTGGTGGTAATTTTCTTTCCTTTTTTAAAAGGCTATTTTGCTACTGATCCTCCCACTTAATGCAGCAGTAATTAGTGATATTACTACGAAGTAATCAAGGTCCTGTTCCTTCTTTAAACAAACAGAACTGCAGAATGTTGAGTCCACTTTTATGAATTGAGGAAGAACAGAAAAGTTGGTTGCAGGCTGGTTGTCTCTGGACTGAGATGCAGACAGGGGATTCCTTCAGTTTTGACTCCTGCTTTCTCCTTTGGTGAATTTTTCATACAACCTGACTAAATCTGAGAGAACATCCGAGTTTGTGCAGAAAGTAATCTTCGTGAACATATTCTGATACTGTTTACTACATGATCCATGAGCAGTTTCATGGAAAGGTCGTGCTGGAATGAGTTGTACATTTGCAAATATGACTAATGTCCTAAGTCATGCCAGAATGAGCAGGAACAGAACAGGAAGCTACTCCATGCCAGATCAGCACCTTTGCATTAAAGGTGGGCATCTAATGGCTGAACGACACAAAGGTGGGCGAACCAAGCATTCATTCTGACAGATGAAGACATTCCAGAGATCAGAGGGAAATCATTTGACCCAACGTCTTCTTAAACTGTAGTAATATCCAGGTCTGGAGTCGCTGAAAATTGCTGGTCCGAGAGCGCAACGCATTGTTCTACCAAGTAGGCTCAGAAGAGGGAGGAAAAAGGGCTAGGAAATCCAGTTCTTCATTCAGCTCCCGATTCAATTCCGTATTCAAGATGTCTCCCCTTTAGCCTTCATCTTGATGGGCATAGGGGGCATTACTATGCATCAGTCTTCTTACACCTGCATCTACTAGGATAAATTACCAGATGCTGTTATTTAATCATTATTGGGTAGGAACAACTAGGCAAGAAATTCAGGATTATAACTCTGATTTTTCCTAATGTGTGTATCCTGTACTGAACACGTGCTAAGTAAACAATGGTCTCTACTATAAATAGTGGCTTGCTGGTGGCAGTGATGCATGGGATAAAAGGGTGAGAGCTAGAGAAGGGGATGGAAGCCAGTTTTTATGCAGTAAGGATGAAAAGGCCATAGATATCCATAAACTCTAGACATACAGTGTCCAGCACAGATTGAACATCATAAACTGGGGTGAGGATGGGGTCATTGTCCTTCCTCAGATGTGCCCAGAATGAATGCAAAATGTGGTGCCCGGGTGCAGTACTCTAGGTGTGGTCTGACCAACATCGATAGTGAGGAACAATCTCTTCTCCTGCCCTTGACACAATACTTTATCGATGCAGCCAAGGATGGCAGCTGCTTCGTTCATAGCTGTATCCCCCCACTGCTTTATTTTCACTTTGTGACCTACCAGGGGCCCCAAAGCCATGTCCTGCTGCCTAAGATGGTCCTTCCAGACTGACCATACCTGCCTGGTACACAGTTCCCTTACTGGAATTCATACTTCTCAGTTCTTCAGACACTTAAAGATTGCTATCATGTTTCTCCGGCCTTCTCTTCTCCAGGCTAAATATACCTACTGCCCCCAACCATTTCTCTTAAGTTTTTCCTTCCAGGTACCTTATCATCTTAGTTGCTCTCCTCTGTTTGCACTCTAGTTGTCAATGCCCTTCTTAAAATGTGATGTCCAGGACTGAGTGCCATATTCTAGGTGTAATCTGACCAATACAGAACAGAGAGGACTGCATTTGCTTCATCCAAGAGGACCTCTTACATGTCTGCTCAGATATCAGGGGTGGCTTGCTGACCCTGGTTCTGCAGGGCAATGATCGGATGGCAGATGTGGCTTGTTCCTCCACTAGCAAATGTTGTTCTTCCATAATTGCAATCTCCCCTCACAAAGGACGGCTGTGAATGGTCCCTGCTCTTGTTCAGCCTCCAGACCCTGAATAGTCTGTCTTTGGGGGTAGCTAAGTCCTTCCCATTCTGGAGGTTTGGTGACCTATTGGGGTTGATCACACAGTAAATTGTTCATAACCTTGGAAAGAAGTTAGATAACCTTGTGCGGCTTTGGTGCAAGTAGAAGGCAAAATAACATAAACCGATGGGCACTGTGTTTTTACTGAAATTCAGGCAGGTGGCAGTGAGAAGTTCACAATTGCATGTACAACCTGACTGTAGCCCCAAGTGAAGCAATATGATGATGTGCTGAAGCATAAGGCTAAGACTTCATGCAGCCAAGCCTCAGCACCCTCGTCCTGCTGTGTCATTATGAGGAACCCATGGATACGTTCCATGCATTGCATGGCAAGTGGCCTGCAAATTTACTGTGCTGCCGTGATAGTTTTTTCTCCCATCATATCTCCTTGGCCATTCATGGTCCCAAGAGGAGAATTTAGGAAGGCGTTTCCTAACCGGATAATGAAACGTTTGCAAGAAAGCCACCAAGCTCAGAGAACCCCAAGGACTCCACAGAATTTAGGACTATCCCGGCCTTTTTCAGTTGGGAGCCAGGCCTGGCCATGCGGCTGAGGCAGCGTTGGTTGCTCTTGTGGATGACCCTGGATGGACGGGGAGGGCAGGAGGAGGGAGCTCTGGCCCTGCTGGGCCTCTCAGAGGCCTAAGATACCATTGCCCATATTTTCTACTGGACTGGCTGCGAGGGTTCAGGCAGATGGGATGATGAAGATGAATAATTGTCATAGTCAGCCTTATAAGGGGTCCCACAGGGATTCCCCCACGTGGCTTCACCTGAGACCACCAGGGTCCAGTCTGGGGAAAGGTATCCTCCGTCCACTTATGCTGTGTCTTCACCTTGGGCTGGAAAGCAGCTGCAGCAGGTCTTTCGCAGTGCCTGGAGGTGGGAAGTGACGGGATGGGGCAAAACAGACAGGCTTAACCCCAGCAAGACGGAGGGTTTGTAGATTCAGAATCCACCTGAATCCATCTTTGACTCACAAAGGGTGGTGTTCCCCAGAGTCCTCAGGGTGTTCGTAGCTGCCGTACAAAGTCCACGATGGCTGCTCCCTCCCACTGACAACGTCTCGGCTCCAGGGGCCCTCGGACATCCTTCCCGTACATCGGTCTAAAGGGGCCGGGCAGGACCAGGTCCCACTTGCTGGAATGCCCCTGGATAACTTCTTCATCGTGGCACCCAACGTTGCATCCCATTTTCCCACCAAGCCTTTTGTCCGGTGATGGCAGGGGACGGAGGTGCGACATTCCCCGTCAGGGGCAGCCCATGACTTCTCTTCAGGAGCTGCAACGGGCAAACCGTCCCGACAAAAATGTCAGTCAAGGCCTGACTTTCGCTCTCAGCATCTGTCCAGCTTAGAGCTGCTGCCTTGGGCCATCTGTGGCAAAGCCCACAAGCTCAGCGCACGTTGTTTCCAACAGAGTGCCTTAGGTCAGATAGGCCTCTGGCCAAGAAAAATGTGAGGGAGTCCCGAGCTGAACATAAGTCCTGGTGCAAATCACATGCCAGGGAAGGCACCTTTCAGCCAGGAGGTCAAGGACTGGTCCTTCGACTGGCACACAAGACCTAAGAGCCCGGGAGGGTCCCGACGCACTAAAGAGAAGGTGGGACCGCAGGACTGGGTTGCAGAGCGTCCAAGAACCAGGATGAAACCCAGATTATGTGAACCCCTCAAGGCCTACCACACAGGGAGTCAATGGTGTTTAACATCGAGTAGAGAGCGTGGGAGATCCCAGTGTAGCACAGACAAGCTAAAGGAACTCACGTGCAGAATAAAGGCAACCCCGGGGGCTGCTCCTGAGAAAGCTGGAGCGTGGCCGGTTTGGCAGGAATTCACGTGGCGAGACTCGGCCGCCGTAACGGTCTGCTGGTGCCCGGCGGCCACATCTTCTCAGAAGAGACCCCCGGATCGTCTGGCCTGATCCCCGCGAGGAACCCGGGGCTCCCAGGCTTGGCTAAGAGCCAGAGGATTTGAGGGCCGAAGGGCTGTGAAGTGAGTGGTTACAGCCACCGGGTGGGCAACTGATGCTTGGCAGGCGAGGAAAGAGTAACGGGCTGACCGGCGTGGGGTAGAAGCCCATAAGGGCCTTGGCGTCGTCACAGCTGTTCTTTCCACGCTGCTGGCCTTGCAGGAGCAGCACCCCCTTTCTTCCCCACCCCCACATCCGGCTTCCGCTGGGAAGGAGGAGACGCCCCGGGGGACCCTCCCTCTCCTGAGTGCCAGGCGGGGCAGCAGGGAGGGGCGGAAGGGGGGCCGTTTTTCAGCAGTTGCCTGTTCAGGGCCCAGCCGTCTCCTTCCACTGCCGTTTGGTTTATTGGTAGAATTGTTTTATTATGTATGAGTTAAAATTAATTGCACTTTTAGTGGCTGTGAATGATTGATATTTGTTCCACAAGGTGTTATGGTTGCAGACTGGTAATTTTATTGTTGATGGTACTGAATTAATTACTATGGGTGGAACAGACTGATTGTTTGGTGGCTGATGTTTTGATATGGATTCCGCTTTTGCCTGTTGCATTTTGATCTACGACTGTAATTCTGAGATCAGCTCAGGAGAGGGAGAAGACTCGCATGGCCTGTTATTTTTCCAGTCCGTCGGGGCTGAAGAAAGGTTCCTCTTGCCGGCTCCGGGGCGCGGCCATTCCGAAGGACGACTGGCCTGCTCAGCCCTGGGTCTGCTTCCACCCGGGTCCCCTGCCGGGTCTGCTGCGGGAGAATCCACACAGAGACCCCGGCAACTCCACTGCTTTTGCAGAGACAATATCTTCAAAGACGCACTTTTGACCACGTGTGAGGAAAGACAAAGCCGAGAAGTAGCAGAAAATGCAAGCTGGTCGCCGAGGAGTTTTCACGCCCCATCCTGCTTGCACTGCATGGCCGCTTGGCTTCTTTTCCCCAAGCACGCCTAGCAGACACTGGGGCTCGGGGATCCCGCCTCTGATGAATTAACCGGAGCCCGCCAACCTTTAGGCCCGAGCGAATGCGCTGCCTTCGACTCGCTGCTCTTTCACTGGGTCCCGGCCGCAGGGAGAGGAGCCGGTCTGGGCATGCAAAGCTTGCCAATGTCTTGCCAGCATCAGCAGCCTGATGGAGTTTCTGGGCATTCTAGGCTGCCCCGATCCAGGGAGACGCAGAGCAGCCCAGAGGCACCTCCCCCGGGACTAATTCACAGGTGAGCAGCTGCCAAGTGGCATGCATAAGGAAACAGTTTCTGCATTTTACCCCCTTCTAAGCCATAAGGTGCCCGCCTAGCTGCAATCTGCTCCTTAGCAAAGGCATCAGGAGTGCCCTGGGGGGGGCCAAGCAGGTGAGGTGGCGATGTGCCCCCATGACCGGAGCCCCATCCCTTGGCGATCTGCATCACGTTTCACCCCCCGATCACCTGCCTGCACCTGCCACCTTGGCTTTCTCGGCCTGCCTCTGAAGGGAACCCTTTTCCTACTGATTTCTTCTGTAGACGTTCACAGGTGGGCAGCAACATTCAAAACTTGTCCTTTTCAGAGGCTGATCTTGCCATGACTCATGGCTTGCTAGTGCACACGGGCCTGCAAACACTGTTCCTCTGTGAGTTTTGCTGGCCGGAGCAGTGGGGGAAGAGACTAATTTAGCTTGGTGTTTTTTTTAAAAAAGGGACAGACTAATTCAGCCTTCTCTCAAATTATTTTCTGACCGTACTCATGAACACAAGCCAGCAATGCCCAAAAGGCAGCCGCTGTTTTATGGCGCATCAGTGGAAGGGTAGATCTCAAAGAATGCAAAACCACAGCTCCCTCCTGTTTTAGACTGGGCACAGCTGACTGTTCCAGACACCCTATTCCCAGGAGTATTCAGAGAAGCCAGAACAGGTGCAGAGAACAGGGAGGAGAATGATCTGAGAACTGGAAACTTACAAGGAAAAATTCAGGGAACTGGGTATGAGCGAAAACAGCTGAGGTGGAGTGGGAGAGGAATATGCTAGTATTTCTCAAACATCTGAAAAGACGTCATGCGGGAGAAAGGAAAACTGTTCTCCATCAAGCAGGGTGCGTGACACGGAATAATGGCCAAGTTACGGGAAGGCAGATTCCATTGGCAAAGGTGGCTGTCTGACAACACAAAGGCGTTCCTTCAAAAATGTACTTTCAAAATGAAAGGAAAGGAAAGGAATCTCTGTATCAATCAGTCAGTGAAGAAAGCAAAAACTGGACAGGTAATAAAGGAAATATTTTGGTTCGGTCTTCTCCAACAAAATCATCATGACCCACCAGGAAATTGTGAAGAGCAAGCCGAAGGAGAAAGACTGGATAGAAACATGGTCAGTGAATATACTCATTTACTTTCAGTGAGTTCAGTTTCCAGAACCAGAAACACTTCATTCCAGGATGCTGAAGAAACTTGCTAATTTTCTGTTTAAACGTTTATGCATTATCATTGAGAAATCCTAAACAATAATGCAAGCACCAAGAGATTGTGGGGAGGGTGGTGGTGGTGGAGGATGTTGTCTGGATCTTCAAAGGGGGGACAGAATCCAAGCCATTACTGGCCAGCTTGTCATCAGTTGTGCATTGTTCTGCTGATTGCCCATTTTGCGTGACTGGAGAATTGCTTGCTTGTGGCCTAGTTGAGGCAGCTTCAGCAGACACATAAGGAAGCCCAGTTTCCAGAAAGCAAGCAAACTGGAGTTTGGTGGAGGAGACCAAACGGGAGGCCCTTGTTTGTTTGTTTGTTGTACACCAGAAGGACATGGAGATAGAGAGGACTGTTCTTGGCACCTGCAGGAAATGTGCCCTCTTTGGCATCCTTTCTGAAGACAACAAGAACTACAGATGCTGCAGACGCTAGCTGGCTGCCTTTCTGACTGAAAGGTGGAGGCAAAACCTCCAGCTCCTCAGCTGGGGAATTCTTGAGCTGGACAGAGGTAGCATTGGGGAGTCCTTGGGGTTCTCTGAGCTTCTTGCAGACATTTCGTTACCAGCCTAGGAAACATCTTCAGTGCAGAGGTAGCGTTTGCAGGGGGGCAACAGTATGAGGAAGCCTCCCAAAAGAGAGCCGAGTGGATGCGACCCAAAGGCCCAGCTCTTCAAGAAGAGCTCTTATACTCTGGAGCTCCCAGGGCCTCTCCATTGCTTATGCTGCTGCTCCCCGGGGTGAAAAGCCGCTATCGTGAGCCTCAGGGATTGAGAATGATGACTGTTTTGCCACTGCCAAGGGAAGGATTCCTGCCTCATACCTGAAGACGAGGAAGCATGGCTGGTGATGATCCCCAAAGCCCTACTGAGAGGGTCTGAAGCAGCCATTGCTGGCAGAACAGCCCATCAAGGAGAGGGCACATGTCTCCCTGGGGCACATGTTTGGGCCATGGCAGAAAGACTCCCCAGACCCTTTAAGCCGACGGACAAACATCCCTTCCTACCGATCCATATGGGAATAAATGACCCAGCCAGAAATAGCCATGAAGACACTGCAAAAGGTGAAGGAACTGGGAGCACAGGTGGTGTTTTCTTCACTCCCCCCTGTCGAAGGATGTGGCCCTGGAAGGGAGCAACTGGCTACGCAGATGGTGCCAACCGGAACAGTTTGGATGTTTGGTAATGGGGCCTGTCTTCAAGAAGAGGGATTCCTGGCAAGAGATGGGCTGCCCCTCACAAGAACAGGATAGAGTGTTTTTGGAAGGTGCCCCACATACCTGATCCAGATGGCTTTAAACTGCATCCTGTGGGGGAGGAAGGCCGGAAAACAGCACGATTCCAACTGGGAGTGGGCGGAGGACGCAGGAGGAAGAGGCCTCCAATAATGAGCGTGTACATGCAGGAAGGAATGGGTCAAGCGTTCGGCTCCAGGAGCCCAATGTCTCTGCAAGGGCACAGAACATGGGGAACAAGCAGCAAGAGCTAGAAATCTTGAGGCAGGAAGGCAAACGGGATTTCACAGGCATTATTAAAATCCCATGGCAATAAACTCAGTTGGAACAGGCCAGACAAACAGGGAGGAGGAGGAGGAATAACCTTATTTATTTATTTGTTTATTCATTATTCAATTTATATGGCTTCCCATCTCAAATTCATGGCTCTGGGTGGCTAACAACAGTTTAAAACCCCATAAAAACATGCAACAATAAAGGCACTCACATAAGGTAAAAACAGACAACCACCAACAACGTAACCAGTACACAGTGCACATCTGGATCCCCACTCAGGACACCACAAAGTCTTCAGGGTCTTGCAAAAGGCCAACAGGGTGGGGCCAATCTGATCTCTGGGGGGGATGGTGGTCCAGAGGGTGGGTGTTGTGACAGAAGAGGATAATCTCCTGGCCCCCGCCAAATGGCATTCCCTAGCAGACTGGAACTGGAGCAGACCTCTCCCGTCGGACCTGACGGGACGGGTAGACACAACTGAGGAGAGGTGGTCCCTCAAATAACCCTGTCCCAGCCCTAGGGCTTTATAGGTCACATGGGATTGAACCCGGGAGCACACTGGCAACCAGTGCAGCTCGCGGGGGAGAGATGTGGCACGCACAGATCACGAAGCACCCATAGCTGTCTGCAGTGCTGCAATCTGTATCAGCGCAGCCTTGTGTGCGAAGGAACTGCACACCTCTACTGAGGCATGGGAATTTGACCATGGGAGCATTTGGCTAAGAATACAAGGAAGAGAAAATAGCTAAGATATTGCTGTGGGCAGAAGGAGCTACTTCAGACTGTCAGGCCAGGCAGAAGACCTGGATAGTGTCCTCCTGAAGTCAGATTGCAGAACTTCCAGGGAGGAGAGAGACATTAATAATGGAAGACCTTATCCAGATATTGATTGTAAAACCAACTCATCTAAGACTGCAAGATCCCAGAAATCCCTCAGTGGCCTTGCTGACTGCTTCCTTTTCCAGAAGGTTGAAGAAGAGATCAGGGGACCAGCTCTGCATGAACAGGGCTTCAAGAGGTGGTTGAAGAACACTGGAAACTTTCTGTGTAAAAACACTGGAAACGTTGGGAAAAGGTGACCATGTCATCTTCAGGTTCAAGATGCTATAGAAAAAGCAACTGAAGCATAATTGTACATGCACACTGGATTTCAAGAGAGCCAATTTCAACAAGTTTAGAGAAGTACTAGGCTTCTCCGACTACCATGAATGAGTTTAAGGATTCAGGACCAAATAAATAACATCCAAGTGTCTTGAAGGAGCTCGCTGATGTCACCTGGAGCCACCTTCTGTGATCTTTGAGAAACCCTGGAAAGCAGAGTGCCAGGAGACCAAAAGACAAATGTCGTCCTACCTTCAAAAAGAGGGAATCAAGAGGCTCTGGGTAACTACAGGTGGATCAGCTTCAGATCAATACTCTGGAGCAGATTACTAACCAGTCAGTTTCTGAGTGTTTAGGAAAGAATACTTTGGAGAAGCAACAATGGCTTCACTAAGAATAAATCACGACTGACTCACCTGAACACCTTTTTAATAGAGTGACCAATTTTTGTGTCCATGGCAGTGCAGCAGACCGAACTTCAACGAAGGGTCCCAGGATAACATGTGGCTTGGACTCTGCCACCATTGCCTGGCTATGAAGCTGGCTTGTCAGTCAGATGCAAAAAGGGTTTCTGCCTCAAGCTGGAGAGAAACCTTGAGTGGTCAGGAACAAAAGAGATTTGCCTGGGAAGCTGTGGACTCTCCTCTGCTGGATGGCCACCTGCCAGCCATGTGCGCCCTAGACAGGGCGGGACGATCTCTTGGGTCCTGCTGACACTCCACCCAAACTTTGGACAACCTATCTGTAGACACAGAGCCTGCCAAAAGTCTTTCCTACCACACTCTCATCTATCTCTTGCAAGGGTCTATAGGAAAGAGTCAGACAGGAGCTTTTGTCCCACCCCACCTTCTAAAACTGGCCATCTTGGCAGACTGCTTCTAGCCTTCAGACCCAGCAGCAGTATCCCTAACCAGGTCAGTTAAAGACTGTGTAGGCTGCACTTGCGCAATGTACAACAGTCGGTTAGCTTTGACCTGTGCAGGGGCAGAGCATGCCAGGCAAACCCAGCCCCATTGGGGCACATACGAGTCAAAGCACCACATGGGCCCAGAAAACGGGTTAATTCGGCAACCAAGTTGCACAAACCCATCACTTAAAAAGAGAGCATGGCTAATGTGGAGAATCAGGTGGATTGCACTTCTTCCGCCCCCCGAATTTCTTTTCTCAGCTAGGGTGCATTTATCAGAAGGTCTGAATTCAGACCGTCATTCTCATGAGGCTAAATTGCAAAGAATATTTGAGATACTGTAACATTCTTAAGTCTGACCTGGAAATGGTGGTGCGGACCCCTTTCTTTAATTTGTTTATGAAAAAGCAATCACAGTCAGCAGATATCACCTGAATTATTTCAAGAGGCTTGCCTGGAGCTTTTGAAGGAGGGAATTTTTTCCTTGAGAAACACCGATTTTTATGACTCAGGGATGGGAAACCCTTCACTCTGAAGGGGCACTGTACTGGAGCCGCTCTTGGGAGAAAGCTAAACGACAAAACTTAGTAGAAGATGGTTGTGATCACTTTTGGTAAGGAAAAGTGATCCTGCTGGGCAGAGAACCATGGTCTGATGCTTCTCTGTTTTCCACATGTCAGCTGAGTCATTAGCCAGCCCAGCACCGCCTCACAGTGCAATGGCCCCAGGGCTAGCACAGAGGAGGAAGTGGGGAAACAGTAATGGCTCACTTAGAGTCAAGAGAGGCCCTCTGGAGATCCTGCGGGAGTCATGTACACCTCACTGAAGGGCCCAGTTTGAACAAGTGGCTGCACTGAGGGCCCCACCTGCACCCCACCACCCCTTCTGCACACACCAGCAAAATGCTCAATCCCCCCCAGGTGAGGCCTGGGCGTATGGCTGCCTGGATGCCTCTGAGAAAGGCCGTCCGTGCAGAAAGTCACGGTTCACTCAACCCTCCCCCCCAGCTCCAGGCAGCATGCTGGGGATGCAATCTGGTGTGCCCAAAACCTGCCCGTGGCAGAAGACTGCTCTGCTTCTGCTTCTGCTCCTGCCTGGACCACAGTCTGCCCTGCTCAAGAGGAGGCGCTTCTGCCGTGGAGGAAACCAAACCTACATCTCGCAGCAGGCTGGACACCCCGCTCTGAGGCAAGTCTGCAGGGTGGGAGGCGAGCCCCACACCTTCGGCAGCCTGCAGGGCCAGAGGAGAGGCCTGGTCTCGGTGGACTAGCAGAATGCCTCCTGGAGGCATTGTCCTTTGCCCCTAGGCTGGCGCTGGGGCTCCAGAATGACTCCCTGGCCTCCCATCGGCCTAGCCCTGTCCCTCTGACCAAGAGCCAGGCCAGCAGGGCTTCCCCTGCCCTCAAAACTCAAGGGCTACTCCACCTGTGGCCCTGGAGCTCCCAGAGTGTCCTGAAGTAACCCTCGTCGGTCACTGTCGGGTCAGGTGCTATGTGGGTGGATTGGCGGCGGCGGGGCGGGGGGGGGGAGCAGTGAGATCGCTTTGGCACACTCCCTCTGAGGTGATGAAGCAGCCTCCGCGTAGAAACAGGGCCCCTGACCTGGCCCTAACAGGCAGGTTTCCGAGCCGCCCCAAGGCAGGTGGCCTCCCTGGAGCTCCAAACCGTCTTCCGCGGAGCCAGATCGGGCGACGCGTCTTCCCCGAAGTGCCGAGTTCGCCTCGCCCCCTTTCCCTCTGCTGCCACAGGCCCGCCGGAGCGCCGCACGCTTTGCGCGCAGGCGGAGGGAGACCGTGCGAAGGCCCTCCTGCCCAGCTGTGCCCTTCCGTGGCCCCACCCTTGGGCGACAGCCAAGCTGATGCCCGGTTGCTCAGGCGCCTCTCCCCGGCCCCGGCCCCGGCCCCGGCCCCGGCCGCGGAGTCGCCTCGCGGGGAACGCGCCCTCCTGCCCGGGCGCGGGCGCGGGCGCGGCTCCTCCCGGACGCCGCAGGAGGAGCTGTTCTGCCCCGCGGTGCTGAACCTGACCTGTCGCGCAAGTGGGCGAGCCTTCGGTGCCCGGCTTCCCGGCAGGGCGAAGCGCTCGCGCGGCCGGCGAGAGGCTCGCCGTTGGCGGGAGCAGCTGGCCGGTTTCCTGGCGCCCGACATGGCCGGCAGCGCGGGCGCGGTTGAGCCTGCCCAGAGGCTCCTGGTCCGGCTGGGAGCGAGGCTCCCCGGTCCGGGGAGAATGCCGGGGGGTGGGGGTGGGGCGCGCCGGCCGTGGCTGCGAGGAGCACTGCTGGGCGGGGGGAGGCGGTAGGGGCTTCCAGGGAGAGCGCGAGGCGTGGCTGGACGGGGGGCATCGGGGGAGACCCCTTGCGCGGGACCGAATGTCAAGCAGGCGAAGGCGCAGAGCGGCCCCGGCCGGCGAGCTGCCCCGGGCGCTGCTTGTCCAGCCCTGCTTGCACCGCTGGAATAGCGCGCTTCGCCAGCCCCGCTCCGCGCCCCTCCGTCCCTTGCCAAATTCGCCGCCAGCCACACATCCCGAGGGGAATGCGAGAGGACTGGGCCGCGCCCGTGGGTTCCCCGCCTCCGAGCCCGAGGAGGACCTACCTTCGGGCGACGGATCCAGCCAGAGCTGCGGGCGCCCGCGACGGCGGCCCTGCCCACCGCTCTGTCCTGCGCCCTTGCCGTGGGCGCGCAAGGAGACCTTTCCAGCCCGCTCGGGGAGCCTGGGCCATGGCGCAGGGCTGCCCGCCGGAGCCCGACCCACTCGCCCGCTGGCCGAAGCCGTCGTCTGCGGAGAGGTGTCCCCGCCTGGGCGCCGGGCGGCGGCGGCGGCGGCGCTTCCACCCCGTCCGCTCCTGACCTGCATTGACGTCACTGCGTCACCAGGTTTCCCCTGGAAACACGGAGCAGCTAAAAATAGCATCCGCCGAGTCAGCCCGGAGAGCCGCCGGCAGCCACCGGCCAGTTGAGTCGCCGCTCGGCCGTCGAGGAGCGGCGGGCGGGCTGGGTCCGGAGGAGGAGAGCGCCCGGGCGGAGAGAGCCGCGGGGACGGAGCGGGGACGGCGGCTGCCGCCCGGGAGTGCTCCCAGCCCGCCGCGCTCCTCTGGGGCAGGCGACTGGTCGGGCTCGCGGCAGCGGAGGAGCGCCCCAGGATCACGGAACCGCGCGATTTCCCAGCAGCACTGGAGGCGGCCGAGGGCCGGGCGCTGTCCGGGGGGCCTGAGCGCGCCGGCCAGGGAAGGGCTGCAGCAGGCCCCGCACGCACGTAAGAGGAGCCTCCGCGGGGCCAAGTCCGCCCCGGCGCTGGCCGAGGCTAAGCCGCTGACCGCGCTGGCCTTCCAAGGACCCCAGGAGGGCCTTGCGGGGTCAAGTGCCTTCGCCTGGCAGCTTCCCGGCCATTTGGACACGGACATCCATCCCCGCTCCTCTGGTGGCTGGCTGGCACCAGGGCTCTGGCTTGGCTTTGGGCAGGAAAGAAGGGCTGCCTCTTGGGGGCCCGGAGGATCCTCATCACACACACCCCCGCCCGCCCCAGTCCTTCTGCATCCCCACAGCTAAGTCCATCGAGGGAGTCCAGAGCCTGAAGCCGTCTCTGCCTGCATCCCCCTTCTTCTTCTGGGGTCCTGGCCCCGAGGCAGGCCCGAGACTAGTCCCTTCCTGCACTAGCAGAATGCCCACCCAGCCCTCACCCTCAGTCCATAAGAAGAGTCCAGCCCTAAATTGTTGACCAGAGCAGGGCGGGGGGACGACAATGTTTTCCGGCCAGTGGCTGCTCCCTCTCTGAGGGCCAGGATCTGCCTTTCAGGGGACTGAGGGAGAAAGGCTGATTTGCCCCACTCCCAAGGCCTCCTCTGATCACCCCATCAAGGTCGGGTGACTTCACGTCTCTGAAGAACCATCTGAAGAACATCGGGAGAAGGGAGACCCAACGCCAGCCAAAGATTAAGGCTGGGAGGAAGGTGGAAGCTTTTCCAAGGGCTGCTGAGAGGCAGGGGGGAAAGGGAGGGGCTAAACCGTCCCCTTGCAAGGACTGTGCTCAGAATGGTAGGTTTCCCACAGTGGAACCTGTGTGTGTGTGAAGGGAGACTGCAGCCCCCCCCCACCCCCAACCCACAGCAGTTCTGATCCAGTACCAAAGATGTTCCCTTTGGCCAGCAGCCAAAGAGGAAGACATGTTTTCATCACCTGATGCCCCCCTTCTTAATTTGGGGGGTCTTTTCTGTAGCTCCTGCACTACTTCCACCCCCCCACCCCCTTAAGAGAGACTAACACTGAGCAGGCCTAAATTGTTATGTGAATGCAGCTTTTAGATCTTTAATTGACCTGGTTCAGAGTAATGTGGAAACACAGCCAGCGTTTCATGAGAGGAACCAGGGAGAACAAGCCTTTTCTATTTTATAAGCTCCGTTCTCTCAAATGGCAGCACACGGGCATCCTTGGCTGATCTCAGAAAAGCAAAACAAGATCAGATCTGATAACTGATTACCTGATTTCTCACGCCGCTTAGATCAGAGACCCCCAGGGCTGTTGGCTACACCGGAATTTGGAAAAAAAATTCCAGGAAGAAGGCTGTGAGAAATCTTTTCCACACTGTGCCAAGGAAAGGACACGGATGTGTACAAGCTTGACTCCTGGCGGCCACTTGTACACATCCAGTGTCATTCTACTTCTTAATTGAACAGGCAGCACAAAGATCTGTTCAGGATCAGATTCTATATCATCACCATCATCATCATTCAGTGATTTCTAACAATACCCAACTGACATCCCTTGTTGCTGGACTTTGTTTCTGAATTTTAACCCCCTAACCCCAACCCCCTTTCTCTCTTTGTACATTTATACATATAGCATGGATGTTCATAGAGATTGTTCAGCATGCTAAGACACAAACCAAACTTGGTTAGCCCAAGCAGAGAATATTCAGTGTTCTCTGAATGTGGCCACTAAGTCTGTGGCTGGCCCAGTTAAGTGTGTTGCGCAAACCCAGCCAGCACATTGGGTGAACATGCTGTTCCCTGTAGTTCTTGTGCCAAGCTCAGATAACACTTCCATTCATTCATTCATTCTTTATAGCCATCGCTTGGCCCACTACTCAGGGTGATGTACATCATCAACAAACAGCAAATAAACCCATATAAAAACAACACAGTAAACAAACAATAAAACCAAAACACAAAAACATAAGGATCAGTGTCAGGAAACAGCAACCTAAGTGTTAGGAAAAATTCATCCAAGGGGATCACACCACTCCCTGGCTCAGTGCCGGGGGAAAGATCCAGGCCTTTAATGCCCTTTGAAAGGCAGGTATGGCCAGGGCCAAGCAGATCTCAGCGGGGAGGTTGTTCCGGGGGGGGGGGGGGGGCGGGCAAGCAGAAGACATACGTAACTCCTGGGAACCGCACAATGGCATTGCCTAGACGGGACCTGGAACAGCCAACCCCATCAGACCTTACGGGACAGGCAGACAGATGGTCCCACAAGTAACCCCAGCCTGCACCACGAAGGGCTTTAGAAGTAAGAAGCAACACCTGGAGTTGCACCTGGAAGTGCAGCTTGCAAAGGAGAAATGTTCCGTGAGCATATCGGGGTATGCTCATTAACTGCAGTGCTGCATTCTTAGCCAGCTGCATGTTTTGAGTGGTAATCAAGAGCAATTACAATCGCTGTAAGGTAGAATGCATTGCCATAGTCCAACTGCAAGGAGACCAAGGCATGAGCGACGGTGAGCAGGGACTGTGAACGGTGTGGCCTGATGCAATTAACGCCCAAGGTGAGCCCGTGCAAAGACTCACATCTGCTCTTCCAGCAGTGGCCACGAGGGCCCCCACATTGCACACCGGGCCTCTTTGGGGCACTGCAACTCCGCAGAGATCCAACGATGGAAAATCTGGATCCAGATCATCCCAAAATCCACAGCCACTGAGTCTCATAGGTTTAACCTAGTTACTGAATTAACCCATATTCTGGGTTGGCCCACTAGATTGCGCACGGCCCAGGCTGATTTTGCAGGTGTTGCAGATTCAGCTGCTCCCCATGATTCATTGTGAGCTGGGCAGGTCCGAGACACTGAAATTTTCTTCCCCTTAAGTCCTTTTTGCTTCAAGGCTTTGTTCTGCTGCTGGTTTTTCCAGTTGATGCTCATCAAGTTACACATTTTCATAACTAACCTTGCAACGTCCTGAAAGCCAAGAGGGAACCCTCAAGGCTTCTCGCCTTTCTCTCACCTGCAGTCGTAAGTCTGAGGAATCTCCGGTCTGCTGAGCAAGGGAGGGAGCCACTGCCCGCAGCTGCCATGGCTGTGCCCGCCTCGGCAGGTCCCAGCTCCAGCACCCTCTCCACACCCTTGGGCCTCTCTGACGGTCCCCCTCGTGGAGGGACTCTGCTTTGGCACAGACCCTTTGGAGGCACTTCCCCATATGGGGAGGGGGAACTGCTCCACCCCTGCTCCCCAAAGGCCCCGCTCCCAGCCACGGAAGGTGCAGAGGGGGGGCTGGCCCGGCTGCCTGCCTCTCCAGTGCACCCATGATGCTCGCCCTGATCGCTGGCAGAAAGCGCACCCACAGGCCTGGAGTCCTTACTGGCCGCCCTGGGCTCCACCTTAGCCAGCAGCCCCAAGCGGACAGCAGCTGATGCGAGCTTCTTCGGCCATTTCCCAGCAGCAGGTCATCCTGGGCTGGGGAGGAGCAGTGCCGCCTGCTAGTTCTGTGGAGGAGCAGGAGGCAGAGAAGCAGAGGGGCCTGCCCACCACCCCCTGGCACTCACCCCCACCCGCCTCCAACTCTGCCAGCCCATGTAGGGGTAGGAAAAGCCCTTCCGAATCCCAGCCCGCTGCAGACTGGCTGCAAAGGTGCGGGGATTCAAGAAACATGGCCATGCTCAAAGAGCCTTGGGGGACCAAGTTGCTATCTCTCTCCCCCTCTCTCTCTCTCTATTTATTACATTTTTACACTGTCCGAATCCCAGCAGTTCTGGGTGGTTGACAAATAAAAGCACAAGAAACAATGGAATGATGCAATAATGGAAACAAAGAGCGAAAAACCAAAGGCACCAGCGAGGTGACCCTGCGGGGTCACAAAATGTCTGCAAGGGAACGAGCCGGCCTGGAGAGCAGCCGCCGCCCCGTTCAGGGCCCTTCTCTGGGACGGAGAGCAAAAGGCCACCCGGCCAGGTGTGGCCCGGAAAGCGCTTCGGCCACCCTCGCCGCAGGCCGGGCGAAGGAAGGGCCGGCCCTCGAGGCGCTGCCGTATCGGTGGGGCGGGGGCTGTCATGGGGTCAGCCCGGGGAAGGGGCGCCACGCAGAGGAGGAGGAGGAGTAGGAGGGCCGGGCTTTGTTGCGGCAACCGCTGGGCGAGGGGGAAAGAGGGGCTGACAAGCGAAGCCAGCCCTGGTCCGAAGACCCCCGAGAGGCTTCTTGCTGCTCTGCCGATCCCAGACGCTGCGCCGGATCCTCTCCTGCTCCCCTCGGCTCTGGATGCTCGCGGGCTGCTGTCCTCCCGCCTCCTTCGACGCCCCCTCACAGGGTTGGCGTTCGAGCCCCCGGTCGTCCTGGAAGCTCTCACCGGCTCCGGTTCCTCTGCATCCCTCCTAAGTCCAGTGCCCAGAGCCGGACAAGAGCCACCGAACCGTCCTCGAGTGCGGCGGGGCCGTCGGCTCCCCTGACCTGGCCGCAGCGCTTTGGCTTTGCGGCGGCCGCGCCGTCCTGCTTGCTCACACGCAGCACGAACCTCGATCCTCCTCAAGGTCCTCCTAGACCCTCCTCGCGTGCAGTGCCGGGTCGCCTAAGCTGCTTCTGTGCCACCTGCTCTTTCCTCTGCGAGGCCTCGCTGTCGACCTGGCCCAATGTCCAAGCCCATCGAGGTCATTCTGAATTGTGGTCTGCATCTGCAAATTAGGTCAGCCTCCCATCGCATCCCATCCTCTGGGCTATTTACCAAGAGACTCCACAGCACTGGGCTGAGGACAGAGCCTGGGAAGCCCTCAGTGCTCCCCCCGGGACAGCATTGAGGAACCATGTCAAAGTACCCTTCAGTGAGGTGAAAATCTCCAGGTCACAGCATCAGCAGGTAAGCCAGTTCCTATCTCTAGCATAGCCTAATTTTTTTTCTAAACAGTGTGCAGTTTTTAGTAACTGCTGCTTTAAATACATGGATTTTAGTTGAAATATTGTTTTAAATGGCTGTGTGGTGTGCACTAATATTGGTAGGGATGCATGGATAAAGACTAAGATGGGCTTCCAGCCAAGACATTGTCAGCTGCGCTAAATTGCGTGGCTTCCCTCGAAGCAGGCAGGGGACCAGATCCGGATTGGAACTGACCACCTTTCCCAGGGCAGGCTGAGAGTCTGGGAGTGCTGCGGCTCAGCTGGATGGCTCCCGGCAAGTGGCTGGCCATCTTTCTTCTCCACAAGAGCCTAATTTTACAGCTGCTAAGTGGAAGAAAATGTTAATTGCAGCAATGTCGTTCATTGTTCGCCTTCCATTTCCATGTGTTTGTTGTCTGCAAACAAGCTGAGTTTAGCACTAATTGTTCTGTCAGTTAATTGCCTCATCTGAGAGGCACCTGAATTGCCTATCCTTGCCGCTGCCCGGGCAGCTCGTCCTTCCTCTTCCTCTTTTACACCCCTCCGGATGCCCACCACCCTCACCAGCTGGCCCTGCCTCTGAGACTGAGATGCCCCACTGTGAGAGCAGCCAGGAAAAAGCCCCTTGTGGGCTGGGGCTTGCCAGCAGCATTGAGTTGGCATCGTCAGAGCACCTGGCTCTTTGCTGGCCAGCCCTGCGCATGTTCCTGGGCCTCTTTCATCAGGAGGCAAATGGAGACAAAACCACGACTAGCCTGAATTAAAACCGGATTGGGCCACCCATGGGGCTTTCCTCTCCTGGAGAATACATTTAGCAACCACAATTGGGACTGCCAACTCAATCGTTAAGCAAAGCAGTCGCTAAGTGAAACTGCAACTGTGCTTAAGATCTGACTTCAGCTTTCCTTTGCTTTACAGACCTGTGAAGGTCGTAAATGTGAGGACTGTTTGCCAAGTTCCTTTTTCATCACCATCATAACTGCAAATGGTCACTAAACAAGGCAGTCGCTAAATGAGGACTACTTGTATTGCATACTATAAGGGCCTGGGAGCTCTTATTTTCAGGCCTCCCTGCCACATATGGCGGTTCCTCCCTGGCACTTCAGTGAAAAAGTTCTGTTCTTTGGGGCAGCAGATTCTAACGTAGCTGAAGGTCTGCTGCCTCCTACTCTTCCCCAGGCCACCTCACCCCGGCCTGTCGTGGCCCTGGGTGATGCCGCATCTCTGAGAATAGCCTGGAGTCCAGACGCAGGCAAGCCCCCCCCAGCTGCGGTTTCAGCCTTGGTCATCCCAGGCCCGGTCACGGGAGGCAGCCAAGTCCAGAGGCAGCTGAGCCAGCGGGAGGGGCACGTGGTCCTTATCAGCAGCGTGTTGCAGAGAAGGGGCAATGGGGGCTGCAGAAGCAGTCCAAAGACAGAATGCTATCATGTTCAGTGAAATGCCTAAGTAAATGCAATACGATTTCCAGCAAGCCAAGAGAATTTTTCTGACTATGTCTGCAGAGGAGGACAAACAGAGAAGGAGGAGACCTCAGGGATGCTCTGATGAACTGGGATCTGACCCAAGGCTCACCCAGCCTGGGTCCCTTTTCCCAGGTCCCAAATCAACGCCCCCCCCCCGCAAGAAGCCCACAAAGAGGCTGGCGTAGGGCAGGGGCGGGCGGCACGTGAACAGAACTCTTGCTCTCTCTGCCCCTGGATGTAATGTCGACCCCAGGGCTGCTACGCCCCAAGCCGCAATGTCGTTCCGGTTTCACACTACGGCTGCATGCAGGCTGTAGCGG
This sequence comes from Liasis olivaceus, assembly GCA_030867105.1. NCBI lineage: Eukaryota > Metazoa > Chordata > Lepidosauria > Squamata > Pythonidae > Liasis > Liasis olivaceus. The sequence goes on from CM061355.1 coordinate 81,550,989, forward strand.
CGGCGATGTTCGGGCTCCCTTGGGGACCCACGAGGGCCCCCCAAACCTTCCTCGGCCATCCCGACTCCCCCCTCTGCGGCTTCTGGGTGAGGGTCCCTGGAAAACGGCTCTGCTGCTGACCTCCGAGGGAGGAGGTGGAGCCCCACCCCTTTCCCTCCCCACCTTCCTTCGGCCGGGAGACACGAGATCCCTTTCTCAGAAGGAGCACTGCTGGTTGGCATCTTGACTCATACTTATCAGAAGAGAGTTGAAAAGGAGAAAAAAGGGAGCAGGAAACTGACTGACTCGATTATAGCTTTTAAGAGAATCAGGTTTGTGGCCACGCTGTATGATTATTTCTTGTTTTTATGCTGCTGCCAGACTGAGACGGGCAGCTAATCAATAAACACGCATCGGTATGTGCTGGACCCGGGCCTGGCTTCCGGAGGAGCAGGTGGACTCCGTCTCCCAGGCCCTCCCTGGCCGCTTTCCCCAGCCAGAGGGGCGGGCCCTATCCACAGGGGGCGGAGCTGAGGCCAGAGAGCCCTGCCCACCCCCGAAATGCAGAACCTCAGCCCCCCCAGCCCCCCCGGGTGGCCTTGCGAGACATTCCCGCTGCCATCTCAATAGGCTCTGAGATGCTCAGCTAGACGATTGCAACTGACACTAATTGGCTCCTCCGGCCTCTCGTCCCTCACACACAAACGTGTCTCGGGGCCTCATTTCCATCGCGGAGGGGCCTTTCCCCCGCCGGAAGGGAGCCCACTTTCTCCGCTGCGAGCTGCCTTTAGCCAGAACAAGAACACATTGGAAGCTCCCCAACAAACCAAGTTGGGCTCATCGCTCCAAAGGTTGGCATGCAGGAATATTTTTTCCTGTTTGTCGTAAATCTCCCGTCATTCACCTTCATCAGAAAGCCTCATCTTCCAGCCTGGTGGGCCAAGGAAGATCTTTTCTTCGCTGCCTTTCTTTCCTCTGCCTGCAAAAGCCCCCGCAGTCTAAACTCCTCTCTGAGGCCCCCCGATCATTTGTGTTTCCCTCGTTCTCTCTGCTTCTTTCGTGTCCCTTTTAGGGCAGACCAATATGAAAGCACCGTAACATTGGCAAGTTCATTTTTGGTTCCTTTCCTAGTGATTCTTAACATGTGGTTGACTGATTCGTTATATCGGTTAACTGCCCCAGTCAAACAATTCTGGACTCTTTTTGCCCTTTTCGCAATAGCTCTGTGCCAAGATGACAGTTTTCTCCAACCATCCACCATCCATTTAAATTCCTTCTCTGTTCTGGTTCCCGGCAGCTCAGATGCCATCAGCTCAAACTGCAGGAGAGCCGCGTTAATCGAAGGTGGCCAAAAATCAGAAGGCTCGTAGCACCTTTCCCGATTGACACATTTTATGAAAAGGCAGAAGCTTTTGTGAGCTACAGTTCACTTCGTCAGAGGCGTGGGGTGGTCAGACGTATGCAGGATTTAAATGGGGAGGACGCCGGTGCAGGGCAGGCCCTGCATGGCGACCGCTTCCGTTCCGACCCGCTTGACAGAGAGGCTCGGTTGGTGGAATTAAAGCAGACATTCGGGAGACTGAACCACCCACCCAATAAGATCAACAGACGAATCGATAGAGCCAGATCAATTCCCAGGGAGGACCTATTAAAAGGCAGGCCGCAAAGCAGGACAGAGCGCTGCTTGTCACTTACGGCTCACAGCTCAAACCACTCGGATGCATTATTAATAAGCTACGGCCCATTCTGGGCAATGACACGGCGCTTTTGCGGGCACCGGGTGGCGGCCCCGTGCCGGCACACGGGCGGCCGCCCTGCCCGAAGCAGGTCCTCACGAGCCACAAGCGACGACAGCCGCGCTAACAGGGGAACCAGACCTGCGACAAACCCGGATGTCTACGTTGCACACCCCCATCTACATCAGCAGCACCGTCACACTCTCACGCAGTTGGAGGTGTCTTCACGTGCTCCCACTGCAGTGTAATACATGCCGTCATCTGCCAGCAACGTCCCTCTGGACTCTACCCAGGACAAACAGGACGACCTCTGGGCAAAGGAAGCAACGGACATGAATTTGGCACCAAGGCCCGAGACAAGGACAAAGTTGTCTTAGAGCATTTCAGCCTCCCGGGACACTCTAGCAGACCTCGAAATGGCTGCTTAGGAAAAAGGGGACTTTAGCTCCACCATTAAGGGAGAGGTTGCTAACTTGCACCCATCACAAGGCTTCAGGCAACCTCAGAAGGCCTCAATAAACACAACGGGTCTTTACCACGTTATAGCTGTTAATTGAGAAGGTGCTGGAGACCTGTCCCACGTGTAACCTGCCTCCGCATAACCACCTTGTCTTCCCCTCCCCCCTTCCCCCTGCCCGCCTCCCCAATTTAAATTCTACACGGGTCTAATTCTCTAGGCGTCGGATGAAATGAGCCGCAACTCACGAAGGCCTTCGCTGTGAGCATTGGGCCCCAGCCAACCAAACGCTGCCGAAAGGCAAAACAGGTAAGATCCTGCCCGCGGGCGGGAAAAGCAGTTGCCTGGGTGCAAGGCAGGCAGGACTTGGCTCAGCACTACTGCTTGGGAGAAGGATCAGGGTGTCCGGGTAGGCCGCCGATGAAGCACGACCCAGCGGCCTCCTGCAGCTACCCAAAGAGCCAGTGTAATCCGTGCAGCGTCAGAATCACAGGAGTGATAGTACCGCTCTGGGCTGCACTAGTCAGTCTGCCCCGCAAATACTGCATCCAGTTCTGGTTGCCACTGTAGTGGGGAAAATAGATCTGACAGATCTAACGAACAAACTGGAGGCTGCGCCTTCAGTCTTTTCCCCTTCTGTCTTTTGGATGTGACCGGGACCAACCCGGTTCCTCCCATCAGAGCCACGCTGACCCTCCCTGCCCCAGACAAAGCCCCCCTGCCATCCCATCTAGACCAAAGCCTAGAAGCCTCACCCCTGCCAAGCCCAGCCCCAGGGCAGCCCTAAGAAGGGCCCGGCAACATAGCAGCCAGCCGAGAATCCCCAGCCTTCCATCCGCCATCGGTGATGACCTCAACCTTCCATCCCCTTAACAACTGAATTCCCTGGCTCGGCTGCCCTCCTGAAAGGCCCGAGAATGGGAATAACCCCAGGGAGACGGACAAGGACCCACCCGGCTTCCCCAAACTGGCCAGCCCATCGAGTCTCTCTTTCTTGTAAAGCGTGCGCCCTATGATGGACTGCTGCAATAACAACGGTCCCTCCTCCCCGGCATTGTGCTCTTCACTTCGGAATTTCCCAGGGCAGCTACAAAGCAAGAAGGATGCTGAGGAAAGAGTGCAGAGAACAGCAACAAAGGGGGGGGGGGGCTCAGTCCCGTGAAGAATGGCTAAAGAAATGGGGTACGCTTAACCTAAAGAAGAGAAGGCTGAGAGGAGACCGGATAGCAGACCCCCAATCCTTGAAGGACAGTCAGGGGGAGGAGGAGTGGATTCATCCTGCACGGACAAGGACCAGTGGGTGGAATCTTAACAGAGAGAGCTAGAAACTTGAAGCAAGGAGGCATTTCCTGCCTGTGAGAGCTGTTGAGTGGCAGAACAACCTGCCTTCTGGAGTGGGCGGGGGGCTCCATCACTGGAGGTTTTCAAGAGAAGTTGGACAGCCATCTGTCTCTGACAGTACGAGGAAGGAGAGCCAGTCTGCTGTCTTGATGACTCCTGGCTGGAAACCGGGAGATCCTGAGTTCTAGTCGCGCCTGAGGCACAAAGCCGGCTGGGTGACCCTGGGCCAGCTCCTCTCTCAGCCCTGGGAAGAAGCAAAGGGGGGCAGGGGGTTGAACTAGAAGACCTCCAAGGTCCCCTCCAAACCCCTGATTCTATTATTGCTCTTTCATGGATCAGGTTAAGAGTGCCGCCTGAAGCCTGCCGCAGCCCTTGCCAGCTCCAGAGAGGAAGGACCCGGGGGGCTGCGGGGGAGAGTCCAACAGGAGGCACGGGCAAAGGGAAGAAGCGAGCAAGGCCACCAATTCACGAAATCAGTTACATACAGTAAATACAGCCCCCTTCCGAACAGAATGAAAGCCGTGAATTCGAGGCATACTTGATTCTTCGATATACGATCTGAGAGTCCCAGTCACTGAAGGCGCCCACTTCACACCCGGCACTTCGTCTCCATTCATCGGGCCCACGTGCCTGCGGCGGGGGGGCGGGGAGCAGGGCTTGGGCGCGGACGGCCCCCGCCCCTTCTCCCCGCCCCCTCGGAAAGGCCCCGCTTCCGCGCTGCGCGAGAGGGGCGCCCGGCGGAAGAGGCTCTGGAGCGCGTGGGCTCGGCAGGTGTTCGGAGGGGGCCGCCCGGCGGGACGAACTGATGGGTCGAGGACCACGCGGAAAGGCGCTGACGCCGGGCCGGGGCCGGGGCCGGGGCCGGGAGAGGAGGGTCGGCCTCGGGCCGCGAGCTGCCGCTGCGCGCGCGCCTGGTCAATCGGGCGCTCCCTTGATCCAAGCGCCGCCGGGCAGCAGAAGCGTCGCCAGCCGGCACCGGACGCGCCCTCACCCGGGGCCGAGGGCGAGAGGCAGCCTTCGCCCCGCGGTTCGCCTCTTCTTGCTGCCTGCCCACCGCCCGCCTTAAGCCAGCAGGAGGCGCTTTTCCTCCGTCTTGGCTCGTGCGTGCCTGGATCCTAGTGGGCGAGGGGGGCTATTCTGTGGTGGGGGGATGCAGAAGGAGAGAGGGAGGGGGCCAGGAAGCCCCGGCCGCACATTAATGGCCTCGGCAAGGGAGGGGCGGGAGCTCATGTCTCAGACACAAAGGACATTCAGAATGATCATGGGGAAGAGGGGAAGGGGGGGAAAGATAGCTGAGGGAGACTAATTCAAAGTTCTTCCAAGAGAAATCAGATATACAGGAATAGGGTGGATATTCCTGACACAATGAGGAAGATCTTGGAACAGTAGCCAATTGCAAACTAAGTATGAGCCAGCAGTGTGATGAGGCTGCGAAGCACGCAAATGTGATTTTAGGTGTATTGAAATCACCCTTCCACTCTATTCTCCTTTGATCAGATCACTTATTGTACCCCTTCTGGGGACCAGATTTCAAGAAGGATTCAGAGAATTGGAAGAGGTTCTCCAAAGGGCAACAGGGAAGATCGGGAGATTAGAAATCAAAGGCCTGTGAAGGGTGCCAGAAGAGGATCTGGGCATGTTTAACCGTGAGAAAAAGCCACTGGGCAGGGTGTGTGTGTGTGTGTGTGTGTGTGGATAGCCCTCTTCAAAGTCCTGACCTCCCTCTCCCGGGGGTGGCTCATCCCCTCAGCAACTCCTGAGGAGGCCATTGCACTGCATGCTACCTGGGGCCATCTAAAAAACGGTCACTGGTGCAAATGCAGCCGCCTGGTTGCTGGTAGGCGTGGCCCACCGAGCGCACAAGACCCCAGGCCTCAGGCCCCACGCTGCATCCGCAGGTGTCTGGGGGCGGTGCAGTGGACTGATCTTGACTTCTGGGTGGCTTGTGTCCAGCTGCCTGCGACCCAGCTTCTTCCCCCTTTGCACTGCGGCCCCCTCCTCAGCTGATGTGGGATGCGGGCGGGGTCCCTGGGGTTAGGCTGGGAGCAGGAGGAGAGGCCAGCCCAGGGCCTCCTGCCCTGCCCTGCCCTGCTCTGGCCTGAGCCCGCTCTGGGCCTCCCCTATGGGCAGCTCCTCCCTCCCCACCAGACTGGAGGAAGCTTTCCTTTGTGCGGGGGGGGGGGGGCGCTGCCTCTTGTGGGGGCCTTCCTCCCTGACCGGAGAGAGTAGGGGGATTTGCCACCTCCAAGCTCTGCTTATGCGAGACCAGGCTGCCCCAGCAGATAGCCTGATGACGGTTCTCACGGGCTCAGTATCCGAGCCTCTGCTGGGAGGGAGAATGGGGCAAGTTACCCCCCCACCCCACCCCACCCCACCCCACCCCAAGCCTTAGTTATGAGGAGGAGTATTCTTCTGGCCATCCCTGAAGGCCCAGGCATAAAACTCGAGTGCTCGCCAGCTGGCTTCCACTTCTCCGTAGTGACTCCCAACCACATCACGTCTTCGGCTCCAGTTTCTGGGAATGCTGGCCAAATGCCCAGAACTGGAGGCAGGCGAGGGATGCCGAGGTGGCCAAAACGCTTGGATTGATTTTAAAGCCTCTCACTCAAAATCCGAATGTCAAGGTACCACGCATCATTTGTAGTGTGGTACCTCTGCAAGTGCTGTTAATGGTGGTTATCTTGTCAAGCTATCTTGACAAGATAACCGGCAACAAGATAACTGGCAACGTGAGAATTATACCTGGTACTAGGAGGACAAATGCACAATTGGGTCGCCTCTCCGACTTCCATGTCCAGAGGGCTCAGGGCGGACGACCAGCAAGTAGCAAGATGCTCTTAAAATTCAAGGGATGCCAAACAGCTTCCCTTGTGCCCAGACTCGGCCTTTGGGGGAATGACTGATGGCTGACCCGTTTCCTGAGAGCGTTGGTTGCAAAGGCGGCTCTTCTTGCTTTGTTGTGGGTTGGGCCCCAGCCTGCGGATTCAGCGGAGGTCCCCCATTCTCTTCCAGCGTGGCCCTCTCTGTCCGCCAGCACCCTGCGAGAGGGGATGGCCGGCAGAGCTGATGGGGGAATGGCCCCTCTCTGCTGGAGGTGCCCAGGGTGTGCTGCTAATCGGCCGGGGCAGGGCCGGGCCCTGTGGAGAAAGGGCCACGGGCGCTTGGCGGGGGGAGTCTGTAAGGGAAAAGCTGTGATGAGGCGGAGATTACAATTCCCCAACAGGTTGCAACAAACAGTTGAAATTTCAGCCTCTGAAGAGCTGTTTTTTTGAAGTTTAATATAGAAAGATTCTTTTGAAAATCTTCCAGACACATTTCACGATGAAAAAATAAAAGTTAAGTGTCACCGTGACAGATATAAACTTAATATTGTATCTTTTACTCTTTCTGCACTAAATTCCAATGGCTCAACTGGGAGCCTCTTTTAAGAAGGGGGATTAGGAGGGAACCCGGATCTGTGCAAGTTCTGGCCAGGAAAGTCACGTGCTGGCCCCATTTCCTTCCCTCCCTTTCCATCCATTTGAGAGGAGGTCTTGAGGGCAAGAAGCGGGCACAAAAGGAGCCTTGGCAGGATCCTTTTTGTTGACAAATGGTAGCTCCAGGGCTGCGGTTCTGAGTGCAGGAGTGGGGGGGGCACCGTCTTTTGTCACGGCCACTTCTGACTCCAGTTCGGGCCTCCGGCCACGGACCCTTCCCGTCAAGAGCCTCCGCGGGCAGAGCGGAGGGGGAGCGAGGCTACGGCCCTGTTCCCTCGCCTGCCCTTCACGGCTGCGGCCTCCGGAACTCGGCCCTTCTTGACAGGGCCGCTCTGCCCGTCTTGCCGTGGGCTCCCCAGACCCGTAGGACTGAGGTTGAAAGCCAGAGAGCACAGAGCAGCCCCCCGCCCAATTTCTGCCCCACGAGGAGACTGTAGGGAAACGGCGCCACCCGTCCCAGCTCCCTTCCTCCAGCAAATGTGGCTCCTGGGGTGGGACCCCTGCTTGTCCACCCATCTGGGAATGTGGAGGGTTCTCGGTCCATGGGAAGGAGCTGTGTGAATAATACCCCTGAAGTACGGAGCGTCTCACCGACGTTCCCAAAGACCTCAGCCCTTCCGAGAAGCTTCCCCAAGTCCAGAGTGGCGGATGGGAGACGGGGAGCATGCAGGCTGAGACCCTGGGGAGGGGCCCCCAAGGGAGGGCGAGTGGGCAAGCCCTGGAGAGTAGGCTGCCTTTGCAGCCATCAGCCAGCAATAAGGGGGGGCAAGGCCGGGGGGGTGCCAGGAGGAGTCTGGCAGGGATGGGCCTGGAGGGAGAAGCAGACAAGCGACGGGCTGGGTGGCAAGAGGAAAGAAGGCCAGGAGCGCCAGGGGGTTGGAAGAGAAAAACGTTCGTTCACACCCCCCCACTCAAAGCACCAAGCAGGGCTCCAGAGAAGGGCAGGGCAGTTGGCAGCAGCCGTCCAGCTGTGCCCACAGCTGGGGCTCAGCGCACCAGAGGGCCCATGCCAGTGAAGGGAAGGGGCGTGCTGGCACTGGGTCAGTGAATTGGGCATTCAGCAGCACGACTGGAGGTGGGCAGTTGAGGGGGGTGCCCAAGGGACCGATAGAAAGGGCTGGATCTTGCCCCAGACCGTCTTGGAAGGGGCAAGGCATGTTCCGACAGAAATCAGGGCGCAGCTCGGGAGCGAAGACTAGAGCGAACCGGGAGGCAAAATTAAAGTCCCCAAGAGGTGGCGGACGGTTGCTGCCCCGAAAGAGAAATGGCCAGAGGAGGAAGACGGGTCAGGTATAGAAGCTACGAGATCAGAATCAGCAATGTGCAGTAAGGGGAAGAGCACATCGCTCTTCAATTAAGCCATGTTTCTTTTTGTAAAAAAACCCTCTTTTTAAAAAAATTATAAAATAACGTAGAAGACTGTTTTGTCATAAGCACCCTTTGTGCACAGGAGTTGCGCTGCGCAAGCCCGAGTTTGTCGTGGCGCATTCCTGGATGCGCCTGGCGGTTCCGGTTCCTGCAGCCCAGAGCAGCCGGTGGGAAAAGGCCACGCTCCTGTGGCCGAGGGCCACGCGTGCTGGCTGGCAGGGGGTGTCCATGGGCCGGGCTCACGCAGCCCGTGGAACCCTTAACCGAGAACAACAAGGCACGCTTACTGGGTTGCGTAACAGGCTCTGATCACAGAACGGCACAACGTGACAGCCTGAGTCACAAAACACTCAGGTGAGGAGCGAGCTTCCACAACGTACTCGGCACAAACTACTCAAACTGCCCATGTCAGCTGGGACTCGTGTGCTGTGTGAACCCAGCTGCTTGTGTGCGGAGGACGAGGATGAGAACGGGATCAGCATGCGCGTAGCTGCTCAGTCACAGTTACGCACATGTGTGCACACTCGCTTCCTAGCCTGCGTGGAGGCAGTCGTGTTGCTGGCTTCACCCTCCGGCTCTGAGAGGTGGCTGGGGAGTGGACAGCCCCACGGACTGATGGGTTGGTCGACGGAGCTCAAATGGGGCGTGGGGCTCTTCCTGAGCCTTTCCCCCAGCATGAAAGGGGCGCCCATCCCTGTGGCCGGAGGCGGTTCCCATCCTGTGCCCGTAGCACTTCGTGGTCCTTGCGGGTTGGGGTCGCTCTTCCTTGCCCGTCCCCACCACTGCCATGACCCGGAGGGGCGTGCCCGTGCCCTCCCTCGGGCCGGAGACGCACCCTCTGCTGTCACCCTTCCAGAAAAGGCCAGGGGCGCCCCACGGCTGGCGCTCCTGGCAGCATCTGGTTGCTGCTGCAGGCCGAAGAAGCCAGCAGACCCGTTCCCTGGAGGGGAGGGGGCAGCGGAGGAGGCTTCCTGCCCTGGGCTGGGGACCCAGAGCCTCTGGGGACCCTGGGGGTCGCCAAGGGGAGGGCAGCTTCTCCGGGGCAACCAGGAGCACGCGAAGGGCACGTCCTACCAGCAGGTGGGGAGGGGAAGGGGCAGGGCTTGGCCCCGTGCGGCCCACCGCCTGCCACAGCTGTGTCTATGCAGCGCCTTTCCTCGGGTAGGCGAAAGAACTCCAGGGGCTGCATTCACAGGATACACTAAGTTTGTGTGCGCGCGTGCATGTGTGCGTGCGTGCCTCGGAGCTAGGCATTTGGGTTAGTGTAGAATGCATTTATAATTTAGACGGCATTGTGCAGAAAAACGGGTCAGCCCAGCGGCAGGCAGTCCTTTGCCTTGGTGCTATCTCCGGAGCCTAACCCCCACCCAGCTGCCGGAGCGAAGGTGATGCCCCCGCGCGGGCCTGTTTGGCAGGGCAGCGCCTCTTTGCCTTTCCTCTAACCCCCCCATGGCCTCGCGTGGGTTTGCAGGGGGCGGGAAGCCTCAGGGGCCAACTGCAGTGCAGCAGAACCAGGGGGGCCGCTCCGGGTTTTTCCGCTTGTTCTTCAGTGGCAGGGGGAGGAAGGACCAGGAAGCGAAGCCTTCTGCGCCACGCTGCATCTTAACTCGAGCATCCTGGGATGTGTTTTAACTTGGAAATTATTTGGAGAGCGAGCAGAGCTTGGAGCAAATGCTGCTTGGGTGGCATGCAAATGCATGCAGAGAGATGGGCACATAATGCGAAGCGAAGGTCCTGCCGCCTCCGATCCGTTGGCAGGCCCAGCGCCCTGCAGAGCAGCCCTTTCTCTTGCAGAGGCTCCCCCCAGCCCCACTCCTCCTGCTGCAACGTTGCCACCTCCTCCTGCAGGGCCGCCTTGCCGTTCTCTTCCGACCCCATGGGAAGGTTCGCCGCCTTTGCCCCTTCCTTCCTGCTGCCGGCTCAGCCCTGGCAACGCAAGGGCTGCTTTGGCTCCCGTCGCCCTGCTCTGCGCTGCCTCGCTCGGCCTTTTGCTCCTCTGTGCCTGGGACGCCAGGAATCCGCCTCTGCCTCACCCCATGCGGCGGGAGGGGGCCAGGACAGGGGGCCCCTTGGGCGCTGCTGAGGGGCACCCGCTACCCCCTCCGCTGCGCCATCGATCGCTCAGCTTCGCCTGGGCCGAGAACCATCCAAGCCCCGGCTTGCGATCCTCCCACGGGTCGGTGGGGTGGGCCCACCACTGCCAGAGCCCCCCCCAGCAAGGCAGGACCTCTGGGTAACACAAAGCTGGGAAGACAGAACTGGTTGCAGGGCCTGCTCCTGTCTGGGCAGCTCCATCTGGGCGGGCTTCCTTGTGGGCTGCCTGCGAGGCTTGGGGCTGGGGGCACTGAATTACAGAGGCAGCGCTCCCTCCGGTCGGGCTTAAGATAGATAGCAGGTTTGAGGAGCAATGCCCCCCAATGTCTGGGGGTGTGGGGAGAGGCAGCCACCATATCCCCCCATACGATTGCTGGGTGCTGCTGAGGGATCCCAGTCCATTCCCGCAGACCCGCTTCCTGGAGGCTGCATGCAAAGAGCTCCGGACTCCTTCATGCCAGATAGCCTGGCTGGTGCAGGAGGCGTTGGGGGGCATCTTCCGCTTGCACTCCTGGGCTCCCTCGGGGTAGAAAGGCAGGAAAGAGGTCCGAGGCATCCCAGCTCCTCCCTCTCCTCTCCCCCTGCCCAGCCAGCCCGGCTCCCCACTCCACCTCGTCCCTGCCAGGGGGCTGTGGAGGGGAACTGCAGGTCCATTAGCAGGAAAAGGCTTCTAAAGGCCTTGGCAGGTGCCCCCCCCCCCCCGGTAGCTCTTCTGGTGCTGCAATGGCCGGTCAGGAGCTGCAGCGCTTGTGGCGTGCTCTGTGGGCCCAGGGTGTGCAGCTGGCGGCTTCCTTGCGCTGCTGGAGTGCTGGCCTCGGGGAGGTCACCTGGCCTGCTGGCCTTTTGGGAACCTTGCTGGGGCCGAGCCGTCACTCTCTCGCTTGGGGGTCAGGGGCTGGGGGGCTCTCCCTCTTTTCTCTCCCCTGCAGGAGCACCGCACTGTCAGCTGCTTCAGCCAGCTGTGGAGAAGCCCATCGGGTTCGGCAGTGGTAGCAGCAAATCTGGGGCAGATCCCATTTGCCTCTTTCGCGCCTGAGCTGCCTGGAGGGGCGCAGGCTACGCGCCCCCCCCTTCTCGCATAAGCCCTCGGCCTTTTCCACCTTTTCTCCTGCAGCTGGGAAGGGCCCTGGCATCACCTGGCAGGGTGGAAAGCTGCCCTCTCCCTGGTGCTGCGAGCATTTGGGGGCGAGGGTCCCCCACTAGGTTAAGCCACTAGAGGAGCTGGATTTCGCCGGCTGTGCGATGCGGGTTTTGTTGCCAGTGAGCGCTACAGGTTTCTGCTGTTTCTTCCAAGAAAACAGTTTTGTGCGGCTGTACGTCTCTGGGGCGTCCACTGGGGCAGCCCCACTTTGCCTTCTCCACAGCTACTTTTGCCATTTGCAGCCAGCAGAAGCGGCCCCTCCTCTCATGCAGCTCCTGCGTGCCCATTAGCCGGACAGACAGACAGACAGACAGGCCACCCGCACAGGGCACAGCAGAAGCCCCCCCCGCCATGCATCTCACAACCCTCCTCTTCTCATGCAGCCTGTCAGGTGGGCTATTCCCGAACATGGTCAGGAGCTCTTTTGAAAGTGCACCACCTGGGTCCAAGAGCAGTCTGGCTGACGGTCACAGGCTCCTCCGCATGATGCCGCGCTCCTTCTCCACACCCACAACTATTGGCCGAGCTATTTCTGGACACGGATTAGCCCTCTTCCAGAAGAGCGCTAGATCTGTGGCTGGAGCTAGACTAACAGGAGGTGGGCATAGACTATCTTTGCCAGAGTACTTGGAAAGTGACTACGGAGTCCATCCCCGGTGCCCACTCACACGCACTGAGCCTCTCCCGCCACGTGCCAAGACGGGCTTTGGGGGGCTGCTTTCCTGCCAGCAGATGACACTGGGAGGCAGGGGAAGTGAAGCCAGGGGCCCCACTCACTCCCCTCAATCCGCTTTGCACTAGTGTTGCATCAGTTCTGCGACACTCAGGGCAGCCCCGTGGCTGGCGGAGCGGGGCTTGGCCTGTTGCTTATGCCACCCCCTTTTCTGCCAGCTGTGGGGCTGGTGGGCTACGTGGCAGGGTGCCCTTAGACCAGAGGATGATGGAAGGGGTTGTTCCCACCTCCACGTCACACTCCTTCTCCTCCTGCGAGGGCCCGGCGGGGCTTCTGGTTGCTGAAACAATCCCTGTGCCTCTCTGCGCAAATGCCCTCCTAGCCTTGGGAGAAATGTTACAAGGGAGAGTTCCTTGGGCTGCCTTTCAGATGTGGCGTTCGAACATCTGGAACTTTGCAGGGAGGCACGCGGTGGCACTATTGGTCGTGATGACAACCACACGCTGGAGAGGGTGCCGTAGTCCTCTGTTGCAGGGGAACTGTGTGGCCCTGCCCCACCAGGCAATCCTCCGTCCCCAGACGTGCCTGCCGCCAAGGCTTCCATGACCTGGCGGGGGCCCCCTGGAGCCCCCTGCCCCTGCAGCTGGCACGGCTGGCAGGCAGGAAGAGGTGCCACCCTGGTCCTCTCCAGGGGCAGGTGGCATCGCAAAGCAGCAAACCCAATCAAGGGCTCTGCCTGCCACTCTTAGCCCAATTTTACTTGGGATGGGAGGGTGCCAAGGCCACGGCTGCCCCTGATGGCGAGACAGCAGCCTCAGGGAGGGGCAGAAGCTGGACGCGGGGAGAACCCTTTCCCTTGGGGCACAGGGCTGGCAGGGCCATCCTCCCGCTTCTGGGTGCTCCTTCCCCCAACTTCGTCCCATTCCTCTCTGTGAGGGTGGATGCGTCCTTCTTGGGGGCCTTCAGGAATGTCAGTCGGGATGCTACAAGCTGGGTGGGCCTCCCCCTTCACCCAGCCCTGTCTGAAGCCACGGAGATGCCTGGCCTTCTGCGGCAGGAAAGCAGGCAGTATGCCCAGCGAGGGAGCAGCGCAGAGCCCGGACAAGGCCCTCCCCCAGCCCACTTCCGCGTGGCCCAGGGTTTCCGCACGGCATCCCGCTGTCAGGCCGCGTGGCCTTGATAATTTGCCTCTGTGGAAAGAGACTGCGGTCCATCCCCCCGCCCCCGGCAAGGGCAGCCATCAGCAAGGATGGGCGGAAAGCAGCCACAGGGCCGAAGGGGCAGCCGGGAGAGCGTTTGCTCCTTGTGAGCTGCTGCAGGCTGTGCGGGCGGCCAGGCGTTCGCCCCCCCTGCAGGGCCGAGTGCGGCATTTCCTCCCAGTGCCGAGGACCGTGCTGCTCCATCGCTAGACGGGCACGCAGCAATGGCCGGGGAGCTGGGCGGCCTGGATGGTCTGGTGTTCCACACGGCATCTTGAGAAAGGCTGCTAAGGCCGGGCTGGGGGGACTCCCCTGCCCGGTTCTTGGCCGCTCCCCACCAAGCTCACTTCTCCTCCTTCCACTGGGCTGGGTCCTTTGACAGTGCCAGCGGGCTGTGCTTTCCGATCACCACCCTCAATTCCCAGCGCCAAAGCCAGGGAGGGAGGCTGGCAGAGCACATTCCTGGGGTCAGCGGGTCCGGCTCTGGGCTGCCAGTTCCGAGAGCCCAGGGCTGCATGTCTCCTGGCCACGTCAGGTGCGAGCAACACACAGCTGGAGCGTCGCAGAGAGACCAGCCAGGAGGTCTCCGGGAAGGAGGAGGCCATGCAGAAGATCTCTGCCCCCGCCCCCGAAAGGAGGAACGGCTGGGAAAAGAGCAGCACGAAACCCCGACAGCCTTGCTGCCAGCCAGGCAAGCAGGACTGAATCTCACGGGCCAGAAGCCCAACAGTGCAAGGGCAGCTTCCGCTGGTGAAAGCGCTGAGGCTCTGCGGGCCTGGATCCAGGGCTCAGTGCCCACTGGGGCTACCTGATGAGGCTACCGCATCCCCAGCGTCATGACCAGAGGAGCGGCCTCAGGCATGGTTGGGGCAATTGGAAGCCCTCCCAGGGCTACTGCCTTTGGTGAGTGGGAATCTTGCCCTGGAGGAACTGCTGAAGGAGATCTTCCAGAGGGATTGCCTCCCCCGTTTCTCTGCCCACAAATCTGATGAATTTCAACAGGTTGCTTCCTATGGACAGAGGAGCGTAGCAACTCAGATGGTTGGCAAGAAACCTAGGGCTCGACTAAAGGCACAGGCATCCACCGAGGCCACCTGGAGCTTCCCTGAATGGTTGAGCAGAAGCTGGACATGACATAGGCCTCCCAGCTGGTTGGTGGTCCCCATGGATTGCCATCCATGCATCTGTCTAGACTCACAGAATCTGAAGGCTGAAGAGGCCACAGAGGCCATGGGTTCACCCTCTTCTCAGTGCCTGAATTGAAGCCTGCTTCCCCATCTGCGCCCTTGGCCTTCTTTTCTGCATCCTAAACAACCCAGCTGCTTTAATCGTTTCTCACAGGGTTTGATTTCTAGTCCCCTTACTATCCCGGCAGCCCTTTTCTGAACTCACTCCAACGTCTTGAGGTCCTCTTCAAACTATGGGACACAGGACTCCAGATGGGGTCTGGCAGAGTTCAGCGAGACCGTCTCCGCATCGTCTGGATCCTGTGCTCCTGTTGTTGTATCCCAGCCTCTCCTTGCCTGTTTCAGCTGCATCCGCGGTGGGCGTCTCTTGCTTCTAGTTGTCGCTCTCCTACTCGGAGGACCTTCTTAGCTTGAGTGTCTTCCTGGTGGGGAATCACTTCCACTGTGGCTCCTGTTACAGAGACGCCTTCCTTTGACCCGTCTCCACCTTTCTCCTCAGCAGAAGCACGGCCATGATACTCAAGGTCTCTTATGAGCTTGGATTTCTTGCAAATATATCTCGGGCTGTTTTCAGTCAGCAAGCACTGCAGACCACAACCGCACACCAGTCACAGTATTCCCTTTCAGGATGAGCAAGATTACTCAGAGCACAGCCAGGAGTAAGAAACAGTAAGACAGAAAAACTGAAACACAGCTAGAACTAGTTTACACCAAACCTTTCACTATCCATCTCCATCCCTTTCTATCCTTGTTCCCACTACACCCACACGCCACTTCATAAATTGCCTTTTGATCTTTATTTTTTTTCAAATTTTAATTAGTGAAATATAACAAGGAACGGCAACATCCGTTCGTTCTGTGATGCCCCCTCCTGCGTGCCCCCGCGACCCAGCCACCCCCGAGCCCTCTGCGCGCTCACGCGCTCTGCCCGCCTTCGCTCCGGACCGCCTCTCTGCCGGCTTCTCTTCTTCAGCCCCCCCCCCCCCCCCGTTCCATCTTTCGATTCTGCTTCTCTTAACATGCCCGGCTCCCGCTGTCTTGGGAGGAGGAGGGCAGAAGCCCATTCCGACAGCAGACATTTCTGCTTCTTTCAACATTGATTCACACGTTACCCACCGCTTTTCCCCGAGCGTCTGACATCTTGAAATGTCTCTATTTCCCCATCTTCAATAAACTTGTTACCATGTTACACAAATTCATTTACATGCTCTAATTGTTCCATCATGTGTGTATAATTTGCAGCCATTTACTCCGTCTTTCCTGTCAGACACAATTACCATGGTCTCTGTAACATTTATTTTCAAATTCACGATGCCCATCGCATCATACAATCCATCTACCGTTTGCCGGCCAGCAGCCTGGCATCACCTGCGTTCAGAAGTGCGGGCATATTCCCGTTCCCAGCCAAGATATCTCTGATGTCATCCCAAGCATTCCACAGACACATTGAGCGAGCAAGGGCACACCTCCCGTCCTTTTTCAAGCTGCCTGCTCAGGGCTGAGCCATTTATCCCCCATTTCCATTGTATATCGTTTTTATCCCATTGAGCAGCCATGTTTACATAAATCATTCCATAATTCCTTTTTTATCGTACTCTTTGTGTTAACAAACCTACAGTAAACTTTCTTTCCCATATTCATACAGTTCTCAGTGACCTGCTCGATTTCCCAGTTTCTGCTCACGGCCGCTTCTCGCAAGCTTTTGAACGAACCCTGCGTGCAATTCCAGGGAAAACCCGGGCAGACGGGTGCCAATGAGAGGAGGAAAGCCACCGCCGCCGCCACCGAAGCAGAGCAGGCCAAAGGGCGCCTGGCGGAGTTCGGAAACGAACCGGGCTGCGGGTGAGAAAAATGCCTGCCAGACGGTGATCACTGACAAAACGAGGGAATGCGGGGAAGGACAGCAGTCAAGGAACAGCTAAGATTAAAAGAGGCCCAGAAAATGCAGAACAATCTTAACGGAAGTAAAAACATGTTTTAAAAGTGGGGCAAGAGGACAATACAAGGAGCCTCCAGCAGAATGAACAGGGTTAAGAATAAAAATGTTGCAATGATTTTCTTTTTAATCCGTTCAATCGTGTCTGATTCAGGAGACTGCCTGGACAAGTCCCTGCCGTTTTCTTGGCCATTGGCTTGCCATTGCCTCCTTCCTAGGGCTGAGAGAAAGTGACTGGCCCACAGTCACCCAGCTGGCTTTGTGCCTAGGCAAGACTGGAACTCACAGCCTCCCAGTATCTAGTCTGGTGCCTTAACCACTAGGCCCAGCTGGCTCTCCTGAAATGATTTAGGTGAAATTGAAATGGCGAAATGATGGAAGGAGTATTTTAGAGATTTGTATAGGAATTATAGTAATATTCTGAAAATTAGTTGAATGGAAATGAATGCTATAAATATTTCATCCAAGAAAAAAATGGATGAAAAAAGTCACACATGATACAAGAATATTGAAAAATGGCAGGGCTGTAGCATAGATGGTGTAACTGGAGAAATTTTAAAATTGCAGGGGGGTTAACTGGTCACATAAGTGCTGGCGCTGCCGCATTCTGCACCAGATACTCTTCAAGGGCAGCCCCATGTGGAGCGCATTACAGTAGTCCAATCTGGAGGTGACGTGGGCATGGGTGACTGTGAGCAGAGCCTCTCGATCCAGGAAGGGGCATGACCGGCACACAACGTGGAGAAGGCCCTCCTGGCCACGGCTGCCACCTGCTCTTTGAGCAGGAGTCATGAGTCTAGGAGGATCCCCAAACTACACACTAGGTCTGTCCAGGGCAGTGCCACCCCATCCAGCACCAAGGATGGCATAGTCCCAGAACCGGCAGGACCCTGAACCCAAAGCCACCCAGTCTTGCCAGGGTCCGGTTGAAGCCTGTTGTTCCCCACCCAGAAGTTCTCTACCAGGTGAGCCAAGGGGGTGCAGGAGGGCTGAGAACCTCCCAGAAATGGGATCCTGGGTGTACTGTCACGCCGGTCCAACAAACGCCCAAACTGGGGGCAGCGTGGGAAACTGTTGTGGGTGCCGAGGGAGCTCTCAGCGGAGTTAAGAGTTAAAATGGAGATGGATGATAGAGGGGCGACGGGGGCAATCAGTCATCAGGGAAATGCTCCAGGAAGCACGTAATAGCTGCAGAAAGAAAGTCCGAAAGGCTGGCACACAAAGGGAGACTCGGAGCCATGAAAAGACTTCTTTGCTTGTGTCAGCAGAAAGAAAAAGGGAGGAATGGGCCTTCTGTGGGGGGGGGGGGAGACGTAGGGTGGCAAAAACAGAGCTTCACAGTGCCTCCTTTGCATCAGGTCAATAGGTGACCACTCCGTTCTCTGCCAAGATAGGAGGCAGGAGGATTGGGGGTGCATGTGCGCGCGTGAAAAAGGGATAAAGGTCTAATAACAGCCACAGCAACTGCAGCTTCAGGGTCGTCCTCCAGGGCAGCCCCGCAGAGAGCGAATTGCGGTTCTCCTCCTGTTGACGCTCCCTGTTTAAGTCTCTTGGTAGCCATCCTCGAATTAAGAAGCGGAGTGTTTCTGAGTTGAGATCTGCACTCTCTTGCGGGACTTTTCCACCAAAACATTAAGCAAGCATATTAGAGTCCCCGGAATATTTTGGGTGTTACGATTTTGGCAGATTACAAACTCTTATCAGCTGCCAACTGTTAGGCACGTCTCACCACCAGTCAGAGAGCAAACATCGGGGGAGGCAGTGCACACGCTCTGCTGAGCTGGCGTGTGGGTCCTTTTGTGGCCCACAAAGCCCTCGGGGGGGGAAGGACGTTGGCTCTTTTTTGCATTTGGAGTGGGGTGGGAGGATTTGAATCTATTACGCGTGAGTCTTATAGGTGCCTTATGCCCTGCAAATGCCAGAGCACCCACTTCACATCTTAACGCTTCTGAACCCTCGTCCCACTCCTGGACGCTGCTGTCAACAGGCCACACACAATCTCGACTGTCAGAAGCTGGCTTGTTGCAAAGGAGGGCGTACTAGTCAAAAACACCCTTCGAGGAGATTTCGGTCCGCCCATCCGTTTAGAGGCTGCACAGTCCAGAGACCCCCGCCTTGCTCATGGCAAGAACTGCAGGTGCTCCCATCTCAGACGACCCTGACGACCGGCTGGAAAGGGTCTGCTCCACTGAGCAGGTTTGGCTTCCTTCCTGCCGCAGGACTCAGGAGCAGCAGTATTTACCCTTCTGAAGGTGTTGATCGGCCGTGGTCTGAAGGCCACGAAAGAAGGCTTCAGGAGTTAAGACCTGCTTGGCCCATGGTAGGTTGATCAGCCACCACCGATTGCTCCTTACTAAACCAGCAACCATCTTCAGCAGTGAAACGTTCTCTATTTGTGAGCAGGGGAGGGCTAGGCTGGGGAAGACTTCTGAAGGTGAAGAAGGCTCTTCCACACAGGGGACCCCTCAGGGCCCGAAGATGAAAAAAAACGGTTCCTGGCCAGCACCTCCAAGCCATTTCTTTATTGTGGAGTCCTTGGCGCTCGCTGAGCTTGGTGGGTCGCTTGCAGACACTTCATGACCCAACTAGGTGGCATCACCAGTGAGAGGGAGGGTGGGGTTTGCCCCGTTTACATACGGTAGCTTGCCCTGCCAGTGTGGGCGGGGGGGGGGTTGTTTTCTCCTCGGCAGTTCCTTGATTTCTGCTGGATTGTTTGTCTGGTGTTAATCCCTGCTTATCTGGGTGTTGGCTGCTGGAGGGGATCCATTCTGGTCTTTTTGTTTCCTTCTTAGCTGTCTTATTGTCTCTTTTGAATGGTGTGTAGATGTGGTTTATCTCTGTGTGTCTACTGATGGCTGATGTGTCTGAATGCCAAGCTTCCAGGAATTTCCTACTGTTTTTGGATTTAGCTTGGTCTGGGATGCTCAGAGTTTCCCAGGGCTATAGTTGGTTTGTGTGCTGTGATGATGCCGTGTGGTTGTAACACTCTGTTGGTTGTTTCTGAGATGTTTTTGGTGTATGGCAGTGTGATCCTTTTCATAGCTTCTGTTGGTTGTGCTGGAGTGGGTTGAGTGGCCAGGCACTTTTGGTAAAATTGTGTGGACATCCATTTTGTGGGAAGATGTTGTGTAGGCGGTCTGTTTCCTTTTTCTGCTGTTCTGGGTTGCAGCAGTGCGCTTGTGCTCGTCCGAATGATGTTCTTTCACAGCTCCTCTTGTGGGAGGTGGGGTTGTTGCTTGGGTAATGGAGCACTTGGTTAGGGTGGGCTGTCTGCCGATACACTTGCGTTTCTAATTTGCCGCTGTTTCCTCTGCTGATGAGGATATCCAGGAAGGGTTGCGTGTTGGTCCTTCTTCCCTTGTGAATTTTATTCCTTTGAAGATGTTGTTGGTGGCTTTCTTTATTTGCTGCAGAATGTTTAGAGCAGTGTTCCTCAACCTTGGCCACTTTAAGATGTGTGGACTTCGACTCCCAGAATTCCCCAGCCAGCAAGGAATGCTGGGAGTCGAAGTCCACACATCTTAAAGTGGCCAAGGCTGAGGAACACTGGTTTAGAGCATTCAGAGGCCCAAGGGCCACTCTCGTATGGCGCACAGACACGGCCGCACGAAGGCGTCCCACCGATGGGGTCCTTACAACGTAAGTTGCTGAGAAACGGCTTCTGGGTACCGCAGGGCGTCCCAAGGCTGCTCTCTTGCCAGAGTAATAAAAATCAACACGGCGCTCCAGCTCGATCTTTTACCCGGTTGGATCCGTCTCCTGTTTCTCTGATAAATTTATCAGCAAATGGCAAGGCCCGCTACGCAAAGGTGAGTAACTATGGCAACTCACAGGACGTTCGTTGGCTTTAGGCCTCGGCCAGGCCGAAGTGCAGCCGAGGCAGCCGATGCCGGGTACAGAAAGCCGGGAGCCCCTTCCGGGGTCCCGGGGGGTCCTTGAGGAGTTCCACCCTTGGTTTTTAAACAGGCCGGGGATCTTAAAGCGATGGAAATATCTCCGCAGATAGAGACAAACCACGATGCTGCCCGGTTTAACGTTTTACCAGCTGCTGCTCTGGAAGTATAGGAAAAGTCCTTAAAACGACTGGGTAGGTCCATGTGGAACAATAACACGGCTTATTTTTTTCTCTGCCGTCCCCTTGACTGCGATATTTGTGTGTTACATGAAACCCTGAATAATAATTCACCCAGGGCAATCAGACTCATTTTATCTTCAGAATTGGTCCAAAAGGAGTCACTACTTATTTGCTTGCGAGAGTCTGGAAACCGAGTCCCTGCATTCTGGATTCACTGTATACTATATAGTGAATATATATATATGTTGCTATTTCATTGCATTAAACAAGTTAAATGTGTGCGTGTGTGTATGTGTGTGTGTGTGTGCGTGCACGTGCGTATCTTTTAAGTACTAGCCTTGGTTTTATAGATTTGGTATTATTACTAAAATGTTTTATTTGCATTTGAGAATACCACATTAGTGTGGGTGAGTAATATATGGCTGTGAGAGCCGGACCATAAAGAAGGCCGAACGCCGAAGAATTGATGCCTTTGAACTGTGGTGCTGGAGAAGACTCTTAAGAGTCCCCTGGACTGCTAGGAGGTCAAACCAGTCAGTCTTAAAGGAAATCAACCCTGATTGCTCATTGGAAGGATTGATAATGAAGCTCAAGCTCAGAGACTTTGGTCACCTAATGCGAAGAGAGGACTCTTTGGAAAAGACCCTGATGCTGGGAAAGATGGAAGGCAAAAGGAGAAGAGGACGGCAGAGGATGAGATGGCTAGATAGCATCACTGAAGCAGTGAGCGTGAAACTGAGCAAACTCAGGGAGGCAGTGAAGGACAGGAGGGCCTGGCGCGATGCGGTTCATGGGGTCACGAAGAGTCGGACACGACTTAACGGCTGAACAACAACAAAAAAAACTCCTTTTATATGCTTGTCATTGACTGAAAAAGAATGTTTAGAAACACAGAGAAGACCATATACACTAAGTTAAACATATATACAGCAAACATGTAGGCCATTAGAGAAACTCTGAGGAGAGACGCTGTTTAGCCGAGGCCCGTGTCTGCTCTTATCTTCCAGTGGGGTGGGGTGGGGACAAGGGGGTGGGGAGTCCTGGTTGCAAATTATGCTTGCAAAGCTTGGCCAGGAAATTCAAATAAGATGTTTGTTTAATGAAGGAGAAAAAGGGTCCGAAGTGGTGTTTGGCACTGACTTTTCTACCAAATCCACAGCCACAGGCTGCCTGCCCAGCATGGGGGGGGGGCACATTCAGAGCCCCATAAAGTCCTCTAGGCTGGTTGGCACCTCCTACAACTGCTGTGGAGCTTCTGGGGTACGGTGGGGTGTCCTTCCCCTTCTTGTGCTGTTCCCCCCAGCCCCCCAGTGATTGAGGTTTTCTTTTTCCTCAGTTAAGGAATGCATCCTTATTTGTTGCTTGTTACGGCTTTGCGGTTAGTTTATTTCAAACATATTTCGCTCCCTTGATTTCTTTTTGTTGATTTCATTTCTTTTTGAAGAGGGGGCAGGCTGCCTATTTTCAACACAAAGAGGTACCTGATTTTGGCCTGTCCCCCCCCCCCCCGCCCGAAGGATTTGAAAGCCTTTCAGTGGTTTATTCAGTTGACGAATAAAGAAATTTGGTTAATAGGAAACCAAATCTGGGCCCCGCAGACGCCCTGGGATGCGTTCGCCGATGAGCTGCGTTGCCCCTCCGCGTCTGAGCCGGCGGAGGAGAAGCTGGGGGCGCAGTTCAACGCCCCGGCCCAACCCCGCTCCCCAGGACAGCCGCGCGCTGGCGCAGCCGGGGGGGGGGGCGACGGCGCAGGGGCAGCTTCGGGGCTGTCTGCCGGCCGCAGGACGCCCCTTCTCGCCCCCGCGGCCGAAGCGCCGCGCTCGCCCTCGCCCTCGCCCTCGCCCCACCCCGGGGCCCGCCGGGCCCGCCCTGCTTCGGCGGCGGACGGCCCTCGGGGCTGCGACCCCCTCGGGGCCTCCCCCGCCGCACCGGGGCTCTTCGGGGCCGCGGTCGCTTCTCGCGGCACAGCGGCGTCCGACTCGGCCGCAGGAGGCCTCCTCGGTCTGGCTGGTCGGCTGACGGCCAGACGGCCGGCCGCGCCCCTCCGGGCTGGGGCTCCTGGGGGAGCAGCCGCGTCTCCCGAAGGCCCTGCGGCGGCGGGCCCTCCCCTCCTGCCGGCTTCGCCCGGTGGCCCCGCGGGGCGCCCTTCCCGACGCGGGCCGCCGCGCGGGTGGGTGGGTGGGCGAGGTAGCCTGGCTGGCGGCTCGCGAGGAGAGCGGCGGCGGGAAGCGGGGCGGCTGCAGGAGCCCGTCCCCCGTCCCCCGTCCCGATCCTGCCCGAGGCCACCCGGCGGAGGAAGCCGTGCCCGCGGGCGCCCGGAGCGCCGGCGTCCAGCGGAGAAGCGGGGCGCTGCTGGAGGGGCCCGCTCCGGGCAGGGCAGGGTCCAGCTGGGAGAGAAGGCTGCTGCTCCCGGCGCTCCGGCCCGGCCGCCAGCCCTGAGCCGCGGCCCGGCCCGGCCCGCCTCGCCCCGCCCCGCCCCGCTTTCTGGAGCAGCGGAGAGGAGGCGCGGAGCACGGCGGCGCTGCCGCTTCTCTCCGCCCGCAAAGGGCCCAGGAGCGGGCAGCGCTCCGCGGTCCACGACCCAAGAAGCCGCGGCCCGGGCCCGCCCCCCGCCGCCCAGGAGTGCAGCTCCGGGGGCTTCTCTCGCGGCCCTCCTCCCCCCGTGTCCTGCTGGGCGCCGGCCCGGAGTAGCGGGCCCAGCAGTGCGGGAACCCGGAGGGCGGGTCGGCGGTCAGGGTGGCCGGAGCCGAAGGACGCCGCGGCGGCCGCAGCGCCCTTCTGGACGGGGCTGCTGCGATGGCCACGGGCGGAGGCGGGCCAGGCGCCCAGGCCGCTCTGCGGCAGAAAGGCAGCGCTGAGGGCAGGAAGCCGCGGCCCGGGCAGCGGAACGGGGGGCCGCGGGAAGGGACCTCTCCGCGCTCACTAGCCAAGGCCGCCTGCAGCCATTACCGCGCGGTTTGGGACCCCCAGAGCGGCTGCAGATCAGCCTAGGCCGGCCGCGCTGAACCAGCCATCCGGGGACGCCTTGAGGGTGACTCCAGCAAAGACTTTGCCCCCAGGCGACACGGGCACTCCCACCAGCTGGGGAAGAGCCCTCCGCGAAGGACGCGCAGGAGAGGCGGGAGGAGAGAGCAGCCCCGGCGCAGCGGGGCCGGTGCCCCCGTTGTGGGCGGCTTCGCAATCCCTTGGCTGGGGTGGGGCAGCGGTCAGGCCCGCCTCGGCGCGGAGAGACCCCTAACCTGGCGGTGGGAGCGGCCCCTGAGACGGGGCTTGGCCTGGTTTGGGTTGCGGGAGCCCTTCGGAGTCGCTTCGCTGCTGCCCGGAGCTGACGGGCGTTGGAAGCCCGGGCGGGGACGACCGGGCGACCGCGGAGTGGACTTTCTGGGGAGGTCAGCTTGGGAGCGACCGCGGGGGGCTTCGCTTCGGTCCGCTGCCAGGGCAAGCGCTGCTGCTCTTGCTGGGCCCTGGCTTTCTTGCCATTTGGGGGAGTTCTTTAGGCGGAATGCAGATTTGCCAGCCCGCATTAAATTCTGAACCCCTGGAAGCGTTCGCAGTGAAGTGGCAGGGTGAGAGCAGGAGGGCGCGACAAGCAACGTCTGCTCTTTCGGCTGGCGGAAAAGGCAGGCCGAGGTACAGGTGGTCTGAGGATCTTTGGCAAGGCAGATCCCCCACCCCAGGCTTTCTGAGGGCTGGGAACCCCACGGCCAGCACAACGTAGAGGGCAGGGGGATGGGCACCTACCCCGGGCCCTGCTTCCCATCCCTGTCCCCCCCACGCCGATCTGTCCTGAGACGCTGCCCACTCCAGAGCGTGTCCCGGTGTGGCTTTCCTCAATGCCCGCCAGAGACTCTCCCCATGGGCGCCCGGCCTTCTGCCTTCCAGCTGCAGGAGAGAGATGAAAGGCAGGCCAGGAGGAGCACATTTCATTTTTCATTATGAGTTCATGAGGAAATGACCCCTCTGCAGAGTTTCCAGAGAGATTGTTTTCAGATCCCATTAGCTCCCAGAAAAATAACATGTCGGCCCTGATTTGTGACGCTGGCAGCCGCTTGCCTCCCTCTCTGCAGTTGGCAGCAGCCAGGCCACCAGGAGGGGATGAGCAATAACTGGGCTGGAGGCGAGAGACCCTGGGCAAAGAGGGGGTCGCAGGGCAAGCCCTGCACAGGGCAGGGCAGGGAGCTCCCTCCCTAGTGGCAAGGACAGATAGATGTCTTCCATGCCAAGGTTCCTGCTGCTGGGTTATTCCTTTGGGGGCCACACATCCTTGGGCCCTGCAGCCAGGCACCTGGCCAGCTCACTGGCTTTCTGGAGGTCAGGCCCCGCTGTTCCTCCGTCTGGGCTCCCTGGGGTGCACTTCCAGCGCCTGCATAGTTACGGGTCCTCTCCATGTGGCCCTTGGAGGTCTCTGCAAAAAGCAGGGATCTCAGCTGTCTGAAGTTGCTGGGGCCGTCTCCTTCCCCTGCCTCTGCCCTTGGTGCCGAAAGGGGCCTTGAAGCATCTGCACCCTGTGGGCATTTCTCTGCTTCGGTGCCCATGTCCATGAAGCTGCCAGCCTTTACGTGCAAAATGCCCTGAGAAGCTGGGCAGGGTACACTGTTCTCCCCAAGCCTTTCCCACTAGGCGATACCGTCACCTTTTCTGCTATCCTGGCCCAAACAGGGCAGCAGTACGGAGTGGAGTCAGAGACCGAGGAGCTGAAGGGACTGGCTGGCTGGGTGCAACCCTCTCCGAGGACTTCGTATGGAGAGATGCGCAGCGTGTCTGGACGTTTGGTCCTGCCCTTGTCACTCATAGGTCTCCCGGCTAGATGGATCCTGGGCTCTCCATTTGCACCTCTGACGGGGCAACGAGCAGCCGGCCCAGTACATGATGCCCCAGGGTGTGTGTGCGTGCGTCCTTTGGGATTTCAACTCCACGCCTTGTGGGGGTCTTCTGTGGCTCCGTTTGTACAGGCCATTTAACCTTGCTGAAAAGTAGCATGCAGGCTTCCTCCTACTTGCTTGTAGGGGAGGAGGAGGCGGAGGCAGAGAAGAAGAGGAAGAGGAAGAAAGCAAAAGAAATTAAGGGCAGAAGATGAGGAAAAGGGACAGAAAGATGAAAAGGGCAGAAGAAGAGGAAAAGCTGCTTTGCAGTAACCCCACTGACCCCCCCCAGACCCTTCTGGCTTCCACCACGTCGATCACGTTCTGGCTTCACGCCTCGCTGTCTGGCCTTCCTTTCGCAAACGGAATTGAGTTTATCTGCTGCCAACTCCCTAGAGCTTCATGGCACTTACAACAGGATTAAAATGTCCACAATATAACATAAATCTATTAATAACAAAGGACGCATGCTAAGTCTAAAACAGCAGCATTAGCGCCTCAGAATTAAAGTGACCACAGTAAAAAACAAACAGCAGCAGCCCCATAACTTCGATACAAAATTAAATTACAATCAGCATCACTTTACCTTTTGCTCGCTATTAGAAACCAGCCAAAACAAGCAAGGTGCCATCAGCCCCCAAAGGGCCTCAGGACCAATTCTGTGTGTGATTTTCTTTCTTAAAAACATCTATCTGTATGAATTTACACAGTTGTCCGTCTCACAACAGTGATTCTGTGGCACGCAGATGAAAAGCAGTGAACAGCAGCCACGTAGCAGCCACTGCCAGCCCTAAAAAACCCAGTCTTAATCCACGCAGTCCAAGCAGCGAATCCGCCCGCAGGCCGGCCTCACCGCCGGTCCGGGGCTGGGGACCCCCCAGGCCGGTAACGCCTTCCACGAGGCCAGTGGGATGGGGCCATCCGGGCCTCTGGCTTCGTGCCTGCCGGAAGGCCGCAATGCTGGGGCCAAGTTCGCGGGACTGGAGCCATGACAGAAAACCACCGTCTTCTGGCTTCATCCCCCCCCTCACAAAAACGGGGCATCCTTCTCCCTTCAGTTCAGCCCCCCCCCGGGGCTTTTTTGCTCTTCCTGTCCTCTCCAGCCGCCTGCTCGTCCTTCGCGTGCTGGTCTTGGGACCGGGCCCTCGCCGAGTCCCCCTGCGCGACCAAAGCGCCCTCCGCGTGCTTCCTTCGTTTGCTCAGAGGGGTCTTCTGCGTGCGGCAGCCGCGCTCGCTCGGCCTTGATCTCGCCTCTTCTTTGCCGCTGGCCCCGGTGATGCGGCAGAAGCTTTCGCTCCCAGCCGCTGTTCTCCCAGCAGAGGTTTATCCCTCACAACAGACCGCGTCCTCCCCACTCCCCATCCACCAATTTTTGTGCGTCCCGAAATGTCTCTATCCAGCTTTAGAAAACTTTACTAAGGTACGCAAATGCACCTGTTTGCTCTATTTTTTCACAATGGATATTGATTTTTGATGGATTGATTGATTGATTATGTGCCATCAAGTTGTTTTTGACTTCTAGCAACCAGATAGATTGGTAGGTAGATAGATATAGATTTTCTCCATGATCATCATGTATAATTTGCAATCATTTTCCCTGTTCAACTCAGTCAAATGTAATAGATTTCAGTACATTAATTTTCAGATCTATATTCCCAGTGGCATCATTCAAATAATCTAAAATGTGCTGCAAATAACCTGAGTTCTCAGCCAACAACCTGGCATCTTCTGCGCGCAAAAGTATTTTCATCTCCCCAGACAGCACATTCCTAACTTAACCCAAGTATTTCAAACACATTTATCTAAAAATACGCTCATTAAACAGCTAAAGGGACATCTTTTCTTCTTTTCTGCTCAGCATCAAATCATTTGCTCAGCACTGTTTCTTCTGCACTTGCTTTGTTTTCATCACCTACCGCCTTTACTGCGTTTCGCAATCAACTTGCAGCTGCACATTCACACAAACATTGCACAATTCCACCAGTTCACTGTATCAGAAATATGAATAAATATTAATATTAACAAACTCCCTTTCTCAAATTCACGTGTTTCTCGCCGACTTGCTGGAGCCCAAATCAGGCCTGCCAGCCCTGCCTGGCATAAAGCCATTCTACCTCGGCAGCTGTTGCTCAAGGCCACCTCCTGCACCCTCCAGCAAGGGTGTAGCTCCACACGCCTTTCCCGCGATCGAATCCTGCCCGCTCTGTCCAGGAGGCTTCCCCATCCATTTCCGTTCCTTCTCTTGGCGCTTAATGTACGGCCACTCCATTTTCATCTGTTTCATCGTGCAGTTGTGCTGTTTGCTTTCTCGTTTCTTCCACTTCTTTCCTCTTCTACCCTGTCCGTTTCCCCCCACGGTCCCCTCTTGAGGGTACAGAAACAGAGCAAGTGGCTGCATTTGCCTAGCCTGGCGGGCGCCCATCGGGTTCATCCTTTTTGTTAATTTGGTTTAGTGCAGGGTACAAACCCAGACTGTTGGACAAGCGTGGTGTGTAAAGGATGCTGAAAGTGGGTTAATTCAATGGTCAGGCTGAGTATTTTGTTCAAACGTTGGGCAGGCCAGGGTGCTTCTTCCTTCAAGCCCCGGTCTGGCTATGAAATAGAGGCGGAAGGTCCTCCTTTGCGGGCATTCCCTTGTCTACCCAAACGAGGAATTAGGGGAATTTTCCCAGGGGTTCATTTGAACCCAGCACGTTCTGTTGTAGCCCAGAGGGTGAAGCTGGGGTCCCTCTTGAGAGGCAAACGCCGGTTAGGGAGTAGGGGAAATTGGCCACAGCCGCCAAGCGGTGCTCGGGTGGGGAATAACCTTGGGCGCTCGGTCGGGTCATTGCTCCTAATGAGGTCAATGAGGCCTTAGGGTGCAACGATGAGGCCATGAGGCAGGACTACGAAGTCAATAGGGTTTTTTAAACAAAAAGCAAAAGTCATTTTATTCCATGAGCAGCGTTTCTTGCTAGGGAGTGCCTTTCTTCTGCTTTCCTGCTCGCGCTCCCTCCCCAGTCTTCTCCCAGCTTAGGAGCCCCTGGCAGCTTTGCCAATATTTTCTGCTTGGGCAGTGCAAGGGGGGGTAAAGGGCTAGAGTTCTTGCGCCCCTCGAAAGATAACACCGGTGCACCAGGCGCCCACATTAGATCAGTGCGGATAGCAGCAACAAGCGCCATTGGGAAGGTCAGCAGTTTTTCCAACTCCGTGCAAACCTGTCACATCTCGTGTGCTCTGAATAAGCCTTGCTGCACGGGCACGTCCTCAAGGACGCCCTGCAATGGAGGCCGCCAGGTCACCCCTCGCAGCCCCCTCCCCGGCCACTGGGGCCCCCCACGGCTGCTGCTCCACGGGCGTCTTCTGGACTCAGAGCTCTCCGGAAAGGCAGAAGCGGCCGAGGCCCATCCTGTGGCCTCTTTCCAGCTTCAAGGCCACTGCGAGGGGGGCCCAACCACCCCCCAAAAGCGGATTCTTCCCTGCTGCTTCTCATGCTGGGCTCCGCCTATGGGGCTGGCCGGAGGCCCAGCTGGAAGGAAAGGCAGCCCTCGTGAGGGGAACCGATAACGGGGACTGAATTCGTCCGGCGGAGTTCCATCGAATCGGGATATTGTGTCTGCTGTGAAACAGTTGCATAGGAAAGGGACTGCTATTCTGAAATAGCTAATAAGATGTTTTGGTAGGAACACGTGCATACATTTGCTGTTTGAAATATAAAAATAATGTTTGTAGTGGTGGGAAAACAGAGACACAAGCAGTTCTGCAAAGCATCTTGGGAAGCCAAGGGAGATTCCAGAAGCAGAGAAAATCAGGCTGTTTAAATAACCATAAATTGAGGATGCGATAGCAGATAACTGGAAGTAGCAGAGTTGTAAAGAGAATTTAGGGTGCAAAACAGTCATCTAAAAAAAAGTGAACATCGTTTTACTTACATTAATCTATCATAAGATCTGCAATTCATGAAATATTTGAAAAGAAGCTATTTTATGACCTGAGACTAGTTGTAGAAAAGATCGCACGTCATATTTTATTGTCCATTACTATCTGTAAACCATAAAACATGAATTGTTTTGTAAATCATTGGACATTATTTGGTAAATAAATAGAATTCAGATAATTGCACGATCTGGTTAGTGAATTAATCTGTTTCCTGGGCGATGCAGCCAGCCTCGTTCTCCTTGACGTCTCAGCAGCTCTTGATACCATCAATCGCGGGGTCTTTTGGGCTGGCTTCAGAGACTGGGAGCGAGTGGAGGGGCCCCTCGGGTTAAATGCTGTCATCTGTCCGGGCCTAGAAGGCCTGCCTCCCCTCCCCTGCCGTGGCACTCGCCCTCTGGAGCAGCATTCCCTCCAGAGAGCCACAGGGTGCCCACCCTGGTAATGTTCAGAGAGTCACCGAAAAGCTGGCTGGTCTTCCAGAGGTAGGAGGCATCTAAATTGTGTAAAAAAAAAAAAGATGGATGATAAATTATAGATAGAGATGATGATGAGAGAGACAGACAGACAGCCAGACAGACATAGAATCATGGAACCCCAGAATTGGAAAGTCCCCATCAGGCCATAAAGTCCAGCTCCCCATCAAATCAAACTCTTGTGGGCAAATGACTGTCCCGCTGCTGGACGGGCTGCAACCCTGGGCAGTGGCCACCATCTTTAAGGCACCAAACGTTGGGTCGCTCTAGCCAGGAGACTGGCTCCCTCCCCAGCTGCAGCCCAAGTTCCAGTGTGGAAAAGGCTGAATGCGCGTCGGAGCCAGCAGGAGCAGGACGCTCAGGCTGGGTGACCGGTGGCAGCTCTCGCCCCTAGAGGACCAGCAAAGAAGGGCGCCACCCTCAGGCTGTGTTGGCACCAAGCCAGCCTGGAACATCCCAGGGCATTTTGGTGCTTTTGCCCCCAGGGAACGTGCCAAGGCCCAGACAGCCCTTCCCAGAGCTGCCATGAATCGTGCTTTTAGTGGGTCAGAAGGAAGACACGCATGGCAAACACAGGGGGAACTGAATTCAGTTGACTGAATTTAAATGTCACGTCAACTTCAACCCCATTTCTGTGCAATCTTTGTCCTCCTGTGGCTGGAGCCACTCAAAAGCCAGCAGTGGCCTTTGGCCCTCCAAGGCTGCACGCCCGGCAGCATGAAGGACATCTCAAAATGTTCTGGGAAGGTGCGGTGGGGGGGGCACTTGGCAGTTGGATTTTTGCAGGGTGGTTTTAGACCTAGCAGTTGCATTCACACAATAAACCTTAATGTTAATCTTAATTAATTACTTAATCTTAATAACCGGTATCAGGGTTTTTCCAGCTTTGGTTCTGGATGGGGCGACACTGCCCCAGATAAACCCAGTGTGCAATCTGGGGGTCCTTTTGGACTCACGGCTCCTGCTGGAAGAGCAGGTGGCAGCCGTAGCTGAGAGGGCCTTTGCACACCTTCGGGTTGTGCACCGGTTGTGCACATTACTGGACCGGGAAGCTCTACTCACTGTCACTCATGCCCTCGTGAACTCCCATTTGGACTACTGCAATGTACTCTACAAGGAGCTGCCCTTGAAGAGCATTCGGAAGCTTCAGCTGGTACAGAATGCAGCTGCCCAGATTGTAAATAACATCGACTACTTGGCACATGTAACACCACTGCTTCGGGAGCTGCATTGGTTGCAGTGTGTTTCTGGGTGCAATTC
This sequence comes from Liasis olivaceus, assembly GCA_030867105.1. Classification (NCBI taxonomy): domain Eukaryota; kingdom Metazoa; phylum Chordata; class Lepidosauria; order Squamata; family Pythonidae; genus Liasis; species Liasis olivaceus. Next base: position 81,582,164 of record CM061355.1, read on the forward strand.
AAGGTGCTGATTGTCATCTTTAAGGCCCTTCATGGCTTGGGACCAGGTTACCTGAGGGACGTCTTCTCCCAGTTGTTTCTACCTGTCCAATCCTTCCGGCAGGATGGGCATGCTCCGGGTCCCGGCAGCCAAGGAACGTCGGCTGGCAGGGACCAGGAGACATGCCTTTTCCACTGTGGCGCCTGTCCTATGGAACGTCCTCCCTTCTGAGATTAGGATGGCCCCGACCCTGTCGGCTTTTTGGAAGGCCTTGAAGACCTGGTTGTGAGCCCGGGCCCGGGGCCCCGAGTGTGTGAAGAGCCCCATTTCCTGGTTATGCTAACACCTACGGATTATGATATTTCTTGGCAGTTGTATGTATTTAATTTTTGTATTTTGTTTTTAATTGGTTTAATTGATTTTATGATTGTTCACCGCCCAGAGTCACTGGCTTGAGACGGGTGACTATACAAATTGAATTAAATAAATAAATAAATAAATAAATAAATAAATAAATAAATCTCCTGCCCCATTGACTTTGCTTGTGGGAAGCTGGCAGTGACGGTTGCATATGGCGATCACATGAGCACAGGAGGCTGCGACTGCCATAATTGCAAGCCAGTTGCCAAGTGCCCAAATCATGATCACGTGACTGCAGGGATGCTGCGACGGCCAAAACTTGGAGGACTGGCCATAAATCTTGTTCAGTGCCGCTGTAGCTTTGAACAGTCACTGAACGAATGGTCATTAACAGAGGATTACCTGTGTAGGCAAATGACAATAGACATTTATCAGTATAGCAAAGATTTGATTCGGTTATGGCATGTGCGGGTTAACGAGGGCAGGAGGGCAAGGCCCTGAGATGAATGGCCTTTCTGACTTGAATGAAGGGTCTAGGATGTGTCTGCTGAGGTGTTACGTGTTCCCTGCTCCCCAGCCCTGCAGTCCCGTAGGACCTGGCTCAGTTCTCCATGGCGTCTGAGTGTTTTACAGCTGAACTGGCAGCTTTCTCTTCCTGGGCAAGTGCATTTGGGGAGGGGGTCTTTGGCTTGCCTGACTTGGCAGCCTCTCTTCTTGTTCATTCCCCTCCCCTTTGGAGCTACCTAGTACTTTAGCATCTTCCTTAGCTCCACTATTAGGATACTTCGGCTTTTTTTAATTGGGATTAATTTTCATTCCTATTGCCTCATTTAATTATATAGGACCCAAAATTCTCTTTTTGGAATCTTATGTGATCTGTGTTTGGATTTTATACAAAACATTATTAGTATATATTTCCCACAGCAAAGACGTAAGTCTATAAAGCTTAGAAGGGAAATAACAGTCAAATCGATTTTAGAATAACCTTTCCCTATACTGGGGAAAAGTGAAGTTAACCATGAAATACTACCCTTGTCTGTGGTGGTGTTTGCAGCTTCACGGAAGAATTTAACGGCGCTTTTCAGTTTGGGGGCATGTTGTTCTATATTTCTAATTTGTCCACATAGAAGCAACCCTGCTCTCCTAATAGGGCACAGGCTACCCCTGGGTGGCTGCCAGCACGGCATTGGCCCTGATGCCAGGGCAGGGGGCGGGGTGGCTGTGAGGGCGTTCAGAGGCTCCCCTCTGTGGGTCACTGCTTTAGAGCCCGTTGGCTGAAGCTGGCACCAGGGAGCAGTTGGGTTGCTGGGGCTGCACCGGCCTCCCTGCCGCGCAGCGCCATCCCTGCCCAGCTGCCCATTTCGGTTGCTGGGCTGGTGGTGGAGTCCTCAAGGGTGACGGTCTTTGGGGATTTTACTCTCCCCCTTGGTGACACTGAGAGGGGGCAACTCAGGAGTTCAAGTCCACCATGGCGACTGGAGTCCTGAGCTAGGAAGTTGAGAGCCCGACACGCACGGGAGGTTGCACCCTAGATCTAGTTGTTATCCTGGGGCAGTTTGATCTAGTTTGACCTGGATGTGGACATTGCCTTCAGTCCATTGCCAGGGTCAGATTATTCTCTGGTTGCTTTGCAGTTTATGGTGCTGCCCCCTCCGGTAGGGGTCAGGACCTGTTAGATTGGTCCGGCCCCGACAATAACGGACCGTGCAGGGCCCAGAGGGGGACGGGTGGCTCAGCTGAGGCTCTGGCCACGGCCTGTGGAGAGGAGCTCAGCCCGGCTGCTTCAGCGCAACCTCTCGTGGCGTGCTTCTTGGCGGGGAGCACCAGAGGGTCTCCTGGAGCGCCTGGAAGGAAGGCAAGGAGTGAATCCAGCCAAACGCGGGAGTCTTTCAGGCGATCGGAGGGCGGGACGCCTCTGTTCCCCCTCCCGCCGCTCGGCAGCTGCCTGTCCGGCAGCCCGTTTGGAAGGACCCGTTCTCCCGCTGGGAGGAATGAGTCGAAGGATCGTCGACGTGTGAGAAATGCTCCGGGCATCCTGGTGGGCTCAGCTGCTGAGATTCTGAAGGTCCTATCAAGGCGATAGAAGCAGGGTTGGGGTAGTTAACTGACGGTTAGCTCAACCGTTTCCGGTTGGCCCTTCTTTGCTGCGGTGTTAGAAGAGCGTTGTTTAATTATTTATTTTATTTACAGGTTTTGTATGGCCGCTCATCTTAGAACTCTGGACGGCTCACAACAATAAAAAAAACCAACTATAAAAACCAAAAAACCATAAAATGCATCTAAAACCCAATGCCTTAGTCATCCCCTTGGGCTGCCCCCACAACCAACCCCGAACACCCTCACTCTCCCCCAGAGCCTGGGTAAAAAGCCAGGTCTTGATGGCCTGCCAAAAGGCTAAAAGGGAGGGGGCCTGCTGGATCATGGGGGGGAGGGAGGGATATTCCACACGGTAGGGGCACCCACAGAAAAGACAAACTTCCAAGGTCCCACTAGATGGCAACATTTCAGGGCAGGGACCTGGAGCACGCCTACCTTATCCGATCTGGTAGGATGTGCAGATACCCTCAGGGAGAGGAAGTCCTGCAAATAACCTGGTCCCGTGCCATGTAGGGTTTCAAAGGTGATAACCAGCACCTTGAATTGCACCCAGAAGGTAACTGGGAGCCAGTGCAGCTTACACAATAGAGGTGTAACTTGGGCAAACTTAGATGTGCCCAGCACTGTGTGTGTCATTGCATTATGGACCAGTTGTAGCTTCTGGGTGGTCTTCAAGGGCAGCCCCAAGTAAAGCACATTGCAGTAATCCAAATGGGAAGTGACTAAGGCATGAGTAGCTGTGAGCAGGGTCTCCCAGCCCAGGAGAGGGTGCAATTGGCACAGAAGACGAATCTGTGCGAAAGCCCCCCTAGCCACGGCTCAAGCAGGAGCCGTGAGTACAGGAGGACCTTAAATTGCACACTAGCTCAGTCCGGGGAAGGGTAACCTCATCCAGAGTCAAAGATAACGTATCATCAGACTCTGGGGGGCCAAAACCCCAGAGCCCCTCCATCTGGCCAGGGTTGGGTTGAATTCACTCCTCCCCTCCAGATCCCCACAGCCACCGGGCACTCGGTCCACACCGCAATGGCATCGCCTGCCCATCAGGGGTGGAGACGTATAGCTGGGTACCATCAGCATACAGATGACGCTCTGTGCCATCAAATGACCTCACCCAGCAGTTTCATGTAGATGTTAAAGAGGAGAGGGGAGAGACCTGGGCCCTGAGGCAGCCCCCATCACGGGGCCTAGAGCTTGACCTCTCCCCCTAACGCTGACTGGAATCAGCTGCAGAGAAAGGAGAACCCCTGCAGAATGGTGCCCCCCATTCCTAGCCAGTCCAGGAGGATACCATGATCGATGGCATTGAAAACCATGGAGAGAGCCAGGACTGCTGCAGCACTCCCATCCCGAGCCCTCCAAGGTCACCCGCAAGCGTGACCGGTGCTGTAGCTGCACTGCAGCCTGGCCTGGACCCAGACTGAAGGGGGTCTGGATAATCTGCTTCATCTGGGCTCCTCTGAAGCTGAGCACCAGCCACCCTCTCAACAACCTTCCCTAAGAAGGGAAGTTTGGAGACTGGACGAAAGAGGTCCAAGGATGGCCCCCTTGAGAAGGGGGCACACCACCGCCTACTTCAAGGCAGGTGGTATCACCCCCTCCCACAAGGAGGTATTTACCACTGCTTAGACCCAACCATGTGCCACTGCCCGGGAGGCCTTAACCAACCAGGAGGGACGTGGTCAGAACACAGTGGCCAGGCTCCAGCCACAAGGACCCTGTCCGCTTCCTCGAGATCCACCGGCTCAAAGTCCTCCTGGATCACAAGGCTCAGACGTGTCTCAGTCGCTTCCGAAGGATCTGCCCAGCCAGAGTCCAACTCTGCGCAAAGTCGAGCAACTTTATCCGACAGATGCCGAGAATATTCCTCACAGCGACCCTGCAAAGGCTGCCCCTGGCTCCTCCTTACCCAGGAGGGCCCTGGGCACCCGAAACAGGGCCACTGGGCAGCTATCTGCAATCGCAGCAAGGGCGGAGAAGTCATTGCGCTTTGCCGCCCTTATGACCACAAGAGAAGTCCTAATAATGGCTCTCCCCGTGCTCCGTAGGCCTCGCTCTTTGTCTTCCTCCCACGGCACTCCAGGCGTCTCTTGTGGTGCTTCATCTCTTGGAGCTGCTCAGTAACCGTGGCGCTTCACAAGATCCACGTACACAAAGTCCACACGGGCACAAGTTGGTCCAGCGCCCTGTCGCCTGCTCATTCCAAGCTGCAACAAGGGCATCTGCCGAGCTACGTGCTCCCTCTGACATTGCACAGGATCCATCATTAGTTAGCGACTTCCTAGGTCAAATGAGGCCAGCTGTTGGTTTCTCCAGAAGGCAACTTGTCAACACAGCAGTGTTAAAGGGTGCGTCTGACCCTCTCACTTCAGTGCGGTGTGTGTCGTCACAGGATCCAGGCCATTCTGGTGCCAGGCACTCTTTCCTTCAGTATCCCCAGGCCACAACGTAGTCCCCCACCTCTAAAGAATGGCACACTGCTGTGATAAGAGTTGGGATGCAGCTCTCAGCTTCGCCATGGACAAGCAACCTGCACCAGTCCTTCACCCGAGGTGGCCAGGTCTCCCCAAGTCAGAGCTGACTGGGGCCAGTGGCTCTGGCGTCAGCCAACCAAACAGCTTCCCAAGGGGAGCAAGAGCCACGCTTCCTGTGCGGGAGGCTTCTAATTCTCGCGAGGAGGGCTTCTGGCCAACCGAGTTCTGACATCCTGGTTCCCTTGCTCTATATCGGCAGCGCTCTGGGGTGTCCAGGGCTTTGCAAGTCACCCTGGCTACCCAGCTCGTAAAACGAGCACCTCTGTCCGATTTCAGAAAGGGAGGCGCCCCCTCCTAGGAATGACGCCACCTTTTGGCCCCTGTGGCAGCATCAGCACGGAGGCAGGGACAGGCCGCCATCCGTCCTGGAAAAGAACGAAACACAAGGACCAAAATCCATTTTTCTTAGGAAGCTCTGTGAGGCCCATCTATAGCCTCGTGCCTACAGCCCGGCTGCTTGAAGAGTGGATTCCCTTGTTTCATTGGCAAGCGGGGCAGCACCAACACACACGTTGAGGTGCTTCTTGGAGAACGAAAGGAACAATGCAGACTGACAGAATAGATGTGCCAGCCACCCTCTTTGCTCACACGTGTGGCTCTACGTGTCAAGTAAACCAATTGCTGAGGGGCTGTCGCCACGTTCCCTGGGAGCCCAGCACCCGCCCTGTTCACCTCCAGAGTCCGCGTCAATGCAGACAGCTCTTGTGGACGTGTGAGATCTTCCGAGGATGACCAGTCTTAGGGCTCCTGAGCTGCAGGACCGCTGGCGTTCCCGTGGCCAGCAGGTCTCCCAGTGCAGCTGTATGGGCTGCTGCGTCAGCACGCCAGTTTCCATTAGCAACTTCAGAATCATCAAGTTGTGTGCTTTACGCCAAACAATGCCTACTTTAGAAGGCTACACGGGAGTGTGGGAGACCAGAGTTCTGCAGAGGCCAGCGACTGACTCGCCTTCTGAAGAACGCCGGAAGAATGACAAATCCCATAAGCATATCGAGAATCTGTGTAAATAGTTTGCAGTCTGCCCTGCTGCCAACTTGCAGTCATGAATAAGGGCAACAGGAACATTTCAGGCAAAGAAAGAGTCCTGCACAACAGATGGAGAACACACAGAATACCCAGCACGTCATTTCCCCAGAGAAAATCAGGGTTTATCGAGGGGTTTATTGGACAGATCAGGCTGATGAAGGAGGAGCTCGGGACCTAGTGACACACAGCCATGCAGCAGTTCATGAAGGGTGCCCTCTGACTGGTCCAGCAGAGGAGAAGCTGGCTGTAGGGGTGGTCTCTCCACAATGGTTACACTTTTAGGAGCGAGAAGGATTACTGCGTAGCAAGGGCACCACTCGGGGAGCAGAGCTGGGCATTTTCAAGAAGGCGTGAAGTGTGCGCGGGACAGCCACGGTGAGGAGCGATCCCCAGCCACTCCGTAATTTACTGATCAGTCGGACTGCCACTGCTGGAGCGTACAAGCAGGATCCAGGCCACCTGGATCAAGTTCCACGGAGAGACACATTACTGGTTTGGGGCGAGGGTAATCAGGTTGGACCATTATCCTATTCTCAAAGCCCCTCTTTTCATGGCAACAAAGACTGATTTTCTTTTTAAAATCAGATTGCCTGGGAGGTGCAGGGCAGGGGGTACAAAGAGTTTGTTTAAAGTTTAAAAGTGAGTTCAGTCTCTTTATGCAGTTGTAAAGGGTTAGGAGCAGAGATAGGTTCAGACTTAATCGCAGGACAGAACTCACGGGATGAAACTTCAAGGGTGTAGAAACAGATTACACTTTGGGAACAACTCAGCAGACTGGGTTACCTCATGGAGGGGCTTCCTCCCTGTCACTGGAGGTTTCCCAATAGAGGCCGGAGAGTCCTCTATGGGGCATGGGGCAGGGAATCCCGCGGTGTGCAGGTCCTTCCAGCTCCAGGAGTCTATTATTCTATGGTAGTAGGAGAGTAGCTGAGTCAAAGCGGAGCGTTCAGGAATCCACGGGCGACAATAATTAGCAGTTTCTAGGAAACCCCTTAAAGTTCTCTTAGTAACTGGGCAAGGATGGGCAAGAATAGCAGAGATGTGGGTGGGTTTCAACAACATGTGTGAGCGGATATAAGGAGTCCTGAGTAAGAACCCTCAGGAAAGCAGAGATGCAGCTTTTCCTGGTATACCTTGTGACCCTCAATTGCCAGGTGAAATACAGTCAGCTTTTCAACACAATTCTGCCAAGGAAGCCACAGTCAGGGGGTCGTTGGCATGTTGCATGGGCACGGCTCCTTCTGGGAAAATCAAAGCTGCCAGGATCTCATGAAAGGCCACTCCAAACAATGCTGGAGAGCCCCAGAGCCTCTGGGGCAAGCGAGTCCAGCTATACTGGCACTCTTGACACGAGGGCCAACAAATGCTGTGAATCAGGATGTAAGGGCACATTTTAAAAAGGGGGAACAGAGATCTACAGCAGTAAAATTAGTTGTATCAGCAGGAATAGAGGTGAGAAATACATTAAGATTAGGAACAAAGGGATGAACCAGAGAACTGGTTCATAGCTCTTAGATCTTGGGCAAAATGGAAAAGGGAGTTTCCCCATTTGTCCATCCTTCTGGGCTTTGGAAGCAGCAAAAGGGGAGTGTTAGCAGACGAGAGAAGATGCACCAAGATCCTTTGAGTGGGGTAGGAGGCTACAAGAGGAACCACCTGCTCCTCTTCTTCCTGGGAAATTTGTATTGAGAGACGGAAATACCATTTCCAGAGGAAGGGAACTTAAATTTGATTGATGTTACCCTGTTGAAAGAGACCCACTTCATGAGAAAAGATCACCCACAAAGAGGCAGGTCAGTTGGCAAGATCTAGTTGGTCACCTGGCTGATCCTCCAACTCCCCTTCTGTGGCAAGGGCCAACATAATCTTAGACTTTCACATGGCCATACAGGGAAAGGGAGACACAATACATGGCTCATCACTCACTATAGCCAATGAACCAAAATGTCAACTCAACCCATCTATGCTGGTGTACAAGGCATCACTCATGATCCACACTCAAGGTGTCTAACCATCCCATCCACATTCACACATGGTGTGCAAGGCATCACTTGTTACCACCTGCACCAGAGGAGTCAGCTTGTCCCATCCATGCACAAGAGGGGAGTTGCACAAGGTACATTTGAAGCATCAATTCATTGTACCCCTGATATGAAGGGCGGGGAGATCACGGTCTTACCAACTCACACCTCAACAGAAAGTGCTCAGTGCTTGCTGCACAATCAAAATTGTGTTCCCCATTATCCCACTGCTGTCACCAATTTGTAGGAGAATCTGTTTAGAACTGGGGCCCAACACACGATTCCACTGAAGCTGAAATTACTGCTTCATTACAGCATTACGATACCGGAAATCATTACAGCACCGGAGGCGAAAGGCAACCCGAAGGGGCCAGAGATGTCCGTCTATATAGACTTATGCAGACGACTACATATGTTTAATCCGTACCACAAAACGTTTGACTGGATTAGAGCACCTGCATGTGAGTGAGGACAGGATGTGGTCATGGTGGGATGAATACAGTGCCTTGAGTTGAGCGAAGGGTTTAAAAATTGTCTGTCGAGATGCTCCTTTTTCTTGCCTCCCTGAGGATCTGGGCCAGCCATAAGCATTTTGTGGCTGAGCTGACGGGTTTATCTTCCGTGGGAAAGTGCATGTGGGGAGGGGGGTCTTCTGCCTGCCTGACTTGACACCATCATTTCTCCTTCAGCAAGCAGGCAGACTCTGCTTCCTCTCCAAGGTCACGTCTGCCCACACTTATGCCGGGATTAAACCAGGGTTGCAACGCATGAGCGTACGTATGCCTTTTTCTTAGCAACAGCACAGAAGTGATTTGCGGCTGGCTTCTCCCAGGATACCTTCTGAATTTATTTGTTTACTTGTTTATTTGTTTATTTATTTAACATATTTTATATGTTATTTAACATATTTTATATATTATTTATTTAATATATTTTTGTTATTGTGAGCTGCCCAGAGTCACCCGCTGGGGGAGATGGGCGGCATACAAGTTTGATAGTAAATAAATAAATAAAATATTTATATCCAGAAGATACTTCTGGATTTATTTATTTGTTTATTTGTTTAACACATCTGTATAGCCGCCCATCTCACTAAACGTGACTCTGGGCTGCGTACAAACAATAGTTAAAACAGTATCACAACGATTAAAACACCTTAAAAATAAATAAAGACAAGATAAATAAGATAATAAAAACAAGTTTGCGGGAGAACACTCCTCTAAGCACAGTACACCCACCGTACAGGCCCCCATGGGATCCCCAAGATTTATTTATTTATTTATTTTATTTATTTATTGGATTTCTCCCCCGCCCATCTCCCCCACAATAGGGGACTCTGGGCGGGTTACAAAGACATTAAAACTATAAATATATATAAAATACATAATATATATAGAATTAAAACAATACTACAAAAGGAAAATCCAAGAAGATGGAAAATCAGGGCGGGGACAGCCGGCCACTATGGGGCTAGCCATCTCCCTGCTTGAGATGTTCCCTCCCCGCCCCAGGCCAAGTGACAGAGCCAGGTCTTCAAGGTCCTTCGGAAGGCCAGGAGTGAGGGGGCCAATCGCACCTCCGGGGGCAGGATGTTCCAGAGGGCGGGGCTACTGCAGAGAAGGCCCGCCTTCTGGACCCCGCTAGGCAGAGTTCTTTTACTGAGGGGGTCCGAAGCATGCCCTCTCTGTGGGATGGGTTGAAGTCATAGGGGAGAGGCGGTCCCTTAGGTAGCCTGGTCCCATGCCATGTAGGGCTTTAAAGGTGATAACCAACACCTTGAATTGGACCCGGAAGCAAACTGGTACCCAGTGCAACTCGCGGAGCAATAGTGCTACATGGGCCCTTCTTGGGGCTCCAAAAATAGCCTGCGCGGCCTATTGCTGGAAGATTGCTGGAAGAACCACATTTTCAGAGCCTTCCAAAAGGCTAACAGGGATGGGGCTAACCTCATGTTGCGGGGGGGGGGGGGGGGGCAGATGATGTTCCAGTGGGCAGGAGCCATGGCAGAAAAGGCACGTTGTCTGGGTCCCATCAGATGAAGTTCTTTAGCAGAGAGGACTCGTGGCATACCCCTCCTGCTAGAGCTGATGGAATGGGCAGATGTGATTGGGAAGAGGCGGTCCCGCAGATAACCTGGCCCCATGCCACATAGGGCTTTAAAGGTCAAAAGCAGCACCTTGAATTGCACCTGGAAGCAGACCGGCAGCCAATGCAGCTCACGGGACAGAGGTGCAATGTGCGCCATCCTAGGGGCACACATAACTGTCCACGCAGTTGCATTCTGCACCAGCTGAAGCTTCTGGATATTCTTCAAGGGCAGCCCCACGTACAGCACATTACAGTAATCCACTCTGGAGGTGACCAGGGCATGAGTGACTGAGCAGAGCCTCCTGGTCCAGGCGGGGTGCGATTGGCACACAACACAAATTATTTTCCTCGTGGTTTCCCATCCAAGCACTAATGCAGTCAAGCTTTGCTTCCCTTTGGCTTCACAGTGCACTCCAGGTCCAAGAGCGACAGAGGCCACGGTGGGGGGCACTCCTTGGTCCAGCAAAGAGGTGGGATGGCCAGGCTGCCCCCCCATACGCCCAGCCGGCCCCCAGAGCTCCACCGCAGGAAGAGGAGGCGGGGTCAGAGGCGGGGGCCCTTCTGTGCCTTGGCTCCAGGCTGTCTCTCTCCTGCTGCCTCTGCAGAAGAAGGCAGCAGGCTGACAGGCTCCCCTGGCAAGAGGGTGGTCTCAGATGGGCTTTGGGGAAGCTCCACTACTCTGCATTCAGGCAGCAGCCGCTTCCGTGCGGGGTGTCCTCAGCTGAGCTGGCTTGCGCCCCGAGGGCCCTTCTGCACGGACGATTTTTTCCCTGTTTCTTTTCCCCAAGGTGGCCATCACAGCCTCTCTTTGGGGAGGGAGGAGGGTGAGCCAGAAAGGCCGTGGGTGACGGCAGGCTTCTCGTCCCTGATGAACTCTTTGGGTTTCATTTATTCTGAACATAATTAATTCCAGGACACCGCAGTGGCTGACATGTTTCAATAATTAATACAATCAAATCTCTGTAATTACAACAGTATTTACAGCCCCTTTGAAAGGATGCCTACGGGGTCACCATGGAGCTCCCTCTCTCTGTGTGGCAAGTGCACGCACGTCTGCCTAAAGCACACCCAGCCTGCAAACGTGTGCACGGCGCTGGGTGCCTGTGGCAGAGAGATGCCCTCTGCTTCCGGGGTTACTTCTGGCTGGTCTGCTTTGTCCTCACCAGGCCCAGGGCAGCCAGGAGCAAAGGCCAGCTCTGGGTCACCTGACCCTCCTTGCCCCCCAGAAGCCGCTGCACTTGTACCCCCAGGAAGCCCTCGTGACTTGTGGGTTTGGTTCTTGGTGGTAGGACTGAGAAATATTGGGAGCTTCAGGGCATGGCCGAATCGCCTTCCACATCTGTGGCCATCACCACATCTCTTAGGGACGTGGGGGTGGGGGGAGAAAGAGGCCCAACGATCCTGCCCAATGGAGACCCATTAGGCTTTCGGGAGAAAGACCCTCCCCCAGCATGATTTTATATGCCTGTCATCTCCTGCCTTTACTCCCTCTTTCATTCTCAGCTACCCCAAAACATTGCAAGCCCCATGGAAGGGCAGCCTCTCTCGCCCCACAACACCCTCCCCGGCTCTCTTCTGCACCACTTCCTGCTCCCCCCACCGATGAGGACACTGCCAGCAGATCCCCGGTCTAAGGCTGAGGAAGCACGTGCTGGGCACCTCCAAGGAAAGGGACACGATCTGCTCTGCTCTGCTCTGCTCTGCGGAGGGGTGGCGGGGTGCCCAGCTCCTGTGGAGTTGAACATACCCGTTGCCTTCGTGCGCACAGAAGCCGCTCTGGGGAAGGGCTCCGCTGGAAGAAAGGCCCTCGCCGCTTGGCCAATCACGGCCTCAAGAACAGAGAAGAGGGAAAGAGCCGGCCGGAGAGGCCCGGCTTCTGCCCCAGCTTCCCCAGGAGCAGCAACCCGAAAAGCCCTTCCACTGTGCCTTTGATCGGCACCGCGGACAGCAGCCAAGGAGGGCTTCCTCGCAGGGAGAGCTCTTGGCTTTGAAAGGCCAGAGGTGGCACCCAGCAGAATCTCCTCCTCCCCGCTCCCCATTTTAATTCCTTTCGGTGCGTGTAATTCCTCATGCTCCTCTTCCAAGCCCAGTGCTCCAAGTTAATTTGAAAATTAATCCTTTCCGCAGCAGGGGCTGCAGCTCATTCCCACCCTCTCGCACCAAGTGCACAGGCGCCAATTCTTCAATGCCTTGTTTGCCCAACGCCCACCTTGGTGGTCTTGGTGGTCAAAACTCTCCCTCTGGCCAGCCGAGGCCCAGCCTACTCCTCACCAGTGGATTGGCACTGGAACTCCTGGCACCTGGCAGAGCTGGCTGACGAAGTCTCTCCTGGGACACTGCCCGGGATGTACCGGCGGCCCAGAGGAATGCCCCTCGCCCGCCCCTGGACTGTTCGGACACAAGATGACTTCCATGGGTGTTTTCCTTGCCCTTTGCTCCATGGCAGGCAGAGACTGCTCTCTGTACCCACTTGACCACGATGTATAAACGCCAGCCACTGAAAAATCTGTACGGCCAGGGCTCCTCGGGGCTCCAGTGGCAGGGGGGTGGGGGGAAGATAATGCAGGACAGCCGGGCCCCGTGGCAGCTCCTTAAAAGCAAGGCCCCCGAGGAACAACGGCTGAACAGCTGGATCTGCCTGTACTCAGCCTTGGGTTAGAGCAAGGGGCTTCCCAGTCTTCCCAGTATGGCCTCAGCACCATTTCTATGCTTTCGAACCGCTGCTGCTTGCGGAAGCCCCACAGAGCAGACACTGAACTTCTCCCCAAGTCTGTGAGTTGCGGAAGACCTTCTCTCTCTGCCGGAAGCGCCCAGTGGCAGCTGGGGCAGGTTCAGCTTCCCACTCAGACAGGCGTTCGCTGAGTAGCCCCCTCCCTGGCTTAAATCACGGCATCAGGACAACCACCAACCTCCTAGGGCCCCGCACCCTGTGGAGTCTCTGCCGCTGAAGGTCACGGCAAGACGGCTGGTTTCCGGCTGCGCAACTCCTTCCCCAAATAACGAAGGTGGGAGAAAGCCGACTCCAGCACGACCCGCAAACTTGGCAGTGCAGTTTTGTGCCACGTTGAGGACTGGTTAAGCAGAGACATAAGAAAGCACCCCCTCACCCCAAACGTCAGCCCTGCCCCTTCTGGGGACCTTGCCACAATCGCTGCCTCCAACTCACGCGGGACTGTGGGGGGAAAGCCGAAGAAACAAACGTCAGCCCTATTGCCTCCGTCACTTCCGTTCTAACCTTCTGTGGGGCATCCTCCCCCTGCTTTAGGTTAATGCTGCCGTAAAAAGGGCCCCGTGTGCTCCATTTGCTGGCATCGCTTCTAATCAGCTCAGCAGCACCCGAGACGCAGCGGAGCAGATGAAGCAGGGCCCGCTGGCCTGTCTGGGAATCAGCTTTCCCACAAGGGAGGCACGGAAGTTCGTTCCCACGTGTGGACCTGACCAAGGAATCGTGGGGACCGGTCCACCTGCGCAGAAGAAAGTCGCGTCTAACCTTTCACGTGGCGTTGGTGGGAGGGAAGATGCAAAACACGTGAACATCCCTCATGATAAGCAGAGCTCATCTTTGATGCTCAGCAGCTACTGAGACTCTTCCACGATGGCCTCTTAGCTCGTCCACATCCAAATGTTGCTGGAGTCCTGCTTGCTTCTTTAATTGGTTTGGGGAGATCTCTTCTTCGGCTAAACAGATCTGGGCGCTTGGGAGGAGCAGCCCGGCTCCCTGTCCTCAGTGAAGACAAAACGCCCCTGTGGGTGACGCTGCCCTCAGAAGGACGCCGCCCGAAGGCACAGGCTCCGACTGGACCACCAGCGCGCCCGGCTCACTGGTCCTGCTAGGCCTGAGTGTGCCCCTGCCTGACCGTTGAGGGAGGTAGAAGCAAGAGTCCATGCGACATACTGAACCATGGTTTATCAACTAATCTAACCAGTTGGGTTCCCACAACAGGTATGAACTGGTTACTGAATTACCCATTTTGGGGGCTCATACAATACTCTGAACCATGGAGTAGCTAAACAGGATGAATTCATACACCAGGCTAAACTAACCAAGGTTAAAAGCAAATCCTGCTGAGTTGAGTGCAGCTGCTATGTTTATGGGGCAGAAAAAATGGCAAGAGTGACCTAGTTTTTGTCTCTGGACTGGCCGGGGTGGGGCTGTTTAGCCCCAGGCAGCCTGAGATCATTAACACGAAGCGTCTTTTTCCCACTGCAGACCGGGCTATGCTGTTCTCGTGACGTGCACACCCAGCCCCTCGAGCCCCAAACTGGCCACCCCCCCCACCATGCAAACCTGTGTGTGTGTAGGGAACCTGCAAGCCCGGTGCTCCCTCGCCCCTCCACAGCCAAAAAGACACCGCCTGGTCCAGCTTCTCACTACTTTTATTTGCTTCCGAAGCGTAACGTAAATCATCTTTCCCGCTTGCCTGGAAGGAGGCTGGGCGTAGCTTCTGGCGGCGGTGGGGTGGCGAGGGTGGCCTGAGAGCTTCTCCCCTGCTTTGCAGGGTCTCCTCCCCGGAAGTCAGAGCGCCTTCCCCCGCCCCTGCAGGCATCAGGCTCCAGACGCAGGAGAGGGGCTGTGATCCGGGGGAGCGTGGTGGAGGCCAGTGGGCTGGCGGGATGGCCGCTCAGCGGCTGTAGCCAAATTCATCGGCATCGTCAGCACGGAAGTCTCCGTAACGCCACAGGTTCAGCTGGAAGGACAGAAGACGGGTGGAGTGAGCTCCCGGGGAGGAAGCCCCTTGCCTGCTCTGCCCGGGGGCTCAGAGCTTGCCTCCTGCTCCCTCCTGCGGCCTGAGGGGATGCGGGTTGGGGGAGGCCTGCTGGCTCACTTACTCGGGCACTCTTGGCAGCCTCCTGCGCATTCAGGTATTCCGTGATCTGCAAGGAAGAGGAGCATCAGAGCCCACCGCTGCACCCGTAGTCCCAGGGCTCCAGAGCCCCCCTCCCGGCCCAGGCCGGGGGCCACCCGCGGGGGCTCACCACTTTCTGAAACTGCTTCTCTTTCCGGGGCTCCACCATGACCAGCCCTGTCTTCACCAGCCCCAGGCCCACGTCGGCCTTGGAGTCGGCAAACTGCAGCGTGACGTGAGCGCAGCTGGGCCCCGTGTACTCCACGTTCAGCAGGCACTGCATGTTCTGGATGTCCCGCACGGCGCTGTCCACCGCATCCGCCCGGGCCTCCTCCTGCGGAGAGGAAGGACCCTGCTAGGCCAGAGCACCAGGAAGCTCCGGGGCCGTTCGAGGTCAGCGCGAACAAGACGGGGGCCACCCTGTCAAGACTGCCCAGGCCTTTCCAAAAGGGGCTGAGGGCTCTGCCAACGAGCTGCCTTCTCAGTGAGAACAGGCACTGCCAAAGCACGCCCCTCCCTCTTTATTTATTTAACACAGGCTCCTGACGGACAGGCTGGGTTCCCACGGTTAACAAACGAAGAACTGCAGGATCCCAAAGTAAAAATAAGGCACAACAAGCCGCAACCCTCATAAAACTATCTGACGTCACAGTGCAGCCTCACGACGTAACAGCGTCCTAACCATCAGTGCAGAAGCAGTCAAAGGCATCACTCAAACGAAAATGATTACAAAGCACAGAGGGGGCTGGCTGCCCCCCATCAATAGCCCCGCCTCTTCCCTGCTGCTCACTGCCACGGCTGGGCTCCCTACCGAACACCCCCTTCCCCATAAGCCTGCCCGGGACTTACATCCTGGGGCACCTGGACGAAGGCAAACTTGTATTCGGTGGCCTGGGCGGGCAGGACACGAGTGCCAAATGCCTGCGGCAGGGCGGCCAGGCGGGTGGGAGGCAGCGTCTCCTTCTGCAGTGGAGGAGGAAGAACGAAGGAGGTTAGTTGCGGCTGCAGCACGTCCGCCTCCCCGACTCCTGGCTCCATCCGGGGCCGAGACCACAGCCGAGGGCACAGCCTGCCCCTCCCGGCAAAGCCCGACCCGAAGCTTAAAAGCCAGAGTGCAGGGGCTGATGGGGAAGGGGCCGAGGAGCACTACGGGGGAGCGGGGGGTGCTGCAAGGGGCCACGTGCTCCTTCCGAGGACAGAAAACAACCAGTGACGGAACAGTAGTGTGGGGCAGACCCATGGGAAACAAAGGGACCCTAGACATGCTCAGCCCATCGGTGGGAAGGAAGGACCTTCCCAGGGCCCGGCCTCCCTCTGCTGCACATGCCCCGAGGGCTTGTGTGGCATGGAGCTAGAAGATTTCTAGCACGGGCTCCTCTGCCCGCTTGGCACGGCCATCTGAGATTGGGGGGCAAGTGGGGGCCGCCACCTCACCCAGTGGATCTGGGTGGCCAAAGAGACTTCCGCCTCCCTTGCCCCCTTGCCATGACTATCCTCAAGCCAACGGGAGGGCATTCCCCACCCTGGCCTGGCCCAGCCCGAGGGGCAGCTGGGGGGTGGAAATTCCCGTTCCAGAAAGTTTTGCCGCCTCCCGAGGAGCTGCCCAGCTTCCTTCTGCCCTATCAAGACCCTCTAGCATCTCCTCGGCCCCCGACCCTAGACAGGGTCTCCCCAGCCACTTCCTGTGCTTGGAGCAGCTGGAGACTGCTTCAGCCCAGGGCCTTGGGGCACCGAACAGGGGCCCGCCCAGACATCCTCCAAGACCCCACTCACGTTGCCATAGTCGACGTAGAAGACGTGCACTTTGCCTGAGGACTCAATTTTCTCCACCCGTGCCCGGTACCTGGGGGGTGGAGAAGGAACACCCGTCGTCACCCCTGCCGGCCGTGCGGGACTCCCGCCCCGAGCACGGGCGAAGAGAGAGAAGGAGGCAGGCGGGGAAGGCCCTCTGACTCCCCAGAGCTCCCCCTGGGCCCGGCACTGGGTGGGCGCAGCCAATGCCCTGCCAAGACCAAGCTCTGCCTGCTTCTGCTCCCCTTGCCCAGCGGCCCTCCAGCCTCCGTGCCCACGAGGCCTGGCTGCTGCGCTGGCTCTCTGGTCTCCTGCCCAGGGCCTCCCTTTCCAGTGCCACCAACTGAGCCACTCTTCCAGAAACGCTCTGGCTCCAATCACTGCGTTGCTTCTCCCGTGGGCCCGCCCCTCAAAAAGCCTGAGGCCGCCCCTCCTCCCCCGACGCTGGCCTTCCCAACCTTTCCGGACTCTCCTCAGACCCGGCCGAGCCCAGGCCCTCCCCTCTGGCGACAGGCTGAAGCAGGCTGGGGCACGGATCTGTCCCCAGAGGGCACTAGAGCACCCATCGCTAGGCCAGCCCCCTGGACCACTGAGCCCCCAAGTGGATCCGAGGCTTCTGACCAGGAAGGGGGTGTCCCGGGGCTCGTGGGGCACAAAGGCGGGCGTGGTTGCTGAAAGGTTTTGCTTCTTGCCATGGGTGGGGGAGGACAGAGGGGTCCCTTCACATACCATTCTCCATCCACAAATTTGGCAATGCAGAAGTCCCCGCGATGTGGTGTGTAGGCCCCCTCCACAGGGGGGCAGGCAGCAATCTCGCCCCGCATACTCTCCATCAACTTCTCCAGCTGTGTCCCTGCCAAGAGGGGAGGAAGAGCGAGTCAGGCTAGCTGCGTGGGGCAGCTGCCTCCCCGCCACGTTAGCCTTGTCCTCCACTGGCCACTGTGTCCATCTCTGCTTCCCGGGGGCCTCTGAGCCTTCACCTGATACATGTCCCCCCCGTTCTCCCAGCACCACCTGCCCCCTCGTGCACTCCAGTTGTGGCTCCCCCTGCCCCCCGGGGCCCTTGATGAAGGGGAAGGAAGGGGCCCCAGGTGCCGCTTCCCCCAAGCCAAGACTGGACTGGCTCCCACACAGATGTGGAGCTTCGATGGACGGTCCCCCCTGCCCACAGCTCGCCTTCTCCCCTTCCTGCACGCCTCTTTGCACGCCCCCGGCTGCCTGTCCCGCCGCAACCGGGTGTGGGGCAGGAGGCCAGCCCAACCCATCTCCAGCCTACCCCTTACCCGTCTCCACATCCTGCACATAGAAGTGGAGGTCGTCTGTGACCTCTGTGACGAAGACGGGCTTGTAGTTGGCTGTGCGCTCCTTCTCCTCCGCTGTGGTCACCACATCTTCCACGGGGGGCTCTTCGTACTGTGACCACACCTGGTGGGGAGAGGTGCGGGGGGGTCGGTGGGGCGATGAGCAGCACTGCCCTGGAGGAGACCAAGGCAGCACTGCCCGCCGTCCCCCGTGCTAGCCCAGGCTGCAGAGCGGGGTCTTCCGCACGGGAGCAACACAGCAAGGCCCCCAAGCTTCGCAG
Organism: Liasis olivaceus; assembly: GCA_030867105.1. Classification (NCBI taxonomy): domain Eukaryota; kingdom Metazoa; phylum Chordata; class Lepidosauria; order Squamata; family Pythonidae; genus Liasis; species Liasis olivaceus. The sequence goes on from CM061355.1 coordinate 81,600,489, forward strand.
ACGCCCTGCTGGACCCCCAAGCGGCAGTACTCCTGTGGCACGAAGCCGTGGGGGAAGGAAACAGGGGGGAACGGAAGGCAGCCTCCCCCAGACAGAGAAGCCACACTTCTTAGATGTGGCAGCACCAGCAGACCCCCGAGGGACAAAACCACTGCCCGAGGATTGTTCAAGGACACAGCCCCCACCTGGGGCCGGTTGTGGTCACACAGCCATGTCTGAGCCCTGGAAGAAGTTAAGCAATGGATAACTGGGGGCCTAAGTGAGTGCTCCCTCTTCAGCCAGCGGGGGCCCTTTTCCCCCTTCAGAGCCAGCATTCCTGCTCCCAAAGGAGCAGAAGGGAGGAAGCACCTTCTAGACTCATACAGTGCAAGTGCTGGAAGACCGAGGTCCACCCACCCCAAACTTCCTGTCCCCGCATTCGAGCACTGATTATTTATTACATTTGTTGCCCATCGCCAACAACTCTCAACGGCTGATGGGTGGCCATCAGCCTCCATTTAAATGCCTCCAGCACAGGACAAGTCCAGCACATTCTGAGAGAGTCCATTCAGTTGCTCTTACCATTTGGAAATTTTGACCAATGTCCAACCAAAGCCACCTTCTTTGTAATTTCAGCCCATCATTTTTTCTCCTGTTTTTTGGAAGAGCTCTGAACATGTCTGCCTCGTCTTCTACCTGGAGGCCCTTCAGATACTCGAAGATGGCGATCGCGTCTCCCCACATTCTTCTCTTCTCCGTGCTAAACGTGCCCAGCGCCTCCAGCCACTCCTTGCAAGCGGCTCCTTCCAGGTCCCGTGTCCTCAGGGCTGCTGCCTCTGGATACCCTCCAGTGTGCCACGATCCTTCCTGGATGCCATATTCTGGGTGTGCACTGACCAGCGCAGGGGACAGGGCAACAGCGGCTCCTCTTCATCTTGGCATGCTACTTCTGCAACGCAGCCAAGGACTGGTTCGGCTTCTTTGGCGGCCACCCCATTTTCAGCCTGGGACTCCCGCATCCTTTTCCCATGTCCTGTTGCCTAGGACGGTCCCCTCCCTGCGGACCACGCCTGCCGGGCACGCAGCTCCATCGCTGGAATTCATGCTTCCTCGGTCATTCCACATGGCCCTTCAGATGCTCGGAAGTGGCTATGATGTCCCCCACACTCTTCCCTTCTTTAAGCTGGCCTTCCCCGCAACTCTTTTTCCTGAGGTTTCCTTCTGGGCCCTTGATCATTTTGGCCGCTTTCTTCTAAACATATTCCAGCTTGTCAATGTCCTTCCTAAAAGGCAGGGACACAATATTCTAGGGAGTGGGGCTGACCCACCCAGAAGAGAGAGGATCAGTGAGTTGTTCAGCTGTTGGCTGTCTTCCTGTGCAATACAGTCTAGAACTGCCTGGGAGACAATCAGGTCTTAAGCAGTTTACGAGAGGCCAGAACCTCCAGGGAGGATATCATTCCACAGGGCAGGAGCCATCACTGAGAAGACATGCTTCCTAGGTGACACTGCTTAATTGATGGGACCTGGAGTGTGCTCACTCTCGCTGACCTCACTGGATGGGCTAAAAGAGATGAAGACAGGTGGTCCCTCAGGTGGCCAGGCCCTAAGCCACACAGGATACTAAAGGGAATAACCAGACTCTTGAATTGCACCTGGAAGTCAACCAGCAACCAGTGCCACTTGCAAAGCAGTGGTGTGACATGCACACACCGCTACACACCCATCACTGCCTGTGCGGCTGCATTCTGGAGCAGCTTAGCTTCCCAGTGGTCTTCAAGGGCAGCCCCATGTACAGCACATGACAATAATTGAGAGGTGAGCAAGGCACAAGTGACAGTCTGAAGACCCTCCCGGCCCAGGAATGGGCACAACTGGCACACAAGGTGAACCTGCACAAAGGCCTTCCAGACCACAGCGGCCACCTGCTCTTTGATAAACTCATGCTGACTTCTGTCAAGCAATGAATAATGTTCAGAAACTGATTGCTTAATAATCTCTTCCAGAGTCCGGCCTGTTTTTGGCATCAAAGTGAATGATCTGTAGCTCCCAGGTCCTCCTCCCCCCACCCTTTTCTGAGGATAGCCAACATTTGCCCTTCAGTCTTCAGGCACTACTTTTTCAGAAAGGGGCTCCAAGAAGACCTCCACCAGCCCCTTCAAGACTCGCCGATCTAATTGCTCTGGTCCAGTAGACTCAAGTGTATTCATGGTACCCAGGCGTTCTCCAACCATCTCTCTCCTTTTGAGAGTTGTTCTGCTCTGGGGAGAAGATGAAGCAAAGGAGGCACGGAGGAGCTCTGCCCTCCTCGATCACTTGTTACCATCTTGCCATTTTCTCCAAGCAGCTGGTCCACTCCTTCCTCTTACTTCCCCCAAGCCCTTCCTGTTGCTTTCCATTCCCCTGACAGTCTACTTTCCTTTCATCCATTAGCCTTGCTCACATTCCTTCTGTAGATCTTAGCTACCTGCTAGAGCGCCTTCTTGGTGATAACATCCATCTTCCATTTCCTATCCCACCAGGTTTCTGTAATACCTACAAAATCACCTTCCTCTTCCTGAATTCAGGCTTCTGGTTCTTCATCTTTGTTCCCTGTGCTCTCATCATTTGGACAGAGATACTGGAATCCCTGGGTCACAAAACTGCACCCATTCCTTCCTGTATTGGGTGCTCGTGATTGGGTGACTTTATGAGCCGGGTACTCCTCCCAGTCCCATTCATAGCATCTGGTGTTGCATTATTTCCCGGGTTTTCTTCTATTCCCTACAGGATTTAGTTAAGGCCCTCTGCAGCACGTGTGTAAGGAGCCTTCTAAAGACATCCTTCCCACTTCTTTTAAGGCTCAGCCCATCTCTTGCCAAGAATCCCCTTTCTTGGTAACCCATCCCATTAGCAAAGAATACAAACCATTCCCAATGACACCATCTGTGTAGCCAGATGTTCACTTCCAATATTCTCTTCCTTCCTGGGCCACATCCTTCAACAGGAAGGAAGGAAGACAATGCCCCGTGTCCCTGGTTCCCTCACCCTCCTGTCCAGCACCTCACAGTTTCTTGTGCTGCCTTCAGCGGGGCTGCATCTGGCTCTGTCACCTGTTCCCAGGTGGATCAGCAGCAAGGACATTCTTTCTGCTGTGGGAAGTCTTTCCACCTTGTCTGGCCACCCCTTTCACCATCTCTCGACAGGTGCCCAGTCGATAGATAGCTTCCTCCTCTCCTCTTCGGCCCACCAGTTGCTGCTCCTCGGAAGGGAATCTCTGACTGCCACCAGCCATCTCTTCCTCCTCTTCAGGACCGAAGTAGGAGCTGCTCCCTTTGCCCCACTGGGGAGCCATTGTCCTCAGCCCCTGGGGCTTGGGGCAGTGCTCTTCATCCAAGGGCCCAGAAGCCCCCTCAACAGTTGGGCTCTGAAATCTGTTTGGGGTCTGCTCCTACCTGGCCTCCCAGAGAGCACCTGCGAGGGGTCCCCTCCTACTGGGAGGCATGGTAGGAGGGGGCTGGATGAGGGGGATCTTTGTCGCAGCTCCTCCCCATCGGAATGGCTTGTCCCCTGAAACAAGGGTGGCTCCAAACGTGGCTCTTTTGGGGTGAATGATAACTAGTGGTGCCCTATCAATCGCTACTTTAATTTTAGCCATTCCTCAGCATTCAAATGGAAATGAAATTATGGATTTTATTATTCAATTGGTTTTAATACTGACTTGCGTTGTTTGATTTGGTTAATACTGTAAGCTGCCTAGCTTGCAGGCAGTAGATAAATCCCATAAGCAAACAGACCGACTCTCCATCTCTCTGGCCTGCCCGTCTTCTCTTCTGTGGGCTCTTTGTCCTGCTGCCCCCCTTCCCGTCTAATTCGAGAATCCTCCACCTGCCCTGGCGACCTGGGGACTTTTGTCCAGCCCCTCCATCTTTCCTCCCAGGAGGAAATCTGCCCGTGTCTGAAGCACGTGTGGACCTCCCCTTCTTCCAGGAGGAAAACGAACAAGGCAGCTCCCTCGGTCTCCACGTTCTCATGAGCAACAACAGAAGGACCCTGGCCCGGCCCGGCCCAGCCCAGCCCAGCCCGGCCCTCCTGCTTCCTTTCCCTGTTTCTTCCCTCGGCGACCTTCAAGATCTCAGAGGGGCTCATCCTGAAAAGGGCAGAATCTCCCCCAAAGGTGGGGGGGAAAGAAAGGCAACCATCTGGCCATAACGTTTCCTGAGGAAGATCCCAGCCCTGTCCAAGCCTCCTCTGGCCTGTCCTACGTGCCAGTTGGAAGAGGAGGTGCCACGGAAGGACAAGAGAGAGGAGCCTGCCAGGGGCAGCAGCACACGTGGGAGGAAGGGATGGCGGAGGGCGGGTCCAGAAGAACCGACCACCGTGGGGCAGACGGTCTGGGTCAGAAGCCAGGAAGACGAGCTCCACGCGGAGGGCCGGGAAGCTGATCTGATGCTTCCGATGAGGATCCTGATGAGCTACGACCCCTTCTCTGGGGCGGGGGGCGGCTGCAGCCGCAGCAAAAATCAAGGCGTTTGTAGGACCGCTGCTTGGGAGCTTCCTTGTGTGTGCCCTGGCAGGCCACCCTGGTGGCCAGAGGACCTAGGTCAGTGACCTCCAGCCCCTAAGCCCTGCTTGGCGGGCAAGGGCGGTGCCGCCACCACTGCCTCTATGCGGGGCAACTCCCCGTGTGGCAGCAGAGCGCGGCGGGGTGCCTGGGAGGTTGGCTTCGCGCTGTCCCCCTTGCCGTGCAACGGCAGCGCCAGCCAAGCCCCCCACCACCCCAACCCCGCTCTGAGCAGCAGCGGGGCCCTCCCCCCAGGGCCCGGTGGGTACCTTGTCCTTTCTCCGCTTGGCGGCAGCCTCGGCAACCGTCAGAGGCTTGCAGTAGTTGCTTCGCTCCGCTGCGAAGTGCACTCTGGAGAGGCCCTGCTCCACCAGCGCCACCGAGAGGTTGGCCCCATCGATGTGCAGCCACCCAATGAAGTTCCCAGCTTTGTCCATGCTCTCCACCTCCACGTCCACCTGCAGCAAGGACAAAGTGACCGGGATGTGGGGGCACACATTCCAAGAGGGCAACACCCCCAGCCGTGCCACTGGCCCTGCAGAGATTGCTGGGGGCCAGATGCCCTGTCCTGGGTGGAGGGCTCACGGGTCATCTGGGAGGGCAGGCTTCCCGAGTCCAGCCCCACCCACCCCCCCACCCAGCCCAGGCCCCCAGTAGCATGCCGGCTTCCACCTGGGTGTGGAGGGGGAGAGGGCTGCTGAGAAAACAACTGCCGCCCCTCCCCCTGCACCACTTCTGGGCCAGTTTCAGGCCTGGGCGTCCTCTGATGGCGACACTCCAGCAGAGGGTGACTTTGCTCAGGGCACTCAGATGGAAATCAATGGTGAGCAGCGGGCAAAGGCAGCCGGGGGGGGGGGAGCCCAGGGCAATTGAGGGCACAGGCACTTGGCTGAGCCCACGGGGCATCTCTGCAGCAGCCTCTCCAAGGATACCCATGCCCTCACTGCATGTTGACGGCCAGCCTTCCGATCTGCCTCCAGTTCCCCGGACAGCTGCTTCTGGGTTTGGGGTCTGGCTGATCCCTGCTTGGAGGAGGCACCCTGGATGACCCTGGGGCAGCTGTGCCCCCAAATCCGCAAGGCTCCCTTCACAGCTGACGAACGGGCAAGGCAGGCACCAGCCCTGGCCGCCAGGCTGGGAGCGCAGAAGCCCCGTTTGAAAAGAGCCCTTGCTGATGGCAACCCAGTTGGCTGGGGAGAGGTTTCAGCTGAGTCCCACCTCCACGCTCAGCACGAGGGCTCTGGGAGGAAAGGCGAAGGGCGCCGGGACTGCAGAGTAGAGGGGTGCCCCCTCAGAGGCTGTGACCGTGCGGTGCGGCAGGCTCGCTCCTGGGCCATAAAACTCTGCCCTCGTGACTACAAACACTTGTATTCATTTCAGCTGTTTCAAGCTCGATTAAGCAATAAAGTGAATGTCTAAATATCCAGGAATTTGATGAGGTTTGCGGACAAGAATAGGCCTGGCCAAGGGACAGGGAGAGGAAGAGAGCCTCCGCCAAGCTGCTTCAGAGTCAGCTGGGGGCTACTGGGCAGAGCGGCAGGCCAGACGAAGCTCCAGGAGACACCGGGGTCTCCGCGAGGCCACCTGTTCCTCCTGTCCCCAACTCAGCTCCTGAGAAGGAGTGCCAGCTTGGGTGCCCGGCTACAGCAAAAAGGAAACAGGAAACAAAGGGGGGGAGGGAGCAGGCTCTGTCAACCCCTTCCCCCAGAGCCCAGCAAACCCATTCAGAGGAGCAACAGCCCTGCCGCCTGCCTGCCGCCGATTCAGACGGCCTCTGACGCAGGACCACCCCGCCCTTTCCAACAGCAAGCAAGGACAGCAAGGGGGGCCCTGTATGGTCTCGAGGTGCTTAAAGAAGCTGTCCCAGAAGGCCGTCGGACTGCTGCGGTTCCAGCATTTCCCAAGACCAGGCAACTGGGAAGCGGCGGGGGGAATGAAATGCTACGGCCCCCTTCGGACCCCCAGGAGTGCTGCTTCTGCCCCACAATGGAGAGAGGAAACAGAACCACGTACACCAGCCTTGCACCCACCAGGGAAAGAAGAGCCAAGGCCAGGATTTCTTTCGGAGGGTGCCACAAGGGCTAAAATCCACTTTTCTTTGGGGTGTCAGCAGCGCCCAGGAGGGCCGAGGGTACTCACCGCTCCCCCTGCCCGTGGGCCTGCTACTCCTTCTCCCCCCCACAGCCTTTTCCGAATGAGGAGCCTGCTTTAATGGCTGCGCAATCGGGACGCTGCCCTGCCACTCCAACAGGGGCTTACTTGCCAGCTATGGCCCCAGCAGACGACCACCCCAAGGCCCAGATGCCCACTCATCCATACTCCCCCCACCCCCCCGCTCCCAAGGCTGCCTGCTTTGCCTTTGGGTGCGCCTGAACTGCTTTCGATGCACAGTGAAGCACTTCTCCAAGAAGCTGGCTCTGAGCTGGAAGCGGGGATGGGGCGGGGGGGAATGGAGCGCAGCCAACAAGGAGCTCCATGCTGCCCCCTCCCCTCCTCCCTCGCTCCTGCCCCTTGGCTCAGGCCCGGAGAGAACCCCCTCTGCCCTCCCTAAAGGCAGGAGAGCTACAGCCAGGGTGCAGGCAGGGGGCAGGAAGGGCCCTGGGCAGAGCAGGTACCCTGCAAAATGAACCTCTGGGCAGCATCTATTTAGGGACAAGGCAGCTGCTGGCGGCAACAAGCAGACCCTCACACGGCCAGCAGCCACCCTGGCAACGGGAGATGTCCCCGGCCCTCGCCTGCGTCCGCGGCCCCTGCAGGGACTGAGGCCCAGCCGCGCCCAGAGAAGGCCGGCCGTCGGTCTATGTGCCCTCCGGCACCCATTCCAAACCACCTGACTGAAAAGTGCCTGCTTCTTGCCGTTAGGGTGCTGAACTGCAAGGGCTTCATCCTCAGGCCAGACAAGGGACCAGGAAAGCCCCCGCCTGCTCCGTCCTGGCCTCCCCCGCCCACCCCAGGCCTGGGGAGCTTGGGTGTTCAGAGGCACATGGCACCTGCTGCTGCGCAAGGGAGGCCTGATGGACATGTGCTGTGGGTGGCAGCAAGGGGGCGGGGCCGCCCATTAACCAGGAAGCCAAGGGGACCAGCATCGCCACAACCATCGCCTCTCTGGCACCTTCTCTGCAGCCCACCTTCAGGTGCTCTAGGCAGCTCCAGCAGCAAGGCCCTGTGGCCCCCACCTGTCTTTCTGCCAACCTACCCAGTGCCCTTGGGTCAAAGCAGACAGTGGGGAGCACCCCCTTCCCCCCAGGATTCCTACCAAGGCCATCTGACCTTATTATAGGCACCAGAGCTGGGAAGACCCAAGCAGCCTCTGGGAGCCATCGTTTGACCTCTTGCCTGCGATCTTCGGGGGGGGCCTTCAAGGCTCCAGTCTCCCCACCTAACTGATGCCTTTCTGCAAGCGTGGACAAGGGCAGCTATGGTGGCTGGTTACCCTGGGGCTCGATTTAGCTCAAGGACCAGACTGTGCCTGAAACCCAGGTCCCAAAAAGATGGAGGGGGAGGAGGGTTAAACTCCTCTCCCCACTTTGCAACTCCCTTAGTGACCTCCCTGCAAGATCTTTTCCAAGCCACATTGCAGCATAACATGGTGTGTGTAGAGGACAAGTGGGCGTATGGCAAACATGGGCTGTGTGTGTTTGTGCCATGCGGTGGGGGGGGGGAGAAGTAGCCCAGAAACCACCCAGTAAGCTGTATCTATCCAGAGGCTGCTTAAGGTGGGAGGGGGCAGCTTTGTGGGCTTTCCAGTCCAGATTCTGATAGGGAGGCCTCCCCGAAGGCCCACGACAAAGCCAGAGGCAGTGCGGGACGTTTTCTTCGGTTCTGGAGCCGGCCAGCCCCCAAGCCAGCCTTCCAGGTGCCCAGGCCCGGGCCGCCTCTTGCACAGCCCTGGCCAGCGCCTTTAGCAGAACTGCCCAGGGAGGCTCCAGGGACGCAGAATGCCACTGATGGCACCCAGGCTTCAGGAGCTGGGGAACCTCTCCAGGCACGCCTCTGCTGCGAGCAGGCGATGGGCATTTGGCGAAGGCACCGATCCCAGAAACCCCACTGGAAACTCAGGGCAAACATCCAGACACCCCCAGGGCCCCCGTTACTGACCCTCGGCAGCTTCTCCTCTATGCAAAACACTCCTGCCCAAGGACCACATTGGAAGACCCCGGTCCCCACCTGCCCCCTTATGCCATGTTCCTGGCTCCAAGATGTAAGACACAACAGAGGGCACATGCTGGAACCAGCTTAGAGGTCATTTAGTCCCCCCACAAATCCACTAAACCAGGGAGGGGAGCCCCCTCTGTCTAGGCAGGCTGTCCCACTGCTTCTCAGCTCATGGCCAGGAAATTCCTCCGGAGAGTCAGCCTGGACCCCTTTCATTTCACTTAAGGACAGAAGGCAGGAGGCAAAGAAACAACCAGGATGCCAACCACGCTGAGCCGGCACCCTGATTCTACCGCACCCTCCAATAGGACACCTCCCTTCCCTCGGCCTGTTTCTGCCTGTGGCTTGGAGACCCCCCCCCCCGGCCTGCAGCCCTGATGGAGAGAGAGCAGCGAGGGCAGAGAAGCTCAGACCTGCAGCAGGCCCGCCAACTCACTGGCAAGACTGCCCTAGGACCCAGGACGGCTTAAAACAAGGTTAGTAAAAGGTAAATGCTCGCCTGTGACATTCTGGCGCAGCGCAGCCGTGTATGTGCCTCGGTCTCCTGACACGCCGGCTCCCTCGAGCACAGATCCAGGGTGGGCCTTCCGAATGAGGGGTGGACCTGGCTAAGGGCATGACTATGGCCTCCCCACACGGTCCTCAGCCTCTCCCGGCAAGTCGGCTGGTTTCATTGGCCTCCCTCCCAGGGCTGCCATAACTGCCGAGAGTCGGGGTGCAAAGCGCGCCAGACACGCTGAGCTAATCCATCGGCGGCCAGGGTTCCCGTTAAGGGGCTGCCTGCGTCCCTGGGCCAGTGGCCCTTGCAGGGGAGGCCTGCTCCAGCCTGGCGAGAGGGGGTCTTGGGGGCTCTCCACGTGTTCAGGAAGGGGCTGAGCAGCCTTCCCAGAGGGCGCCCCTTCCAAGGCTGCTCCAGGATGACAGGGGCCCAGCTGAGCAGCACAGAAGCGGGGGCTGTCCTCGGCCAGAGGGGAGCCGTCGTGGGAGTCAGCCCAACAGCAGGCAGATGACAGATTCTTCCTGCCCGCTTCTGCTCCAGCCTGTCATGCGGTTCTCTTATCAGGACGGGCCTGACAGCTGAAGAAACCTTCAAGGTTGCCGATCAGCGCAGACAAGGAGATAACGCCAGAGAGACGGTCCGGAAAGACTTGCAGGAGCGCCCCCCCAGCGGGCTCAGCACTAAAAGGGAAGTTAAAGCCAAGTTCACCGCCTTCCCCCCAGTGCGTGGGTCAGTCCTCAACAGACAGAGGATCAGAAGACAAAAGCAGAGTCTAATGCAGGTGACCGGACCCTCTGGCTCTCCCACCCCTAGCGGACAAAGGGCTATGGCTGCTCCCCCAGGGGCCCTTGCATGGCTGGAACCAACCAGCCAAGAAGAGAGCAGGGAGGAAGGAGCCAACGGGCCTGGAAGGGTGTGTCTGCCACGGCCGGCTTACAGACCTCATCTGTCGGGAGCGATCTTGACAGCTGCCCATAAATATGCCCAGCTGCTAATGAGTTGAGGTCCCAAGTCATCCATCGGTATTTCTGAAATGCCTTTCAATTGGGAAGAAATGCCAGCTGGCCTCTGCTTTGCCCACACTCACCCCAGTGGCAGAGCATCAATGCCTCCACACACAGCTTCCTCCTTGCAAGGCAGAGAGGCGAGTGGTCCCTCACCCACTGCACCCTCTCAGCGACCAGCTCGTTGGCAGACCAGGATCTCTGCCCATTTCCCACAGGGGCCAGAGCGCCTGCCCCCATTTTCCTAGCTTCACGGGGCCCCAGGCAGCAGGGCTGGTCTCTGTGGTGCCCATGGGCCTGGCTGCCCATCAGGAAGGGGCCAAGTACTGAGGGTGATGACGGCTGGAGAATGGCCAGAAGCTCAGCAAACTTCTGCTCTTCTAAAACATCCCCGATGTGGGCCCACCCTTGAAGCTGCTTTGCAAGAGAGACCGCAAAACATGGCAGCAAGAAATCAGTTTTCCGAGGCCAGGTGTGTCACTTCCTCAGCAGCATTCAGGGTGCAATGGCTGTTATCGGCTATGACCACTGGAAGCCCCACACAGCTTCCCAGTGGCATCCATCAGTCTACCCATGTAGCTAGAAGGGGATCCTCTGAAGCTGGGCAGGGGTCCCTGTAGAAATGGGCCTTCCTGGGGCTACCCCCCGTTTGCGGATCATCCGGCTAGCAGTGGTCAGGCCTTTTCCTCTGACATTTCCCGGCGTTAAACTGGCTTCACCTCTTGGATTGATTATACAAATGTTTATATTGTATTTTTAATTGTGACTTTAAATGCTAGCTGCATTTTTCAACCTGTGTTTAGCTATCAGTTGCCACTTTAAGAAGGAAAGAGGAATAGCCACATTTTAAAAAGCACTTTGCAGAAGTGGCTTCTTGTGAACAGGAGCATGCCAACCCAAGATGGATGAAGAGTTCCATGAAAAGGTTGACCCTGCGCACAGCTGCTCTGAAAAAGAAAGAACCTGCAGGAGGACCTGCTCGTGCCATCAGGCCACTGGTGTGACCCCACCCGGGACCCTCCAGACTCCACCTCAGGCCAGGTGTGGCAGTACGGAAAAGATGCAGGAAAAGGGGGCAATGCCTCCGTCCGGGGGGACATTCACAATCCGGAGCCTTTCGCTTCGGGAGAAAGGAGGGGAAGCCGGGAGAGGAGACCGACCAGGCAAAAGCAGGAGAGCAGTGCCAGGCCAAGGTAAGGGTCTCTAGTCCCAGACTTCCCAGCTGCCCCCCTTGGCTTGCTAAACCCCAGATACCACCAAAGGCAGTCACATCCACTGGTGGTGCCAGCCGAGCAGCAGAGGAACCCTGCAGCCCCCCAAGAAGAGGGCAGCCGCCACGGGAGGCGCACCGGGATCCCTGCCAAGGCTGAGCAGGAAGGCGTAGCCCTCCCACCAAGAGGAAGAAAGCAGCCAAGGGGATAGCAAGGGATTTGAATTCCAGAAACCAGCCTGGATTAGCCACACTTGGGTGCCCCGGGGCTCACGCAGGCGGCAAGAGCGAAGGGGGGCCAGTCAGGCAGAAGGATGAGGCTAAACCTCCACGCCTGGGCCTCCTCCCTGGGCCTGTTGGTGAGGAGACGTGGCAAACCCTTCATCTGCCCCTTCAGGCCAGCCAAGCGGCTGGAGCCCCGAGGGAAGAGATCGACACACCCAGCCCTGGGAGCCCAGCCCCACCTGGCACAGCCTCCAGACTCCCTCGGGCCCACCCTGCCTCATACAGCCTGCTCTGGAGCCTGAGCCACCTCTCCTCCCCGGGGCCCCCAGGACATGCTGGCACACCTGCCCTGCTGCTGAGGGTCCCAGAGCCTCTGTCCTGCACCTTTTTGCCAGAGGCCGCCTCCCTCCAGACGGCTGACGGGCAGGGCAGGGCAGGGCAGGGCAGGGCAGGGCAGGGCAGGGCAGGGCAGGGCAGGGCAGGGCAGGGCAGGGCAGGGCAGGGCAGGGCTCGGCTCGGTGAAATGGGAGCCACGCAAGCTGTTTTATGGTTTTCTAGCACTTCATCCAGGTTTTTAGACTGGCCTGAGACCCAGAGCACCGATCCTCTTTTCACTTCCCACAATAGCAGCATCAAGCTCTGTCCTGTCAACTTCTGAAGTCAGGAAAACAGTTTTATGAATGTTCTCGCATAACTCAAAGCAGCCCTTCTGTTTTAAGCTCCTCTCTTTGACTGAGTTACACGTGATTTTTTAAATCCCTAAGTCTCATTTTAGGGCAGAAAAGAGGGGTGCAACTCCAATAAATAACCACACAGCTCTATTCAGAAGACAGAAAAGCTACTCAGACTGTGAAGCAAGGGGACCCTGAAGTGCTTAAAGCCCTTTCTCCCTTGAGCTGAGACCGCTGCTGACACACAGAGGAATCACAGATGAGTGAACAGCTTTTTGCACCCGGAGGCTGCCTGGGAGCCCATCCGGCATAGCCGAAAGGCAGTGGGTGCCGGAAGCTAAGGAGCTTGCTGCTTTGTCACCCCCCCACCCAAGGCTGCGATTCCGCTCTTGGCCAGCGTCCCCACCAGCCAGTCCTCTTGGCCTCTTGCTTTCCCCAACAGCCTCAATGCTGCTGGGTGGCCCCGAGAAGGTGCCAGCCGGGGCTGAAGCCAGGAGTTCTCTGTGGGCCCCGTCTCTGGACAGAGCGGCTTCCTAGTGGCCCCGCTTGAGGCCCTCCCCACCAGCACCCTCTTCAACCTGGGGCTCTGGGCACCAGCCTCTGCAACTCCCCCTTGGCCAAGAGGCTCAACAGCCAGGGCACCTCCTGCAGCCCCCCCAGCCGCCCCCCTCACCAGCAACTCCCCCTCACTCTCACAGCCAGACTGCAAAGGGGCGATCCTGGCCTAGACCCCTCCGGCCTCTCAGCTTCTGTCTCCATCCTAGAGCTCCCCACCCACCAGGCAGGAGAGAAGCCTCCGCCTCCCATGCGCCCAGGCAGGCTCTGCACCAAGGAGAGCCCAGATTCCTTTCCAGGACAGCACAGGGTGGCAAGAAAGTGGCTGCCAGCCTCGGAGCCACGACCTACAAGGGATCGTGCCAGGCAGGCAGTGCCTCCCGCTCCGGGGTGCTAGCGCACACCCCTGCTCCCGCCCACCGGCCCCAGGCCTAGACGGCCCCAGCGGGGCTGCAGCGGGGCGCGAGCAGAAAGGGGGTGTCCGGCCACGGGCTCTCCGAAGGGCCTGGGAGGAGGCGGCGGCGGTGCCCCTCTGCAGTCAGCAGCTGCTCCCGCCGGCCGGCCGGCCGGCCGCCTCCTCCCCCGCTCGCGCCGCCGAGGGGCCGCTCCGCTCAACTGAGGGCTGCGCGGCTGGCCGCCTTCCCCGCTAAGCCCCGGAGGGAGGCGGCGAGGCGAGGGGCGGCGTTGCTAGCGCCGAGCGAAGCCGCCCGCCCGCCCGCCTGACGCTGCTGCCCTGCCTGCCGAGAACACGATGCGTCAGCAGCAGCAGCAGCAGCAGCGGCCGCGGCAGCAGCAGCAGCAGCGGCCGCGGCGGCGGCGGCGGCGGCGGCGGCGGAGTGAAGGACAAAAGGATGCGAGAGCCGCCCAGGCGGCTGCTACCTGCGCCAGCCCCGGGAGCCGAGAGGGGCGCCGCCGCCGCTAGTCGCGGCACTGGCTTAGAATGGTCCGGGGCTCTGCCGCTGCCGCCGCCCCCGCTCGCCCGCCTCCGCCGCCTCCGCCTCCCGCAGCAGTCGCCGGGCTCCGCTGAAGGCTGCAGGCGCGGCGGGCTGCAGGTGCCGCAGCTCCCGACCGCCGAGCCCCGGGGGGCAGCCCGCCGACTCGCCCAGGACTCCCGCTCGCCGCCCCCCGCCGCCGCCGCGCGGGTCGGAGCCGCCGCTGCCGCCGGCCGACCCCACCCGCCCTAGGCGCTGCGCCCCGCCGGGCAGGGAGCGAGGCGAGGCGAGGGCGAGAGGGAACCGCCGCCGCCGCCGCGCCGGCCATGGAGCAGCGTCCCCCGCAGCGCCCCCACCGCCACCGCCACCGCCATCGCCGCCGCCAGCCCTTGTCCCGCCGCCCAAGGACGCGCCCGCAAAGCGACGGCGCTGCTCGCCCGGGCGCGAAGCGCGGAGTGCCGCGGAGCCAGGCCGCGCCGCCGGCCCCTCGGGAGGCCTGACTCGGCCCTCGGGCGACCCGCGACCGCCTCCGGCCAGCCAGCCAGCCAGCCCGCCCGCCGGCCGCTGCCTCCCGCCCCGCTCTCCCCCCCGCTCGATGGAGAAAGGCGGCGGCGGCGGCGGCGGCGGCGGCGGCGGCGGCGGCTGCAGGGTCCAGCCGGGCTAAGGCGGGAGGGCGGCTCGCCCCGCCGTCGGCTCCGAGTCCTCAGCGATGGTGAAGAATGCCCGCGCCGCACCATGAGGCTCCTGCGGCAGCCCGCCCGGAACGCCGCCCCGCTCGCCTGCCTAGCCTCCCTCGTGGCGCAAGCGTGGCTGCTGGCGTGCGCCCTGGCGGCCAGGCCCGGGCTGCAGAGCTGCCCCTCCGCCTGCTCCTGCAGTAACCAGCTCAGCAAAGTCGTCTGCACCCGCCGGGGGCTGGCCGAGGTGCCGCCGGGCATCCCCTCCAGCACCCGCTACCTGAACCTGATGGAGAACAGCATCAAGGTGATCCAGGCGGACACCTTCCGCCACCTGCACCACCTGGAGGTGCTCCAGCTGGGGCGCAACGCCATCCGGCAGATCGAGGTGGGGGCCTTCAACGGGCTGGCCAGCCTCAACACGCTGGAGCTCTTCGACAACTGGCTGACGGTGGTGCCCAGCGGGGCCTTCGAGTACCTGTCCAAGCTGCGGGAGCTCTGGCTGCGCAACAACCCCATTGAGAGCATCTCCTCCTACGCCTTCAACCGGGTCCCCTCCCTCATGCGCCTGGACCTGGGTGAGCTCAAGAAGCTCAAGTACATCTCCGAGGGGGCCTTCGAGGGGCTGTACAACCTGAAGTACCTGAACCTCGGCATGTGCGGCATCCGAGAGATGCCCAACCTCTCCCCTCTGGTGGGGCTGGAGGAGCTGGAGATGTCCGGCAACAACTTTCCAGCCATGAAGCCGGGCGCCTTCCACGGACTGAAGTCGCTCAAGAAGCTGTGGATTATGAGCGCCCAGATCAGCCTGATTGAGCGGAACGCCTTCGATGACCTGACGGCGTTGGTGGAGCTCAACCTGGCTCACAACAACCTCACTTCTCTGCCCCATGACCTTTTTGCACCCCTGAGGTACCTGGTGGAGCTACACTTGCACCACAACCCCTGGAACTGTGACTGCGACATCTTGTGGCTGTCTTGGTGGCTACGGGAGTACATCCCCACCAACTCCTCTTGCTGTGGGCGCTGCCATGCCCCCGCACACATGCGGGGCAAGTTCCTGGTGGAGGTGGACCAAACAGCCTTCCGGTGCTCAGCCCCCTTCATCATGGACGCCCCTCGGGATCTCAACATCTCCGAAGGGAGGGTGGCCGAGCTCAAGTGCCGGACCCCCACCATGTCCTCTGTGCGGTGGCTGCTGCCCAATGGGACGGTGCTGAGCCACGCCTCCAACCACCCTCGAATCTCCGTCCTTAACGATGGCACCCTGAACTTTTCACAGGTTTTCCTCACGGACACGGGGATATACACGTGCATGGTCACCAACGTGGCAGGGAACTCCAATGCCTCGGCCTACCTCAACGTGAGCACGGCTGAACTCAACACTTCCAACTATAGCTTCTTCACCACGGTCACTGTGGAGACCACAGAGACGTCGCCTGAAAACATCTTCCCCAAGTTTACGAAGCCGGTGCCGACCACGTCCACGGGCTACCAGCCGGCCTACACCACCACCACCACCGTGCTCATCCAGACTACCAAGATGCCCAGGCAGGACGCCACCTTGGACAGCAATGACAAGATGCAGACCAGCCTGGATGAGGTGATGAAGACCACCAAGATCATCATTGGATGTTTTGTGGCCGTGACCCTCCTGGCAGCAGCCATGTTGATAGTCTTTTACAAACTTCGCAAGCGTCACCAGCAGAGGAGTACTGTGGGGGCCGCCAGGACTGTGGAAATCATACAGGTGGATGAAGACATTCCGGCCTCGGCGGCAGCGGCAACCACAACTGCCACCACCACCCCTTCGACCGCGTCAGGCATGTCAGGTGAGGGGGCAGTTGTGCTACCGGCTATTCATGACCACTACAACGCTTACAAACCCTCCCACGGGGCCCACTGGACAGAAAACTGTTTGGGGAACTCAATGCACCCCACGGTCACGACTATTGCTGAACCTTATATAATACAAACCCACCCCAAGGAGAAAGTGCAGGAAACTCAGATCTGACTCCTTCCCTCCCCCCCCCTGCCATTATTAAATAAAATGCAATAGGATGCACAACAGACAAAACCAACTTTCATACTGAGAGGGCAGGTGGGCAATTTTCCCCCCTTGTATATGCTTCTATATTAAGTCTTGGGCTGAAAGAAGAAGCAGGTTATACTAAAATGTAAAGAAAAGCCTATTTTCTAACTTGTTAGCTGTATTAAAAAGGAAGCATTAACTACAGACTCCCTTCCTCCCTCCCCCAAGAGAACAGAGGCACAAATTCCCATTGTGAGTTTTGGAATCAGACCTATTTAAGGCAAAAACATAAACAGCCTTGCTCCAAAAGACCGTGGCGGAGATAGAAAATTTCAAAATCAAGGAACAGCTGAGGGTGGGATTTGTCCTTTTTAGAAGATGTTACTTAGAATGCAGTAAAAACAAACCCGTTTCTATAGAGACGCTCTTTTCTTAAAGCCTTGGAAAAAAGCAGTCTCCATATTTACAGTTATCTTATTTCAAAAAGAAAAAAAGGGGGTGGGTGGGAGGGTGGGAAGGTGCGCCGAGGGTTTGTACTGTGCCAAAATGTTACAAATGCAATAAAAATGTCATTTTTATTTATTTCGTTTTTTAAAGACAGTTATCAGAAGGGAATTAAATACTTGTATCAAATTGCAAAAAAATTAAACCAGCAAGATTAAGTGCTCTGTCCTCTCTCAGTGAGGATCGTGGGGGTGGGGGTGGGGTTGCACAGTCCTGAGAGAACAGGGGGGGGGTGAGCTGCTTGCTCGCTCTCCTTCCCCCCAGACGAAGAAAGAGCCCAGGGCAGCCAGCCACTCGCTGCTTCTCGCTCTGCACCACATTCCTGCGGTCCTGCTTAACCCTCTATGTGCAGGGCCTGGTGCACAAACCATCTTTGGCCAGGAGAGGAGGAGGAGGAGGAGGAGGATGCCAGGGAAGCGACGTGTCCGGTGGGCACCTTGACATATGATCCCCGCCCCCACTTTCTCCCCCTGCCCTTCCTCCTCCTCCTCCTCCTCCTTCCAGCTGCTGCTGTTCAGCCCCTCCCATCTGTCGGAGGGCAGTGGGGGGTGCTGAGCAGGGCACAAGCCCTCTCTGTCTGCTCCCTTACGGCGGGGGGGGGGCTTCCCTGGCCCACTCTCATCACATCCTCTGGCGGGGAGGGACGAAATCCGCCTCCTGCGCTATGAAAACCCCTCATTGTTCTGAGACCGGCTCTCTTGGGTTGGACGGAAGGAGGGCATCGGGGCCACCTAGAAAGAGGGGAAGGCGGCGGAGGGAGAGGACACTGGTCCAAAAGCCAGAACAGTAACTGTAACTCTGAGACAACTGTATTTTTGTATTTTAATAAATATTGTTGAAGTTTTTAAGAATGCAATGTCCCTAAACGATTACCTTGAATGCCAGAAGTGGGGGAGGGGGGTGGAAGCAGCCCCAACCCCAAAGATTGGGGCCCCAGCCAGGCGGAAATGCAGAAGACCTTGTCTTTGCACGCTGGGGCAGGGCAGGCGAGGAGGAACCCTTCCAGCTCCATTCCAGTTAAAGAATAAATGTCAAGGAATGTTTCTTGGAATTAAATAAAACTCTCCCGAATGCGCAAATCCTCCACTTGCCTTCGGTGTGTTGCAAGTGCAGTGGCCGGGGAGGGGGGAGGAAGGGTGCCCCTCCCACGGAGAGGAAGCAGATCCCCCCTCGATGCCCACCACCTCTCGGGACTCCCTGGGAGGGGGGCTCTGGCTTGGTGCTAAAGTGGTCCCTTGGTGAGGAGGGTCTCTCCCCCTCCCCCTCCCCTCCCCCCCCATAGCTAACTCTGGCCACTCATCCAGGCGTCAGGCTGTGCCGAAACCTGCTCAGGACAGCCCCCACAACAGGATAGGGTCTCTGGATGGCCTCAGTTAGACTCAAATGGTGAAGCTACAGGGGCAGCCTAAGATGAAAATGCTTCCCGGTGAGCCAAGTGGACGGGACGGGACGGCGTGGGGAGAGAGCAAGGCACCCAGAGGGCTCTTCCCAAAGGACTCAGATCTTTGGGTGCCCCATTTCAAGGGTACATTTGGGCCCAACGGCAGGCAGGCAGGCAGGCAGGCAGGCAGGCAGGCAGGCAGGCAGGCAGGCAGGCAGGCAGGCAGGCTTGCTGGCCCCCGAGAGCGAGGCTGCAGGTCCCAGGAAGCGTCCAACCCTTCAAAACCTCCCACGGCCCATGGCTCTGCGGCTGCCTCCTCCTCCTGGCATGGCCCGTCAGCTTTGTAGGGCTCCAGAGAAATGCCCCGCTTGGCCAAAGTCAGGGGGCCCGGCTCCGTGGCTAGAGGTGCAGGCCACCCCTCCACTCTCCCTCCGGTTCCGCCCAGGGGGCAGGGGCTGCCCAGGCAGCCCATGAGCCCTTCTCCGGCTCGGCCCCTCCAAGAACCGCAGGAGGAGCCTGGTGAGGAAGGCCCCCATCCGTTTTGTCTGTCGCCCCCCCCCCCCCCCGTTGGGCGACCTTCCCCTCATGACAGCCCTGCTTCACGTGCGTGGCCCGGCCCTAGGATTCGGTCTCTGAGCCCTGCTCCCTGCCGACGCGCCTTTGTCTTGCTCCCTCTCAGGGGAAGGGGCTTCCTGAAGAGGCGCAGAGAACCAGAAGGGCAGAGACAGGTTTTCGCCTTGCTGGTAGCATTAGAAGGGCTATCCTGCCGGCCGGAAGGGAAGAGGCCGAGCAAGCAGGCGCCGAGCCAGCTCTTTCTCTTTCCATCCTCTGAAAGCTGACTCTGCAGCTGACTGCTGGGGCGGGGAGGGGAGGGGAGGGGGGCCCGGCTGCCAGAGCATCCCTCGCAGTGGCTGCTGCTCCGAGGAAGAAGCTGCTGCCGGGGCATCCGGGCAGCACAGGGGGCCCCTCTCTGGCCAGAGGGTCAGTGGGGCCGAGCCAGGACAGGCTACTCTGGGGAGGCAAAGGGACAAGAAAGCCCCCCTCCCCTGCTACGAGAGGCGCTGGGGTCAACACCCGGGTTGGGGAGCTTGTGCGGATGCAGAGAGGAGAGGCAGCAGGTGGGCGAAGGTGGGGGGAGGGCACGCGGGTTCCCAGCCATGAGCGGCCCCCGCCAACAGCCCTGCCTCGGGCAGAGGGTCTGCCCTTCCTTGCGGGCTTTTTCCCAGCTCCCAAATGGTTCGTTGCCCCAGCAAAACCCAGAGCAAAACTATAACATCACAACAAGCATCAAAACCATTAATAACAATTATAATCAGCACCACTAAAAGAGTAAAACAAACGAGGCCGAGGTAAAACTAGTTGTGCTCCAGATTAACGGTTAGCACATTCAAGCAGGCAATTAACCCACTGCAATTAGTTCAGAACCAAGGGAGGACTTGGCAGGAGGTGCCGGTTCCCCATTGCGCCCCCCATGTCAATCCACGGGGGGCCAAGGCAGATCGGAGGAAAAGGGGAGAAATCCCGCCCCACTGGGGCGCTCAGGAGTAAAGGGAGCTGAGGGATCCCCAGAAACTCTTCCCTTCCTCCTGGCTGGTGCGAGGCCCAGGCTGCTACAGCCCACCCCCCCGCCAGGCCTGGCCAGCCGTGCTGCAGCTCCTACTCTCGGGCAGGGAGCATCTCTCCACCCCCCAACTGGGCCCCTCTGGTCCTTCGCCCCCGAAGCAGGGGCTGCTGCCCAGGGGGCGGTGAGGGGTGCAGCCCAGCCTCGGGCCCCTTCCCACTGCACCGCCTTGGGAAAAGTGAGAGAGGCTGGACCCTGGAAGCTGCCCCCCCCCAGCTGACACAGTGGCAGGCAAGGCAGTGCGAGATATCTTTAAACTTTGATCTACCGTTCCTAATCTCCGTACTTTATGGCGTTCGGGGGGCTGTATTTTTTTTAACATCGCTATCACTGAGCCATCTCTTTAGGATTTACTGCTGACAGACCCTCGGAGAGTCCTGGCCGAGCAGGACGGATGCCTCCGGCGCAAGCAGGGAGGCAGACAGACTGACAGACCCACAGATCCCAGTATGCAAATGCTTAAAAATCCATATTCCTTTCCCCCGAGAGGCGCATTTCTGGGCAGACTTGGACTCAGATGCGCTCAAAGGAATCTGTGAAGCACCTGTGTGAGAAAAGGGGGCCGGGGAGAACGACCTCACAGCAGAACCGCCCCCACCCCCACCCCCACCCCCACCCCCACGCACATTTCCGTGAAGGTCAGCACCAGCAGCCTGAGGCCCTGCAAGTCCAGCCTTAGCCAAGTTCCAAGCACGCCAGCATGCAAAGCTGCAGGCGGTGCCAGCCCCCCGTCCAGGCAGAGCTCCTGAGTGGGCAGTGGCTCTGCTCCGTGGCCTTCTGCCACTGCTACGGCCCCTCCTCTCCCCATGCCGAAACCGTCCTGCAACACAAGAGCTGCAGCCAGCCACACAACCGGGAAAGCTCCCAGGCAGGCTGCAGGGGGAGGCCTCTGCCTGTCTTTGGACAAGGAGGCCCCTCTAGGAGTTGATGCAGCCCTGGCCCCTGGGGCACCATGGGCCCCCACCCCCTCGTTAAGATGGGTCTTTGGCAGCCAAGCTCCAGAGTACCTCCCTGGGTGGGAGCTCGAGGAAGCCAAGGGGGGAATGGCCGGAACTGCAGTGAGCCCCATTTTCAGGACAGAGACCAGAGGAAGTCAGAAAGTGGGAGGCGCCCCAAGCCAGAGCAGGCTCGAGCGAGGTCGGGCGCTTCACGGTTGGACCCAGGCCACTCCCTTAAGCCACGACAGCAGGCATTTGTAGCCTACTGTCAGACATAGCAGTTATAGCTTGTTAAGGGTTGTGGGAATCCACGAGGCGTGGTTTCAGATGATGGCAAAATCTGTCTCTCAGCCTAATATGCTACACCCTAACCAATAAACCCCCTGATGTTTTAATACGGATGGAGACATCCACGCTCCTCCCTCCAGGACAAGCAACACAGAGGCCCCAAAGCAGGACGACAGATTAAAGGCGTGACGTGACGTGAGGTGGCGTGGCGTACGAAAAGGACGCCAGCCGCCCTCCGCGTCTGGCCCTGCGCTGGCCTGGCCTTCCCTCCCACCCGTGCTCCTGAGGACCCCGTTGCCTTCAGCCAGACTGAACCTTCTCGGCCCCCCCACTCCCTTCGCAGAGCGGACGGGCAGCTTTGTCCTCAAGCATTCTGTCTACGACCAAGCACCTCGACGCGCTCCTCTCCCGCTGGTGACTCAGTCCTCTGCTCAGTGCACGTTCCTTCCTCAGCCATCCACCCTTCATCCTCCTCTTCTGGTTTCACCAGCACCCTGCTTAGGGACCCTTCCCACTTCAGCTAACTCACGGTTACCGTTCTCCTGACGTGCCCAGCTCTCTTCCCTAGAACGAGTGGGCAGAGGCACCAGCTTACAGACGGCCATTTTCCTTGCATCCGTCACAACAGATGCCACGCTACCCACGACCGTTCCACCAGCATTGGCACATCTTAGAATTTTGCCATCCACTTGCTGCCTTTGGTGAACATTCTTCCAAAGGATACAAGTCCACCTATTTGCGTTACTTTTTCACCATTTTATGTTGAATTTGCAACCCTTCAGTCCACTTCCTCTCTCAGCCCCCCCCCCCCGGCTCTTTGACTTCCAGGATGGGGGAAGAGGCCAAGGTTGGCAACCATTCGCAGGCAGGAAAGGCTGTGGAGGGCCTGGGGTGTCCTCGCCTCTTCCTTTGTGGCATGGAAGAGCGTCGTGAAAGCCTCAGAATTAAGTACGCTAGGTCTCGAGCTCCCCAACCCCATCCTAGCCTTGCTGAGAAGCCCACCAGATGCCTCTCGCCCCTCCGTTCTCTTCCAACCCAGAGATTCATCCAACCCCTTTTCTAAAGCCATCCACATCAACCAGGGAAAGGATCTGGAGGATGGAGCAGGATCCGAGCTCTATCTTGAGCTCCTAAAAGAAAGGCAGGATATCAGTCACCCCCCGCAGTGCTCTAATCTTGATGTTTTATTTTACAAAGAAGGTGACCCTCTTTTGCACTGTGCAGCAATGAGGACTGTACATGTTATTCCCACCGCAGCTGTACAAAGGCAAGGCGGTACTGGCCGTCTCACTTTAAACCCTTTTCCTGATGGTCCCTCGCGTGAATTTGCCTTTTTCACTGCTGCCATCCGCTGAGTCAACCTCTGACCCCAAATTGCTTTTCCCGGTTAGTTACAGCCAGCTCAGATTCCGTAAGGGACTCTCTGAAATCAGGGAGGCCCCAACGCACATCCTTTACGCTCATTTAAACCGAATCACATTTGCCATTTGGAAGCCCATTCACCCAGTCTGAACAGATCCTCCTGGAGTTCCTCACCATCACTTTTGATTTTCATCCCCAAAAAGTTGGGTATCACCTGCAGTCTTATTTATCCCTAAGTCAAAGTCATTTCCGAATGCCAAGAAGCAGCAATCCTGGAGGGTTTGCTGCTTCCTCCCATTGAGAAAAACGCCTGCAGGCATGCCTCGTTCAGGCTTTCGTGCGACTCGCTTTACTGCGATATTCACTTCGTTGCGGTGGTCTGGAACCGAACCTGCGGTACCTCCGAGGTATGCCTGTATTTATTTCCATTGCTGGTTTTTCAACTAGTTATCAGTCCATTTAAAAATCTCATTTCTCTTAGCCCAAACCCACTAAACAACCTCAAATTCCTTCGATGAGGGACTTTTATGAGGCAGTTTGGGCTATGAGAGCTGTTAGGCGGTGGGACGGCTGCCTCCGGTGCCGCGGGCACTCTGTCACCGAGGTTTTCAATTAAAAGCGGGACGGCTGCCTGCCTGGGATGCGATGGGGAGTCCTGTCCCGGGTGGGGTTGGACTCGGGCGCCTCCCGTGTCCCTCCCACCCTTTGATTCTACAATTCTGTCTGCCCAAAGTCACCCTGTGAGTGCTCATGGCAAAGGATCAGACAACTAACTGCCCTCCCGCTTTCTGCTTTCTAAACCAGCTAGCAACCCATAGAAGTCCAGCTCCTCTTACTGCAGGACTGCTAGGCTTCTCCAAGAGCCTCTGATGAGCAATTTTGTCAAACGTTTTTGGAAGTCTAAGTATGCGGCGTCGGGAGGGTCACTCTCAGAACCCCTACCAGGTTAGCCAGGCAAAAGTTATCTGGGCAGCAAAAAAGTTATTGGCGAGGCTCGTTCCTCTGAGCGCCTAGTCATGTTCCGCGGATTATCATTTCTACCCTTTTGCTGCAAACATGACAAGGACTGCCCTACGATTTGCCAAGTCTCCAATAGGTTCCTTCTAAAAATAGCCCTGCCTGCTGCAAATCGAACCACTCGGTCTATTTGTAGCAACGTTTGAAGCCGGCCGAAGGAGGCTTCAGCCGTGTGGCTTGTGGGGAAAGGCCGAGCCCACAAGGCGGCCCCGGACATCCGGGGGGCGCTCGGAGCTTGTGGCACCCGCCGGGGAAAGGCCCAGTCCCCCAAGCCGTCCGAGGAGAGGCACCCCACACAAGCCCCTTCCCTGGGAGTCCGGTGCCTTGCCCCCAAGTCCTGCTCTCCGTCAGAAGTGGAAGGGCCGAGCCTGCCCCAACGCCTAACCCTGAACCTGGGATCGCAAAGGGCGGGGTAGCCGGGAGGAAGTGCTCAGGCTGCTTTGCCAACGGTCCTTTCTTCTGGGCGGGGCTGTGGCGGGATTTAGCCTCTCCCCACAGGGACCTCGGAAGCCCCGAGCCAGGGACCAGCAGGGCCCAGGGTCACAGGGCTCCCTCTTGCCAACGACCTCGAAGGTCCTCAAGCCCAGAATGGGACGCGGCCCCCCCGCACCCCCATTTCCCTGAGCCCAGCGAGCAGCCATGCCAGGGACTGTGCTGCAGCGAGGGCCTTGGCCGCCTCCAGTGCAGCAGCCCAGGGGCAGCCCAGGTTCCCTGGGTGGCGCTTGGTCAGTGGGTGGGAAAGCTGGGCACACTGCGGCTCCTGGCAGCACAGGCTGCCCATGGTGCCAGACGGGGTTCAGGGGGTCTTGGGGGATGGCGGCCTCCACAGCAGCCCCACCAGCAGCCACAAAAGCCCTGTTCCAGAGGTGGTGCTGAGCTGCGATCCAGCCCCAGAGCGGGCAGTGCCAGCGCTCACTGCCTCCGCGACTGAGGGCAACCAGGGCGTTACGCAAACGAAGCCATGGGCAGGATACGTAGGAGACCCCAGGCGGAGCACAATGGGGAATGCTCGGGGGAGGCAGCCTCAGCGCCCCAACCAGAGCCCTAAACTGGGTCTAGGGAGGGGAGGTCCAACCCGCTCACCTTTGCAGGCCCATGACTGGCTTGGCACCGGCAGTATGGGGGCAGTGCCCCAAAGCCCAATTATTCGGGGAGAAACTGGGGCAAAGAGTGGCAGCCCTGCGCTCCCTGATCCCCCCCGCCCTAGCACGCAGTGCTAAGTTAGTCACAGATGTGTCTGGAGCTGCCCCGGATGGGTGAGTGGGCTGCCAGCTGGCCAGCCAGGGACCCTTGGAGCCCCTGGGAAGGCTGCCTCTCCTCTCCTCCCCTCCCCTCCCCTCCTGGCCTTTCTGAAGGGAGGGCCGAGGCAGGCCGGAGTGGCCTCCAACGGGTGAGCCCCACCAGCCCTGGCTGCTTCCCGGGCCCAGAGCCCTGGTGCTGGAGAAGGTCCGCAGGAGGGGCTGCGGGCCGTCTGGTTCAGGCCTGGAGGGCCCCTCTTCTCCCTCCTGCCCAAGGAGAATGGCCCAGAGCACCAGGAAGCACCAAAGCAAAAAAAGGCCACGATTCCCACTGAGGAAGCCGGCAGGCAAGCAGCTTGGGGGGCTGGGAGGGCCCTCTGGGAGGGCAGCTCCTCTTGGGGCCAAAGGATGGAAGGAAGGGGGCCTCCAAGACAGACAGGAGAGGGAGGCCTTCACTAGAGGGCGAAAGCCCAGCCACTGGAATGCCAAGCCCTGGCCTCACCCTGAAGGCAACGGGGGCTGAAAGGCTGACCCATCAGTGGCAGCCAGGCAAGACCCTCGTGGGCACTGAGCCCTGGCTGGGGCCTAATCCTGCTACTGGCCTGCCCCCGCCATTCCCCTCTCCGAACCCCAGTCCCCAGGATGGGCAGAGTTCACACCAGGCCCCTTTGCCCACTGAGCTCCAGCACCCCAAAGAGCAGGTTGCAGCCCAGCTGGGGAGAGGGCAGTGAAGCAGCCCCCCGGGTCCCCCCTGCCAGGAGCAAAGTGCAGCTGGGCGTAGGGCAGGAGGCAGCCCTCAGCTATGTGTGAGAGCCAGGGTTACCACCTGAATGGCCTAAGTGCCGGGCACAGGCACATCCCACCTGCAGATGGTGCTCTGCCAGGCCCACGCGAGACCTCCCAAGGAACCCCTGGGAAGCTGCCTGCAGAAAGGGAGCTCCAGACGTGGCTGCAAGGGAGCCCACCAGCAAGGCTCCCCGAGACCCACGGCAGCCACCCTGGGAAGGATGCAAAGCTGGCCGGGTCCTGCTTGGACAGCGGAGGGACGGGAACGCCACAGCCCCCCCGGGGGCCGCTGCTGACTGGGACTCTCCTCCCTGCGGGCACCCTCCAAGCACAGCTGTGTGGGCAAGAGCCGAAGGGCCTCTCTGGATTCTAGTCCCCCTCCCCAGGCTGCAGTGGGCTGCCTTTCACTCCAAACCGCAGCCCGTGAACTGCTGCTCAGCAGTGCCCAGCCCCACCTGCGGGGCAGAATGCCCCTCTGTCACCCCTTCTCCACTCCCCACAGCCCCCGGAGACCTTGTGAGGCCGCCCTTCCCAACCAACGCTGCCGCAGAGATGCACCCCCTTTTTTTGTCAAGCCAGCGGCGGCAGCGTTTTCCCCTCTGTGTGTGGGTGTGGGTGTGGGGCAGGGGGCGCTGGGGCCAGAGGGGCCAGCAACAGCACTGGCAAAGGCCGGCCAGTCTCTGAGGCGAGCAGGGCCAGGCAGAGGCTTGCAAGGTTCACGTGTCACTGCAGGTGGGCAGGTGGGCGCAACTATCCTTGCAGCACCAGCCGTGCCCGATGGCCTGCTCAGCGCTTGGTGGCCCCTGGTGCTGGGCAGGCACAGCAGCCCTGTAAAGCTGCCAGAAGTGACCCAGAAGGCGCTACCACCTGTGGGCCGCCCAGTTCCCCAGGTGGTGCTTCCAGAGACCGTCTCAGGCCCCCTGCCCCGAAATTGTCCTTTGAGGCGCCCCAAATTAATACTAGAAACAAATTAAACACCCGCTTTGCAGGGTGCCGCTGGCCCCAGCTGCCAATCCACCCTCCAGGGAAGCCCTGACTCAGCAGGGAAGGCAAGGGGGTGAGCAGGAAACCTGTGCTGGCCCGAGGGGCAGAGATGCAGGGCAATGGGCTGTCCTCCCGGGCGGGGAGGGAGGGAGGCCTCTGGTTCTGCTCCCATCCATGCAGTTCAGAGACTTGTGTCACCCCCACAGCAGATTCAGCCCTCCGCTGCCTCCCCTGATCCGTGTGCCTGGCCTGGAGCTCTGTTCAGCCACTCCGCTTTCTCAGGAACAAGGCCTTCATTCAACCCAGTGAGTGGGCACTGGGATCTCCCCCTTGGCAAGTCTGGGTCTGGGGGTGGGGGGTGAGAGGGGAGGCCAGAACCTCTCTGGGAGCACCAGAGCCGGCACAGCAGCTCTCCTTCTCGGGGCACAAGCGAGGTGTTTGCTGGCTCCTGGAGAATGGGGGGTGGTGGGGGGATAGTCCAGGAGCCAGGCAGGCACACTCAGACCGCCTTCAGGAAAAGGACTCTGTGGCCGCCCCTTTCGAGAGGGGCCCGTGTCTGCTCCTAGAGACGCGGCACAGGGTGACCTCAGCAGCTGTTACCAGCTTCTCTGCAAAACTCCCTGGCTGGAAAGGAGAACATCTTGCTCCCCCAAAACAGAAGGACGCTGAGTGAGCTTCAGAGCAAGCAGCTCAGCTGAGAAACCGGAAGCCGCGCAGAAGCAAAGCACCTGGCCCCTGCTTGCTCTGTGCCACCCGTCCCTGCACACAGAAGGGCCCCACTCCGGGACAGACGGGCCCTGCAGCAGGGCCTCCCCCAAGGGCGCTGCAAGCTGGGAGCCCTGCCCTCCCAGGGTACAAGGCACTTGGCAACACCTTGGCTGGACCCCTCCAAGCCACCTTGGCCCCACCTGTGGAGCAATCCTCAGTCAGATGCTGGAGGCCTACGCCTGACCCACCCTACGGCCGCAGGAAAGCTTTTCCCCCACGCGTTTTCAAGGTAAGAACCGCTCTGCTTTTGTGGAATTCTCTGAGCCGGGTGGTTTGCTTGCAGCTACTACATACGTACGTACGCAGTTAGCAAAGCCCACCCTCCCTTGCCCTGATGATGTGACCCAGTGGGGCAATAAAGCACCTGCAAGCCAACTGCCCAGCTCAGAGAGCGCCAGACGCCCAGAGCTTCCCTTCTATCGCAACTCCCATCCTGCAAAATCCAGGTAAGTTTCAGGCTTGGGAGAGTCTGGCTGTCTGGCAACCAATGAAACAGACCAAGGAGTTTGGGGCGGGGGGACCGGGGGCACCTTTTTGTTCAGCCCCCCCCCCACATCAACAAGAAGAGGGAGAAGTTGCAGGGCTGGGGAGGAACTGATTTCTTAAGAAGGCAGGCAAAGGAACTTAAATGAACAGAGATGCCAACAGAGTCAAAATGCTGTGGGAAACAGAAAACAACCGCTCACTCCAGATAGTATTCCTCACTGAAACTGTGAAGAAGTCTTAAATAACTTAAAATGTGACAAACTGCTAAAGAAAAATGCCTAATGTGTCCTTATGTTCAGTTTCTGTACCAAAAGATGGGGAAATTAGGGGCTGATTCAAGATTATTAGTTGAATTATAGTTCCAAGTAAAATTGTCATAAATTATCACATCTTGCTGGGAAAAGCCATCTCTGTAAAGGTATAAGTGCTCCCTTGCTAAAAGTTCTTTGAGAGCGTTAAGGAAGATTTGGCCAGACGTGATCTTTCTGGACTTTCAAAACGCTTCTGACAATATTCTTCATCGAAGGTGGTCCTGGGAGAGGAGGAAAGACCCACTTGTGATTGGGAGCTCGCAGCAGATCAAAAACAGCAAGTCAGAAGGAAGGGTCCCTTTGCAATTTGGAAGATGGGGGAATAAGGATAAAGAGCTCAAACAAACAAATGAAGTGAAATGAAATGAAAGGCAAAAAAATACGCTGTACGTCTGCAAAATTAAGGGAAAGAGGAAGGACTTAATGGTGACTGAAAGTGCTAAAATATATGTCAGAAAATGTGAATTGGGGTAGGGAAGCAGTAGTCCCTAGGCTGAAGACAGGTGCGCTCAAGTGAACGGTGATCCTGGAAGAACCAGGGAATGACTTCTGGGGAAAATCATACACCGTTCTGAATGAAGGTGATCCGGGGGAAAAAGTTCTTCTGGGTGACCTGGACGAATGGAAATGAGAGAAGAGTGGTTGGGCCTTTCAGAGACCCAAGGATGAATGGAAATGGGGAGGGTCTGCTTAAAAAAAGATCTGTTTGTTTTGAGTGTGGGCTTTAGCGCACCTACTCATACATGCATTTATTTAAATAATTTATACGACTGCCCATCTCCCAACAGTGACTCTGGGCAGCACACAAGGACTAATGACAACATTACGAACAAGAACCCCTGATGCCAGAGGTAAAAAATGCTTCCCAGTCCCCAAACCATGTCAGCAGCAGGACCTACCTCACCTCCTGGGGGAGTCGCCAGGTCTTCAGAGCTTTGCGAAAGGCTAACTTGGTCGGGGCCATCTGGATCTCCAGGGCGGAGAGGGGGAGGCTGTTCCCCAGGGCAGGCACTGCCTTGGGGAAGAGCCAGAGTGAATATAAATCTGAAGATATCATTGATTTGATGGTTTATGACGAAAGAGGAGAGAATTGGTGAAGGATACCAAAGTAATTAGAGGCTCAGAACGTGGAACAAAAATTATTTGGTTGTGTCACGGGCGTACTTGGAAGAAAATAGATATGGAAGAAAAGGAAAGATGCATATGAAAAAGAATTAGAAGACGGATCTATCTCCCAACAGAGTGAACAGAACAAAGCAGGAGGACAGGACAATACAACAGAGGATATGGGAGCTGCTTGGGCCACAAAAGGATGAAAAAGGGTGCTTGGTAAAATGAAGAGTAAAAGAAGCTGTGGGTGAGAAGAAAAATGCACACAAGCAATTATTGCTGCAAAAAAATGTAAGAAAGATATTGTACTATGTGCAACTCTCGTTTTCTCTGTGCAAAAAATGCAGCCAAAGAGAACAAGGAATGGTTAAGATTAAAAGAGGCAGAGAAAATGCAGAGCAATTTTGATTGGAGTGAAGAGGGCTACACAAGAAGCCTCCAGCAGAGCGAATGGAATTAAAATGTAATGAAATGGTTTGGGGGGAAACTGAAGTGGGGAAACACTGGAAGGAGAATTTTAGAGGTTTGTGTCAGAGCGCCAGTGACACGTCAAAAAGCGAAACTGAAATGAATGTGTAAATATTAAAGAGGGTCATAAATGCTGTGAGAATGTTGAACAACAGAAAGGCTGCAGGTGTAGCTGGGGAAGGGTAGCAAGAGGGAATGCAAAAACTCCAGTGGAATTCACAGATCAAGCTGGCCTGGGAATTCAAACCAAAGGCTCTTCAAGTTGACAGTAAGCAAGGTCTGGGAAGTGCAGGCTGGTCCTCGAGAAACATCTGGGTCTCGAGGAAGGGGAAGGCCAAGAAGACCCCATTTGTGTGGAGCTGATGAGGCCTTCAGAAGACGAGCACTGACCCACAGCAATGTACGAAGTGGGGGTGGGCACGGGGAAAGCGTGGGCCAGAAAGGATGGAGAGGGATAGGCAATGGCGCTGCTGGATGTGAACAGATTTACTTCTGATTTTCTTCTTCTTATCCCTTTTATGAACTTTGGCTAATGACTTACTCTTTTTCTTTATTGTGCATAATGAAAGGGAGCAGCACGCTTGGTGGGTAGGTGCACAGGAGACAACTCTAGGGTTGTCTGCAAAATGCTAGTTTTGCAGTAGCCGGGTCAACACAGCCAACTACGTTAGCTTTAACTTTGTGTCTTGGCGCAGTATGTTGTGCAGACTAACCCACTGACTGACTCATGCTTCACTGTATTTTGTAAACCCAGAAAATGTGTTAACTTGGTACATGTTGGGCCAGTCTGTGAAGCAGCAAGATCATGCACTGAAGCTAAGCCACGGGAGAATGAAGACCCACACCCAATTAGCCTATAGAATTTGCTGGGCTGCTCGTGGGTCACCTGTGGGGAACCTTTGGCTTGCCCCCTCCATGATCCCTGCTCACTGGCTCAGTTAATCCTCCCCCAGTCAATGGCTCATTTTCCCCAGAGCCCCTCCCTCCCCAGGGGCAGCACCAGTCCTGTAGCCATGGAGGGAGGTGCTGCATGCTCTCAATGCCCCCCTTGCCCCTGCAGGGGACGGAGGGGCTTCAAGAATGTTGGGCCAAGAGTGAGGCTGGCCCGGTCTGTGGCCACTTTCCATCCAGCTGCAGGTCGGTGGAGAGCGATGTCATCGCAGCCGGGAAGGTGGCCTTCCCCCTCCTTTCCAGAAGAGGCAGCTCCCAAAGCCCCCGCAGTGCCCAACGCTGTCCCCTTCCTGTCTCAACCCCAGAGTTTCTGTCTGGATCCCGAGCCTACCGTGAGGTTTGCCCCCGCCCCTTGCCACAGCACCGACTTAGGAGAGGGTTGCTCTCTGGCCTCCCCCCGGGGCTGATGCTCGGGGCTCTTGCCTGATTCAAGCTGGCTGTGCTCCCCTCCCAGCCCCCCAGGACCAAGGCAAGAGCGGGCAGCTTATTACAATGCCAGGCTTCAAATGTTCACCTGGACACCAAAACTCCCATGCCAAAAGGAAGTGAAATGCTAAGGAACTGTAGAAAAGGAATGGCTGCAGGGGGTGCCCTGGCAGAGTGCCAGGGCCCATGAAAGCTCCCGCAGCTGGCTAGCTCAGAGAGGCAGAGAGGGCCGGAGCCTGACGCACAACCGGGATTGAGAGCAGAATGGTTCGGATGTGCCCCCCGGGCCCCCCACACCAACCCACAAGGTCTGTGCTGAGAAAGCGCCAGAAGCGCTTCTCCGGAGGACCAAGACCCTGCCAGGGAAATCAGCTAAGGGTGGATTGCCAGGGAGCCTGATCCACTGGGAGGCCCCTTCCTCTTCCCTGGCACCAACAATAATGGCTTAAGTCTTGGTGACAATAAGGGGGCAGGCGGTGCTCCCAGCCATAGTGATCAATAAAGGAAATGGCGGAATGGCTATCGATCTCCCCACACCTCCCACTGCTTGCTGCACAAGTGGCTGGTGAGTGGCTTAACCCTTCCTCCCCACGGTGGCTGCTCCCTTACCCCATAGAAGGAGGGGTGGGCTGGCTAGCAGTGCCCACCCCTGGCTCCCCAGCTGGCAGCTGGGATACAGAGGGCCAGCAGCCCAGAGGCGGGACCCTGAGCCGCCTCACCAGCTGCCAGCCTGGGAGGGGGGAGCCCTCTGCTTGCACAACCCGCTTCCCTGCATCAGCTGCACTCCCAGAGCTCGGTTCACTCATGGGGGTCTGCAGTGCCGTGCACTGAGGGACTCCATCAGCTTCTGTGCAAGCCTGGCCAGGACGAGCTGCAGCCACTGCTGACCCGCTCCCTCCCCCGAGAAGCAGGCAGGGTAAGCGACTTCTCTCCTTCCCCACTGGAAGGAGAGTCCGGGCAAAAGGCCACGGCAGGGAGAGCGCAGGACATCTCCCCCCTTCCCCACGAGGGCTGCAGTGGGGAGAGGGTCAGCCGTGCGTTTGACCGGGGGGGGGCGGGAGGAGCGTGAACCGGGTGCCCAGGCCCCGAGGGGAGGCTGCGTTGTGCAGCCACAGTCCCCTGCCAATCCCAGCCCAACTCAGCCTCCAGGAAGAGTCCCTTGGGGGGAGGGACGCCGCAGGCCGGGGAGAGCAGGGCTGGGCCGAAGGGCTGTCCGGGAGGGGCAGCAGCACGCCCCCCCACGTGGCTCTGGGAAGGGATGCAAAGGAGCAGAGTCCCACGCAGCCCAGCTCTCCTGCCCCGTGCCTGGAGGCTGTGCAGCTGCTGACCTGGCAGGGTGGGAAAAGGCTGGGATGGGGAAACCACAGGCCCCGCAGAGGCCGAAGGAGCAGGGCGAGCATTCGCGGAGACTCCCCCACTCCTCGGCCCAGCCGAACGGCAGCGCTGACCCACTTCTAAAATCTCCCTGTCCGCGCGGCATCGGCCGCGGCGGGCTGTCTTCCCGGAGGCTCCGCTGCCAAGCCCACGGCCGAGCGGGGCGGGGATGCAGGCCGGGCGGCCCCCCGCACAGCCACGGACGGGGCAGCAAGGGCAGGCAGGGACCCGCCAGCAACCGCGATGAGGCAGGAGCTCCAAGGGGATCCCGCAGACGCCGGCATCCGTGCCCCAGCAGAGGGGCATCTGGCAGTCCGGCCTTCTGACAGCCAGCTGATGCTCTGGATGCCCTCCCCCGCCCCTCCCCCCACCCCCACCCCCAGAAGAAGAGTGCGCACGTCCCCACACTCGTCGGTGAGGGGAGCCCGAGCAACACAGGAGTCCTATCGGACCCACCTGGGCAGGGTGTTGCCTACCACGATACAGAAGTGGAATCCCGCCCCCCATGGAAAAACAAGGCAGAGCCACCCCCACATGTTCTGGTTTTGAAGAAGGACCCAGGCCTGGGGGTCAGGCTGGCCGGGGCACGGCGGCCGTGTCCGGAGCCCGGTGGAGGGCTTCGTTCACGAGAAGAATGCGTCAATCAAGAAATGGTATCGATCCCGCAAAACTCTTGCCGTTCCGGGCACAGTGCGAAGCAAGCAAATGCCCCCGTCTACTATCCACGATACAGACGGCCTCTATCCCGGTCTCCCCTCCGGCTGCTGAATGCAGGAGGCAGAGGGCCCCCGACCCCCCCCACACCCATGGCTAGGGGGAGGGGCGGCCTTTTCCCACCCTCCATTTCAATCTGCCAGTGCAGCAAGAAGCTACCACGAGCCCCACCTGGGGAACAGCCAGGTAAGCCCCCCCGGGGCCCAGAAGATGCCGCAGCCCACTCCCCTCGGGAAGGGCTCTGTCCCTGGAACACCGGGAGTCTTTCTGGAGCATATCCTGCCGGGTGGAGCGTGAGGAAGGGCGGGCTGAAGGGGGAGGGAGGAGCCCAGCAAGGGGCTGTCCCCAGGTCGCCACTGGGGGCCACAGTCCCTCCTCCGCTCCGGGCCAGCACCTCTTCCGGGTCGACCTTCTCACCGGCCACAGCAGGCCAGGAAACACGGACCCGGTCCTGCTTGGGCCACCGCTGGAGAGTTCAGGCAAGGCCACGCTGCCCAGGTTTCCTGGCCAGGAGCAAACCTGCCCTGGGGGGTAAGACTGGCTCCGCCCCACCACCAAACCTCTCCCGGTCCCGGAAGACTGCTTCGGCCTTTCCCTGCCGAAAGGGAGATTCGGCCGCCGGGGAGCCCTTCGGGGACTGCTGTGCAGGGCCTCCTTTATCCTGCGCGTAACGCCACAGACACGCAACGCTTTGTGCAGACGACTGAAGCCCTTCGAAGCCGCCCCACCCAACCACGGCCACGGCAAAGAGCGGCCGTGCAGCGCGATGCATCTTCGGCTCCCCTTTAGCTTACTCGGAGATGCGCGAAGGTCCTCCCGGACGAGTCGGAAGGCCGGGCGAAGGGCTAACCCCACTGCCCCTGCTGCTGCCTCTAGGGGAAGGGGGGAGCCACATGGGTTGCGGAGGAAAGCCCCCCCCGGGAGGCAAGGAAGAGCCAGGCCAGGGAGGGGCTCCTCGGGAGGTCGGAGGGAGAGGGTGCCCTTCGCATACTGAACCCCCCTGCTCTTCTTCGGTGGGATGGCGGGTCACGTCTTCTGCAAGCAGCCCACAAGGAAACTGAAATTGGCTCTGCGCAGACGTGGTGACGGCCACCTCTTCAGATGGCGTTAAAGGAGGTTGGACCAGTGCAGGGAGGTGCCACGGCTACTGCTGAGGACCGCTTCCTGCCTCCTATATCGCAGGCTGTGGGGCCCCCGCTGCTGGAGATGGGGGGAGGCGGTGGGCACTGGCCTTCCTGTAGATGACCAGGTGCAGATTCGATGGGCCCTGGATGGTCCCACCCTCTGAAGACACAGAGGGTCCCGGCGGACAGCGCGGAAAAGCAGCATGAAACGTAAGGAAGTGACTCATCCACGCTACTGGGGGACTGCTGACCCCCCCCCCACAGGAACACACCTGCCTGATATCAGGGAAAGCCCAAAATCCTCCCTGCCCAGCCTGCTGCTCTCCCCGGACAGCTCAGCTTCCTGCCTGCCTGCCCCCGCCAAAGACACGCGTGCTCGCCCTCTCCTTTGGCCAAGGACGGCAGCCACGCAAAGCTTCCCAGGGACTCCTTCAGCAGCCAGCCTTCTCCTCAGCAGCAAAAAGCAGACCCCCCCCCCGCTCCCCAGGGCCGCAAAAAAAGCCACCGCCGGGCAGGGCTTGCTCTACGCCCCTCTGCGCCCCACTGCTGGATGAGCCGGCAGGGAGTGGCTGCTCTGAACCAAGACCCTTTCAATTCCCCGACCGTGAATTTGCCAGAAGGTTTGAACCCGCAGCCGCCCTCGTGGGAGCAGAGCGCAAAAGATTCCCATCACGCTGACAGAGAAGACTGGAAGTGCTTAGCGAAGAGAGGCAAGGGGGGGCGTTCTGGTGGGCCGGATGCCTGCAGCTTTATCGGCCCCGCGGGGCCTGCTGTGCCTGGCTTTGCACCGCGAAGGAACGGCTGCGGCACAGGAGACCCTTCCACCTGCCCCTCCTCCGTCTCTTGTGCACGTCCCATAGCTCAGCTACTGCCAGAGATATGGTTCTGGCTCTGCCCCCCCCCGCTGCCCCCCCAACACCAGCTGCGGGAATAAAGCCGGCCTCAGAGGTGGGAGCAGCAGCCCCCACCGCCGCCAGACACGCAGAGGCACCAGCGAGTGGGTGAGCGAGCGCCACGCTCAGCCGTTCTCAGCTCGGCATCCACAGAGGAACAGAGTCCTCCCACTTACGTCCTGAGCGCCCACCCTCTCCACATTAGGCCCACGCGCATCACCGGGTCGCTGCCCCTCCTGCCCAGACGTCCGCTCCCTGCTCACGATGCTGGCCCTCAAAGACGTCAACCAGAGGAGCCGTGGCCCGGCCGGGGGCCGATGAGAGCTGAGCAAGGACACCTTTGGGCTGATTTGCCTGGTCCTGGTCCTGAGCCACAGCCTGTGGCAACTCACGGTGGCTGCCTGTGGCCCATAAAGGGAGGGCAGGCAGAGCCCTCTGGCTGGCTGTGCCTGCTGTCCAAAGCAGGCGGCCCCAATGGATGGCAAGCTGCCTCTCCAGCCCCCCGAAGTCAACGCCAGGCTAATTGGGGGGTAGGCGGTGACAGGCACACCCCACACAACTCTCAACAGGACACCACAAGCTTGGCAGATCTACCCAGTCTGTTTGGAGAAGGGGCGACAGAGCCATGGCAGAAACGCCTGTGGTCCAAGGATGAGGAAGCAGCTCACAGAGAGCCAACCTTCTCCCCATCCCAGAAAAATCTGGGGAAGGTCCCCAGGCCGCTGACTTCCCTCATGGCCACAATACAGAAGGTTGCAGAGCGTCCCCAGCTCGATGAAGCCCCCGGCAGCCTCCGCCGTCACAACTCACAAGCGCATCAAGGCTCAACAGGGAAAGGCAAGATGCCCCCGCAGGGAAAGCCGCTCAGGTGGGCATAGGCAGGATGGGGCTTTCTGGATCTCCGCTGGCTGCTTCCAGCTGCGCGAGTCCGGAGGGCAGGCCCAGATGACAGACCCCCCCCCGGCCCCCCTTCTTACCTCTCGTTGCAGCACCAGCTCTTTTGTGAAGAGCATCGCTTCTTCGCTGAAGGGTTCCGCTTCCTGGACCAGGCCTGGCAAGTTTCGGGCTCCCCGGGGACACTCAATGCCTGAGCAGGGAGAGCAAGAGCAATGCCCGTTACTTCAGCCATCCCCCGACTCCTCGATCTGCCCCCAACTTTATTTTTGCAGGAACACAAGAAGCCGACCTCCAGCCGCCTCACCTCCACCATCCCCATCATGCTCCCCAAGGGCCCCCGGCCAGAGAAGACGATCCAGAGAGGGTAACCTGCTCGCACGTACGTAGGCAGAAAGGAGGCTGTATGCGGAATGGGTTGGCCTGAGACCGGTCCGGCTGATGGGGGGAGACACATGCAACATCCCCACCCACATCTGGGCGCACAACATGCTCGCAGGGGGCAGTGGGTCAAAGGGCCCCTTGCAAGATACGCAGAAGTGGAGGGCATTTACAGATGACGCAGGGCTACGCGGGAAGCCGAGGCAGAAACAAGATTCAGATGTTCTGGATTCCACAGAGTAGTCAGATAAAAATAACTGAATGAAATGCAACAGAGATAAATGCAAAGATTTTTATGTTAAAAAAAAAAAGTACCGGCTTGCTTATCAATAGTGTGCACCGAACAAAACCCCCCGGAACAGTAACTGATCACATCCTAAAGGCAAAGGCAGTTTTAGGCTGCATCAAAAGAAGAATATTTCTAAATCCTGAGAAGCAATTGCTGCCCTTCATTTTACGGTGGGCAGACCCACCTCAAGCATTATCCCCAGGTTAAGAAGGATTCAGACATTCTAGAATAGGTTCTGAGAAGGGCAGCGAGGATCACTGATGGACTAGAAATTAAGGAGAATTGCCACGGATGACCTCAGTTCTAGCAGGCTGACCTCTCACCTCTTCCTCTCTCCCCCTTGTGCAGACCGTGCCTGATTTTGCAACCGCCGCCCAAATGCCCTCAGCTAACACGCTTGAAGGGCCCTGGTCCAGCCCAACCTCCAACGCTGGGATTCATTAGCATCCCAAGGAGTGAACCGGCTGCGGCTGACTCGGACACCCAGCAGGGCCGAGGAAATCAGGGCTGGCAGGTCAACTGCTGGAGGAGGGAGCTGCCAACAGCCCCAGGGCCCTGCTCTTGGTCTGCAGAGAAGGCTGGTGGTGAGAAGAGGAGCGACCAAGGAGCCAAGGAAGAGGCATTCCCAGGAACCAGTTTGGGGGGCAGGAGAGCTCAGCCGCTTTGCATCTCCTGCATGCTGGGCCTTCACAGAGGAGGCAGCTCCTTGCCACCATTCGAGGAAGTCCTGGACTAACATTCCCAACATGCATTGTGTGAGCCCTCCCAAGGGTGGATTTGCACAAGCGGCTAAACCCTAAGCTCGGACTAACGCCTCACAGTGGCTGCTGGGCCCAAGCAAACCGAGCTTTGGTTCGAGGCGCCCTACTTCACCCAGCTGGCCAAGGCAACAGCTCAGCTCCCACAGGAGGGTGAACGGCAAACGACCCCCATCCAGCCGGGTCTTGTCTAGCGTGCGGTGAACCCAGACGGTCAGTGTGCGCCAGCTGGGCACGAGGGATGCAAGGCCTCTGCATCTGGTGGGGGGGCAGAGACACTCCAGAATGGTCAATCGATCCTCACAATTGCCCAGGGCCTCCGGCTGGCTTTGGCACAACCTTCCTCGCCCGGCATCAGGCCGGACCATGTGCCAAAAGCAGACCAGCTTCTTCCCGGCCCCAGCCGCTTTGCCATTCACCCGCCAGGGAGAGGCGCGAGCCAGCCATCCCCAAGGGAAACTGAGGCTCATCCCGAAGAGGAGCGGGAGCGGCAAGGGGCGACTGCTTTGCCTGTCCACTCATTAAGACACTTTGCAACCACAACCTGCCCGTCCCCTTTTCAGAGCCTCCAAAGCAGCTGCCATCCCCACCACGGCTGACAGCGAAGCCCCCTGCTGAACTTGGTGCTGCATGACAAGCCTCTCATTCTCCGAGTCCTGAATCTCCCTGGACCAGGTCCACGGATGGTTCCAGCACTGCCACAGTGCTGGGAGGAGGAGGAGGAGGAGGAGGAGGAGGAGGAACGCCTCTCTCTGCCAGGCGGGATTTCACAGACCTCTGTCACGGCTCTTTTGCTCCAAGCTGGGGACCTCCAAGGGCTGTCATCTCACCTCGTAGGGCAGGTGTGTACAAGCATTCAGGTGAACCTTTTGCCTCTTTTCTCACTGCATCATGACCTCTTTAAGATGTGGCGATCAGAACTGTACCTAGGTCTCCATGTGTGGCCATAGAATTCCTGGATCCTCATGTCAATTCCCTTCCAAAGGATTCCAGGCATGGAATCTCCCTCTTCTCCTGCCATTTGCGCAGCAGCTCAAACCATCCACTGTGACTCCAGCCTTTCCTTTCCTGATATGTCAGATCCTATTTATGTAAAGTTTTTGTGCTAATATTCATCTTCTACGCTTGTTTACACTGAATGGCATTTACCATTTTTAAAACCCAATCACTCCGTTGGGAGAGA
Source organism: Liasis olivaceus (assembly GCA_030867105.1). Classification (NCBI taxonomy): domain Eukaryota; kingdom Metazoa; phylum Chordata; class Lepidosauria; order Squamata; family Pythonidae; genus Liasis; species Liasis olivaceus. The sequence goes on from CM061355.1 coordinate 81,639,217, forward strand.
TCCTTTTGGACCTCTTCCCAAACTCACTTTGATTTTACCACCCTGTAGAGTTTCCTTTGCAACCCCCACACCCTTTCCGTGGGTCCGTTCCTTTTGAATAACTTGTAGTCTTCCTGTGCTGCATGTCCGCCATGAATATCACCAATGCAGTGATGCGATGCCGAGCGCATCATTTCTGTGTTCCCGAGTTAGAATTTCTAGCTCTCCTTGTTCGCTTCCCATCCTCTGCCCACCGGGGGAGAAGCATCCGGGGTTTTGAGCAGCCGTAGCCACTGGCTTGCCCATTGTGGTTTCCTGGAAAACTCTGGGTCCCCAGCCTGGCCTCCTGTTCTCCCTCCCTCCAGGGCATTCTGCCTCCTTGGCCCTGGACGACTGGAGGAGAGCAGACATATTGAAGGTGGTCACACAGAAGAAGACATGTTCATTGCCCCAGAGAGCAGGACCGGAAGCAAAGCTTAAACCTAGAAGGAAGTGGGTTCGGGCCATGCATCAGGAGGGACTTCCTGGTTGAACGGGGAGGCAGCCGGTGGGAGAGGGCATTTAATAGATGCCTGGCAATATATACAAAACCACATGGCCCTGAGGCATTAGCAGCCTCCGAGGGTACCTACAGTTGCAGCTTCTTTAGGAGATGCTGTGCTTGAACAGGAGCCAACAATTCAACTCTGTATGGTATTAAAAGGTTAAACGAAGTATCAGTTACATATTTGATTTGTAGAAGGAAAAACTGGAATAACCAATTTTGGAAAATCAATGGGTCTAGGTATTAAAAAATGTGATATACACTTCCTATTATTTAAAACGAAAGCCATTCATCAGAAAATATTATTTTGGGTCCACTGGACCCTAAAAGAATGTTTAAAAAGAGATGAACATTGGATTTCTTATGTTGGCAATGTAAGAAACATGAAGATTCTTAAACTCATGTGATTTGCCCTTGGTATCACTTTGTTCTGGTTTCAAATAATTATGTACATTAATATAATTTTGGGAAGAAATGTTACATTTAAAGATCTCAATGTGATGCTGAATTAGATGCTTAAAACACGGAGTTTGTCATCTCATAAGGAGCTCCGGCTCTATTGAGCCTGGATGTGACAGAGGATAATCCTACATAATTGGAAAGTAAGTCAATCTCCTGGCTTTGAGGAATGGGTCCAGGACACGAGTTTGCTATACATTTTTAAAAAATCTCTGTGGTCTAAAAATACTGTCGTGATCATGTTTTCTGAGACAGCAGATATCCTACCCATTTTTGTGTCATCTAAAAATCTGATCAGCGTTCCCTCTCCTTCATCCAAGTCATTAATCAAAGCACTGAGAAGTAGAGGATCCAGGGCTAAATCTTACAGCACTTGGTTCACTACCTCACTTCAGTAACTACTGATGAGCACTCTTTTACCGTTTTTGAACCTTGTCACACCACGCAAACAACACTTAAAAAGCACACATGAATGTCATAGGACACTTTGTCAAATGCTCTGCTGAACTCAGGATATTTTATACCTGAAGCATTCCCACAGTCGATTAGGAAAGGTAATTAAAAATCAGAGGTGGTTAGTCTGGGGAAACTAGTTCTTCCCAAAACCATGCTGATTTCTACTAACCACCTCACTGTTTTCAAGGGATTACTGACTGCCTTAGAATTTGTTTCCTGGAACTTCTTTTCTCCCCTTTTGGAAGGCGGAAGGGCCAAATCACGGGCCACATCACAGTCCCTTTGTGGAACGAGGGGCAGACCAGAGGTGGCCGAGCCCAGAGCGGACTGACCTGAACCTATCCCAAGGAGCCTCCTCCACCACCCTCAGCTCAGAGCCCCAGATTCCCCGCCTGTGCCTGTCCTCCTCAGCCCTTCCTACTGGCACCCTTACCCGCTGGTAAGGGGGCGGGGGTCACGATAACGCCGAAAAGGACCGAACGTGGCGTGGCTGAAAAAGCTGGCAGAAGAAAGAGGCAGCCTGAAAATGGCCTGGGGGCGGGCAGGGGCTGCAGAGAAAAACCCCCGGGCAAGGCCCCTCGGAGCACCTCCATCAGAGGGGCAGGCGGGCAGCGGCTCGGAAGGGGAGCGAGGGCGCCATTCAGGGCCAGCTTCCCTCCCTCCCTCCGCAGGAGTGTGTGTGCAGCTTGTCCTGTGTTCCCCACTGTGTGCACACACACGCGAGAACACAGAGGCACATGCGTGCACAGAGAGGCAACATGCTGTTCCATTACAAAGAGGAAAACAGAAGCGCTTCCTAGGACTGCAGCTGCCAACAGGGCTGGGAAGGACGACCAAAGCCGGGTCTGCAGCTTTCCCCTACCCTATTTATTCTCCCCAGGCTGCTTCTACAGCCCCATTGGTTCCTTCCACTACTTTCCATTTTCTTCTCCCCACGCAGTCATTGGCAATTTAGCATCTTATCTTTTAGGAACTTCCACCCATCTTAGGCTATTTTTCCCACTCATTTCTCCTGTCACAAAAGTCTTGCTCTGAATGCCTTAAGGCCTGCTTTGTTGAAGTCCGAGATACGCGCTGATCAGACCTGTGCATGTACCAAGTGGTTCACCCTGGCCTTCCTCCTCCTAGGGCTGAGAGGGAGCGATGGCGCAAAGCCACCCAGCTGGCTCTCATGCTCAAGGCAGGATTAGAACGCAGAGTCTCCTGGTTTCTAACCAGGGTCTTTAGCCTCTGCACCAAACTGGCCCTCCAGGCTTGTTTTTAGCTGCCCTTAAATCCAAGAGCGGCACCACAACACGCTTCCCCTCCCTGTGTTTCTGCTGCTTCCCTTTCCACAGCCAGGACCTGGTCAAAGTCACCCCAGGCCTGCCTCCAGAACGGGCCAGGATGGCAAGGGGCTGCCAACCCACAGGCCCAGCAACACCCCAGCTGCCTGGCAGCCTTGCTGCTCTAACCACTGGCACAGCCAGGCCACAGGGACGGGTGGCTCTGATGCGCGCCAGGGCTCCGAGGCGGGCAGGGGAGTGTGGCCAAGAGGAAGGAGGCCCCTCGTGGGACCAGACTTCAGGGGCCCTGAGGAAACCAGGCCTTTGTGAAGCTCTACGCCCAGGCAGACCCACGGTGCCCGCTCCCCCCCGCCAGAGGAAGCGCCCGGAAGGCAGCCTCGCTCCACTTCCACACCGCTCTCCTCGACTAGATCTAACGAGAGGAAGAGGTGAATCCAGCAGAAGGAAAGGGCTTTGGGCAGCAGAAACGCCGCACCCAGCCCTGCCACACGTTCGTGACCCTGGAGAGAGCTGCCTTTTGCATGCAATGCTCTTCAGCATCCTGCGAGCTGGCACCAGGCAGCGCGCGCATTGCTCGTGGGGCTTCTTCCTCCGAGGAAGTGCTGATGTGGCAGCAGGAAGAGAAACTGCCGGCCGGCCAGCCGACGGGGGGACTGTCCCTCCCCAGGGAGCATCCGCCAGGCAGGCCAAGCGCAACCTGAGCAGCAGCACAGGAGGGGGGCACGCAGCTGGGGTAGCTGCTTCACGCCCACACGCCCTGCAGCTCCATCCCGCTGAATCTGCGCTGGGGGAGGCCTATCCCCTTCCCCAGCTCCAGCAGGGAAGCCACCAACTGCCCAAAAGCAGGGCTGCCTTCCCGGGGAGCAGAAAGCCTAGAAAAGGTTTGTGGGGCTCCCCAGAGCCCTCCTGCTTGCTGGGGGGAGGGGGGCTCCCTGCGTCACCACACAGAGCCTGGGGGGGGGAGAGGGTGCGGGGCATGGATGCAAACAGCAATGCCAGAGCAGGGGCAGAGGCTTCGTGCCCACAGAGGACAATGGGGAGCCCCCGGCCCCTTTTCTCCTGCAACAGACCAGACTCCCAGGACAAAAGGCTGCTGGCTGGAAAGAGGCACTGGGGCCGCATCCGATTTCAGCGGCAGCCTGGGACAGGAATGCAGAAAAGAACATGACCGCCGCGGAGAGCAGCGCCCGCAAAGGGACAGCAGAGAGGAACATGCAGCATGGGTGCCTGTGCGCAGACGCCAGCAGCAGCTGAGGCCCAGTGGGGGATATGGGCAGGGGACCAGACCCTGCAGCTTTGGCCCGGAGCTCAGAAGAGGCCCCAGGCTGACAGGCGGAAACTCGGAGGTGGGGAAATTCCAGGTCCAGGATCATAAGAAAGGGACCGTGAAAAAAATCCGTGATCAGATTCAGAGGGTGGAAAATGGCCATTGCAAGCATTGTCCTAGAAGGAAAAGTTGAGAGATTTTTAGAGGAGCGCATGCAAAGCGGAGAAATCCCACTCTAACCTCTTTCTGCAGCAGAGGAGAGGCACCTAATTAAAGTAACTGGCAGAAGATTCAGGACAAACTGCGGGCAGCCGCACTAAGAGCAGATGGCAGCCTGTGAGGGGAAACGCTCCGGTTGCCCAAGGCTGCCATCCCAGCGATGGAAGATACCACAAGGGAAAGCCACGGTGGGCACCCGCATTGGAAGCCGGCTTGGTCTGTAGGCTTTTGTTCATGGGCTGCACGCCTGTCCTCTCCCTTCCCCTAAACATGTTTAGGTGGGGGGTGGCCCTACATTCTGGGGCTGAGGGGGGGCTTTCCCGAGGACCAAAAAGGTGGTGGTTGGCAGGCTCATTTGCCAGGGAAGAAGGGGGAGCGATGGGGCAACCTTTCTCAGGGGCCCAGCAGCACCGCCCCCAAAAGCTGCCTGCCCTATTTACAAGAAGCAAAAACACAGCCAGAGGAAGGGGCCGTTGCTCGGGCAAGCTGCGAGACCTTCTGTGCCCCCTTCTGCAGTGATAGTAAAGCTGCTCTGTGCTTCAGTGGCTCTAAAAATGGAGAGCAGTTGGGTGGCCCACAGCAAAGCGATGGGACTGGCGACTCTGGAGGGAGGGCACCCTGCAGGCGGCCGAGAGGTCCTGATGCCGCCCGCAGCCCTGCCTGATATTTGGGAAGGGGCTCCGCAGCCCCTGCTGGGTTGGTGATCCTGCCAAAGTGGCAAAGCAGCTGCTTGCCCGGAGCTGAGCGGGGGACAGGCACACCGAGCACAGGGACAATGCAAGAGCGCCAATGGAACAGGACGCCACTGCTGGCAACCCACAAACAGCCGACTCCTCTGCGGGGGGAGGGAAGTGTCCGGATGCCCGACGGCCGGCCTGCATCTGCCACTGCTCCTTGCAGCCCAGGCCTCCTCCAGGGTCTCGCCAGGGCCCCACGCATCAACCTGACAGGCAGGAAGACAGGAGAGGAGGAAGGGCGAGAGGTGCTGCTCCAACGTGCAGGGTCTGGGTGGGCTTCTTTGGCAGGGCGATGCTCCCTCCCATCCCAGGGCAGGCGGGCAGTGTCACTGCTCCACCAACGGTGAACAGACCCCGAGGGTCAGGGCAGCGATCCAGGTTAAAGCACCCCCAAGGACGGCTGCCTGGCCCCCACCGGAGCACCACCCCTCTGGTCCCTGCTTCCATGGTCAAACTGCCCTGGCTCTGAAGGGGTTTCCCTAACCCTCCACCAGAACCCGCCTTCCTGGGAAGGGCTCTTGCCCTCTGGAAAGGGGCAGAACGGGGAGCCCACCCCGCCTCAGTCTTCTCCTCTGAACATCCCAGCTCCTTCCCTCCCCCTTCACAGGACGCAGCTTCTGCTTCCCTGATTATCCTCCTGTGAACCTTTTCCAATTTCTCTGAACCCTTCTTAAAGGGCAAGGCCCAGAACTGGACATAGTGCTCAGGATACGGTCTGATCAAAGTAGAACAAAGCAGAACAATTATTTTGCAAATTATAGAGCCCAAAATGGCATTGGCCTTTTTTGCAGCCGCATCACAGTGCTGACCCATATTGTTTGCACTCATCTATATTCCAAGATCTTTGTCACAAGTCCTATTGCCAAGCCAGGCCTATCTTTCTTATCCCTGAGCATTGGAGTTCTGTTTCCTATGCGAAGGACTTCACTTCCCCACTTAGCTGTTGTTAAATTTAATTCTGTGGCTTTCATCAGCCCCTTTCTCCAACTGATTAAAATGGTTCTGAATGCTATTTCTGCTTCTAGAGTTATGAGGTAGCCCTCTACAACTCTAATACGCCTTTCCCCGTGTCCTCCCTCCCAAATGACCTTGGGCCAAGCAGCTGCTCAGGGTTCCTGCGCTGGGGAGACCACGAGGCTGAGCCCTCCTGAGGCCTCAAAGGGCAGGACCGCGATGCCATAGAGGAGCTCCTGTGCACCACCCCTCTCCCCCCAGACCCTACTCTACTGGGGGACTGCCCTGATCCTCTCCCCACATGCAGAGACCACAGAGAGAGTCATGTTTCAACCCCAAACGTGGGAAGGACGGGCACGGCTGGAGATCTTTGGAGACCCCAAGTCACACAGGATCCCCGCTGACCTCTGCCCTCACCTGGCAGAACCCCCCCTTCCGTCCATGCTTCTCTCTTCAGAACGGCACCCAAGACACCCCACCCACCCCTCGTGGTGCAGAGCAGCTCCCTTGGGAAGGTGCTCATGTGCAGCCAGATCTTGGTGCAAGTGGCTTGCGAGGCCCCTCTCAGTCCAGCAATAGCAGCAGGCTCTTCTTTAGGGTCCCGGTGCAGGGCGTGTGTGTGTGTGTGTGCGCGTGCACACACACACACACACGTGTGCTTCTTAGGTGGCCTTCACACTGCTTGGGGGCTGCATTCAGTGTACCATCAATAACCAAACAGCCCACTACACCTACAAAACCCAACCACACGAAGACCCACCGGGCCCCCGCTCGCTCTCTCTCTCTGCCAGCTCCAAGGATTTGGGTTGGGTTTCCTTATGCGCACAGAAGCTATTCCATAGCCCCCACCCGAGGCACACAGGCCCGAGCACTGAAAGGGGGGGGGCCTCCAGGATGCTGCAAAAGGGCCTGCCTGGGGGGGCAGGGCATTCATGCCAGGGCCTCCGCTCCCTGGACACCAGCCGCCTCTTGCCAGAACCCTCTTCTGAAGCCAGGCGCAGGAAACAAGGGTGCCCCAGCTGAGAAAGGGGGGCACCAGAGGCCAGAGGGTCTGGGCGCCAGCCATCCGCTGGGCATCCATCAAGGGCCCAGGGATGGAAGTGGCGGGGCTGCTGGTCCATCTTCTTTTCCTCCCTTCACAGGAAGCATGACTTGGGTGGGATCTTAGAGGGCACCTAGTCCAACCCCTGCTCACTACAGATATCTACCAAAGAAACCTCCAGCAGGGTGCAGGAGATCGTTCAGCTGCTCAACAATTCCTACCAAGAGGAAATTCCTCCCAGCACTCTGCCTGACCCTCTCTCTTCATTTCCACCCCTGGTCCCTGTCCAGCTGGGGACAGGCCCACCCTGTCTTGTGCATTGCAGCCTTTTAGACAGCCACAGACCACCATTATATCCCCCTCCGTCTTCTTCCTGGCAAACTAGCGTGCCCAGCTCTACCTGCGGGGACAAGGGAGAAGCTGCTCAGTCTTCCTTCGAATTACTCTTGACTCCCAGGGACTGCCTGCACGAGTCCCTGCCATTTTCTTGGCAAGCTTTTCCAGAAGGGCTTTGCCCTTGCCCACTTTCTAGGGCTGAGAGAGGGAGGGACCAGCCCAAGGTCACCAGTTGGCTTCGTGCCTCAGCTGGGACAGGAACTTGCGGTCTCCTGGGTTCTAGCATGGTGCCTTCAACCACTACAACACTCTCCTCTCAGGGCTCGGTTTGCAGACCCCTCACCCTGGCACTTCTCCTCTAAACCCTCCGCTGCCTCCTGGGTTCATTGTAAGGGAGGGAGTGGCATGCTGAGGGCAGTGTGGTGGACGTTGGCCCTCCAGTGATCCGGATGCAGGGCTTCCGCTAAGGCAGCCCACGCTCGGATGGGCCTTTTCAGCAGCGGCATTGTGCTGCTGGCCCCCATGCAGCGGGGAGTTCCTGAAGACGCCGAGATCTCCGCGCCCGCTCTCCTACCAGGGCGGGTCCCTGCCGCGCCGCCCTGGAGCGTCTGGCTTTCCCCACCGAGAGGCAGAGCCTCGTTGCAAGTGGACCTAACCTTGCTGCCCTTGGCTGAGGACATCTGGCACTGGGTTCCCCCCGTGGGGTGCACAATCCCCCTTGTTGGAAATGGTCCCCAGGCAAGAAAGGAGAAGCGCCCCGCAGCATTCCAACTCAGGGTGAGGAGCACCCCGGAGGAAAGGGGTGGGTTCAGAGTGCCAGGGCGAGGGAGCCCGGGGCCTCTTAGCAGAGCAGCCCCCTCCCCAGCCGGTTCCCACGGCAACGGAACTTAAATAGAACTTCCCCGCGAGGCTGGGACGGCCTCCTCCCGGGCTTGGTGTGCCCCCTCCAAAACATCCAGAATTAGCTCTGCTCTGCAAAAGCGGTGGCGGCGGCAACGGCAACCTCGCGGTCCTGGCGCTGGGTGACACCGCCACGTCGGAAGGTTATATTTAACTGCTGCTCCCTGCAAAACACCCGCTGGGGAGACTCTGTCAGCCTGGCATAGGGAGGGGCACCAAGGCCGTTCCCGCTGTGGGTGCAGAAGGCAGCCCGCCTCCGTTAGGGGCCGGTGTTGCCCCGCCAGAGCCGCACAAGCCGGGCGAGGGGGAGCCACAGCAAAGCACCAAAGGGCCCGAAAGGGTGCCCGCCTGCCCACCTGCCCAGAGAGCAACAGCGCAGCTGCCGGTTTCCAGGGAACCGGATGAAAACCCACCAACCCAAGCGCTGCTCTCGCAGGTCCCACCGAGGCAGGTCCATGAAAGACGTGCGAGATCCGGTTTGCAAGGAGCCTGTTCTTTTCTCTGTGGGCCCGGATGGGGATCTCTATTTGATCCCTGGATGGTTCCGTCTAGAGTGCAAAGTAACGCGGCCAGGAGGTGACCTGGGTTGTGTGAACGCCCCCTCGCCCCCTTTGGGGGTGAGGCCCAAAGGAGAGCCTCTGCCCGCCCTGGGACCGGCAGACAGCCCGTCCCCACGCCCCCCACGCCCGTTCGCGTGACCTTTGCCACGCTTCTTATTCCGGCTAGAATAAGGCCACCTCGCAGGGGAGCTGCCATTCCCTCCCCAGCACCGCTCCCCCCACCCCGGAAAGGGAAGGATGCGGGATGAAGGCGGGGGGGGGGTGTCCTTTCCAGAATCCCATAATACCACAATTCAATTACAGACGTGAAACCAATTCATACCTCTCCATCTTCCCACTAATTGTGTAATTAAGTTAAAGAGTTGGGAGGCCGGGAACCCCATTACGCCCAGCCAAGCAGCCGTCCCCTCCCCAAGGAAGACCCGAGGGAGGACGTGAGGTCTGGGGCCATGACCCCAGTGCTGTCTCCCCCCCAGCTCTGGGGTATAGCAGCTCCCCTCCTGCACAGGAACCCCATGAGCCCCCTGCAGGGCCCATCAAGGCCCCTGCGTCACACAGCCCCACGTGAGCATCTCCACGGCGCCCGCGTGGAATCTCTCCCCCTCTCCCCTTGAGCAGAAGTGGGAGTTTAGCACATTAACATTTTAAAATATCAGAGGCTCTGCCACGAGGAGCCTCATTTTCTTGTCTTATGCAGCTGACTTTAGGATTAATTAATTATAAATAAGATCGCAAGATGAAGCGTATCCGTATCACGCGCCTGTGGGCTCTGAGGCTGTGCGCACAGCCAAGGGGCCTCCTCCGCAGCCTCCATCTGGCCTCTGCACCGGCTTTTGCCAAGAGGAAGGGGACGGCGCCAGGAGAGGGGAGATGGCACTCGCCCCCACAGGTGAACCTCCTGCATTGGGGCCTGTGTGGGAGGAAGAGCTCTGGTGAAGCTGGCGGCCCGGATCCAAGGGCTTCTCAACTCCTTCCAGCCAGCTGGTCAGAAGGAGCTCTGGCCAAGTGCCCCGACAGAGACCCTGCGCCCCAGACTTGCAGAAGCAAGGGGAGGCAGCAGGCGTGGGCGAGTGGAAAGGGCACGCCACCCACACAACGGGATGGCTGGCACATGGCCAGATGACCCTTCCCAAGGCAGTGTGACTCAAATGCTGGGTCCCTTGACCAGGCGGAAAGGGGCATGGGGCCGGGCCCCGATCTGCCATCTCCGTCCGGCAGTCTGGGCCTGCTTAGGCTGGCAGCCCACAGTGGAGTGCTTCAGGCAGCCAGTTCTCCTTCTGAGCCCAGGGCACCCAGAACCAGCCAGAGGAGCCTGGCAGCCGAGGCAGTGCCTCCTCCCATGGCCAGGGGCCTCCCTCCAACACCCAGCAGCAGGCAAGGCTTCTCTTCTGTTGCCCACTGAGGGCCAGGCTCATAAGTGGAGTGAAGCTGCCAGTCATCCCCAGCCAGCCAGGCAGGCGGGAGAGGACCAACCCAGACTGGTCCAGGGAGGAGCCCACAGAAGATCTGGGAGGGCCTTCTGGAAAGGGCGATGGCCACAAAGGCGCTTGCCAGGGGCTCCTGGCAGAGGGACCCCCTGTGGGCCTGAGAGCTGTCTCCCTCAGAAAGAGAAAGCTTCAGGCCTTCAGACAGCTGCACAACCAGCCCCAAGGCCCTCCTGCAATTCCAAAGGCCCCAGATGCAGAATCTCCTCCGCCTCAGGGATATGCAGCAGACAGAATGAATGAATGAATGAATGAATGAATGAATGAATGAATGAATGAATGAATGAATGAACAAACAAATGAACGAATGAATGAATGAATGAATGAACGAACGAACTGCTACTGTCCTGGCTACATCACTGCATTGCCCAGAATTCACTCATGGTGAGTGTATGGCTGCTTAGGAGCGTGTGGCCTTCCTGCCCCTGCCTCCAAATGCAACCCAGCCTCCAAATGGTTGTTCATTTGTGGGTCTGCAGCAGAGGAAGCCCACTCCCCGTCCCTCTGGCTGGCATCCAGCTCAGGGCCATGATCTCTCAGCCTTGAGAAGGGAGCCGTGCAGGGCGAGAGTTTCTGCTGCCAGGCAAATGTGTGGAATTCAAGGGTGCAAGAAGAACATAGAGATGACCTTGGGGAGGGAAGGAAGGAACTGTTAAGGAAGGAGAAAGGCAACTCAGTCCTGGGAAAGAGACTCAAAATACCCCCACCTTGAGCCTGTTTGGTGTAAGAAGGGACTCTCCTGTTACACCCTACAACAATAGAGTAGTATTCCTGGAATCCTGGTGGTGCCTGTTTCTTGACCTGGCCTATTTTGAAAGGCCGAGATCTATCTCAAAATCAAGGCAGGGTTATTGTGAGTGACCTTCCACTTTCTCAGAACAGAACTGCTGTTTCTCCTCCCTTAATGCTTGCTTCCTTCCTTCCTTCCTTCCTCCCTCCCTCCAAGGTCATCTCTATATTCCTTTCGACCTGGGAAAGCACAGCACCAATCAGAGCTTCCTCTTCACCAGTTAAGAAACCCAGATGCTGAGAGCAGTTTCTGTGGCCACTCATCAATTTCCAATCAAATTTCTTCCTTCTCACAATACCTCCCTTTCCACAGCAGATAACTGGTTTACCGAAAACAACAAGAGAAAAGCCTGCAGAGCATCCATGAGGTTCTATGCTCAGAAGCCTTTGTTCTTCTGACAAAGCTGTTTGATCAGAGCTGGATGAGTCAACAAGCTAAAGAAGCCCAAACATGAGATTTTCACAAAACTGGGGTAGCACAGCCTCCAACTGCCCATCACCGGGCAATGATCTCGACCACAATGCCAGCAGTGAAGAAACAATGTTTGGCACATGTAATTAATTGGCTGAATGCCAAGGCAGTCCATCAGTTATCTGTAGGAACCCTCAACTATTTTGAGAGAAGAGCCCCTGTCTCCATGAAAGATCCTTTTTGGAACTGGGGTGGTGGTGGTGGTGCAACTTCCTCCATGTCCCAACAAGTAGACCATCCACCTACAGTAGCTAAAGTTCCAGCCTCGCCTCATCCTCAACCTAAACCGATTCTCCTCAGGGAGCGCCTTGGCATTCCACAAGCACTACAGTCGGATAGGATCCAAAGCGGTGACCAGGAAGACATCTTGAGATGTTATCTGGGAACAGCTGGACCCTTCTGCTCCTGAGGAAGTGGGTGTAACCCTTGATGAGATGCGCTCCACCACCTGGGGGCAAGACCCCTACCCTGACTGGGATGAGCTGCCGGGGAGGGGAGGGGAGGGGACAGGATCTCCCTGTGGCAGGGGGAGATGCCAGAGCCCCTTTTCAAAGGGCTGGCCTGGATCCAGCTGCCGCCCAGTGTCCAGCCTCTCCTTTGGGGGAAGGCTGTCGAGAACAAAGGCAGCCACAAAGGGCTCTGGAAGAAGTAGATGATCTGGACCCTCTTTGACCAGGGTTCAGGTTTGGGCCCTGGGTGGAAGCCGTGTTGGCTGCTCTCGCCGATGACCCAGAGCGGGACCCAGGTGGGTGAGCGACTCCACTGTTCCTGCTGGATCTCTCAGTGGCCTTCAACACCATCAACCACGGTATCCTTCTGGACCACCTGCAGGGGTTTGGGGTCAGAGCCTTTGTTCTCCAGGGGGTCTGCTCCTTCTTGAATGCGTATTTTATTTTTGTTTTATTAAATTTAGAGGCTGTTTGGCTCCAGACAGCTCTGGGTGGCTTACATTTAAAAGTAGAGAATACAAAAAGATTGTGCACGTCTGAAAGGAGCAACCACAACACCCCAAAGAGGGTCCCAGCCAGTGTGTTGGGGGAATGAGGGTGAGCCCCCAGGCACTCCAATATGGGGTACGGCAGAACTTGATCCTTTCCCCATTCTATTTAACAACTGCATGTGGCTGCTAGGGAAGATTATTCAATGGTGTGTGGGGGGGGTATCCTCACTATGCAGATGATACTCGACTGTACCCCTACCTTAGACCAAATGGGAGTTATGGCAGAAATCTTGACCTGGTGCCCAGAGTCGGTGAGGGCCTGGATAGGAAAAAACAGGCTGAGACTTAGCCCAAACCAGACTTCAGTGTTGGGCTGTGCTTCCCAGGAAGGAGCTGGACTGCAACTCTCCTGGATTCCTGCTCCTTCTAGAAGGTGGAGATCATGGCTGAGAAGGCCTCAGCCCAGTTTTGGTTGGCGTACCCGTCATGGCTGTTCCTGGAATGGGACATCCTGGCTAAATTGGCTCACGCCCCCATCTCTTCTCAGAAGGACTACCGCAATGCACTCTGGCTGGGACTGTCCCTGAAAACCAGCTGAAAACCACCAACCACCAAACTTCATTGGTGCAGCAACAATTCACCAGTGGAAACTTCCCAGTCTTGTCATAAAACCCCACCACTTCTGGAGCTGCTTGGGCTACTAGGGATGACTCACAGTGCTAGTAAGAACTTCTAAGCTGGGTGTCTTTGTTCAAGTAGAATCTGCCCAAGGTGGGCCAGTACAGAAACTACACCCAGAGTTCCCACACCTGGAAAGATATTGGGGGGGGCAGGCTTTGGAGCAAGCATCCTCTGCCAGAGCTCCCTTCCAGTGGAACCAGTTGCCCCCAGAAAGAGCACCAGCACCTCACTACTAATATTCAGAAAACTGGTTACTTCAGCAGACATTCTGGGATCAAGGAGTTATTGACTTACACACTTGGGATATGTGTGGGTGCTACTGAGAATTGCTTTTTGTGAAGCTGAATTGTTGATGGTGGTAAGGTTACCTATGGTGTATTCCTTCTGTAAGCTGCTTAGGTTTGTTGTGATTGAAGTGGCATGAAAACGTTTGTCAATAACCAGCTGGCTGAAGAAATAAGTAAGCCTTTCCTGGGTGACTAGCATTCTCTTTTGGATAGTCCCAGCCATGCCGAAGGATGAGGATACCTCAAGCCAGTGTCAACGGAGAGCGGTCACCCCTGGCCTCAGAGCATGCACAGAAGGCTTCTGTCCTTGCCAGGAGAAACAGAAACAAAGCCACAAATGTGGCAGGGCCTCCAAGACTGTGGAGCCACTGGCCACGCCTCTTAGGTCAAGAATCAAGAATGACTCCCGGAGAGGAGGGCACCACCCCGGGTAGTGTTTCGGAGGAGAGCAAAGAGCCAGCTTTCTCGAGAGCCTCTGGGGCAGAACTGGATGTTCACTCACAATGGCTCCGGAGGATGTGGAGCCAGGAGGCAGGCTGAGGATACCCGGTATCGGTGGTGACTGCTGGAATACGCTCACCGAGGCTTGCCGCATTATTAGTCTTGGAAGAACTTAAACCACACACGGTCGGGTTGCGTGGAGCAGCAAGAAGCCCACGGAGTAATACCCGCACACGTGTCCCGGCGTGGCTGGCCTGCAGCTGGTTTCACCCAGGAGTTCAGTGCCGGTCAAAGATCTCCGAGATCCCAGCGGGGGGAGCGCCCCTCTCGCCCAGGGCAGGAGCTCCTGCCCGAAAGGACCCAGCTCTCTTCCCGCTTGGACTGCCCGTTGGTCAGGAGGCTTTTCTCAGATGCTCGCTTCTAACACTCACTCACGCTCAAGGAGCTCTCGCTGCTTGGGGGGTGGCAAGCAGGCGTGCACAGCCACGCACGTGCGCCCACCCACCGAGGATCCCACTTGGAACCCCGTCATGTGGGGCCCCGAAGCAGAATTGGCCGGCTGCTGGACAGAACTGCCCTTAGGACGCCACTGCAGCTGCTCCAGCTGGGGCCGGGAAGGAGCTGGGCCGAGGCCTCGCCAAGCCAGCCGCCCTCCTGCCCCGATTCCTCTTCGGCTCTTTCCCAGCCGGACCGGGCCGAGGCCGGAAGACGCACCATCGCCCAGAGATGGGCCGGGGCTGTTGCCGCCCGCCCCCCCCGGGAGCACCAAGAAGACCCCCTCACCTGCCAGCAAGAAGGTGATCAAGCAAGTCTCCTTTGGCAAGTAGAGCTTCAGCCGGGAGCCGCTGAAGACGTACTCCACCACCGCTTCTGAGCGGCCAGCCCGCTGCAGGAAAGGCAGGAACTGCTTTGCTTTCTGGGTGTCCTGAGGAGGAGAGAGGAGAGGCCCGTGAAGGGCGTGCTGGCGCCAGGCCCTTTGCCCCAGCTACTGCTCCTGCTGGCAGGACGAGGGGCAGGCTGCAGGCGGGGGGCACCCTTGCACCCTCACCCTCCGCTCCAGACTGGTCCGCCCCAGCCAACTGCCCCGAGAGGCCCCTTGAGGGACCGTGGCCAGGAGCTGCATCCCCGGCCGGCCTGCTCCTGCTCCCCCCCAGCACCCCACTTTGCCCAAAGGCCCTGAGGCAGCCGTGCGGGAGGGCCTCTGCCGCAGGGCAGGCGAGGTGGCCCACAGATCCCTCTTCCCACTGGGCTGGCTTCCTAGTCTCTGGCTAGGTTCCCACAGCGCAAGTCTGGGCTGGCTCGGTGTATTGTGGGAACCCAGCCATTCTTTTAACAAGCGGTATGAACCAGGCCATCCCGTTAAGTGGGCTTCTTTGACGAGTGCCCCATGCTGTGTGAACACAGCTGGGCACTGCACGTGTAATGGGATGTGGGAAAGACCTCGGGAGACCCTGGGGCCAAGAGACGCTGCCTAGGGAACGGTCAGATAAGAGACGGCATAGCCCGCGGCTGGATAGCGGGCAGGGCAAGGGGCTCGGCAGGGGCCCTCCCTAGTTTCTCGGGCTGTAAAGGAGACGGCGGGAGATCTGTACTTCCTGACTCGCAAGATTCTGTTAGTGTGCTTTTCCAATACAGTAGAATTAGCCCATCTGGTCGCGTTTCCTGTCTTGGGCCTACCCGCACCAAGGAGAGCGTCCCAGGGACTCTGCAGCTCAGCCAGAAGCAGAACAGAGCTTCCCCGTCCCTCCTTCCTGCTGTGCATCGCTGGGCTAGAGGCCAGAGAGGAACCACTGCGGCAGGATGCTTTGCCCGGGCAGCCCTTGCCTGTCCATCAGGCCCACCCAGCCCCTTGGGGTGGACAGAAGGGGCTGCAGAACTGCAGCACAGCCCTGCTCTCGGTCAAAGTTCTCGGCACGGCTGCAGCTTGTCAGCAGCTACAATCTCTCCCCCTTTACTAAGGAAAGCCAGTCTGGCCTCGGGGTCCCAGCCTGGAGAGCAAACCAGTGCTCGCCGGGCACTGCGACCCTTGGGGCAAAGAGATTCTACAGCCCCAGACACCAAGGCTCTCGAAGTGCCAGCCCTCCCGCAGACCTACAGCAGCCTCTCTGGGGAGCGGTTGGGCAGCTTACGCCAGAAGGGCGGCCTTGGAGGGCTGACGATGGAACCAGGTGTGAGTGGCAAGGCACCAGGCGCTCACTTGGCAGCTGGTTCTTACAACTGTGGGAGGACCTGGGAAGCCCCTCCCTCCCCAGCACTGTCTCTGCAGGGAGGCCCACCCCAGAGGGGCAGCCAAAAGGCTTTGTTATTATTTTAATATCCACCCAGTCTTAATTATCTGCAAACAGCAAGGAAGGAAAACAGAATCGTAACTCTACATTCACATGAACTGCTGCCAGTTATGCAGAATTAGGCAAGGGCTTGGTAAAAGGACTGGGACCTGCACGCACTCATGTTGTCTCCGTGCCACAGCAGCTCCCACAAACTTGTAAAGGAATGTGCAGCTTGAAGGCAGAAAGTGAGTGAGCACACATTTGTCTTACATGATTTGAATTATTTAGTCAATTACTCTAGGGTAGGATCACACACACCTTCCAGGGAAGGAGAGGCTATGCCAGCCAACCTTCCCTATTTCCTTCTGGGGGGCACGGTGGGGAAGAAAGGAAGAGGAGAACCACTTTCAAGGAGCTCATCAGCATCTTGCGCTCTTCTTGGCAGGCCTCAGAATGTGCTCAGCTGCAGGATCACGTCAGGTGACCCAGCCGCCGCGGTTCTCATCAGATGCCTCCAGGCACCAGGCTGAAATTAGATCACCTGCCTACCGAGGTGGCTTCAAATTGCTTAGCTGGCGCAGTGCTGCTCATCTCATTTGCACAACGGAGCTGCTCAAATGCAATCAAGGCTCCTTAATAAGGAGGCGGGGGGGCCTTCCACAGCCCTTTCGCCAACCCTGCATTCTGGAAGGGTCGGCTGGAAGCAGCCCTGCAGAGGACACCATGCCCAGCCGAGACTGTGCCTCTTTCGGGCGGCTGGCCAGCTGGCCCATCAGGCTGCACGGCAGGACCTCGGCCCCGGCCGGCCGCCTGCCAGGCCAATCCCAGGCCCTTCCCGCTCCAGACCAAGCTTGTGCCCCTCCTGCTTCGGGCATCCAGCAGGAAGGTCCTCTCTCCCCCCGAGAACGGAAGCCGGACCACACCAGGCCCGGGGGAAGATGCTTTGGGAAGCCCACAAGAGGGAAGGGAGAGCAGCAATCCTTGCTCCTCTCCCCAGGCTGGTCCAGGGGCAGCTCCTTCCTCCTCCCCACGTGCCCAGTCTGAGCCACGGACGGCTTCTGCTCTAAGCGGGAGATCCCTCTGGAACCAAAGGATGGGGGTGAGGAGCAGCAGCCCGAAGTGGTCAATGCCACCCCACCCTCCCTGCCACGTTGGTCAGCCACAAGGAGAGGGAGGGAGCCAGCAAGCAGTTGCAAGGGTCCCGAGGCAAATCCCGCAAGGAGCCCGGAGCCAGGCTGGTTTATTCACCCTGGCCCCTTGAAGCTCCAAAGGCAGCGTCTGTGGACTCTTCCCTCCGACCCGGAAGAGCAGAGCAGAGCAGAGCAGAGCAGAGCAGAGCAGAGCCAAGCCGCCAGACCTGGACGGCCAGCCGAGCTCAGGCAGCCTTTCCTTGACCGGAGCAGCTCTCGCTTCCCCACCGGAAGGCTTCGGTCTCCCCGGGCAGGGACCCATTCCGAGGCTCTGAAGCGCCAGGGGAGCGTCTATGGTTGAGTAGCTTCCTCTGCCAATTTGTGGCCTTCCCAATCTTAAGTTCATCAAGCACCAAGCCTGAAGATACCCGCTCCCGGACACAGCGGCCTACTCCCAAGGAGACCGCTGGTTCTCCTTGCCCCCTCACTCAGGCTTCTGGGTTTCATCTCTTCCTTGGGACAGGAAGGCACCAGCCATGCTTGCTCCTTGATCAACCAGATCACTTCGTTGCTCAAAGGGGACCAGCGGTAGCATGGGGGGGATGTCTCTGGAGGGTCTGGAATGCCCTTGGTGGGGAAACGAGATAAACTCTCCTGGGCTTGCGGAGGGTATAGATCCAACACTGTTGCTGTTATCCCAGCCCTTCTTGAGACAATCCAGGAAGGACAATGACTGTGAGAGGCTACAGGCAGCGACCTAACGTTGTCTTCGCCCATCTCAGGAACCCACCATAGCATCAAGCTGGAACAAGCCTGACCTGCGGGTTCCATTCGCTCTTTATTCATTCAAAAAATCCTAGGGTCGGAAGGGGCCTGGGAGCCCTTCTCATCTAATACCCCCACCCAGGGCAGGGAGCCTCAGACACCCCGGAGCCCTCCAGCCTCCGCTTGGGAACCTCCTAGGATGGAGCCCCTAGGACCCCAATTCCTCCTCCTGCCCCTGGTTCTGGCCCTGCCTTCAGCAGCTCTGGAGAACAGCTCCCCACCCCTGCCCTGGGGCAGCCCTTCAAGCCCCGGGAGACTGCTCTCACGTCTCCCCCAGCCTTCTGTGTTACAAACCCAGTTCCATTAACTACCATTTTGGATTTAGGATTTAGCCTCCATCTTGAACATCCAGTCACCCTAACCCTAACTATCACCTCGCACAAACCGATGTGCCAAGTTGGCTTGCTAGGCCATGTCTGCTTGGACGATTTTGTAACCAACCAGGCTGGTGCATCACACAAGGAAAAGGCACTTGCCACGGGCTAGTGATCTGCTTGCCAGGAAAGGGAGGAGTGGCATGACCTCCTCTCCTGGCTGGAAGTCTCGCAGCTTGGCTTGCCGATTGCAATGTAATTTTCAGCACACTGGAGATGGCCACAGGTTCTCCAGAGTCAGATCCCTCATCCGGTCCAGAGCTTCTCACATTTGCAGGATTTCACAGAGTTTTGGCCCAATTTTCCAAACCATCCAAAGGGGGCCCCTGACTTGCTGGCCACATGGCAAGTTAAGGGGGGAGCATCGTTACAGAGGCCTGAGGTCATCCTCACCAGCACAGGTAACAATGGGAGCCACCTATCCCAGTCCAAAACAGATTTTCCCAGGATCCCTTTAAGATCAGCATCGTTCCCCTTGGGTGGGGGGCACATTCCTTCCTTGTTGAGAAGGTCCATCCCTGGGCAAGGGAGGCTTCTTCAGCACCCCCAAGACCAAGGCAACCCTTTCGAGGGCCAAGGTCTCCACGAGCCTGTTGCAAACTGCCAGGATCAATCTCTGCCCGCTCACGTCTTCCTAAGGGGCCCACTTTGTGCATGGCTATTCAGCAGAAAGGGGCACCCCCACAGGCAATGGGACCAGGGGGACCATTTTCAGAGTTCCACACAACAGGCAAGATTCCCGGTTCTCCCTTACTGGAAAGAGCAGGAAATTAAAGGTGGGCTCAGGCCCCAAACTCCCTGCTGGCTGCCCCACGAGGTAGACTGGACCAGGAAATCAATGGGAAGACCAGAATTACGCTTGACTGAGATTGCTTTAATCAGAGAAACCTGCAAGTCCGATTGTGCTGGCCTCCCGCCCCCCCCCCATACCCGTGAGAGTAAAGGAGGTGTCTGCCTGAGGCGCTTCTGCACATGTTCTGCTTGCTTGGGATGTGAGGCATGTTTCACCCCTTGTCACCTCGGGAACAGTTCTCCAACATCCGTACCCAACATCAAGGCCGCCTCCTTTACCCTCTATACTACCAAGGCTGCAGCTCCTTGGTAGTATAGAGGGAAAGGCAGAGATAAGGAGCAACTTCAGCAGCAGAGCACTAAGGAGCACGGGCTTGGGGATCCCACCATCTGTGCCAGCCGTACCTCTGGCAGCCCCCAGATCCTAGTCCTGAGGAGGAGGCGGCGGCAGTGGCGGTACACGTAGGCCCCATCCTGCTAAGCACTGGCTGCAGGTCAGGGAAGGCAGTGGATCCTTCGACACTGATGGCTCAGGGGCGGCCGTGGAGATGTGCCAGAGCCTCTCCCACAGCCAGCACGATGCCCTTATGCTGGTCCGGAAGCCAGAACACGGGGGAGTGGGGATCCAGGGCAGGCATGCCAGAAGACCCCTCCCCACCCAAGAAGAGCTCAGGAAGAGCAGCAAAGAGAGCTGTAGCAGCAGCAGCGGCTCCCAAGAGGACCCAGCCTTGCCAGGCAACCGGTTCAGCTACTAGGGACGGGCACCGGAACAAGCGGGCTAGCAAGGGAGGCTGAAGGGAGCATTTCAGTGAAGAGGGAAGGAAGAGGACAGCCAGTTCTGCCAGGGGCCTGCTAAGGCCCCTCCTCTCCTCCCTTCCCTCGCACAGAAGGAGGTCATCCAAGACCACCGCCTGCCACACGCGCAGGCGAAGAGGCAATTAGCATCCCAAACACATTTCCAAAGCCCTGCCAAGAGCAGGCGGGAGACGCCCCTTGAAAAGGCTCGTGCCGAAGAAGGCGGTGAAACCGCAAAGGGCCGAACTGGCCGAGGGAGGCCAAGGCTGTGCTCCCATTGACCCCAACGTCTCAAGTTTCAGTGAGGCCAAGAAGGCGACCGCTTTCTCCCCCCCAGCGGCTGAGCCATCGGCCACCCCCTTTCATAAAAGGGCACCAAGGGGGGCTACCGGCATGAGAACGCCTGGTTCTTCCCAAGCAAGGGGAGGAGCAGTTGCTTCCCCTGGGCAATGGACACTCTGGGTCCTTCCTGGGATGGACAGAAGCAGCAGGGAGGAGGAGACCCAGACATTCCCGGACCCCACACGGATCTGTGCACCGATCGGCCAGGCCCAAGTCGGCTTTTGCCCCCAAGAGTCCTGCTTACCCCAGAGATGTCGGCCACTCGGTGGATTGGGACCTCCTTCTTGCTGTGCAGGCCTTTGCCGTTCTTTATCGCCCTGTTGGGGGAAAAGGAAGGGTCAGGAGCACCCAGGAGCCCCTGCAGCGCCTGCCCAGAGGGAGAGGAGAAGGCCAGGGCCTCTGGCTGCTCTCCAGCCCCAGAGCTCCCCATTAAGTGAGCCAGCGCCCCCTCCTTCCCTCGTCCAAGGGACGGTCGTGGTGGGTGGCCTCTTGGGGACCCACGGATCTTCTGGCCCCTTGCAGCTGTGGCCCTAGGGGGCCAAACCCTTAGGGGTCCATCTTCTGGGGTCACGAGAGGGCAAGATTCTGTCAATGTACTTTTACAATAAAGTAGAATTAGCTCATCCGGTCGGGTCTCCTGTCTGGTCTGCCCTCGTAAAGCTGACAATGCCTCACCCACTGAGTCAGAGAAGAGCCAGCATGTCTCCAGGAGTCGGGGTTCTGTGCTGTATCGAAGCCCACCAACCCCCCCAGCAGGGCACTGCCACCTCCTCTGGGCGCAGCAGAGACCCTGAAGCCCCCTGGAAAGGCAGGGGACACACGCCACCTTGCTTCCAAGGAACGCGGGATTGCTCCCCGGTGAGGGAAAGGCGTTCTGCAGAGGCCACCTACTTGGACGGAAAGTGACAGCCCTCAACGCCCCGTGTTCCCAGCCCCAGCTCCCTGCCCAAGGCCCAGGCGTGCCACAGGCCTCTTCATCTCTGAGTACCTTCTGTGAAGCGGGGAGGTTGCCCCTTTCAGGCAGCCTTTATATGGGCAGGTCACTGGCCTGCTTTCACACACATACCCCTTTTCCCTCCAGGAACTGGGATTCGCCGCTGGCTTTGGACGAAGCTCTTCTTTCCTCCCCCACCCCGAGCCTGACTTTTAATGCACTCCTGCTGGGCTGCTGAAAGGCCCACAAGTGCTGTTTCTTCAACCAGCCCAAGCCGAGGTAGCGCAAGGACTTTGGGGCCCTGAGAGCTGGACAGCTGCAGAAAGGAAGCGGGGAGAGCCCTGGGCAGGCTTCTCAGGACAAAGAGAAAAGGCTTCACCAGGCTATGGTGAAACTGGACCCAAACTGGAATGGGGGGCTGGGGACACAGCTCTCTCTTGGAGCCTGGCACCAGCTGACCACGAGCAGCCCCCCGTGCCCCAAGAGAGAAACGTTCCCCATTGTAGCTCTACATGCCAGGAAGAATCTTACACTAGTGCAAAAGGGATGGTGGCTAGAGGGTTTCATAAACGGAGGGCTTCGTTTCTTTCTCTTCTGGCTTATTTCTTCCCCAAGATCTGACAGCAACCAGCAGCATCCAAAATCAAACATTTGAAGGCGCCTGGACGCCCCTGGGGTGCCCTTTACCCCATCTTTCCCCTAACCCCCCCACAACTGGACCAGCCCTTCCACCTCCCCTCCGTGCTGGTCCCAAGCAATCAAGCAAGGCTTGGAAGGGCCTCAGTGGGGAGCTGAGAATCTGAACACAAAGCAAGAGGTTTCCCCTCCTTGCCCTACAACTCTGCCCCCACCCCTCCCGATACAAGTCTGGCCCTGCGGCAGAAGCCCGCCCACCGCAGCCCTCTCCCACAGCTCACCGGGCCTCGGCAGCCAGCAGCTCATCATAGTGGGAGGAGCGCTGGTCATCGTCCTGGCGGTAGCGGATGACGGTGGCCAGCCCCTTGCTGACCAGTGCTTCTGCAATGTTGCTGCAAGGGACCGAGAACAGCAGTTAGCCACAAAAGGCCGGGTAGGGGGTCTCCTTTGTGGGCCGGGCAGGCGATGCCCTCCTTCCCGCCCCGCTGACAGATCCAATGCAAGGCCTCTGCCCATGAGTCCGAGCCGAGGCCTGATGCCCTGGCCCTGCACCCAGCAGAGGGCAGGACTCCAAGCGGCTTCAAAGCACCAGCTTCTCCCTCGCCTGGGCTGTGGGAACGGACAAGGGACAGAGTGCCAGTGTGCCTAAGACAAGGGTGCCCTGGCTGGCCTTCCAGGGTGGCACAGCCAATCAGAATCAGGATTAGCTGCTCTGCAAAGGGCTCAGCCCCACCTCCAAACCCTTCCAATCTTTTTTCAGGCAAACTTTCCTTGGGGTCTTTGAAACCAACCCCGAACCCAACACTCAAGGAAGACACATTGTGGCTTTCTCAGCCACCCACAGCTGAAGCAGGCTGGGCCCGGCTTCTAGCCATGGCCCCGATGACTTCCCTTCTCAGGCCTGCAGCTGCCCGGGCAGCTTCTGGACGTCGAGAGGGCCTCCTGGCTGGCCGCTGCTCCTGCTTCAGCAACACGAAAGGCAGGAGGCGCAAGCAGGGCTGCTCCACAGAGCCCAAAGTAGGCTGGGCCAAGATGGGGGGGCAAGCGTCGAGGACGGGCAGAGGTGGAAAGGCACAAAATGCAGCAGCCCCTTCATTGTCCAGGCTATGGCTCTGGCCATGGCGGCTGCGCCCTCCCCCTGCCCAGGACTTGGGCCACAGGGGAACCAGGAGAGGCGAGGGGGGTTGGGACCACTAGGGCCCCCATCCGAAGGAACACGAGGCCGGCAGCTGAGGCCCCGGACGTCCAAGAGGAGCCCCACAGTGAGTGCTCTGCTCCCCTCCCTGCTCTACAGCCACAAGCAGGCTGTGCTCAGCGCTTCGGCAGAGCGGGCAGGAGCCAGCCCACCCAGGGGTGGGACACCTTCTGCCTCCTGGCTCAAGCGTGGGACTCCTGGCTTCCTACGTGACCGGCCAGGCTAGCGGCCAGCTGAGGCATTAACCCAGCCACGGCCTGAACAGGACATTCAACTGCTGGGCTGCAACTGAATTCTGCTCCGTGGGCCCCGAAGCCCCTGGGGGCCTCACAGGACACACGGAAGCATTGAGCTGCATATCGGGTCCCTCCAGGGGGACCTTCCAGGAGCAGAGGAGGCACTGCTGGGCTGAAGCAGGCCCTTCTGCCTGGACTGCTGTCACCCCGTGTTCCTGCGGGTGGCCCTGGATCCCCAAGGGCCTGGACACTCACATGCCGCCAATGGTGACTGTGGCACAGGTGCGTTCCGAGAAGGCAGGAACCGTGTCGGTGGCCCCGCTGGCCGGCCGGATGTAGTCAACAGTGACGTTCACCTGGAAGGAAGGCAGGAAGACTTAGGCCGCAGAAACAAACAAGCAAATGAAGACCGGCCAGCGACCGGCAGGGCTGCAGCAGCCGCACGCAGGGGACCTGAGCACCTCCCACGAGGGAGGCAGGCCTGCTCCGCCTGAAGTGCCGCTCAGCAACCCCTGCAGGCAGGAAGGGGGTCTCGCCTGGGGAGACGGCCTCCTCTCGCTTGGCTGCAACAGGGCCTCCCTTGACACAGAGCGGCCCCCCCAATAAATGCAAGCGGGGTGTGTGTCAGGATTAGCCCAGGAAACTCCAGGAGACAATACAGATTCAATCCAGCAAGGTTTATTGGCTCAACTCCCTTTACAGAATCTTCTCAGAGTGAGAGCAATCCCCAGGGTCACCCCACAAACATCCTCTGCATTCCTTAGGGAGGAGCCAGTCTCATTCTCTTATCTCGTGTTCGTTCTTCTGGGGATGAGAGTCCATGTTTCACACCCTGACTCCACACTCCCACAGGGTGCTTATAAAACAGAACAGCCTAAGAAACCTCCAAGGAGTTTGAAGGACGGGGCCATAATTCCCAGGCAGCCCCTTGCTGGCTGGGTGAGAAGCCTCCTGCCCCTCCATAACACAAGCAGCCCCCTGCCGCTCAGCTGCCCAGGAAGGCCCTTCGCTCCCCACGGGCCTTGCTCAGTTGGCAGCTCTGCTCGTCCCATGCCTGGCCAATCCTGCCGCCCCCACGTGGGCATCACAGCCTTCCCAGCCTGGCATGGAGCCGAGCACCCGCGTCCCGCCAGTTCTAGCCCTGGAAAAAGGTCAGGGACACTGCAGCAAACGCTGCAGCTCAGAAACGGCGCCAATGGCCTTCAGGTCATCCACGCTACCTGGCATCTGGCCGAGAGGAAGCGGGCTCCTGCCTGCCAGCTGGAGACGCAGCAGCCCCCCTACTGGGAGGCCCAGAGCCCCAAGCAGCAAACCCGCTGCCTGCCGCCTGCAGGGAAATAAGCCGCACGCAGCGTTTCTACGTTACGCTGACAGCCTGGCCTCAGGGCAGGGGCCGCTAGCCCCCCGTCTGGATCGGACTCGAAGCAGAGGCCTCCGGTGGGTGGGCCCCAACTCTGAAATGTGCCCTGGGCCCTTCCGAGGCCCTGCCACAGAAAGGGCCCGGAGGGGCTGGCTGCGCTCTATCGATGCTGCTTCCTGGGTGGTCTGCCTCCCCCAAGAGTGGCAGACCGTTAACTCCCCCCAGACCCGGGGAGCAAGCACCCCACTGCCGAACCAGGAGAGGCCGCTGTGCCTTCATCCATCCCGGACCATCCTGCGTGACAGGCCAGTCCCCCATCCCCAGCACCTTCCAAGCCCCCCGAGTCCCCACCCCCCACTCCAGAAAGCCAAATGAGAAACGGTCCCGAGGGAAAGGGCTTCACCCCCCCCCCCCAGTGAACGGCAGGCAGAGAGCAGCCCCGCCGTGGAGGAAGATCCGGCAGCAACTGCTGCCCTCCGCACCAGAACTCGGGCATTTCCCTCGGACGCATTTATGCTGCCGATTTAGGAACGCGGCTTCCTCCTTCAAACCGGGGAAGGACGAGGCAGCGCAGAAGTGGAAGGGGCTGCAGACAGGGCTGTCCAGTGTCAGGCCTGGTTGCCAACCCTGGCCTTCCTGCGAGCCCCCAGAGGGAGGGTCTTAGCCCGCCCGGCGAGGTGGCAGTTACAAGGAAAACTGAAACTGCCATCCATAAACACCCCTCTGTGTATCATTAACACTGGAGGACGGGCCAACGGACCGCCGAGCGTGGCTGGCCCATCTCCAAGATTTGCAGCAGGCCAGCTGACTCGAGCCGGGTCTGGGTTCGAGAGGCAGCCTCATCATGGCGGACGGAGCCGGAGGCGGCAAACGGCACCCAGCTCACAAGACTGGCGGCTTGTTTACAGGCCTGGCTTTGAAAAGAGCCCCGGAATGCACGGAGGAGCAACGTTCCTGCAGGCGGATCACTCGCACACCCGCACCAGCATAGGATCATGTTCCAGTTCAGGGTACGTGTTAAGATAACTCCTTGAGGTGAAACTCTTGTCATAACCAGCACGCAGAGAGAAAAGACAGCCATTATTCTGACAGGCAGGTTAAATTCAAATATTCTGCACACCACAAAAACTGCCAGAATGAACTGCTGAAACAGCCCTGTTCTGCAGGACGCCTGTCCTTCTGCGCCCAGCACCGCATGACCCTACGGCAAAGCCAAGCTGGCTCCCAGCTGCAGCCGCTCTGCTGCTCCGTCAGTCCTGGATTCGGAGGCCTTGGGAGGTACCCTTCACCCTGCCAACACCCTTGACTTCTGATACGCAAAACAGAGGAAATCTCCCCAATGGAGCCTTAGTTGGCACCATGTGACTCGTGACCTGTTTCCCTGCAGCAGAGCCCAACTGGGCTCTCCCGCAGCTGCAGCCTCACCGCGCTTGGCAGAAACAGGCCTCCGCTCGGCTGCCCACGGTTTGGGAGCAGCCCAGCCTCTGGCAACTCAAGCCGTCCCTGGCTGTGTGTCCTGGCAC
The DNA here is from genome assembly GCA_030867105.1 of Liasis olivaceus. NCBI lineage: Eukaryota > Metazoa > Chordata > Lepidosauria > Squamata > Pythonidae > Liasis > Liasis olivaceus. The sequence goes on from CM061355.1 coordinate 81,665,462, forward strand.
ATCCCCACCCCAAGAGAGCCCAGGGCTGGTCCTTGGCAAAGGGCAGGAAGGGGCAGAGCACAGGGGATTCTTCACCCACACAGAGCACACAGCCTGACTCCTGCAGACTCTGCCTCCCTCACCCTGCCTATGCCAGGGGCTGTGCCATGCTTGCCGTCCCTGGCAGGCAGCCGTGGACCACGCTGAGACCAGTCGCTTTGTACCTCTGCTACAACTTTAGGGACAAGCAAGAACATCTGCCAGGCACAAACCAACGACATACTTAAAAGCAAGAACTTCCAACAGGAGGAGGATGCCCCAGCGTCCAGCTGACTCACCCACCGACCTGCAAGCCAGGCCTGAAGCAAACTCGTATCCCAGACCCATAGGCCATCCAAGGGATCCCAAGCCCAGCCCCACACCGGCTGCCTGGGAACAGCCCAGGGGTCCCAGGCCTGTCACAAAGCAGCCGCTGCCCGAAGCCAGCGGGAGGCATCACAGGGAGCGGCTGTGGCCCTGCCCAGAGAGGGCATCTGCCCGGCCCCCAAATGCCAGGCCCCAGGGACTCTCCCCTCCACCCCAGATGCAGGATGGGGCAAGAAGCCTTTGTTCTCTGGGGGGAGGAGGAGGAGGAGGAGGAGGAGAGCCCAAGCCCACACCTGCCCACCACTCGCTCTCTGGATCAGGACCTGAGATAGCCGGGCGAACGTGGGAGCCTGGCCGTCTCCACATGGAGCAGTCTCCTCTCCTGGGGGCCCACTCCACTGGGGAGGCCAAAAGGAAGCCTACTGCCATGGGATCCCGGGCACCTCCTTTCTCAGGCAAGCCAGGTCTGGCTGGCCTCATCCTAAGCCCAAACTATAGTTCCGGGTCAGCATGTGATGTGAATCCAGCCAATTCTGGCTTATTCAGGAAGCATGGTTATTCAAAGCTTGCCTCGCTCCCGGAAACAGAGCAGCCCCAACCGCTAACCACAGCTTAAATACTTATGCTGAACGTTAATAAGTGTGTTTGGTTTCTGTTTAAGTCCTAGAAACCATATTCCAAATGTCTAAATTATTATATTGTTATCCCGCCTTTTTTATATGTAACCCAAGGCAGCGAACGTACCTCATCCTCCTGCCTCCCGTGTTCCCCACCACAACCGCCCTGTGAGGTGGGCTGGGCTGTAGGGAGGGGCTGGCGTGCCTGAGGGTGGAGGACACTCTTGGTCTCCTGGCTTCTAGCCCAGCGCCTTCACCGCTAGCCAAACTGGCTCTCAAATCTGCCTTGCTGGGTTGTATATAAGGGAGCCATTCTTGCTTGAACTTGGTTAAACTTGTGTTACGGATCTATACTGCCAATTTCGCCATTGCCGCGTACTCTCCCATTTCGGTCTTCCAGCCTGATAGAGCAAGTGGATTCCTTCTCAAGTGGAAGCCTGCAAAGGATCAGGCTCCTTTAGCAAACAGCAGAGCGAGAGACCTTCGTCAACACCACTTTCAAAGGATGCCCAGACCCAGCTCTGACCCAGGGCGGAGGACCTCTCTTCTACTTGCCACAACCACACGAGAGCGGGAGATGAAGAAGGGAAGCAAAAGATGGGGGTGCACAAGCCCCCCCCCACCAGGCCAGGAATAAAGGCCAATGTGGGGCTGCCGGAGCACACTGGGGGAGCATGCACATCGCCACCATCTGCCATTACTTAATCTAGGTAAACGTGGAGACCGATGCTCAGGATAAGAAGCCTGAACAGCTCGACAAGGGAGCCTGACGCATGAACTGAGCGACAGCCAACTGCTGATCGCGCCAGAGGCAGCACCAGTGCTCAGGTCCAACCCAGCTGAAGGAGCCTTCATCCTTTTCCCCCGCAGCCTGCCTCCGAGTCGAAGAGAGATCGCCTCTTCCTTGTGCCCGGAAACCAACCCTCATCCCCAGATGGGAAGCCACCTCGCGAGGACGACCTCGAGGGCCTCCTGGACAGCCATCCCAGCAGGCCTAAGAACTAGGACCTCTCCTTCGGCGCGCCCGGTTCCTGGCACCGTCAGACTCCCCTTCAGAACAAGGACGCGAGGCACGCCAGGGCAGCCTTCAGGCGCGGTTCCAGTGCAAGGGCACGTGACTGTTGCTGGCAGAAACGAGAAGGAGAGAGGCTTCCAGAGCCTCCAAATTCCTCAGCAACGAGTCCCAATAAAAGGCAGGACAGACATTTGCACCCGGTGGCCTTCCATGACGCCTGGCGGTTCGGAGGCAACTGGGCGAGGCAGCGGCATCTCCTTCGTGGTTTGATCTGACTCCTCCACCCGCAGAGCATGCGAGCAAGACGCAGGAGGGCCTTTGGAATGACTTTCCAACTGTCGCAGAGACGGGGAAAGCAAAGCCTGCAGCCGGCTTGTCACCAGGCCCCCTCAAAGCCCAAGCGCCTCGGGCGGTCCCCCCCTTTCCCCACTCCGGGGGCTCCGAGGGGCCCGAGGAAACAACTGGTGTGCTCCTCAGCCTCCAAAGAAGCCCCACCGTGAGTGAGCAGGAGTGTTTTGGAGCCACCCCCTCCCCCACAAATAAAGATGTCCAGGACGTCTCCATTGTAAGAATTCGTTGCTCCTCTTTTCCAGATGCTGCCCTTCTTCAGATGAACTGGGGGAGGCCGCCTGTGTGTTCCCCCACCCCGCTGCTGATGGTCTGGGGCCAGGTATCATCAATAGGCTGATGACACACAATTACAGATCTCGACCCCAGGCCCGCCGAGCGATGCTGTCCGAGTCCTGACCCAGTGCCCGGAGGGAGAACAGCCTCCAGCTCAATCCTGCCAAGATTGAACGGCTGTGGATATTAAGGCCCCTCGATCTAGCGATTTTCCACCTTCCATCTTGCTTGGGATCACACTTCCATGCGCGAGACTGGGGTCCTGTTGGACTTACAGCTCCTGCTGGAGGAGGCCTGTAGAGCTTTTTCACAGGTTCACGGGGAGGGTTTTCAGACAGTCGCTCATGCCTTGGTCACCTCTCAATTGGATTACTGCATTGCGCTCTGCATGGGGCTGCCCTTGAAGACTACCCAGAGGATGTAACTGGTCCAGAATGAGGCGGCACAGGCAGTGATGGGTGTGTTGCAATATGCGCACATGTCCCTGGTGCTCCATGAGCTGCCCTGGTTACAAGTTGGCTTCTGGGTGCAATTCAAGGTGCTGGTTATCCCCTATGAAGCCCTGCATGGCCTGGAGTCCGGCTACTTGAAGGGCCACTTGTCTCCGCATGCCTCTGCCTATCTGGTGAGATCAGGTAGGGCGGAGGCGTTCTGCACCCCCTCGACCGATCGAACAATGCCACCTCGCAGAGCCAGGCAGCGGGCCTTCTTGGTGGCAGCTCCCATCCTCTGGAACGACACTCCCCCAGAGATCTGCACTGCTGCCCCCCCCACGGACTTTCTGCAAACTGTAAGCACTCGCCTGTTTTCCCAGGCTTCAGGGTAGGACGCTGCTTGCACCCCCCTGGATTTTGGTTTGATTTCTGCTACGGACTTGCACCTTTTTTTGATAATAGGTTGTTCTCTTCTGACTGTCCGTGGCCCAGCGTCCTTGAGTCGCTGGTCTGAAACTGAATTAAATGAGTAAATAAAGTCCCAAGGCCCAGGCAGCCGTGGCTGAGCAGAGATGTGCCTCCGCGCATAGATTCAAAGTTCCCTCCCAAGAGCCTGGCAACTGCTGCCGGAGAAACCGAGAATCCAACCAGAAGGAAAGGCAGGCTGCCTGGCGGGTGAGGACAACCCTCACCGAATCCACGCCACGCGGGGAAGGCGCTGCAGAATAAAAGTAGAAGGAAGAAAAAACCAAGACCGGGGAAAAACCTGCTCGTTCAGCTGCAAGCCCAGCCCCCCTTCTCCCCCCTTTGCCAACTGTCAAAGTTTGCGGGCGGCCAGAAACACACTGATAATGGCCTGTCAGCGGAAACAAACTCTGTCTATGCCCGAGCGGGCAGAGGCAGGAGCAGCCGGAGCGGAGAAGCTCTTCTAGGAGGCACACAGCAGCGGCAGCTGTGCCTCCCCTTGGCTGCCCCTCTTCCCTTGGAGCAAATCCGTCTTCCCAGGAGGGGCCAGGCTCCCTGTCTGGGAAGCCCAGGCTTCTCTGCCACGCCAGTGGCGGGATGGGGGGAGATAAAGCCCGCTTCGGCTCGCAGCTTCTGTATTCCCTCTGCAAGGAGCTTGGGCACCTGTCTGTTCTTTCTCCTTCCCTTCTCTCTCCCTGTGCCAAATCCAGGACCTGTTTGGGGGGGGGGAGGGATTGTATCCCTCTGGCCGGGAAGTCCAGCTGCAGATACATCCACCAGCTCTAATGGCAGGACATCTCCCAGCCTCCCTGGTCAGGGGCAAGGCTAGCCAGAACTGCTGAGCAACCGGGGGGGGGGGGGTTCCCACTCTTGCAGCGCAGCCTCTGCGTTCCAGCAAGGGGGGCTGCTGGCAGCTTCCCCAGGGCCTCTAGGAGCAGGGAGGGGCGGAACTGCCCAGGCCTTGCACTTATGGAGGACAGAGGAGTTGCCTGCCCTGGGAAGGGGCTCTGCTGCTCCCGTCTGACAAGAGACAGGCTCTCCCCCCATCCTGGCAAGGGGGAACAGGCAACTGCCCAGCCTCCTCCCCAGCCTCAGGCACAGCAATCCCCAGCTGCGGGCAGTGGCTTTCCAGCCACCCTGCCAGAGTCCGGCCAACCGAGGCGGGATGCTAAGCCGTGCTCTCTGCGGGCGCTGCACCTGGGGGCAGGGGCTGCAAAATCCGACTGCCCTGGACAAACGTGTTCCAGCCTTTGGTAGGATCCAGCGAAACCCTTCTGCCTACTTTTCCTGCAGACTGCTTTCCTTCTGGGCCCCGCTGGGGGCTCCGGAGGGAGGGAGGGAAGGGCAGGCAAACAGCACGACGTAAATAAAGGAAAAGAAAAGAAAGCGAGGTGGCCGTCCTCAGAGGCAGCGGGCAGGAAGCTGCCCAACCCGGGATGCCTCCTTCGCTCCCCCCAAGCCACGAGCGGTGCTTCTCCCCTTGCCTGTGTTGCAGGGCGCAGCAGCTGCAGCCGGGAAGGCAGCCCCCCCACCGCTGCCGCCGCGCTCCCCTGCCAAAGAGAAGAGGAGGCCAGAGGTGGCTCTGAGCAATTACCCCAGTGGGAACCTGGCCAGGACGCCAGCCTCGGCTGCCAAGCGCGTCCCAGGCACCGCCACCAGCGCGTCCGTCAGTCCGAGAGTCACGCCCCTGCCTGCCGGCCCCCACTCCTGTGGCCGCACAGGGCTCCCTTGGGCGAGCCGAGCGCGAGGACATGACCTCCCCCTGGCCACTGCCCAAGCGACTGGCCTCAGCCATGGCCTCAGAGCCCCAGCCAGATCCAAGCGGGGGGGAGGCATCCGGAAGGCCCCCTCGACCAGGCCAGCTCCTCTGAAGCCAAGGGGCCAGGAGGCCTCCCTCCAGGAGCAGCGGCTGCAGCCGGCAACAAAGGCCAGGCGGGGGAACGAAGGCAGGCCCAGGAGCAGGGAAGCCGGGCGGGCTGCTCCCCTCAAACCTGGTCAGCGCAGGAGATTCAGGAAGGGCAGGGCTGCCCGAGCAGGACTGCGGGCCACGGAGGCTTTCTGGGTCGTCAGCACAGGCTCGAGGACAGCAGGCGGGTGCACACGGGAGAGCCGGAAAGCGAGGGCACGGTGGTGACCAGGGCCGAGTGCCAGCTGCCCCTGCCGAGTGAGGGATGCTGTGGAGCCCGGCCCAGAGAGGGAGCGCTCCTGCCCCCCGGCTCGGTGGGACAGAGCAGCGCCACCCTCCAGCCGCCAGCCCTTGGAGGCGAGCCACCCCCAAACGCCTCTCGATCCACTTCCAGGGCCGCTCTTGACCTCACTGGGTGGCAAAGGGGGGGCCAGCAGCTCAGCCTGCCCCCCCGCAAATGGCCTTGGCTCAGCCTGTCACTTCCGATCAGGCGGTAGCTCCGCCCGGGGGCTTTTTTGATCATTAGCACAAAGGACTTTTTTATCACTTGGCTCAATCCAATTAATCTGAAGTGAAAAACGTGGCGCTGACAAAAGACATTTGGACAAAGCCACTTCGGCCAGCGAGGGCCATGAAGCCGCACAGCCAGAGACAAGGCTGGCCAGCGGCTCCGATGCCTGGAGGGCCACCCGTGGGCAAAAGCAGGCTCTCTTTGGGCCAGGGCTGGGTGCCCTTCGGAGCCAGGCCGAGACAGCCGACCAGAAGGCCACAGCAAAGGGCACAAAGCAGGTGCCGGGAGGAGCCCGGGACAAGGAGGCCCAGCCTAGCCCAGCCATCTGCCAGATCGGCAGCAGAAGCATTGTCGACAACGGGCCTGGTCAAATCTTAGAGGCAGGCAGATGTTCTTGCCAAGAGACACCCCCCCCCCCGACTCCTCCCAGGCAGATGCACGCGTGGAGGAGCACAGATCCTCTCCCGGCCTCTATGCCTCACAGTCAATCCGGGAAAGGCCTGCCATTTTAAATCAGAAGGTCGCTCCTGACGCCGATGCCTTTTTCCTCCCGTCCCCCACCTTCCCCTTGGGTCATTTCTCCCAGGCCGAAGGCCTACAAGTGGGTGCCTGCTGAGGACTGGCACACCCGGGTGCTGCTGTGGGTACTTCTCCCACTGAAAAGCAAGGAAGGGATTCCTCACAGCACCACCAAGGACGCCAAGAGTTGCTAAAGGGTTGCTAAAGGATCCCGCTTGGGTGTTGCGTGGACAGAAAGGTAGACAGATGGGCCAGCTTCGGAAGGGGACGACTGCCACGGGGGCAGGGAGGCAGGGGCAGCAACGTTCGCCTACAGTGAAGCCTAGACAGAGACCTCAAAATGCCCCTCTGATGGGTCAAGAACATGCAAGGGGAAACGGACAACGTGGCCCAGCAGGAGAGGGCAGGAGCCCACGCAGGGAAGGAGGAGGGGCACTGCAAGGCACCGAGTGCCCCCCTCATTCAGGCACAGCTGCCTGAGCATCTGTCTGCGCCCACGTTCCCTCCCCGTTCGCAAGCAACTCAGGAAGGCGAGGGCTGCCCACACTGGCTCGTGGCTCTCCTACGAAGACAGGAGGGAGAATTTCCAGGGCTTGCCCCAGCAGTCGAATTCTGTAACCGCCATCACTTTCGCAAACGGACTTGCAAACTTACTCCACTCGTGCTTCCCCTGTGAGTTCAAGGGGATGCAGCCACTTGTCACATCCTGAAACCCCCTTCCCCCCACCTCTCTCTCACACACACACAAACCCTCTCTGAAGCCTCCTGAGATCCCCAGGGCAAAGGACAGGAGAAGAGCCTAATTCAACTGGGCCAGGAAGCCCTACAGGGGAGCGAGGAGCAAGGTGCCACCACCTGTTTGGGGCCAGGGCCTCCCCTTCTCCGTAACACGTGTGCCCATTCCTCGGCCCAAGACAGACTGTGGGAAAGGAGTAAAGCTGGGTCAGGGAGCAACGTCAACAGGCTCCCAGAAGGTCAATTAGGAGCATGCTCCAGGCCCCCCAAAGGAGCAACTGGGGGGCGGGGACCGCTTTGCTCCAGCTGAGGAACAAGGCGGGGAAAGGCTGCTGTTAGAGAAGGCCACAGGCCGAGCACCAGGCCGAGGGCAGGCCTGCTCCCAGCTCTGGGCACTCACCTGCGCGCGAACACGCAGGAGTGCTAAGCCCCCAGCTGGCAGGCAGTTAATGAGGAGGGGCAGAAGCCCCAAGGAAGGCCATTCCTCTCCCCCCAGCCCCCCCGCCAGCAACAGCGCCCAGGGCTTGAAACAGGCATGCGTGACATCACCTTGCTCCAGCTTGGTGTGGCGGGGGGGCGCCTGCAGCGGAAGGAGAGAGATTTCCCAGGCCCGGACAGCCTCAGAAAGCGGCGCTACTTCTCAGCGAGACCCACGCGCCCCCTTCCTCTCCCCAAGCGGTCCCATGGCAAAAATGGGGCAGGAAGACGACCGCCACGCAGGGCTCCCTGGTGGAGCCACTCCCTCCTGACCCCGGCGCCCCCAGCCCCACCTCTGCCCTCGCTGGACTGGCGCAGCTCACCTTCTTCCCGATCAGCTTCTTGCGCAGGAACTCCCGGGCCTCGAACATGTACGGAATGTCATAGAGAGGGCGGAGTTTTCGGTTCTTGTCCTGGGGAAATGAGAGGGGGGGGTCAGCAGCACGATCCCCATACAGCCCTGGACCCGGGCACTGCGTAGTGCTCCAACTCCAGTCCACCTGCACGCCTGCTTGGCACCCGGCATTCCTCCTCACCTTGTAATCAGCGAGCTTCTCTTCCAAGCTGCCTTCCTCGCTGCCCCTCCCTCGGCCCCCCTCCTCTTCCCGGTCCTCCCTCCTCGAGCCCCTCTCCTTCTTCCCAGGAAGCTCCTGCTGGAAGTCTGCCAGCAGCACACAGAAGACCCATCTGAGCTGAGGCCACCACCAGTTCCACTGTGCCCCTGCCACGGGCCAGCCCACTCCTTCCGTTTGCCGCCCACCAGCCTTGGCACTTGGCACTGCTATGAAGAAAGAGAGGGAGATCTGGACCACCCCTGCCCGGCCCGCTGAGCACCCAGAACGAACAGTTCCTGGCAGGACAGGCTCCAGCCACAGGTGTCCCAGGCTCTCCTGCAGGGACAGGCCCGAGGCCGAGCCATGACTTGAGCAGCGCTCTCCAGCTCACCCATGAAGGCTGCCCTTTGATTGTGGAGGGTCAGCCGCCCCAGCCGCGTACACACCCCCTCGCCCACCCGCCAGCTGATGAAGCAGGGGGCCAGAGTAAAGAGAGCGCGTTTGCACAAAACAATTCATCCCACTACATTTGGACAGTCTCTTTTTAAAACATGCCCCTGAACACTGCTGGCTGAAACAAAGGTGGGAGGGCCAAAATCTGCGCAGGAGTTGAAAACAGCCCGTTCCATTTCAGTGGGCGGACAACCCGGGAGCGCTGCACTTCATCTGATCTGGCCTCACCGAGCTTTCAGGCACTACCAAAATAATGCATTAGATATTTATACAGCCTTCTAGAAACCCAGAAGGTTCAGTAGGCGAACTTACAGGAGAACAAAGACCTCCTGGGCGCTCTAGAAAGCAAGTGGACTGGAGAGGACCATAGGACTTGCCCCTCCATTTTGGAAACAGAGGTGGGCACTGACATCTTAGAAGAAACACAGCTTCACCCCAGAATCATTGTGGAGGAAGGCAATACTGGACACACAAGGGAATTTTAGAAACATGCTGTCTTCCCCAGATGAAGAATGGAGGCTCGGTGGAAACCAAAAGTCATAGTTTTCTTCTAGAGGGCAAGATTTCGAAACAATAAAAATGTTTTTTTAATGAGAGGGCTGAAACAGAAGATCACCTTTCCTCAGAATGGCTGAGGATTATAGGTTGTCCTCATTTAGCGATCACAATTGGGACCGGCAACTCGGTTGTTAAGCAAAGGAGTCACTAAGTGAAACAGACTGAGCATACAATCTTAGTTCAGCTTTTCTTTGATTTACAGACCTCCGAAGCTTGTAAATGCAAGGATTGATCACAAGGTTACTTTTTCATCACTGTCATAATTGTGAACGGTCGCTAAACAAGGTAGTTGCTAAACAAGGGCTACCTGTAGTTAAACCACTAGGACAGAAATACAGCTAGGAGATTATGCATTCAGGTCAGGAGATAAAGTCCTCGGCATGGCTAATTAGCAGGTCCAAGAATATAAAAGCAGTGCAATGTTGCTAAAAAGAAATGCAAGGTGACATTAAGAAAGGCAAAAAGGGATTTTGAGGATCATCTTGCTAATGTCAAAACGCACAATAAAACCTATTTTAAATCCTTCAGAAACAGGAAATGGAGATGGTGAGTCTATTAGATAACCCAAAAAGAGCTGAGACAGAAAGAGATCACAGTATCACGGAGACGGTGCATTGCTTTGCGCGGGCCTTTCAAGCCAAAGCCCTCTCGATCGATCGGCGTCACGCTCCGGCTCAGCTTGGCCGCCATGCTCTCTGCAGCTCTCCCCACTGGGGAACACCTACCGAGTCAGCCTCCCAAGGGGCTGCCTGAAGGCCCAACAGCAGCGGCCCCAACAGGGGTGCTGCCCGGCCCCACCACAGCACAGCGGGTACGGCCGGACTCCCCTCGGGCAGCTCCTCCAAGACGGCCCTGGAGAGCAGCTCCTACGTCCTCCCACCGATCCTGCTGCTAAAGGGTTCTGCTGACAAGCTCCTTAGTTCGCTGCATAAGCGGTCTGACCTGAAAGCCTTGCTGGTAACGTGCCAACGGCTGGGCAGCCGTCTAGCAAAACTACAACGGAACGCAAAGAGTACTGGAAGGAGGAGAACCAACTGAGTGCCAAAAGCTATTCCCTGGCATCTGGACATCCTTGAAGGGACTCTCTCTGTTATCTCTAACACACAGCGCTGGACTCTGCTCTGAAAAAGCTTTCACACAAGATTAAGCCTCCATTTGCAGAAGTCTCATCTGAAAGGGGATTCTCCAGAGACCGCTCTGCTGTTCAGCTGCATTTCAAGCTGCAAAGCGGGGAGGCTGAAGGCTTCCTGCCTTGGCACTAGTGCCAAGTTGAAGAAATGGGCTGAAGCAGCAGATGGAGTGCTTCAAGACACCCAGATCGGATGCACGTGGCCCCAGTGCCCCGGCTCCTGCGGGTAGATTCTGCAGCCCTAGTTGAAGGCAGGCTCCTGGCCCTCACAGCCCTCGAGGAAGAAAGCTCTGGAGAACCACCTTCTTGGAGGGCAGGAGCGGCCAGGGTGCAGCAAGGCGCCTATTTCCCTACTGACTGAAGCAGCCCCAATGGTGGGCATGCAGCAGTAGCCCAATTGCCGGAGTGAGCAAGCAGGGCCAGAGACTTGCTCCAGCACAGCCCTTAAAGCCAGGACCCCACCCCCTCCGTCAGCTTCCTCGAACTATAGTGAGATGGGTCCCCAAAGGGACGCCCGGCCCCCTTCCAGGATTGAAGGAGCAAAGCAGGGAGCTGGCACGAGAAGGCAGACACTTCATTTGCCGGGCAGGGGGCTTCTCCAACGCCTTCTGCCGCAAAGGCCGAGCGCTCCCCTTAGGAAGAGAGGCTGCCTGCAAAGAACGATATGTGCCAGGCAGGTAATTAAAAGGTTCAAAATCAAGCCTACGTGGATGGAGTCTCACACACCAACTCATATCTCTGCATGCAAATTGATAAATAATTTCACAGACGATAAACCCACTCAATTAATCTTCCACCCAAGTCACACCAAATAAAATCAATTAATTTGCATCTTGTTCCCGTTTTATCCCACACTGGTAGCTGCTCTTCAATTACAATTAACTGAGTGTATTAACTGTGCTAAAGTGACAAAATGTACAAAAGAAGAACACCTCTTCACACACACAAGTGAAGAGAACATGTTTTGCACCAGGGTGGAGTTCCAGAATCTGACGGGATGTAAATCCCAAAGGAGCCTGCCAGAGGAAAGGCTGGATATAAATCCACCGAATGCATAATTAAAATAAATACTGGGTTCGCCCAGATTAATTTTCCAACAAGTCTTGCTTTTCTTTCACTGATTCATTCATTATCTTTTACTTATTTATTTATTAAGTGGATTTATATGGCTGTCCATCTCAAAAATACGATTCTGGGTGGCTAGCAACAGATTAAAAATAATAAAGGGTGGAAACCTAGAGGGCTGCTCCCAGCGCCCATGCCCTGGGACGCATCCTGGTCTTCAACGCTGTACAAAAGGCGGGCAGGGCCAGGGCCGGTCTAACCCTGGGGGCCACGGAGGTCCAGAGGGAGCTGCCGCCGCAAGAGAAAAAGCACAGGGGACATGCTTTAATTGAGGAGACACGAAGCGTGCTCCTCCTGCCGGATCCAGTGGGAGGGGCAGAAACAATGGGGGGAGGCGGCCCCACAAATAACCCACCCCATGCCTTGGAGGGCTTAAGGGATGACAACCTGGGAGTCACTGGAGTGTAACGCGGGTGCACAGAGACGCACCCTGACTGCCCACATCGCTGCGTTCTGGACCGGCTGCAGCTTCCAGAGGGTCTTCCAGGGCAGCCCCAAGTAGAGCACGTTGCAGTAATCTACTCAGGAGGGGACTAAGGCATGAGGAATTGTGAGCAGAGCCTCCTAGTCCAGGAAGGAGCGCAACTGGTGCACAAAATAAAGTTGTGCGAAAGCCCTTCTGGCCCTAGTTGCCGCCTGCTCTTCCAACAGGACCCTGAAATTGCACACTGGTTCTGTCTGGGGCGGGCAGCCCCCTCCAGAACCAAAGACAGAGCCAGGGGGGCCTCGGCAGGGTGGAGCCGAAGCCTGTTCTTCCCCACCCACGTGGGGCCGGCCCATGCGGAGACGTGCAGCCGGGTGTCCTCAGCAACCTGGCAAAGCCTCGCCCAGCAGCTTCACGCAGGCATCAAGCAGGAGTGGGAGAGAGGTGGGCTGGTAAGGAAGAGGACCTCGACGGAGACACTAGGCAGAAGGGGCCGACACACTTTTTAGGCCAGACAACACTGGGAACCGACTCACGCAGCCCCCTCCCCAATTGTCTCTGAAGGAGGAGCAGGGGGAGCAGGAACCGCATGATCAGACTTGCAAGATCCTGATCTGCAATAGCTTTACGATAAAAGTAGTCCTGCCTACACGGCCCTGGTCCCTGAGCCTGGTCTACCTTAAAGGGCTGACCTCAAGTCACAGGCGACCGAGCTAACAGTTCCAAGAACCCATCCAAGAGGATCGACCACCCCCCGATAACCAGGCCAACCTGACCCTCGCCGGTCCTGTCTTGAGGCCGGAGCCCACCGGGGAGCCTTCTCAAACAAATGCCTGGAACGCTCCTTGCAGCAGCCCTGAAGGAAACCCTCCAGCTCGACCCTCACTCGCAGGAGGAACCGGTCCCTCTCCGCAAGGCCGCCTGGCTGCTGTCTGCAGACGCAGCGAGAGCGGAGACGTGCTGATGTTTCGCCGCCCCTTACGGCCATGAGACAGGCCTTACCAGCAGCTCTAACGCCTGCTCCAACTCATTCCTCGTTGCCTGTACGGGTAGTCCTCGGTTAACGATGGTAATTAGGACCAGCAACTCCATCGCTAAGCGAAGCAGTCATAAAGCACAACGTCATGTGATCAAGCCGACTTACAATGGCAGTTGCGGCAGTACCCACCGTTAGGTGAATCCTGCGCAGTCACAGCACCCCACTGTCATGGGATCACCACTTGTGACCTCCTGCCGACTTCCCCGTTGACTTTCCTTGTTGGAAGCCAGCAGGGAAGGTCGCAAATGGCGATCACGTGACCACGGGACGCTGTGACTCTCATAATCGTGAGCCAGCTGCCAAACACTGAATCGCAAACACACGACAGTGGGGATGCTGCAATGGCCACGATACGAGGACCCGTCATAAGTCAGTGCCATTGCTACCACACACTCTGTTCCTCTATTAATTCAGTCCCAAATAAGAAGTCCACGTAGAGGCCGCAATGCCAGCTGAATGGTGGGAGGCCCGAGGCCTGGGAAGAAACCCTCCCACCAAACCACGTGGAGCTGCTGAACGTAGTGTGGGCTGGGTGGGAGCAGGCCTTCCCACCTCCCGCGCATTGGTCTGCTGGCTAGGAAGGCCCCCTCTCTAATAGACCTCCTCGTCTCCACGCACTGCCAAAGCAGCGGGGAGAAGGAGTCGTTCCAGACCTAGTCCTTTCAGCTCCTGGATGCCCTGCAGGGGGCGGGGGGACCCACAGGGGCATTTGCCAGCTAAAATACCCCAGATACTGAACCAATGAACCCAGGGAGGAGGAGAAGAACCAGCCTGTCAGCAAAGATGGCTCTTTGATCTCTTGCGCACTTACAAACAAGGAAGCCGAGGGCAGGGCCTGAACCTGTGCCCGGGGGGTGGGGGACGCCAGGCTGCCCTGAGGCCAGGCACAAAATGAGCTTTGTGGAAACGCACACTCAGCCGAGCACCAAGTAGCAGGAAGGCTAGGCTTCCTCAGAGCTGCCCCACGATCCTTTGCAGGCACCGGAAAAGCCACCCGTCCTGGGGGGCTCCGGCTGCCCCTTGCCTTGCTGGTTCTGTCCAGATCAAAGCCACGTCCAGCAGCTGCAATTCTGCAGAGGAGGAGGTTGCAAGGAGCTGCAGGGGACCTTCCCCCATTCTCTCTGGGGACCAGAGGGACATGCAGCTCCTCCTGGGACCACAGGCGCATCTTTCCAGCACTCACAGCCACCCCGGTGGGGCTCCACCCGGGCTAAAAGACAGGCACTGCTCCCCTCTGCCAGGAAGGGGATGGAAGCGCTTCTCTTCCTGAGCTGCTGCCAGAAGAATTTATGCCTGCGCATCTGAGTGCCCATCAAGCAAAGCAATCAATCCAGTTTCCGAGCCACTCTGAGTTATGCTACTGCGAGGCGTCAGGCCTTCCCCTCCGATGCATCTCCTTGGCTTGTCAACTGCTGCATCTCCCCACCCCGCCCCGTCTTAAATCACCCAACTGGCACATGTTTATCCCCCACGCCAAGAGACGTCGCAGGCCGTGCTTAAAAGCAAACTGAACTTCCCTTCCTTGGAGATGGCAAAGCGGCTCCCGCTTCAGCCCACCTGGGCACCCAGCAAGCAGGGCTGAGAGCAGAGAAGGGCAGGACCACCGCCAGCTGGACCACCCTGCTGCTCTCCTCACCCACCAGCCCCCCCCCCGAAAGCCTGTCTGGTCCCCAGGATACGCTCAGCCACATGCCGCCTCCCCAGCGCCAGAGCGGTCTCAGAGGGGCCTCCGCCCAGCCCCTTTTCCCAGCAGCCCCAAGCCGATCCTCTTTAACCATCTCCTTGACGCACAGGAATTCTGCTCCTGGAACAAAACGCCCCTTTGCTCTTGCAAACCCCTCCACCGCCTTTGCAGTCCTGCCCCACGGCCCCACGTTTCATCCTAGTGATCTCGCCAGGAGCTCATTTGCGTGCGTCTATGAAAAGGGACCCCAACCACTCCCTCCTCAGGCCATCTGTGCCTCCCGCATGGTCCATAAACCAACTGTTGCTTCCCCACAATGGGTCCCAGTCTCTGGCTCAAACATACCCCTAACAAATTCTGCCCCATGGCCATTCTCTCTTCTCTGTTCTTGCCCCCCTTCTGATGCAAAAGCAGCGCCTCTCCACCCACCGTAAGCAGGTCCGGGGAAGGCTTTGGCCACTGGTGAGGCAGAGGGTGGATACTTCAGAAAGGATGCTACCTGGGCAAACGTTGCCGTTTCCCGGGCAGAGTTCTTGCTCCCCTGTCCCTGAAAGGGCTGGTAAATGGAAACCTGAACCTTAAAGCAATCTCAGCAATTAATTTTACAGATGATGCATTCCACATCAATCAGCACATACTGTATTTTTCTGACTATAAGACGATACTTTTTTCTAAAATCCTTACCCTAAAAATTGAAGGGCGTCTTATTCAAGGAAGTCAGCCAAAAATCGCGTGGTTGCAAAACTGCCCATACTTTGTTTCTGCAGGCAGGCTTCCTCCTATTGCCAGTCTCCAATCACGAGTGAAATAGCTTGTCTCCCAAACAGACTTCCTCCAATCACGAGCCTGATGTAACTGACGTCAGCTGATGCTGAACAAACCAATTAGAGGAAGGCTGTCTGCAGAGAGAAGCTATCGGCAGTTTCACTCGTGCTTGAATGTAATCAGTTATGCAAAAGAGCCTGGAAATAGAGCTGCAGAGAGACGGTTTGGACCTCCTCCCACCGAGTGTATCAGGTCAATGTTACCTAATTACTAAATAAAAATGTGTTCTGCACTATCTTTAAAATATTGATTTCTTAATTTGGGGTTGGAAAAATGGGGGTCATCTTGTACATGGGGGCGTCTTATTGTCAGAAAAATACGGTAAATAAACCCACAGTTAAAATCCATGGTCCATTAATTATTTGCTCCTTTTCAGTCAATCTGTTTTAACCGACTGAGCTAACCTAAGGGGCTGCGAGCAGAAACAGGCCCCAGCACTTCTCCCAGGGCCGGACTTGGAAAAACCTGATGAAGCCCCTGAGGTTCAGAAGACATTTGATTCCAGCGTGAGCACGGACCACTTTTATGAGAGGAGGCCCATAAGGCAGCAACCCTGGCTCCGGAGTCCTCGGGGAATTCCCCTCCCAGACTTCCTGGCAGAAGGAAGACCTGGCAGTCAGGGGCGCTCCTGAGCGCCAGCGGGGCCTTGTCAACGCTACAAGGGGGGGACGTGTAAATTCCTGACGGACAAGAGCCCCCAGGCGAATGGGGGCTACGCCCTTTCTAAAAGCAAGCAGTCGCAGCTGAGGTGAGGCCGCAGCAGTTTTCCATTGCAGACCGTCGCCCCCCCCGGCCCCGTGCTCCCTCGGCAGTCAGGCGTCCTGTGTCTTCTCTGCTCTGGAGTATGCTCTACAAGGCATGCTTATTGGGGGCATGGAAGAGGTCCAGGTGGTTAAATTGCCCCCCGTGACTCTCAGCCTCCCTTTAAACCCTGCATCATTCAGACATTAGGAGTCCGCTTGGAATGGCTCCCTGGGGGGTCCCAGCTGATTTCCTACATCTGTGTATTTGCCAGTCTCCGCAAGGCCTCCATGCTCCTTGAGAGGAGTGAGATTCGTGCAACCGCAGAGTAAAAAGATCTGCCAGAAGCCGGGGGGGGGCGGCGGGGGGAGGCAGCTTTCTCCTAAGAGAGCAGACCAGAGAAGGGGCCTGGCAGCCTCCAGCCCCTTGGCAGCCCCCAAAGGGAGCTGGAGCCTAGAGAGAGGCTTCCGGCCATGGACCCTTCTGGGCCCCGGGAACAGGAAGCCAGCTCCTCCCGTAGCTCTCCAGTGGCCCTCCTCCCAAGCAGAGTCCGGCCCTCTGCCCCCCACTGCTCAAGCGCAGGAGGGGCTGAGTGCCCAGCCTCAGCTGGGTGGTGCCCGTCTTCCAGCCCAGGAGAGGTCCCTGCAAACAGGAATCACCACCACGCCCAGGAGCCCAGGCAGCCTCTTGGCAGTGCAGGAGCCTCAGCCTTGGTTCCTCATCTGTAAAATGGGCCACTGCAAAAAATCAGTGAGATACCACAGAAAGTTGTGTGCTAGCCTGGCACGCACACACCCCAACCAAGCAGCGGAGCATCTGCTGGGTTTTCTGCCCTCCTGAAGTGGCATCCGAGACTGACAGGCAGTTCCTACTTTTATACACAAGCTAATTAGGAGGCTTGTTAGCTGTTAAATAATTAGCATAACAAATCAACTCCAAGTGACATTGGAACCAGGCATAACTCAAGATTAAGAGGTAAAATAATTGGAGTCTCCTTGCCTCTCACCATCCCTGGGGGACCTGTGTGTGTGCGCGCGTGTGCATGCGCACATCCTCCTCCAATGCAGGACTTATGCTTGCTGCTCTCCTCCTTCCCAGAGAGGCAGAGCAAAGGAGGGAGGCAGCCACCTTCTACCTTGCAGGGGTGACCCCCACCCCAGGGCTGGCTGGGCAGGAGACTTGGGCAGGGAAGGGATGGTCCTCACAGCAATCAGCCTGAGAGGCCCCATCTGCGGAGCAGAGGTAAGCTTCCCCCCCCCAACTCCTGAAGCTGGAGCTTACTTGACCCCTGGGCACCACTGGGACGCCCCCCACCCCAGCACAGCTTGTATCTCCCGAGGAGGCTATCTGCCCAAGCCTCCCTGCAGACAGCCTCGCCCGCCCACGGCAGCCCCTCAGCAATTAGTCCTAATGGATAACCTTGTCCAACCCCTCCTTGAAAGTCCACCCCCCTCTGATCTCTCCTGGCAGGCCTTCTCCCCCAGCAAAGCATCTCAGCTGGATCCGGGCACTCCACGCCCACCGCCGCCTTCAGCTGTTAAGCGCTCGCTCTTGCAAGACGCCCATCTCAGCATGTCACCAACGCTCTTTGCCAAGAACTTCCACGCGGAGCCACAGGGGCTGCCACAAGGTCTCCAGCCACAGAGGGTGAGGTGCTCCCTCCTGGCCTGCAGCCCTGGGAGGATCCTGCCCACATCTTTCGCCTCCACTGGGTTTAGAGGAACGTCTGTGTCCTGTTTAGGACTCCTTCTCCCTTTGTCTTGGTCCTCTTTTTTTATTGGACTGTGAAATCCAGTCTGGCATTCCAGCATTAATACTGCTGTAGGCAGGTTCTAGTATTCCTCAGTCTAACCTACGAAAATAAACAGTGGATAACTAGAGAGGAACATGGAAGAGGAGCCCAAAGGCCCCCCCCCACGCCCAGGTGTTGCAGCTGCCCGAGTCAGCCGGCTTGGTGAGCCTCTGGCAAGCAAGGAAGCCGAGCCCACGCGACCTTGCCTTCTCCTGCCCTGCTCGCTGGGAGCCATCGGCCGGACCCCTCACGAAACAGCCTGTGCTTTCTCCAAAGAGCAACTGTGCTGCATCAGAACACGTGGCCAGCAAAAGGAGACCGGAGAGCAGGACCTTCTGCCGGGCCTGACCTTCCACAGAACAGCCTCACGCAACCGACAGGTAGATCGAGACACCCACCCCCTCACCTAAACTGGAGGAAAAGGAAAGGAATGTCTGGAAGTGCCCTGGATGCTGACGGTTAGAACTCACCTGGTGCCCCTCTAGGTCCCTGGACTACAATTCCAACGCTCCTCACCACTGGCCAAGCTACCTGGAACTGATGGGAACCAAAAACCAACACAACTAGAAAGTACCAGGTGCCTGCCAACTAGGGGGATTGTGCACCCCACGGGGGGAACCCAGTGCCAGATGTCCTCAGCCAAGGGCAGCAGGGTTAGGTCCACTTGTGACGAGGCTCTGCCTCTCGGTGGGGAAAGCCAGACGCTCCAGGGCGGCGCGGCAGGGACCCGCCCTGGTAGGAGAGCGGGCGCGGAGATCTCGGCGTCTTTGGGAACCCCCCGCTGCATGGGGGCCAGCAGCACAATGCCGCTGCTGAAAAGGCCCATCCGAGCGTGGGCTGCCTTAGCGGAAGCCCTGCATCCGGATCACCAGAGGGCCAACGTCCATCACACTGCCCTCAGCATGACACTTCCTCCCTTAAAAGGAACCCAGGAGGCAGTGGAGGGTTTAGAGGAGAAGTGCCAGAGAGGTTATGGGAGGGATCTCGGAGGTAATCAAGTCCAACCCCCTGCCCAGGGCGGGAACCCTCAAGCCATCGCAGACAAATGGCTGTTCAACCTTTGCTTGAAAACTTCCAGTGATGAAACCCCCGTGACTTCAGGAGGCAGGCATAGCTCTCAAACCCTTATTTCAAATTTGGCTCTCTCTTTCTCTAACACCATTTTGTCCTACCCTCAAGACCTGGAGCGCCTGGAAACTAAGTCAGAAGAATAGAAATGGGCATGTTTAGCTTGCAAAAGAGAACCTCAGAGGAGACAGAATACTACAATTACCTGATAGATTATTATATGCAAGAAGGACCTGTTCTCTGCTGAAGGAAAGCCATTTTAAAGATGAATGTGTGGAAATTAAACAGGAGATTCAGGGTATTTCCTTCATACCTATTACCATCAGGAAATCCTTGCTGAGTCACAGATGGTTTAATGGATTCCTATATTGAGCAGAGATGCGGTTTAGATGACCCCGAAGGTCCCTTCTAACTTATTCTATGATTGGAAGATTCAACTTGACTAACGGCAACACACGCCTGCACGCACACACACACTGGGCAGCCTTTGGTGGAAGACAGAGCAAGAATCTCCCTTTCAGATCGATAACCCTGAGAAGTCACAAGACATAATTGCCAGACTATATCAGCATCTTCATGGCTGATGTAGAGCAACCCTCATCCCCGGAAGCCCCCGCCCTTTACTTAAGATGCACTGAAGACATTTTCATCATCTGCATCCACAGAAATGAATCTCTCACCAAATTTAATAATAAACAAAGTAAAATAAATAAAATGAATCCCTTTATGTCTTCAACCACTTCCCACCCCACCATCAACCTCAGCCTTGAACAAGTCCATTTCCTTGAAGTCACAGTGAAACTTCCGTGGACATATAAGCCCGTTAGGCAGGAA
The DNA here is from genome assembly GCA_030867105.1 of Liasis olivaceus. Lineage (NCBI taxonomy): Eukaryota > Metazoa > Chordata > Lepidosauria > Squamata > Pythonidae > Liasis > Liasis olivaceus. The sequence goes on from CM061355.1 coordinate 81,685,336, forward strand.
AGCTGCCATTCACCCTGCGTGCGCACCTACATGCTTCCAGCTTCCACCCAGGACACCCCCTAAATGCATCACCTAGTGTCAGGCCCTGCATGGCGACCGCTTCCATTCCGACCCGCTTGACAGAGAGGCTCGGTTGGTGGAATTAAAGCAGACATTCGGGAGACTGAACCACCCACCCAATAAGATCAACAGACGAATCGATAGAGCCAGATCAATTCCCAGGGAGGACCTATTAAAAGGCAGGCCGCAAAGCAGGACAGAGCGCTGCTTGTCACTTACGGCTCACAGCTCAAACCACTCGGATGCATTATTAATAAGCTACGGCCCATTCTGGGCTATGACACGGCGCTTTCGCGGGCACCGGGTGGCGGCCCCGTGCCGGCACACGGGCGGCCGCCCTGCCCGAAGCAGGTCCTCACGAGCCACAAGCGACGACAGCCGCGCTAACAGGGGAACCAGACCTGCGACAAACCCGGATGTCTACGTTGCACACCCCCATCTACATCAGCAGCACCGTCACACTCTCACGCAGTTGGAGGTGTCTTCACGTGCTCCCACTGCAGTGTAATACATGCCGTCATCTGCCAGCAACGTCCCTCTGGACTCTACCCAGGACAAACAGGACGACCTCTGGGCAAAGGAAGCAACGGACATGAATTTGGCACCAAGGCCCGAGACAAGGACAAAGTTGTCTTAGAGCATTTCAGCCTCCCGGGACACTCTAGCAGACCTCGAAATGGCTGCTTTGGAAAAAGGGGACTTTAGCTCCACCATTAAGGGAGAGGTTGCTAACTTGCACCCATCACAAGGCTTCAGGCAACCTCAGAAGGCCTCAATAAACACAACGGGTCTTTACCACGTTATAGCTGTTAATTGAGAAGGTGCTGGAGACCTGTCCCACGTGTAACCTGCCTCCGCATAACCACCTTGTCTTCCCCTCCCCCCTTCCCCCTGCCCGCCTCCCCAATTTAAATTCTACACGGGTCTAATTCTCTAGGCGTCGGATGAAGTGAGCCGCAACTCACGAAGGCCTTTGAATAAAAGGCGCTAGTCTGAAAAAGTGCCACCAGACAAACTCCTTCTGATTTTGAGTTGCCACAAATTAGTAATTGTTCAGCACGCTCTTCCAGAAATAGAAGAGCAGAGCTGCCGTAAAAGGGCAACCCTGATTCCCAGAAAGGCAGCGGGGACAGTGCATGAAACTGCTCAAAGTTTGGAGACCCACAGGTCTGTAGGGCATCCCCAAAGGCTCAGTTCTGAAGCTGGTGGATCAAGAAAGCTGGATTCACTCGGGGCATCTAGAGGGAGCAATGCTTCAGAAGTGGGCTCAAAAAGGACACACTAGGACTTCGCCTATACAGGTAGTCCTCACTTAGTAGCCACAATTGGAACTGGCAACTCCGCGGTCACTAAACGGAAAATCACATGACTGCGATGGACTTACATCACTTCCCATTCAGTTGTTAAGCAAGTCACCATGGTCGTTAAGCAGAACATCACGTGACCGCAAATTGCAATTTTACTTCTGCGTTCTGCATTAACTCCGCTTGTCTCAAGCCAGTTCGGAAGCATGCTAATGGCAATCACATGGCCGTGGGACGCTGCGACACTTGTAAATGCAAGGATTGGTTGCAAAGCTGTTTTTTATACTGTCCTAACTTTGAACAGTCCCCGCACATGGCAGCTGATAAGTGAGGACTATAGGTAGTCCTCAGGTTACAACCACTCATTCAGTAATTGTTCAAAGTTACGATGGCACTGAACGAGGGGGACTCACGACTGGTCTACAAAGTTGCGGCCGTCACAGCATCCCTGCGGTCATGCGATCACGTTTCAGGTGCTTGGCAACCAGCTCACAATTATGACAGTTGCAGCACCCTGTGGTCACGTGATCACCATCTGCAACCTTTCCTGTCAGCTTCCCACAAGTAAAGTCAATGGGGAAGCCAGCAGGAGGTCATAGGTCGCTCCTGCAAGTCACTCCTGCTCCTGCCACTTTTTCTCCCAAGGAGCCCCTGGACAGCATGGGGATCTTGTATTCTGGAGCACCAGCCCATGGCACCTGTCCACCCGTTCATATTCCATAGCGCCTGCAGCACCTGCCCGCCCGACTAGGACGCAGTTTCAGTGCCTCTTCCCATGTCACAGTATGTGAGGTCCTCGCTTAATGACCCATGCAGTCCTCGCTTAAAGGCGGCAACGGGGACTGCCAGGATTGCCATCACTAAGCGATGTGGTCATGCGATGTCACGCTTTATGACCACATTGCTTAGCGACAGAAATTCCAGCCCCAATTGCCATCGTAACCTGAGGACTACCTGAACCTGTAGCTGTCCCTCTTCTCTAGATCCAAGTTTGGGGGCTTTATTTGTTTTACAGAAGTGGCCAATTACCACTCCTCTTTCAAAGAGGTTGAGACACTTCCCTCCTTAGGGAAGAGTTTATAATTTCTGTGGACTTTTATTTATTATTAATTCAATTATGAGGCCATCCAGCTCCATAATGACTCTGGGAGACTTACTGATAAAAATTAAAAGCAAACAAATATAGCAAGAAGAAAAAGAGGACAGCTAATCAGAACCATACCCCCAAACACAAACAGCCAAGCAGCCAATAATCAGCTAAAGGGGCCAACCCCCATCCTAGCCCAGGCCTAGGAGAACCACCAGGTGTTAAGCAGTGTACGAGAGGCCAGAAGGAAGGGTGCAGCATGAGCTTCCAGGGGACAGCCTTCCGTGGGGCAGAAGCCGTCACCGAGAAGACATGCTTCCTAGGTGACGCTGCTTAACTGACGGGATCTGGAGTGTGCCCACTCTCACTGACCTCACTGGACTGGCCAAAACAGACGAAGACAGGCGGGCCCTCGGGCAGCCGGGCCCCAAGCCACGTAGAGTGTTAAAGGGGATAACCAGCACCTTGAATTGCACCCGGAAGCCAACTGGCAACCAGTGCCCCTCACGAAGCAGTGGGGATACGTGCGCATACCGCCACACACCATCACGGCCACTCCCATCCTGGGTCTAGATAATCCAGAATCAAATACATCAAGCCAAGGTAGGCAAGCACGGAGAATGCTCATGGTTGGCCCAACTTCCCAAAGACCTCGCCTGTACAGTTGTGACTTAACAGCTGGAACTCATCCTAAACAACTGGACCAGATGGTACTCTGGACACCTCCAACCCTGGAGATCAAGCCAGACTAAGTGTCCTTTAGATCAGTTGGTCAACTGCCAAAGATCAGATAATAATGGAATAACCTCACCCAGGCATTCCGACATTGTTTTATCTTCGGTAAACCCTTAGCGCCCTTTGCGTCCAACAGGCTGATCTCCCCAGTCAGCTTTTTGTTTCTAAGAGATTTGAAGAAAGCATTTACTATCTATTTCCACATTATTAGCAATATGCTTCCCTCACCTCTCTCTAACTAGTGCCTCACTGCAACTCTTTTGCACGCGTCGTCGTTAGTCTTTTTGCTTATCAGCCTTCCGCTCTTTAACAGGGCGGGGGGGGGGGGGGACAGCACAGTGGATTTCTGCCACCCAAATACTTAAGGCATCCACGATGGATGTAAAGCAGAGAAGGGGACCTGCAGTTCTCCAGATGTTATTCCTGGTCTGAAACTCCCAGAGCCCCAGATTGTAAGCAGGGTTGGCTGGGGCTGCTGAGGCTTGTGGTTCAGGGGCACTTAAAAGGCCACTGTTTCTACTTCCTCAGTGCTGGCGAGCCCCCCAAAGCAGCACCCTGCATCTGTTGGTAGTGGGCTTTAGCACCACCACCGTTGCATTTCTCAATGGGAAATGCATGCCCCTCAGGGCCCAGTTCTGGGATCTGCATAGTGGTGCAATAACTCCTCTATAACCAACTCCTACCAACATTCAGTAAGGAACACATTTCAAATTTCGGAGGAAATCCAGGAAGGATGCTGTCATGGACAGTCTCATCTTTCTGGCCTCTTTCTCCAAGAATTATTAAGGGGGGGAGCTTTAAAAAGGCTGGGCAAGCCTTCATTCTCACAAACTGTGATAATGCTGGCTAATCCTTCTTTCCCATCCCTTCATCTCAAAGCATTCTCTCCCCACAGACACAACTGAATAAGAGAATGGGGTTGTGACTCTGGTTCCTTATCCAAACCTGCCCTGCCCCAGAGTAGAATAAGGATAAACTGCTGCCCAGGACAGACCATCCACCCATACAGTAGAAGTCTACTTGTCCACTCCTCCACTTTCAGACTGTACCATGGAGAGCACAACCCACAACCCACCCCCACCCCACATTTCAGTGCAGCAAAGATTTTCCTTTGCTACCCCAACAGGGCCCAAGAGAAGGAGGGTGCAGAGGGTAAGGAAGATGGCCTTGATGGAGATATGCAAGAACTGTTACCTAGGCCAAAGGGGCTGAAGCATTTTTTAAGCCCAGAGAAATGAGGTAACATTTGGAAGTGGCTCAGGTGGACACCTCCCTAATTCACAGGCGTATAAGACGGGGAGGAGGTGCAGCACAATCAGACCTGCAGGATTCTGTTACTGTAGCCCATCTCAGTAGTTCCAGCTCCCCTGTAGAGTTGACTTCCTGGTCTGCTCTGTCTAGTGGGACTGGCAGAGAAGGTGCCTTAGAGAGATCCATAAGAAAACAGACATACTAAAGAGAAAAATAATTACAGTTCTCACATTAGACATCAGAATATAAATGGATTATTTTGTTGGCTCCTGAAGCTGCTGTAAAATGGATTTCTGATTTAGTCTAGCCTGCTAAATAAATTAAGGGAGTTTCAAAGTTATACATCTTGGATTACGGTTCCTGGAAGGCTTTTCCCTGTTCATGTGCAGCAGCTTTTCTTCAGACAGGAAGACCATCAAAGCTCTCCACACTCATCTGTCCATCTCTGCATCAAGTTGTTCCTGGGTCAGAGGAGGCAGGCAGCATCGCATGCTTCCTGGCGATGCACAAAGTGCTAGAGGGCACAGCTGCTTCTGCTCTTGCCAGTCCTGTGTTGGATCATGGGTACTTCTCCATGCTCTGGAGGCTGCTCAGACTCAGTTCTGAGGTAAGAGGACTCACAGAGATTGCGGGTATAGTTACTACATGCAACACGCAAGGGAAGGACGGAGGACAGCGCAAGAGTTGAGTCCAAAGGTGTTCCACATCAGGCCACCACTAGTATGCGATGACCCAGGAAATACTTTTCCCTGTGGTAAAGAGGGAGAGAGTGCCAAGTCCCATGGAGATCCATGGTATGTCTCCAAAGAATATCTATAGAGTGATGTATTTCAGAGAAGTCCCAGCAACTCTAGGATTTTCAACCCTGGTGGATGGAAAACCACCCCATGATGGGGTTTTCTCTGCAGCACTGTTAAGTGTTCCCTTCAAGTGCAAACACAACTTTCCTGGCAAGTAACCTACCATGAAGACAAGGTCTGTGCATACCTTCAAAACCACCGCCTATGAAGAAAGAGGCAAGAGTGAGCCTAATGTGCAGATCAGCATTGACCTGGTCCTAGTGCGTGCATCCACACAGCATACCATATGAGGTGGTTTCTCAATGATGTGCCCAGAGATGAACATGACATCTGAATTCTGCTTGAAGCCTCTTGAGAAAGGATCTGGTGGCAAATTTCTTCTGCTTCAGCCATTCTGACTGACTTGAACTGAATGACCTATATTCATTTAAACTTCTGATAACCTGATATTCTTCTGCATAATTTGCTGATGCAATCCAGAAACTATTGTTCCATCAATGACTGCAAACTGTCCAGGTCCCGAGGCTGCAAAGCAGTCCCAAATCACGATACTCCCCCAATTTTTCACAGCTGGGATGAGACTCTTCTGCTGAAATGCCATGTTTCATTTTCTTCCATTTCTCATTAATACCATAAAGTTCTACTTTCATCTGATTTGTCCGCAGGACACTGTTGCAATAGCCTGCCAGATCACCCAGGTGTTCTTTGGAGAATCTGAAATGAGGCAACGTCCTTTCTGGGCACCAGCACTTTCCTCCTTGGCATTGTCCCCTGCAGGGTTCTTGTTCGCTGTCTTCCTCAAGGGCACACAATAGTACTGACATCAGACCCTGCAAGAGCAGCCCGCAGACCCTTTGCCATTATCCTGGCAGCATTGTGTGCCTTGCTCAGGGCTGGTTTTTGTTGGATGAAGCCCTGCTGGGAGGAGTAACGCTGTGCTGCATTTTCTTCATTTGCGCACTGCCTGCCTGCGGATTGTCAGAGGCCTCAGTTTTTGACTTCAGCATTATGAACACTGGCAACCCCTTTTCTGAGGTTTGCAGAGATCTCTTTAGATCAGAGCGTGATTCAGTTCCACAAATCTGTCACGAACAGTAGACTCAATGTGGCAACCAAGGCATGTGCCTTTTTATAAGGGACAACTCTCAAAATTACACCTGACTGACATCTCATTGACCCAAACTACCCAGTTAAGAGAAGTGATTATCCTAAGGCTTTGCATCCTTTTTTCCAGCGAAGACAGTGAACCTTGGCCCAATGTGTTCAATAAATATACGTCACAGTACATTATCCATTAATAGGACTTAGATGATACTCAGATCGCGTTATCAGTCACAGTGCCGCAGGACTGTGGGCAGTTCTAGACGGTTTTTTTCACCACAGTATTTGAAGGGGGGAAGTCCCAGAGGAGCAGAACAGCAAGTGGCCACACTTCAGCTGACGAGAGGAGAGGATGAGGATTTGCCACACTGAAGGAAGAAGGCACCACCACAAACACTGGCAGAGAATCAAAGAAAGGAGCCAGCCCCGCAGACGGGGGCAGCAGCCAGAAGCACGAGACACACAAGACGTTCTGCAGCCCCAGGACCCTAGACCACGCTCAGACCCCCTGCGATTCAAGAAGAGACCACGAGAATGGGCTGAACAGGAAACAAGAGGCTGGAGCTCCGAAGGCCAGAGGGGACGCACCGACTCCCTGCAGAAGAGACCAGGGGTGTGTGATTCATTAATATGAGAAACCAAACCACACGCGCACTGACTGAACTCTGCTATCTGGCAGGAGCAAAAAATAAAGGACACAACAATTCTAAAGATTTATCAGGTCCTCTAATAAATATTCCATAATACTAAACACACATGGACAAACATACAGGTAGTCCTCAGTTAATGACCACTTGTTCAGTGACCATTCAAAATTATGACAGTGCTGAACAAGTAATACTTACACTGATCCTCAAAGTTCTAGCCGTCCCAGCACCCCTGCGGTCATGATTGCGATCTGGGCACTTGGCAACCAGCTCGCACTTACGACAGTTGCAGCATCCTATGGTCACATGATCACCATTTGTGACCTTCCCTGCTGACTCCCCACAGGCAAAGTCAATGGGGAAGCCGGCAGGGAAGGTTGCAAGTCGCTTCTGCAGGTCACTCCCACTCCTGCTACTTTTTCTTCCAAGGAGCCCAGCTACAGAGTACGAGACCCCAGGAATCTCATACTCTGTAGCACGTGCATGCCTGCAGCACTCCCCCACCCGCACTCTGTAGCACCCTCCCACACGTCCTTGCACCACACTGCAGCAGTCATCTGCATGCCCTCCCGCACCTCAACAGCCACCCCCCCCACCTGGCTGCACTCATGCTGAGCTGCGGCAGTCACTTACCCACCAACCGGCCTGCCTGTGAGCTGCCTGGGACTGGTGACTTCTTGCCGGCTTCCCCATTGACTGTGCTTGTGGAAGCTGGCAGGAAGTTGGGGGAAGTCCTTGCTTAACAACAGCAATGGGCACTGCCAGGATTGCTATCACTAAGCAATGTAGTCAAGTGGCATTGCATTTTATGACTGCATCACTTAACGATGGAAATTCCGGTCTCAATTACCATAGTTAAGCGAGGACTACCTGTACTACAAAGAATAGCTAAGACCACAGGCTCTGGAAATTTAGGAAGGAAATGCAAAGATTTTCAAAGTCTGGAGTGGTCTGAGGACTGGAAAGGGAAAAAAGAACGATGATATTAGTGATGAGAAGAGTTATTTCCAGGACCCCTGGATGGAGTTATCTGGATGACTGACTGCTGATACTTCCTAGACCTCGCAAGGATTAAAAAACTGTGTACTGCTGAAGTCTGACAAGCTTGCTCAACAGGCCTTAAACTGAAGTCTGTGGGGACTGGAGACACAAACTCTGAAGTTAGAAATGTGTGGGCTGTAGAAAGAAGTGAGAAGAACACTTGAAAGGGATCTATGAAAGTACCCAGCGACAAATTAGAAAGAACATAGGCTCACAAAGTTTGCCTATTCTCTACATTCTCAAGGTCAAACGTAGTACAGAAAGGCATATATGATTTCATATGTATAACAGAGACCTCATGGGATCAGTCCCAACACTGGAATGCAGCAACTGAAGAATACAATTTATTCAAAAGGAACAGAGGAGTGGAAGGAAAGGAGGAATTGCACTGTCTTAAAAATATCTGCACCTGATCAGAAATTCAAGTGATAAAAACTTACCAATACTGCAGTAAACACCTGTGTCTCTCTTTGACAGAGTTGCTAGATCACAGGAATGCTATGTGGGTCTAAAATGGCAAAATACAGCTAGATGATGTACAGTTCGATGGACTCACACTTAACTTATGACTGCAACCCAAGAGGGCTCATTAATGGCTCCATTTCAGCTTGGAGGAAAATACCGAGTGGAGTGCCATGGGGTCCTGGGTCCTGTGCTGTTCAATACTTTGTCCATGATTTGTTGAAGGGACAGAAAACAGAATGTGGCTCATGTTCCAGAAGAGACAGAGAAGATCACATGGAATCCAGACAGGCTTGAGCAGAAGGCTGAAATGAACAGGATGGAGTTTAACAGAGAGAAATGTCAAGTTCTGCTTCTGGGTAGGAAAAATGTAAAGCACAAGTCTAGGATAGGGAGACCTGGCTTGATAGTAGTCCATACAAAAGGGATCCAGGGATCTACATCAACCAGAAGCTAAACATCAGTTGGCAAGGGATGCGGCTGCTGAAAAGGCAAATACTAACTTGAGGTGCATTACCAGGAGTCCAGTTCATGGGAAGCAACTATTGCATTCTATTCAGCCCTGGTCAGACCTAACTGAACTGGTGTACAAAAAAAGAGGGACAACTTGGAGCAAGCTTAAAGGATGGCCACCAAGGTGGTGAAGAATCTGGAAACCAAGTCTTATGAGGAACAATTAAAGGAACTGGGTAGTTTAGTCTATAGAAAGACATATGAGGGGAGATACAATTGCGGTCTTCAAATACCTGAAGGGTTGTCACATAAAAGCAGTGGGATGATTCTCTTGTACCACGGAGGCAAGGACCAAAACCAACGGGTTAAAATTACAAGGAACGAGATTCAGGCTAGACATCAGGAAGACCTTCCTATTGTATGAGCTGTCAAGCAGTGGAACAGGCTGCAAGGACACGACGAGTTCTTTAGTAGCATCCTTCATACAATGCAAGGGCTGCGTGGTCACTTGTCAGAGATGCACTAACGGATCCTGCACTGAGCAGCAGGCTAGACTATGACCTCTACAGTCCCTTCCAGCTCTATTACTATAAGAATAAGCAGGAAACTAACGAAAGCAACACTGTCGTCAAGTCTACTGTCCAAGAAGAAGAGGTAAATGACGTCTTCCAAAAGCAAACTGCAGATCTTTCAAAGAGACTTCAAGTCATAGTCACAGGAGATGTCTGCTGGGAGACAGGTTCTGCCTAACATGGTTCTTCCAAGAAATTCCTGACGTGTCTTGCTGAGGGTAGATGAAGGCCCCTGAAGGCTGGTGTAAGATAGGCCTTGGCCTAATCCAGTACAGCTATTCTTATTAAGTTCATCTCATGAGCTGGTATTAACCAGCAGGGAATACTTGGTCAAGGAGGTGGAAGTATCAGTAACATTGATGGAAAGTGATCATATAACACCAGAGTTCTTGCTTACAAGAGAAAGTAAAACTAAATGTAGTTAAACATCTTGATACATTCTGGTCTTCAGAAAAGAGATTTTAATAAGCTCTGAGCAGGATTCCACAGCAGCAGAAGCTGAGGTCAAAAGGCTTTCAAGGTTGATGGAGGTTTCCAAAAGAGGAGGCACTAAAAGCACAATTGTAAACACATCCAAAGAGGGGAAAATGAGGACTGCAGAAGCGGCCAGTGTGGGTGCGCAAAAGGCTTGGTGAAGAAGCGCAGTCAGCCAGAACTACAGAGATTGTGCCGGGAAGGTCAAAGCCGAGAAAGAGCTGAAGTTCATGAGGGATGCTCAAAACAAAACAGGACTCTTCATAATATCTTCAACATAAACAGAAAACTATTGCAAATCAGCTGCTGAACAAAGAGGGCAAAATGGTAACGTGTAATGAAGAGAAGGCAGGGTTACTCAGCTCCTGTATGGACTTCAGCAAGAGCAGCCGCTTTCTGCTGGGCGGCTGTAGAGAAGGAACACGACTGATACTCTGAAGCTGACAGAACGGAACACCTACTTACGTGGGATTTGTTTTAACGTCCAGACCCGGGGGATCTGCATCCTAGGGCACTGAAGAGGCCAGCGGAGCCTATGTATCTTATCCCTGGGAAATGCAGCAGCACAGGTGAATTGCCAGACGACTAGAAGAAATTTTGGCCAGAAAGAGGGAAGAGGATCTGGCCTTGATACTGGAAAGAAAGAGACTGATCTGAAGGCACCTTGAAAACAATGCAGCAATTGCCCAGCATGTATTTGTCACCATCAAGTCTCGCCAAACTAACCTTATTTCACCTCTGGATCAGGTAATTTCCTTAGTCGATGGGGGAATGGTGTGGATGTAATGTATCTTAATTTCACCAAGGCTTTAGACAAGGTTCCCCATGACAGACTCATTTGCAATCTAGCTAAGCGTGGGCATAACAATTAAATGGATACATACAATAGCTAGCTTGAAAACCGTCCTCAGAGCACTAGAAGGGTTCAGATGGGGGAGAAAGACTGATCTGAGTCCACTTGCCCTTGGCCATCACCTTCAGCCAGTTCCACCGTCTTCTCCTCTGCTCGGAGAATGGCCACTTCCCCAGGTACCCTGCGAGTCCTCCCAGAGTTCCCAAGCCTAGTTGGCGGCATTCCTAATGCAACTGGAATCAACTGGCAAACAAGACTTATCTATAAAACAGCCAGCAAATAAAAGAAAATGGCATGAAACACTGACACATTCAGGGAGAGGACCCATGTTTTACATAGATGTCCTGCATCCTCCCATTAAGGAGGAGAATCTCAGGAGCTGATTAAGAATGGCACCATTGGGTAGCCCCTAGAGGCCCGGAGGGTCAAGGAAGTACAAAGCAACTTCCTGTCTCCATGGGAGTAGAGCACACAAGGCAGAGGCAGAGGCCAGGCATGCTTTGGTCCAGCCACCCAACGCAGCTGCCTCCCATTCAAGTTAGCGAGTGGCTTCACAAAGGCTGGTTCATCATTGCCTCAGGCAGCAAGACTCCCACAAGGCACTCTGACACACCATGAGTTACACAAGTTATCCTGTTCCTTCTGAAGGGATGTAATTACCTGTAACTACTGAAGTTCAGACTACCTTTTAGGCATCTTGGTAGATGAAGCAGGCCTCAAGCGACAAAATGGAGAAGAAGCAAGTCCTGGAGGGGCCATCCAGGTTTACTAGAGGACTTAGCAACAGCCACTTCCGTCCTCACCATCACAACAGGCATCTCCTCCAAGTCACCTGAGGTACATCTTACCACCAAGGCAAGCAGTCCTTCCCCAGCAAAAGAAGAGACACACGCAGTGGGAGGCTGCCATGTTTTTCTGCCAAGGATCCCATTCCCCTGAAGCCACCCAGAGAGGCTGAATGCCACTGATGACACAAGTGAGCCAGCACTATGTTGGAAGGGGGAAGGGGGCAGGAGGCAAGTGGGAAAGGCTACTCATTCTCTCTCGTTCAAGCATGTCCTGCTCTCCCCTATTTCAGTCCCTTCTCTTTCATTCGCTTTTATGAAAGAAAGGTATAAGGCTGCCCATCTTAAGCAATAACTCTGGGTGGAGAACACAAACATAAGAATATGGTATAAAAAAGACCAAAAAATAACCAATTAAAAAGAGATGGTGAAACAGACTCCAGGTTGGCAAAGGAGTGAAAAGGCTGCATATCCTCCCCTTATTAATGCCAAGTATATATTAAGGGAAGTTGGATTGGAAGAAGATGAGCGTGGTTTTAAAATTAGAAGAAGAAACATCAATAACCTGTGTTATGCTGATGACACTACCCTGATAGCTGAAAATACAAAGGATCTTCAAGCCCTAGCAATAAAAGTTAAGGAGCAAAGTGAAAAAATGGGACTGCAATTAAATATAAAAAGACCAAACTAACGATAACAAGTAGAACAACCAGCCTTAGAACTGGCAATGAAGATATCGAAGTGGTGGACAGCTTCTGCCTTTCAGGACCCACCATCAACAGTAAAGGAACAAGCAGTCAAGAAATACGCCACAGACCAGCACTCGGTAGAGCAGCCACGAAGGCCTTGGAAAAGATATTCAGATGCCGTGACATGTCTATACCTACAAAGGTCAGAATCGTGCAAGCCATGGGATTCCCTGTGACGCTCTATGGAAGTGAAAGTTGGACTTTGAAGAAGCAGGATAGGAAGAATATTGACACTTTTGAACATTAGTGTTGGAGAAGACTCCTGAGAATACCATGGACAGCCAGGAAAACAAACCAATGGATCATCAAACAAATCAACCCAGAGTTCTCCCTCGAGGCACAAATGGCCAGGCTCAAATGATCCTACTTTGGACACATTATGTGGAGGCCCAGCTCTCTGGAGTTGGCTCTAATGCTGGAAGGGTGGAAGGAAAGAGAAAACGATGCCCAGCAGCAAGGTGGATGGACTCCGCTACAGTGGGGATGAGTGCACCATTAGAAGACCTGAAAGACCAGGTTAGGGACAGATCATCATGGAGAAAATCTATCTATGTGGTTAAGAGTTGACAACGACTTAATGACACATAATCAATCAATTAATTAATCCTGAGCTTTTTTTCTTTCGTGGCTTTGGCTTCTCCTCTCAACAATTTCCAGAGTTTGTTCAGACATCCAGTTTGCTTTTTTCTGTTTCTTCATCTCTGGCAGTCTCTTTTCATATTTATCTTTAACGACTTCTTTAAGTTCATTCCATAGTTCCTCTGGTTCTCTATCAATGAGGTTCAGGACCTTAAAGTGATTCTCAATTTTTAAAATAGTGGATATATGGTCAAGATCATATGGTAGAATTGGTTGGCTTTGTTCTTCCACCTTTGCTTGACTTGTAACTTGCACATGAGCAAGTTAAGATCTTTTCCACAGTCAGCCTCTGGCCATGTCTTTGCTATTATAACTGAGCTCTTCCATCTCCTTCTACCGACAATATAGTCAACTTGATTTTTGTGTAGTCCATCTGGTGATGTCCATGCATATAGGCATTTCAACTCTTTGAAGATGGTGTTAGCAACAAAGAAATCACTGAATTGGCATAAATCATAAGTCATTCTCCTGCTTTATTTCTGTTTCCTAGGTCATACAGCCCAACTATATTTTCTTCCTTAATATTTCCAATTTTGGCATTCCAGTTTCCAGCCATAAGCAGTAGCATAAGTTGCTTGCAAGTTCTGTAGATTTCAAATTGAACTGATCATTTATTTATTTAAAAAACATATATGGCTGCCTATCTCACATAGTGATCCTAGGCAGTTCACAACAACCAAGATAAAAACAGCACATATCTTTCCTATCAGGCACCAGACTACTCATACTATTCACACCCTGACTCAACCCCATTCTGTCCCAGTGCTTGGGGGAAGAGCCAGGTCTTCACACCCTTCCAGAAGACTAAAGGGGTAGGGGCTCCTCAAACCTCAGGTAGAAGGTTATTCCAAAGGACAGGGCAGCTTCAGAGAAGGTACACCTCCAAAATCTCATCCGATGTATTTAAGGAAAGGGACCTGGCGCACAACTACCCTATCTGACCTAGTGGGGTAGGCAGATATCCTCAGGGGGAAGCGGTCCAGCAAGTAACCTGGCCCCATGCCACGTAGGGCTTTAAAGGTGATAACCAGCTCCTTGAATTGCACCCCAAAAGCAACTGGGAGCCAGTGCAGCTCTTGCAACAGCGGCATAACACGGGCAAATCACAGGGTGTCCAGAACTGCACAAACTGCTGCATTCTGGACCAGTTGCAACCTCTGGATGGTCTTCAAGGACAGCCTCATGTAGACCACACTGCAGTAATCCAATTGGGAAGTGACTCAGACAAGAGTGACTGTGAGCAATGCAGTCATCAAACTCTTCTTCTTCTGTATCAACGATTAGAGCATAAACTTGGATAATTATATCAAAGCGTGGTTCAGGAAGTCTGACTGATATTATTTGGTCACTGACTGCGTTGTGGTCAAGTACCGTTCTCAAGATACCCTTCCTAACTATAAAAGCAGCACCGTTCCTTCTTTGTTTTTCATGTCCTGAGTAATAAACAACGTGATCTTCTGGCTGAAAGTGTCCGATCCCAGTCCATCTCAATTCGCTGATGCCTAAGATGCCAACTTGTAGTTGTTTCATTTTATTTTGCACATTTTTGCATTATCTAAGTGGAAATCAAGACACTTATTTGCAAACTTTGACCTGACAGTCATAAGGAAGGGCAGCTTGGAATTTTTCATTGAATTCTAAAGCTGCAAGGACCTTAGCAGTCACCCCCTGCCTGTAGTCCACCTCCTACTTCCACCCCCTCTCAGGGCAGGATCCACTAGCGCATCTCTGTCAGATATCTCTGAGTGTATTTCAGATGGCAAAGAAAGATCCCTGGAAATTTCAGAGTTGGAGCCAAGACAGTCTACAATTGAATCTGTACCCCTTAGGTTCACCTGTGCAGTCATGTGGAAGGTGACACTGTGACTGCATTCACACAATACATTCACTGGGTTACTAAATTAACCCATTTTGTGGGTTCACCCAAGAGTCCGAGCTACAAACTAAGCAGGAGAGCTGTGTTCACTCAATGCACAAAACCCAAATGAGGGTCCAAGCTAGCCCGAACTTTGGCTCAGGGACACGAGCTGCTCTCCAGAGGAGTCCTCATGCTGGCCAGATGCTTCAAATGGCAGAAGGCGCACCACCAACACCTCCACGCCCATCGAGGAAAAAAGCAAAAAGGAAGCAGTAAATGCAGCCGTGCTCCTGGCATTCCAGTCCCCTGAAGCGAAAGGAACAGGATCGAATGGTGCAACCCTTCTGAAAAGTCCCCCTGAGAATCTCCAGTCCCTGCAACAGGCGGAAAGCCCACCTCCGCTGGATGCCTGACGCCCAGAGAAGGCTCCTCAAGGAAAGCCAAGGCTCAAAGCGTCACATTATTCCCCTGCTGCAGTGCTGAGTATCTGAGGAGGCCACCTGGAGAGTCAATAAACAGACTGCAGGCAGCCATCAGCTGAGATGGGACTTCCGGGGAAGAAATGGCGGACTACTGAAGACAACTATGAAAAGCAGAGCCCATGGCCACGGCAGAATGAAGAGACAGCGGGTAGACTGGCTCTTCAGCAACTCCTCTCTGGACAAGGAGAGGACTCAGATTGCCCACAACTGCTCCAGGCAGCTGCTCCTCCCGAGGAGACCACAAGACAGCAGTCCCCAGCGGATTTACAGCTCTGGGAGACGAGGTTTGACTTGCTCAAAGCGCAGTCAGCGCCTTTGAAAAGACACTGGGTTCACATACTTCTTTTTCTAATCACTTTCGGAAATTGCTTGTTAACTGCTTTTCAGCTATTAGCAACCTTTGGACTGTCAAGGCTTATAGTACCGGGTGAGTCTCCTTCAAGCCTTAGTGAAAGAAGTTTTAACTACAAGTTTAAGGACTTAATTTTTTTTTTAATAAACAGCAAAAGGGTGATTAAAACTTGGAATTTTAGAAAGTTACAAACAGACTAAGGGTCCAGATAAATTTGAAATAAGATTTTGGAATTAATTATAAAGAATCCTTCCCATGGGAAAATACTTTTGTTTCGATTTTTTTTTTTTAAATAAAGACTTTAAAAATTGGACACTAGAGGGAACTAGAGATTATAATTAAAGGAGAAGAACACTCAAACTCAACAATTACAGAATGAAGCAAAATATTTTAACACTGGACATACAGTATTGAAGAATATTTTTGAACAATGGACCCAGAAGTTAATTTTAAGAGTGTCTGCCTCTATAGATAGACAGCGTTTAAAAGATGTTTTGGAAGAGGAACAAGTTTTACCTGACAAGATCAAGGCTGAATTGAAAGTGGACTTAAAAATGGCAGGCTACAAGAATGACATGGAAAAAGATGTTACACTGGACATACAAAAGAAACAGGCTGATGTTTTAATAATTAAAAGGGATATACAAAGAATAAACAAAGAGAGTGATCTGGATAATTTTCCTATATTGGATTTACAAAAGAGGCTTGTTTTGAAGAATTTTGTAAGAAGGGACAAAGAAAAAATGAAAAGAAATCAAGTTCTATGACATTATTTGATAGGACTAGAGATCAAGATTGTTAGAAGTAAAAGGAAGGAATATAAAGTTGGCTTCTTTGATTAAAGTTAAAATAGTCATGTTGTTATCTCTGGTAACACTCAATGGATTTTTGCTGACACCAGGACTGAAATGACAATGATTTATGGATTTTTTTTTGTAAATAAGAGATGGGATATGGAAGAAGAGATCATTTGTTGTAAGGTACTAAGTTACTAAAATTGTTTGTACTTGTGATGAAGGGGGAAGTCACTTCTTTATATATTTATTTTCTTTCTCTTTACTATATTCTTATTTTTTCTTTCTTTTCTATTTCTCTATTTTTTCTATTTTTCTTTCTTTTCTGCACTTTCTATTTTTTCTTTTTATTCTTTTACTTTTCTTCTAGTTTGCATTAGCTTGTACTGTTGTAATAGTAATAAAAATACTATTAAAAAAATGAGTCAGTAAACAGACTGCAGGCAGCCATCAGCTGAGATGGCAGAGGGCCTTTGGGAGAGAGATGTGGGAAACCCTGCCAAGATTATACGCCTGATGCACCCGCAGCTGGCTGTTCCAGAAAACAGCGCACCTCTAAAAGGACTCCATACAGCTGCAAAACGCGCAGAAGGGGCCAGGAGCAGCAGCCATAGAAGAAAGTAACGTGCAGGCGAGGCATTGCCGGGCCGAAAGAGGGCCAAGCGGGAACACGGGGCCACCATGACCGCAGGAGGATCGCCCTGCCCTGGGGTGGTCTGGGCCTTGCGGGCCGAAGGAGCGCTAGGGCCTCCAGGCGATGCTGGATTAGATGCTCCATGCCAGACTGGCAAGGGTACAGGCCTGCAGGCAGGCTGCCTGGAAGGAGTGGGAGGACACCGGCACAACCCCCAGGGCCCAAGAGAGAGCAGCCCCGGGGGGGGAGGGCGGCTGACAGGAATAGCCTGCTGCAATCCCACAGCTGCCTGGCCCACCCCCAAAAAATCTGCCAAGGATAAGACGGAGAGCAGGGAGGAAACGGCAACGCAACGCTTGGAAGTCCCCAAGGTTTCCCTGCCTCCTCTGAGCATGAGGGCGCAGCCCAATGGGCCGCAGGTCTCATCTCTCCCCCTGCGCAGCCTGGCCTTCTGCCCCAAGGAACAGAGCTAGGACCAGGCGCTGAGCAGGCCGGGGCTTCCCAAGACGGCTCAGCCACGTTGCACTGAGGGACCTCAGACGGTGGCTTTCTCCAGCTGCTCTAAGCAAGACCCCCGAGGAAGAGGTTTCAGAATGGCCCACGTGCTGCTATGTGTGTTTGCACCAGAAGCCCCAGAAGAGGCCTTGCCAGCCCAGATCGTGGTGCCCGGCCCCCTCCCCCACCCACCAGAGCTTGGAAGGAAGCCCTCATGCGTTCCTGGGAGCATCGCTGTGACCAACGTCTCCAACTCTGAGATGGCCAATTCAAAAGGAGAAACGTTGCCTGCGTCTGAGCCACAAAGTGAATGGGACCTTCCACGGTGGTCACGGCTACCCCTCAAGGAGGGTCCCTGCTGGATCCTAAGCCAGCCTTTTCCCAGAGGGACCCGCCTTTCCTTGGGGCTGCCCTGAGGATGCCCATGCAAGTAGGGAAAGGCATGCCCAACCCGAACTGAGGCATGGCATGGGGGCTCAGGGCTAGCTTGACAGGGGGCTGCCAGTGCCCTTGAAAAGAGAGCCCCCAGGATGATGGCCGGGCGGCTGCTCCTTGCTTGATCTTCTCCTTCCCTTGCCCACCCTCAGAGGAGGTCGGCGTTACATGCTGAGCCCCTCACCTGCTCGAGAGGCCTCCCAAGGACACTTCCCTTTACCTCTCTCCATCAACCTGCGCCACGTGGGCTGCTGATCAACGCCACTTTCACAAAACTAATTAGGATGAGTAAGCAAAAGGCCCACGTTTTGGTGGATGCTACCCCCAGAAGATCTTTTTGATCAGAAAGCTGAAAAGCACCTTTAATCATCCCATTTCACATGTTTGAAGAAGCAGGAGGCTCCAACGTGCCCAGCGTGGCCCGTGGTATTATGCCAACTCCTGCCAGGATGAAAAACAGCCAGTCTGGAAATTAAGCCTCCCTTGATCAACACGTGGAAGAGTTTTGCAGCTGTCCAGCAGAGGGAAAGAGAGATTCCCCTCTGGGCCCTGGCGGTGGGAGGGGACAGCTCTCCCACAGCCCCTTTCCCAGTTATTTAACAGGGGGATCAATTCAGCGAGTGGCCCAAGGAGGAACCTCAATCCCACAGCCTCTTTGAACCACGGTGCCCCTTCTCCAGCTAGAAAGAAGCCTCTCACAGGGTCTCTCCGGAACGGCAGAAGCGCCCCATGGCTGGGCCACAGGAACGGGGGGCCAAGGGGGCCCCTTAGCAGACAACAGAAAGGCAAGCAGCCACGGCCACGGGAACCTCCCCTGCCCTCCTCTTGCGTACGCCAGAAGAATTGCAAACCCGCACCCAAGGAAGCTCCAGCATCAGCCAGGCAAGTTCAGCAACGCCCGCTGGGCCTCTGGGCAGCCAGGAACAGTCCAGGGCCGCCTGCTCGCAAAACGTGGCATCCGGAGGATCCGCTGAAAGAGAAAACTGGCACGTTTGTAGCTGTGTTTCTTCCTACGTGCTTCAGAAAAATCTTCCCTCAAAGAGCACTACAAGCAAGCCAAAATCACGGTATTGTAATCTTTCAGGCAAACCACCCAGAAAATGTTATCAATTACATTCCCCTTTCTGATGATGCAATATAGCTGAGGAGGTGTAAATCTATTTGGCATGAATCCCACCATCGTGCTGACATCATTAAAAGAGTCCGTAACTCAGAGATCGTCTAAACGTTCTTCTCATTCTGCACAACGGAATCAGCCCGGAGGAAAAGAGCTCAACCAGACCAAGGGGCCAGGGGCACCACAGCCCAGCTGGCGGGGGCAGGAGCCCCTTCAAGGCCTCCCTCCCGACGGTGGAGGCGGCAGCCTCAGGGACCCCCTGCCCAAGGCCTGGACTGCTGCTCGGGAGCAGGAAGCGCAGACCCACCGCCCTCTTCAGCGGTTCGGCTGCCTGAAGCTGCTGGTCTGATGCTGCCCTTTGCCGGGTCACCAGCGCAGGCCTCACCAGCAGTGCAGAGCCAACCCGGCAGCAGCCTCTGCATCGGACTGAGGGCTCCCACAGTGCCCGATTGCCAGCCCTTTCTTGCCACCGAGAGTCACTCTCTGTCCCTGTCAGGGGCCCGTCCCTCTTCTGAGGCCCACAGGAGGCCCCTTCCGAGCCTCACTACACTGGAAGGGTGCCCAGACGGGGAAAGCAGGAGCCCTGCCCTCTGTGCCACCTCCCAGGCCCCATCTCTAGCCCGCCTTCCGCCAACTGTTTCCTCACAGCGCTTCCAATGGCCATGATGCGCACAGCAACCGATGGTGGGACTTGGTGATCCCCCTACAAATCCCCCATTCCGGGATCCCACAACTGCTTTCCGTGGCAAGGGAAACCGAGAGAGGATCCCCTTGCTGGCCAGAGCGCCTTGGAAGCTCCCGCTGGCCCTCCCAAAGCCTAAGCTGAAGGGAGAGCGCCAGAGGCTGCCTGCGTGGCCAGCCAGCAGGACCCGTGCTCCAGCCATGTAACAGGCGAGCAGGAGGCGGCCAGGAGGGTCAAGCCACTCACATAAAAGAACGTGGTATGGTAGCCCCAGTTGGCAAAACCGCTGAGCTGGTCCAGGGCTTCCAGGAGGCCAAAGTGAAGCCCCAAACAGGCAGGAGCCCTTCTGCCCTCTTCCCCACTCCCCAACGAGGCCCCCACCCCCGCATCAGACCAATCCCAGCCAGGGAAGGGATCCTCCCCCTCCGTGCTGCCGCCGCTGCCACCAATTTCACTTTGTGCTCCAGAACGGGTGAGAAGGGACCCATTTCAGGCTGGCAGGCAGGCAATAAACCACTCCTAGAAGAGGATTCAATTGATAGGATGCCAGCAAGCATCCAGAAGGGGCTCTTCGCCAAGAGCCTCCCAGATCCTCGTGGCCATTCCTGCCCTGCCAGGCAGGGGAGCTCAGGAGCCCAGCAGAAACGGCAGCTGGAGGAGGACTCGGCAGCAGTGGGTTCAAAGGAGAGAGAGGTGGGTGCCACGGAACCTGGCAGAGCAGCCCCTGGGACCGCCCCCCCCTGGGGCCAAGAAGTACAGCTGGTGGGCAAAGAGCAGGCACAGGGAGATTCCAGGCCCTCCAGACCACCAAACCCCTCTCTCCCGTTGGCTCCCTGCAGACAACGCCAGGGTGGCGTTTTAAGATGCTTGGCTAACAACACGTTGCAAATGCTGCACCCTTCCAGAAGCTCGACTGGAGCCTCCTGAGCAGCAGGAAGACGGCCTCCATCCTGTCCGGCCGGCACGGCCAGCCAACCAACATGGGAAGCCTTCCACGAGGCCCACGCGCCCCCATCACCCTACGAAACGGCCCAGCCCAGAAAGCCGGGGAGGGCATGAAAGCGGCCGCTGGAGGGAGGGGGACCTGACCCTGAAAGGAAAACGGCCATCCGCCTTCATGCTGGAGCAAGGCAGCTGGAAGCAGCTCCCCAGCAGACAGGCCAGTGGGGGTGCCCGGGGAACAAACTGCCCCCAAGCTGTTGAGAAAGACCGGATCGCTGGGGGGACCGGCTGCTTTTGGAGCAAATGGCGAGGGGGTTCTTTGCTGGGCCCTTTCAGGAAAGTAACTGCTCCCTTCATAAAGTACAACTCTGATGGCCTATTTATGTGTACACGTATAAACATACATACACATACATATGGGAGCCAGCGAGGTGTAAAGGTGCAAGGCTAGGAGTGGGAAGAGCCAGTGCCTGCCTGGAAGCCTCTCTGCGCCCCGGGGGTGACCCTGGCCCATCACTTTCCACAAGAGTCCTTCCTCCTGCAGCAGAACGGCTCGGGCTAATAACAACATTTACATATATGTGCACACGCAGAGTTAAATAAATGACTGCTGAAAGGATTTAATTTTGCAAGGTATTAAAAATAAAACCCAGCAAATCTCACAGAACGAACCTAACGCACAACGTTCAAGGGTGAGGAAGCAAAAAGATCGGCCCTCGGGCGTCGTCCCAGGAGCCGCCTCTCTGCCTCTCGCCCACTCAGTCTGCTCAGAGAAACCCAGTTAGACACCAGACCGAGCAAGGTGGATCAGAGGGGTGGGTCCCACCTTGGGGGCTGGTCCAAGGAGAAAGCATGCCCGTCCACCCCCATCCGAGTCTCTGGTCCCAGCAGAACTACAGCCCAACATCCAGCCTCCCGCTTCTTGGGCGGAGGCTGCCGGACACCAGCACCAAACACCGCTTCCTGGCCACCCACCGCAGGGAGAGGAGCCCAGCCAGAGACGTGCAGACCCCTGCGAGCAACAGGCATAGTGGGGGGACCTGCCAGACTGAGGGGGAAGGGGCCACGGCTAGGCTGGCAAGACTGTGCTGTTGCGGTCTGCAGGCAGACACGCTTCCAAAGGCTCAAGAGGCAACCCCACTCCTCTTGGCAACACGGCCGTCTCTTCTCTGCAGACGCATCCCTCCCAAGCATCCCTGGTGTTGGAGAGGGCGAGAATGGACGCCCAGAACTCGCAAATTTGAGCCTCCCCCGGGGAAACCAACCCCACGCGGGGGGCCAAAGCAGAAAGGAACTGTGAGAAATAATGGGCCTGTCCCTGCTGGTCAAGGAGGCGTCTCTTGCGGCACTCGGGGGCCAAGACGATCGTCGCACAGCTCCCCTTGCGCACAGTCTACCTACCCGCCAGACGTGACCCTGCTGCTCAAATTGCATTCTAAGCAGCTCCTGCAGTGGCTTCTGGGGCTACCCCACCCCGACCTCACCCCCTGCGCCAAGGGCTGCTTCCCTCGCTCCGCCGACCGAAGGAGGTGCCTGACTGCCAAAAAGGGAAGGGACTTCGGCGGAGTACAAATCCTGGTGACCGTAAGGCCAGCGGCCCCAACACGGGCCGCTCTCTCCTCCATCTCCCGAACACCGCAGGGCCGCTGGAGGCACCCTCAGCCGGTCCAGTCGGAGCGCCGGAAGGGAGCAACAAGAGCGCAGGGGTCGCTCTTGGCCGCCTCGAGGGCCTGGATGCTCCAAGGGTTACATTTCAAGAAACAGCTTCTCACGCACACCACGTCCTCGCCTTGAATTCCAGCAGGCAGATGGGAATCCTCCGTGACTCGCAGGTTTGCAACGATCAGAGGTCACAAATGCGTCCCATGTTATCCTGCTGGGGCAGGGGGAGGAAGTGTGACGGGATGGCCAGGCCACCATTCTCTATATTTCTCTATATTTTGCCAAAGCTGGGCATTAGGGGAGGAAAGGAACCAAGTCCCACAGGGAACCCGTAGGGAGCACTCAGAGCCTCAAGCCTGGCTTTGCATTCAGTCCCTGAACCCGCTTCGTTCTGGGCAGGATAATCACGCTGAAGGAACGCCAAGACCTAGGTCAGGGCCGTGAGAAAGGAGCGGAGGTGCAGAATGCTGGAGGCGTACAAAACACTCTGACGTGTGCCAGGCTCACGGTGCCCAGTTTGGAATGGGATGCTCCGTCTCTGTCAGAAGGGTCCTGATCCTGCTGCCATCCTTCCAGCTCTCCATGTCCCAAGCTCTCTTCGGAGACCCAGGCAGCCGTTTCAAGCCTGGAGCCTCTGCAGGACAGTCGGAACCGCTGTGCCTCACACTCATGGACGGACACCCAGCCCAAGGGGGCCGGGTCAATGGCGGAGCTATCCAGAAGAGGGGCCTCCAGGAACGCTGCATCTTGCACTTTAATTTCTGAGACGGACTGATGAATGACCTGAAATGCTTTCATGCTCAAACAAGGTAACGGGAACAATTTTTCCATCATTAAACTGAGACGCTCAGCTTTAAATTTTCAGCTCCCTTGCTCCACTACAGAAAAAAGAATCTGTGTTAATGTCCTGTAGCCTTGTTTACGTTGTTATAACCGTTCTGCCTTGCTTGTAGCACAAATATGCTGTATCTCTGGAGTCAAGAGCTGATAAGGAAAGACAGGAGCTTTGAAGGTGTTACAGGAGGCTCCGATATGCAGCTGAGGGAGGCTCGGGTTTTGCAAACTTTTGTGTGACACCATAAAGCGTGCCGGATGCTGAGGCCAATCTAAGGCACCAGAAAGGGAAAAGGGGGCATGGATCACAGCAGTGGGAGCCAGGCAGATGGGAACCGTGGAAGCAACCAAACCTCGTTTCTACCGGCTTGCCAGAACGTGCCTCATTCTCCGAAAGGGACTTAGCTTTCTTCTTTTTCTCTTTCCAGCCAATACCAAAATCAAGCCTCTTGGCATCTTTCCAGAGGCAGCTGCAGAACCGCTGGCAATGCATGAGATTCGGCATCTCGATCTCCGGTCAGCCTCTCGGGTTTCTCTCTTATGGTTGCTGCCTCTTAGAAACGTTACGCTTCCCACCTAGCTCTCGCTAGAGAGCCTTCCTGCCCAGAGTCGCTCAGGAGTCAGGCGGCCTATACATTAAGTAAACCAGTAAGATCTACTCCAGAAGAGGTAACAGATGCTGAAGCGTGTCCTGTGCTCGTGCCTCGCCATAAGGCTGCATCAAGTGGCTTCTGTGGGAGGCAGGCAGGAGCGGAAGCATGGCTTCGCAGCCTAGAGGCCCCGGACACGAGCTCCGGACCTGGGATCAAATGTTTCTGAGGTGACAATCGAAAAGAATAAGCTGATCAGGCTGAGCTGGGAATTCCTGTGTTCAAGGATTCCTGGCCATTAGCAAGCAGTGGCTTGACCGCTCGGAGGTGTGATAATCCAACAGCAGGGTGATCTGAGGCTGGTCTTTTCTCGGCCAATTACCTTCTCCATAAGCACTGCTGACAGCAGGAGCACTCTGTGAACTGGGGCTATGAAAGGAGAGTGTCAGGAGAGGAGCAAACGGGCTGATAGCAGCCTTAACTGAAAGACACCTCCAGATCCCAACTTCCCAATTCGAAAGGGGGGAGCAAATCCAAGAAGACAGCCAGGAGATCTCTATTACCAGTTTCCAGTCCTTGTTTCCAGGCATTAAAATACAATCCCCTCCCTGCAAAAAACTTAACCCAATTTAAAAATGTAGATTTTTCATAGTGCCAAGAAAAATCAGCAGAACTGCCTGGACCTGAATAAAATTCCTTCTCTTTCTTGCCTCCAAAAAGGAGTAAAAATCTGGGGCAAGCAGACTCCGCTGGAAGACACCCTACTCTGAAGCCTGGAATCCCCACCAGACTAGAACCAGTCTTGAATTCCGTCTCCCCAGCCTCTCTTTCACTTCCTCCTCCTCCCCATCGCCAGATGAGAAAAGCTCTCGCAGCAGCCCCGGCCTTCAAGCTCAGCCCCCCCATCAAATACCAGCTACAGGTGACCAAGCAGGATCCGAGGCCCGCCTGATTCTGCGAGCCCTCCTCGGGCTCCCTCTCCCACTGCCAGCCAGAGTCCTTCCCACTATCTTCAGCCAAGGGTCTCCTGGGTATATTCTGCTGCTTCCCCCACCCCACCCCACCCCACCCCACCCCACCCCAGGTAGCTGGATGCCCACCACAGATCAGCATTGACTCGCTTGTGCTTCTAATCATGCACTGAAGTGTAGCCATAGTGTGGGGATGGGTGTGAACAATGCCATGCTGGCTGCCTCTAAAGTTGGTAATTTATTCTGTTGCTGTGGAGATTTGCAGAAGCCAGACCTCTCTCTCCACGCACTGCCATTACTTTCTACTCCAAACTTGCCCCTTTGGGGTCAAAAGCTCCCAGCATGGGTTAAGGGGAATAGCCACCCACCTTTCCAGATTTGCAGGAGCCCCTCTGGTCCACGAGATGGAAGGCTCCAGAGAGCATCTTCCACCTTCATGCACAGCCCAGCCTCCTCCAAGCGCCATGCTGATCTTTGCCACTAGGAATAGGAAGCCCCCTCCCCATAAAGCAGGCCAGACCTACCCAGCCTCGCAGGGTGAGTGACCAGAGCAGATGCCCTGGGCCTTAGCATCTGTCAGCACAGCCCAGCGCCACTGGATTTCTCGTCCCAATCATCTGGGAGACCTCAAGCAAGGTCTTGGTGGCCAACAATTTGAAGGATGAACTGGCCTGGCCAAGCCTTGCTCTGATCAGCTGGTTCCCACGGGCACAGCTACGGCTGCAGCTGGCAGCCCATCCTTCCCAGGTCTTTGGGGCCTGTATGCAAGATTCCCCTGCCTGCACCCAGGCAAGTCGGGCTTAAGGCCTTGTGAGGGCAGATCCTGCTGTGCCTTCATCCAGACAGAAAAGGCCCCCGGCTTGACCGGTTTCAACAAGGGGGAATTGTTTGCTTCCTGGGAGGCCCAGCGGGCAACCGTCAGGAGGCAGCCTCCACCCATGGGGGATGGAAAGGCCGGGCTAAGGGGAACAGGCACATGCCAGCCTCAACAGCCAGCTACCTTAGCCCCCACCCTGCCAGGCTCTGTGGTGGCTGCTCTGGTACCACGCTCTCAAGCCCCGCAGCTAGCCTGAGAAGGAGCATCTTCCTCCCCACCCAGAAGACCCCAGCTACTGGTCCACAAGTCCCACACTTGATGGGTGCATGGCACTGTATGCTGCAGCAAGAGATGCCACTCCGAGTGCGAGTGGCAAAACCACTCATCGGGCCTGCTGGCCACCTGCATCTTGGAGAGGGAGCAGACCCTCCGCTCTCGGCTCATAAACACCTCTGCATCTACAGCATCTCTCCCCCTGCTCTGAAACTGTTGCAGGGAAGTTCCAGGGTAGCCCCGTGCCCAGTAGTCCCTGCGGGAAGGCCCCACCCCCCAGACACAGATGTACTTCAGTGGAGGGCCAACTTCAGTGGTCTCCAGGCACACGCAACACTCTGCACAAGAGCATCTGGCTGCAGAGGGGCTGGTACCAAAGAACAGCAGGCGGCATGTGCTGCCTGGCCTCGGGCCAATCTCCTCCCCCCACAAATAATGTGTGCCCTGCCCAAGCAAAGTAGACGAGCGTCTCTCCGTTTGTTTTACTTTGGAAACAGGGCTGGATCTGCAAGCAACCTCAACCAGATAATCAATCCATTCTTGCTATAAACACCACCTCCTCTCTTCATATCAAGTCATGCCACCGAGGGGACCGCCCCCCCACGAGCCCTCCATCCCAGTTTAACCCTAGGCAGTCCCCACAGGGGGTCCACCTGCCTCCCCGGCAGCCCCTCCACAAAGTGGGAGCCGCCAGCCCCCTCCACAGGGGAGGGACGCTGACGGTCCGGGAGACAGGAGGGACATGCTCAGGCAATTAATTGGCGGCAAGGATTGATATCAGGAGTGACGAAGAGCAATCGCAGTTCCAGCGCCATCCCACTGAAGCCCAGCGCTGGGAGAGGTCTGCAGCCGCTGCGGCCCAAGCAGCCTTCCTGGCAGGGAGGCAGAGCGGCGGGGGGGGAATAAGTGCCGAACTGCAGGAATAGAATTGGAGGCTGCCAACGTCGCTCCGCTCACGGAGCCAACAGGGAGAGATGCCACTGTACCGGGGCTTCTTGGAGACGCGCGTCTCGAATGTGAAATGGGCGTTTGCCGAAGAGTTCTTGGCGTGAGCCCTGGGTGTGCTTAAGCCCCTAAAAGGAAACCGCCCCCCCTCCCGGAGCTGTCCAGCCACCCTCCCCTCCTCTGGAGGAGTGCCTGCCCTCCACCTCCGCCCCCGGCGCCTTCCCAGGGCTCCTCCCCACGGCCCTGCCAAGAGGCTCACCCGACGGCTCAGGGCTGCCTCCCCGGCCCGCCTCCCTCCCACCATCCCTGCCCCCAGAGCAGCCAGACTGCCAGGGCTCCCCATTCCAGCCACCTCCACCTCCCCTGAGGCCAGACGCGGGCGGCGGTGGGTGCCAACTGAAAGAGCCCTCTCGCTCCTGGTTTGAAAGAGTGCTCCCGGTCCCCATAAATATCTTCATAACCAGCAGATGACAGCGCAGGGACCAGACAGCAGCCGCAGCAGCTCGGCGGAGCTGAGATAAAATACCACTTTTCCGAGGGCGGCTCGGATGCAGCGGCCGCCGTGGGTGGCCAAGGGTGGCATCTCCTGTGGTCTACAGGCTTGATGACGAGGGCAGCCCCCCGCCCCGGTGATCTGAGCATCAGCCAGCTTCGCCAGGGACGTTGTCTACATGAATTGCTTCTCCTCAGAATCTCGAGATGCCTGAAAGGACTGGCCCGCACTGCCCGAGGTCCCCTGCCAAGCGCTGCCGCCTCTCCTCTTCCTGGCACCTCCCCAAGCCCAGGCAGAAGCCTGCCCCCCACCTGGGTGCCAGACGCAGGCTCCTTCTCGGGACGGGCCAAGGGGGACTAGGGGTTCCGGCCTCGGAGCGGCTGGCCGAGCGGTTCCCCCGAGGCCAGGAGGGTCAGCTGCTGGAGGACCCCAGCGGTCTCGCCCGCTGTCTCAGCAAGGCGGCAGCAGCCCCACGCTCAGCAACATTATGGAGGCACCCTGCTGGCAGCACAGAAGCCCCAGAGGGCCGCCCGGCAAAGGCGATGAGACACGTCAGGGGCTGGCCTGAGTTGGGCAGGCAAAGGGGAACCCCCTTCATTCGTGGAAATGTGCTAGCCATGCCAAACTGTGTGGGAGCTGCGTGCAAGCGCCCAGAAAAAGGTCCTGAGGTCACGGGGGAGGGTTCAAGGAAGATGTGGGCTCAGGGCATAGCAGTTGCGAAAAAGGCAGATTCCACGCCAAGGACCGTTAGGAAAGGGACAGAAAATAAAACTGCCAAATACTGTAACACCCTTTTTATACCAATCTCTGCATCTGGAGTAGTACGTACAGGTCTGGTTGGGAGACCTCAGAGAAGGTATACAACAGAGCTGGAAAAGATACAACGAGGGCTACAAAATTATCTGGGGGCTCCAACACTCTCCTTGCAAGACACGACATCAGGGAGAAGTCCTCCTCCCCCCGGGCTCTAGGGCCAGAGTCATCCGATAATGGATGGGCCGGGGGGAGATTCAGAACAGACAAAAGGGTCTCGACCTGGAGACGATGCTGCAAACTAACAGACTACGGCCTGCATCCCACCGCCCCAGAGGTGTAGGCTGAGTGCTCGGATGCCGTCGCCGGCATCGCCGGGCTGCCTGATGTGAAAATCATAGTGCAGGAATTTCTAAACCAAGGGCGCACTTAGCTAGTCAAGGCAACTGTTCCTGCTGGTAGGAAGCCACCCAAGGCAAGCAGCCTCTGAGAATCCGCCACTCTCACGTTTACTCGTCTGCCTTACTGGAATGCCTTCAAAGCAGCTTACTGCAGGTCAGCTCCGCAAGGCCCTTCTGCCTGTAGCAGCCAGAAGTCTGGCCTCTTTCATCACCACCATGGGGAGAGACCGGGGGACAGGACTGGGCGTTCCCAGGAAGATTTTAGGAAACTGACAAAGTTCACACACCTTCTGCCAACTATTTATGGCACCTGCAGCTTGACACTCTTGGATTTGTTTAAAAAAATACCGTTTTATCTGTTTCTGCTTTTTAATATGTATTTTATTATTTATGTTTGACCTAAGACATTTCACGTGCACTTCAAGGAGCACTGGAACAGTGAAGAATCCCAAATCCGTTCTCCATACCCACATCCGGCCTTTCTGCAACTGAACCAGTTGCAAACCGGGTGCTCGCAGCTGATTTTTAATGCTGTTTCGAAAGCCACACTGATGACTCCGCTACAGCCCCTTTGCCACAGGCCGGCTGTTCCTCAGACACAAAGACCACCAGCCAGAAACCAAGTTCTTCCTGCCAAAAGTGCGGCGCTGAGTCTCTGATTTAGACAGTTCAACAGAACCAGCACTAGGGACATCTTCTCCTTCACCTGCCAGGAGTGCCCAGAGAGCAGCATCTCTCTTGCAAAGGGGAAAAGGAATAGCCCCACTTCGCACACATACTGTGTTTCAGGAGTCCAAAGCTGAAGCACGCCCACGTCTGCAGTGGAAAGAACTGGCCCGCTGCTCCCTTGGTCTCCGAGGCCAGCTGAGTCAGGAGGACGCATGAAAGCCCCCAAGCTGAGACACAGAACGCACCCCCAACGGCAACACCATTCTCCTTGGGTGGATTGAGGGGGCGGCCTTAGCTTTCACCCAAGAAAATAAACACCACAGAGGACAGCAGTGACCAACAGGAAAAGAAGAGCAACCGAGAGGTCCCCAGAGTGAGATCCCAACAGAGATGTGGGTGCTCAGCTGCTTCCCTCTTAAAACCAAAATCTCCAACTGATCTGCACAAGCCAGGTTAGTGTGGCAAGACCAAGATATTAAAATCTGTTCCTGATGCAAAGCCCTCTTCGAAGGGGCTGAAGCTCAGCCAAGATCATCCCAAATCAGCCGACATCCGTAGGAACATAGCGCCTGTCCTCCCCTCCCTGAAAGGCGGGTGTCTTACCTGAGGGCCTTCCCCTTCCAGCCTAGGAGGCCGGATGCTGGAGAGGTGGATTGTTTTATAGTCCCCAGAATTCAGCTTCACCACGATGGCATCTGCATTGAGCACCTGCATCACCTGGGAAAACAATGGAGCAAAGATTGAGCCACGGCAGGCACCAGGGCAGGCGGGCAGGCAGCCCACCAGCCCCCCTCCAACACAGCCAAGAAGAGAACCCCTCAGGGAAGGATCAGCTTCGCAGCAACTCGGAAGGCTAAATGCCGGCGCTTCTTCCCTTGATAGTCACCCACCATGCCACTTTAAGGATTTTTCAGAAGCAGAAAGAACAGCCATCCTCGGCAGTCCCACCACTGGCCACATGAGTCTGCCATGCTCAGTTTGGCCTGGTGGTGGCTCTAACTACAGCCCCCCTTCCTCTCTACCTCAAGATGCCTCAGAGCCTAGGAATCTCTCTGCCCAGAGCTACAGAGCCCTTCTAATGCCCCAGAAGAACAGGAAAAGAAAGTGCCCCAGAAGCAAGAGCTGCCACAAGTCTGGGACAAGCCATGGTCTTACAGGCATGGAAGAACCAGAGGGACACTCCACCCCAACTTCAACCTGGCCCCCAGCAGGTGCAGCAGCCATTCAGCACCCAGAAGCAAGGACAGGAGAGGAAAGCCACCAGCTTGTCCCCCCGGTATACAAAGCCAAGCAAGATTAAACAGGCAGGGTTCACCATTTCAAGGGTCAGGGTTGCTCTCCTGGACCGCCTTTGTGGAGGGGCTCAGCAAAAAATTAATTATACCAGAGTATACACTGCCTGATTTACCAAATGCCTTATGCATCCCCAACGATTCCCTGAGCTGCCCCATTTTTTCCTTCTCAGTTGGTCTGTGACTTCTCTTTTAGAAATTCCCAACTCTCCTACACTCCTGGTGGCTTGAGGAATTCTGCTGATGAGATTCCACCCAGGAGATTTTGAAATTACCTAGTGTGCACATATGAGCATGGCTTGTACAATCCAGAATCCCAAGACCACCTGGTCACTTCCTCCCAATGTTCCCACAGCTTTTCTCTCTTCAGCCACTTTTCCCTGTGGGTTAGGGCCAATCTCTTTGTCCCTTCTTCAGCTTTCTGGAAAATGACAATCAGGAAGACCACGAAGGAATCTGGGGGATCTCGCAGTCTTGGCCCAGCTGATATTCCAACAGATGATATAACAAAGGTATCAGATGAAGAACAGTTTTTCTTCTTCAACTAAAGATGCAGGCCTTATTTCTGAACAGGTGCCCTTTAGACATCTCTAGCAGATAGGGGCAGGCTTCAGGCTCCGCTCCATCCCACAACCTCAGGGCCACTAAGGGTTGGCTGGGTCAGAACAGGGCTCAGGGCACAGGCAGGTAGAACACGGTGCCTCAGAACCACGTGTGCAATTGTTTGACATAAATGCACATTGCTGGGGCTTTTTAATTACAGTTGACTAGCTTAAGGCATCACGGATGTATTGTTACTGCTGTTAAGCAACTAGGAATCGGAAATGGTTATCTGCAGCAAATCCCCTTGAACAATTGCTCTTCCCTGTTTTGCAAGAGAAGCCAAAAATATTTTATTTATTAATTCATTAATTCATTCAATTTGTATAGCTGCCCATCTCACCCACACACCTGGGTGGCTAACAATTAAAAACAATAGCAAGAACAATAAACAATATAAATAAAAACAACAAACGTACAATTGTACTGTATGCCGACGATGCCAAAACGTCTATGTCGCTACTTAGCTGAAAATATATGCTGATGGAATATATTTAACCCTCAGCTTCGGCGTTTTTTAGCTGAAGATTCTGCTCCACTTCCCACACACCACAGGGAGCCGTTCGCTTCGGTGACAACTCTGGGGCTGAAGGGGGAGCCAGGGCCTCCCTCCAGACTCGCCGCCCGCTCTCCGCTCTGCCCTCTGAAGGTGCCCCACTGGCCAGCCAAAGACCACAAGGCGACCAAGCCGGGGGAAACTCCAGCACCACCACCGCCACCGGCAGATGGATTAAGCTTGCTCCCTTTTCCAGAAATTGGGGGGGGCAGAAGGAGAGCCCCACACAGCCCAGCCTTGCTTGAAAGCTGTGCGCAAAGTGAGACCGCCATGAATCTGGCGGCCTGCACAACGAAGCCCTTTCATTGTAGTCTTCACCTGCTCTGAATCGCTCAGAATCGTGGGAGAGAGGAGGGGGCTCCTGGCCACCCATCCCTCAGCTCTCGCTTTCTCTCCCCGCTAGAGAGTTGCCTTTTTCAGGGCCAGCAAAGGCTTTACTTTTCCACCAAGGGGTGCTGTAACTCAGACACGTAGCTCGACCTTGGGCCAGAGGGGAGGGGGGCCAGCCCCAGTGTCACGCTCGGCTACTGGCAGGTGTCCCTAAGCACAGGACAATGCCGGCCCCCGCCCACCCAAGGCCCCGGGGCACCCTTCAGGCCCAACCTCTAAGCCTCTGCAAAGGAGGCAGGTGTTGAGGGAAGCCACGCCCTCCCGGGCATGGCTTCTCTTGCTGGACACGCCCACGTGAGTGGTGAGGCAGGTGGGGCCCATGGGGCCCGCTGCCGTCGGAGGAGGATGGGGCAGGGCAGCAAAGCCCCCAGTCCCTGCCTGTGCCCCTCTTTCTCCAGCAATTGCTGACCCCCAGGAGCACCCACCCCCACTCCCCCGGCTTTCTTGTCAGCAAAGGCTGCTCAAGGCCCCTCCCGGTTCAGGCCCCAGCAGCTGGAGGACCCGCAACAGCAGTTGAAAAAAGGGTTTCTGGGGAGCAGGCCATATCTGTCCAGCAAAGAACAGAGGGAGAACCCTGACGGGTGCCCGGATCCCGCTGACAACAGCCCAGCCAAGGGCTCCTCCCCCTCTTCAGCCCACGGGTGCTCAGACAAAAGCCCCCGGGGCCTCCCCGGCACCTGCTTTCAAAGGGAACACGAGTTCCAGAAGAGTTCCTGGACAGCAGAGGAGGAAGGCAGGAGGCGCTCTCCAAGAAGTCACACCAGGCCTGGCCTCCTTGGCACAAGCGGAGGGTTGGCTCTGGCGCCCCGCTGGACACAGCAATGGCACCACCTAGTGGCCGCTGCCAAGCTAACATTGGGCTCTGCGGCATCCTTCCCCGCCAGGCAGCGTCACCAGATCTTCCGGACGCTGCTGTGGCACCCCCAGCACGCAGGGCACAAGCCAAGCTGCCCGGCACAAGCCGAGCTGCCCGGCACAAGGGGCTGTCCCAGGACACGTCCATCTAACAGGGATCTGCCAGTGAGGGGTCGCTTCCCGCGCAAGCCACTGGTTGGCCACAACGGCTCCCTTCACAGGAACCCAGGGCCGCATCAGAAGGCAAACCCGCACCAGCGGGGCCGGGCAGGCGAGGGCAGCCCTGTGACGGCCTCGCACCTGGGCCCCCGCGAGGAGAGTAGGCAAGCGCCTGCCCGCACCAGCAGCACCATCCTGCCCGCACGTTCTTTCAGCCTTACCGCAACGGAGGGACAGAGGAACTCCTGCGGGCCAGGCCAGGGACAGCACTGCCCCTGCTCCTGGAAAACCCCCAGCGGGCCCTCTCCTCCAGCCCCCAAAACCCCTGCAGGCCAAATCCAGGCGGTCGTGCATCCCCTTCAGGAAGCCCTGCCCTGCCGCCGAGGGGCAGCTGCAGCTCTCGCCTACCTTGGCCAGGAACTGCTTCTCCTTCTGATCCAGGTTGGCTGTGGGAGCCACGTAGTCCCTCCAGATCCTCAGCTTGTGTTCTTTGGCATACCTGGGTCAACAGCAACAGGAGAGGAGGAGGCTTAACCCGTGCCCCCCCCCACTGCCCGGTGCAGAGGCCCGCTGGCCCCTGGGCAGCTGCCGACCCCAGGCCCCATCAGAAGCTGCTTCCTGACCCCGAGGCGACGTGCTCTGAGCTCGTCAACGTGCTCAGCGACAGACCAGAAGCCTGGCTCTGAAGCCTGGGAGGTAGGGCTGGCAGATAAATGGGGTGCACTGATGGCCAACCTGAGCTGAGCATTCACGCAACCGGGTTCTACCCAGAGGCTGCCGGTGAGTCGGGGGCCATGTGAACGGAAGACAGCGCTGCCCTCACGCTGGACCGTCACCCACAGCAGGCATCCACACCTTCACGGTCCCCAGGATGGTGCTTGTTATGAGCTCTCAGGAGGGGGAAACCGGCGAGAAGAGGCCAAAACACGCAAAAGCTTTCTGGGCTCTGAGACATCCACCCTCCTCTCCCTCCTGGAAGCGCCTGCAGTTCCAGCGAGGTGCCATACGGTCACTCCCACAAGGGAGTGCTTCCGCTACGGGCAGAACTAACTCACGGCGAATCCGAAACAGCCGCTTCAGACCCAAAGTGTTACTAATCCAAAATCCTTTGCAGACGTCCGCAAGACACCCTGTTATTTCTGCCAAAGCCGTAGCTACTGCAGCAGGTTCTGCACGCTCAACGGCTTCACCGGTTAAAGCCTGAGTGCCAGAGATCTCAGAGAGGGAAAATGGCGCCAGGCAAAAGGGAACTTAACAGAGTGCCCAGCTGCGACCCACACGCCTGGGGAGAAGTCTTCGAGGGGAAGGCATATACCCCAGAGGCTCCATCGAGGGGCAGCAGGAAGACCCTCCATGCCTCCATTTCAGCCCCAAAGCTGCTTTGCTTTTAAGGTGCCCTTTCAGAGCCCCCTCCGGAGGAAGAAGAGGCCGCAGCCAGGCTTCTCAGCACCTGGAGTCCAGCTGCTGTGGGGGGGGGCTGGATTACCGTTCCGCGGCGCGCAGCTTCTCTGCCCCTCGGGTGTAGACCGCCATGGACCAGTCAACGCAGCGCGCGAAACCTTCCTTCAGCAGCAGCTCCGTGATGTTCCCGTTCTGATGGAGGAGGAGAAAAGAGGGCGGTCACTGGCGCCGTGACCACCCCCCGCCCCAGCCGCCGGCCCCCTTCCCCAGGCAGCCTCCCCACCAGGAGCAGGTCTGCTTCAAGCTCCTGGCCTCTGGGCAACCACATCTGCCAGACTGGGACAGCCTCCTCCCCACTCAAACAGGCGCCCGGGATGACATCAGGGCGCAAAGACCCTCTCTGGCACCTGCCCCCTGGCTGCCCCACACAGAACAGAACAGGGCTGGTCCAAGGAAGGGAGAAACGGGTAACCGGTTATGAGGAGAGCAAGCTGAGACGGGGAACCAACAGTGTCACAGCCGGGGCGGATCTGCACCGGGGCGCTGGGAGACTTCAGGCCCAGATCCAGCAGAGGCCAATGCGCTCTCCCGGGACAAAAGCTGTCGCCCCCCTGGTCTCAGCGGTTTGGGAACGGGAAGAAACTGGACTAGAGGGGCTCCGTTCTATCGGCAGAGCCACCACCAGACAGTGGCAATGAGATTTGTGTTTGGCCCACGGCAGCCGAGTTGTGGGGGTCCCAAAGTGAAGACCCTTGCCCCGCTGTTCAACCCTACACGAAGCCGCAGGAACTGGAAGGTGCTGCCATCAAGACGCCCTCGCTTGCTCACTCCTTCCCCCTAGAACCAGGCAAGGCCATACAGATGCGTGACGGGCGCTTAGAAGCAATGACGGGCTGGGCAGACTGAAGCTGAATCCAGACGGCCACGTGGCAGCCTAGGAAGCGGGAAGCACACCTGCACCAACCACAGGTGTGGCTCATGGGCTTCCTTGATTCCAGTCTGTCACCAGAAGCTTGGCAGTTGTACTAGCAAGGGGCACACATGCCCAGCTTCAGCTGGTACATCAACTGCAACTCTACCCAGCAGTTTCCCTCAGTCATCTGTCCTCAAAGCACCTCACACCTGCTATTCTGCAAAGCGCCCTGAACTGGAGCTACATCTGAAGACAGACAGAGCCTGCAACCGGTGCAGAGGATGGATACCCGACGGGCAACCACCCACCCACTCGTGAAAGTGCTGCACTGGCTGCCCAGAGCTGATGGGGCCTTCCTCCGTGAAGCCCTCAACCGCTCGGAACTTAAGCACAAAACAATTGCCTGGAAGGAGACTGACTCGCGGCCCCAGGGGTTGCTGTGGCCCCCGGTGGGTGGCCGGGAGCAGGAGGCGGCCAGGAGTCTCTCGCACAACAGGCCTCTGTGCTGGGAGACGTTCAGCGGCCTCAAGCCACTCCCAACAACTGAAAATGCACCTCTTCACCCCTGACTGTGCATGGTAAGAACTGCAGCAGGGCCTTTCTGAAATGAAATTTGTTCTCATTTTCCTATTTTTATTGCCCTTTAGCAGGGGCACTTCATCGCTGACTGTGTTTAATATGCTTCGGTGCGTCCTTTCAAAACAAAGAGCCATATAAAACTAAAGTTATTAACAATAACAGTAATAAATGGTGGGGCCATCTGGTGGCTCCTCTGCTTCTTGGTAGCCTTGGCCACTCAAAAGACTGGGGGGGGGGGTTTCCCCCTGCCCTGAAGGGGCAGCGGTGCAGCTCCTCCTCAAGAAGCCGTTCGGTACCATTTTCATCCATTCCCCGGGCTTCCCTTTTCGGAGAAGGTTGCAGAGGTGGTGGTCAGACTGCAGCTGCAGAAGGCCCTGGCCCCTTTCTAGCCGGGCACGCAGTATGAAGTTAGCACGGGTCACCCTTGTTGATGACCCCTGAAGGAACTGGTATGGAGGAGCTGGGACTGTCCCAGTTCTGCTTGGTCTCTCAGTGACCTCTGACACCACCAGTCCTGACACCCTCTGGAACGACTGCAGGGATTAGGGTGTGCGAGGTTCTCCTCCCTGCTTTGCAGGCGTCAAGGGGAGGAAAGGTCAAGGGTGCCACAGGTCTTGATGCTTCTGCCCCCCGCTGAACATCTACAGGAACCCACTGGGAAGACCAAGCAGTGATGGAGAGCAACAGGCTGACACCCAACCCTGACAGGTCCAAGTGGCTGTGTGCTCCTGGTTCTTCTGCTACCCTGGATTTTTTGACTTTAGCTCTAAATGGGGTAGCCCAGTGGTCTTCCCTGAAGAGCAAACGGCAACCGTGGCCCGCAAGACTTTGACCCAGTTGCGTCTTGTGCACCAGTTGTGCCTCTTCCCGGACTGCGAGTCAGTCATGCACGAACTCCTGCAATGAACTCTACGTGGGCTGCCCCCGAAGGCCACTTGAAAACCGCAGCTGGCCCAACATGGCGGCACAAACGTTTATGGGCACACCTCTGCTGCTCAAGCCGCACTGGTCGCAGTGAGCTTCCGAGTGCGATTCAAGGTACTGGCTATCGCCTCCGCAGCCCTCCGTGACAGAGGGGACACCCATCGGAGCAACCGCCTCTCCCCCACTGTTTCTCCCACCCTGTAAGATCCAACAGAACAGGAACGCTCTGGGCCCCATCTGTCAAGCCATGCCATCTGATGGGACCTGGACAGCATGCCTTCGCTGCCATGGCGCCTGCCCAGAGGCTCAACAGCCCTGACCCCATGTCCTTTAAATGAGCTTTGAAGACCCGGCCTTTTCCCCATGCTCTGCATGTACCTGCCTGAATGGAATTAATTTATTAGGAGTTTTTAACTTGTTTACTGCCCAAGTTGTTATGAGTTGGGTGGCTTTATAAATAATGGTTTTCAAATAAACAAGCTGTCCAGCCCGACTTTCCAGCTGCTCTCCCTCTCCCTCTCTCCAACCTCCTCTTCTGAGCGTGGCTCTGAGTGACCCCCAGAAGGTTCACATAAAGCTGCCACCCTGCCTGCGCTGAAGGCCTCTGCCACTTCTCAGTCGTGGGGGGCCACAAGCTCTCTGTCTCTCGTGGACCTCTTGGTGCGCCTGGACACTAGCCTCCCCTCACAAGTGCCCCCTGCCCCCACTTGCCGGGTGCAAGATGGTGCCCAGGATGTTCTGGTTGTGGCAGCTCTCGAGCACAATCTGCACGTCTCGCTGCAGCAGCCGCGACTCCGTGAAGAACCTGGCTTCTGCCGCAAAGGGCTCCGGGGTTTCCGTGCCATCTGCTTCCCGCTTGAACGTGGGGCACTGCAGCGAGAGAGCAAAGTCAGTGCAGAGCCCCACAGCAGCCCAGGAGGGGGGAGCCCCGAGCTGCTTCCATTCGGCTCCGGCATAGTGCCACACGGTTGGTGCCAGGCACGCAGGTCCCACCCACCCAGTGCTACAAGGACCCCCTGCATCCAGGCCTCTGCAGAACGAACATGCACACGCACGCACGCCATCTCTCAACCTCCACGCCCACCATGGGGGTGGGGGCTATCCAGAAAAGAACATCCCACTGGCATCATTAAGGAGGTGGGAAAACCCAATCTTTGGCCTCCTACCTGCACATAAAGGGTGGCATAAAGATCAGAAAGGGGAAGCCGCCTCCATCGAGAGAGATCCGCAGCTCAACTTGAGTAGGCAGCCGCTGATGTACAACCTCACAAAGCCCTAAGTTCACACCCAGAAAGAGGGTCTCGGCTGCCTGTACCAACCTGGAAAAGGTCTTGGGGCCCTAGCGGAAAGTTCAGTACAGATGTGGACTCCATGTGGGACAGCTGTGCAAAGCCAATGCTGGGCTAGGGATCATTCAGAAAGGGATGGAAACTAAAACTGTTACGCTCTTATACACCTACCACAGCATCTAGAGTAGTACGTACAGGTCTGGTTGCCGCTTTAGAGAAAGTATACGACAGCTTGGTACTCAGACCAGGCGGCCATCAGCAGGCACAGAGATAAACCACATTCAAAAGGGACAATAAAAAGGAAGACAAAAGACCAGAACATCTCCTCACCAGCAATCATTGCCCAGATAAGCAGAGATTAACACCAAGATTACCACCGGGCACACAATCAAGCAGTGAGCAATACCCCAACCAAGGAAGTACCAGAGGGAAAAAATAGAACAAAACCAAACCCCCAGCCCCACCGACACTGGCAGGGCATCCCACTGTATATAAACAGAGAGCAAACCCCACCCGTTCTAGCACCGAAGATGTGACCTAGCCGGGCAACGAAAGGTCTGCAAGAAAACAGCCAAGCTCAGAGAACCCCAAGGACTCCACAGCATACAACAGAGCTGGAAAAGGCACAATGATTATCTGGGGGCTCAAATGCTCTCCTTACAAGACATGATGCCTGGCAAGGAGAAAGTGGACAGGGAGAAGTCCTCCCCCTCTCTCAGGGACCATCCAATAACGAATGGGTCGGAGGGAGACTCAGAACAGACCAAAGGAAGCTCTTCTTCATACACCATGTAACCAACTGGTGGAATTCATTCCAGCCGATCTGGCGGTGGTCAGTAACTTGGATGACTTTAAAGGAGGGCTGGATCAATTCAAAGAGAATCATCACCCCTCCCGTTTGGGGCAGCCTCCCTCCATATCCTAGTCCCAAGGTACGGCACTGCTGCCCCTTTCTGCTTTAGGGCACCACGGCCATTCTGAGAAATCAATCAGATGCTGGACTACAGCGGGCCTCAGCCTCATCTTATCTTCCGATGACCTCTGGAGAGAGGCTGACCTTGATGCCAGACAGCATGACGGTGACCAGGTAGTAGTCTGGCAGGAGCAAGGCCCGGACCACACTGCCATCCCGGACGTGTTCAATGATAGCTGCAGAAAAGAAACAGGACATTCACTGCCTGAGCTGACCCCTCCCTCCCCCTTAGGTGGAAGCAAAAGCAGCAACCCCACCAAGCGAGCCCCATCCCAACTACTTCAGGTAGTTGTGCTCCTCTGCGAAACAGCCAGACGTCAGCTGCACCGCCAGAGCGGAGGACTCACCATTCACAGGCTTCTGGTGCATGGAATCCACAAAGTGCCGGGGGTTCTCAATGGCATACTTGAGGTCTCGGACTGTGTGCGACCCAGTTCCTTCGCTCCACATCCCCTTCTTGGCTGTCTTGGCCTGTTCTTCCAGTTCAGCCAATCTGCTCTGTTCAGGACTGAGAGGAGAAAAGTCCTCCGTGAGGTGGTGCTCAAGGCAGCAACGAGGGCAGAAGATCCCACGGAGTCTGTCAAATACAGCCCCCCCCACCCCCACCCCCACCCCCACCCATGTCAGGCAGAAAGGACAGACTAGCAAAACTCCCAACAAGGCTTCCTGGAGTTCCAGCTTTATCTGGGGAAGCGCTGTGGAATTACTCCTTGGGTTTCATCTTGTCCTCCACACCTTTCCAAATCTACAAAAAGATGCACATTTTGCACCCAGGAACCAACGTGGTCAGTACGCAAATCTGTCTGCTCTCTTTATGGGACTGAAAGGATATGCAGATTTTGCGCCTACTAAGCAGATCAGAGGCAGAACAAGAAACTGGAAGTCGGTCTTGATTATACTGGGAGCCTCCTGACAAGATTTACACCTGGGATGTTCAGAGTCTCAGTCCTATTACCAACAGCCTCCATATTATGGAGGCCTTCCCCAGATCCTATTCTCTCTGCACCCGTGTTCTCAGCTTCAACTGTTGCAGCACCTTGACGGGGAGGCCGCCTTCGGAAAATACGTGGACGCACCATTTTGTTCCAGCCCCTGGGAACGCTCACCCTGGATTGTGGCTTGCTTCCAAACTCCTTAATCTTCACTGCCCTGCAGCTTTTGAACACAGCTAGCTAGGCAGGGACACCAAGTCTCCCTCAATTGTAGGGGGAGGGGCAGCAGAAGCAGCCAGCCACCCGTTGTGCAAAGGACTGTCATCCTCTTGGAAAGGCAGCTGTTCCTACCCGCAGTCTGTCTCGTACTCACCTCAGAGCAGGACCTGCAGGGGGCTGCTGCAATGATTCCTGTGGGCTTTTCATAGGGAGGACGACATCCAGGGAGCTGGCAGAGGGGGAACTGCACTTCTTTGCACCCCACCCCTGAAGCTGGCAGCAGAGCTACTCCAACAAGGCCACCGCCCACCTACTGACAGCCCACCGTGACGACGCGAGATGGGATGCGAATGGCTTCTCAACATTTGCCACGTGCCTGGCAAAGGCCCAGCCAGCTAGGGGTCGTCCCCTTCTCTGCACGTTCTGGGGCATTCAGGCCTTGGGGAGCAAATCACCCACACACAGCCCCGCCTTCTCACTGGGTGTTCCCCATCCGCCGCCTGAGAACTTCCAGGACTTGGGGCTCTTCTAACCCTTTTGTGGACCAGCAGGCCCAATGGGCTGCTCGGCACTCAATGCTCTCAACAGAGGCAAGGTGGGTGCAGCCTGAAGGGCAGCTCGCTTAGTGTTCTGGCAGACCACCACGGCCATCTCAGGGGGAAGCCCAAGGGATCTGCTGGGAGCCCCCTTCAGTCA
The DNA here is from genome assembly GCA_030867105.1 of Liasis olivaceus. NCBI lineage: Eukaryota > Metazoa > Chordata > Lepidosauria > Squamata > Pythonidae > Liasis > Liasis olivaceus. The sequence continues at coordinate 81,726,326 of CM061355.1, forward strand.
GCGAACTTCAGCAGCACTGGCAGCCCAGCCAAATGCATCTGGGCGGACAGCTGCCCCAAACAAGGAGTGTGGATTCTCCTGGCAGCCTGGCACCCTTCAGCCAGCTTGCCTCTCTGGTCCTCCTGACATCCAGCCTGACGGGGAACACGTCCCTCCTCTAAGGGGATCCTGTCTGCAGCAGCCCTGCAGATGTGCTGCAGGAGGAGCAGAGCTGTGGCCACAGCAACACAGGACCAGATTACAATAAACTAGATCCCTCCTTCCTTCCTTCCTTCCTTCCTTCCTTCCTTCCTTCCTTCCTTCCTGCCCACCCTCCCGTAGCAAAGGGGCAAGACTCTACCCAATAACACTAGTAGTGACCCGAGGGGAAGGGCCCGCCTTTGAAAACTTGGCTCCCAGGCACGCCTGCCGGCGAGATGCTGCTAAGAATTACAGACAAGCAAGAGCCCCTGAGTGGAAAGGGTTTTCGAAGGCGGGCCCTTCCCCTTGGGTCACCGTTCAGACTCAGAGCAAACCTACTTATTGGCCCGGATTCCTTCCCGGCGACAGGCCAGCCCCTCTGCCACAAGCGATTCGGCGATGTTCTCCCCAGCTGTGTCTGCGATAAAGAAAGCAGAGTTAAGGAAACAGAAACGCAGCACCTGCCTTGCAGTGAGGATCCAAGGAAACCCCTCGGGCTCCCTCCTCCCAGCAGCTAGCACAGCGCACAGTGCAGAAGCCCGCGTTCTGTCATTAAGCATCACAGAAGGCATCTTGACTGACACCGCAGAAACCCAGAACGTGGGGAAGCAGATTCCAAAGTGTTTCGGGGGAGAAAAGGCTGCCTTGGCTAGGTCCTCAGCTCCTCTGACTCAGGCTGCAGCAATGGGCTCTTCCTGCTGTACTCTAAGCAATTAGCAGACTGGCAGATGGAAACCCCCTCCCCATCAGGCTCCACAGTGAATCTCAGGCCCTGACTTCCCAAGTTTAGTTTCGCTGCAAGGCTTGGATTTGCTCCCAGACACTCAACGCAGAGCAGCTGGAAGGTTCGAACGACTGACTGTATTGGTCAATTGCCCTGGTCCTATGACTCTGGAGGAGGTACAAGAGTGAAACAAACCAGAAATCATACAAAATTAAATAATTAAAAATACAAGAGAAAAGTACACGTATAGAGGAAGGCCTTCCGCCCCTCTATAGACAAAAAAGCTTGATTTTTAAAAAGGGGGTTTTCATGTTCTTCCAGGAGACAAGAAAGGAGGGTGACACCCGAGCCTCCAGGGGAGATCATATTCATGACATAAGGGCCTTCTTAGGCCTTCTCAGATGCCCAAACCAAACAGGCAGGATTGTTTGGGGCAAGATGATGCCTGACATCACCTGATGCTACCCATCTGCAGGGCTTCACAAGTAATGTGAAGTAATTCTTCCCTTTTATTTTTGTGAATGTGTATTGTTATAGGTTTCAATTGTATATTTATTTATTGTTTTAACATGTTGTGAGCCACCCAGAGTCCCCCATTGGAGGGAGATGGGCGGGGGACAAATTTAATAAATAAATAAATGACCAGCGCTCTGAATTGGGCCCAGGAGCTACCAATGCAGCAACCTCAGAATTCGTATTACTCTGCAGCGGTGGGGTTTCCCTACCGCCAGTCTGGCCACCGCACAGTGACTAATCGGAGCCCCTGGGTCGTCTCCAACAGAGCGCATTGGAGTAGTCCAACCACACGCTGATCAGGACCTCCTGGTTGAGGCGAGGCTGCAACTGCTGCAGCAGCCAGTGCCTGGCGTCCACCTGTTGTTTAAGCAGGAGCCATAAGAGCAGAAGAACCCCAAATGGCAGGCCAACTCCTATCCAGAATTAATCCTGGGACCATTGCCCCTGGACGGCCACAGCATTTACTGAGAAAAAGCATCTCAGTCTTGGAAGGCCTTCACTTGAGCTTGCCTTACTCCGTGCGGACACCAGTTCAGGCTGACCTCCTCCGGCTCAGCACAAGGAAACAACGCAAACGGAGTCATCAGCCTGGGATGACGCTTGACCCCCCGTCAGAGGAGGACCTCGCCCAACGGCTTCCTATGGATCTTAAACAGCATGAGGGAGAGGACCAATCCTCACAGCACCCCATAAAAGACTGGCCACAGACTCAGGTACGGCTGCTTTAAGATTACTGACTAGACCGCTCACCAGGAGCAAAACCCCTGTAAAAAGGTATCCTCCATCCCAAAACCTTGTAGGCGGTCCAACAAGATACCACAATTAATGGTACTGAACGCCACTGAAGGGCAATGGAAGCAAGGCCCCATGCCCGCCTGCCCTCTCACCTTTGCCCAGGTACACCATTCCGTACTCCCGCCGGGGAGAGGTCTTGTATTCCACTGAGAAGCAAACATCCTTGCCGATGAGCTTCTTCCTCAGAAACTCACGAGCCGGAAACGCCCAAGGCTGGAGGAGGAAGAGGAGACCCAACGGTTAGCCAGAGCGGCCCACGCAAAGCTGGCCCTCCCTCCTCATCGCTGCCCCCCGGCAGACAATCTCCTGATCCCGGGTCCAGGGCCGGACCGCTGTGCCTTCGGCCTCACGCTGTCAATGGCAAAGGCCTTCTCCGTCTTCTAAGACCTTCCCTCTCCCCAGTTTGGCAGCAGAAGAGCAGGCAAACCAGGTGCCTATTACCCAAACCTGGTTGGGCGAGAGTGGCAACATCATTCTCTCAGAGATTTGCCCTCCTCGTGGGTTCTGGGTCCCTCATCAAGTACAATGTCAGGTGGGGGGGTGAAGGAGTCCACACCCATGACCAGGGTTCTGCTTGTGAGGTGACTGCCTGTGTGTTAAAGCGGGCCCTGGGGACAACAGGGGGCCCTACAGGCGGCAGCTGACCCAAGTTCCTGCTACAGGGTTGTTCCAGGCAGTCACTGGCCCACCACATACATCTCCAGATGCACCACACAGTTTCTCCTCAGCCTATTAACACGGAAGCTGTGCTTATTTCTGGTTTCTCTGCTCCTCAGTATGAGTGTGCACAAATAATACTTATGACACGGAAAAAGGCACATGTATAGGCAGTCCCAATCCCACCCAAACCTAAGTCCACCTCCATTTGTAAATGCTCCAGGTATTTTTTAAGGGTCAACTCACCCGGCAACTAAAACTAAAACCCAACAAAGGGATGGCCTTGGCCTGTCTGGCACCCGAAGGCCGCACACAAAAGCTGCCCCTTCTCAAAGGAGCCCCAGGGCAAACACACGGGCTCGGCTCTGGCCTGTGCCTCTGGGCAGCCTATGGCTGCGGGCTCCCGGGAGCAGCTTTGGTGACAGGAGCCTGACAAGCCCCAGGACAGGCGGCCAGGTGAGGTGAGGCCAGGTGGCTTGCTTTTCGAGCCCTGTGGGGAACCCTCTGCCTCACTGGGCTGGGTCAGGGTTAGGGCAACGCCTCTGCTCTCAGTCACCACGCTGGAACGCGACCGAGGATGCTGGTGGTGCAGGGATCAGGACCCAGGGACCGGCCCCTACCTCGTCAGGGGTGTCTTTGCCATCGGGCTGCCCTGCAGCTGCTCGGCGTGCGAGATTCCCAGCGCGGATGTTGCTAAGGTTGATCTGTCTCTCAGGAGGCGGACCTCCGCGGGGCTGGCCCCGGACGATGATGGCGCAGCCCGAAAGGACCTGGCGAGGGAAGAACGTGGGCGTCAGGGGCGTCAGCCGAGGAGCAGCGGCTACCACACAGCCTAGCGGAACCCTGCTCCACGGGAGGCACCCGGAGAAATCTCTCTCACAGGCCGGAGTCATCCCCATTCCAGCCCCACCGCCCCGGAAAGCTGTCTTTGTGCAAAGGCGCCCGCGCCATGAGGCGCCTGCAAAATGCATTCGTGCAGATCCAGCTGCTCTGATCCAGCACGGAGGCGGAGGAGAGGAAAGCAGGTCTGCGGGACGTCCCGTCCCGTCTTCAGGCGGAGCCGCTTTGCGCTGCCACCGGCCCTTCTCAAACCGCATCCGGCAGCCACAAGCGTGCGGAGCCCCCGGTCACCAGACGGAGCCAAAGCCGTGCAGAAGGACGCGGCCGGCAAGCTTCCTGCGGAGACGCGTCCCGGGCAGCCACTCAGGCGCGCGAGGCGGCGCGCGAGGCGGGAGAGGACCGCCGAGAGGAGGCCCGGGCGGCTTCGCGCGGCTCCCCGGGGCCGCGGCCGGCTGCGGGGTGAGCCCCATCGGCGGCTCCCGGTCGACCGCGGCCGCCGGCGCCCCTGAGAGCCTGCAACCGCCAGGCCCGCTTCGGCGCCGGCCGGCCTGCCTCGCGAAGGGGAGGCTGACTTCAGCAGGCGCGCCCCGCGGCTCCGTCCGGCGGCCCCGGCAGCTCCGCAGGGAGGGCCCGGCGCGCCCCGGACGCGGAGCGGCCGCGCCGCCCGCCGGCCCGAAACCGGCCACGACCTCCGGAGCGTGCAGACGCGCGGCGGGTGCCGGGCCCAGCGGGCGGCCCCGCGGGCGCTCCGCCCCGGCCAGCGCGGGCCGCTTCGGCTCCCGGGGCCCTCCGACGGCGCGGAAGCCTCCGGGGCCCGGAACAGCCCGGCCCGCCGCCGCCGCCTCTTCCAGCCGCGGCCCGGCCGACGCCCCGCCGGCCGGGTCCCGCCCGCCCGCCGGCGAGGGGCCGCGGCCTAGCGGGAGGGCCCCCTCGGGGCAGCGCTCTGCACGCGCCCCGGAGCCCTCTTTACCATCTTGACGATGCCGCGCTGGAGGACCGGCGCCGGGGCCGAGCCGGCTGCCGAGGAGGCGGCGGCGGCAGGTCCGGCGGAGGAAGCCATGGCGCCGCGGGGTCGCGTTCGGAGGTCTCCGCGGGAGGAGGAAGAGGCGGCGGCGGCGGCAGCGGCGTCCGAGGAGCGGAGGGAGGAAGGGGGAGGAGCGGCGCCTGGATACTTGGCCGGCTCCGCCCCCCGCGCACGCGCAGCACGCCCAGCGGGCCCGCCCCCTCTCGCGGGAGAACCAATCGGCCGGCGCGGCCCGGGGCCCCGCCCCACGGGCGCCCGGCCAACCAATCGCCACGCCGAGAGGCGGCCAGCGAGGGAACGGAGCGTGTTCAAACTAGGGCGTCGCGGCGGCGGAGGAAGGACTTCCGGGTCACGCTGGCAGAAGGACACGTAGGCAGAGAGCTGCACGCGCGGCGGGCCACGTGGGAGGCGCGCGTGCGCCGCGGGCCGGAGGGCTGGGAAGCCCCGCCGGGGCACGTGGCCGGCGGGATGCCCTCGGGCGGACGGGGCGGCCCCGCCGACTACGGCCGGGAGAGCGCCGGGCTGCGCTGCCCAGCCGTGCCGGGCCGTGCCGTGGAGGCGGCCGGAGCCCCCGCGGGGCGCTCGGGGCGCCTGCTCGCCTCCCTGTGCCCTCCTGCCGCCCGCCGAGCCGCTCGGAGCCGGCGGCGTCCACCCGGCGAACGACGCGGCGCGGCGTGGCGCGGCGCGCTGAATAAAGCCCCGGGGCGAAGCTCTGCGCGGTCCCCTCGTGTTGAATGCGCCGCGCCGCGCCGGCTCCTCAGCCGGGGGCGGGACCCGCACGGGTGCCGCGGCGCGGGAAGCCCCCCGCAGCCCGGGCGCGCGGCGCTGGCCGAGGGCTCGGCGGGGGCTCGGGCGGGCGGCGGGCGCCTCGCGCTCCCGCCCGGGGAAGGGCTCAGGCTCGGTCACGGAGGGCCCGCCCCGTCTCCGGCGGGGTCGCCTGCTCTGCGTGCTTCCCGGTCGGGTTGACGCCGCCCGGGCCCGCGCGGCTCCGGGGCTCCCGGCGTGGCCGTGGCGTGGCCGTGGCCGTGGCCTCGTTGCGCCTTCCGCGGCGAGCCGCACTTCGGGCTCCCCTTGCCTAATTACGGAGCCGTCTGTCCCAAGCCCGGAGCGCGCCGGGGCAGAGGCTGTGGCCGGGGCGGCAGGCGGCGGGGCCTCGGTCGCCCAGGGCGGGGCCTGCGGCTCTTGCCTCCCCTCGCCGGGAAGGGGGGGCCGCGGCTGGGATTTCCGCGGGCTCGCCGCCGCCCGCGCCCCTGCTGCGGCCGCGGAAGCGACTCCGCCGGCGCTCTGCCCTCAGGCCGGGGCGCCCCGTGGGAACAGTCCCGGGGCGCCTGCTGCCGTCGGAGACGGGGCCGCGCCGCGGGGAGGGAGCCGAAGGGCGGGCAGCGCGGAGCTGCTGAAGGGCTGAGCCCCGACTCGGCTCCTGTCTTGGAGCCCGCCCGTCTCCTGGGCTGCGGGATCGAGGCCGGCGTCCTCGGCAAGGTCCTGGCGCGGGAGGCCGCCGGACTCCTGCGACGCCACATCCAAACGCTCGCCGTCCCCAGAACCGCGCGCTAGGCTGGGACACGTGAGCCGCAGACCCGGACAGGCTTCCTCTGGTCTGTCGAGGGGGAGCCGGGCGGAGAGCTCGCGGCTGGAACCGCCGAGGGAGGGAGGGGGACGGACGGACGGACACACACACGCACACACACACACCCACCCACCCTTCCTTGCTGGAAGGCAAGTTAGAGCGCGTTGAAAACCGGCCTGCTCAGAGGCCCGGTCTCCAAAGTTGTGGCACAGAAGAGAAAGGGAACTGGGGTGCAAGGCAACAGCTGCTGGCCCCCGTTCTTAAAAGGAAGCGCAAGACGATCCTGGACCAGCAGAAAGAAATCCTTTCCATCCAACCGCGCAAACAGCACTGCCAGGATTCTTGCTCAGCAGCCAGTTTGGACGGTGTGGAAAGAGGGCTGGGAGGCTCGAGCTCTCTGTGGCTACGAGTGCAGGGGGCTGTTTCCCCTCTCCCGGATCCAGGCAACGGGGCTGAAATTGGCCCCACCAGGGCCAGAGGAAGAGGACGGTCCCTGCCCACCTGCCGGAGCAGCGGGGAGGGGGGTAGGGAGGCCCGCCACGTCCAGCTGGACGGAGACATACGAGAACTCTTCCACTGCTGGCTTTCGGGGGTGGGGAGCCAAGGGGCACAGTTTGGACGGAGGCGGGCAGCCATCCCCTCAACAGCAAGGATGAGGTTCTCAGAGACCTTGCCGAATCAACCAGAGCCCCACTGCCTGGCCTTGGGCACAGCGAGACACTCCCGCCCGCATGCCCTGCCCCTGGGGGACTCCTCTTTCGTTGGACTTGCCCAGCTCCAGCGAGTTTTCAGGCAGACTCGTGCAGGCAAAGCCCCCACCGCTGGTGCCCAAGGATGGTGGTGCTGGGAAGGAGGGAGGTTGCCCGCAGTGGTGTTGCAGCTGCATCGGGGCAACCATGCTCCAGGCAAGCTTCTCCTCTCACAGGGGCCAGGAAGCCCCTCAAAGGCGGGCCACCAATCTATCACCTTCTCGGCTTCTGTATCTACTGCTCACCCTGAAGGCGGAGGCTCCGTCTGACTGTTGCAGGGAAGAGCCTCGAACAAAAGCGTCCTTCAACATAAGGAAAATTCCTGATGGCAAGATCTCTCCAACAGCTGACAGTCTCTCTGTGGAGGAGGTGGGTTCTCCATCTCTAGAGGCTTCCAAGAGGGGCTGGACAGCCCCCTCTCCAAGGTGGTTTGGTTGGTCTTCTGCAGATGGTTGGACTAGATGACGTTTGTGGTCATTTCAGCTGTACCATGATCCTAAGGGAACTGCAGCTGGAGCAGGCCCCTTCTGTTTCAGTGTCCACTGGGTGCCTCTGGGAAACCCAGAAGCAGGGGACTTTTGGGCCACACCCTGTCGTTCACTTTACCCAGCCAATGGGAAGCCCCCTCTTCTCCACTCCCCCCCCCCCCGAGAATGGATCACCTGGAGGGTAGCTTTCTCTGCCAGCTTGCTGGCCTTCCTATGCCTCGTGGCAGCAAACCCCACCGTGTGAGTCCCCACTGGGATGAGAGGGGCTGCCGGCCTCATCTTCTCTGTGGCTGCCTCTGATCTCCCCATCTGGAATCCCTCCGCTCCCCAACAGCACAGGCACCATTCACTCAGAAAGACTTTTATCTCTGACCCCAAAGGCAGAATTCCAGCTGGTCACCCTAAGTGCCCAGCAGAAGGTGGGGGGGCTCTTCCCTCATCAACCAGACGCCACCCTTGGGTCGCAAGACGGGCAATGCCTGCCCCGCTGGCTCCCTTCCCAGGAGCTTGGCCTCAGTCACCAACCTCCCCACTTCCTGTGCCAGGCCTGCCTTCTCTCCGCGTGGCTCTCAGGCTTCCTCTCGTTTCTCCTGGTGCTTCGGCTTCTAGAAGGCTGGTGTTGGAGCCGGAGGTCCCATGCTTCACTCCTCTCTGCCTGGGTAGCCAAATTCCCCCCACTTTCCCCTGCCAGGAATCCACCACAAGAGCCACCCTAATGACTTCAGAGAGCACACCGTCTTTTCCTGACTGCCGGCCGGTCAGGCTGGCAGAGATGGGGAGCTGAGCTGCCCTCAAGTCTGATGCTACTACCCGGCGGAGAAGGGCCTCCTGAGGCGGGCACATTGTCAAGGTGTGGGTTCCACTAGGCAGCTTCCCTCTAGCCCCACTGTCCAGAGAGAGGGAGAGAGGCAAGCAAAGTGCCACCGACTCTGCCGTGCGCCCCTGGAGAAGCCTCGCGCGCCCGCCTGGGGTTTCGGATCCCGCCGGGGGGGGGGGCTGCCGCCATCCTCCACCTCCTGTTTGGATCCGGCGCAAACACAGCCCTTCTGAGGGAAGTCTAGGGGCTGAAGGCCACAGGGATTTGGTTCTCCAGCAGGTGAGGGAGAGCCGGTCCCTGGAGGCTTGCCAACTGCTTTGAGCACCCTTGCGCGTGCTGCTCTGCAATGTTGTGCGACTCCTCCGCTGCCCCCTCGGCAAAGGAACTGTGGGAGGGTCCGGAGCTCGAGAATCGTTCAGGCCACAGCCCCCCCCCCCTCCACCCGCGTGGGTCCAGGGCCAGACAGCGACTGGGAGGTGCTGTGATTCTTGGCCGTCGGTGATGGCGAGGCGAGAGGGCTCCGTGGTTAATGTGTAATTGGGGCCAGATGGTCGCCTGGGAGGCAGTCTGTTCGGTGGAGAACCCTGGCGGGAGGGGCGGTGGGGGGGCGGTAATGAGGGTCAATTGCTGGGCACCCGGGGCTGGAGGACAGACGTCTGGCCCCCACTATTTGCTCATCAAATATTTTCTCGGCCGGCTTGGTAGCGAGTTGCTCTGTCAGCCGAGCCCGAAGCCATCTGGGCAAGTTCAGTGGGGGCAGGACGCCCCCGCCCCCCAAGCCAAATCAAAGTTTGCACAAAGCAACCGCGGGTAGAACTCGGCAATAAAGGAAGCTCTTCTTGGCGTGTCCTGGGCCGCCGCCGCCGCGTTGATGTCTCCGTGACGGCGCGGTGCAGGCGCGGGTAGGTGCGGAGGGGAACCCTCCCGCTGGGCAGCCCCAAGGGAGAACCGGGAGCGAGCGTCTTAAGGTGGGTAAGGCCCCAGAGCGCTGGCGGCTGGCGGGCTCTCTGGGTCGTTGCCAGGCAAGGGGAGGCCGGATGAAGACAGTCTCCAGAAGCGGGTGGTTCTGCCCGGCTGATGCCCGCGATCCTCGCCGGAGGGAAAGCCGCTCCACGCACCGCGCCTCAGAGGGACGCGGAGCAAAGATGCCGGCGCGCCCGGAAGGCGAAGACGCCGGGGTTGCTGTCCGCGCCGCGCTAGTGCTGAAATGCCAACCGCCGCTCGCCGGCGGAGGACCTCTGAGTGGCGGCAGGAGAGCAGCGCGGAAGCTCGGCGCAGAGCGGGAGGGAGGGAGGCCCCCGGGGGCTCGAGGCCCACCGACCTGAGGAAGGAGAGTCGCTCCCCTTTTCTTCGCCCGAGAGGGAGGGCTCAGCTACTTAATTCCCAGGACAGCATGGGGGGGGGGGGCATCTTTGCTGAGGACGGTGCTTCTGCTCTCCCCCATCTCCTCCAGCCAGCCTGGTTTTTCCCGCGGACTTCACAGACTCACGTCCCACCCGCTGCCGTCGATCTACAAGGCTTCCTCAGCGCAGAGCAGGAGGTTCTCCGAGAAGGTATGGTGCGGGTTCCCCTCCACCCGGTGGGAGGGAAGGGGGTTCGGAAAGGACCAGCCCGGTTCAGTGGGCACAAGATGGGAAGGTTAGAAAATGTCCACAGATGGTGGAGAGTATGGGCTACAGTGGTGCCTGGCTGCTGCCCAGGCCCAGCCATCAGTTTTGCCACGCCAGGAGAAGGTGAGAGGGATGCCAGTTCTTGGCACCCTCACCCTCAGCCCTCTCCCCTCAGGAACATCTGAAGTGCACTGCCCACTGTGGTTGCTCAGCTGGGCTGCTGATCCCCCCTTTCTCTTGCAGCCACAGCACAGATGGCCCGGTGGGATCCAGATGCCCTGCAGCCCTGTGGTAAGCAGTGCCCCCCTGACCAGTTGAAGCCCTTTGTTGTGCAGGAGAACTGGGAAGGCTGGTTTGGTCTTGTGCCTGCAGTTCTGGGAGCCTTTGCATTTCCACTGTCCCGCCTGCTGTTCTGGGGATCCCAGCCAGCAAGTCTCAGAACTCCCCCCATTCCTCTGGGTGGAAATGAGGTGGGGATTTCTCCACCAGCCCCATGGCCCAGTGGGGCCAGGCCTCTGGAGACCCACGGCCTTGAAGGCATTTGCTCAACATGATTAATCTCCTTAATGAACCAATTTTTCCAGAAAATGAATTCACCTACTCCAAAGATAAACCCGGAAAGTGGGTTGATTCCGTATCCAGTTTAACCCTAAAGTAACCTGATGGGCTAGGTTTGCACAGCATGCACGCATGCGCACATGCGCGCATGCGCACACACACCCAGCTAAAAGTATCCAACCCCCCGTGGCCAATTGGAAGTGGCACCCTCAGGTCTTTAGCTGTCCTGTGGTGCGAACACAGGTTTCGTTCACCATGGCATCTCCTGAAGGGCTCTTAGCGAAGGGAGGGTGCTTCTGGGCTCCTCGGGCAATGAGGCCACACTGGAGGAAGCTGGAGCAGCACTCTGGACGCCTGGGATGTGGGGGGAGGAGGGCAGGGACCCCTCTGATGGGAGCAGCAGGGCTGTTTCTTGTTGCAGCTGGGAGCCAGCCAGAGGACCCTGGGGTGAATCCCACAAAGCAGGACAGCTGTCCTGTCCCACCGGTTCTCCACCCCAGCAGCGGGGTTGTTTTCTGCAGAGTTCCTAGCGGCAGGAAAGATAAAGCATGCAGAGCAGCTGAGACCAGCTAAATATCAATGATTGGTACAGGCGAGAAAGGTGGCAGAAAAGGGTGCACACGTGCCTCTCCTGGAAGGGTCTTACAAGCCCCGGTACCACTACAGAGAAGCAGCTGGTCACCAAGGATGTGGCTCCAGAGGGCAGGCAAGGAAACAGATTCAGCTGCAGTTTGCCCAGGCCGTTGGGACTCCGGGGCAGGTCCCATGCTGACTCTGCAGCAATGTGGTTTCATTCTCCAATGGAAGGGCAAACCAACCAGCCTGAACTACAATACTTCGGTGGGCATGAGTACAGTGTGGCCTTGGAAAATGCCTGCCTTTGGCTCTGGTTTCATTCAAGGGTGAAGGGCTCAGGGTAAGCAGTGGGAACTGGCCAGCATCTGTGGCCCAAGCGGGCTTGTGGTCTGATCCATCATGGTTCTCCTGCTCCTTGCAGAGCCCAGCAGAGTGAATCAGCTGGGCGGGCTCTTTGTGAATGGCTGCCCTCTGCCTGATGCCAAGAGGAGGAAGATTGTGGAATTGGCGCAGTGTGGGCTGCGGGCTGCTGACATCTCACGCCACCTGAAGGTAGCGGTCTGTGGAAGAGGGGCTGAGGGGCAGGAGGCGGTGCAGCTTTAGAAGGAAAGAGGCAGTGGGGAAGAAGGGGCGAGCTTGGGGACCGAGCCAAGTGGGCAGCAACTGGAGGAGAAGACTCTCTTCTTTTTCTGCATGGTCCAGGTCTTCCCCTCCACGTCTCCCATCTGATCTTCCCAGCATGCTACCCCCATGCAGCACCCACAAACGCCGCCACACAAATGCACACCCAGGGCTGCCTCTGTTATCTTTATGTGATCCAGGTCTCCAATGGGTGTGTCAGCAAGATTCTCACTCGCTACTATAAGGTGGGCATTGTCCATCCAAAGGCAATGGGAGGCCATGGCCCACGGATCTCCACCCCTCAGCTGGTCGCCCGGATTGCTCAGCTGAAGCAGGAGCAGCCATCTCTCTTCGCCTGGGAGATCAGGGAAAAGCTGGAGGCAGAAGGCATCTGCGCTGCAGGCAGGATGCCCAGTGTGAGTCGCCGGGGTGTGCCTTGCCAGCACAGCAGCAGTGTGTGCGTGCAGGCCCACCCGTGAGTAGGCACATGCACGCTTGTGTGTACATTGAGCGGGAAAAAGAGGGTGAGGTCTGAACCTTGCTCCCTTTTACTCCCCAAGAAACATTTGCTTTATATTCTCAGGACACGGGGACCCTCCTCTCCTTCCTCACCCCACATCCTCCTGAACCCAACATTGCTCCTGTGTGACAACTACTTTTGCCAGCTTCGGCTGATGTGCCACTCACTTCCCCCATCTCTCTCTCTCTTGTCCTCCGTATATACCATTCAAGAGGGAGCCAACTCCTCCGGTTCCAGTATTTTCTTACAGTCTGGGACAAGTTTATCGTTTCATAAGGAAAAGGGACTGGTTCACGCACACATGGGGCACACGCGGTGAGGGTCAGCTGCTCTGCTGGTGCCTGCCTGGTGGCCACACATCCTTAAGAAACTCAGGGCTCCCAGGCTTGGCTAAGCACCGAGGATTTGGAGACCAAAGCCGCTGTGGTTACAGCCAAGGACGTGAGCAGGGTGATGCAGAGTAACAAAAAGCCTTTGGGGCAGAGCTCTCTCCCTGGAGAAGGAGCAGCCAACATTTTTCTGCCAGAGGCTTATAAACCCTTAAGAGAAATGTGTTCTTAATCAGTTCAATTAAAGCTGGATGTGGCCATTTCCCTCTTTCTCCCACCCAGGTCTCCATCCTTCCTAGTCATCCATTCATCATCAGCCATTCATTGCCTTTAACATCCACGAATTTACTGGAGCACAGACACTCAGGCACACACAGATGCACACTGAGCCTCCATCTTTTCTGCACAGGCTAAGATCTTTTCATTCCCAAAAGGAGACCTGACTCTTTTGACAGGACAAACGATAGCTTAGGACATTCGGCCGGAGGAGAAGAATGCTACAACGCAAAACTGCCCCCAGCCCCAGCATTTCCCCAGAGGAGCCTGAGCCTGGGATGAAGGGAGACGCCCGAGAGGGCCTTCTCTTCTGCCCCTTGGGGTCTGCAGCCAGGCTGCTCCTTAGGATGGAGCCTCAGGTCACCTCTCTGGGTTCAGACTTGTCCCTCTTGGACAGAGTTGAGCTTCGGCCACTGTTTCTGTTAAAGGGCCCTTGCCCCTGCCCCTTGAGGGACTCTGTGCTCAGGGGTGAGCTCGCTGGGCCCAGCAGCATGTGTGTGAGCAGAACCCGGGCTCGTTACCAGCCACTCTCTGCTTCCTGCCCCTCTAGATCTCTTCCATCAACCGCATCCTGAGACGCCTGGAAACCCCAGACAGGTTCCTCTTTCCGCCGAAGCCCCCGGAGCCAGGTGAGGGAGAGAAGGGTCCATCTTTCCCACCCTCCCCACGCAAAGGGGAGAGGGAGACTGTGGCGCTTAACCAAAGGGGGCTCCTCAGGAGCGCCAAAGTCAGCATGCAGTGAGGGTCCTGAAGTGGGGGGTCTCCATGGGGAGGCTTAGTTTAACCTGAAACACCATCGGGGGGGGGGTGCTTTCTGCAGCCTGCGGTGCTTGAGGTCCCTGCTGCCTGCGCAAGCCAGGGAATGAGAGAAGCTTCGCCCTGCACTGGTTCGTGGGGCGGCCCCATCTCCCTGTGGAGTCTGCCCCTCCCACTCCACGATCCAGCCAGGAGGAGCCCCCTCTGGCTTTAAGCGATGGGAAGCTGGCACTTTTGCTGACCAGCACTTGAGATTTCTCCAGCCTCCCCAGGGAACTGCACTGCCTGTCATCTACTTTCCTGACCAAGAAAGGGCCATGTGTGGGTTCAGGGTCCTCCTGGAGATTAGCCACAACCCTTTGACCACGTAAAGCCTCTTGTATCTCCTCTCTGGAGTGGCAAGGAAACACGCGCCATGTTCACAGCATTCCCATAGTTCTGAGCTGGCTGGTTTGGAAGTCTAAAAGTGGGTGCCTGGGCCCCGGGCTCCCCAAGCAGCCTCTGGCACTAAGCTGGGATTTGACCTGGTCCAGAGCAGAGCAGAGCAGAGCAGAGCAGAGCAGAGCAGAGCAGAGCAGTGTGGACTCAGCTCTAGAGCAGCATCACCTGCTCTGACGGGAGCTGCTCCGGAGGGTTCTGGTTTCGTTTCAGTAACAGGCTGCACCTGTGTTCATTTCTGCCACTCTGTACGTGTTCTTGCTTGAGGAGTTATAAGGATACATCTGCCAATTCTGCAAACAATTCGGGCAAGTTTCTGTTGAGAATTAACCCTTTCTTCCCGTATGATGATGATTTTTTAATAATAGTTTTATTAAACATTACAGTTAAAAGATACGAACCAATATATACTAAAAAGAAATAATAAAAAGAAAAAATAGAAAATTAAGAAAATTAAAAAATAGAAAGAAAAATAGAGAAAAAATATGAATATAGTAAAGAAAAAGAAAAGAAATATATAAAGAAATGACTTCCCCCTTCATAACAAGTATAAACATTTTTAGTACCTTATCACCTTCTCTTAAAATACAACTAATGATCTCTTCTTCCCATATCCCATCTCTTATCTATAAGCAAATCCATAAAGCATCATCATTTCAGTTCTGATGTCAGCAAAAGTCCATTAAGGGTTACCAGAGATAACAACATATCTAACTTAACCTTGATCAAATAAACCCACGTTATATTCCTTCCTTTTACTTCTAACTATCTTGATCTTTAGTCCCTCCAAATAATGTCCTAGAACTTGATTTCTTTTCATTTTTTCTTTGTCCCTTCTCACAAAATTCTTCAAAGCTTTAACAAGCCTCTTTTGTAAATCCAATACAGGAAAATTACCCGGGTCACTCTTTTGGTTTATTATTAATAGAAGAGAATATGTGTAGCTCAGGGTTGAACTGTGGGGTCCTTGGGGTTCTCTGAGCCTGGTTCTTTTCTTGCAAACGTCTCGTTGCCTGGCTAGGTCACGTCTTCCGTGCTAGAACGGGTGGGGTTTGCTCTCTGTTTTGTGCTGTGGTGTGCCCTGCCAGTGTCGGCGGGGCTGGGGGTTTGGTTTTGTTCCTCTGGTAGTTCCTCGGTTAGGGTATTGTTTACCGCTTGTGTGCCTGGTGGTGACCTCTGCTTCTCTGGGTGATGATGGCTGGTGAGGAGATGTCCTGGTCTTTTGTTTTCCTTTTTATTGCCTCTTTTGAATAGTGTGTAGATGTTGTTTATCTCTATGTGCCTGTTGATGGCTGCCTTGTCTGAATATCAAGCTTCCAGGAATTCCCTTCCAGTTTTGGATTTAGCTTGGTCTAAGATGCTGACAGTTTCCCAGTTGAAACTATGGTTAAGTTTGTCCATGTGTTGTAAGATTAAGGATTTTTCATCATGTCTTCTGACTGCTAGTTGGTGTTCATGGATGCGCTCTGCTGGTCTTCTGCCTGTCTGTCCTACGTAGTGGTTTACAGTCCTTACACTATATGTTGTAGATGATTCCTGTTTTTCTCCTTGTGCTTCTGGGTCTTTTGGTTTGCTTAAGATGTTTTGGAGGGCTTTAGTTGGTTGTGTGCTACGGAGATGCCATGTGGTTGTAATAGTCTGTTGGTAGTTTCTGAGACATTTATGATGTATGGCAGTGTGATCCTTTTCATAGTTTGTCTTAGTTATGTTGTAGTAGGTTGAGTGGCCAGGCACTTTTTGATAAAGTTGCATGGAGATCCATTTTGTTGGAAGATGTTGTATAGGTGGTCTGTTTCCTTTTTCTGCTGTTCTGGGTTGCCGCAGTGTGTTTGTGCTCGCTTGAATAATGTTCTTACACAGCTCCTCTTGTGGGAGGTGGGGTTGTTGCTTTAGTAGTGGAGTACTTGATTGGTGTGGGTTGTCTTCCGATGAACTTGGGTTTCCAATTTAGTGTTGTTTCCTCTGCTGATGAGGATATCCAGGAAGGGTAGCATGTTGTTGTTTTCTTCCTCTCTGGTGAATTTTATTCCTCTGAAGATGCTGTTGATGGTTTCATGTGTCTAGTTGTTCTTTTTCATTGTGGCAAATGTGTCATCTACATACCAGATCCATACTTCAGGTTGTATGCTGTTCCTCTGTGGCTTCTAGCCGTTGCATTGCAATCTCTGCTGTGAGTCCCGACAGTGGCGATCACACGGTGTGCCTCTGATTTGTTGGTATATTTGTTCATCTAACCGGAAATAGGTGGTGAGGCAGAGGTTGGTGAGGTCCATGATTCTGGGTATTTCGATCTGGGTATATTTGGTTAGGTCGTGTGTGTTGTAAAGTTCTGCTGATATGGATTCTTTTGCTAGTTCTGGGTTTATGGATGTAAAGAATGCTGTGACATCAAACGAGACCATAATTTCTTCTTCATCTATGTGTACATCTTTGATTTTCTGGAGGCACTGTAGTGAGGAGTTGATAGAATATTAGCTTTATTCGGTTTATTATTTGTATATCCCTTTTAATTATTAAGACATTGTTCTCTGTTCTGCTGATGGCTGATTCCCACTCGAACCTTCATGAATCACTGGGAGGGTACAAATGTAATAAACACATAAATAAAGGTGGTGGGACAGCTGAGTCCTTAATGTAAGGAATGCCCCGTTCGTCAAGAGAAACTCCCATGACGCGTGTGGTTCACAAAAGAGGTTTACTCAAGCGTAACGCAACAGTTACAAACAAAGCCAGGACTGGCTTGGCACATTTACATTGTTCATTTTATACCTCTCCCCTTCCCGCATTTTTCGCCCCGCGATCGCGTTACAGGCTGCGGATTATCAGCGCCCCAACAATCCCCCTTAATTGTCCAGATGGCAGGTTCAGCCCGAGTCCCATTGTTCTTTGATTGTTGCTAGCCCTTGGCGTGGTCGTTGCCTTCGTTGGGCTTCTGTCGCGCACACAGCCGGGAGCTTCCCTGGCGCGCTGATTGCTCTTCCTCAATTCCGCGGCTCTTTCCTTTGTCCATAGCGCCCGCGGCCCTCTGGCGTTACACAATGCATCTGCTCCAGATTAGTGAAGTGGCGCCAGGTGGCCCATTAATTAGTTTGCAGTTTCTCACTTCCCCTTTCCTTGCTAGCGCTCGAGCGGTGAAACTGACTAAAGCGCGGCTGGGCAAGTTCCTAGCCGTGCAGCGCCGGCTGAACCTGACATACCGCCCCCCTGAAGACAAGTCCCCCCATTAATTGGGCTACTAGGGTGCTGCCCCCCCATCTGCCATGACGGTGTGCCTTTCCTCGGGCTTGGGGCTTTGGCCTTACCACGGCCGAGTCCCTTATTGGACGGGTCCCCGAAGGTTCTCCTTCCCTTCCTTCGTCGCTGCGCACGTTGAGCAGCTGGCCACGTATTCTCTCGTATCCCTCCGGAGAGACGGCCACCAGAACTGTTCACGCAGGAGGTGGAAAGTCCTAACGAACCCACAATGTCCCGTAGCCTCGTCGGTGTGCCCTCTCCTGAGCACATCCACCTGGCAAGCTTCTGGAACGTAGAGCCTCCCCTTGTGCTCCCAGCAGGTCCCTTGCTTCTTCAGGGAGTCCTTGTTGTTTGCCAACCAGGGGTCTCCCTCGCTCGCCTCCGCACAGTGCCGCCTCAACTCCGGCTCGGCTCCCTTCCCTGTCTCTCCGTTGGAGGTTGGGCTCCACCTTTCGCCTCCAGCTGGGTCGTCCTCGGGTCCATCGATTCAAGCAGCGGCTTCCTCAGGGTCCTACAAGCCTCCCAATTCCCCCAGGCACAGCAGGGTCCCAGTCTACCACCGGCTTCTCCGCTCGCACTTGGCATGGACTTCTCGGCTCCCGTCGCCACTACTGCCCCCGCTCTTGGCGCCAGTGTGGTCGCTGTCTGCTTTGCTGCGGAGCCCTCAGGTCCCACTGATGCCGTCTCTGCTGCAGCCACCCTCTGCGTTGCTGCGGGACCCTTCACCGTCGATGCCACCGTCGCCTCGGCTGTCGGCCCCTCCCGTTTGTCGGTCGCCCTCAGCGCCGTCCTCATATTCGCCTCACGTGCGGTTGGTCGCCTGGGCTCCGCTGCCGTCGCCGCTGCAGCTTCCCAACCCTTGGCTCCCCTTCCTGCGGCTGCCACCTCCTCGAGCTTCGTTGGGTTCTCTGCTCCCGCACCTTCTCCGCGGCTCAACCCAGCCTGCCCAATGGCGCTGTTGAATCGCACTGTCTCAGCTGCCGCACCGTCTCCTGCGCTTGTTGCCCCGGCTCCTCTGCCGGTCTCCCTTGGCGCCGTCCTCGCCTCACATGCGGTTGGTTGCCCGGGCCCCACTGCCGTCGCTGCTGCAGCTCGCTGGCCCTCGGCTCTCCGTCACGCAGCCGCCACCTCACTGAGCTCTGTGGGGTCCTCTGCTCTCGCGCCACCTCCGCGACTCGACCCCGTCTGCTTGGTGGTGCCGCCGAACCACACCGTCTTGGCCGCCCAATCGATGTGCGGGTTCTGGCGCGTAAGCCATGCCAGCCCCAGCACTAGTGTGTGGTTGGCCACCGGGGCAACTACCAAGCATAGCTCCTCCCGGCTTGTCCCAACTGCCAAACTGACTGGCTCAGTGCGATACTGCGCTGCCCCCCCCCGCCATCGATCCATCCAACTGGCTGAGTGCGAGGGGCTCCCTGAGTCTCCTCACTCTGAGCCCCAGCGCGGATGCCAGTACCGGGTGGATCAGGCAGTGGGTGCATCCTGAATCCAGCAGGGCGTCGACTTTCGCCTCTGCTTCCGATCTCACCCCCTTGAGGTGGACCCTGACCCTCATGGGCGAGCGGTCTCTGCTGTCCCGCTCTTCCTCATGCCGCCACTCCGTTGGCTGCTTCGGGGTGCGCCTCAGCGTTGCTGGCCGTCGCCTTCCGCTGGCTCGCTCTCCCCTCCTCGCGGAGCCGGGCTTCCTCGTGAGCCAGCCGGCTCCGCTGCATGCCGCTCCACGAGCTGCTGCCTCTTCCCAGGATCGGTCAGGGTTTCTTGCAGCCGGGAATTGCCGGCCCCCGTCCTCTGTGCAGCTCGCCAAGACCCCCTGCCTTGAGGGGCACTGCACCATCCGATGCCCCTTGCCTCCACACCGGTAGTAAGTCCCTGCAGCCTGCCGAGCGTCTCCGACCTCGATCCTCCGCCACCGGCTCCTGCGTCTCGCCTCCAGTGCCGCCTCATTGCGGTCCGCTGTGGCTGGTATCGGGGCTCGCATCTCTTGCTTCCCCCGGTCTCCGGCATCTCCCGCCGTCTCCGCCAGCCAGCTCCACTTCACTAGAGCCTCCGGGTCGTCCCTACTGGGTGCTCTCCCCTGGATCTCCGAGTGGAGCCTGTCCTGTGTACGGGGATAGGTTAGTGGCTCGGGGCTCCCCGAGAGCTCGCTCCTGAATCAGGGCGCCTCTGCTGGCCGCTGACTCTCCTTCGCGCTCCTCGTCAGGCTGACCACCTCTGTCAGCCTGGTCTCCACGCTGCCCTCTGCGGCTGCCCCAGCCAGGGCTCTGCGTCCATCACGCCATGCCTGCCGCTTGCCCGGTATGGCTGTCGTCCACTGCTGGAGATTGCCCCCCAGCCGGTCCAGCCTCTCTTCTGGCCCCTGGCTCCTGGCCCCTGCGTTGCTGCTCCCAGGAACCGCACATCCCGTCGAGCCCTCTGGCTCCATCCCGCCACCGAGCACCCGCTTGGCACCCTGTGAGCTGGCCGTGGTTGCGGGTCCCCTCTTCCTCACGCTAGGGACTGGACCCGTCTGCACGACCTCTGGTCTGGGCTCCACGCAGCTTCTCGAGCTAGTGCCCTCTCTGCTGCTGGCATCGCCCAATTCCTTCTTCGCCTGCGATTCTGCCCCTGGGGTCTTGCCCCGCCGGAAGATGGTCTGCAACATCACTTGGAAGGCGTCCATCTGCTGCTCGATCTTGGCCTCCAGTCGGGTGAATCGTTCCTCCAGCTCCCAGGCCTCAGGTTCCGAGTCACGACTCGTTGCGACCCCCCATGCTGGCGACCCGTCAGGGCTCCTGTCCCCGCCGAACGACCACCCGTCCTCTGGAGCCCTCTCGGCTGTGTCCGTGCGCCATTTGCCCCGGACTGTTCCCGCCATTGCGCCTTCGGATCCGGGCTC
Organism: Liasis olivaceus; assembly: GCA_030867105.1. Lineage (NCBI taxonomy): Eukaryota > Metazoa > Chordata > Lepidosauria > Squamata > Pythonidae > Liasis > Liasis olivaceus. The sequence continues at coordinate 81,746,476 of CM061355.1, forward strand.
CTGTTTGCCCAGCTGGCGAGCAGTTTCCCCATCGCTGGCCATCTCCTGGTGCCGTCAATCGATTCCTCTCCGGTCCTGGCTGCAGGGAAAGAAGGTGAGCGCTCCTCGGTGCGTACCGGGTCGCACTCAATGTGAGTCCTGGCTTTATGTAAGGAATGCCCCATTCGTCAAGAGAAACTCCCGTGACACGTGTGGTTCACAAAAGAGGTTTACTCAAGCATAACGCAACAGTTACAAACAAAGCCAGGACTGGCTGGGCACATTTACATTGTTCATTTTATACCTCTCCCCTTCCCACGTTTTTCCCACGATCACGTTACAGGCTGCGGATTATCAGCGCCCCAACAATCCCCCTTAATTGTCCAGATGGCAGGTTCAGCCTGAGTCCCATTGTTCTTTGATTGCTGTTAGCCCTTGGCATGGCCGTTGCCTTCATTGGGGCTTCTGTCGCGCACACAGCCGGGAGCTTCCCTCGCGCGTTGATTGCTCTTCCTCAATTCCGCGGCTCTTTCCTTTGTCCATAGCGCCCGCGGCCCTCTGGCGTTACACAATGCATCTGCTCCAGATTAGTGAAGTGGCGCCAGGTGGCCCATTCATTAGTTTGCAGTTTCGCACTTCCTCTTTCTGAGCTAGCGCTCGAGCGGTGAAATTGACTAAAGCGAGGCTGGGCAAGTTCCTAGCTGTGCAGTGCTGGCTGAACCTGACACTTAAGGCACATACCTGGAGGTCTCAAGCCTCCCTTCCCAGAAGCCACCCTGGCCTTACCTCCTGCTTTGGGTGAGCAGCTTGGTAGTTCCCACTGCCCCCACTTATCCCTTAGGGTCACCTCACCTGGCCACCTCCTACAAACCCGAGAGAGAGAGAGAGAGAGAGAGAGAGAGAGAGAGAGAGAGAGAGAGAGACCTTTCACTTCCTGCGTTGCCTTTCCGGCAATGGGAAGGCAAATCTACAATGCAAATTCCTGGCCACGCGGCTTACAGGTGCAAGACTAGAAGTTCCAACTCTCCCCTCCCTTCTTGGACAATAGCCTAATCTCACCAGAGATAAGCAAAAGTGAACCGTGTTATTTTAAAGAAAAACTGTAATTATTTTTTTAAGCTTAGACATTCAGATGCAAGTTTTCCATGTTACATTAGACAATAAAATGCAAACTTTCTGAGGATCAGCAATTAAACAAAAAAATCGCTTATAAAATAAAATACAAAAAAAGTTGCCCCAGGCCAGCCACGAGGTGGTACTGGTCTGCTAGAGGTAGGGGGGAAACTTTTTTTTTAAGAAATTGGAATGGAACTCAACTTATTACGCCAGAGTACAAGATTCTAGAGAAATATTGTAACATCATGAGTCACTTTTTGAGAGATGGGTTGTATCTAAATTTAAAATATAAATACCGTATTTTTCCGACTATAAGACGATACTTTTTTCTAAAATCCTTACCCTAAAAATTGAAGGGCGTCTTATTCAAGGAAGTCAGCCAAAAATCGCGTGGTTGCAAAACTGCCCATACTTTGTTTCTGCAGGCAGGCTTCCTCCTATTGCCAGTCTCCAATCACGAGTGAAATAGCTTGTCTCCCAAACAGACTTCCTCCAATCACGAGCCTGATGAAACTGACGTCAGCTGATGCTGAACAAACCAATTAGAGGAAGGCTGTCTGCAGAGAGAAGCTATCGGCAGTTCCACTCGTGCTTGAATGTAATCAGTTATGCAAAAGAGCCTGGAAATAGAGCTGCAGAGAGACGGTTTGGACCTCCTCCCACCGAGTGTATCAGGTCAATGTTACCTAATTACTAAATAAAAATGTGTTTTGCACTATCTTTAAAATATTAATTTCTTAATTTTGGGTTGGAAAAATGGGGGTCGTCTTGTACATGGGGGCATCTTATTGACGGAAAAATACGGTAAATACATACATACTGAGTTCCCTACCTTGTACAGAGAAATATAAGACAGTTCAGCCCAGTACAATAAACAAAGGTGAAACCCAATATTCTTAGCTAAACGTTTTACCTGTCTTTCAGGAAACAGATTGTCTGTCTCAAGTACTCCTGGTTTTCCCCACATTTGGTACCCCGCTTCTTCTCTAGCCCTCCTCCAGTTGTGCCTTCAGAGTGCTCTTTCGGCTTTAAAAGGACTCAGACTTTCTGCCTCCAGGGGGATTCTGGGTCTGGGTGACAAGATGCTAAGATGCAACAATGCCAATTCTATATCTGGGCAGGTAGATTGGCCAGCTAGGAAGATCAGCTGGTAGCCCATCATTCACAGCGATGACCAATCCAACCACACAAAACCATGGGAGAAAATTCTCCCAGGCCACCAGATCTGGCTGTGTACATGTCCTACAGGATCCAGTATGTGCAATCTGTACCATGTACATGCACTTTAAGCTCCAGACAAGAAAAAAAAGGGGGGGGGGAAGAATTATTGCCTGTGATAAGCTGAATTTCCTAGCAGTTGCGTAAGTTTACTTGGCTGCGAAGGCCCAGAGCGTCCATTTTTGCCCATGATGCCTGGGCTCTGTCTCCCCTGCAGGTCTCCCCTTGACAGGAGAAAGGAAGTGGGTGAGCCCAGCAGAGGCACCCATCTCCCCGCCCAATTCCCAGGAGACAGAGCGGGCGGCTGGGCTGCCCAGGGCTCGGACCAGGACCATCTTTTCTAAGCAGCAGTTGGAGGCCTTGGAAAACGGTGAGTCAGGACAGCACAAGAAAGATCTGGGAGGGCCCAGATGTTTGGGCGGAGCACTTGGTAAAACAGACCGCCTCTCCTTAATTTCTCTACATATTGTTTGTTTGATTTCTATCCTGAATTTTGCCATATAGGTCTCCCAAAACAGCTAACAAAATGCAACAAATTGAAATATGAAAGAAATTAATTAAAGCCAAAAATAAAAGTCATTAAAATAATGGCTACAGGCCAGATTGCAGGAAATGCCCTGATGGTCTTCTGAACTGGGCTCCTCCAGTCTGAAGGATGGCTTTGGAAAGGCCCTCCTTACATGCCCAGATGCCTCTAAGGATGGGGGCAGATGGTCTGACAGGGCCCCCCACACCGGCTTTGTTGAACTCTGGGAAACTGGTGGGTCAGGAAAAGTGTGTTTCATCATCCAGAAACGTCACCTAAAAGGCAGTTTTGGTCATCTCATCTCGGGAAGAACTTCACCGACATATACAAAATAGAGGAAAGAACAACTCAAATTATCAGGAAATGTGGGGCGAGTTCCCTCAAGGAAAGGGTAGCATGTTTAGGGGAAGCAGCAGCTGTGAGATGGATGGCAGAGATCAATTAAGGCATGAATGCTGCAGAAGGAAGCAGCGGAGGACCCTGAAGGTGATGGCTTAGCCAGGGTCACAGCTCTGTGGTGCAAACAGGGATCATGCCCGTGTAAACCTCTTGAAGCAGATGGGCGGGATGATGGCATTAACTCGCTTTGGCCTTTTGCCAGTAAACATCGCTATTTGACTTGCTCGTTCTCTCTTCCAGCTTTCCAGAGAAGCCAGTACCCCAAAGCCACCCCCCAGGCAGAACTGGCTCAGACGACCGGACTGCCCGAAGTCGCCATCAGAGTGAGTCAAGCGATGCCCCCTGCGCTGCTTGACGTGTCATCTCCTGACCCGGGCGAGGGCCTTGCTTAGCCTGGGTGGGCACCTCCCTTGCAGCTGCCAGAAAGCAGGAAGAAACACGAGGCAGGATGCGCTTGCCCCCTTGCTGGGCAGCGGTTCTCACCTGTCTTAGAGACTGCCATAGGTCGGGGGGGCTGGGAATTCCGTGCCCCAACCAAGGCAGCCTGCTGTCCAGCTGGGCAGGATGGAGCCCTTGCCTGAGCCCCTCTGTCTTCGCTTGGATTAGGTTTGGTTCTCCAATCGGAGAGCGAGATGGCGACGGGAAACCACGCAGGCATGGAACTCCAGTTCTGGGCTGACGTGGGCAATCCCAGGTACTCACTTTGGATTTCAACAGAGATGAGTCCCACCAATCCGGTTCCTCCTAGAAAGATGCTGGCACAAGATCTGCTGGCACTAGGTTGGCACATAGGCCTGTGCCCGAGGCCTGCCTGGAAACAGAAGGCGGAACCTGCACTGAGGACACACCAGTTGCCACCCAGCTGACCCCATGCCCGTCAGCAACTGTTGAGGGGCCTTAATGCCCACCACCAGGCTGCTGCTGCCACTGTCTGAATCAACCCCATGGCCACGGAGAGGGGGCGGGCAAGAGGCAGCACTTAGATTAACTTGGCAGCGGCTGCTGCTGCTGCTGCTGCTGCTACAGTTCGTCCTGGGGAGCCTCAGGGCATCACAGCCAGCAGCGGGACAGCTCTTGGCTCTGTCTCTTTCCAGGGGCCATCTGTGAGTGGCGGCTGCCCACTGGGGCACCAAGTCCGCAGCCTTCCTTCAGTCCTCTGTGGCCAGGTAAGTGGGTACTGGCCATGTCTGCAGCTGCTGCAGCTTCCCCTGAGGCCGCTGGGGAGGAGTTGCCCCTGAAGGGGCTGCTCGGGCACCGGGCGCCCTGCCCACCTGCCAACACGCACCCCGTGGCCCTGGGGCAAAAGCGTCTGACAGTCATGCTGCTGCACCAGGCACCTCTTCCAGAAGCCCCGGGTGCCCCTGCCCTGCTGGTGCCACGGGATTTGCAGACGTCAGGAGCACAACACGGGGCAGAAATTGGTTCTGCTTTGCCAGAACGAGGGACCTGAAGAAGAGACGGGCAGAGATTCTTACTCAGTTTGGTGCTGAGAGGCGGGAAATCCTTCGGATCAGATTCGGAGCACGTTTTGGGGAAGCGAGCCAGGGGCCGATCAGGGGTTGCACGACAAAAGCCGCGCCTTCGCAGCAGGCAGCGGGCGAGATGCCGCCAGCGCCTGCTGGAGGCGAGCGGAGCACCGGCGGCTTCCCGCCTCCTCAGCAAAGCGCCTTTGGTAGGGCTGCCCTGGACAAGCCTCTGGGCGGACAGGGGCGGCCTTCCCACGGCGGAGCGAGCCAAGGGGCCTTTCCGACCGCTGCGAGCGGGCTGCTCCTGACTCGGAAAGGGCTCTCGCGGCAGCCGGGGCCGGTCCTGTGTTTAATAAGCCAGGCGAGGGAGCGCGGCAGCTCTTTCCTCCCGCCTCCGCCTCCTGGGAAGCGAGGTCCCCGCTCCCTCCAGCTCCTGGCTTCCTTCCGAGGCCGCCCCGAACCTTGGCCCTAGCTGGCACCCAGGCTTGAAGCGTGCGGCGGACCGCCGGGTGGGCACGCCCGCCCCCAAGCCCCGGGAAGAGCCGCTCGGCTTGCAATGAGGAGGGGCCTTCGTGGCTGCTCCTCTCACCGCCCCCGTCCGCCGCGCAGGCAGCAAAGGCCTCCTCCGGGACCCGCTGCCCGGGGGGGTGAACGAGCCTGGCCCCTTGCAAAGCGCCCCCCTCCCCCGTCGCTGGGTCTTGGGCGTTTTTGCTGCGCCTCACCCCGGGCCTCGGCTGCCGAGTCCCGCGCGGTCCACGTCTCCCAGCCCGGTCCGGGGCCGCGGCTCCACCTGCGTCTCCGGCCGCGCCACCCTGAGCCTAGAGTGGCTGCTGCCCGCCAGGCAGCGCTCCCGAACGTTTGGTCCCCCGGAGCCCAGGGCAGAGGCCTGCCAGGAAGGCGGCTGCCAGCAGGGCTCGGGGCCTCTCGGCCAGCGCGCTGCGGCGGGGCCAAGTGGGAGCCGAAAGGTCCCGGAGCCCGCCTGAGATCCGTCTCTCTCTGCAGCAAGGACCCCGCCGCCGCCCGCAGGCAGAAGGCCGGCCGTGCCGCGGCCCTAGGCAGCCCGCCGCCTTGGCTCTCTCGGGCTCCTGCCGCCCTCCGCCGCCTGAGACCAGGGACATCCTGCTGCGGCTTCGGGGACGTGGGCGCAAGGCAGCTTTTGCGATCCGAGCGCGGAGTGTCCCCGAAGGCAGCCCCCGGCATCCGCTGTCCGATGGCGCTCGAGACGCCTCCGCACCTTCCTGGGAGCAGGCTTTGGCCGGACTCGGCGCGGCGGACTCCAGAGCCTTCGGACCCTCCTGGACCGGCCGCTGAAGTGGAACCAGGCTCCCGGGGTTCCCCACCCAAGATCCGCGCGCAGCCCTTCCTCCAGCCTGCCCCGTGAGCTGCGCAGTGGCGGTGCCGGGTTCTGCTTTGGGGGAGGAGGAAGCGGCCCTGTGCCCACGGAGGGCGCCCCCGCCGGCAGCCCCTTTCCTTGAAGGGCCCCTGCTCGGCTCAGACACAGATCCGCGACACCGAGCTGGCGGTAACAGCGGGGCTCACCCCCCTTTCCAGAGGCTTCCCCGCAGGGCCCGGGTTTGGGCAGAGCCTCCCGGTTGAGCCCTGTGGCCGGGCTTTCTGCATCCCGGCTCAGGGTTCAACCGGTTGTGGGCAGAACTTCCTTCCCCTAACGTGCAGCAGGAAGCCCCGGCCTTCTTTTGACTTCATAGGTGCGCCCTTCTGCTCGGCTTTTGGAGATCGTTCCCTTCCATAAAGGAGAGCATTGTTAAGCCCGTATTCTACAGCCCTTTTTTATCATACCAATTTGCTGGTAGCTACTGGGCACAAGAGAACCGTGCGGCTCTCTTGTGGTCTGTTTATTTGTTAAACATATACCCCAGCTTTCCTCCAGGAGTTCACGGCATACGGCTCTCCTTGTTTCCTCCAAAAACAATCCTGTGAGGTAGGTTGGGCTGAGAGAGGGGCACTGGCGCAAAGTCACCCCGGGAGCTTCTGTGGCTGTGGGGAAGCTTGATCTGGGGTCTCCCCACGCCAGGCCTAGGAAGGAGCAAGCCGAATTGTCACAGCCCAGGATGGGAGGGTCTTCCTAGGCCGTGGGAGGTCACTCCCGGCTCACGGGCAAGTCCTTAGCACTGCACGTGGCCCCCCCAACAACTCCAGGTTGTACCACCAAAAGTGGTTGAATTTCAGGGGTGCAGTTTTGCTTTGCTCTTCCCAAATGAAGGATGAGAGTGCATCCTGAGGGTGTGGCTGAACACTACCCGTCCCTCCGAGCTGGTGGGAAGCAGCAAGGATAGGCGGCACGAGCGTGAGCACGCACGCTGGCTGGCTGGCTGGCTGGCTGGGCCTGGCATTTCCTCCCAGGTTAAATTCCAGAGGAGGGATTTGGGGGCAGGGGCAGAAGGACAGGCTGAAGACGAGCTTGGCCCCAGCCCAAAGAGAAGCTGCGACTGGCAGAGTGGCAGGCCCGGCAGTAAACAGGCGGGCTGCAAGGGTTAGCCGTCACGCAGAGTCCCGGGAGTTCAGGGAATCCTGTACTGTAAGGAAGCGAACCTGAACCGCTGTCTGCTTGCAACTCTTTCTAAGCGGCATAATAAAAGGTAACCTGATTCCTCGTTCAAAGGCTGCGAAGAGAAAGAAGGCGGCAGACCTTCCCCACACTCCACCAAGTCACATAGCTGGGGAGAAACCAAAGAACTTCCTTGTCAGAGTTTGATGGTGGCAGGAAAACACGAGATCCCATAGAGATAGATTATTGGGGACTGAAGAACGTCAAAAGTATTTATTTTAAAGAGTGTATGTAGGCAAAGGAAAGTGAAGCTGTAGGTTAAAGTATGAACTGGAGTTATCTAGGTTGTTATGGGTGCATATGAAAGCAGGAATTGGTGATACTTTCCTCTTGCCTTCCACTGAATTGGGATAACAGAAAGCAGATTTCTGAAAAATATTATCGGGGGTGGGTGTGGGGAGAGAATTCATGAATGCATAGTGATTTCTGGAACGCATGTGGATATTGGGAGAAAATGGACACAGAAGAAAAGAAAAATGAAAGAAACGAGGGGAAAGAAAGCAGAAGCCCCACATGAGCAGCTCTTTAGCAGACGGGTCTCCCAACAGACCGAATGGGCAGCAGACGTGGAAGCTGCTTGGAACAGAGTGCAAAGGATTTGAGGAAGTGCGTGCAGCTCACGAAGAGGGTGCTCGGTGGAATGAGAACAGGAAAGAGGCTGTGGGTGAGGAAAGATGGACGTGGGAAAACGACAGCTGCAAAAATAGGGCAGAGACGTAGGCAGGGAAGAACAGCAGAGCACGCGGCTGAGAGTAAGAAGCAGAGAAAAGGGGCAGAGAAAACACAGAACAGTTTTGATGGAAATAAAATTGTGTTGCATGAAAAGGGCTAAAGAAGGAGCCTCTGGGAGTGTAAATGGAGCCTTTTTTTAAGGAAGACCAAGGATGGAGATGATCAGATTCTGGTGGGGGGGGGGGAGGTGGAAGACTGCCCTTCATCCCCCCCATGAAAAAAGGGGGAGAAAGCTTGCCCCGTCCCTTCTGATAATGCCACTTGAAAGTTGGGAGCTGATTTGTGGCCCCTGACCTCTCTCCCCAGGCGACTGGAAAAGAGGGAGGCCCACTGGCTTCCTGGGTGCCCTTCTGTCCCTCTGAGCCCTCAGGGTAAGCGAATCCAGGCCCTCTGGGAGGAAGACAGGGACCATTCCTCTGCTGAATGGGAAACACTGCCCCAAATCGGGTTCCCTGAAGGAACCGGCCTCCTCCTCTCCTCTGGACAGGCAGCGGGTGGGGTGCCCAGGCATGGCGCAAGTCTCCTGCTGGGGCTGGGGGGCCGCCAGGAGCTGGCTTCCTCCACCAAAGGAGGCACACCCTCGGAACCGGCGGAGGGTGGGGGGCTGGGTTCCCTGCCCTGGGAAGCTCAAGGCCACTCTTCCTTTGGACCCCTCTGGAGCCTTTTGAAGTAGCCCTGCTTCCCGGGCAGAGCAACCAACCGGGCCCCAAGGTTTGGATACGTTCCCAGTTCCCTGGAGGTGGTGGCTGTGGCTGAGCCCAGAGCGGAGACCCTCTGCCCCTCCTGCCAGCGTCAGGAGGCAAAGGAGAAGGTGCAACACGGGCCCAAAATGGGTGAAACCACTTCATTGATGGAAAGAGTTCACAACATGGGTCCCCGAGGGACAGTCGAAGGAAGGTGGAAGGGGCCGCTCTGGCTCGTGGGTGACAGCAAGTAGGACCCTCCTCAGCTGCCTGGGAGCCCCCAGCGAAGCCCACGGGAGAGCGGCTGAGCATCCTGGACAGCGGGCCAGACAGACGGCTGCTCTGCCTCCTCGGCTGGGGCACCTTCGTTCACACGAGCGCCTGAGAACGAGGAGCAACAGTTAGCAGGGCAAGCAGGTGAGGGTTGTGTCCTTGGGACAGACCAGAGCAAAGCCGCCACCGGGCAGCGGCCCTGAAGGGCAAGCAGGAGGTGCCCTGGACCCCCCCAAGGGGCAAGGGCCTGGGGAGGCCCTGACTCATCCACTGCAAGGCCTCCCCGCCGGCCCCCCTTTCCCCCGCCCTCCAGCCCAGGCATGCTGACGGCCTCCCTTACCTCTCCCAGGCTAGAACTCCCAAAGGCAGTCTCGGGTTACCTCCTCGCCGTCAGCCACCAGGCAACCCTCCTGATCCCCACGCAGGTAGTAGCCGTTGGGGGCTATGATGGCCAGCAGGTTGTTCCCTTGGATCTCCAAGTAGAAGTTCAAGGCGAACTTCCCCCAAGGACTGAAGGTCCTTTCTGGGGTCAGGGACCAAAAGCTCTTCCCACGGCCTGTGGAAGGAAGGCAGGCAAGAGAGGGAGGAAGGCATGAAAAGAAGGAAGGGGCTCGCCTCCCTCCCTCCCATCAGCAACCTCTGGCCCTTTTGCAAGGGGTAAATGCAGACTTCAAGGTGGGGGCAGGCAGGCGTTTCTGAGACATCGGTACAGAAAGTTGTCCAAACCTAGTAAACAAAGATGGTGTCTGTGCAGATGTGACCACCTGAGGAACGGCTGCAGAGAAGGGAGCCCTATACTATTCACTGCCACATGAATGGCACGGCTTCTTTGGGGTGGGGAATGCTTGAGGGTGCTCCTGAAGAATTCCTTCCCCAGTGAAGCAGATGGGGGACAGGTGCAGAGCCCCCCCCCACTTACTTTGGAGGTGGTAGATCCCATGCTTGCAAGGCAGGATCTCAACAGGGTCCGGCTCCAGAAGGTTGCACTGCAGCATTTCTTGGCAGGTGGAGCTCCCCACGTAGCCATAGCGCCCACGTAGCACCAGGAAAGACCGATTGGCGAAGCGCAGCACAAACTCCTCATTGGGCCCTGCAGCAGAAAGGAACCGCGGAGGCTGTGTCCAGGGCGGCGGGGGGCCCACGGCATCCGGAAGCTTCCATCAAGCAAGTCTAACAACTGAGCTGCCGAGAGCGCATGGGGCCGTCATCCTGCCAGGCCTTTGTTGAAGGTGCTTGCGTGCCAGGCACAGCATCTGGCCATGCAACCGTTAAGTCCTTGAAGCCACCAGACCAGGTCAACCTGCCCAGGGCAGGGATCTCGATCACAGCAGAGCTCCTGTCCCTGTGTAGCAGAGCCAGCCTGGCAGAGGATGTAATGGGTGGAAGGAATAACCTTGAGGAACAGGAGGAAGAGCTGCTAGCACAACAATGACCAGATGAAAGAAACCTGAGAGTCCAAGTCAGAACTGTAACCTGAGACAGCATCTCAGACAAGACTCTCCCCAGTTCAGATGTCCAAGACTGTTATATAACCTTATAATAAAATTAGTATTAGCCTGCATGATTTTCGTTTCCTAGTCCAGTCTACCTCGAAGGGCTGACAGAAGGGCAGACGGGAGCTTTGGGTGGCTTTGCTGCTCAGGTGTAATGGGCCAAAGGAATGACCCTGAGGAAGAGCTGCAGCCAAGACAATGGTCAGATAAGAGAAGCTGAAGTCCAAAGCAGAAATGTAATTTGAGAAAACATCTCGGGCAAGACCCTCCCTAGTCTTCTGAAAGACAAAGGCAGGGAGGGCGGAGGCACATTCAGACTTACAAGATTCTGGAACCTTATAATAAAGGTGGTATTAGCGTTCCTAACTTTGGTCTCTTAGTCCGGTCTACCTTGAAGGGCTAACAGAGTGGCAGGTGGAAGCCTTGGGTGGCTTTGCTGCTCAGGCCAGGACGAAAGAGAGGAGCTGGATGTAGGGCACTACCCTAGAGGGCAGGGGTGACCAAGTTCACATGCTGTGCTAAGCCACTTTATTTGACCATAGTTTATTGAATAAGCATCTCGGCAATGGATTACTGTAATGGGCTGTGGAATAACCTTGGGAGACGGGAGAGCTGCCGTCTAGACAACGGTCTGATAAACGAAATCTGAGTCCAAAGGAGGGGTGTGGGTGGAGGAAGCTTCTCAGAAGGGACCCTCCCTAGCAAATTCAGCAGGTTGATTCACTGGGATGTGACTGTTGTGCCACATGTCCTGAGCTTTACTTGTGGCAACCACAGCAAGAAGCTGGACGGGATTATGTGCCCTGCCTTGGAGCAGGAGAAGGGTGCACAAGACCCTGGTAGAGGGCAGGAGGTTAAGCTGGGGGAGGAAAGACCTTCCCAGGCCGAATTCTGCCCCACTACCACTTCCAGGGACAGGATGGGCCACAGGAGCTCCCAGGGAATTGCTGTGCTGCCACAAATTGTAGTCCCTGGATTTGCTCCAGGCTGTAGGGTCTTCTGGTCTCCTCCTCACCTGGATGCATGGCTCGAGCTGCCACCAGTCCAACTGGCAGGGTTCCCAAGTAGCGACCCCCGGGAGCTTTCAGGAAGATCCTCCCATAATGCCAGAGGACCTGGAACCTGGTCTCCGCCTCCTTGGCATACCCGTTGGCCATCACATTCTCAAACTGCCTCTGGGGAAGGGAAACGTCACGGTCAGTAGGGGGGCCTCTGCTGAAAGGTTGGCAAGAGCCCTCTCCAACCGGGTGGCAGGCAGGGTCTTCCGTTCCTCTAACGGTCAGGGTAGCACCCCGGCAGAGGCCTGGGGCTCTGGGGCTGGGGCTGGGGCTCCTGGGGCTGGGGCTGGGGCTGGACCAGGCAGGGAAGAGCTGCCCTCCAGAGAGCCCAGCTGGGTGAGCAGGAGAGACAGAGAAAGGAAGCCCCCACCCCTGCCCCCAGGACCAGCAACAGAAGCAGCTTGCTAGGAGGGAAATCAATGAAGGGTTAAAAGCGTGGCCAATGAATGCATCTTTGCAGACTTTCTACATGCTGAGAGAGGGGGAGCAATGCAGCGACACCTGGGAGCAGTGCAGGAGAAAGACCCCACCCCAAAAGCAGGCTAACTTCAAAATGTAGCACCAGCTTTACTAAAGTTGGCCCAAAAGGTAGGGAACTGATCTTCCCACTTCCCAAGGCAGTCTTGGGGTGACAGAAGGAGGGAGCTGGAAGCGGACTGGGTGGTCATCTAGTCGCTTCTGCTCAGGCCAAGCCAAGGAATCACCCCGGATGGGAGGCCACCCAGCTCCACTTGAAACCTCCCAGCAGGGGAGGCCTCTCCATTCTAGGCAGACCGTCCCACTGCTGCTCAGCTCTTCCTGTCCCGATAGTCCCCTGAGATTCAGGCTGAATCCCCATGGTTTTCGTCTGCCCCCTTGATCCTGTCCTGTCTCAGCTCAAAAGGGCCACTGCTGGTTGGGCATAGCCTGTCAGCTGCGGCATCGCCCTGCTTGCTCGTGTTCGGCAGGTGGGCTCGATGCCACACGCGTGGGCGGCTGCCCGGCCACATCTCCCTAGTCCGGAGTGCAGGGTTTGACCTTCCCCACCCAGAAACCCCGGGGATTTCATCCTGACCCCGCTGCTACGAAGCGAGGGCCCCGCCCTCCCCCTTGCTGTGGGGATGGAGCAGCAGCACCGGGGGGCTGACCTGAGCCAGGTACTTGTGGTGAACGTCTCTTAACTGCACCATTTGGGTACCAGGGTCCATTTCAAAGAGGAACGTGGACATTGGGCTCGCCTCCTTAGGACCCGCGTAGACTTCAGAGTCTGAGCAGAGAGAGCGAGAGAGAATTATGAGGGAAAGCCTCCCCGGAGGGGCTTCGGAGGAGGGGTCCCCCGTGAGTTGCTCAGCCTGCTGACCGTGACTTAAGATGGGCTTAGCCCTTTGTGTTAAAAGCCACGTCCTCACGAAAAGAGCTGGTGGCGGCTGCTGGAATGGGAGGGAGCTCAGAGAATGCGGCCTTCGGGACATTTTTCCACCAAGATGCTCTCTTCAGTGGGAGACCCATATTATGTCCTTACCAAAACACGCCCCTATCAAACAGTGGGCCCCTCCTCCTTTCCTCAGCTTCTCGGACCGTGAATGAGGCAAAAGCAAGGAGAAGGAGGAGGAGGAGGAGGAGGAGGACCACCACCTCCCTAAGCTAGACAAGAGCTTCTGCCAGCTGAGCCTGGCTTTGCAAAGCCCCCAAGTGGTTGCGAGGGCCCGGGGGGACTTCTAGTAGAAGGGAGCGTTAGGAAAACTAAGTCATTTTCAGGGCACAGCAAAATAAAAGCAGCCGCTGGACTGCAGGCCCAAGCACAATGCAGCTGAGGGCTAATTCGCATGCCCCCCTCCTCCAGGACTCCAGCCGCCCCCAAGGCCCTTTGCCTGGCTATCTCCCTTCCTTTTAGCCCCACAACAGCAACCCTGTGAGGTGTTGGGGTTGTGAAATGTTACTACAAAAACCCCGAGGAGGAGAGAGGATTCATTCCTACCTCGTGGAGAGCCACGAGGAGGAGGAGGAAAATGAGGGAAACGGAAAAAAGGCGGGCTCCGAGCCCTCCCGCACAAGGAAGCAAAGCCGGGCCGCAGCGGAGCCGCCCCTCCCTTTGTGCTTGTGTGAGACAGGCCTGGTTGGAACCCCACATTTTCCAACCTGAGGGAGGCTGGGCTGAGGCTGGCCCAAAGTCCCCAACGAGCTTCCACAGCTGAGGACTGATTTGAACCTGGTCAGCTGGTTGAACACCAGCACCACCATGCCACCCTGACTCTCAGTTTCATTTTCCCAAGTAGTTTTGGCACAACCCTTCCATTGGCTAGACTGGCAGGCAGACCAGTGTGTTGACAGGCAGCTTGCAAGCACCCAGAAGGATGTTGGAGGGAGCCTTCTGGACTCAGTGGGGTTGAGCCACAGTAAAGCCACCTGGGGCCTGAGGACTGTGCCTTGTTGGCAGCCTCAACAGTGGTGCCCTGGGCTCATCCGCTGCCTGAAACCGCCGGGGGTGGAAGCACTGGCCCAGCCAGATCTTGCTTGGCCGTGCCTAACACTGAGGTATCTAACTGATCAGAGTTGCTACTCGAGGGAGGTAGTACACCTCTGCACTTCCCGAGTTTCTATTTCTGTCCAGATTACAGGTAGTCCTCTACTTACAACCATTTGTTTCAAAGTTACGATGGCGCTGAAAAAAGTGACTTACGACTGGTCCTCACACTTATGACCATTGCAGCGCCCCCCCGCAGTCATGTGATCAAAATTTGGGTGCTTGGCAACCGGCATGTACTTACGATGGTTGCAGCATCCCAGGCTCATGTGATCGCCATCTGCGACCTTCCCAGGGGGCTTCCAACAAGCAAAGTCAATGGGGGAAGTTGGATTTGCTTAACGTCCACAGTGATTTGCTTAATGACCACAGCAAAAAAGGTCATAAAATCGGGTGAAAGTCACTTAACGACCACATCGCTTAGCGATGGAAGTTCCAGTCCCAAGTTGCAAGTCAAGCACTACCTATATGATTTTCTTAAACAAAGTCCAATGATTGTATTATCACAATATTTTGTAGATGTTTAACTGACATTAGATTCCCTGTTTTCATTGGGCTCGTATAGATGAGAGTTTTACAGCCCTTAATGTCTATGCTAGAATTCACATCTCATTAGATGCTCACTGTATGCAAGGAGGGAAAAATTATAGATAGATTTATTTCTGAGGTAATGGCAGTCAAACTCAGGGCAAAGCCTTTGATGTTTCTTATTTTAAGAAATAATATGGAGTGGCAGGTGAGCACTCCTTCTGTCCCCACCCAAATTCTAAAGTGGCCCCAGTTTTGTAGTGACCTGGTAGGGTAGGGGTGGGGCGGGGCTCTGCTCGCTAGACAGTTGTTCCTACCATTTTTCCTTGAGCTAGAAAAATTGGGTTTACTTACCAGAAATGATGCTGACATATCTGTTGGTTCTTGTTTTCAGACTGACCCACTGTGGACACCGCTTGATGACAAACCACTCCTCATTCTCCACTGGGTGGTCCCCAAGGCAGAGGAGCCCTCGCCTGCCCTGAGGGTACAAGACATGCCCCTCCATGTCTGTGAGGAATGCCAGGCAACCGGGCTTCAGATTCAGGTGAAACGCTGTCTCTGTGGAGGGCATCTTGGCAAGTTTCTCTGCTCTGGACACAAATTTCTGGTTGGAGGTCTCCAGGTGGCAAGCCCCCTTCCTGAACCTCAGGAGGAAGCTGCATTCCTCCAGGTAGGGCACAGGGGCATCCACCCAGACCCGGTTCAGTTCTGGGTCAGTCCGAGCATAGAGCTGGCTGCTGGGGTTGAAGAGGACCACATGCACATGCTCAGCCAGTTGGGGCATCCACAGGTGGTGGGCAGTCAGGCCTAGGGACACGCAGAAGACGTCCTCGCCATCAGACTCCAAGAATTTCTTGCTCTCCAACTGCTGGAGGGTCCATGCCCCACTTGGATGTACCTCCAGCAGAAACTGGTTTTGCTTGTCTGTCACTGGCTGCCCACAGCGCACTGTGCCATCTGCTTCCACCAGGAGGTGCTGTCCTTGATGTCCAATCAGTGCCACCACACTCTGCTTCCCTTGCTCAGTGGTCACCCTCAGCTTCCAGGTCTGTGGGAAGCAAAGGTGGCCAATCACCCACCAGCTGGCTCATTAGGCAAAGCCCCACTCGCCCCGTTGCCTGCCTCTTTGATTGTTTTTGCCAGTCTACTGTTGAAGATGCAGGGTGAAGAGACAATTTGCCAAAGGACTTCTTGAGCTGGCTCACCCCAGATTCCCAAGCTCCTAGTCACCCCCCAGAAACCCTGCCAAGGGATGAACCAGGCCTTTCCCAGCTTGGGTGGACCCTTCCTTACTCTAGGCTCAGAACAAAGGACCGGGAACGTGCCCAGACAGGGCTCTTCCTTCTTATTTGCAGGGCCTCCAACGGAATGAAGTGGGTCCTCCATCCCAAAGTGGAGGAGCAGCCAGCTCAGCCTGGACACTCATGGAACCCCAAAAGGAGGGGTCCCTTCCCTGCAGCTCCCCAATAATGCTGGCCTCACCCTGGTGCTTGGGTAAGGCACCCCTCCCAACGCTATGCCCCAAAAAAGGCACATGAGCCCCAAGGCACTTCTGAGGGCCCCCTCTGCCTGTTCTGAGCATGAGGCCTGCCAGAAGCAGGCCCCTGGAGGCAAAGGAAGCCAGGAAAACCCTCCCCCTGATGTGCATCCCACCCCCAACTGTTGCTCCCTCCCTTTCTCGCTCAGCGCTCAAGACGGTGGTCCACAGTTCAGCAGGGCGAGTCCTTCCAGGCCAAAAGCCCATATACCTGTCTTTCCCAGCAGCTCTGCTGGTTCCCATTATCAGAGGTCTCCCTGCCATGCCTTGAAGGGTGGAGGCAAATTTCAAGGCTCCCCCAGACAATTCCTAAGGACTGGAGAGCAGCTGCCTTCTCTCAACTCAATTCCATAAATAAATTCAACTAAATTAAAATATACAGTACTGTGCAAAAGTTTTAGGCAGGTGTGAAAAAATGCTGTAAAGTAAGAATGCTTTCAAAAATATATATTGTAATTGTTTATGTCTATCAATTTACAAAATGCAAAGTGAGCAAACAGAAGAAAAATCTAAATCAAATCAATATTTGATTAGTGACCACCCTTTGGCTTCAAACCAGCATCAATTCTTACACTTGCACACTTTGTACACTTGCCCAAAGTCAGGGATCTTGTAGGATTAGAGTCAGGTGTATGATCAACCAATTATACCAAACAGGTGCTAATGATCATCAATTTCATACGTAGGTTGAAACAGTCATTAACTGAAACAGAAACAGCTGTGTAGGAGGCTTAAAACTGGGTGAGGAACAGCCAAACTCTGCTACTAAGGTGTGGTTGTGGAAGACAGTTTCACGTCACAGGTCCTACACCATGGCAAGACTGAGCACACCAACGAGACACAAGGTAGTTCTACTGCATCAGCAAGGTCTCTCCCAGGCAAAAATTTCAAAGCAGACTGGGGTTTTGAGATGTGCTGTTCAAGCTCTTTTGAAGAAGCACAAAGAAACGGGCAACGCTGAGGACCGTAGACGCAGCGGTCGGCCAAGGAAACTCAATGCAGCAGATGGAAGACACGTTGTGCTTACTTCCCTTCGACATCGGAAGATGTCCAGCAGTGCCATCAGCACAGAACTGGCGGGAACCAGTGGGACCCAGGTACACCCATCTACTGTCCAGAGAAGTCTGGCCAGAAGCAGTGTTCGTGGGAGAATTGCGGCCAAAAAGCCAGACGTCCGACGTGGAAACAAGGCCAAGCGAGTCAGCTATGCACGAAAGCATAGGAACTGGGGTGCAGAAAAACGGCAGCAGGTGCTCTGGGCTGATGAGTCAAAATTGGAAATATTTGGCTGTAGCAGGAGGCAGTTTGTTCGCCGAAGGGCTGGAGAGCGGTACAATAATGAGTGTCTGCAGGCAACAGTGAAGCATGGTGGAGGTTCCTTGCAAGTTTGGGGCTGCGTTTCTGCAAATGGAGTTGGAGATTTGGTCAGGATCAGTGGTGTCCTCAATGCTGAGAAATACAGGCAGATCCTTATCCATCATGCCTTACCATCAGCGAGGCGTGTGATTGGCCCCAAATTTATTCTGCAGCAGGACAACCACCCCAAACATACAGCCAATGTCATTAAGAACTATCTTCAGTGTAAAGAACAAGAAGGAGTCCTGGAAGTGATGGTTTGGCCCCCACAGAGCCCTGATCTCAACATCATCGAAGCTATCTGGAATTGTATGAAGAGACAGAATGGTTTGAGGCAGCCTACATCCACAGGAGATCTGTGGTTAGTTCTCCAAGATGTTTGGAACAACCTACCTGCCGAGTTCCTTCAAAAACTGCATGCAAGTGTACCCAGAAGAACTGATGCTGTTTTGACGGCAAAGGGTGGTCACACCAAATATTGATTCGATTTGGGTTTCTCTTCTGTTCGTTCACTTTGCATTTTGTAAATTGATGAACATAAACAATTACAATATATATTTTTTGAAGCATTTTTACTTTACAGCATTTTTTCACACCTGCCCAAAACTTTTGCACAGTACTATACATTCATACATACATACTCTCCATCCTAATTCCTCTGGTAGCTGCTGAAGCAGCACAAATGGGGCTCTGCCTGTCTGTGGACCTGATGCCCAGAGGATCTGGGGCCAGGCAGGGAACAAGCATTAAATTCTGGATGTTTTATGTGTATTGTTTTAAATTTTGGATATATGTATAGTTTTAATGTTTTTGTGAGTCACCCAGAGTCCCCTATTGTGGGGGGGATGGGTAGCGGATAAATCCAATTAAATAAATAAATAAATTGCTGTAAACAGATGCTATGGATAAATTGCTGAAACGGTTTTGTGGGCATGCCGAATGTCTTAAGACAGGAGATCCTCCCTCCATGCCCCCGGCCCACTGCCAGAAGGAGCCTGCCCACTCCCTCTGCCCCAAAGGTGAGCCGTAGGGGCCGGGGGCTCCTTCGCTCCATACCTGTTTCTTTCCCAGCGAGCTCCCCAAAAGACTGACGCCATCCCCATAGCACTCGCCGGTGAGATACCCCCCCGTCCAATCGACCAGTCCAATCTGCATGACGGAAGAGCGGAAGAGGGATGGCAGACACCCTCGGCCCAGGGTCCGGTGAGCGGGCCCACGCAAGCCCTTCCGATGGCACTGGGGAGGCCTCCGGCTGGAGCTCCCCAGCGTTCCAGGACCAGAAGCCCCCGGCAGCTCCGGCCTTTGTGACCCCCCGGCTGTGTCACAATGCAGGCGCTGAGCCACCCCCTGGCTTTTCACTGCCCTACGCGATGCCCACCGCTCTCCAAGCGGGAGCTCTTTGCACTTCGGAGGAGCCCCTCCCTGTCCTCTCCAGCAGAAAATACGACCCCCCCCCCCGAGAGACCCGGTTGGCAAACCCCCGGACGGTGGCACAGCAGCCCCCTCGGTAGTTTTAGTTTGAGCCTCAGGCCGAGTTAGCAGCTGTGATCAGGCAGCTCGCGGCGGCCCCGCGGGCACCGGTGACCGGGACGCGCCCGCGCCCGCGGGGAGGACCTTCGCCTTCCCGAGGGGGCCGATTCGTTCTGGATTCAGCGTTTCCGGGGAGCTGAAAACGGGCTAACCCAGGAACCGGGCCGCGCTGTGTGGATGTGAGCAACGTGCCCGCGACGTTTCCGACCAGACGTGATTTACCCCGCGCGCTCCGCTTGTCCCATCGCCGGAATTCACGCGCCGAGGCGGCGATCGCGTCTCCTCTTCCCCGCGCTCAACGGCCCGGCGCCTCCAGCCGCTCCTCGGAGGCGGCTCCTTCGGGCCCCGGGCCGCGCCCTCGGGCGGGCCGCGGTCCTTCCCGGGCGCCGGATCCCGGTGCCCGCCGGGGCGCGCCCCTTCCCCGGCCGGCACCCCGCGCCCGGCCCTCCTGCTTCCGCAGCCCTCCCCCGAGCACGCTCCGCCTTCCGGCGTCCGCCCCGACGGGCGCGACCCTGCACGGCGTCGCCCTTCCGGCTCGCGTCGGCGGGGCGCGCCCGGGGCCTCCCGCGGCCTCGTCCCGGGCCGAGCTCCGCTCGCCGCCTCCCGCCCCCAGAGCGCCGGCTCCCCTCCCGCCGGTGACGTCGCTCGACCCGCCCCGCCCCGCCCCGCCCTCCCGGCGCTGCGCGCGGGGCGTGGCGGCGCAGGCGCGCGAGGCGCTGCCGCCGACTTCCGGGCCGGGCGGCGCGGCGCGGCGCGATGGAGGCGCCGGGCGCGGGCGGGCCGAGCCGGCAGGAGCTGCTGGAAACGGTGGCGGCGCAGGAGGAGCAGCTGCGCGAGTACCGGGCGCGCCTGCGCGACCTCGTGCGCGCGCACAAGGGGCTGCTGGCGGAGCGCGCGGCGCTGGAGGCCGGCCTGGGCGCGCTGGCCGAGGGGGAGGAGGCGGCGGCGGCGGCGGCGGCGGCGGGCGGCCCCGAGGCGCGGCTGGGCGCGGCGCTGGCCACGCTGGCGCGGGAGAAGGCGCGGCTGGAGGCCTGCTGCCAGGCGGAGCGGCGCGGCGCGCGCGCCGAGCGGGCACGGCTGGAGGGCGAGGCGCGGGAGGCGCGCGCCCGGCTGGCGGCGCAGCAGCGCGACCGCGCGCAGGAGCAGGCCGACCACGCCGACATGCTGCGCGAGCTGCAGCGGCTGCTGCAGGCCGAGCGCGCGCGGCGGCGGGAGGCCGAGCTGGGCCTGGCGGAGGCGCGCCGCGAGGAGCCGGAGCCGCGGCCGCGGGAGCTGCAGGCCGAGCTGGAGCGCCTGCGCGGCCACTTCCAGGCGCAGCTGCTGCAGGAGGCCGGCAAGGTGCGCGCGGGGGCGGCGGGCCCCGGGGCCCCCCGCGGCCCGCGCCCGGCCTGACGCCGCCTCTCCTCCCTCCGCAGGCCGCCCGAGCCGACGAGCGCGTCCGGATGGGGGAGCAGCGCGCGGCCGCCCTGGAGGCGCGCGTGGCCGAGCTGTCGGAGCTGCTGGGCGCGCGCGAGCGGGCCGCGCAGGGGGAGCGCGCCGCCGCGCGCGCGCTGAGGGAGCGCGTCGCGCAGCTGGACCTCGAGAACCGGGCCCTGGCCGCGGCCGCCGCCGCCCCGGACGCCCGCGCGCCGGGGGACGAGGCGGCGCGGCCGGGCGCGGCGGAGGGCGCGGCGCCCGGGGCCGGCGGCGGCGGCGAGGAGGCCGAGGCGGCGGCGGCGCGCTGCCGGCGGGAGCTGGAGCAGCTGCGGGAGGAGTTCGAGCGGTACCAGGCGAGGGCGCAGGCGGCGCTCCGGAGCAGGCCGGCCCGGGAGCTGGAGGACAGCCAGGAGCGGCTGGCGGAGCTGCGGGAGAAGTACGTGGCGCTGCGGCTGTCCTGCGAGGAGGAGGCCGCGCGGCGCCGCGCGGAGCGGGAGGCCGCGCGGCGCGAGGCGGCGCTGCTGCAGCAGCTGCACCGCCGGGAGCTGGAGCGCTGCGCCTCGGACGGCCGCGAGGAGGCGCTGCGGCTGGAGGAGGAGATGCGCAAGCAGCGCGACCGGGCCCTGGCCGTGCTGGCCGAGAAGGACCGGGAGCTGCGGCAGCTGCGGGCCCTGGCCTCGCCCCTCGCGCCGCAGGGGCCCCGGGCGGCCTCGGGGCCGGGGCCCGGCGAGGGCGAGGGCGAGGGCGAGGGCGACGGCTCCGCGGAGCGCCTGGCCCCGGCGCTGCCGCTCCCTGCGCCCGGCGAGCCCCCGTTCCTGCTGTACACCGAGCAGCTGGCCCGGAAGGAGGTGGAGATCCTGGCCTTGAAGAAGCAGAAGCACAACCTGGAGACGGAGGTTCACCGGTTCCGGGAGAAGCTGCTGGAAGAAGAGGAGAAGCACAAAGAGGAGCTGTCCCTTCTCCAGGGCCACATTCAGAAGACCTTCCGGGACCAGAGCAGGGAGGGAGCTAACCTGGAGTACCTCAAGAACATTTTCTACAGGTTCCTGACTTTGACAGACCTGCTGGGACGCCAGCAAACCCTGACGGCCATATTGACTATTTTGCATTTCAGCCCAGAGGAGAGACAGGCTGTGCTGAGCCACGCAGGTGGCGGCGGCTGGTGGCTTTCGGGGAAGAGATGAAGCTCCGCCCTGCTTTCTGGGGGGGTGGCGGGCTGGGTTCAGAGCGAGGCTGGGTGCTCGCCCTGTCCCCAAACGGAGCAGTACCTGTTCCTCGCCACAGGACCAGCCGGGGCTCCCGTGTCAGACTCCATGCCGTGTGAAGGGCCTCCCTGGGGCTGGTTCTCCGCTGCAGGGATTCAGTTTGCGGTCCTCACTCCTTTTAAAAGGCTCCGTTCGGGGCTCTGGTCAATGTTTATTCCAGTATTTTTATCTTTTTTTTTTGTGCCAAATATGGACTGGGGAAATCCTGTGGACTCCCAAGCCAGCGGTCGAGCTTGAGGCTAGCAAATAAAAGCATCAGCAATCGAAGCCTATCCTGTGAGTGTTTGGGGTGGAGGGCAGTGCTCAGCCTTTAGTCAGAGACGTTGTGTCCTTTGATGACTGCTGTGCAGCAGGATGGGGGTGACTGCGAGGCACAGAGACTTCTCTGAAGCTCTACTGCTGATGCAGCAGCTCCTGGGGGTTGGGTGGGCCCCTCCAGCCACTCTAGTTCAAAAGGGCCGAACTGCAGAGGCACCCAGATTTTCTGCTCCCGATCTGGGTGCTCCCTGCATGCTCTCTCCCAGTCAAGGATTAGAAGGTAGGCAGAGGGCCCTGGTTCGCCCCCTCTCCATTTCTTTGTTTAAATCAAAGTATACGGCCTGCCGTCTCGCCAGCGTGACTCTGGGCGGCTAAGGAGTAGGAGACGGGGCAAGGACCCTCCTTGACAGCTCAGAAAAGACAGCAGCCTGGTTTGTGTGACCTGTCTTCTTCCTTCCAGGGTGATCAGGCAGTTTCAGTTTGCCTGCTGTGCCTAATATGCACTTCAGCATCATGTACGGAAGGATGGATGGAGTATTACTCTTCTCCCTGCAGCAGTTTTTGGTATGGCATGTCCTGGGAACTCAGCCATTGTCTTAGTTTCTTGCGAGTTTAAGCCATTATGCTAAAACATGCAATTTCTTGGGGCAGGGTTTATGTAAATACAGTTATATTTTGTCCAGATGGGGTTAGGATTACATGCGTGGTCTGCTTGGGTGTTTCGACATGGAACAGTTTTCTGAAAAAAGATTGTTGAGTGCACGGTAGAGCAGCTGTGAGGTCAGAAGAACAGGTACTCTCTGGTCCCTGGGAATCTTGACCAAGAACAGAATGGCTCATGTTGTGGGCCAGACTTTCTCTCTGTCACCGACTCTCTAAGAAGCACCTTCGCTGGGGTGCATCACCAGTTGCTCACGTCCTGGATAAACATTTACCATTCTACCCCTGCAAGAAGCTGCTGTGATCTGCCCCCTCCCTTTCAAAGGCACCTGGAATATAGCTATCCTGGTCAGTTCTGAAGGTGCCGCAAGAACAGCCTTTTAGTCCTTGCCTGGCGATGCTTGTCCACTCCTGTGGCAGCAGACAGTTGCAAATGGAGAACTGTCCCAACTCAATGGTGGTGGCCAGTCGGTTTCCCAGCCTGTTTTGCGTGCCTGTACAATTACTGTTCCCTCCCCCCTTTCTGGCACCTGGTGCAAAAGGCTTAGCCATCTGTACTTCCTTCTGCCTCCATCCCTGTGCCTCTCGGGTGGGTGTGGGGCAGAGTGCCCAGAGCAGCTGCAGTTTGGTTGGGCTGCAGTTTCTGTCATCTTGGTCTCCCGGCTACCACCAGAATATGGCAGGGTTTCTGGGTTGGTGAATGGGATCTTTTCATTTTTTCACCCCAGCGGTTTTGGAAAGAAATTACACAAAGAGGTTTGGGACTCTCTCTATCCAGCTAGCCAAAAGCAGAATGGAATGGGACTAAACCTGCATTCCAGAAACCCAGCTCTGCCTTTCAGTTCTTTCCAGCCTCGAGCCAGAGTTTTCTGGCATGAAATCCCCAAGCCAGCCTGCTCCGTTCTTATCCCCCCTCCCTCACCCGGCATGGGGCTGCTGTTGAGGGGTTGGGAGGAATGTTTACTGCTGCTATTTGTACATTTATATTGTGCCGCTCTGCTGATGTGAACGTTTGAGGTGGCTTGCAACAAGCAGCATGGTGGTTTAGAGGCGGAGAGGAGTTGCTTAAGAAGCCGCTTCCTGGACTAGGCTCACTCTGACCCTAAACCGGCAGGCTTGGCTCCACAGATCTCCAGCCCCTAAGCCCGCAGCTCCCCTTTTCATTGGCTCAGTTCGCGTGAGGTATGTTCCTTGGCTGCCTAAGCCATGGTTGAATCACTGGTTTGTAGGTTTGCTTTATGCTGGCCACATCTGCTGAATTCACATGACGCATTGGACTGTTGGAGATGCCTAGCTGTGAGAGTGCAGCCTGTGGCCAGTGACGCCGTGCAAACCTAACCTGTAGGTGAATTTAAGAACCAGCGCATTGTGACGGGTTGGCAGGCGCACATTCTCCCTGGCTGGCTGCAGTGCTCACTGGCCAAATGCGGGCGCTGCTTCGCTCTCCCTCTCCTCCCGGTCACGTGTGGCTTTCATTGGGTGGCCTGGGTCCAGAGGACAAGATCCTGGACCCCGATGAGTGATTTGCTGGGCGAGTGCTCCTTCGGGGGGCTAAGTCCTGCCGGGGCTGTGCAGAGAGCGGTGGAACCAATGCTGGGTGGGTGGGTGGGTGGGTGGGCGGCCGGCCGAGGGAGCCGGGTGCTCCCCCCTTCCCCAGCAAAGGCTTGAGAAGCGTTTGCCCAGCGCCTTAAGGCCAGCCGGGTGAGCTTTGGGCAAGGGAGAGCAGCGCTTCGTCGCGAGAGGCCCTTGGGGTAGCTTCTCCCGTTGCGCAAACCTGCTCAGCTGAGGGAGGGCCAGAGAGGACGGGGCGAGGTCAGTGGTCGACGCCGCCCGCCGCCCCATGGCTGAGGAAAGCAAGCGGGGCTCGGCCCTGCCCGCCGACCAGGTACGTCCTCTCTCGGGGCTCCGCGTGTTCCTAGGGAGAGGCAGCGGGTTGCGGGAGGGGAGAGATCGGATGCTTTGCCACGCACGGGCGGCGGTGGGGGTCGCGCATACGGGGCTACCTTGCCGCCTTTGCAAAAGAGCGAGCCTCGAGAGCCAGCCGGGGCTTGGTGTCTGGCTAGGCGCGCGCTCGTGTGCGTGTGGGTCTGGCCTTGCGCAACACGCCGTGAGAACACGGACGCCTGCAAACCGGACTGGTTCGCAAGCGTCCGCGTTCCCATGGCGTGTGTGGACCGGCCAGGCCCAGGCAGCCAAACAGTAAGTCGGCCGTGGATTTGCTTCTGCGGAGGCCTACGCGGAGAGTTGCTTTCCGCAAATTCCCGACTCAGGCAGCCGGCTTCTCCAGGGACCTCGGCCTTTTCTGAAGGGCCTGTGCGGCTGCGGAGAGCGGCTGCTCCCACCATGCCCGGGGATTCGGGTGGCCTGGCCCAGCTTGTTGGGGGAAGCTGCTGTGACGCCCTCTGCGAGGAGAGGAGGCGGGGGGGGGGCAGCAAGATGGGTGGGCGTGACCTGGAAAAGGTTTCCCGAATCTGTGGGGCTACCTCGGACCAGCCCCGAGAGCAGCCAGTCGCGTGGCTCTGGACGTTGACGACGTCCGAAACGCGGGCCGAACTCTCCTCCACGCCCCCGGGCGTTAGGCTGGCCCGGCCACGAGGCGGGGCGCCTCCGGCTAGAACCTGCGCGGCTCCGCCTCCCAGACCAGTCGCCTCCGGGCAGCCGGAGACCCTCCCGCTTCGGTTGCGCAGCCTTGTCTCGGGCCGGTCGCGGCAAGGGCTGGGCGCTCGCTCGGCAGCTCCCTCTGTTCGGCTGCCAAGGCTGGCCAGGAGCCCGCCTTTGCCGTGGCGCTGCCCAAGGGGCGCCACTGGCTTTCCCGGCCGGCCGGCTTCTTCCTGATGCTCTGTGCCCAGCAGCGGAGGGGCTGCTCTGTCTTCGGAAGCGGCGGGGCCAGATCTCCACAGCTCGTGCTGCCTGCTGTAGCCCGCTCGCCACGGGCCCTGGAGAGTCTGGAAGGAGGAGGAATGGGCAGCCGCGGGCAGGCGTTATCACAAGCCCACACGGCTTTGTCAAGAACAAATCTTCCCGGACTAGCCTTATCTTTTTCCTTTTTTTTAATTGGGTAACTGCCTTTGTAGAGTATGGGAAGACTGTAGACATGCCTCTTGACCTTTATCAAAGCATTTGATAAGATACCCCGTGACATGCTGGTTAGCTAGCGGATTAAGTGTGTGCTAGACGGCATGGCATTAAGCAGAAAGCATTGCTGATCGTAAGAGTGCATATCACTGGTTCTTCATCAAGCCTGAAAAAAGGTATCAAGTGGGGTGCCCCAAAGTTCAGTTCTGGGTCCTCCACTCTTCAACGTTTTCATTAATGGCTTGGAGGAAAGGGTGGATGAAATGCTTTTTAGATTTACTGATGATGCAAAATCGGGTGAGATAGCTAGCATCCTAAATAAGAATAACACTCAAAATGATATTGACAGGTTGGAGATATTAACCTAATGCCAGAGAGTAATATTTAATTGGGAAAATACACAATTGTTCACTCCAGAAACAATCAAATGCACAAGTGAGGGATACACTGGTAATGGTATTTGGAATAATAGTAAATTGAGTGTGATGCGGCTGCAAAGAAGGCAAATGCAATTTTAGGTGGCATCTATCATCATCATCATCATTCCACTCTCCTTTGCTTTAGTCAGCCCCACCTCATGTTCTTGTCCATTTCTGGATTCTTTAAGAAGAGCCAGTGAATGGGAACAGGCTTGCGGAAGAGCAGTGAGGATTATCAAGGGACTAGAAACTTAGTCCTGAAGAGAGATGGGACAAACTTTAGCCTTGGGAAGAGTTTGCCGGGGTTGGGGGGACCTGCCACCACACTTTGAAAAGATGTTACATAGATGACCCAGAGCTGTTCTCTTATTCCAGAGTGCAAGAAAGGGAATAAATTCCTTTTAAGTTATAGGAAGGCAGTAAGAGTAGCTCGCTGGCTGAGATGGTGGTCCTCTCTTTGCTGGATGTGTTCAGGCAGGCCACCTGTCTGGGATGCTTTGATTTGGATTTACTGGTGGGCGGGGAGGGGGATGTTGGACTTGATGCCCTCAGGAACCTTTCTGATGCTCAGATGCCCCCTGCCTGGTCTCTCTGCTTCTTTTCTAGGTCTTGGCCTTGGCGTGCATCTCTCTGGCGGCCCTCTCCCTCAGGTGAGCAAGAGGGGCTGGCTTAGCACCCCTGCCGGACGCTGCTTGGTTCCCCTTCCCTGGCAGCCTCTGCGGGCCCAGAGGCCCTCTGAGCCATCTGGCCCAAGCCTGGGCTTGTCTGGCCTTCTGTGGAGGACGGACTGGGACTGTTCGGCCCAAGAGATTAGGAGCAGGGTGGAAATTCTCCACTCCCACTGGCTCCCATTTGAAAACAGGTGGATGCCCGTGGCCTGCCAGAGTGGGCTTCCGGGTCAGCCTGCTGCGGGAGGAAGACGAGGACTTGGAAGGGCAACCTCAGTGCAGGCTGCAGTGAAAATGCTGGAAGGGCTGTGGGGGCCTGCAGCATGGTCTGGGGGAGGACGGAAAAGGGGACAGGGTCTGCAGGGCCAGGTGTGGGAAAGAGGAAGGATACCAGGGCCCTGGAAGGCCCAGAACAGACGCGGAGGCCTTCTCATTTTTTTTGATCACTTGCGAGCAGCCCCGCTTCCTCCGTTCGGGGCTGCTGCATGTGTATGCCTCCTTGGATGCAGGACTGGAGGGGGGCCTCTGGTCCCTCACCCACAGGTGCGTTTCCTCCTCTCGGGTGGATGGGCGGGAAGGAGGAAAGCCCTGGGCTGTGGCTTCTCCCCACCCGGCATGGCCAGTGCAGACCACACTTTGGGGAGGGAGGGAAGTGCTCAGGCCCCCAGCCCTGGACAGGCTCTTCTGCAGCAGCCAGGCCCAGCTGACCCTGCTGGGTTTCTCTTTCAGCCTGCTGGGCAGTGGCTCCGTTCTGGCTGTGGCCGTCCGCCGAAGGCAATGCTGCAGTGACCAGGTCTGATGAGTGACTTCCAACGGGCTTAACCTGCTTCATATTTCACTTGCTTTATGCACAAGGCACTGAATTATAGCATAAACAAACAGGCCGGGTACAACGTGTTAAGCCACAAAAACAAAACAGAACAAAACCAGAAAACAGCCAAGTTTAACACAGACAAGATTAGCAGCTGGTAGATCTTTAACCGGCCTGCTGAAGAGGGTTGTCTGGATGGCCTGCTGTGTTCTGACTGGCATCTGAGCATCTGCAGGGAATGCAGTCCTTGGCCAAGATTCAAATCCTTGCTGTGGTCTGGCTCCCTGGGAGGCCGAGCTGATGCACCACCGCCCTGTCCCTGAAGCTAGCCCAACTGCAGTTACCAAGGGCACGGAGTTCAGCGAAGCCTCTTCCCTGTCTAAGTATTTTATCCTGCTGCTTCAGTTAAAAAACTCTGAGGCCCTTTACAGATATTATAAATAACCTAAAATGGAGATCAGAGCACTGCAGTGTAGCAAAAATAGTCTACCTGGAGTAGCTAGTTGGCAAAAATGCCTGAAATGCACCTCTTGGGGCAGAGCGGCAGCCGTCCCAGAGGAGGGGTGCTTTGCAGAGACGGACGGCCTGATTCACTGCCAGGCACAGAGCACAGGATGCACCCAAGGGCCCAGGGACCCTTTGATAAATGGGTCCGTTTTTATTAACCGAGGGCTGATTCTGCATCAGACGACTGAGCTGCCACCAACCCTGGAACGCTCGGCAGCCGAGACGTGAGCTGCTGAGCGGAATCGCACCCCTTGTTTCCTGCTAAAATTAGGGCCTGGCCCGGCTGGCTAGGTCCTGCCGCAAGGATGCAGAGGGCCCCTTGAAAGGCGTGGAAGGCATCGTGAAGGACGCCTCCACAGGGCAGGCTCATCTAACCTGGCTTGGGCGAGGAAAGGGGAGATTTGCCTGCGGATTCTTGCCTTGTCCAGATGGTGCTGCCCTCAGCTGAGCCCGTTCTGATGGTTTGGGGCACAATCCTGTCCCTGCTGCAGAGACTGGCAGTTAAAGCCCTGGTCTCACAGCAGACCCCGTGCCAGTATCTGGAGCACTGCCTCCCCCGAGCTGTGCCCGGCTGTGGGAAAGGGTGGGAGCACTCAGAGAAGACCTCTGCTTGGGCGCAAGAGCTGAGAAGAGGCGATCTTTGGGCAGAACTCCATGCTGCAACAGGGGTGGGGGGTGGGCACAGAGGCTTTCGCAGCTGCACTTGTTGGTTCAGTTTTGTAGAGCGCATTAGGGAGGGCAGGTCTGCCTGTCGGTGGGCCGGATGGTGCTTCTGACCCATTGCTTGTCCCCAGCTCCGGCCTCTTTTCCTCCTCTCGCTTGCGGACTTTCTGGGTGCTGCCGTGCTGATCTCCACCATGGCCGTCCACCTCCTTCCCTCCCAGCTCTTTGGTGCAGCCTATGGGTTCTGCCTCTATGGGCTGATGTTTGGCATGGTAACTCTGTGGCACTGAAGGGGGTGGCAGGGATGGGCTGGCCGGGGGGGGGGGCAGTTCCCTGCTGGCCCACCCCAGCCCTGTGTTGGGCAGGGGTGGTTGGTGGGTCAGAACTGAGGTTTCTTCGAGAGCAGAGTTGTCAGGCCCAGCTCAAGAACAACAGTGAAACAGTCCGGTCCAGTCCCTTTATTTGCCCACACCCTCTAGCCGGAATCTCGCCAGACTCGATCTCTGCTACAGCACCTAGCGGATCTATCCTGGGAGGTTCTAGGGAGGGGCTGTCCTGCACCGCTCCCCCTGCGGACTGTGTTGCCTCTTGTCTCCTTTCCCCTCCTGGGATGCGCCCCCCTTCCTGATAGCCTTAGTCTCCCACATCAC
Organism: Liasis olivaceus; assembly: GCA_030867105.1. Taxonomy (NCBI): domain Eukaryota; kingdom Metazoa; phylum Chordata; class Lepidosauria; order Squamata; family Pythonidae; genus Liasis; species Liasis olivaceus. The sequence goes on from CM061355.1 coordinate 81,775,834, forward strand.
CCTCCTCTTCGTAGATACCTTCCATCACCAGAGCAAGTCTCATCTTCAGCGGAAGATCTCCTTGCCTGAGGGCCGGAAGTGTGCGTTGGGGGGCCTGCTTCCATCTCTGTGGCCCCACATAGCAGCCAGAATGGAAGGGGCTGAACTGGGGTGTGGGGACTGTCCTGAAGCCAAGGAAGGGTGGGAGAGCCGTCTTTTTTGCAGCCTTCGCATGGCCGCACTTCTCTTCCCCAGATGTTCTACGCCATCTCTCTCCTGATGGTGCTTGTCTATGCCTGTGAAGTGAACCGGGCAGTCAGAGGCTGGAGAGTGACTCAGCACTCCAACTTGCAGGTATGGGGACCCTGGGAGTCGTTGCGAGGCAACCCACGTTCCCCTGCAGTTTGCTGTCCCCCCCCCCCCCCCGCCTTGCCCAGGCTGCTGGAGCCCCATAAAATTCTTGCCTGCTTGAATACTTGGATAGATGGAGGCTGGTAGAGGCCAAGCTGGAGGATGAGTTTAAGAGCTACTCTGTTACGCCAAGTTGCAGCCCAGAGGACAGCCGCAGGCTGGGGGAAGGCCCAGCCAGTCACCCCCAATCCCTGGGCAGAAGCCTTTGCAGCACCTGGGCTACCTGCAGTTCCAGCTCTGAAGTAGCCATTAAGCAAGTGGGGTGGGGGTGGGGAGTGTCCCTGGGCTGAGCAGTGGGTGCTGTCTGAGCCCAGTGGGGTGGGATTATGTCTTGCAGCCCAGCTCAGATGGGGGCATGGCTGCCTCAGCTGCCTTTTTCCAACCTGGAACCAAAGGCAAGCTTTCCTGTTCATCACCCCCACAGCAACGCCCCTCTGTTTGCCCTTCCCTCCAAATCTGTTTTTCTCTCCCCCAAAGGAGAACAGCTCATGCTTCCCCAGGTGCCAGCTGGCTCTGCCTTACGCCCTGGCTTGGTAGGTGGAGCGCGAGGGAGCCCGCGGGTGGCCAGAGGAGTGTCTCCTGGGGAAACATGGTGGGTGTCCACCATCAGCCCTCCTGGTCCTCCCCCAATGGCTTCTCCTCTGCCCTCCAAGGTTGATCCCTTGTCTGGTGGTTCTGGCCCTGCTGGTCCTCAGCAATGGGCCCCTAAGACGCACGGCCCTTCTTCAGCCTTTGTCACAGGGAGACAATGACTCCTCGGGGGGCTCCAACCTCTCCTGCTCCAGGTGGGCATCTTCCTCTCTGCTGGACTCTGGAGGGTGGGGGGCAGAGACCTGTGCATGGGGTAGTCCTCTTGCCAAACCTTGTGACTGGGCTGGGGGCTTGAGGCCCTTCTCACTTTCTTTCTTCCTGTTCCAGCTGCCTGGTTCTCATCCACCTTTCCCAGGACACCTGCTTGAAGGTACAGCAACCTTGATCAGCTGCTTCCTCCACTCTCCCTTTGTGCTGGGTGGCTAAAGCATCCTTGACCAGGGACGGTCCAGCCGCGCTCTGACAGTCGCTGGTGAAGGGGAGCCTTCCATTGCGTCAGGCGGCTGGCTTCACTGGTTGATCGCTGTTATGGTCAGGAAATTCCTCCTCAGACTTCCAGGGAAGAAATGGTGAAATGAAGATGGCTCCACTTTCAGCAGAGCCAACAACTTGGTGGAACAAAGAGCCAGCGAGTAGACCGCTTTTTTGTAATTCCTCTCCAGATAAGGAGAAGACTTGAGATCGCCCACAAGCGCTCCAGATAGCTGTTCCTCCCGAAGAGACCGAAAGACAGTAGTCTCCAGCAGGTTTAGAGCTCTGGGAGACGAGGTCTGACTTGCTCAATCCGCAGTCGGCGCCTTTAAAAGGACACTGAGTTTGCATACTTCCTTTTCTAATAACTTTTGGAAATTGCTTGTTAACTGCTTTTTATCTGTTAGGAACCTTTGGATCAACATGTTTTACAACACCAGGTGAATTTCCTTCAATCCTTAGTGAAAGAAGTTTTAAATACAAGTTTAAGAAATTAAAAAAAAATTTTTTTTGGAATAAACAGCAAAAGGGTGATTAGAACTTTGATTTTAGAAGTTACAAATGGACTAAGAGCCCAGATGGAATTGAAATAAGATTTTGGAATTAATTCTAAGAATCCTTCCCTTGGGAAAATGCTTTTGTTTTGAATTCTCTTAAAAAAAAACAAATAATATGATGAGACTTCAAAGGTTGGACGTCAGGGAAGCAGAAGGAACTAAAGATTACAATTAAAGGAGAAGAACACTTAAATTTGACTTACTAATACAGAATGAAGCAAAATATTTTAACATTGGATATATTGAAGGATATTTTTGAACAACGGACCCAGAAGTTAATTTTAAGAGTATCTGCCTCTATAGACAGACTATGTTTAAAAGATGTTATGGAACAGGAACAAGTTTTACCGGACATGACTGAGACTGATCTGAAAGTGGACTTAAAAATGGCAGGCTACATGAATGATATGGAAAAAGATGCTACACTGGACATACAAAAGAAATGGGCTGATGTCTTAATAATTAAAAGGGATATACAAATAATAAACCAAGAGAGTGACCTGGATAATTTTCCTATATTGGACTTAAAAAGAGGCTTGTTAAAATTTGGAAGAATTTTGTGAGAAGGGACAAAATGAAAAGAAATCAAGTTCTAGGACATTATTTGAAGGGACTAAAGATCAAGATTGTTAAAAGTAAAAGGAAGGAATATAAAGTTGGTTTATTTGATCAAGGTTAAAATAGGTATGTCGTCATCTCTGGTAACCCTTAATGGACTTTTGCTGATCAGGACTGAACAACGAGGCTTTAAGGATTTGTTTATTGATAGGAGATGGGATAGGAGAAAAAGAGATCATTTGTTGTATTTTAAGAGAAGGTGATAAGTTACTAAAATTGCTTATACTTGTTGTGATGAAGGGGGAAGTCATTTCTTTATATATATTTTTTCTTATTCTTTACTATATTTTTTTTCTTTTCTATTTTTCTCTCTTTTTTTTTCTTTTCTTTCTTTTTTTTTTATTGTCTTTTTTAGTTTGTATGAATTTTCATCTTTATAGTTGTAGTTTTTAATAGAATTACTAATTTAAAAGAAAAGGAAATTCCTCTTCCTCCTCCTCCCCCTTTCTAATCCAAATCCATCTCCCTGTAGCCTCAGTCAGCTGGTTCTGGTCCTGCGGTCCAGGGCGACAGAGAGCAAGGCCATTCTCTCTCCCCCCAGCACTTGGCCAAGGAAAGCAGCATCGTCTTCCTTGTGTTTGTGGCCTTGGTTGTGTCCGGGTGCATGGTAAGTGATGGGTGTGGCCAGTCCTGTCCTGTGGTCTTTGACTGCTGGGTGTGGGGGAAAGGGAAAAACAAGATCCACCTGGCAGAGATAGGCAGGCGAGGGGCTCATCCTGGAGGTGGTCAGCTTGTGGAGCTGTCCCAACCTCAGAGGAACTTCTGCCTTCCTTAAGCGGCACGGTTAGCAAAATGCAGCCCCCAGACCCTGCCAAAAATCCCGGTCTCCTTTTGCCTGCCATCAGCCTTTGGCTGCCAGAATGCAGAACGCAGCCCGTGTCCCTGAAGGCCATTGATTTATGGCATTTATGTTTAATTGTAGGCGTATCCTGGGAGGCCTTAGAGGCCAATTAAAAGGAACCAGTCAGCCCAAGGTACAAAAACAAGTAGGGGAACCCGGTTCAACACCGTGCTAAGATATGGCAGGGCTTCCCAGCACATCAAACTAGAATCTGCCCAGACCCATTTTACCCTGGTTTATCATGTCAATTGAGGGCAGGTTAAGTGCATAAAGCAAAGAAAACAGGCTTTTTCTGAAGCCACGCAGGGTATCTGGAAGAAACTGGTTTAGAACATGCCAGATTGAGGGGCTGGGTTAAAGCTTTGTGCTCAGGCAGGATTTCTTTTGCAAGTCGAGTGGCTGCTTTATAGGCAGTGCGAGCTTACACACCGCAGTAGAATTCGCTCCTTGCCCTAAGCCAGAACCAAGCAACTCACAGAAGAGCGAACATCTTCTGCCCCCCCACCTTGTCCATGACCTAAAAACAGGCTTTTGTCCCACTTGCTTCATTTCACATGAAATGAAGCAATCTGTGTTGCCAGGAAAGACCAAAAAGTTACAGCTTGGTCTATCGCAACTAATGTTTTATTAGCACAGACCTTAATGTTGTTGGTCTGTTCTAGTGAGGAGTTTTACGATCAGCGGGCGAGCTCGGCCATCGTGGCCCTTTATATCAAGGCAGGCTGCTCCGTGGGTGACGGCCAACCTTGGAGGTCCGACCCCTCCCTGCTGGCTGCCAGGATGGGCGAGGAGCCTCTTGAAACCGCGAGAGGTCGCTGTCGGGCTCCTCCGGGATCTGCTCTGCCAGGCCCGCTTCCCTTTCTGGCAGGGGGTTCCCCGCAAAGCATGGGGCACTCGCTCATCATCCCTTCTCTCTCTTCTGAAAGGGCCGGTGGGGACAGGAGGGGGCGCGCAAGGGAGGCCAGCTGAGGCACAGAGTCTGCCAGGCCTGAAGGGGCTGGCAGGGATGCCCAATGCAGCGGTGGCAGAGACTTTCCTTGGGCCAGCCGGACAGTCACCCACCCGTCGACGTCCGAAGAAGCCGGTGGCTCCTCTGGGGCTGCCGCCTTTTCTCCAGCCCAGGACTCCCACTGCCCCATCCCTTCTCCGCAGAGGGTCCAGGGCAGCTTGCGGGGGCCCCCCACAGCCTCGCTGCACAGCAGCGCCAGAGGCTTCCCTGCGGCTCGGCCTTCCCTGCCGATGGGGCTGTTTCCTTTGCTGCCTGGGTGGGGCTCCTGGGGCAAGAGCTCCGCTGCCCGTTCGCCAGCCTACGCGTGCCCATCCCTCCCTAGGGTGCCCATCCCTTCCTGACCGGGATTTGGACGTGGTCTTCCTGACACTGCTGCTGTCCCTCAACAGGTTCTGTACTGCAGAGTGAACAGCTGGCACCGCCAGGACTGTTATGTGCCACGGAGCGATGGCCTTGCCCGCAGAAGCCACGTCACCCGCCGCTTCCAGCTGGTCCTTGTGCTCTGCTGGATGCCAGGTCGGTGGCCTTTTGTCTGTTACCCGGTCAGGGTTCTCAGCCTGGCCTGCCCGCCGCCAGCGCCGAGGAAGCGCATTACAGATGGGCAGGAAAGATGCCGGCTGCGTCGGATCCCGGCGGGCTGAGCTGAGGCAGTGACCTGCCCGCCTCTTTGCCCGCAGCTTGCCTCCTCGTGCTGCTGTCATTCACCAGCCTCCAGCTCTCCTCCCTTTTCCCTGTCTCGGTGGCAACGGTGAGTGATGACCTCCTCGGGGGGCCCGCTGGCGTGGCAGGGCCGCCCCGGAGGAGAATCACAGCCAGCTTCTCCCCTCTGCTCAGGCCCTGACCGCCCCTCTCCAGGGCTTCCTGCACAGCCTCGCCTACGGCTGGCTGCGGGGGAACTTCCGCCGGGAGCTGGCAGGCGAGCGGCTACCCCTGCACTGTTCTCCGGGCCTGAAGGCCTTCTACGAGGACTCCCTGGCCGGGCCCTGCTAGTGGCGGAGGCGTCTCCAGGTCGAGCTGGGCCGCAAGAGGCAGTTGAGCAACGTGCGCGTTTGGCTAAATAAAACGCGCAGGAAGCTGTGCCGCTCTGCCTCCCTCGTTCATGGGGCGGGGGGGTGCAGGCAGGCTTACAAAGCCTTCTGATCAGCCGCTGTGAAGTCGAGGACCAGCTTGGCTGCTGCAAACCCAGCGCCCCCTTGACCCTCGTGCGGGAGGGGAGGCGGACAAGGAACCCACCGGCTGGGCTGCCCGTGCAGGAGAAGCAAGGATGCAGGCATTTGGGGCTAATGCTGCCTGTTCTGGCCCAGAGTGCGCGCTCAGTGCAGCGCTGCCAGATGGCCTCTCTCTCCAGAGCCCGAGGCCAAGGACGCTGGTGCTCTTTTGCTGTCGCTGCAGAGGGCTGGGGTGCAGCAAGGCCAGAAGCCCTGGTTCTCCCACAACCTCAGCCCCCCCCCCCCCCCACATTGAGAGCTATTCATTCTCCTGCTGCCTCCAAGTCTCCTAAGGGGTGTGGAGGTGGGAGAGCGCACCACTGTGGAAACCCTCCTTGTCCCAAGAGACTCTTCCATCCCGGAGGAAGCCCCCGCTCCCTCCCTGCCTCTGGGGGGCCCTGGGGGGCAGCGAACAGCCTGAGTCTTCCTAGTAAATGCCGGGGCCTTTTCCACCTCCTATGGCCCAGCTGAGAGACTGAAATGCGGGAGGGGGAAGCTCCGCAGTGTTTATTCCGGGTAGGCGCTGTGGCCTTCCAATAGGTCAGGTGCCAAATTGGGCTGGACGTGGGGAGAAGGAAAGTCCCCTTCTGTCAGAAGCGAGTTCAGTTATTTCACACAAGCATCCACTTTGGCCTTACATTCTATTAGCCTTTTAGCTTAAGGGGGGTGAACTAAGAAGAGTCAGAAACCCTTTGCTGATGATCAGGCTTGTCCAGGGGCTTTGAAGAGAAGTCCTTTTTCTGCTGCCCACCTCTGCCTGAACAGATTGATTCTGGACACAATTTTGAACCGTGGGGGGCTAACAAGCATAACAAATTTCCAAGTGAAGCTCAGTTGAGGGACCTTCTGATAATTAAGCTTTATTAGCTTCTCTTGGGAATGCACCACCATTGCACATCCCACACAAACACCCCCCCCCCAGCCATGCCGCTCTGCTTCCATACAGGCTAGGCAACTTCTTCGTTCACAGCCCACCTAACCAGTGCAAATGGGCCACCACAGAGCTCAGAGGGAAAGCCCCCTCCCTCCTAAGTCTGACCTCCTGAACTCCCCCCATTCTGTGTTTACTGGTGACACAGAATGGCTTGGAGATCCTCGGGCAGCGACCTGACCACAACAGTGATGTGCTGATGCACGTGCTGCAGCGTCTCCTCCTTCACGGGGAGGTGTTGGCTCCTGGCTTGCACCTGCACGGGGATACAACCAGACCCCTCCTCTGAGTCTACAATCCCGGCAAGGTGAGCACAGAGAAAGAACCCTTCGAACAGGCACTCGAAGCTGAAAGTTGACAGAAAATACTTCCCGCGTACTGGTCCGCCCCTTGCCTCACGGGAATACCCTCTTGGTTGCTTTCCACGCAAAGGCTGCATTGGGGTTAGTTTGTGTTCCGTGTGTTCTGGGGATGGCTTAGATACGACAGACTGCCTGGACCCCTATCTGGCAAGGGGGGAACTGGGTAAGGCAGACAGACAGACAGCTTACCAGCTTCTCACGCAGCTTCAGCACCATGTCCACGGCCTCTGCCTCAGATTTGTCCATCATCCAGGCCCTGATGTTCTAAAAGAAGGGGATCAGAGGAAGGCCACCTCACTGCCCTGTCTTTCTGGGTGGGCCGGAGCAGCAGCGCCCTGGCCTAGATTCCTACAGAGAGGAGTTTGAGCCAACGAGCTGGAGGACCCCTGAACCTACTGAGCACGAACCCCGAAGCCCAGAAGGGAGGCAGGGAAATGCTGGGGCCACTTCCCTCCCAATGCTCTAGAGCAGCCAGGCTGCCCTCGCCCTAACAGCAAGGTGACAGACTGCCTGTCAGTCCACGGAAATGGCTCCGCTGAAGAGGCCCGTAGGGTGGCTCCATCAATCCAAAGGGGCTCCCCCAGCAGTCTTCCCACCCACCGCTTCACTGATGGCCTCCAAGTGCAGAGCTTCCAGCTTGTGCCTCATCTCTCTGTGCCTCTGACGAAACCAGCCATCGAAGTTGGGTGACTTGAAGAATCGCCTGTTGGGTGTGGGGGGAGACAGAAGAGTGGGAGAATGCCAGAGCAGCCGCTGGTGCCGGTCCAGAGGAGCCACCCAGGAAGCCTCATGCCGGATGGGCTTGGCCAGATATAATGGGGGCGAGCGAACCCTCTGGCGGCTCGTAATGGAACGACCCAACCGGCATAGCCTTCCTGGGATACGAATCGGGAGCGGGGCAAAGTTAGGGTCCTTCCAAAGGAAGCAACGTGAGGAGGAACCGTCTCCCCCCTTCCCCGTGAAAAGGACTTCTGAGCTCCTGCCAGATTTTAGGGGGGCCAGCCTCCAAAAGGGCAGGCTGTATTGGAAGCAGCCCTCCCTCTAGTTTCCCCCCACCAGCATGCATTCCCCTATCTCCAACCGAGGTCACTGGCTATGGCAGGGGTGGGCAAGATTCGGTGGCTGAACCCCACTTAGGCCAGTTTTAAACAAGATGCAACCTTAGGTAACATGTTAAGCTTGGTTAATTTGTTGCGCGTAGCACATTTGACTCAAGGCAGTCTTGATCTTATCTCGCACAAGCCCAGTCGGTTTGTTTAAAGAACAAATCCCGCAAATGGGTTGATTCAGCAAACTCAGCATCCTGTGTAAACTATCTTAATATCCTAGGAGGAGGTGGGTTTAGGTCCCAGGGAGGCAAGACAGGAACATCCCAGTTTTTGTGGGAATAAACTGAGTGGTCAGTCTTCGGGGAAGGGTGTGTTGCTTTCTGTCCACAGGTGGGACTTTTAAATGTAGAGGGTTCAAACATGGGGACCACCCCCTAGTCTGAAGCGGGGTGGCCGAACAGCTCAGCTCATCTAGCGCATGGCTACCTGTAAAGGCCCAGCCAATCCCCCTTGAGCATACAGGTGAGCTGGGGCCCAGCGTGTTCCAAGGTCTTCAGGAAGTCTTCCTGATGGAAAGGGCGGATCTGAGGGGGAGTCTGGCGGGGGGGGGGAGAGAGAGAGAGAGAGAGAGAGAGAGAAGCCATTCCTGCTGGGGCAGCCAGAGAATGAGGCTCATCCCAGTACAGGGAGAAGCTTCCCAGGGCAGGGCCAGGACCCCAGGACAGGCCAGTGGCTTCTGTGGGCCCCTCGGCAGCAGAGCGGGGGGGCAGGGGCAGGCCAGAGCAGCCTGGAAAGGCCCTACCTTCCACGGGGTGATGGTCCTCTGCAAAGGCATGAGGCTGGCCATGTAGTGCTCCTAGGAACGAAGAAGCAGGACAGAAGTCGGGGGGGCTCTTCTCACAGGCGCCTGCCAAGCAAGCCCCTGCTGGGAGAGGCTATCTGAGAGGCAGCCTGAAGCAGCTCCTTCTCAATGCCTGGAGGTAGCCTCCTCCTAATGCCTTAGTCTCTCTCCAGACCAGGGGGCTTGCCTGGTGGGGCTGCAGTCCAGCCCCCTTCCTCCCCACTTACCAGGGGGATTATGAAGCTCTGGGTGAGCTCCAAGAGCCGGCGTCTCAGCAGGGCACTCTGGGCCTCAGACGGGCGCTTCTTGCGGATGCCCTGTGAAGCACGGCAAAGAGGTCAGCCAGGATTCATCGGCTCTGCCCTCCTGAAAAGTGAGGCACCCCACTGCAAAGGAGACACCGAGGACACCCAGGGCCTTGCCATGGCTGATCCTGCTCCTCAGGCCAGCCGGCCAGCCTCCGCCTGCCAGGGAAGAGAGGAAACGGCCTCAGGGTCGGGTGCTGCAGGGCAGGACGTGACATCTGCAAAGGGACCGAGCTGAAGAAGTCTTGCCTCCTCCAGGCCCGGATGGGAGAAGGCTCTGCTGAAACCCCAGAGGACCCTCAGCCTTCGTCCTAGCAGGTCCACCAGACACGAGGGCAGGGAGGCAGATCAGGGGTCCTCCTGCCTTTGCTCCTGCTGAGCTGCCCACAAGAGGGGCTCAGGAGGCCGAGCAGCTTTGGAAGGAGGCCAGCTGTGGAAGGGACAGCACCCACTGCCCCCCTCGCCCCCACTTATTTTTCAGCTGCAACTTTGCGAAGGGAGAAGGGCCAGGAGAGACCCCACCCCGCCCCCGGCCCGGACGCTTGTGTTTCTGCCCAGCTGCTGTTTCAGAGCTTCAGCTCTGGCTCACCTTTAAGAGCCTCTTGATCAGCGTCTTGTCCTTGTGCAAGAACATTTTGTATGACGTGTAAAGTCCTGATGCGGGGCCAGAACCAAGCAGAAAAGAAGCAAGGAGGATGGGTGGGGGCGGGGAGAGAGAGAGAGAGAAGGGGCCCACCCTCCAAGCGAGCTGCAGAACAGGCTGTGTCTTCCTGAGGCCCCTGCACAGGTCTCACCCAGAAGGGCCTCTGCAGGAGCAACTGAGGATGGGGGCTCTGCTCACCTGGCTTGGTGTCCAGTGTTTTCAGCTTGGCAAGTTTCTTCAATTTGGCCTGCTTGGGCAAGTCCCCTGTGTGGGAGTATTAAAACATGGCAACGCCAGGCCAGGCTGCCATCGCCATCACACCTGCCCAGCACCCATGCAGCAGTGGAACAGCCCGCCTGGCATGGAGAAGGCTGGGCTGCCCCCTGTAGAAGCAGGGGACCAAACCTTCTCCAGCCTCTGGTCTCCAGCCTCAGGCTGCCTCGCATCCTGATGTTACATGCAATTCTGGCTCCCCCTCCCTCATCCCAGCTCCTCCACTGCTGAGCAGAAAGTGCTCCCGCCCTGCATTACCAGCCATCCGGAGGTCCCCGAGGCGAAGGATGTGGGGCCAGTGCTGCAGCATCTTGATAAAGAAGGGATTTGTGACTCCCAAGAGCACGCTGGGGCTGAAGGGAGCAAGCAGAGGGGTGAGGGAGGGGGCTTCTTCCCTGGGGCCCCCACCAGCATCCTTGGCTGGAGGAACTCACGGGGCCTGGGTCCGTGTCGTGTACTCCTTGAACTCGCTGTCGTGGATAGTAAAGTATGGGCGGAAATCGCAGCAGTACTTCAAGGGCGCAAGGCAGCTGGGGGGGTTGAGAAAACAATTCCTGTCCGAGCGCAGCCGAGAGTGGTGCCGCGCTATGGGGAGGCAGGGCAGCCCAGAGAGGGCCCCTTGGCCAACGCGCCGGGCTCTCCAGGGCTCCCTATTAGCCACCCGCAGCTTTGTAGGGGGCTGAGCAGTGGCTAGGTACCTGGCTAGGGCAAGGACCACCTCGGAGGACACAGCGGGGGACGGAGCCACGACAACCAGGGGCTCCCCGAGCAGAATGAGCTCCCACAGCAGCTGAATATGGACCAGCACCGACTGGAAGCACCTGCTCCAAGACCAGAGAAGGGAACAAGGCACACACGTGAACAGAACGCAGACAGGCAAAACACCTGGCCAAGCCAGTTAAAGAACAAGCACCTGCCTGTGCTCAACAGGAGCTTTGTTTAACCAAGGCTTAGCGTCTCCCGCGAGTCCAGTCTGTTGGGCTCAACGTCCCACACGAGCTCAGATTGGGAGTCAGTTTGAACACACGTACAGCCGCATCTCCAGGCAGGAAGGCCGAGGCCAACGTGCCTCAGTGGATGCCCCGTCCGAAGAGGAGCGTTCTATTCATTTAAATGCATTGGCTGCCCAACTCCAGTGGACTCGGGGCAGTGCGTAAAACTAAAAAAAACGAAAAAAAGAAAAAACCCTAAAAATATTAAATCAACAGCAATGCAGGGTTCCAGCACTGTGCCGAACAATGGCGCCCCCAACCTCATCTTGTTGCCATAAGACAGCTTGTGCTTCTGTACAGGTTATGGGAACATGAGAACTGTTCTGACAATCTGGATGTGGTGTGAATCCAGCCTTGAGTGCCTCCCAGTCTCCTCCCGAAAACCTTCTGGGGAAGGAGATGCCCCACGTTTTTATTGCCGAGGCTTTGCCCCGTGCTGGCCTGTTTGCCGGCTGCCTCACCGTCTGAACCGTCGCCCCCCACCCGGCAGGAGATGCTTTTGCAAGAAGGAGGTGGAGCACTCACCTGAAGAGGTCCAGTTCAGAAACACTGGGGAGGATGAGGGGAGCGGGCAGGAGGTTCTGAGTGAGGAAGAACAGCCAGAAAGGAAGTCAATGGGAAAAGGCAAGACTTTGTGCCCAGAGGCTCAGCCCAGATGAAAAAGCTCCTCTGTCCCATACACTTTGGCAGGAGACGCAAGCTAGGATCTTTGAAAGAAAAGGCTTAAGGCTCGACCTGGGAAGGGCACAATCCGGAGAGAAGACCATGCAGAGAAGACCATGCAGCATTCAGAAATAGATTTGGTCTGGAAAAACCAGACCCCAGTTCAGGGTGGAGAGGAAGCGGTTATCTGCCATCCTCCAGATCCCTCCCTGTGGCCTGATGCCTCCCATAGGTGGCATTGCTGTGGCTATTTTTAAGCAAAAACAAGGACACGTTAACCTCCCCACCAACAAAAATGGGCTCGCTGCACCACAGGACATGCACACCAAGGTGTATGGGCTATTTAGACACAGGACATGCAATTTCCTTTGAGGCCAAAATATTAAAACAAGAAAAATGCCCCCCACCAGAGTGCACAGGAACCCACAGGAAGGTGATCCAAAGGGCTTTATCAGCCACGGGTCCACGGTGGAGTGCAGTGCTTCAAGCAGGAAGGCAAGCAACTTTCCAAAGGCATCAGGGCAAGCAAGCCGAGGAGGCGCCCCCAGCCCCAGCAGGCTCAGCTCTTACAAGAGCAGCTCGCTTTTCCCTGCACAGCGTCAAGCCCTGCGTTTGTAATGCAGGTGCTCAGGGCAAAGGCTAGAAGAAGTGGAGCGGGGCCAGGCTGAGCTCTGAGGAGGGCTCACGGGCCCTCCAGAAAGACCTCCCACCTACGCTGCCAGCAAAGAGAAGCCCCTCCCAGCTGTTACCTGGCACAACCCCTCCCCAAATCCATTCACCTCCTGAATCAGTGGCTTGACGGGGCAGGAGTCAGGCTTGTCCACCCGGGAAGGAATCCTCACCTGCACGGTAAAGAGCAGAGCACCCAATGGGCTTCCCTCCCTGAAACTGCAGCCGCACTTGGGCATCCTTGCAGAATGAGGCCACGGTTACCTGCACTCCCCATTTCTTCTCCCCGGAAGCTCTTGGGAAGGAGTACCGCTGGCACATACCTGAATAACGACCCCCATCACCGGGAGGTTCAGCGTTTGGCCAGGCACAGGGGGCGGCCACTGGTCAATCTCGCTGCACACTGAAAGAAGCGCAAAGTAACCGGGGTGAGAATGTGTGCGCGTGCACTCGGACTTACCCCCAATGCTGCAGCTGTTCCCTCATTTCAGTTGCTGTTCTAATGGAGTTCAGCATAGCCCAGCTAAGGTCGAGGACTCTGGAAAGAATGACGGGTCTCGAGTCCCATCGAGTCCTCCAACATTCCCTCTAAAACCGCTCCTGGCCGTGCACAGACAGCCGGGTGGGTTCAAAACGTGTTATACTCCTAGACCTAAATGCTCTCTTCCCTAAGCGTGAGCCGAACGACCCAGAGCGGCCAAACTGAGAGGCCTCACCTGCCTCCAGACACGGGTCGAGCTTCTCAAAGTATTCAGGGGCGACGAGGTGCAGCAGAGAGTGGAAGAGATTCACGTAGGGAAGGCGAGACACCAGGACCAGGGACTGAAGCAGAAAGACAAGCGCCCCTAAAAGCAGCCTCCCCCAGGCCGAGCACCTTCCGGGCAGGCGACGCGCGGGCCAACCCGCCCTCCGCCCGCGCTTTCCTCGCTCCTGTCCTGCCAGCCGCAGAGCCGCCCGGGCCCCCGCGGCCGGCTGCGCCTCGACGACGCCCTTTCGCGCCCCTTCGCCAAGCGGGCGCTTTGCCGGGCCGCTGCGCGCGCCCGCCCGCGGAAAGCGCCCCCGCCGCCTCTCCCCCTCGGCCAGGCGGGGCTGCGGACCCCGTGGCAGGGGGCTTCCCGCCGCCGCCGCCGGGGGCTCGGCGCGACTCCTTTCCGCAAGCCGGCCGCCGTTTCCCCGCTCTCCGCCGGGCCCGCAAGTGCCAGGCACCGCGGCAGCCCCCGGCCCCGGCCCGGCCCGGCCCGGCCCGGCCCCGGCTCACCTTCTGGAAGTAGCCGCGCCTGGCGGAGCGGTCCCTGGCCTGGCGGAAGTAAGCGTAGCCGAAGAGGTGGGCGGGCTCCGGCTGCGGGAGAAGCGGCGCCCTGAGCTCCCGCCCCGCGGAGGCGCCCGGCCCGCCCGGAGGCCTCCGCGGCCCCGCCGACGCGCGCGCGACCCACCTGCAGGCCCGGCGGGGCCTCCCGGCTGCTCCGCCAGTCGCCCTCCGGCGCCGCCCGTCGCCGCCCCGCGGACCGGCGGAAGCGGAAGCTGAACTGCGTGTCCCCGAGGCTTCCTGGGGGCGCAAGGGGGGTCAGCGCGGGCGCCGCCGGGCGCGGCCCGGCCCCGCCCCGCCCCGCCCGCCCGCCCGCCCCACTGACCGGAGTAGGAGTCGGGGAAGGCCAGGTAGCAGACGCTGGTCCTCTGCGGGGAGAAGGGCGTGAGACGCGGCGGCAGCGGGAGGGTTGGGGGCCGCCGCCGCCGCCCCCGCCCCGCCGCCGCCTACCGTACCTCCTTCTCGGTCAGGCCGCAGTCCGGCGGGTAGACGAGCTGCGAGAGAGCGGGGCGCCGGTGAGGCCGCGGGACGGGACGGGACGGGACCCCCGCGCCGCCCCCCCTCGACCCACCTCCAGGGCCTGCCCCAGCTCGAGGTCGAAGGTCACCGCGCAGACGCACTCCAGCCAGGCCGACAGCCGTCCCCAGGGCAGCAGCACCAGCAGCTGGGGGCCGCGGCCGCCCGGCGCCGCCATGGCCGCCGGCGGAGCGCGCACGCGCGGAGCGAGCGCCGGCCCGCCGCGGGAGCCTCCCGGCGCAGCTCGCGGCCCCGCGGGGGTAGGCGCCTCGCGCATGCGCTCGCGCCCCGCCCCGCCCCGCTCGGCCGCCATTTGCAGCCGGAGCCGCGGCGAGGGAGGCGGGCGGCCGTCCCGGGGCGCGAGCGGCGGTGAGAGCGTGTCCCGGGCCGCGCTTCGCTCAGGCCCTGCCTGCGGCTCCCCCGGGGAGAAGCGGCGCCCTGCCGTCGCGGGCGGGCTCGGCCTTCCTTCGTCGCCCGCGGTGCCCGGCCTGGACTCCCCGGGAACTGCCCCGCTGACCGAGCCGCGCCCGCCGACGGACGGAGGGAGGCGGCGGCGGCGGCTGCTGCCGGCGGGCCCCTTCCCTGCGGCCCTGGACGGGGGGAGGCTGGAGCCGGAGGGGGCTCGACCCCGCCCTGCCGCCGCCGCCGCTTCGGCCCTTCGGGCGCCTGCCCGCCGCTCGGCTCCTCCGCGCGCCCGACCTGGCCGCCCCGAGCTGGGCCCGGCCCGCGGGGCTTGGCCCGAGCCACGCGCGGGGCGAGCAGCGGCTTCGGCCCGTGGCCTGCTGTGCAGCCGCGCGGCGGTGCCGGGTCGCGGGTCGTTCCCGGCCGCCGCCGCCGCCGCCTCCCCTTCCCCGGGGAGGGGAGGCCTGGCGAGGCGGCTTCTCGAGGCTGGGAGTTCGGGCGGGGCGGGGGCTGATCCCGGCGGCCAGCCCGATCGGGCCGGAGGTAGCCAGGGCCGGAGGCGAGGTCCAGCCAGCGCCTGGCTGCGCGGCGGCGGCGATCGCGGCCCCGCTCCTAACCGAGAGACTTCTGCCGGCCCTGCGCAGCCCCCGGCCGGGGAGACTGGGTTTCAGTGGGCCGTGGCTGCCCCCCCGTCCGCCCCCAGGCCCGGTGCGCAGAGCTGCGAGAAATTCATCCTTTCTCTGACAGCCGGACCGTTAAAGTACGCATCGGGGTTAAATCTTGGGTGCGGGGAGTCCCCAGTTTAAGAAGGAGCTCCTTCGCGGGGTGTGTCCTTAAGTCGGATTTGTACCTAAGCCGGAACAATATTATTGTATAATAATGCATAGCTGGTGTTGTGTAATGAACTCGAACCGTTGTGGATTTAACTCAAGTCACTGGGGATTTAACTCGAATTTTGCTACAGTAGGCTCCATTCCTATATATGGGTCATCTCTAACCCAGGCGTTCTTAACCCGGGACTATCTGTAATCCAATTTATACGCTGCCCATCTCACTGTATAAGTGACTCTAGATGGCTTACAAATAAAAAAGTGATAAAGGATAAAAATCTTTACAAAAATATCCAAAACCTAAAAGAAGGAGAGAGCGTCCTCAAACCAGTACTGTGGACCCCCATTCGGTCCCCATGCTAGTTGACAGAGCCAGGTTTTCATGCTCTTCCAGGAGGCCAGAAGAGTGGGGGCCAATCTCACCTCAGATTTGCTAATTCTGTCCGGGGGCTGGGGCCACAAGTACCACTTTGGGAGGGGGGGTTGCCCGTGGGGCTGCTGGTTTGTGGAGCCTGCCGCTGCCTTTTAGCGACTCCTGACCGGGCACTGGGTTCTTAGACCACTCCCCGGGCCGCCTTCCGTTGCAGTTGGCAGCACCTTGGGCCTGCCTCGGGTTCTTAGATGGCCAGGTGTGCTATTTTCTACCGGCATCCCTTGACATCTGGTGTACCCCCTTGGGACTTCAGCCCTTCGTTGTCTTCCTTCCTCTGACAAAGTTCCATCACAGTCCATCTTTACTCTTCGTTTTTGTCTATTGTTGAATTTGGTTTTAATGTCACTAACCGCCCACAGCCGTTGGGAGTTGGGTTGCATATAAATCAAATAATTTGTGGTGTTGCAGAGCCCTTTTTAATCTATACAACCTAAGGGTAGGAAAGTGGGACTTGCTGTACGCATTTTCTTCTGCTGCACGTCCATCTGTCCTACTGGAGGGAGGCATGCGATCCCCCAGTAGCCCTTTGTTTTGTTCTAATTCCTTCTCTCTGTGATAGCTGCTTTCGTACATGGAAATCATCTGCTGCATTTCTGCTTCTGGAAATTAACCGTGTTTTCATGTTCTTCCATTTCTCAGGAGAAGACAACAGATACATTGAATTAAATGGAAGCTTTTTCCAAAATCAAGTTCTCTTCAGAAGTGGGAAACCAAATGTCTCTCTGCCTGCGGCACAGTTCTGATTTTTGAAACGAGATTGTCACAAGAGGTAAAAGCTCATCTGGATTATTCCAGGAAACTGGGTTTGGAGATTTATTCGATAACCAGGAACCACAGTCGTGTGTAAAGGAGAGGAAATAAGTGTAGTGTGTGCCTTGGAGTCCAGACTGCTGTCTGTTTTTCAGAGTGAATAGCCAGATGTCCCTGGGAGTTGAGCAAGGAACTTGTGGCATATTCAGTCAGGAGAAGATGGAGGCAGCTCATCATTTTGTTATCAAGAAGGTTCCTATAAGAATTGACCTCTTGACTAGCGAACGTTGAATTTCAGGTGCCTCAGGCTGGCATTGGCAGGAAGCAGAGGGGTTCACAGCTAAAATCTTGGTCAGAGGCAGTGACTGGGGAGCCTGAATGCACTCCTGTTCTACTTCCAAGGTTAGTCTCAGAGGCATTTCTTTTGGTAATGCTGGAAACAGGAAGCTGGAGGATTTTTAGGTGAAATACCGCAACAGTGGCTTTTTAAACACTGGGCGTGCTCTCCAAGACAGCTAAGGGAGCTGGCGGGAGCGGGATGGTGGAATTGCGACCATCCTTGCTCTCCTTGATCTCTCAGTGGCTTTTGATACTGTTGACCACAGTATCCTGTTGGGACGACTTAGGGAATTGGGGGTGGGCGGCACAATATTGTGCTGGTTCACCTCCTTTCTTCAGGGCCGATCCCAATCGGTGGTGATAGGGAGCGAGAGGTCCCATCCTCAGCCCCTCCTCTGTGGGGTGCCGCAGGGCTCGGTTCTCTCCGCACTCCTTTTCAACATCTACATGAAACCGCTGGGTGAGATCATCTGTCAACATGGGATGAGGTATCATCAGTACACTGATGATACGCAATTATACATCTCCATCCCTGGTGAAGTAAGTGATGCCGTGTCCGCCCTTTCTCGGTGCCCAGAGGCTGTAAGGGTCTGGATGGGGAGCAACAGGCTTCGGTTGAACCCTGGTAAGACAGAGTGGCTGTGGGTTAATGGCTCCTCTGTATCCAGGACTTTGTCATCTTTGGTGCTCGATGGGGTGGCACTACCCCAGACAGACCCAGTGCGTAATCTGGGGGTGCTCCTAGACTCACGGCTCCTGCTTGAAGAGCAGGTGGCAGCCGTGGCAAGGAGGGCCTTTGCACAACTTCGGATTGTGCATCAGTTACGCCCTTTCCTGGATCGGGATGCCCTTCGAACAGTCCCTCACGCCCTTGTTATCTCCCAGATAGACTATTGCAATGCGCTCTACATGGGGCTACCCTTGAAGAGTATCCGGAAGCTACAGCTGGTCCAGAATGCGGCCGCGCGGGCTATTTTTGGAACCCCGAGAAGGGCCATGTAACACCGGTTTGCTTCCGGGTCCAATTCAAGGTGTTGGTTATCACCTTTAAAGCCCTACATGGCATGGGACCGGGCTACCTAAGGGACCGCCTCTCCCCTATGACTTCAACCCATCCCACAGAGAGGGCATGCTTCGGACCACCTCAGTAAAAGAACTCTGCCTAGTGGGGTCCAGAAGGCGGGCCTTCTCTGCGGTAGCCCCCGCCCTCTGGAACATCCTGCCCCCGGAGGTGCGATTGGCCCCCTCACTCCTGGCCTTCCGAAGGACCTTGAAGACCTGGCTCTGTCACTTGGCCTGGGGCGGGGAGGGAACATCTCAAGCAGGGAGATGGCTAGCCCCATAGTGGCTGGCTGTCCCCAGCCCGATTTTCCATCTTCTTGGATTTTCCTTGTTCAGTATTCTTTTAATTCTATATATATTATGTATTTTATATATATTTATAGTTTTAATGTCTTTGTAAGCCGCCCAGAGTTCCCTATTGTGGGGGCGATGGGTGGGGGAGAAGTCCAATAGATGATGATGATGATGATGATGATGATGATGAAGAATGTGTGTTACCAGCTTTGTTTTCTTAGCCTGGTTAGAACTTCAGCAACTACATTAGGCCTGTTTGTGGCTCGCAGAGGCTGCTTTGAAATATGACAGATAAGAAAAATCAGAAGGCCTCAAGCATTAGTGGGATTTCCTTTGGGCATAAATGAAAAACCTGATTTTCCCCTTTACTTAGTGGGACAAACATGCATCAATAATTAGAAAATGACACGATAGGAAAGGGAAAAAGCCCAAAACAGCACATAAATTTGGGAGCAATGATCCATGTGTAATTTAAGGAGAGATAAAATATTTTAAACATCTATATTCAATAGCTATATCAGTGGTAAGTTGTTAACAAATGCTTTTTGGTACGCCTCAAAAAGGCAGGTTACATTTGTTTGGACAGCGCCATTAACTGGGCAGTTTTTGAGGACACTGTTTCTTCATTAATTTTTCAGTCAGTGCTATTTCCCACACTTTTAAATATAATGTATCCATAGCAAGATAGCGTTTTAAAAAATATATTTTTGCTATTTAATCTAGTAGTTAACAGTAGGATTAAATTTATTTCTTGTGTTACAGCAATTTATAAATATTGGGAAATATGGACTACGGATCTACAATAGGATTCATAAACAAAGGTTTTTAAATTAGGTCTCCAATTTACTCAAACAATCGACCAGGATAAATGGGCATCATTCATTCCCCTTTAGAGGATGATACTTACCAGTGGGATGTCCACTGTGCGAGCAGAGTCTAGAAAAGTTTTAGTACAGTGCTATTTCACAGAACTAAACTTTTATTTTTTTAATATATTTTTATTGAAGAAAAATTTTACAAAGCTAAAAGCTACAGAAAAATAAAAAGGAATATAGAAAAGTGAAAGATAGAAGATAGAAGAAAGGTATATGATAGTATACATCCAGAAAAAAGAAAAAAAATGTTTGAAGAAGAGACTTCTTCTTTGCAGCAATTACAAACATTGTTAATACTGTTTCCGCCCTCCCAAATTAATAACATAGTTCCCTTCTTGGTATATACAGCACTTTTTAATCAGTAAATCCAGAGATCACCAGTTCATTTTTATCAATTTTCAGCAAAAAAAGTCCATAAAGGGTTTCCAGTCTTTCATAAAAGTAGCTGTTGCTTCTTCTACAGAACTAAACTTTTAGAAGTATGTATTAAAATCTTAGTATTGGGAGGAAATGATGTTGACCTGGCAAATGGTGCTCTAATGCTAAATCAGTCTGTACCCATTAAATGTTATTTTAATTTCTAGTAATAATAAATGGCCCTAACCAATCTTGGATGACCTCAAAAAACTAAGCAGGAGTTGACCTGGTTAATACATAGATGGGTGACATTAGGAAATCCCAGTGTTTCCTAGGCTAGACTGGGAAGTTGCAAAAACATGGCAGAAGAAGGCAGTGGCAGAAAACTTCTTTATTATCACCAGAAAACTGTTTGCAAGCTGAATTTTAAGTAATTGGGGCAAAAATATCAGAACAACGTTTCTGATGCTATACATAAGCCTTGGTCATACTTTGTATTGTTTAATTCTGGGCATGTTGCAATTGTGTATAAATAAGATTTTTTTTGTTGAGAAATTAGGAGAGCTTGAAATCAAAATGGAAGGAAAAAGGATCATTTAAAAGTCCTTTGGCAGATATTTTATTCAGAAGTGATACTTTATTGAGTAAAATAAATCCAGGACCAGGCTGTTCCTGAATATTTTGTTTTTAAATGATCTGTTCTAGGGAAACCATTTACTGAGTTTCCAAATGGTGTTATGGTGTGTTGTTGAATGCTATATAAGTACAACTAAAGATACATATATTGCCATAAATTAAAACAATTACACAAAAGAGGCTATAGGTGCCAAGGTATAAAAACTTAAATGCTTTGGTTTGTTGTGCAATATCCTACCTTTCTACTATGACAAGTACTCGAGAACCCTACCACAATTTAAAAAACAAGGTCAATGTCCATAAAATTATTTTTGTACTAGAACAGGTACTAAAAGTTAGATAATAGTTAAAACCACAATGACAGAGGTGCTTCTTTGCAGGTTTTCTAAATATCAAGGTAGCTGGAGCCAAGCACTGCTTTCAAGGAAGAGCCTGGATGAATTGCAGGGGAAGGCCCCCTTTGGTGTATCAGAAACCTGGGTGTCTGACCGCAGGGGTATTTGACTTCCCTCTGTGGGAAGGGGGAAGGTCCTCTAGCCGGGTGGCGCTCTGATCAGCCAAGTGGCCCTTTTCCTATTTGTAAGACTGAGGGCATGTGCCTGTTAGATTATCTTATTTGTTTACGTTCGCTGTCTGCCAGGTTTCCGAGATAACTTAGGACAGAAATAGGCCTGCTTATTGGGTTTTTTTTTTTTAAACTAAGGCAGGTGTGAGTGTGTAAGCCACCTGTGTTAGAAGGAACAGTTTCACATCCAGTTTCTTGGCTGTAGGACTGACTTGGCTGCATTTGAATCACTCTTAGTTCAGGTGATTCAAAATTAGTGAGACAGCTGCCACTCCGCAGCTTTTTGTGAGTAAGGGCTGACTTTCGTGAGACACTGTACCTTGAGAATTGTTTCTTTAATAGAATCTTGGAGGAAGTATACAGATGATACTCAGTTGTGTATTTCAACCTTGGCTAACCAAGCAAGGCTGTGAGAGATTGGATGGGGAGCAAGGAGCCTAGCAAGAGTGAGTGATTGTGGGTGTATGGTCCCTTTGGTGATGGGGATTTCCTACCTTTGACTGTAAACAGGGTTGCACTACCCCATTTGGGTTTGATATGCAACCTGGGTGTCTTGGATTCATTTACAGCTCCTGCCACAAGGATTGGTAGCAGCTGTGGCCAGGAGGGCCTTTGCATAGATTCATCTTGGGCACCAGTTGTGCCCTTGCTTGGACCAGGAGGCCTTTATGATCGCTCAAGCCTCGATCACCTTGTGGATGGATTATTGCAATGCGCTGTACATGGAGCTGCCTTTGAAGACCACATGGAAGCTCTACATGGGATGGAGCCTAGTTATTTGAGGGACCGTTTGAATCCTTTGGCTTCTGCCGGTCCTGTAAGATCTGACAGCTAGCTTGCTCTGGGTCCTGTCAATTAAGCAATGCCATCTAGCAATACCCAGGAAGAGGTTCTTCTCTGCCATTAACCCGCCCTATGGAACAGTGTTTCCCCAGAGATTTGTATGACCCCCACCTTACTTGCCTTTAAAAGAGCATTACAATCGTGGCTGTTCCCCAGGCCTTGAGTTAGTCTGGTTGTGGGGCTTTGTCTGTTTTTGTCTGCTGGTGCTGTTCCTTTCAAGTGATGCTATCTGCTGGGTTTTATTGTTGAGTTTATAGTTTTTGTATATGTTAAGCTGCCCAGAGTCATTTGAAGTAGAAATTTGATTAATAAATAAATGTTGCTGTATTACAGAACAAGACTTCCATGGCCCATTGTTAATCAATTTGATCTTACAATTTTCAGCCGAAAGGATTAAAAAAAGAATCCTAGGGGTAATAATGTTTTACTTTAGTAGGCTTTATTTTTATAATTTACCTGTATTTATGTTTTTAACTCTTGTTTCCAGAGTGGTTTGGCAAGTGGGTGGCCTTATGAATTGGATGAATGAATGCATAAATAAAAATAATTGCAAGTCAAATTTTGCCAGCACAAGTATGAATAATTTGGAAGGCGTGACCAAAATTCAGAATGAGCTCTGTCTGGATATAATTTAAAAGGGATGAGTCCCTGCAACCACAGATACTTCAATCCTGGGGAATGTTTTTTCTTTCCAAACTGGGAAATTTCCTGAAGCCATGGTAACAGCTAGTTAGCTGTGAGTAGGAAGTGGAGAGGCAGGGATAGTGGCAGGCTGGATACCATCTACAGGGCAGTCAAAAACCAAGCATGAAAGAATTAAGGGGTACCATGTTCAAAAACGTGTGATGCTTCCTTCACTGGTGATTCATAAATACTTTGTCAACAAAGAGTCTATTTTTAATCCACTAGGCAAGAGCATGTTATTTTACAACTGGGTTCACACATATTAAGACATGGTTTTATTAACCATACTTTGCTGACTAAAGCTGCAGTTGGCTGAATTTATCCATGAACCTTAGCCATAAACCTTTATTTATAAACCCTTCCCCATTGTGTTTCATTCTCTGAAGATTTGGGTGCACCTGTTCTCAGTTATTTAATAGAGCGTTAACATTATGCCTAATTCTGTGAAATAAGAGTTTGTGGAACTGGGGGAGCAAAGACTTTTTCTAACAGCATGGGACATTGGAAGTGTGGCTATACAGGTAGTTCCTGGGTTAAGAACACTTGAGTTACAGACAACCCATAGTTAAGAACGGAGCCTACTGTAGCAAAATTCAAGTTAAATACACAATGGTTCGAGGTCATGACGCAATACTACTTATACAGTAGGGCAGACCTTGGGAATGGACCTTGTTCTTAAACTGGGAACTACCTGTACAATAACTGAGTTGAGCCAAGCCATAAGTTATCCTGGCAAGTTCTAAGAGTCTGCTTCCAAGCAAAAAACAAGATTATTTCAGAATCTTCTTCAAGCAGATCTATTGAAAGGGAAACAGATTAGGTTACACAAATTGTGGTACTTGTGTATATTTACTTCAGCATGCAGTTTATACTTGTTAGGGTGGAATTTCTTGATTCCTTTGATGAACTGGGGAGGTAGCTGTCTGTTTTCCTGACAAAGGAAAAATGTGTAAATGTTCTGTGTTGCAAACCACCACCCTCTTTCCCAGCTCTGAGAAGCCCGTTAAGCATCCAGTCTAACCAACTGAGAATCGAAATACAAGCATCCGTGACAGATTGCTTTCTAGCTCGGGCTTCCACACGCCTGGTAGAAGGGGGTTTGCCACTTCTGAGGAATTACTGCACTTAACTGTTTTTCAAATGTTTGATTGGAAAATTGCATTCTTGTGACTTAAGCCCATTACTCCATGTCCTGTATTCCAGAACAGTAGAGAATAGGGCTTGACCTGTTTTTTTAATTGCTTTTTAATTAATAACAAAAAAGAAAAAACACAAAAATAATGATACACTATCAGGAAGAAGAAAAAAATTAAAAACAAAAAAGTGACAGAAATACAACGAAGGAAATATAAAGTTGGCATAATATATCGGTATTAAAAATAGTCACAAATTGTTTTTTATATATGTGTGTGTGTGTGTGTGTGTGTGTGTGTGTGTGTATCTCTAATGCAAATATTTAGTTGCATATATATTTCCAGTACACTTATGTGACTCTCATAATTTTTTTAACCTATTGTATTTTGTATAAATGAGTCCCATATTTCGTGATTCTCGTCCATACAAAGTCTAGGTCTAAAGGCAATCCGCTCATAGGTGGTTAGTGCAATCAGGTCTTCAGTCCATTGAGTGAATGGGGCCATACGTTTATCTTTTCAATGCTGCAATATCAGTCTTTTGACCATCGTAAGGGCACGGCAATTCTATTTATGTTGTCCAGCTGTTAAATTCCATGTACTATGTGTACAGTTCAAAAGAATATTATCCTCTGAAAATTTTAGCCTTTGTTGCATAATCACATTTATATAGTCCACTACTTTCTATCAAAACTTAGTAAGTATAGCACATTGTGAAAACATATGTTTTAAAGAGGCACTGTCCTTATTACATCTCCTACAAAATCCTTTTCTGTACAAACGTAGTGGAGTCCAATAAATTCTAAATATTTTTTGTTGTATAAGTCGTAGTTTAAGGTCCATTGACACTCTTGCTATAGAAGTTAAGACACTCTCCCATTGTCTAGGCAATATAGAAACCTCTAATTTTTTATTCCACTCATCCCTTAACATCTGCATATCAAATTGATTTATTGATAACAAATATCTATAAAAGCTAATAATAGATTTTTTAGTTCTAAAGGATTTAACAAGTTGTTCTAGTATCTTGGTTGCATCGGAAGCTGAAAATGCTGCTGGTACAAAATGTAGCTGTAGATATTGCCATTGGGATACATCTGATAGATGATACTTATTTCTTAACACAGCATATGTTAAAAATTCATCTTCATCATATCAGTTGGTCCAGAGTCAATGTCCCTGCTTCCATCCAACTTTTCCCCAATTTTTAATGTTGGGTTTCCCCATAGAGTCAATTTAGCATGGGAAAAAGGATGAAATCTTTTTTTATTAGACCATTCATTCATTCATTCATTCATTCATTCAATTTATATAGCCACCCATCTCAGACCAGTGACTCTGGGCGGCTAACAATAATAAAAACAATCAAACATTTAAAACAATACAGAAAATTAAATAGGAATACAGCCAAGAAATCTTAAAAAACCGTCGGTGTCATCACAGCCCGGGCATAAAGCCAGGTCTTTAAGGCCTTCCGAAAAGCGAAAAGGGTTGGGGCTGTCTTAATCTCAGGAGGGAGGATGTTCCATAGGACAGGCGCCACAGTGGAAAAGGCATGTCTCCTGGTCCCTGCCAGCCGACATTCCTTGGCTGACGGGATCCGGAGCATGCCCATCCTGCCGGAAGGATTGGACAGGTAGAAAGAACTGGGAGAAGACGTCCCTCAGGTAACCTGGTCCCAAGCCATGAAGGGCCTTAAAGATGACAACCAGCACCTTGAATTGCACCCAGAAACACACTGCAACCAATGCAGCTCCCGAAGCAGTGGTGTTACATGTGCCAAGTAGTCGATGTTATTTACAACCTGGGCAGCTGCATTCTGTACCAGCTGAAGTTTCCGAATGCTCTTCAAGGGCAGCTCCTTGTAGAGTACATTGCAGTAGTCCAAATGGGAGTTCACAAGGGCATGCGTGACAGTGAGTAGAGCCTCCCGGTCCAGTAATGTGCACAACTGGTGCACAACCCGAAGTGTGCAAAGGCCCTCTTAGCCATGGCTGCCACCTGCTCTTCCAGCAGGAGCCGTGAGTCCAAGAGGACCCCCAGATTGCGCACCAGGTTTATCTGGGGCAGTGCTGCCCCATCCAGAACCAAAGATGGAAACACCTTGGTAATGGGAGGCCCAGACACCCAAAGCCATTCAGTCTTGCTTGGGTTGAGCTGGAGCCTATTGTGCCCCATCCAGGTCACTGCAGCCTCCAGGCACTGAGATAGGACATCCATGGCATCACTCAGCCTGGGGAGGAGATATAAAGCTGGATATCATCAGCATACTGATGATACCTCACCGTGAACTGTCAGATCACCTCATCCAGCGGCCTCATGTCGATGTTAAATAAGGGGCGAGAGAACCGAACCCTGTGGCACCCCACACAGTAGGGGCCATGGACTGGACCTCTTCCCTCCTACCAACACTGACTGGAACTGACGCCAGAGGAAAGAGGAGAACCAGCACAACACAGTGCCACCCACCCCCAACTCCCGAAGCTCGTCCAGAAGGGTACCATGATTGATGGAATCGAAGGCCGCCAACAGACCAAGAAGAGTAAGGATGGAAGCACTGCCCCCATCCCTCTCCTGCCAGAGGTCATCCAAGAGCACGATCAATGCTGTCTCAGTCCCATATCCTGGCTTGAACTCTGACTGAAAGGGGTCCAGATAATCCACTTCATCCAGAGCCCTTTGAAGCTGCCATGCGACCACTTTCTCAACAACCTTCCCTAAAAAGGGAAGGTTGGAGACTGGACGAAAACTATCCAGATTAGTTGGGTTGAGTGATGGCCCCTTGAGGAGGGGGTGCACCACTGCCTCCTTAAGAGCTGGTGGGACCACCCCCTCCCTCAAAGAGGAATTAACCACCGCCCAGACCCAATTACATGTCCCCTCCCGGGCAGCCTTGACCAGCCGGAAGGGGCACAGATCTAACATAGAAGTGGCTGAACTAACAGCTACAAGAACCCTGTCCACTTCGTCAGGTTCAACAGGCTCAAACTCCTCCCAGAGAACCACGCAAGACTCAGCCCCTGTAGCCCCCACTAGCCTTGCTTCAAGGCTGGCATTCAGTACATAGCGGATGTGAGTGGCTTTCCTTGCTGGATGCTCAGCGTATTCCTCACAACCGCCCTGAAGGTAGACCCCTGAATTACTCCCTCCGAGGAGGGTCCGGGTCACCTGAAACAGGGCTGCTGAGCAGCTGTCTGCAGATGCAATAAGGGCGGAGAAATAATTACGTTTCGCCATCCTTACTGCCAGGAGGTAGGCTTTAATCGCGGCTCTAGCTCACACGATCATTTTCGCTCCCCATCTTCCGCCAGTGGCGCTCTCGGCGTCTCTTAGCCCTCTTAAGCTTCCTCAGCTCTTCTGTGTACCACGGGGAGCTCCGATCCAAAACCATGGCTGCGCTCTTGTTCCATGTGGCCACCAAGGCTTTGGTTGGACCGTGCAGCAGACTTCCCAGAACAACCCCAAGCTCCCTCTGAAACCAGTTGGGTCCATCAGTTGCCTGGGGCGGGCTGATCTAATAGGCTGCACCTCCCTGTGGGGGAGGGGGGTGCCAAAGAACTGGAGGCTCACCAGGAAGTGGTCTGACTATGACGGGAGAAACCAGTACCTCCCCCAATTTCAGAACACTCTGCCACTGCTCCGACTGAAAAACCAGGTCAGGCGAATGACCATTATCATGCTTCGGGCCTGGATGACTTGGGACAGGCCCATGGCTGTCGTGGTGGCCATGAACTCCCGGGCTACCTCCGACCCTGCCCCCAAGAAAGGCAGGTTGGACATTCCATTCCATCACTTTCTGATATAATCATTTCCAAAGGTATTGGAGTTCTTTTGTATTTAGATTCTAATACTGTCCATCCAACCAAAGGTGCTGTATATGTATATTCCAACATTGCCCAAATTGGAAAATTAACACCAATTGTTGGCTTCCAATATTTAATACTTGACAATAGGTAACCTTGACAATATAGCTCCAGATTCAGAAAACCAAATTGTCCCTCGTTAATTGGTAGTTGCATTTTCTGTAAAGATATTCTTGGAATCAAAGAATGCCATAAAATTTTTCTAAACAAAGAATATATTTTCTGAAAATATCTTCTAGATAATTGAACAGGAATTCGTCTCAGAATATATAAATTAATCTGGGAATAATATTCATTGTGAGAGCATTCATCTTTCCCCAAAGGGTGAAGTGCAGTGACTCCCATCTATCCATATCTAAAGAAACCTCTTTACATATTTATATTAGATCTTAGGGCTTGACCTGTTTGATGTCCTTTCAGGTATTTGAAGAGTGCTAGTCTAACTCACTGTTAGTTTTCAGAAGTTTAAGCATTCCTAATTCCTTCAATCTTCCTTTGTAGGGTTTGGTTCCTAATCCCCTAATTATTTTTCTTGCTTTTCTCTGAAAAGCAGATTATTTCCAGTTTATTTACTTACTTCTCTATTAGATTGTACCTATCACAATTAAAAAGACTCTTAATGGTTTATAGTACCTCATTAGAACAGCAATAAAAATTCATGGTACGTTTAGATCAAGAAAGAGAAGTAGAAAATGGCAGTTAAAAAACCCCTCTTACCACATACACAAGCTAATAAACCGATGGCATCACTTTAAATTCCAAAGGGTTTCTGGATTGGTTCAATTTTTAATAATGTAAGCAAGCCAACAGCAGGAGAGGTGATTGAATTTCGGAGGAGAGCAGGAAGGGAATTCAATAATGCCATGTACTAATAGAAAAATAGTATCTGTGGGTCTCTATCCCCCTCCCCTGTTAGTGGGGATCCATTTATCCTTTCTCCCAGGAAATTTACTTATTTATTTATTAATCACATTTATATGGCTGCTCATCTTGCAAAAAGTGACTCTGGGCAGTGTACAACAATCAAAAACAAATATAAATCATTATAAAAATATAAAAAGTCATTAAAAATGAAAAATACTGTAAAAAATTTAACACACATACATACCATATGGAGAGAGTAAAAAGATCAACCTCAGTGGAGCCGTCTAAAAATGTCTCTGGTTCCCTGTGGCCCCCAGGCCTGGTGACATAACCAGGTCTTGAGGGACTTCTGGAATGATAGCAGGGATGGAGCTAACCTGACTTCGGGGGTGGGGGAGAATGTTCCATAGGGTGGGAGCCATGACAGAGAAGGCCTGCCTCCTGGGACCCACCAAACTTAGGTCCCTGGCAGATGGTACCCACAACATGCTTTCTCTGCCAGATTTAATACAAATCAGATTTGAAAGCAGTTGCACTGTTCTGCAAGACTGTCCTGCAAATATCTCTCTGTTAAGCCATATAGGGCTTTAAAACCAAGGCTTTGAATTGCCAATAGAAGAGAATATGCATAGCTCAGGGTTGAACTGTGGAGTCCTTGGGATTCTCTGAACTTGGTTGTTTTCTTGCAAACGTTTTGTTACCCGGCTAGGTCACATCTTCAGTGCTAGAACGGGATGGGGTTTGCTCTCTGTTTATATACAGTGGGATGCCCTGCCAGTGTCGGTGGGGCTGGGGGTTTGGTTTTGTTCTATTTTTTCCCTCTGGTACTTCCTTGATTGGGGTATTGTTTACTGCTGATTGTATGTCTGGTGATAATCTTGGTGTTAATCTCTGCTTATCTGGGCGATGATTGCTGGTGAGGAGATGTTCTGGTCTTTTGTCTTCCTTTTTATTGCCTCTTTTGAATAGTGTGTAGATGTTGTTTATCTCTATGTGCCTATTGATGGCTGTCTTGTCTGAATACCAAGCTTCCAGGAATTCCCTCACATTTTTGGATTTAGCATGCCACTATATATAAACAGAGAGCAAACCCCATTCCATTCTAGCACTGACGATGTTACCTAGCCGGGTAACGAAATGTTTGCAAGAAAACAACCAGGCTCAGAGAACCCCGAGGACTCCACTTTGAATTGCATCTAGAAGCCTATGGGAAGCCAATGTATGCCTGGAGCATTGCTGTTGTGTGCACATGTAGGTGTACCCCAGTGAACAATCAGGCCTCATCATTCTGAGTCAGTTGCAGCTTTTTAGTGGTCTTCCAAGGCAGCCCCTGTCCAGTCAAATGGTGATGAGGGCGTGAGTCACTGTTATAGGGCCCTCTTGCTCCAGGTAGGGCTGTAACTGGCACATCATCCAGCAATAGCTGTGGGTCCAGAAGGCCCCCCAAGTTGTGGACCTGCTTCCACAGGGGTAGTGCCACCCTGTCAAGAGACAGCCCTTAAATTTTTTAAAGTAAAGATACACAGTG
Source organism: Liasis olivaceus (assembly GCA_030867105.1). Classification (NCBI taxonomy): domain Eukaryota; kingdom Metazoa; phylum Chordata; class Lepidosauria; order Squamata; family Pythonidae; genus Liasis; species Liasis olivaceus. The sequence goes on from CM061355.1 coordinate 81,805,527, forward strand.
TAGACTGTCTTTCCTCATGGGTCTTAGAAAGCTCCCTGGTTTACAGAGGAGCTTCAGGAGATGAAGAAGCAGGAGAGATGCCTAGAGCACTTGCTGGAGAAATAAAAGTACTCAGTCCAATTGAGCATGGGTAAGAACCTTTATTAAGGTTCTTGTGGTAATGAACAGCAAAACGTGATTATTTTCCCACTCTATTGCATCTACAGATAGTTGGCCCTGTTCAGCATAACCCAGTCCCTCTTAAATAGGGATGGGCTTGAGGAACATCTGCGAGGGAGCTATGAAGATTTTTTTAGACTTTTGTCAGAAAAAGTAGCTCAGATACACTCTGTGTTCGACTGGGTAGGAAGTCCTTAGGAATTGATTGAGGCATGGTCTAGCATGGCTTTCTGGGAAGTGTTCAAACCTCTTGGTCTCAAGGAAGTGGACAGCATCCTTAGGACTATAAGGGGGTCCTGTGTATTAGATCCTTGTCCCTCCTGGCTGTTAAGTCCTCTTGGGAGATTATGTATGTTTGATATAGGTGGAGGGAGGGGATGATTCCACCAGCTCTCAAAGAAGCAATGGTCTACCCCTTCTGAAGAAACCATCCCCAGATCCAAGGATTCTGAACAATTTTCATCCTCTCTTCAACCTTCCCATTTTAGGGAAGGTTGTTGAGAGTGGTTTGCAGCTCCAGAGAGTCCTGGAAGAAACAGATTACCTGGACCCTTTTCAGTCTGGGTTATAGTTCTGAGACTTTATTGGTTGCACTTGTAGATGACCTGTGGCAGAGCCACGATGGAGATACTACATCCATCATGGCCTTCCTCGATCTCAGAAGGTTTTGATACCATTGATAATGGTATGTTTTTTTGGATCAATTTCAGGGACTGGGAGTAGGGAGCAGGGTACTACAGTGGTTCTTGCTTCCCCAAGGCTAGTTCCAGTCAGTATTTTGGGGTGGGAAGAGTTCTAGTCCTAGACCCTTACTTTTGGGGATTCCTCTGGGCTCTCCCTTTTCTCTACTCCTGTTTCACATCTACATGGTGCTATATGAAGCTAACCATTGACATGGATACCCTCAATATACTGATGACATATAGTTCTTAATCTTTACCCTAGCCCAACCAAGTGATGGTATCAAGATTCTTTCCCGGGAGGCTCTGAGATTCTGGTTGGGAAAGTACAGGCTTCAGCTCAACCCAAGCAAGATCAAGTGACTATTGGTTTTAGCACATCTTGAATATGAAGGTTTTCCATCTTTAGTCCTGGAGGGGTAGCTCTTCCCCAGCAGAACTGGTATGAAATTTGGGGGTCCTCTTGGACTCATGGCTCCTGCCGAAGTAGGTGGCTGTCATAGCCAAGAGGGCCTTTGCACAACTTTTGGTGTGCCAGTTGTACCTATTCCTGCATTGTGAAGCTCTGCTCATGGTCACTCATGCCTTGGTCACTTCTTATTTGGACTATTACAGCACACTGTACGTGGGGCTGCCTTTGAAGATCATTCAGAAACTACAGTTGGTCCAAAATGTAGCCCTGCATGTTACAGGCGTACCATGATATGCCTGTGTAGCACAACCACTTTGCTAGCTGTGTTGGCTTCTGTCAGTTTCCAGGTGCAATTGAAGGTGCTGGTTATCACCTCTGAAGGCCTTCATGGCATAGGTTTAGGCTACTTGTGGTATCAACTATCTCCAGTTATGTCCCCCTGTCCCATGAGACCTGAAAGTGGGTATATTTGGAGTTCCCTCCATGAAACTGCCTTAGGGCTCAACACTCTCACCATCTGCCAATTTGGAGTCATGACACCCAGTTATTTATTTATAAAACTTACGTGGCCACCTATCTTATACATGATAATCCTAGGTGGCTCACAGTGACATTCAATAAAAACAATAAATATGACCAACAAAACCCCACAACAACACCATGTAGCCCAACTACATTGCTACAACATCCCACTAACTCTACATTTACTTTAGCATTTGCTGGGCTCAGCTGTATCCTAGCCCAATGCCTGGTTGAAGAGCCAGGTCTTCACAGCCCTCCAGAAGTCTAATAGGATGGAGGCCCTCCGAATCTTGGGGGAGTCTGTTCCAAAGGGTTAGGGCAGCCACAGAAAAGGTGTGTCTCAGATGTCCTACCAGATGGTGTAATTTAAGGGAAGGGACCGGGAGCATACCCACCCTATCTAACCTAGTAGGATGGGCAGACACCCTCAGGGAGAAGTGGTCTTGCAAATAACCTGGCCTCATGCCATTTAGGGCTTTAAAAGCGATAGCCAGCATCTTGAACTGCACCTGGAAAACAACTGGAAGCCAGTGCAGCTCATGTAGCAGTGATGTTACACAGGCAAAAGTGAATTGCCCAGAACTGCAGATGCCACTGCATGTTCCACCAGTTGTAACTTCCGGCTGGTCCTCAACGGCAGCCCCATGTAGAGTGCATTGCAATAATCTATCTGAGAGGTGATTAAGGCATTTGTGACTGTGAGCAAGGCCTCCCAGCCCAGGAAAGGGCACAATTTATGCACAAGGCAAACCTGTGCAAAGGCCCCCTAGCTGTAGCTGCCACCTGCTCCTCAAGAGTCAAGGATGACAGTGTACCAGATCTGATATGTGTGTATGTGTCAGCCTTCACAGATAGACCAGATAAGCTAATTGTACTTTATTGTAAAGCTATGTTAACAGAATCTTGCAAGTCTGTAAGTACAATTCTCCCCCCCCCCCGTCTCCTTTACAGTCTGAGAAACTAGGGGGAGTCCCTTCTGAGCCTCTCACCCCATTCACTGTCCAACTGCAGGCTATCTGACCATTCCCTAGACAGCATTTCTTCACTGCATCTCCCAAGGTCATTCCCACATATCATTACAGGTGGAGACCCAAAGCCACTCCAGGTTGCCAGGATTGCGTCTAAGCCGATTCCTCCCCATCCAAACCCTCACAGCCTCCAGACACTGAGTATCATCTGTATATCGATGATACCAAACCCCATGCCAAGAGATTACTTCTCCCAGCGGCCTCATTTAGATGCTAAATAGGAGAGGGGGGAGAGCAGAGCCCTGAGGCCCACACAGTAGAGACCTAGGAATGGACCTCTCTCCCCATAACAACACTGACTGGAACTGGCCACGGAGGAAGGAGGAGAACCACTGGAAAACAGTGCCCCCCAGAGCTGGTTCAGAAGGATACCATGGCCAATAGTAATAAAACCCACTGAGAGATCCAGAAGGGCCAGGATAGATGCACCATCCCTATCCTGAGCCCTCCAAAGGTCATCCACAAGTGTGACCATTGCCTTCTCAGTACTACAACCTGGCCTGAACCCAGACTGAAAAGGGTCCAGATAAATCTGCTTCATCGAGGGCTTTCCAAAGCTGAGAGCCCACCACCCTCTCTACAACTTTCCCTTGGAGCCTTGATTAAAGTTATCCAACACTGTTGGATCTAAGGATGGCCTCTTGAGAAGGGGGTGCATCTCTGCCTCTGCCCCTAGGCTGTCCAAATGATGGTGTCAAGGTTTTGTCCTAGGGTCTGAAGGGAGGAGCTGGATGGGAAAGACTAGATTGGCTCAGTCCCAGCAAGACTGAAGGGCTATGGGTATTTGGACCTTCCAGGCCTGGAAATTTTTCTATTCAGGACTGGTATGCAACTTGGTGGTTTTCCTGGACTTGCAGTTTCTGCTGAAAGAGTAGGTGTTAGTGTGGCCAGGAAGGACTTTGCACAAATTCATCTTTTGTGTCAGTTGCACCCATTCCTGGACTGGAAGGGTCCAGACTGTCACTCCCACCCTACTCATTTTGTGGGTGGACCATTGCAAGGTGCTCTACATGTCTTGAAGACCACTTGGAAGCTGAAGCATCTCCCCAGAAATCAGTATTGCTCCTACTCTGGTTATTTTTGAAAACTCTTTGAAAATCCAGCTTTTTTCCCAGGCTTAAGGTTAGGGTTGTTGGTGAGCCTCTTTCAGTTAAAAATTTTCTTCTGAGGCACACATTGTTCTGTTCTTATTATTTTAGCTTTAATTGTTTTTAATGTTATATTCTGTCTGTCTGTCTGTCTGTCTGTCTATCGATCGAATTTCTCTCCCACCCATCTCCCCTACAATAGGGGACTCTGGGCGGGTTACAAAGACATTAAAACTATAAATATATATAAAATACATAGCATATATACAATTAAAACAATACTAGAAACAAAAAATCCAAGAAGATGGAAAAGCAGGGCGGGGACAGCCGGCCACTATGGGGCTAGCCATCTCCCTGCTTGAGATGTTCCCTCCCCACCCCAGGCCAAGTGGCAGAACCAGGTCTTCACGGTCCTTTGGAAGGTCAGGAGTGAGGGGGCCAAGGCTGCCCAGGGTCTTACAGAGTTGGGCAGATCTCTCAATTCAGTCAGTCAATAAATGTGAAGTTTAATAGCCATTGATAGCCTTTCATCTATGAATTTGTGCAGGCCCCTTTTACAATGATCTGTATTTGTTTGTGATTGTATAAAGAAGTCTACATTTAATTCTAGTGGATTACCCAGCATTCTAGCACTGTGGGAAAGAAGGAAACAACTTTTCCCTATTTGCATAATTGTGTCTCCCTGTGCCCATCTTTGCTTCATGCTAAGAAGTGGTCAAGCTCCCTGATTACAGAACATGGTAAAAGAAACAAGATTCACCTAAAGGTTCTTTGATGTTTTTATTTATTTATTTGTTTGTTTGTTTATATATTGAATTTGTCACTGCCCATCTCGTTGAATGACTGGCCACGTGGTACTCTCAGGAGAGTGAATTTTCCAGTGGCTCTGATACCAAACCACCAGCTGGTTCATTCTCAGTAATCAGAGGTAGATAGTCCTGCCCAGTTAGCAAAAGGTGGAGTTTTGCCAAGGATAAATCCATTGGTTCTCCAATTTTCCTGGAAAGTACTTTCCTGTGAGAAACAGGAAGCCAGAAAAAAGCAGGATGTAGGGAATGCTTTGGTATTAGCAGTGTGGTGATTATACTGTCCTCTCTCCCTTTCAGGTAGGTGTGTGTGCACCCCCATCATGTTTTGGAAGTTTGATCTGAATACAGCGTCACATGTTGACAAATTGCTGGACAAAGGGGATGTTACTCTGCGTGAGTTGATGGATGAAGATGACATCCTCCAAGAATGCAAAGCACAGAACCGGAAGCTGGTGGATTTCCTCTGTCAGCAGCATTGCATGGAGGAGCTGGTCAGCTTAATCACCCACGAGCCTCCCCTGGACATGGATGAGAAGGTTCGCTTCAAGTATGTATTCTCCTTCGGGCCAGCGCAAGTGGGCAGATCACAGGTGTGATAGATGGAAAAGGTACCAGATGTGTGTCTGATCAGTTCTGCAGAGAGCCATGAGGGGCCTTTCTTATCAGGCCACCCTTCCTCATTGTGTTTAAGAGTGAGCTTGGATGGTGCCTAAGATGACTTCTGAATAATCTGAACACTAAGAAATGATATACAGTCATGTGAAAAAGTAAGTACACCCCATTGAAATTTTTGACTTTTAAACATATTTCAATGTACAGATATTTGATCTTCATTTCAACAATGTTGATAGATAAAGGGATATAATATAACAAATATCAGGCACCATTTACATTTTGTAGTCCATTGTGTAATATAAATAAACATAAATGTGAGTTTTGCATGTGGACAAAGTAAGTATACCCTTGGCTCTAATACTTGGTATCATCCCCTTTGGCAGAAACAAACTCAAGTAGGTATTTCTTATAACTGCCTACCAGTCTCTGACATCGACTGGGAAGAATTTTTTCAGCTGTGTGATATTTGAGGGCTTTCTTGCCTGAACAGCCATTTCAGACTGCCCCGCAGCATCTTGATGGGATTTAGATCTGGGCTTTGACCCTAACCCATTCCAGAACCCTCCATTTCTTTTTTTTTTAAGCCATTCCTTGATGGATTTACTGGAATGTTTAGGGTCATGGTCATGTTGCAAGGTCCACTTTCAGTTGAGCTTCAGTCTTCTGACAGATGCCCTCACGCTATCCTCCAGACCCCCTGGTGCAATGAAGGATTCATAGTGGATTCTATGATGGTGAGCCGCCCAGGCCCTGATGCAAGCAAAGCAGCCCCAAACCATAACGTTTCCACCACCATGCTTTACAGTTGGTATCCGGTTCTTCTGGTGAAATGCTGTCTTTGGTTTTTGCCAAACATGTCTTCTGGTACTGTGGCCAGATAACTCTGTCTTTGCCTCATCTGTTGGAGCTCATTGTTCCAGAAATCCTGGTCTTTGCCTAGGTGTTCATGAGCAAACGTTAGTCTTGCCCTGGTTTTCTTTCTGGACAGCAGAGATTTCCTCCTAGGACACCTCCCACATAGATCTAATTTGTGCAGCTACTCTCTAATGGTAGAGTGACATCAGTAGTGGTGAGAGCTACCTGTAGGATATGTGATTCTTAGACGCCCTTTCAGCATCTTGCCTTCTGCTCTTGGGCTGAACTTGCTGGGATGGCCTGGCAGGTGTTTGAAATCTCCACTTGTAGATGATCTTCCAGACAGTGGAAAGATTTATGTCCAGTTGTTTGGTGATCTTTTTCAATCCCTTCCCAGACTCATAGGCATCTATAATCATCTTTCTAAGGGCCTCAGAGAGCTCTTTTGATCTAGGCATGATGATACTACCCACTCCAATAACAAAGAGCAAATCAAACTAAATGTTTGAAATTTCAAGAAGACAGGTTCCTCCAGATCCTCTCTAACAATGTTCTAATCATCTGCACTTGATTCTTATTTTAGGTATTTGAGGTAGTGATATATTTAGAGGTGTACTTACTTTGTCCATATGCGAAATTTGCATTTATGTTTATTTAAATTACACAATGGACTACCAAATGGTGCCTGATTTGTTATATTATATCCCTTTTATCAATATTGTTGAAATGAAGATCAAATATCTTTATGATAAATTATGTTGAAAAAGTCAAAAATTTCAATGGGGCATACTCCCTTTTTCACATGCCTGGATATAAAGAAGAAAGTAGGATGTGGCTCTTTATTTGTGGGGAGCCTCTTGGATGGGTGCATAGCTGGGAAGGATATGAGGATAAAGAAGGGAACTATGGAGAAAATTCTGAAGGAAGAAAGGGTGCAAAGAAGCACTGGACTGCTAAAAGGGGATAAGATCTGGGCTGTTCCCTGATATTCTGGTTTCATCATGTGCCGCTCTTTCCAATTTTTAAACTTGTCTTTTTTGTTTCTCAATTTGATGGAGAGCTCATCAGCTGTCTCCTATTTTTCTTTCTCTTTGGTATTGTTTGTGTTGGGGCTTCAATTCTCTGATTTTTCAGAATTTCTCAGTCTCCCTGAACTCAGGATTTTTCTGTCTAGGTAGTCCTCCCATCTTTCCCCCTTAGCTTATTGAAATCAGCTCTCTTGAAATCCAGAATACTGATCTGGCTACCTTCAGTTCCAGTAGAGGCAAATATGTGTAGCTCAGGGTTGAACTGTGGAGTCCTTGGGTTCTCTGAGCTTGGTTCTTTTCTTGCAAACGGTTCATTACCCAGTTAGGTAACATCTTCAGTGCTAAAATGGGATGAAGTTTGCTCTCTATTTATATACTGTGGCCTGCCTTGCCAGTGCTGGTGGGGGTGGGGGTTTTCTTTTGCTCCTCTGGTAGTTCCTTGATTAGCGTATTGTTCACTGCTTGATTGTGTGCCTGGTGGTAACCTCTGCTTATCTGGGTGATGATGGCTGGTGAGGAGATGTCCTGGTCTTTTGTTTTCTTTTCTATTGTCTCTTTTGAATAGTGTGTAGATGCTGTTTATCTCTATGTGCCTGTTGATGGCTGCCTTGCCTGAATACCAGGCTTCCAGGAATTCTCTTGCATTTTTGGATTTAGCTTGCTCTAGGATGCCCACAGTTTCCCAGTTGAAACTATGGTTAAGTCTGTCCATGTGTTGTGAGATTAAGGAATTTTCATCATGTCTTCTGACTGCTAGTTGGTGCTCATGGATGCGCTCTGCTGGTCTTCTGCCTGTCTGTCCTATGGAGTGGATGTTACAGTCCTTACACTGTATGTTGTAGATGACTCCTGTTTTTTCTTCTTGTGCTTCTGGGTCTTTTGGTTTACTTAAGATATTTTGGAGTGGTTTTGTTGGTTTGTGTGATACAGAGATGCCATGTGGTTGTAATAGTCTGTTGGTGGTTTCTGAGACGTTTTTGATGTATGGCAGTGTGATCCTTTTCATAGCTTGTGTAGGTTGTGTTGTAGTAGGTTGAGTGGTCAGGCACTCTTTGATAAAATTACGTGGTTATCCATTTTGTTGGAAGATGTTGTATAGGTGGTCTGTTTCCTTTTTCTGCTGTTCTGGGTTGCTGCAGTGTGTTTGTGCTCGCTTGAATAATGTTCTTACACAGCTCCTCTTGTGGGAGGTGGGGTTGTTACTTTGGTAGTGGAGTACTTGATTGGTGTGGGTTGTCTTCCAATAAACTTGGGTTTCTAATTTAGTGTTGTTTCCTCTGCTGATGTTTATCAGCCTGAAGGACTTCGTGGCTTTGGTTATTAAGGGCTTAGCTGGGAGTAACAGCTTCTATGGATGACCAAAAATACACAAGCCTGACATACCGCTCCGACCAATTGTATCTTGTGTTTATTTTATGGACTGATCTGAGTTGTTGGGAACTTGTTCTGTTGGGGTGTGTGGGGGGGTGGGGGGGAGAGATTTTGATGAGGAAGCAGCCAGCTGAGGGAACTTCTTCCAAATTAGTTTTTTTTTCTCTTTTCCTAAACCCTTAATATGCATAATAAAACATTTTCATTTTTTTATTGAATCAGCCCACTCATTCTGAAAATATTTTATTTAAGGACACTTCTCCTCTGTTTTGTTAAACTACCAAGAGAAGCATGAAATTTGCCTCTTTTCATCCTCCTGAATAAAGTAGTGCAAAGAGAAATCCTCCCCCCCCCCCCACAATAAAGTGGCAGTAAACTGACCTGGTTCTCCCCAGGAAAGCAGGAAGGTGCAGTAAGAATGATGAGACCACCCCTCCCCCCACAAGGGAGCCAGAGGTCCCAGCTCTCCACATGCCTGGCATCTGTGTACATGAATGCCCCATTATCAGAACTTAATCCAGACTCCTGTTTGGAGAGGCTTAATTGCCTATACCATGTTCTTTGCGTGTTTCACACTGGTGTTCAAGCCCTAGGTGGCAGGCATTGGCCAGCTCCTTCTGACCGATTTTAGGGAGATCATACAAGGTGTTCCAAAACCTGCTTGGATTTGAACTTTTCATCAGCCTTTTGTCTTGGCTTTGTTTCTGCTCTTGCAGGTATCCCAACACTGCCTGTGAATTGCTGACCTCGGATGTACCACAGATCAGTGACAGGCTGGGGGGGGATGAAGCTTTGTGGAACATCCTCTATGACTTCTTGGACCATGAGCCTCCCTTGAACCCTTTGCTGGCCAGTTTCTTCAGCAAGACCATTGGCAATCTCATAGCAAGAAAAGCAGAGCAGGTAAGGTAATCAACATAAAGATAATTATTTTCTTGATTTTTCAAATACCTTCTCCCTCTGCCCCCTTTAAGGATCCCCAACTTGAAATTGTTAAGAGATAGTTAGTTTTCCTGTGTTGCAGAAGGAAAAATTGATGCTACATTCACTTTCTCTTTGTCACCAAATAAAAATACTGCTTTTTTCCCAGGAATTTTACACTGTACTTGTATTTATTGTGTTAGCCCATGGTTTGCTTTGTGGCCAAAACACTAGATGTTGTGCAAGGCTGCCTGCTGCCCTCTGTGCGCTGGGCCTGGATAGATCACTGTGGGAACATGTTGTTCCTCTTTAAGGATGGGATGCCTCTTGGTGTCTTACACAAGTGGAATAGACACTGAAAGGACTCTGCTTTCTTGTTTACTCTTTTTTTTTTAAAGGTAGTGTAAGTCAGTCCAAAATTGATAATTTAATTATAGACAAACAAAGATGACACTGTTTTATGTAGAATTAAAATAAATCCAAAGTAGCTGTGAATTGGGGTGGGATTATGTGTGTGGAAATAGCTGCAGGCAATAAAAAATGTACAACCAGAAAAGACACATGGAACCATCAACAACATCTTCAAAGGAATAAAATTCACAAGGGAAGAAGGACCAACACGCAACCCTTCCTGGATATCCTCATCAGCAGAGGAAACAGCGGCAAATTAGAAACGCAAGTGTATCGGCAGACAGCCCACCCTAACCAAGTGCTCCATTACCCAAGCAACAACCCCACCTCCCACAAGAGGAGCTGTGAAAGAACATCATTCGGACGAGCACAAGCGCACTGCTGCAACCCAGAACAGCAGAAAAAGGAAACAGACCGCCTACACAACATCTTCCCACAAAATGGATGTCCACACAATTTTACCAAAAGTGCCTGGCCACTCAACCCACTCCAGCACAACCAACAGAAGCTATGAAAAGGATCACACTGCCATACACCAAAAACATCTCAGAAACAACCAACAGAGTGTTACAACCACACGGCATCATCACAGCACACAAACCAACTATAGCCCTGGGAAACTCTGAGCATCCCAGACCAAGCTAAATCCAAAAACAGTAGGAAATTCCTGGAAGCTTGGCATTCAGACACATCAGCCATCAGTAGACACACAGAGATAAACCACATCTACACACCATTCAAAAGAGACAATAAAAAAAAGGAAGCAGAAAGACCAGAATGGATCCCCTCCAGCAGCCAACACCCAGATAAGCAGGGATTAACACCAGACAAACAAGCAGAAAACTATGCCCTAATCAAGGAACTGCCAAGGAGAAAACCCCACCCCCACCAACACTGGCAGGGCAAGCTACTGTATATAAACAGGGAGAAAACGCCCACACTCACACTGATGATGTACCTAGTTGCATCTGCCAACAAACAAACAAGCTCAGAGAGCACCAAGGACTCCTTGGTTCAATCCTGAGGTACAGATACTCCCTTCTGTTGGAAGAAGTAAATTGCTTGTGGTTTGGTTTCAGTTTCTTGTATTCTTAATAAAAAGCAATTTGTCTTTTTTTGAAACTTACGTAACATAAGGCTTTAGTGAATATCTTATTATTTTGTTTTATAGTGTAGAATATTAGGTACCCTTAACATCAATGGGATATAGTGGCACCCCAGGTAGCATATGGAAATTCTAAGGGTAGTATAAGTTTGTAGAGATGCTAAAACTGGCACAGAAATGCAGCTGTTTTCAAGATTGCTGAGCTGGCTTTGCCATGAAAAGGGTTTTGCTATCCCCTTTACGAACTGGCCACATCTGCTTTGTCATTCCTTTTCCAAACTGTGTGGCAGGTTTAGGTTTAGTATTCTTATCAGTTCTGATGCTGAACTACAAGTTTTAGTAGTCTGCTGCTACTGCACTAAAGCAGGCTTCTGGAGAGGCCTCGTTCAGCACATGTTTCTCTGCAGGGTAGACGGTCTCCTTGCTGTGGTCCAGTCAAAGAAACCAAATACACCATACTATAGTCACTTGTGGTCACTGAATCAAGTGGCATCCTTGTAACCTTCCAAAGTGGTTAGATTCTGCATGCATCTAAAAATTAAAGTGGTTTGGCCATAACTTTTATGAATTAGTTAATAAATGAGTTTTTAAACCTCTTTTATAATTTTAATGTTGTATTGCTTATATGTTTAATAATGCTATGTTCATTGTTCTAAGCTTCCTCGTGCAGGAAAAATGGCCTGCAAATATCAGCTATAAAATGAAGAGCTTTGATCGTGCCTCACTGCTGTTGCTGTTTTCCCCAGGTGATTTCGTTCCTGAAGAAGCAAGTCCAGTTTGTCGATCTGGTGCTCAAGCATCTTGAGACGTCCGCCATGATGGACCTTCTGTTGCGGTTGGTCAGCTGCGTGGAGCCAGCCCGGCTACGCCAGGAAGTGCTGCATGTCAGGCTCCTCTTGCTCTTTCCTTTCTCTTCCCCGCAGGAGCTCTGGGCTGTTTAGCCAGCCAAGGCATCTTTTCTGATATTGAGGGAAAGGTCGATTCTGCTGCTCAGGCATGGTCAGTGGTGTGGCCCACATTGGGAGAGTACCCGTTTAAAGATGTCGGGCCCTTGCTCCTCTCCCCAGCAGATTCGGTTAAGCTGGGTGCTGTGGAAGATGGCCCTCTGGCTTTCAGGACGGCCGGGCCCCTTGCCCCAGACCACTCGGGGGTTGGGTTAGGGCCTCCTTTCCCTGGAAGGGGCAGCGGTGACCAGAGGCTTTCTCTTCGGGTAATTCCTCTAATTGCTGGGAGTGGAGGGCTTTGACTTTGTTGCAGTGCTCAGTGGGGTTACTCAGAACTCTCGTTCTGCGAGCCCCCTTTCTCACAGCAGAGCAGCGCAGTCAGCTGAAGGTCTCTTTGCCGGTGCTGGGAAGTGGGGAGGCAGGACGTCTCTTCCTTTCTGCCCTTGTGGGCAAAGTAACCATGGCCTCTTCCAAGATGGGGCTTCATTGGAGCTCCTGGGGAGAAAGTGCACGATTTGACAAGAGGAAGGAGGTGTAGCAGCGGTGGTGGGAGAAACATCTAAGGCTCAGACGGGGCATTGGGCAAGGCAGTGTGCTTACCCGGTCTGTTTCTCATTCTGTCCTACAGTGGCTGAATGATGCAAAGCTTGTTCAGAGGCTGGTGGAGCTGATCCACCCTCACCAGGATGAAGATGTGAGTGTGCCTTTACCGATGGTCAAGCAAAGGAGAGGTGCCTTTTCGCTACCCTACGAAAAGGGAGGTGGGAGGCTGGCAGACTGTTTCAGGGAGGCTCCAGATTCCTTCTGCTGAACCCTGGAATCCCTGGGGCTGCTCTGAGGGAGCCTGTGGGCTTCAGCTCTCCCATTCTGACACCAAGGGCTCCTTAACAGGAAGGGGCCTTTTGGAGAGGGGAATCCTGTTCAGCGTCTGCTAGACCGAGCCTGTGGGCAGTAGGTGATTTTTAAAAGGTTGCCAGACCTCCAGCTCCTGCCCTCGTTGGAATCCTCCAGATAGCGAATGTCTGTCCTCTTGCTCCCAGGCATTGTTAGATGGCATCACCCTCCTTGTTCTGTCTGTTTTCTTCCTTGGGAAAACACTTCTTAGGCACAGTGGCTGGCTTCCTTTGTCATACTAAGGCATGATAGGTTTTACAGTGGTTTGCTGAACAAGCCACATCAGCCTGATTCACACAATGGCAGCTGTTATTAAGCTTAAATATTAGGTATGGAATAATAAAGAATTATCAATTAAAGAATGCAGAAATGCAAAATAGACACATTAAAAAGGCAGCTCTAAGGAACTAGCGGAATACTAATCAGATGACATTTTGCAATAGAGAGAATAAATACACTAGAGGCTATAACTAATTAAATCAATCAAAATTAAGCAATGCATAACATAAGAACCAAGGAACCCTGTCACTAGGCCCAGGTCAGAAACCATACGGAGCATCCTGTTTCTCAGCTGGGAGGATTTAGGCCAAGTCCAGGAGTTTTCTTGTGACTGTGTTTAGGGAACCTGCTGGTTTTCCCCCACCATTTCCGGGGGGGTAGGGGGTTGCTCTTTGTTAACTCTTGGGCCTCTGAAGGACCCTTTTGCCAGGATTGACTTGTTGCCCGGTTTGCAGAGACAATCCAATGCTTCTCAAACCTTGTGTGATATCATCAGGCTGAGCAGAGATCAGAGCAACCAGCTCCAGGAGGTGGCTGACCTTGACCCTCTCCTTGCATCCCTGGAGTCGTAAGTACAGAAAGCAGCTGTTGTGTGGGAGGAGGAATTAGGAGCACTGGGATAGCGTCTCCCTCTATGAAACTGCAGGAAAGTCAGGCTGCAGCTTGGCTGATGGCCTGGGTGGTCTTGGGGGTGGGATAGAGTAGGATAAGTCTTCCAGTTCTGAGTTTTTTCTGCCCATCCATGCATAGGTCATGTTGAAAAATGAAGGTATGGTGTTGTGGCAAGGCTTTTGGGTTAGCACTGTAAGGACCACGCTTAAATCTTGACACACCCATGAACAAGTCTCCCTCACTCAGTCTAACAACTTACAGGATGGTTGTGGGGTGGGAGAGAATAGTGTCCACTGCCTTCAGCTCCTTGGGAGAAAGGTGGTTTTTGGGGAAGCAACATTGTTTGATCCTGAAAAATATCTGGATGACTCATCTGTGGCCAGATTTGGAAACGGCAGCAGCAACAGGTTGCATTGTCTGTATTGCATGTGGACAGGTGGCCCCAAAGTCTTCCCGCTCCGGAGAGCCAGCTGGGGGTGGGAGCCAGGGTGATGGAAGTAGACGTGGGGGAAATTGCATGCCGAGAGACAGTTGCAAACAAACTCTGATCCGTTCGGTAGACTGCCTGCGCTGGGATGCATACGTACGGGTATGACCATTCCTCATAGTTGTCGCTGTTGCAGTGTCTCTGCGATCATGTGATTGTGATTCAGGCACTGGGCAACTGGCTCACAATTACAATGGTCGCAGTGTCCCACGGTCACGTGATTGCCATTTGAAGCCTTTACTGTTGGCTTCCAACAAGCAAAGCCAATGGGGAAGCTGACAGGAGGTTGCAAGTGGCAGGATTTGCCTAACAATGACAACTGGGACTGCTGCAACTGCCATCGTAAGTCAGCATGAACACATGATGTTGCGCTTTACAACTGCATCGCTTAGCAACGGAATTGCCAGTCCCAATTACCATAGTTAAGTGAGGACTACCTGTAATGTTAACTTCTGTTTGGTGTCTCAGGCAGGAGTGTGTGGAGCAGCTTTTGAAGAACATGTTTGATGAGGAATTGATGGAGAACTGCCTTGTGAATGGGACACAAGTTTTGCTGACATTGCTTGAGCCAAGAAGAGCTGGGTAAGTGGAACTGTTTAGCAAAACTCTTCATTGTGCTCCTTCAGAGTCTGACTGGGTTTTTAGTTAAAGATGTCGTAGGACCTCTTCCTTCAACTTGGCATGCCATCATATGAAGCCATGATACGGTTCTTTGCTCCGGTATTGTGTTATGTGAACACAGTCGTTGGGTTATGCTGACTTGAGTTTAGGGGTAAGCCTGTTGTGTGAGCCAAGGCTTTGGGTCATGTAGGCACAGCCATCTCCAGGGCAATGATGAGTCAGTAATGCAGCAGTTGTGGGTCTGATGTTCTGATGGGTTCTTGAATCACGCCTACCTAGAATAGCATTGGCTTGGTGCAAACTCAGCCATTGGTTTACCCTATAGAATTTGAAGATAAAGCATATAAAACCTTTTTCACAGCCACAGAGCTCAATGTGTGTTTGGGAAAAGATCTTGAATAGAAGCAGTTCAGTATCCTGCCTGTGAACAGTGGGTCAGAAGGGTCTCTAGAATCTTTGCTGAAGGATCAGTCCACGCTGGGTCCATCTAGCCCCGCACTGTATCCAGCAGTGGCCAGGCAGATTTCACTAGCAGGATGCGAGTTTGAGTCCTTTGATCTGCTCAGTCGCTGGAATTTTGCTCTGCAAGCCAGAGGACTGGCGATCTCAGCCAGGTACAACGCAGAAGGGATTCTCTCCTTCCATTTGCTGCTTACAGCCAAGCTGCTCCAAGTTTAGTTTTGATCCTGATCTGATCTGAAAGCAGCACCTTTATGGCAGATACGTATTCTTCCAACTTATGCTAACTTTATGAATAGAAGGCTGGTGTGGATCTTCCGGGTTGTGTGGCCGTGGTCTGGAAGTTCTGTTTCCTAACGTTTCGCCAGCATCTGTGACCGGCATCTTCAGAGTGCAGGAGCACAGACAGGAGCAGTTCTCTCTGTGCCCAGGATGGTGTGACCCTTTTGTGGGTATTTATAGAGATGTGGAGGGGGGGGTATGGGGTGTTAATGAGTGGCTGCTTGCCCAGGTGTCAGGAGATCTGTGTATCTTCCTGTGGGCCAGGCAGGGTCCCTTCTTCTATTGAGTTGTTAACGAGTGGCTGTTGAGGGTGATTAGCATGTTCATTGTGTGAGTTGTTCGCATGTCCTGGTGGCTGAGCTGAGTTCGTTGACCTTTTGCAGGCTGTATTTCTCAGGACTGGTAGCCAGGTTTTGTTGATTTTTAGACTCTCCTCTTTTTTATTGAAACTGTGCTGGTGTTTGTGAAACACAGAGATACTGGACAACACAAACAGCCACTACACCAGGCTATACCGGGAAGCCATTGAGATTCACAAACACCAGCACAGTTTCAATAAAAAAGAGGAGAGTCTAAAAATCAACAAAACCTGGCTACCAGTCCTGAGAAATACAGCCTGCAAAAGGTCAACGAACTCAGCTCAGCCACCAGGACATGCGAACAACTCACACAATGAACATGCTAATCACCCTCAACAGCCACTCGTTAACAACTCAATAGAAGAAGGGACCCTGCCTGGCCCACAGGAAGATACACAGATCTCCTGACACCTGGGCAAGCAGCCACTCATTAACACCCCATACCCCCCCCCTCCACATCTCTATAAATACCCACAAAAGGGTCACACCATCCTGGGCACAGAGAGAACTGCTCCTGTCTGTGCTCCTGCACTCTGAAGATGCCGGTCACAGATGCTGGCGAAACGTTAGGAAACAGAACTTCCAGACCACGGCCACACACCCCGGAAGATCCACACCAGCCTTCGTATGCCGGCCGTGAAAGCCTTCGACAATTTATGAATAGAATTTATAGGTTTCACAAGACTGGATCGTTAGAGTATCTGCTAAATAAAAATGGATACTTCACAGTGCAGGGTAACTGGAGCGTGTGCTTTCCAGGCAAAAGTATACAAACCCTTGGCGTCTCTAGAGCAAAGGTTCTGACCTTTGCCTCTGCTGCCTGGGAGCCGCCCCTTCTGCTTGCATCAGGAGATGCTTCTCTTCACTGACCGGGTGTAGAGAGAGGTTCATCTCTTTAGAATCACGTTGCATAATTTCCTCAGACACTTGGAAGCATTAAACTGTATGTATTTCATGGAAACCTGATCCTCAGGAACCTCCTCTTTATAAACCACTTGGAGACTCGGGAAATGGCACAGGATATAAGTGGAGGTTGCACACAAAAGGAAGTGGACAAATCAGTCAATCAATGCTTTTGGAAGGAGCCCAGCCTACTGGACGACTGCCTTTTATTCTTCTAATCACGTCCAGCGGACTAACCCAGGGCTGCTTTGGTCCACCCCACAGCCCTGGGCTTGCTCAGGGCTCTCCTTCGTGCTTTCTAGGACTCAGCCATAGAAATGAGCAGCTGCTCTCTTTGGGTGAAACAAGGGCTGCCTCTGCATTATTTGCTGGGTTTTGATTTCAGAGAATCCTAGAACTGGAGGAGGTCCTTTAGGCTACCCGGGCAGGGCAGGGCAGGAGTGCTTTCTCCTCCAGCGTATCTGGTTTACCTTTTGTGCTGGCTGAAGGCCGAAATGAACTGAACTGGACCAATGAACAAAGTAGCCATAATGCCTGACCTGTTTGGGAGTTGCCCTATCTCTGATATGGGTCTGCCGAGTCTCCTGAGCTTTGTATGCTGCCCTCAGACATGGCTTTCTCCACAACCCAAAGGTACATTTGCTCTGCTGACCTTGCAGAAGCTCTCTGGTACCCAACATCTTCATTTAATGGCAGGGATACACCATTGGTTTGTTTGCTACAATATTTTAATTTACAAAATTGTTCCTGTTAGTCTTTAGTTTAGGAAAAAGGGTGAGGAAAGTAAGAGCTGGCAGAGTGGGTAAAACTAGGCATCCTATGGACAAAAGTAGATAGGCCTCCCTTAAAGGACCAGAACTTGTTGGGGCAAATGGTGGATTTTTCACCTAGTGCACAACTTGCTATCTTGCCACAAGAGATTCCGCCTAGTGGCTTTCAGAGGGATTAAGGCTGAGCCTTCTGTGGGGCTTTAGTCTGTGAGATGGATAATTCTGGTTTCAGGTACAACTCGCTGCATTTCATTGGTTTGAAAAGAGAGCCAATTTGATCTAATGGTTAAGGTGTTGGCCTAGCAGTGGGGAAACCAGAGATTTTGGCCCACCTGAGGCACAAAGCCAGCTGGATGATTTGGGGCCAGTCCCTCTCTCCCAGCCCTGGGAAGCAGGTGAGGCAAACCACTTTAGAAATGGTACAGAGAAAACTCTGACTTGAAGCGCCAAAAAAACCAAAACAAAACATTAAAAAAAACCCAAAGAAGGTCTAAAATGGCTGTTTCTCTGCTTTACCATTTCTTTCTTTTTTAATTATTTGGCACCACGCTGCTTTCCACAGGTGAGAAATTAAATAACATTAATTTAAATTAAACTAAATAAATAAACTTGGAGGTGGCTGTGAAACTGAAGCCTGTCCTAAGGTCTGAAGATAGTTTGTTTCTGATGTAGAACTTGGCTTGTCTTTCTACCCACAGCTTGGAAGGGCTTTTGGACTCCTTCTCTCAGGGATTTGAAAAGTTTCACACTGTCAGTAGCAGCGTCTTGCAGGGCATAGAGCCACGCCTGAAGGACTTCCACCAACTGCTGCTTCACCCCCCCAAGGTAGGTAGATTCTGTCCTCTCTTCCCTTCTCATGGCTGACCCACTGCACTTCCCACGGGTGCCGGTGTGGATATGGGGACAGGAAGATGTAGAGATCAGTGGCAGCTGTGATGCTCTAAGCAAGAGTGGGAAAGGGAGGAAGTATTAGACAAGGGGCAGGGACTAAGATCCAGAAGGAAGGTGGTGAGACAGATGTCAGAGAAAGAGGATGGAGCAGGGTGGAAGGGTCAGAGGAAAAAGCATTTGGTTGAGAATGTGCGAACTCTACCAACTGCAGAGGAAGCCCAGAAAATCTGGCAGAGGAAGATTGGTCTCAGCCATCCTTTGTTTTGTCTGGAGTTTGAAATCAAGAGGGGAGAAATCCTTGGGGGGATGTCTGAGGATGGAAGAAATAAATGTTCCACTCTCCGGGAGAGAGGCAAAGGGCCTGAGAGGAGGACCCCCTCACTGGGGTCAGGGAATTGCTTTAACCAGGCCCTGGGTGATAGCCAGTGAGGAGGGAGTTGAGGAAACTGCTGGAAATTAAGAATAAAAAATTGATTGAGGGCTGTAATTGAGGTAGCCACCTGTTCATAGAGTAAATGAAGTGTGATGTGTTGTGAGTTTGTTGTCTGGTATCTCCTAGCAATTGAGAGAGTGGGGAAGGATAAGGGAAGTGATGGGGAGGGGGAAGTGTGCTGGGGGCAGGATGTTCCTGGGTGAGTGAGCTTGGCTACGTGTTGCCAAGCCCTGCTTCTGAATATCCATTCTCCATGGAAGAGCCAGGCCTCAGATCGCTGGAAGTCTTCCACATCTGTTGGTAATAAATCTAGCCTCATCCTGAATGGGAGGATGTATCTGGCACGCATAACTTGCATTATTAGACTAGCCATGACCCTGCTGGCCTTTCTCAAGGCGTAAACACTTGGCTTTGCCATCTAGTCCGGGGCCCTAGCAGTATGAGTGAGCCCATTTCATGATTAATTTGAATGCAGGACATTATGAATGTTCTCAGCAGCTATTTTATGCTATTGGTGTTACTTTTTAAATTTTGGTTGTTTCATCCTGTTTTTATTTTGTTTTTGGTTATTAGATGCCCAGAGTCATGTATATGAGGTGGGCAGCCATATAAATATATTAAATAAGTGAATGTATAAATAAATAACCAAGAGCTAGCTACATGGGAACAGGGAGGTTGCCTTATTACGATCTGTTGGTGTGGGTTTGGGGTGTTAACACCAGTTTCATACTGGGAAGGAAGAGTGGCATGTATCAAGAGACTCTATCAGTTGCGAGGAGGGCTGTTCCACAGGTCAGTGGACATGCAGCCCTGCTTGCCAGTCTAGCCCTAAGGGACAAGCTGCAGATCACGTTGCATGGGTGGTTGTGGACTTGCCCAGCCTAGGGATTGGAGGTGGCTTGGGGTTTCATGGCCATTATGAAAAGCATGAACTTAACATGTTGGGGTGACCCATGTTGCTGGCTGCACAGACAGATGGTATTCTCATGACCATGGGTTTTAACCAGAGGCATTACCATCTACAATGAGATCTGTCTGATTAAGGTGGGCTGCCCCAGGTGCACTTGGAGAATTTCCGAGAGACCTGGAGGGCAGCTCAGTTGGGTGTCTGGTTAGCCTCTGGAAAATGGTGGCAACCCAGAGTTTGCCCTGGAATGGCCTCTCCTCATCTACAGATCCTGGAGGGCAGCTTGGTTTGCAGGAATGAAACTGATGAAAAATGTCTGAAGCAACTCTGGTGAAAGTTGAGACGTGAATATGACCAGACCCAGATACGACCTCAAGTTTGAGCTTACTTTGGGGTGATAAGGTGGCAAAGCAGAATTATTTCTCTCCTCCAACTGCATCAGCAGAATGGCAGTCAGTTGTACTGTTTAGAAAGAAACAGGGACCTGGCTAGGGAACAATGGACAGGAGGACCCAGCAGGTAAAGGGTGTGATCGTCTGGCCAATCACCTTATGGATTAAGTCAGTGGCGTTTCTCCAGGTTGGAAGCTGGATGGGCAGGATGAGGGGACAGAGGAAATGTCTTACGGTGTTACCTGGGTGGGAGGGTGTTAAGCCTGTGAATCTCTAGGAAGCGGACAGATTCCTCAGCGATGTAAGCTCTTCCACTGTAAGGGGGTTCTTTTGAGAAATAGTGCAGACCACCAAGAAAGAGACTGTTGATATCTTCCCTGCGGTTCCAGTGAGATGTTTATTATATACAAATTTAACAAACTTCCTAATCTCTATTTTAACACTTATCATCAAATCTATGCTATATTATACTGTACTTATATCTATGCCTATGTCTAATTTCCAAACAGTCCTATGAACAAGTCTGCTCTCCTTTTTTGCCTGAGCTTATAACAGTCTTTAGCCACCATTCAGCCAAGTTAGTTGGCTTCTGTTGCTGTCAGCTGCCTTTCTGAATTGCTGCTGAAGCCTTGGCTTGGTAGTTTCTTAGTCTGCCCTGGGTGGGAAAAGGGAGGTGCTTTACCAGCTGCTGGCTGGCTGACAGCTCCCAGCATCTCTGCTGGGCTGCTGAGGCTGCTGGGTTCTGCTTTCCCTTTCAGTTTGTCTGCTGTTGGTTTGCTGAAATCCAAGCCTGCTCCTCCTTCACCATCAGTTGCCTGCTGAGCTGACAGCTGCACTCCCACACAACAAAAATCTTCCTCCAAACACACCTACACACCCACACTCTGGTGCTATCAGCATTTTCCTTTTATAATTGGAAACCAGGTGTGGCCCAGTGCTCTTCAGGCTGCCTTAAAGTTCCAGGGGAGAAAACAAAGGGAAGGAAGACCTCACGCTGGCTGCTGCAAGGCTTTCCTTCCACAGCTCCTTAACGTCTGCCTCCTGGTTAGCTAAAGCAGCAGATCTGGGCTATAGTCAGTGCCATACTGAGGGGTGGGAAGGTTCCAGCCGCCTTGACTGAGGTGCTAGTCTGCTACCTCCCCAGGGGTCCTGCTCTGACCTAGCAGGATTGTTAAGGCCCTTAAAGCAGCTCACAGTCTTAAGAGTTTCACAGTTTCAGAGTTATTGTAGTGAGTAAGGGGCTTGGTTACAGAATATTGGAAACTGGGTATGTGTCCTTGGTGGAGCCTCCCTGTTGCCCTCAATCTTTTTTCTTAAGGAGTCTTGGTTTAAAGGAGGGGATGTGTGATGGAATGGAATTATGGAGGCCAGACTCAGGGAGGAAAACATGTTCTTTCATCTCCTGAGGAGCGGGGGAGAGAGAAGAGGATGAGGCTGGCACCTCCCTGAGGAATTCACTATGTTGTGACTGGTGTTACTTGGGAGCTGGGTTTCAGTCTGGGAAGATTCTTGCTGGAGGTTGTAGCTAATAAACATTGCTGGACTGAATTCACATGGTCTCCTGGAGTTCCTTGGGCTAGGCCTGACAGGAGGCCACAAAAATGTCCATCTGGTCTTGTTCTTCAGTATGTTGGATCCTCCATTTTCATTCCCATAGTCACAGAATTCCATCTTTGGATAATGATTGTTCAATATCCAGCCTCCTTTCTGGGGGAAGATTGTGAAGAAACTGGCAGGGTGACAACTACAGGTTTCAGGCCAGGGTATGTGATGAAAGCTGCATTGGTTGCTCTCACTGATGATCTGTGGCAAAGTGCAGATGGTGGGAGTGCAATCATCTTGTCTTGCCAGACTTCTTGCTGTCATCCACAGCATCTTTCTGAAATATCTGCAAGGGATGGGTACAGGAAGCACGGTTTTATAGTGGTTGTGCTTCCTGAGAGGACTGATCCTGTTGGTGGTTGTGGGGTGGGAGGTCTGATCTTTGGGCACCCCATTTGAGTGCTGCAATGCTCAGTCTTCTTGCCACTCCTGTTTATCATCTACATGAAGCCACTGGGAGATGTTTTCCAGTAGTACAGAGAGAGGTATCAAGAATGGACTGATGATACTCAGTTACACATTTTCAGGCTGGACTGAATGGAGATGTGGTGGGAGTCCTGCCCCAGTACTGGGAGGTTGTCAGGACATGAATGGGGAGTGTTTCTGACAGTCCCAGTGAGATAGAGTGGTTGTTGGCTTGGAAATCAGATGATTCTCAAGACTTCTGAATAAGGAAAATGGCAAACTAGACGTCTCTGAAAGAGTGGAGATGACACCGTGGTGACAAGCAACAGACCAATGACAAGCTCAGTCCCAAATGTAACAGCACTGCTTTGTGGGCTGCATTGGTTGCCAGAGTGTTTCCGGGTGCAATTCAAAGTTCTGGTTGTCACCTTTAAAGCCCTTCATGGCTTGGGACCAGGTTACCTGAGGGATGTCTTCTCCCTGTTGTTTCTAACTGTCCAATCCAGTCGAGCAGGATGGGCATGCTCCAGGCCCCATCAGCCAAGGAATGTCGGCTGGCAGGGACCAGGTGCCTGCCCTCTGGAACGTCCTCCCTTCTGAGATTAGGATGGCCCCAACCCTCTTGGCTTTTTGGAAGGCCTTGAAGACCTGGTTATGTGCCCGGGCCTGGGGTCCCGAGTGTGTGAAAAGCCCCATTTCTTGGTTATGCTAACACCTACGGATTATAATATTTCTTGGCAGTTGTATGTATTTAATTTTTGTATTTTGTTTTTAATTGGTTTAATTGATTTTATGATTGTTCACCGCCCGGAGTCACTTGTTTGAAATGGGCAGCTATACAAACTGAATAAATAAATTAAATAAATAAAACAGGACCCCTCTGAGTAAAGGAGAGGATGAGAGATTGCCCATTTTTGCTCTGGATGGCTGCTCCTCACAAGGAAACCACAGGGATAGCATCATCCCACAGGTGTGAGCGCCGGGAGACAGGAAGTCATCAAGCCGTCAACTGCGGTGAAGCCTTTAATGACCACCTCATTTTCTAACCACCATTGGATTTATAATTATTTTAGAGTTAAAAGAGGTCTTCCAAACAGCCAGTTTGAAAAACTACCTGGTGAGTAAAACCTCATCCCAAAAAAGAAGAAAAGTTAACTAGCAGTTTAAAAAACTTAAAGAATATAAAATAAATGACAAAGAGCTGATAAAAAATTAATTTAAGAAAGTTTTAAACGGATTTAGGGATCAGGTGAATTTGGAATATTAGGACTTTTGCTGAGATTTTTGAAAAATTGAGTAAATAAAACAACATTTCTGTGGGAATACAAATTGTTTAATCTACCAGGAAGGAGACCATTGGTTGAAAGTTGAAAACAAAGTGAAGTAATAATGAAACCTGAGACTTCGTGAATATAGAAATGGGCTACTAGAGGGGACTAAAGTTCCAGGCAGGAAAAAGAAAAGTGAAATCTGCAAAATGACAAAGATATGACACTTGAGACATTTCAAAGGATTTTTGAAGAACTGGGAGAGAAACATAACAAATCTGACAGCAATAATCTCTGCCCCTGTAAATGTATTCAGTGAAGAAGATTATAAAGAAGAAGATGTGACAGATAAAAATATGGAAGGATTTATGGATAGACTGGATGAAGAGGGGATAGCTGATGGAGAAATGCTGGAAAATAAAGAAATGGAGGATTATAAGATAGAGATGACAGAATGGAAAACTAATAACAAATCAAGAGGTGAAAAAGAACCTGGGCAAGGACTTATTTTTAGATTTACAAAAGAAGATTTCTAAATCCTTGAAAAAATCTGAGATAGGAGAAAGAACTTCTGTAAGGAGTCCTATGACAGCAACTTGATGAACTAAAGATTAAGATGGTTAGAAGCAAAAGAAAGGAATCTAAAGTTGACTTGTCTGATCAGAGTTAAAATATGGACATTCTGGGAACCCTTTATGAACTTTTTGCCTACATTTGGACAGAAATGACAAGAAGTTTTGGGTCTGTGAATGGCTGGGGGGGCTATGGGAAGAAGTGCATGTATGTAATCTCATAAGGAGTGGGGAACTATTAATTTGCCTGTACTTGTTGCAAGGAAGATGGGGAGTCACTTCTTTAAATCTTTTCTTTTTCTATCTTCTTTTTTTTTCTTTTCCTTTTTGTACTTTGTATTCCTTTTTTCCTATTATTTTCTTTTTTTTCTGATTTCAGTTTGTATTATCTTTTAGCATTGCAAAATTCTTTAATAAAAAGTATTTTTTTAAAAAAGGAGATCAGCTGATTCTCTAGTGATATCAACTGGCTCTCGATGGGCCTCTGAAAGAACAACCTCGTAGTCTGAGGGCCTTTCCTGGACTCATAGCTCATTCTGGAGGAGCAGTTGGAGATTGGTCAGGAGGGCCTTTACCAGCTTTTGCTACTGTATATCTTATAGCCTTCTCCAGTGCAGGAGAATAACTGTGGTTCACTTTACTCATGGAAGATATCCTATTAAGAATCAGGTCTGCAACTTTGTGCTTCTTATACTGTGATCTTCAGCAACCCTCCTGTAGGGCTTGGCATGGGAAAGAAGGTACAAGCTTTCTGCTTGGGCTTCATGGGGAGCCAGCTTGAAAAGCTGGTTTTCCTCTCTTGATGGTGATAGGTAGCTTCTATCCTGACGACCATTGGGATCCTGGAAGAGCCTCTAGGGAACGCCCGTCTTCATGGAGCCCGCCTGATTGCTGCCCTTCTTCACACCAACACACCCAGTATTAATCAGGAGCTGTGCCGGCTTAATACCATGGACTTGCTGCTGGTGAGTGGTGAACTAGGTGTGCAATTGTGTCATGAAAGTGGATTTCTCAGGGATAGGGCATTGGTATATCTTTATTTTCATACTGGAGAAGGTCTGTCTTTGTGTTTCTTGACTTGATGGCACATAATCAATTATCTGTTTCTCTAGCAGCAGTCTTAGGGGAAGTGTGAGTCTTGTGGAGCATGCTGAAACTTGCAAGGAAAGTCTGTGTGCATCTGTCACCCTGGTATGGCTGCTCATGATTGATATGAATGTAGCTTCTTCCTCTGTCTTGTTCCAGGACCTGTTTTTTAAATACACTTGGAATAACTTCTTGCATTTCCAAGTAGAACTGTGTATCACAGCTGTCCTGATGCACTCTGTGCCTGGAAGCAAGCAGGTCATAGAAAATGAGGAGGAGATGAAGGGAAACGTGTCCTCAGAAAATGCTGAAGCACCAGAGAACTTCATGGTGACTCATGTAAGCATCTTTAAAAGTTGATTCAGTCTTCTGAAGAGAGGCAGTAACAAACCCGGGAGGATTTGTTACTCAGAGAGAGTAAGAGAGGAGGCTCTTCAGACCCTTAGTCAACCTTCTTCCACAGCACTTGGCAAACACTGATCACATAACTAGCATCAGTGGTATTTTTAGTATTTCTGTGTGGAATACACGTCTCTCTAGGGTACTGTCTCCTTTGGGCCTGGCTTCTGCTGGCTCTTCTCAAAGAAGCGTTGCCTGCTTCTTGGCTAAGACTGCTTTCCTGCAGGCCCTGGAAAAAGTGCCCTTCCTCCCCCTCCTCCTCTTTTGGAGGACCTACAATGGGCACTTGGGCTGTCTGATGCACTCTAAGGGGTTTCTTGTTCCCTGCCGTTCCCTGGAAATAAATGTGGTAAGGGGGGAATCTGGGCTCAGATGGCTCTTCTAAGATGCACCTTATTCATCTGGCATTCCAATCTTGGTGAATATGAAGGCAGAAAAAAGAAAGGTAAAGGGTGAGGGGTAACTCTTAAGATTCTTTCTGCCTTTGCATGATAAGGCCATGGTTGTTTGTAGACAGAGCCCAAATCTAAATTGTGCTTTTTAAGTGATTAAATGTGTTCTCATCAGAAATATTAAAACTGAATGTGACAGTTTTGTAGGCAAGAATGTTTCTAAGCGTTGTAAAATGGCAACTCTCCTATAGCTGGAAATCTAAATTTACATTTGCTATGTAGGCTATGTGGATGGTTCCATGCAGAATAGGAATAGCCAGCTGGTGGCCTCCTCTCAGCTGCCCCTGCATTTTCCTTTGCAGCCCAGGACCACAAACACACACCCTGTGTGGTTGAAATTGTGCAGTTGAAATTCAGCAGGTGGTTGAAAATTGGCTTCTTTCTGTTCTGTCCTAGTAGAAACTGAAATAGATGTGCAAAGCCTCAAATAAGATTAACACAGGCAAAACAGCCTGCCTATGTGATATCAGAACTTTCTCATGTCAGAAAAATAAGTGCAGCCCTGGCCTGCAGGGGAAAGGGCAGATACTGATTTAGGATCGCTCAAAGTAGCTGATTAGTTCCTGCTGGTTTATTAAGAGCATGGGAAATTTCAAGTTTAACTTGAGCAGTTGTCTATGTCTTTGGATGCTCTCTGTCTAGACCAGTGCTTCCCAAAAATCAACTTCCAGAATTCTCATCAACAGCCATGCTGGCTGTGGAATTCTGGGACTTGAAGTCTGTACCCTTGGAAATTGTCAAGATTGGGAAACACTGAGACAGTTCTAGGAGGTCCTGTTTTTTTCTGTTCTTTGCTGAGAGAAGGAGCTCCAGGTCCTGATTAGTTGAGAAAGGGGCCCCAGGCCTGATTGCAGGGAAGCTTGCAGGCTTTTTTGATTGCTGGCACACAGCTGCCTTTGGGTGCCATTTCTCAGGAACTATAACTGGAAGGTTAAACCATGCACAGCAGTAGCAAAACTGGCTTCAATTCCCATGGGTTGCTTAAGCAAATGCCACATTAACATGTCTGCCACCCCCAAATTAGCATTGTTGCCCTTTGTCTTCAGGAGCTGCACTTTCTAATAGAAGGCAGCCCTTTAGATGATTGGGTTTTGTTACTTTTAAATGTGAATTAACCCTTTTGGAAGTGTCAACCCATTGAGATTGGCCTCAGTCTCATGCTGGGGCTCGGGTGCTCCACCATCACCTCATTGCCACCCCACCCCTTTCCAGTATCTATGTTAGAAGTTTCAACTTCTGGTCAGAGTTACTTCTGTCCCTAAAATACTTGTCCTCTCTTCCTCTTCTAGCTCTTCCAAAAGTGCTGCTTGGTGCAAAGGATTCTAGATGCCTGGGAGACCAATGACAAAATACAGTAAGGCTCTGAGGCTGCATGTTTGCCAGACTTCCACGTAACCTGTTATTTGTCTATGTTTTGTTAGGCTCCATCAGAGTGTTTTGAATAGTTTTGGCTGAGCTCATGAGTGTGGAAAGACAGGCAGGCATTTAGCCTAGAATACCCCCAGAATAACTTGTTCATCTGGATTGCTTGATATCCTTATAACATTCCATGCATGTTATCTTTTTCTTGCTTAGCTTTGTTGTTGATTTCTCTTTGGGGAGCAACAGAAAGAACAGGGAGAGGGAGAAAGAGGAAAATACAGCTCGTGGGAAGTGCAAATATTCCAGTACTCTGCTAGAGTCCTGGATAAATACACAGAGGCAGAGGAAACTGCTTTCTTCTGAGTTAAAGAACCCTGGGCCCCTTTGGCTGGCAGTAGCGGCTCTCCAGGGAGGCCTTTCTCCATCTTTTTTGGAGATTGAGTGCATGATGTTTGGCAAGCGGCTAAGCTACAGCTCTGCTTCCTAGCATAGAGATCATCTGTCCAGTAGAGTGTGTCATCTGTCCTGAGCATCCTCACCAGCAGACTAGAGACAAGCCAGCATCGTCCATGATGGATTCTCCTTTGTCTTCCATTCTTCAGTACTGTTCCTCACTTTTTTTTTTCAGGGCAGAAGGAGGAATGAGGCGTGGCAACATGGGCCACCTTACCCGAATTGCCAACACAGTTGTGCAAAATATGGAGAAAGGCCCCTTGCAGAACCAAATCAGAGAGTTCATCAGAGGTAGGAAATGGTGGACAATGGTGGAGTAATCTGCTGGAACTTACCTACAGCCTCCCAGCCCTGTCTCTTTCTAGAGCACACTGGGCCAAACCTGCTCAGCCCAAATAAGGTGCAGGAAGTCCTGCTTGTAGGTTGTTTGCCTGATTAGAGAGATGGGTTGAGGCTTCCTCTTGAACAATGCCTTTGGCTGGGTTGCGTCACTTTTCTTTCGATGATTGGCTTGTACATTGGCCTGCCTGGAAAACTAGTAGCTCTGCTGGTGAAAAATGCTGCTGTTGCAAAATATATCTTAGGATCTTGTTGGATATTCCTCAGATGCCTTTTGTTTGGGGTTCAGTGAACCTGATCAGTGGTGGTACCCCATCATTGGAACCTTCTCCCCAGTGAGGCTGACCTAGTACTGTTTCACCTTTTCAGTTCCAGGAGAAAAGTCCTTTATTTGCCATTCTGTTTAAATAAATGTTTTGAAACTTATTTGTCATTCACTTTATTACTGTCTCACTATTCTGCATTTAATTTTTAATGTTCTTGACTTTCAAGCCACTCTGGAAATTCTTCATACTTAAGATTCAATCTGCTAAAGAAATCTCTGGAATTAAATACATTTAAGCCATTCTGGGCTTCATTAACAAAGATTCCCTCTCTCTGCTCTTTGCCCAGTTCTGATATTTGTCGATGTTTTCTCAGCCAATGACAAGGATAGTGAGATTGGGATAATGCAGAGACCAATCTGGGGCAAAAGGAGTCCACAGCAGAGCCAGTTTGGCTCCCAGGCCTCATCAGTTTTGTCATACAGACGGCTCTGCAGCGTTAGGCTGGTGCTCTTCCCGTCCCTGACCAGGGAAAAATGACAGTGTTTTCCAGTGTGGGACCAACGTTCTGAATTGGTTGCCGTGCTGCATCCGGTTGACTCCCAGCTCGTTTCCAGCCTGGGGAGCTGATAGGACAGTATTCTGTCCCTGCAGTTTCAGTATTACGAAGAGGCTGGCTGATCGTCGTGTTAATCAAAGCACAACCAAGGACTTGCTGCAGCAAGTAGGCTGAGCAAAAATGTGGTATCCAATTGATAAGTAGGTGCCTGGGCTAATGTCATCCAGCAACTCAGGCAGATTGAATCCTGCTCAAGTTTGCTGGCCTTGTGTCTGAACTTGGTGGCCAGATTTCTTTGCCTTAAGTAGGTAGGAGGGCTGTATCTAGCAATGTGGCAACCAGCTAGAGGAGATTTTGAAGCTGTCAGTGCCTCTAAGCAACCAGCACATACTGGTTAAATCAGAAAGGCTGGAGGAAACATCCTAGAGTTTCCACTATACAGGATTTGACATCTTTGCATTGCAGGGGCAAATCATCTGTGTACAGATGGCTTCATTCTTGTCTGTAATAAATTGCCTAGTCTAACACTAACATGGGTTCCTGCATACTGCTCTCCTCCACACCTCTTTCCTAATAGCAGATGTTTCTGTGCCAAAACCACACTTACTGAGGAACTCTGATTCTGGCCAGTCTGAGGTTCTGGTTCCTTCTGGGTGGGATTGCCTCTTGTTTTGGCAGTCTGAGCCCTAAGGTCTGCTTTCTTGCAGGGCTTCCTGAAGATTGCAAGGGACGTTGGGAGAGCTTTGTGGAGGAAACTTTGGTGGAAGCCAACCGAAGAAATACTGTGGATTTGGTGAGATAGTATTTTGTTAGCTGTCTTTACAACCTGTATTTTGAATAGGGGAAGGGGGTCTGAGGACATGTCCAGCAACAGCAGCAACTGGGGCTCTCTTCCCAGTAATGGAAGCAGTCCCAAGAGGTGATGGGAGATGGAAGAGGCCAGTATAAGGTGATGTTGGCTTGCCCCTCATTGCTGATGTTCATAGCAGTTCTCCTCTGTACAGGTAACTGCCCATCACCTGCACTCCTCCAGTGAGGATGAGGACACAGAGGCTGCCTTTCCCAGTGAAGTCTCTCTCCAGCAGGTAACCTCCATGATGGCAAGCTAAGTGTGTGTGTTTGCTTATTTTACTAGGTTTATAGGCCATTCCAATCATGCCATAGTTATGTGTTAGTTAATGGTTTTGTGGAAAGCTAATGGGGTCAGGGCCAGGATCAGATCAGATCAGATCCAGAGGACAGTGTTGATGGCTTCTTAGAAGATCTTGGAGTCAGTTTTTGTGGAAGGATAAAAGGGGAAACAGGTGGACTAGGGTGCACATCCTGAAGCTTCTGGGCCCCTTGTGATCCCCCACAGCCTTAGGTTTAACCCCCACAGACGTGCAGAGGCTGCAACTGCATCATGATTTTAATTGTGATAGAAAGGTCTGGAACATAATCATGATTTTAACTGCATATTTAAGGTGACTTACACCCTTTTGAAGAAGAGCAAGGGAGGTAATTGCACCAAGTTGGTGGGGTTCTTTGCAGATATAGTCGCTCACATTTGCCGAGGGTCGGATGCCACCTTTGTAGGATGAGCTCTGCCCGCTGTAGGTTTGACCCATGGCTGGACTTGGGGAATGATAAATACCTCTTTGAGGAAGGGTGCTATCTGCCTTGAAAATGGCGGTGTGCTATCCAGCTGTATTGGACAACCTCTGTCTCTAATCTTCCCTTTATGGGGGAGATTTTAGAGAAGATGATGGGGCTTCCAACTACAAAGGATCCTGGATGAAGCAGATTATCTGAATGCCTTCTGGTTAGGGTTCAGTCCTGAGCGTGGGATGGAGATGGCATCGGTCACTCTGGAGAATGTAGTGACCTATGTCGGAACCTGGATGAAGAGAATGCTCTCCTGATTCTGCTCTGTTGGTGACACTTGATGCCATTGACCATGGGATCCTGGGTACACTGCTTTACAGTAGTTCCACTCCTTTGGGAGTGAGCAATTCGTAAGTGGCAGAAGAGGCATGCTCAAGCCAGTGGGTATCACAGGGTTAGCTCCCTCAGCCAAGTTATTTATCATATACGTGTAAGGTGCTGGGAGGTGGGGGTATGAATGGTCATCAGTTGGTTTGGGGTGAGGTACCCTCAATATGTTGATGATACTCAGTTGTACATTGCCACCCTAGCCCAGGCCAGAGATGTTGTGAACCTCCTTACTTGGTGTCCTAACGTACTAGGCTGTGAGGGTCTAGATGGAGCAAAACAGGCTTAAACTGAATTTCAGCAAGATGGAGCTATAACCTTTCTCCAGAGTATCTTGCTACCATAATTATGCTCATTCCTGCAACTTCACCCAACACTGTAGACTAGATCTCTGGTCTCGGGTGATGCAACCTTTGAAAGGCCCATACCTCTGCTGTGGTAGACCTGATGAGGGTTTTTATGAATGCTTTATATGCCTAGTTGTGCATAGTACACAGGGGGGTTGGACTTCCACCAAATAATTTTTAAAGTCTAGATAGAAGGATCCAAATAGGTTCTGGCCAGACACATTACCTGTCCCTGTGAATTCACAGATGACTACTCAGAGAACTGCAGCTGCAGGTTAGTAACCAGTTCTTTTTTTCTCTCTTAGGCATTTTCAGAATACCAGGTTCAGCAGATGACAGCCATTTTCATGGATCAGTTTGGCTTTAATGATGAAGAGTTTGCTGATCAGGATGACAACATCAAGTGAGTCCCTTTCCCTGTACCACCTTCCTATAACCAGGATCCTTATCTGAACAGGCAGAAAGCCAAGGGGTGGTAGAACTCCCTTGGTCCAAGCAGGGAGGCCCCCTTTGGGCTCTTCTCCACCTGCTCTTTCATCAGGATAGGAGAAAAATAGAGCGAGTCAGGTCATTTTACCCTCTCAGAAACCAGGAAGTTAGCTCTTGTGCGGATAAACACACATACTCTTCCTTTAGAGAAAAGGTTGGGCATCAGTGTGGCAAATATTACTTTCTGGTGAGTATCAGACCCATGTAAAAGGAAAACTTCTTAATAGTAAGATCTATACACAGTGGAGCAGTCTACTTGCAGAGTTGAGAGTTCTGCATCTCTGGAGGTTTTACGAAGAAGCTGGACAGATACATCTTGGGGATGACTTAATTGATTTTCTTGCACGTTGCAGAAAGTAGAACTAGAAGGTCCCTGTGGTCTCCTCCACCTTCACAATTCTATGATTCTGTATGTGGCTTAGTTCCTAGATCTAGGTTTATCACATACATTTATTAAAGCAGCCCCTTACAACCTTCTTTCTATCTATTCCAGTGCCCCTTTTGACAGGATTGCAGAGATTAACTTCAGCATTGATGTAGATGATGACAGTGTAAGTAGTCCAACATGCCAGAGACTTAGGGACTTCAAATGCTATCTCCAGAGGCAGTGAAAACAGCCTTTTCAGCAGCCGGTTCATGTGTTGCAGCACTGACACATTTTAAGAACCCTCCGACTGCAGGGAGGGTGCTGGGAAGCAGTACCAGCACCAGGGGTTGTAGAGAAAGGCCTCTGGCACATATGCATCATGGTGTTCTGGGTTCACGGCCCCTCCATCACATTGCTCTGTTCTGAGTGGTTGAATATGCTTTTCCTCTGTGGAGCCAGAAGTGAGAAAGCCCATCCTGCAGGATGGTGGAATTAATGGCATTTTATTAATCCCACCCAGAATGTATGGCTCCTGGTCTGAACTTGCTTTCTCAAGATTGTTCATGAATGAAGTAGGCCCAGCGTCTTGGGCAAAAGTTCCATAAAGATTCCTCCTTTCTTATTGCCACTCCTGCTGTGTAGGAGCCTTAGATGAGAGAGTTATCAAAGGTTCTTGAAAATCAAAGCCTATAATATTGCTGGATTTTGCTTTGCATGCCTGGCCTCTTCAAATGATTCTCAGAGGTGAATACAAGTAGTCCTCGACCCATGACCATTCGGTCAGTGAACATTCCAAGTTATGACAGCGCTGAATGAATGGTGGTTATGACCAGTCCTTGGAGTTCCAGTTGTCCCAGCTCCCCTGCAGTCACTTGTTCATGATCTGGGTGTTTGGCAACCTGTTTGCATTTATGACTGGTTGCCAAGCCCCTGCAATCATATGATCACCATTTACAACCTTCTCTGCCAGCTTCCCCAGAAAGTCAATGGGGAAGTGGCAGGGAAGGTTGCAAGTCGCCGGAGTAAGTCTCCTCCAGCCCCTGTGTGCTCACGCTGGCCACTTGTGCACCCTCCCCGACCTGTGCTGTGCCTCTCACGCACCATCCCCGACCCACATGGTGCCTCTTGTGCACCCCCTCGTACCCTCCCCAACCCACTGTGCCTCTTGCACACCCCCTTGCACCTTCTCCTACCTTCCCCATCCCGCGCCATGCCTCGTGCACTCTCCCCAAGCCTCCGTGACCCACACAATGCCTCTTGTGCACCCCCTCACACCCTCATGCACCCTCCCCCATGCCCCCACACGTCCCCTCACTTTTTCCCCCACCTGACAGCAGCCACTTACCTGCCTGCAGGCCTGGGACTTGCAACTTCCTGCTGGTTTCCCTACTGACTGCCGGGATTGCTGTCATTAAGTGATGCGGTCGCACTTTATGACCGGATTGCTTAGCAACAGAAATTTCGGTCCAAATTGCTATCGTAAGTCGAGGACTACCTGTAAAAGAAAGATCTCCTGTGTCTGAACCTGTATTTACTTTTGCTGTAGCCCAACGCGTCCCTCTTTGAAGCCTGCTGCAGCGAACGCATTCAACAATTTGATGATAATGAAGAAGAGGAGGATATTTGGGAGGAGAATGATACAAACTATGCAGTCCAAGCCAAATCAAGGTCACGGTAAGATGAAAGGTGGAGTTTACCCCTTCTGAGCTTGAAGAATATATTTTGCATTTGGGTCTGGGGTAGAAGACGTTGGCTGTGCTAAGGCCGAATTTGGGAGAGGAAGGCTAGAGTGTGGATCAGGTTGACTGACTTTGAACACCTGTACCCTGTTTTATATTGTTGTGTTCAGTGTGCTTTGCCATATTGACAGGAGTGGAAGCTTCACCCTGGAATTTGTTACTGTGTTGGATGTATCTTGGGGATCTTATTTTTATGCAGATCTTAGTGGCAGCACCCAGCCACCCTTGCTTGATCTCAGTGAAGCAGGGTTAACCTGAATAGTACTTGGATGGGGGATTAACTGGAAATATTGGGACAACTGGCTAGACTGGGAAGTTGGAAAAACTCCCTGGAAGAAGGCAGCAGAAGATACGTATCTGCTGGGCCAAAGAAACTACATGGGTGTGCCCATGAATTTACCAGATATCAGGTTTGACTTGAAGGAGACTTCATGTATGTTAGGCTCCAGGATGCAATGGTTACTTACATGGTTACTTGAAAAATGTGTGTGGTAAAATAAATACAGGCTGAAGAATGAATAAATGTGGACAGTGCAGAAGAGAAGGACCAGTAGAAAGGTAATACTTCAAGATGGTTTGATCATAGAGGGAATAAATGAGAATTGCATTGCAAAACAATTTTTTGAAAGGAGAATGAGCTGGTCAAGAGGAAGGAGAAGACCGAGAAAGTTCTGATCGGGGGAAGTTGATGAGATCCTGAGAAAAAAGAAGTGGGAAGTTTAAGAACTCCCTTGCCCCCAGTACAGAGGAATTAATGCTCATTTCTGTTGTTTTGGGCAAAGCTTGAAAGGACTTTAAAGGAACAGAGCGAGTAGGCAAAGTTGAGCTCTGCAGAAGGAAGGTTCCTTGAGTGCCTTTGCTGGATAGCTGCCCACCTTCCAGATACTATAGTCATCCTGCCTACCTCTGCAGCTTTAGACCTGGAAGGAGGGAAACCAGATGTTCACCATACTCATCCCACAGTTGCTCTGCTAAATCTGTTGTTCGAAGACTTGGATGTAAAACAGGCAGCTTGAGGTGCCCAGCCCTTCTTGTCTGTGCAGTTCCTTATTGTCCTTTTGTTTCTGGGTTGCCTCAGGTTTGGAGTACTTCACTCTGTGGAAGTTTCAACCAAAGGTGGCTTAGAAAATGGGGAGCATGATGGCTGCATGGACTCTGGGGAAGAGGAGGCTGAGAAGGAGACAGCTGTCCATTCTGAGGACCCCTGGAAGGAAGTAAACCAGGCCATGGATCCCCCTCCTGAAGGTAAAGAGATTTTGGGGGGTGCATAGCTGGACCTCTGGAGCTTTTGCTACGAGTCAAAATAGCTGCCAGCTTGCACATCCTTACTGTGGCTCTACAGTGCTCATATTTCTCAATGCTGCCAGGTTGGAGACTTGAGGGTAGGGTGGGCAACTGCCACAGTGCTATCCACTGCCAAGCAAAGGGAGATGCCTGCTTTTAATTCAGTTCCCCTGATTTCTCTAAGCATGGTCTGCTTGTTGTATGTAGATGGGAGATCTGTTGAAGCTGGTGCAGGGGACTAACACAGGTTGGGATTGAGCAGACAGTGCCACACCATGCACTTGATGGAGATGCCTACCTCTTGCAGTCCAAGACAAGGCCTGTTCAACATGGTTGCGGCCTCTGGAGGATTTTTCTGCATTTGCCTGCCCGTCCACTGTGAAATAGTTGCTTCCACTGTTTTTTTCACAAGTAAATGGGAGATCTCTATGTGGACAAAAGTTGATTCCTAGCAATTAGTGCCACTAAAATATTGTTATTGTCCATTTCACTTTACAAGCTTCAGAAAACTGAAATCCCATTTCTACCAGCTTGAAGTCTGGATTCAGGCTTAATTGCAAGGCTCTTTCTAAGAAAGAGTGACACCAAGACTTAGGCAGCAGGTTGTATTTAACATTGCGTACAGTGCAATAACTGTCAAAACCAGCATGTAATTTTCAAGGCGTTTTTTATCATAAGAAACTCACTGTATGAAACAAACACATCCAACTGACTTCTTATGACCCTGTTCCGTTTCAGTGGCTTGACCAAACCTGGCTAAGACTGACGTTCAGATACTCGAGATCTTTGCCCATCCCTTGTAGAAAGTCATCCAAATGTGGCTGTCATCCTTCTAGTAATAGTGGTGCCTCTGAGGCAAGAATAAAGACTCTTGGCCAAAGTCTTGCGAGTCAGGCAGAGGATCAGATCCTGCATCCAGCAGAGCCTGGAGGGTGCATGAACTAAGTGGCTAAAAAGACTGCATAGAACAGGAAAGAGTAGAGAGAGGGAGAGGGAGAGGGAGAGAGATATGGCTAGATTCAGTTGGGTACTTGGGATGGCATGACACCTCTAGATGTGGGGATGGGGGTTCTGTGGCTTTGCAGAATCTTTGCCAGCTGAGCTCTTCTGGGTTGCATGGTAGAGTCTCTGACTGGTCAGGCCTGTTACAACCACTTAGCCTTCACTGGATGAAAAACTGTGTCTTTTATGTCTTGTAGGGTCTGGATGGAGGACAGCACTCGAGCCCGTG
The DNA here is from genome assembly GCA_030867105.1 of Liasis olivaceus. Classification (NCBI taxonomy): domain Eukaryota; kingdom Metazoa; phylum Chordata; class Lepidosauria; order Squamata; family Pythonidae; genus Liasis; species Liasis olivaceus. The sequence continues at coordinate 81,841,952 of CM061355.1, forward strand.
AAGTCCAAGCCTCCAGCCTCTTGGGTGGCCACAGACATAGGGTCCAGTGTGTGGGATTCGGTAACTCCCTGCATGAAGACTTCTGAAGAGAGAGGCTGGGCCAAGTTCACTGACTTCCAACCTTTCTGTTGGTAAGTGGGTAGGATGCCCAGCCGTACATGCCTGCCAGGCCCAGAAGAGTCCAGCCTGGAAGGAGGAGGTTATGTCATCAAGCAGTTTGTCTTCCCAGTGGCTGCTGGAAAGGAGCTCAGGGATGCTCCAAAACTGAGCAGGAGGAGAGCTTTCTGCTGCAGGTTGCTTCTGGCTACAGAGGAGGGCCCTGTTTCCAGCCGCCATTACATGGCTCATAGTGTCTGTGTGTCCAACCCAGCGCCCATTGAGGCCCCTCAGTCCTTCTTTGTACCTGCTCATCCAGTTTGGACAGAGGGTGTAGTAATCTGAAACATTGGGCGGCTCTGTTAATTAAGAAATGAAACCTTCAGGACCACTCTTGGTAGGAATCCGTTTCATGGCCCTGGTGGGTGGGAGCAGAGGACATTATCTGAAACTGCCAGAGGCAGACAATGAGTTAGATGGTGGATACTGACCGCCTCTGGATCATCTCAGGGCAAACCTTCTGGTTGCTAATTCAAGGTTTGGCCCTTTCGTCACTCTTATTGTAGAAGTATCCAAAGGATTACAAAGCATTCCAGTCCATTTGGGCAACCGTTACTGTTGATTCAGAGGACCCTTCACACTGATGCAGTGTGTGCCTACAGTAGGAAATGCCTCCTCTTTTCCAGCAGTTTGCAGCCCGTGTCTTCGCCTCTTCTGACCACGGCTCTTCCACCATGGCTTTCTCTCTCCTCCATCTAGGCATTTTTCTGCAGTGCTTTTGCACAAAGACAGTTCAGGGCAGTTCAGGAGCAGTTTTTTGGGCTGCAGCAGCTGCCTTTCAGCAGCTGTTCCAGGCGTGAGAAGAAGAGCAAACCGGCGTGTGTTGCCACCAGTGTGTGCTCCTTTTCTCTCTGGGTGGGCAGGTGAGGGCAGCTGGTGTGGAGAGAGGAGGTGGCTGAAGGTGTAGAAGTAACTATGGCTAAAGCAGGTTAATTCAGAGTGCTTCCTGTTAGGTACTGCCAGTTGAGACTCTAGGCAGCCGTCTCAGGCTTTCCCTTAGAATGACTGCCCTGCAAACATTGCAGGGAGAGATTTTGTCTCTTCTGTGGCACAAAACTGGAGGAGGTGCCCAGAGTGCCTACCCCATAGCTGCTCCAGTATTCTGCATAGGTACCCTCTTGGCTGCATTTGGGTTTCACCCAAGAGGCTGTGTGCAGGACCAGAAGCACACAACTCTCAGAGACAGGCTTTGATGCCTTTTCCCTTCCAGCTCTGAAACAGCTCCCAGGTGCAGCTCCCCCGTGGACAACGAGAACAGCGTTTCCGAAGGAAATCCCAAGCAGAGCCAAGACGAGAGCTGTAAGTGGCCACCGTCACCCCAGCGGTCATCCCTTCAGGAAGGCAGGAAGGGAAACCCTCAGCAGGGCCTTTCGTGTGGGTCAGCAGGCTTTGCCAGGTGCTGTGCCACTGGATATGTTCTGGGATTCCCTTTTTCTGGTGCAGGGTGTCTTGGACTTGGGGGGGCAGTACTTCCTTGGGAGTTCTGCTGGAAATCCCTCCCTCCCTCCCTCCCTCCCGCTGAATGCCAAGATTTCAGCTGCTAGCTTTGCCTGGCTGCTGCCTGCCTTTCTCCTCTGGGATTGTTGCCTGTTGTAAGAGGCAAGAAACCTATTTTAGACATAATAACACTTGGCCTCCACCAGCTGGCAGTTCAGGAGTTTGAGCTACATCTTAGAACACTGATGGTCTTTTAAGCAGGGCTTAGCAGAAATTTAGAGGAGTTCTGCTAGGAACCCCCTAAAAGGTTATTGAAAGAGTGGAGTGGCTTGAAAAGAAAGCAGAGTCTTCAGCACTGCCGAAGGCATTATAGGTGAGAATTAGCCAGTGGTCCCCATAACTGGGCTCTGGAACAGACAACAACTTGCCCCACCCCACTGTGAGACGGCTTTCTGAAGGCTGTCTGTGCAACTGGCCCTGTCATATCTCTGATGCTCAAGTGCTCCAGTTTCTTCTTAATTTCTGAGTTTGCCAGCTATTTTAAGGGAACCCACAGAAAGAGCTGATGCTGTGCGTGTGCATGTGTGGTCTGGTGCACTGACCTGCTGTGCGGGAGACTCTTGCATGATGGGGCATCGCGTGCTTCTCCCTGTACAGTGAGTGCCGCCTCCCCTTGCGTCTGGAACGTCTGTGTGGCACGGAAGGCACCCTTGGTGGCCTCAGACAGCAGCTCCTCTGGTGGCTCAGACAGCGAGGAAGAGGAAGAGATGGCCAGTGTGGTCACAGAAACCATCAGCACAGGTTCAGGCCAGGAAACCATCAAGCTGACTGTGGATGCTAAGAACGAAAAGGCCCTCTTTATCAGGTGCGGACGTGGTTAGCGGGTGTTGGTGGCGAGGGCAGGAAAGTCCTGACCCCTGGCCCAGAGGCACTCTGGATGTCTGGGCAGGCCTCCGATCCTGGGCAATGAGTTGAAGTCAGGCTTGTGGCCATGAGCAGCCAGGGAGGGGCACATCTGCCTTCTTGCCACTGGCCCACCCTGCCTAGGCAGAGGGGATGAGGAAGCTTCAGAGGAGAAAGCTCCCCGGATCAGGAGAACTGACGGGTGCGATCTGGTGGATTCAGTCATTTGTGCTCCACCTTATATCAGCAGCCCACTTACAGAGCGAAGGAGTAGAAGCCTCTTTGGAAGGAAGCCCAGCAGATTGAATGCTCTTAAAGCCATTTGTGGCCCAGAGACTTTGGAACAAAAAGCAAGCTTAGGAAATTATTTCCTTCCCCTGTAAATAAATTACCAACAGAGATTAGAACAGCTTGTATAGCAGCAGAAGGTGGTGATACTCTGATCAGCTCCAGAGTGGAGGTGGAACCCAAGGAAGACACACGGAAATGCCTCCCAGGGATCTAACCTCCCAGGAGCCCTTTTCCTAGGAGTAGCTCCACTTCCATCCTTCCTCTGCACTTGAAGTGTTACTGTGGCTCCCTCAAACTTTTCTTGGAAGGAGTGTGGATGTGGATTATTGAGGGGGGGCATCCCAGGTGAACCGTTTTATTAAGAAGGCTTTAAAAGGAAGAAGCAATCAGGCAATGATAGTCAGAGCAGTGGGTGCTTTTCCATTGTCTTAGAACAAGAAGTCTCATGGGCTCTAAAAGATGAATGGGCTTTTTGAAGCACCCACCTTAATGTAGAGCTATCTGACATTCTGAATTTCCTCTGCAAGAATGGACCTGGAACTCCTCTAATAACTCTGGCACTGGTGTCATTGATCAAGAACTGTTACAGACAAGGAGGCAACCTTTGGGCAAGCCCAAGCTGGCCAACCAGGCCGTTAAGTAGGCTGGTGACATTGTCCAGCAGGGACAAATGTGCATTTAGCTGGAGGTGAAAACAAGTCAAGCTTTTTGTCTGTGTCTTCTGGATCTCTCCTCTAGCAGATTGTTCCTAGGAAGAAACCTTGTCCTTCATTATCCATTTCATCCATTGCATTTGATAGGGTTGTAGCTTAAAATATGCCAGGTCCACCAAAGTGAAAAAATTGATACGATTGTGTCAGAAGATTTGTTGATAGAAAGTGGATCGCATGCTATTTTGGGTGAAAATAAGTGTGCAGGTCTGTTAAGGAGTATTAATCTTGAAGACTGTTACTTCTCAGTTGGGGATAGTATCGCTCCAAACACCAGATTCAGGAAAACAGTGGTGGAAGAAGGGTGGGTCTCCGCCTCCTGCTCATACGTACTCCAGAGACATCTCGTTGGTCACCATTCGTTTATTTTTATTTATTTGTTAGATTTATATCACAACATCCTACTGGAGTTGAAGAAGGCAGCTTGGAGCTCCGTCATTCAGTTTTTCCCTGCATTGGTTTTTGGCCTGATCTAGCGAGGCTCTTCTTATGTCCAGATAGGCAATACTGTCCGTGAGTTTCTAATATAAGGTGGGGCCTTTATGACCAGCACAAATGAGGCTCTTTGGATCTGCAGTGGCCGGGCCATGGTTGCTCTCTGCTCTTTCCTCTGATCTCTGATGGAGCATCCCTGGGGTGGTGCGGCTAGGCTTGAGCATGTTATGGAGAGACTGTGCCGTGGGTCCCTGGAGAAGGAGTCTGGGGTCCCGAAGGTTGGTCTGGCCAAGGAAGAGCAGCGTGTGGGTTGGTTTTCCTCTCCTGGAAAGAGGCTTTCCTCTTCCTCTCCTTGTCCCTGGGACTGTGGTCTGGGAGAAATCAGAGCTGCTTTACTGCCTTCTGACATATTGGGCTGTTACAAATTCAGAGCAGGCTCATCTTTGTCCCTGGGCTCCTGCTGCAGCAGAGGTCCTAGATGCAGCCTGGAGTTGAGAGCAGAAGGCAGGGAATGGAGTAATGCTACTTTCAGGGGGCAGGGAGGGAGGGAAAACATCCAGTTGTGTCTTCATCAGATCTGTCACAGAATGTTTTTTAAAAGCAGGAGCAACACTTACTCAGGTGTCACCCCTGTCTTTGTCAGTTGTATAGTCAACTACTCTTCTCTGTGACAGGAGGGGCCTTTGCTCATTTAAGCCTGGGTGGATGCACGTTGCAGGTTGGGATTTGCTCATGGAATCGCTGGAGAAGGTTCTGGGTTCCTTAGATTTATGTGAGGAGCAATCTGGCCTTTTCAGCCAGAACCCCCTGGGAAAGACAGTTCATCTGTAGGATGCTGAACTCAGTGGTTTTCTGCCTGTGGTGGGATTTCTTTTGGCTGGGGCCATTTCTTAGGGGAAGACTGCTCCATGGCAGATCTCTTCCTTCAAAGAAGTCTGCCTGAATCTCTTGAAATTATCCCTCTCCAGGTTGGGCTCCTATATCTGAAGTTGGCCAAGGGAAGGAGGGGCCAGATGTGGGATTTTCCAGTCATTTTTTATCTCTCTCTCTCTCCCTCCCTCTCTCTCTCTCTCAGAATAATTAGGCCTGCAGTTGGAGGGTATGTATACTAGCAACTCTGCAGGGTTCCAAACATCCACTTGACAATTACACTCTCCTTTAATGGCCAAAATTTGCAATGATGGCTGAAATCCCCAAACACTTCAAAGAATAACTTTCACAAAATTTAGAAGGCCCCAATTTTTATGACTGAAGTTAGATTGAAACTTCTGGCACTCGCATTTTGTGCTCAGTGTCAGCAGGAGCTGGCAGATTGAGCAGTAGCTTACAGCCTTATGATGTGCTCAAGATGAGCCAGGCTGGCCTTGCTGCGCATAGGTTGTGGTGTGCTACAGCACATCCAAGCTTGAAACAGACCAAATGTTTAATGTTTCCTCTCATGCAAGTTGCTCATGGCTGTTGCACATATAATTAAAGATGGGAAATTAACCTGACTTCTTCCATATTTTGCTCAGCTGATCTTCTGTCTTTGCATGAAAGTTACCTATGAAAACAAAATGTTAAAATGAGAACAGATTTAAACTTCGCAATAGTATGGTATGATTTGAATGCTTTTTTCCATGTGGAGCCATGGCATCCTAGAGTATGTATCCCCCATTCATTCTTGAAATGGGGTTAGAAAGAATTTTGATGATGCTTTTGCTAGGAGGACATGCCACCTTTCCTGGTCCCAACTTTGCCTTGCTTTACAGAGTGTGCACACACTTTCCTCCTCTTCGGGTGACCTCAACATGGTGGATCTTTGCTGCTTCTCTTTTTCCTTTCCTTTCTCTCTCTCCCCAGGCCATCAAGTGAATGGACAGCAAGCCATTATCCAGGGATGTGTTGGAGGCCCCCCCATGTCCTCCTCTGGAGATGTTGGCCAGAGCTGTATCCATACTGGTACAGACACTGCTTCTCTAGGGAGGTGGATGGCCTGGGTACCAAAAGGGATGGATGCTCAGTCCCCATCCTTTCACCTTTGAGGAACTGCCCTCCAACTTCATCAACTGGCTCTGCCATGTAATCTCCCCCTTGTTATCCCCCTAACCTTCTACTACATAGTTCCCAGGAAAGAATATAACATACCAATTTGGCTGGAGCCTCTCTGGACTAGGATTGCACCAGTCATCACCCTCCCTCAAAGGTGCAAAAGCCATTTTGGCTCTTCCCAACTGAATTGAACTGCAGGAGGAGATGAAGGAAATGGCACTGGTCTCTGCCCCCCTTATCTGAGGCTCAAGGTACCATCGCAGGAGGAAGGGCCAGTCAACCCAGCAAGGGAGGGATGCCCAGTCACCATCCTTTACAATTCTGACACTTCCCTCAAGATCAGTAAGGGAGGAGGAAGAGCTGAAGCAGACCAGTGGCTATTCTCCCACCCCACCAGGTACCTCTTCCAAGAATTAGATTTCCACCAGCTTCTCAGGAAATTCTGGAGGCCTCAAGGCATCAGAACTGTTTGTCCCCAATAATGGGTCTATAGGTAACAGAGATGTTCCTGGTGGCCAGGAATCCCACCTCATGCCTCCTGTTCCTCAGAATATTCAACAATATTCTGGTGGCAGAATCAGAGGTCTCTGGAACAATGAAGTATGACTCCTCCCTGGTTGTCAAACTCTGTACCTTCTTCCATATACCATAAATTGTCTCAACTCACTACCTAGTAGACTTCTTTGCAGCAGCACTGCTGGGGATCATAATAAGGTCTATCGGAGGACAGATCCAAAATCCTACCCCTCAGCAGAGCTCAAAAGACTATAGTCCTACTCATAGGGCCTTCCTCACTACCTCAGTTTTTGCAGGAACTTACGGAAGTTCTTGCAAGCTCAACATATCTGGACAGAAGAAGCTCAGACAAGGGATGAACAAACTGCCAAAGACCACTGCCTTCATGGCATATGCTGGTCTGAACAGTTCTCAGTCAAAGCCATGTTGGCCATCAGAAGGCAGTTGTGGCTGAGAAATTGCCACAGAGACTCCAGATCAAAGACAGTTCTGATACAGTGTTTGTTCAAAGGGGGCAAGCTTTGAACAAGAGGGTCCCTAGGTAAGGTTCTCATGAAAACCAAGGAAAAAAGAAAGCTGTGCATTTAACCAACACAAACTGTAGGTCAAGGACAGCAAAATGTTAGACTAAACTTCCCGTTGCTTTTGCCCCTACCACATGAGCAAACCCTGGGACCACAGAAAGCATAGATCATCCAGAGGAAGGTCAAAGACCCCAAGACATAACATTCTTGTGGGTGGGAGGCTAATGTATTTTGCTTATCTATGGATGCATTTAACATCGAAGGCATAGGTCCTAAAAACTTCTTTGCATGGCTATAACATAGAATCCTCCCAAGTTTACTTCATTCCATCAACAGGTCTCACAAGTGACCAAATGCAGTCTGATCCTAAATGCCATAAAGCACCTACAGAGCCTACAGGTGTTCCAGCTGGTCATATGAGGCAAGAAATTCTTAGGCTCATATCCATATTCTTAAGTGTTTCAGAGAAGAACATGAAATGTTGCATTATTCTGGATCAGCAGAGAGTGACAACTGCACTAGATACTGCAAGATCCAGATGGGGATCAGAGATCTGTTACAGAATCAGTGGTTAAATACTCCAATTCATCCATTCTACAGGACATTCCTAAGGTTTGAATATCAGGACTCTCACAGTTCAAGTCCTTCCATTCGTCTTACATCAGTTCCCAGACTGTTCATGAAGGTGATGGTGTCTGTGGTAGTTCATCTTGGATCCTAGAGAATATATCTGTACCCCTGCTAGAAGACCTATTAAGCCAGCACCCGTTGATCAAGCAGAAGGATATTAGCACTGTGAGGTGGACTTTTGTGGACCTGGGATTCCTGGTCAGCAAGGGCAAAGGTGTTCTTCAACCAAAACATAACCTATAGCACCTCAGTGCCATTCTAATAGAAAGTGGCACGATCTCCATACAGCTGTGTCAGATTAGACACTTAGACCTCACGATACCAGTCTCCAGAACAGATCACGGAGTTAGAAGATTACCTGCTCCAGCCTCTTGCTTAGTGCTTCACTAAAGCATCTCTGACATGACCAGCCTGTTTGAAAATGTCCAGTGAAGAACTCCTGTCCTCTCTGGGAAATTCTTATTTTCCCTGATGCATTGTAATATAGAAATTCTACCCTCAAGTCTCTTCATTTTTTTTTTTTCAGTAAGGACATAAACTTGCAGCAGGTGTAGTTTGGGTCCTCTTCAGGCAGGAAGACAAACACCGCACACAGTTTGAAAATGACAGTGCTTCCCTTGGTGTCTGTATTGCTTGCAGTCTCCCTCACCACCTATCCTAGATGTTTGTCTGCATAGACTGAGTACTTGGGCAAGATTCTACTCAGGTGCCCTCTGATGGATGCATCTCCCCTTCCAGAGCTTAATAACCTTGAGTTTCCAGAGTTACCTGATGAGCCTCATGAGGATGAGGAGCTTCCTTGATGGAAGATTTTTCCAAGAACAAGTCCTTTGACCCAGTCCAGCTAATCACAGATGCCAGCCTCAGAGGATGAGAGGCACATTGTCTGGGCCAAGTAACCAGTAGAGTCTGATGGAAGCCCAGAACAAGTTCTGGGACTAAGCAGCGTGACTAGCTCTGACTGCATTTTCAAATGCCCTAAAAGGCCAAGTCGTCCTCATAATATGAGCCTACATCAGGAGAAAAGGAGGAAGCATGTCAAGATAACTGATGAAGGAAGAAGCCAAACTCCTATGCTGGGCCAAGCAAAACGTAACACTTGTCATGTAGTACGTGCCTAGGGAACCCACCACATGGTTGGATTGGCTCAGCTGTGAACACCTGGAGCCTCAACTGTTTTCAACCAACTCATGTTGATGTTTGGGAGGTCAGCAGTGGAGCTTGCAATCTCAGACCAGTGACCCAATCTCACATTTCCGAACATATGGAGCAGAGGCAGCAAGTGCGCTCACTGCCACCTGGCCCCAAGGTGTACTACCTTTTCCCCATTCTCACTAGTCTCCAGGTTCCTGAGACTACTGCAAAGTCAGGGAGTGGAGCTGATTCTGATAATGTCTAATTACCTCAGAATACTATTACTCAGACCTGGCCAAGCTATTGACGTCCAGACCAGGCAGCTTGGCTTCACCAGATCTACTAAACCAGGACAGATTCAGCCACCCAGATCTCAGCTAGTTACAGTTACATGGAGATGAGTACCATCTTGTCATCCTGGGATATTATACACACTCTCCTAGCATTCTGAAGTGCTTTCACCACACACACACATGTATGTTATTTGGCTAGCTTTCTGCTGATGGGCCAAAAAGAAGAGAACAATACCAGTATACACCTCTACCATCCCAAGTTCTAGCCTTTGTACAGGAGGACCTTGACAAGGGGCTACAACGAAGTACTTCCACAAATAAGTGTCAGTTCTCTCTTCAGTCCCAATGCTTGGTGTCCACCTTAATTAACACACTATAATGCTGGCTGGAACTTTACTTTTTCAGTATTCAAGACTCTGTTTTTACCCCAGGCTAGCATTAAAGAATACCTTCCTGGAAATTAATGTCCTTGCTTCCTTGGCTTGCCAGCTATGTGGGGCTTGACAGGTGATTTTAACCAAGGAAGAGTTCTACAACAGCCTGTTGGACACCAGATCAACCTGGGCAGAACAGAGGAATTCAGAGCCTCAGCCACTTAGTCCTCTTCTGACCACCCCACCTGGACTCAATGTCAGTCACGATCTCCAGGAGGATCAGACTTGTAGCAGGTTAGCCAGCCAGCCTCAGAAAAAGTTGGCCCTGCAGGGATATGTGGCCCCTCCCTTCCATTAGAAGCACAGCCACTTTGGCTGACCTTAATGCCACCACCCCAAGAAGATGGCTGTGGGGCTGCCACATGATTCTCAGAGTCTTCTGTTATAAGCAGTGTGAATTTAATGCTCAGACATTCAGCAGGACAACACTGTAGAACTTTGTTCCAGTAGGACCCTAGGCTTTGCTAAATACAATGCCCTGGCTGTGCTGTAGGAAAGCAGTTTCTCGGACTTACAAGGAAGGTCCTTTTTCTACAGCAGAGGCAGATCATTCAGACAACAGGTATATGAAAGGGAAAGGGAACCTGATCAGGTTTCCAACCAAATGTGTACAATCTGTTTCACTTTTCTTCCTACGTTTCTATCCATTGGGCGGTCTTTCCAGCTCATCTTTCCAAACTGGGGAAAGGAGAAATTCTCTCCCTCCAGAAGCATCATCAAAACCTTTCCTAATTGCCTTCAGTGAAAGGGTTATTCTCATTCTCGGATGCCCAGTCTCCACTGTTACAAAAGGACCTTCATGATAAGTGCAGAGTATCCTTAGAATAGGAAGCAAGTTCTAGCTACCTGTTTTCAACATGTGGCTGAAATTATCCTTGGAAACGTTGCTTCTAGGGAGCATACAGGGAGAAAAGATGGCTGTCCTTACAGCATGGCAGCTCGCTCTCTCCCCCTTTGTGTATCAATATCATAGTTACTGTGAACTGTGTAAACATGGAAGTGGATCTATAGCTCAGAAAGGATCTAATTGGAATCAAAAATGTTTAGAGTCCTCCTGAAGAATTGTGTATGAGGTCTGTTTTTTATCCCCAAACGTTTTCTTTTGGTTGCATTAAACACTTTTGCTGAAATAGCTCTTGAGCAGGAGTTTGAAAAGATCCTCCAAACCCAGGGTTTTGGCTGGGGGATGTGTTTTAGGGGAACCACATGTGGAAGAGCCTTGATATGGCACTTGTGCAGCCATTATATCCTCCAGGTCAGTGCATCTCTCACTCCCACAGCCATAGTTTTGCTGCTGCTGCTGCTGCTGCTGCTGCTGCTGCTGCTGCTGCTGCTGCTGCTGCTGCTGCTGCTGCGGGAAGAATTGGCCATACTCATATTTCTTTACCAAGACAAGAGGGCTGTATTGTCCCTGTGGATGTTTAGAGCTCTCCTTTTGAGGAACAGTTGCTTTTTGTGCTTGCTTCTTCCTGAACCTGCATGACATACAGAGATTTCATGTTCTTCCAGCACCAGCCCTGTGCGTGCGTGCGTGCGTGCATGCAGCATGATCCCCAGCCAGCTGATTCTTCTGCCTGCCTCAGCCAGACTGCTGGTTTGCCCACTTGCCAGATGGTCTCCAATGATCTGTTCATCCCCTCCCCCTGCTGGCAGAACTTCTTCATCCAATACTTCCATTTCTTATATACATCCCCTTTTGATGTGAGCTCTCAGCTCCTCCAGAATCATACCTGAGTGGAGCTTGGTGAGATACGAAAGGTGGCACTGTTGATGAGCAGATAGAGCCAGGTGCTGTTCTTGGCACCATTTTGCTGAAGTGCAGGGCACTCTAATGTGGCAGGGAAACCTACCAATTGTCTTTGGTTGAGCCTTGCTCGAAAGTGTTGGCTCCAGGTCGAGAAACTAGCTTGGCTTGCTATGCCTGCGGTTTGTATCCAAGTTGAACAGTCACGTAGAAGCGCTCTGTTTTCTCTGAGTTTGCATCTGAAGAGATGTGTTGCTTTCCTCTTAATGCCTGACTGATGGTAGAGCAGAACCTCCTGCCACCCCTTTCAAATTCCAGCCTCGTCCTAATACCAACGTTCATTGTTGTTGACTTGTCTTGTGTGTGAGAGCAAGGTGGGGAGCACTGAAACAACAGCAAGGGTTTCCATCTCGAAGTCGAACTGAACAGAGATGGTCATCCAGTTTTGGAATGTCGTTGACGCTTAAAAATTTCAGCTTCCTGCTTCTACAACTATCTGGGTGGAGCTTTCTCTTGAAGAAGACGTGGAAATAAGTACTTTCCTTTTCCCTATAGTTATAGAACATAAAAATTGGAGGAGACACGGGAGATCATCCAGTCCAGCCTCCTGTCCTGTGCTGGAGTCCACTACTACAGCATCCCCAACAGATGGCCTCCCAGCCTCCATTCATCCGTTCCCACAAAGGACAGTCCACCTCATCCCAAAGCACTCTGTGCTGATGCTGAATAAGTTTTACTTTTAGGAAATGTTTACTGATACCCCAGCAAAACCCCTTTCATGTCATTTCAGCCCCTTGTTTCATGGTCTGCCTTCTGGGACCACCCTGAGCCCTTCTGTCCTGTTTTCTGCGTGGCAGCTTTTCAGATACTTGAAGCGGCTCTCATGTCTCCCTGCAGTCATCTCTTCTCCATCTTAACCAAAGGCCTCCAAACTTTTCTCAAAAGGTCCCTTACCATCTTGGCTGCTGTCCTCTGGTAACACTCCAGTTTGTCAAGTCCCTTCCTTAAATGTGATGGCTAGCCCACACTATTGTACTTGTGGTCTGACACATGTAGGCTTTTTTGCAGCTGCTGCACATTGTAAGCTGATGTCCAGCTTGTGATCCATCAGGACCCTCAGATCCTGTTCATATGTACTGCTGCCCACTCTCTTCCCTCGCATCCTATATTCCTGGTCCCCTTCCTATTTCTCTCCTATCCTGTCTTTTTCAAAGCTGTGTTGAATCGAGATGTGCTGTGTCTACATCATTCTCATGGACTGGCTAATCAGTCAAAAAGGAGATCAGGTTAGTCTGCATTATTTATTCTTGATAAACCCATTCTTTTCATTTGCTTTCTATTCTCTTGAGAACCTACTTTCCTTCACACTTCAGCTTTTATCGTGTTTTTTTCTATAGATCTTAGCTACTTGGTGGTTTACCTTTTGAGTGATTACCTTCATGTTCCTTGTCTTATACATTGTAGGAAGAGAGCTCCATTCATCTCTGGTGGTAAAAAGAGTTTGGTAGCATGTTTTCTGACTAACAAAATTTATTAAAAGGTATAAGCTTTTGTGAGCTACAACTAGATGCATAGAGTGGCTAGACCAATGTAGCATTTAAATGGGGGGGGAGATTCAGGTTGGTTATGTAAATGCAGGTTACATGTGAGACACATTACATGTACCTTTTCAGTTAACAGTCATCGAGATGCTTAGCTGTTCTGTGGATCTGATGAAGTGAGCTGCAGCTCACGAAAGCTTATACCTTTTAACAAAATTTGTTAGTCAGAAAAGGTGCTACCAGGCTCCATTTCCTATATGCACCCTTTTAGCTCGAGTGAAAGCTCCCCGTGCATCTACAGCTGTTTCCTGAGCAGCTCTTCGTTTTCAATACCTGTTGGAATGGTACTTTGAGAAGTTCCAAACATGGCATTCCATCTTGTATTTCTCCTTTAAGCTTGAAACGTGCGTGTGCATGTAGGACTATGCTCAAGTTTCCTTTTCTGAACAGTCTAGAACCTCAAAGTCACATGGTCATTTCCTCCCAAAATCCCCAGAGCTGTTGTTTCCCGTTCCTTGCATTCTTACCCAAATGCTTTGGACAGGAACCCTGCATTTCAGTTTCTTGGATCTCAGTACCTGTGTGCACTACTTCCACATACAGTGCCACACCTCCTCTTCCCCTTTTGTTTGGCCTATCACTTTTGAATAAATTCAGTCCTTGCATTCAGACCATGAGTTTTGTCCCCCCAGTTTACAGTAATGCCTAGTAAATCATATTGGCCTTCTTATTTTAAGAATTCTAGTACTTCCTGTTTGTTCCCCATACTCTGCATTCACATAGAAACATGAATCCTTGGGTGACCTATTCTTTCCTGTATTTAAACACTCATTATTGGGTGCCTCAACATTCTGCATACAGTGACCTGTTCCTAGTATTTCCACTACTTTCTGGGCTATCTTCTCCTTCTCTCCCCTACAGAATTCAGTTTAAAGCCCTGTAAATCAGGTTTGTAAGGTGCAGCCATCTCTTGTTAGGAGTCCCTCCTCTTATAAATGCGTCCCATGATGGAAGAATCCAAGCAATTTCCATTGGTCCTGTCTGTCTAGTCAGTTGTTCATTTCTGTTCTTCTTTTCTCTCTTCCTGGGCCTCTTCAACAGGGAGGCATGAAAAAAATACCACCTATGCCCAGTGCTTCATGGTCCCTTGCAGGGTGCTCAGGGCTGTGTCTGGCTGTGTCCTTTGTACCCATGAGTAGGTGGGAAGATCCATTCCCCTTTCTCCTGAATCAGTCTCAGAGATGGGGTGAGTGATGCCTGCCTGTTTCAATTATTAGCCTAGTTTGTCAGCCTAGGAAGGAGTTGAGGTGTTCCCTTTCTTTCCTGCTGGGCTGCTGATGAGGCTGTGTTGACTCTTCACTTAAGGTCTCCTGACCTTAACCTATCTTGATCCAGCCTTTTGTTTCTCACAGTGGCCAACCACATGCTTCTGGTGTGCTCAAACGTAGGAGGTGGAGATCTACCCCACTGCCATCATTGTTCCTCTGCAGTTGGCATTAGGAAGCAGCCTGCCCACAACACAAATAGATTTGCCAGATTGGTAGATCTGTCTTCCTTGAATGTTCCTAGCCCCCTCAATGGTTGAGTTATTGCTGAGTTTGCAGGACCCAGCACTGGTGTACTCTCTCACTCCTTCCCAGGAATTCATGAGATTGCTTCAGACGAAGAGCCAAGTTCATTTTCTCCAGTAGAATAGTTTTGAGGCAATAGTTGGTCATTTAACTTGAGCTTCAGTTCTTCTCACCCAGCAGTAACGACTCTGTGACTGTTGACAAGCTGGTGAATACTCTGAAGAGTGAACCTGCCCAGGCACTTGATGTTTGTCCAAGCTCTACTGCTGCAGCCGTCACACCGGAAGCCAAGAGGGACAGGTGAGGGCAGGAGCAGGTACGAATTAAAACCAGGCACTTTGCTACATGCAGGCTGAATTTCTGTTGGTGGGGATGGAGGCCAAACATGCATCTGAGTGGGGCTTCGTAAGGAATACTGCTCCTTCAGTTATGGGTGGGGCAGGGCAAGGGGTGAGGTGAAAATCTGAGTTCGGTCACTTTCTCGGATCTTAGTGGATCTCCTTGCACAGATCGATTCATGTGGCAGCTGCCCATCACCCTCTTGTGGAGAAGAAGGGCGAACCTGCGGTAGCTGCTTCAGCCCTGCTTAGGGCCCTGTGTGACCAGCGGGCCTTGTCTAAAAACCTGCAGTGGGCCCAGAGCTGGTTAACAAGCAGAGCTTTTGCATGTCCTGCGATGGAACCAGAGTGAGCCCACCACTGCCTAGTTGCTGGTGGGGCTGCATTGTTAGGAGTGTAGATGCAGAAGGTTCTTACTGAGAATCAGGAAAGGCAAACAGAGGAGTCTTTGCTACTCCAGATAATATGAGTCCTTCATCTGTATGTGGACAAGAATATTTCAGTTGATTTTGGGCCAGAAGATGGAATTAAGACAACTTGAGTTGCCTTGGCAAAAGCCGGAACCAGGAACTGGATATAGGGAGTGCAGCCCTGCTACTTTTCTCTGACCTCTTGGCAACTATTCAATTATCCTTCACTAGGGTGGATTCTGCTGAAGTACTTGGCAGGTTTGGCCCTTGAGACCATTGTTTTGGGTCCTTTCTGTCAGGTTCTACCACATTAAGTTAGTGGTGCAGAAATACAGTTGAACACTTCAGTTGTTAGCCTTTACTTGGGCTTCAGATGTCCGAACGATTGTCACATAGAGGAGAGGATGGACTTTTTCTCTATCGTCCCAAAGAGCAAAATGAAAGCCAGTAGGTTAAAGACAAGGATATACGTTCAGGCTACGTTTCAGAAGAAATGTAGTTTGCCTGTACAAGCTGCCAGTCAGTGGAGCAGGTGGCCATATGAAGCTGTGTGTTCTTTTTCACTGGATGAAAACCAGTGAAAAAACCAACCCTAACCCTAACCCTTAAAAAGAGGCTGGATTGTCATCTGTCTAGTGGATCCTACAGTTGGGGGTTGGACTTGATGACCTGTTATCTCTCTTCCAACTCTGTGATTTTGTGGGATGCAAAAAATGCCCCCAGTGTGGGTGGGACCCAATATTTGAACTTCCTTCCATTTGCATTTTGGAAGATTTAGGTGATTGAGGAGCAAAATGGGTATAATAACCCATTCAGATACTTAGGATACTGTCATCCTTTAAAACATTTGACGACCTGAACAAAAAAGGCCATATCCCCTTGAGCCTACAGAAGTGATGCTTTCCTGATCTGTGGTGTCTTCCAGTTTCTTTTGTGTTTCCTGTGTCACTAGTATGCAAATGACTCTCAGTTGTACTCTTCCTTGTAGCCTTGAATGTTGCCAAGTTTTGGAAATGAAGGGAACAAGCTGAAATTAAAGAGGACAGTGAAGGAAACTAGGTCTGTTTCTGCATCTCTTTGATGGGGGCCGGAAGAAATGTATCTAGTGCAGGGGTCTTCAAACTTTTTCAGACTGTGGAACCCCCGATCAAGAGACAAAGTTCTAGTGATAGAAAATTGGCTGTGTTGGAGTGAACTCTTTTTCATTTTGCATTTAGTCTCTCATGGAATCCCATTAAGTTCTCAATCCTATAATACAGTTTGAAAGCTCCTGATCCAGTGTACCAGCTGGGACTATTTTTGAGCAATCAGATCAGGCAACATTACAGGTAAATCCCTGTACTACATTCCTCCTGAGGTACTGTTCAGTGAGACAGACAAGAGAGGACCAGTGTGGACTAGTGGTTAAGGTGCTGGACTAAGAGAAAGGAGACCCAGGTTCCAGCCAACCTCAACCACAGGTTTGTGGGGAAAAATAGGAAGCCCACCTTAAGCTCCTGAGCCAAAGGTACAATGGAAATCAGTGAGTAAATAGAATAAGGAACTTCACACAGAGTTTGGTCCTAGATGTTGCTGGTACTACTAGATGTACCACTAGATGTACACCACATGATTGGCTTTGAATGAGTGTTAGGTGGAAGATAGGTCTGTTGATGGCTATTTGCCATAAGGAAATTACATCCTTTCAAGACCTCCTAGTTGGTCAGATATGGGCAACAGTAAGTTGGTTTGCAAGGCAGTCTTTGGATGGCAGATGCTAGCATGCACAGAACACACACACACACACACACACACACACACACACACATTAATAAAAATGCATTTTAAATAGTGAAATATAAAAAAATACAGCGCCAGTATAGAAAAAAGAAAACTTAGATCTATTATAGCAATTAAAATAAACCAAAAATGACAAAGAAAAGAAGAAGATAGAACAGTATAAAGTTAATGTAAAGCTTATAATAATTAAGTCTAGATCATATATCAACATATTGCATCATCTTATTTTTAGAACACAGATTTTTCAAAAAGAAATAGCGAACACATGTCCTGGATGCATTCCTTAAAATCAGGAGAGTAAGTTTCTTTTCAGTGTATAAAATTATCCCATTTGTCCTACCCCAAGTTCAATAAAACCAAAGCTCTTGATGAGATGACAAATTCCATGTTTTAGGAATGTGGTGCGACTCTGCATTGGGATCCTTAACAATAATATTTGTTCCCAAAATTATAATGGCATATGTAGTCATCTGAAACACCAAACAAGGCTATAGCTGGACAAGACCAAATCATGTGAGTTAACCCTCAAATTTCTTACCACACTGGCTGGAAATGCCTTTCTCATTTTCAAAGAATAGTGTTAAAATAATGTTACGTACAAATTACTAAGACAAGCTGAACCCATTCAACTATCCTGGGTCAGAGCAAGGTAAAGAAGGCAACTGTCTAGGAAGCAGCTAGAACAGTGTGAAGAGCTTGAAGTAAAACTGGTTGTGCTTGTGGCACACTGGCTGCAATACACCAAAATTTTTCTTAACTTTAGCAGGGAATGCTGCAGGTAGCGTGTGTATAACTGAGGCTGGTACCCCTCATCTATACCTTCTGTGTCTTACAAAAAGACAGGCTATGGTCAGTTGTGGGAAACTGATACAGGTACAGATGCGTACCCAAATGGAAAAGGCTTCTTCTTATGCCCACACTCAGAACTTCACACAGCCCTGTAGGGACACGGGAATCAACTATTCTTCCCCTTGTATTTCACACTGTGGAGGTCCCAGGGGAAGCCTCACAAGAGAGAGTGGCCAAGAAGAAGAGACACCCAGTTCTAGTTTACAGGCGTGAATTTATCAGTGGACAAAAAAAACAATTACAATTAGCAAGAAGCAGGTTAAGACAACAAACAACAATGATCATACTGTCATCTCCTTTTCTACTTTCTACTTATACTTACTCAGGCCAGCTCTCAAATTCTTCACTGCCTGTTACTCACTTCTGTAGAGTCTGACAGCAGGAACCCAAAACTTGCTGGTCAGAGTCAGAACTCGCTTGGACTCGCTCCTGCAGAGTCCAGTCAGGTATCTCCAAACAGGTTTGGGATGGGATAGGAAAACAGGTCAAGGGTAGAGATTGTGAACCTGCAAAAGTGGCACAGGCCTGGCCAAATGCAGCGAACTGCCCCAACTCTTGACCTTCTGGTCCTGCTGACTGCACCAGACTGTCCTGGGGAAAATGCCCACTTAAATAAGGAGCCTAAAACACTTGGAGGTGGATGTAACAAGTGTCTTTTATTGGCATGGACAACTACAGTGATCCCTGGGCTCCTGGCCAGAGAAACGCACAAGAGCCCCAAAGCTCACAAGGTTGCAGGTTATTTACCTTCTGGAAATGATGCCAGGACTTATAAAAGCAGGATAAGTTATGACACAACCTTTACTATAGGAATGTGGGATCTGATAACAAGAACATGGGGTGACTTTACTATGGGCTGACCCGGTGCCTCTCGCTCGTCTAAGGAGACTCAAAGCTCACCACCTTCTAACATAAACAGTGTCCTTTTTTGTACCCATATATTGGCTCCCTTCACATCATGGAAAAGACAGCAACCAGTTCCTCGGGCTGTTTCAGTTTGCCTAATATGTACTTCAGCATCATGTATGTAAGGGTGGAGTACTATTGGCTCCTGTAGAGAGTAAAGAGGATGACCTGGAGGGAGAGAGGGAAGATCCATTATCAAAGCAACAAGGAGGGACACGTTGCTTAAGTCCAGATGATGAAGGAGAATTATGAAAACGTCTCAGATAGACACCCCCCAATCCCCAGGAATATAAAAGAGGGAGGAGGGGAAGCACAGCCACACTCGCAAGATTGTGTTACGAGACCCAGTCTAAAGAAAAGTGGTTTTTGTAGTCTTTCGTGGAGTCCGTTTCTTGATCTGGTCTGCCTCGTGGGGCTGACAGCTCCCCTCACAGTACAATATGAAAGCCTGGATTGACCAAAGCCATGATGGGAGCAGAGGTCAGTTTCTTCCTTTTTTTAAATTAGTTATTTTAAATAACATATATGAAACCATTAAAAAAGTAATAAAAAGAGATTCAATATAAATGAATTAACAAGGATGAAAATATCATAAAGATGATAATTTTCCAGTATACTGTTAGTTAATTATGAATATATTATATCGTTTTAAAAGATTGAAATTGTTTTAGTAAAGTTTAATAAGAATATTGCAAGTTGAAATGGGAATTCAACTTTTAATATTTCATTCCAATATGTTAGTTATAAGATTTTCAGATTAAGTCAGGACTCTGAATATTTCTCTTTGTTTCTGCAATTCTACTACGAAACTGAATATATTGATACATTCAGATAGACTGGACCACTGTGCAAGGTTCAGAAGAGTTTACCTTCATCTTATTAATAATTAAATCTTGCCATTTAAATGAATTATTATCTTTCCACTGAGTGATTTTCTTAGTGCTTTCCTCTTCATAAAAAGAAACTTTTAATAGCAAAGTATGAGAGGGGATTTTTTCCCCCTGTATTTATCACAACATTCAATGTATTACTTACTATTACATGATACTGTGTATTATTAGTATATTTTTTGTTCATATGGACCCAGAAATCCTGTCTTTTCTGAGGAGGCAGCCATGCCATAAGGAGATAAGATCCACTCCGAAATCCATGTTAAACAAATAACACTTTAATTTAAAGTTTGTAGCTGCCGGTCCACCTTACTCTTTTGAAGATCTTGAATTTAATGCTTGGTTTTTTGTTGGACTCTTCATAGTTTATTGTTTTTTATGCCAGTCATTCAATACCTTGTTTTCAATATATATTGGAATCATCTGAAAAAGGAAAATTAAGTCTGGTTAAAATATTCACTTCAACAGCTGCAATTCTTCCTGGCCAAGTCAGGTTTAGTTTTTTCTATCTAGAGGTATCTCCTGTTAACAGTTTTCCAACATAGTAAAGAATTATTTTTAAATAAATATTATTTTTGTCCAGTAAATTCCTAAGTATTTTACCTTTTTTGTAACATTTGATAATGTTGAACCCCTTTACTAGAGGCAGGAATTGTATTAACAAGGGTGTGTATGTGTATACATGTCTGTGTATATATGTAGATGATGATGATGATGAGAGAGAGGGAGAGAGAGATGATAGAGAATGTAGGCCAGCTCTATCCAGAGGACATCTGTTTTATCCAGAGTAAAAAATGAACTGGAATCCAAAGTGCAGACACTTCATTTTGTTGTGATTCACTTGGAACCTCTTCTTCCCCATCTAGACCCTAACAACTCCCAGCACTAGGTCAAGACCATCTCTTCATCCCCTGCTCGGTGTGAAGTGGAGATATATAACTGGGTATCATCTGCAAATTGCTAGTAGATGACTTCTCCCAGGGGCTTCATGTGTGTGTGGGGGGGGGGGGTGGATGAAGCCCTGCAGCACCCCACCAGAGTGCCCAAGGACTTGACCACTTCCCACCCACAACCGTGAGTGGAACCAGCCACTCAGGAAAGAAGAACCACTGCAATGCAGTATTCTCCACTTGCAGTCCTCACACATGGTCAAGAAAGATACCGTGGTTGATGGTATTGAAGATCACCAAGTAGCGTTAGACGAGTCACATTCTACTTATTGTAGTCCCACCAAAGGTCACCAGGAAAGGCCAGTACTGTGGTTTCAGTCCTACACCCAGCCTAATTCTCAACTGAAAAGGATCCAGATAATCCATTTCATCCTAGGGTCAGTGAAAGCTGTAGCCCAGTGAAACGAGAGAATACAGGAAAATGATGGGCCGTTCGGAGTGCCTAGAATGAATGAGAATGATGCCTGTTCAGTGAGCATCTGCTTAGAAAAAGGTCTGTTTGTTTTGAATACATGCTGTAATCGTAAGTCTGTTTAAACAGCCAAACAAATATTAATCTAAAAGCATTTGATTTGATTACTTTTGATGAAATATTGATGAATTAGTGAAGGATACAAGCATAAGGAGAGGTTCTGAATGTAGGAGAGCCCATTTTTTATAGTGTCAAAAATGGGTCGTAGGGGAAAATGGACATAGAAGAAAAGTGAAAATAGAAGAGCTACATGAAAATGGATTAGTAGATAGATTAATTTCCCAAAAAGTGACTAGGAAATGGACATAAGTGGATGTGGAAGCTGCTTGAAACAGTGAAAAAAATGTTGCAGTGTGTAACAAGTGTGTGGAGTTACACTAACAGGAAGTATGAAAGTTTTATTTGATGGATGAAGCAAAGAAAGCTGCAGATAAGAGTATACTGCTTCAAGAAGTCAAGATGAGAAAACGTTACGCAGCAGGGAAGCTCTCATGCCCGCTTTCACGGATCGAGAGCCACCTTTGGTTTCAGTCGATATTCAGGCTAATGGAAGCGTGGCTTGGGGCCATGTAGTCCAGGATGCTACCGCCAGCCCCTCCTTTTCTGCTAGATAGAAAGAGTTTCTGCTTTAAAGAAATTGGAAGAGAAGAGAAGAAGAGGCCTGTTCTTTCTCCCCAGCAGCTTCAGAATCTTCTGGGGGAAATCTCTGAAGAAGTAAAATAGAGGGAAATCTTTTTCAGGGAAGTAGCTGTCTTTGAAAGGACAGGTTAAGACATGTTTTGTAAGGTTTAATTTTTATTTTGATTATGTGCTTAAGCTTGATGTTTTGTCTCAAGTATTTACTGTATCTTTTTATGTGCAGTACATGTTTGATAGTGTCTGTTTTCTGTGACTTGAAGTTTCTTTACAGTAGTGTTGCCTCTAAATTAGGAGAAGATGGCATCGTTCTTGGTCTGCCCAGAGGCTTCTTTTTCTATTGATGGTCCTTTTAAGTCATGTTCTGTGATAGGAACAGCTCTGCATTTTTATCTCCTTTGCCACTAAATGTTTTTACATGGATTATCTAAAACTTAAAAGGGATTTTTACATTCTCTTTTCTTTTTTTAACAAACAAAGTTTTGTTTTATGTATCTCATGAGATTGATTTATATCCCAAGGGGAAGAATGGCTCATGTCCTTCAGTGCTACAGGGCCAGGAAGTGATGCTGGAAAATTTCATATTTTTCTCAGTTTTTCCTTTTAATTTGCCAAAAAAGCAATACAGGTTGTGGAAGCCGCCCCCTCTCCCATTCCTGGGTTTAGGGAGAGGACACCCGGTGAGGCGCCCTCTAAAAGATGGGGGGTGGCAGAGCGAGCTATCAAGCCGCCATCCCAAGGGCAGGACGGGGGGTCAATGTGTGAAGACCTAGAGGGCTTTTGTGGAAGGAAAGTTAACATTTCCACCCTGGAGCTCAGCTGTTCTGGTAGAAATGTGCATATAGAGAAGTAGATAATGGCAAAGAACGTAATCAAAGAGAAAATAATAGTTAATGAGTAAAGAGACAGAAAAATTGCAGAGTGGTTTTGATGGAAATAAAAAAAACTGGAAGTGGGCGAAAAGGACTAAATAAGTCTTAGTTGAGAGACTAAACTAAAAATGAGAGCGATGAAATAGTTTGGGATTAAAATAAAGTGGGGGAATGCTGGACGGGTATTTTAGAGAGCCATATGGAAATGATTGAGATATGTAGAAGGGAGGAATTTCAATAAATGCCATAAATCTTAGTATCCAAGAAAAGAATGGATGAAAAAGTCACAAATTGTGAGAATGTTGAAAAAAGTTGGTCTAAATGATCCTCATGGTCCACAATTCTATGAAAAATGATAAGGTTGCTGATAGAGATGATATGGATAAATGTTAAAATATGAATGTAGTTTGCTTGTGAAACAACTGTGTGATTTGTTTAATGTTTGTTTGAAGATGCCGTCTGTGCCTGATTGCTAGGAAGAATGCTATTGTTATTTCCCTGCACAAAGAGAAAGATGGCAAGATTGAATGCAAAAATTACATTGCAGAGATTAGTTTGTTGATTGTGCCTAGGAAAAATTCTAATCGAAAGGATACAAGAGGTGACTACCAACAACATTGGGAAGTGCAGTATGCTGTTATTTCAAGAAGGGGACTTGCAGACAAGATTTTTGCTTTTCTGTAGGTCATTGAGAAATGTATGAATGTTGATTTAGAGAATGCTTACAATAAAGTAAATAAGCTTGACTTATGAAACATTCTGTGTGAGTGTGAAGTTAAAAGTTGGTTGATGAATACAATAGGAGTTCTTATATGATGGAAGCAAAACTTGTGTGAGAATAAATAGAATGCTTATCAACTTGTTTGACGCTGAGCAGAGTGTAAGGCAAGGATGTGTGCAATCCCCCTGGTTCTTTAATATATTTATGAATAAATTAATAAGGAATGGTCATGGTGACAGTAGAGGTGTGTTGGTTGGGGACATGAACTTGTGTATATAATGTAAACTAGGTATAATTGGCTGGAACTCAAATCGTTTGTATTTGATTGTATGATCCAACGAAGTGTGTAGCTCTGAAAGTGACTTAAAGATTAGGGTAGTTATGTTTGACAGGGAAGATGGAGTGGATTGAAAATTATGTATAAATGGTGAAAAACAAGAGCAAGTAGATGCACTTGTGAAACTGGATAGAATAGTTATTAAAAATAAGGAGATGAATAGATAAATTTTAATGGTGGTAGACAGACAGATGATGGTACATGTTCTGTTGCACTGAATGAACTTTGTTAAAAGAAGGGGGAAAGTGTGTAAGAATGTGCTTCTGCCCCCATTGTTATCTGGAAGTGAGAGTTGGGTATGTTAGGAGAAATAGAAATGAATGCAGTGGGAATGTGGTATTTAATAAACAAGAAGAGATAGGATCAAGAATGCATCTGTTGAAGAAAAGGGAATTGAATACAGAAGCGAGTCACCAATACAAAAAAAGTACATTGAAGCCATATAGAGAGATAATGAATATAGATTGAATTGCAAAACAAATATATGAATGAAGGGTGAATGGCTTGAGAGGAAGAAAACCAAGAAAGTAGTGAGTGGAGTTGGTGAAATCTTCAAAAAGGGATAAGTTAAAAATTTAAAAATGTAGCGTTTGAAGTGCTACTTCAGATAGTAGAAATAAGGATGGAAAAGTGGAGTGAATCCTGTTTGGAAATAAAAGCACTTTGTATGAGCTTAGTTGAGTGGATACTCTCTGCTGAGTCTCTCCTCTGCCACGGTGTATTTCCCCTTGGAGAGGCTGGCACTTGCAGAGGGGTGGCAGTGCTGTTTGGCTGCTTACAAAACTAGAGATCATGTACAGAGAGAATATGCCAGATTTAGCTATATTTCCTGGTCTCTTTCTATCCTTTGCCTTTAATTTCTTTGGTTGGTGCTTGTTACTTTTTTCCTGCGTGTTGCATAATGTTGCTTATCTGGAAAGGGAACAGCGTGATGGGTGTGCATACACATCTGTACATTCCCTCTGGGATCAGGTGACGCGTTGGCTTATCAGCTGTCGGGGTGCACAGGTAGTAGTGTTATGGTACCCTTGACAGGATTATGAACTTGGCTTGGCAACACTGTCTCTGAGAAAGACTTGGATGTGATTGTTGACAACAAGCTGAACATGATCCAGCTGCTAGAAAGGTAATGCAGTTCTGGGCTGAATTAGCAGAAGCATCATACCAAAGACGTGTGAAGTCCTTATTCCTCTCTACTCAGCACTGATGAGATGACACCTGGAGTCCTGTGCATGATTCTGGGCACCCCATTCCCAGAAGGATAGTGACCAGATAGAGTTCAAAGGAAGGCAATGAAGATGATCCAGGGACTTGAGGACATGACATACAAGGAGAGGCTGAAGGTCTGGAGGAAAGAAGACGGAGGGGAGACGTGATAGCCGTGTTCAGGTATATAAAAGGGTGCCCTGGGGAAGTTGGTCAGGAACTGTTTCCATGGCTTCAGCAACTAGGACCAAAAATAAGTATAAGTTATAACTATCTAGATTTCATTTAAATATAAGAACAAATTTCCTGACAGCAAGATCTACCTATGGACAGGGTGGGTTCTCCATCTCTAAAGGGAGAGATTTACTTATTTGTCTTATGATTATATCCTGCTGTAATCAAGTTGACTCTCAGCAGTTAACATGATAGAAGACAGTTAAAACCTTCATGGTAGGCTCAAAATATCAAGTAAGGACAAGTATCAAACATAATAAAAATAACACAAACTCAAGAAAAGAAAATAAACTAAGAACAATGGCCCAGGTTGGTTAGAGGCCTCCTCACTGGAACAACGTGGTCTTTGGTCTCTTCTTGAGCGTAGTTTTTAAGAAGAGACTGGATAGTTCCTCTCGGGACTGGCTGTAATTTGATTCCTTTTAGCCACCAGGAAACCAAAAGGCTGAGCAGCAAAAGGCCTTACTTGGTACAGCTCCTAGGCTCCTCGTAGGTTGGCCATATCGATGTTGGCTAACTCTTGCTCTTTAAAAGTAGGATCTTTACCCCCTGTGAAAAAGAGTATCTTTTTCCATAGGCAGCAAAAGAAACCCTTCTGCTGCCTCACTATGCAGAAGATTGCATAGAACTCTCCCTGCCTCTTGCTGCTTGCTCTGTGGGGATCACGTCCCATTGCCTGGGGAAAGGCGTTCTCTGTACTTGCTCACTGTCGCACAGCGCTTCCTTTTCCTTCTCTGCGGATGCAGTCTTTTATTTATTTTTGCAGCATTTCTAGGCCACCCAACTTACAATTGACTCCAGGAAGGAAACAGTAAAGCACTAACAATTAAAGCAAAACAGCCAATACAATAGGATTTCTATCAGAATTATTGTGGTATCTCCATTCAGCTAGGGCCAAAGGTATGACGGATAGAATAAGATTATTTTCACTTGCTTCCTCCCCTGAGTTATGTGAAGCCCGGAGGATGGGGAATTCACATATCTTGAAGTGTGTGTGTGTGTTGGGGGGGGGCGTTGTAAAGGGGAGCTGTTACTGAATAGGACTCACCAAGACATGTCCACTGCCCTGTATTTCAGAAAAGCTCTGGAAGAGCGGTCGAATTCTATTTGGGCAACGTTGTGTCTGTAGTAACCCAGGGCTGCATCAGGTGAGGCTTTAACTTGCCTTGGAAGCCTCCTGGGAACCAGTGCAGCAGCTTCAACATAAGCGATGCTGTGCACTGGTGGGACTGATGTACTAGCACCCCGGCCACTGCATGCTTATTTATTTGTTCCTAAGCTTGTTACTGGCCACAGTCAAACCACTCTTAGTAGCTTACAATATCGTTCAATATATTAAAACATCCACAATGTAATGTCAATAAAATAAATGTAATTTTTTTAAAAAGCTATGATAATAATGTGAAAGTATATAGCCATCACAGTGGATGTGCAAATATCTAATTTGAGCAGTTTACAGAATGTTAGTAAAACTGAGGTTGATCTGTCTTGGGGGAGGGGCATTCTACAAAGCAGGTGCAACAACAGAAAATCAGTGCCTGTGAGCCCTCACTCCCCTTACCGTGTGAAGTCGTCAGCCCTATAAAGTTGACCAGAGTAAGAAACCAGTGCCATGTAGGTCAGGACTGCTGCTATTGTAACAGTCACAATAACAGAATCTTGCAAATCTGAATGTGCTTCCCCCCTCCCCCCTCTTATCTTTGTGAGAATTAGAGAGGGGCTTGTCTGAGACTTTTACTCAAATTCTTGGAATGGGCTCAAGCCATGCTTCTCTGATAATCGCCTTGGTAGTGGCTCTTCCTCCTGCCTGTCAAGACTATTCCATATACCCTCTACAGAAGTCTGGGAGCACTAAAAGGTTCTCCTAGGAGATCCACATCCAGGTTGAGAATGGTTGAAGAAGATGGTCTTGGAGATACTTAGAGTGAAGTCATGTATGAGCCAGTTTGGTGTAGTGGCTAAGGTGCTGGGCTAGAAAGCAGGAGACTGTGAGCTCTAGTCCTCCCTTAGGCATGAAAGCCAGCTGGGTGACTTTGGGTCAGTTGCACTCTCTCGGCCCAACCCACCTCACAGGATGGTTCTGGTGGGGAAAATAAGTGGGAGCATTAGGTATATACACTGCCTTTTTTTTTTTTTTTTAGTTCACAAAAAAATAAAGGCAGGATAAATCAAATAAATAAAGAAATAAGGCTTTTTGTACCAGCTGTAACGTATAGGTCATCATTAAAGTACATTTCTCCCCTGTCGCCTTTACAGCCCAAGGGTCCCTTCTGAGATGTTTCCCATACCCACATTCTTTTTGTGGGCTAAGCTGCCTCTTATCCGACCTTTCCTCTGGCTGCGGCTCTTCTCTCTGTCTCCCAAGGTCATTCCCACATACCATTACAAAGGTAGACCCATGTAGATTGATTGGCAGTAGTCCAACTAAGTGGTGATTAAAGAGCACCAGGATATGTGGGTCTAAGGTAGGCTGTAACTGGCACACCAGGCAAAACTGAGTAAAGCTCCCCTTGGACATAGCTTCTACTTAACTGTTTAAGCAGGAACTGCAAGTCCAGGAGGCCTACCCAGAGTAACTACTGACACTAACATTGTTGAGCTGCCATGTTGTCTACGGATGAATAACATTCCATCTTGGAGGGATGTAGTCCAAGCTGCTTTGCCCCCTCCACATCCTCACAGCCTTGAAGCACCAGTTTGAGACTTTGACTTCATCTTTGGCTTGGCCTGGGGTGATGATACACAACTGTGCGTCGTCAGTATATTAGCAACACCTCACCCCAAATTGATGGATGACCTTCTTTGGTAGCTTCGTGCAGATATTTCACAGCATAGGGAAGAGCGCAGAGAGTTGGGGAACCCCACAAGGCCTCAAGTACTTCTCTAGCACCACCAACTGATGCCACCTGATCAGGTATGAATGGAATTACTATAAAAGAGTGCCTTGCACTCTCACCCCATAGAGGCAGGCCAGAAGGGTACCATAGTTGAGGGTGGTGCTAACCACCACAAAAAGGTCTAGAAGAACCTAGAGGGGTACAATTCTCCAGGCCCCGATGAAGGTCATCTATCAAAGCAATCAGTACTGTTCCTCTTCTGTGAAGAGGTCTGAATCTTGACTGAAGAGGATCCAGATAATCTGTTTTATCCAGAATCATCTGTAGCTAATTCCCCACCACTTTCTCAACAGCTTTCCCTAGAAAAGGCTGGAGATTGAACAAAGGATGTCTAAAGTGCTCAAATCCAGGAAAGGCCTTTTCCAGAGAGGGCATAGTTCCACCATTTTGAAAGGGGTTATATGATCTCTTCCCTCAAGAAGGTATTAATTATTTCCTGGAATTGATAACCTTAGCATGAATTCACTTTCTACCTGGCTGCCTGAAAAAGCCAATATGGATCAAGTAGGGGTATTCAACCCACTTCACATTCTTAAAGATTAACGGAATCTCAGATCGCTGCATAAGATGCTGTCTCATTCACCACAGTAGACACTCCCTGACTGGCACCTAACCCTAAACATATATAAGTGACTTTATCCTCAAGGAAGCACACAAACTCATCTGATGTGCTTGTCAGTGCTTTGTTCCATCCATTGTTTCCTTGGAATCTGGGTAATCTTGAGCAGAGACACCCGGTGAGAATCTAGAAGCAGTAAGGAAAAAATCGTACTTTGCTGCTGTGTGAGCCTACCATGTACCCTTCTTGTTGCTTGGCTGCGTCACTCCTGGCCATTGTTGTGGTAAGCCTTGGGTATCTCTCTGGTCTCTTCCTTTCCCTCAGTTCCTTAGTAAATCTAATAACTTCTCGGGAGTGATGTGTTTGAGATGGGCGGCCCTATAAATTGAAGCGAGAGAGAGGGGACTGGGCAGAGGCCTCACTGGAGCGATCTCAGCAAATGCCCTTGACGCCTCCACATTCCTGGGGTTTGCCTTCTAATCCGTCCTCAGCCCTTGCAGAGATTCAGTGTGTCCATTAACTGCAGTTTGATGAGGCAGTGATTTGATCCTGGCGAAGGACAGATGTTGATGTCCTTCATCTCCAGACCACGTTTTATCTGCATCGAAGTAAATACTACATCAAGCATGTGCCCTCCCATGTGAGATCGCACTGTGGTCTCTTGTGACAAACCCATGGTCCCCTTAGAGGCCATAAACACACGAGCTACGTTAGATCCCTTTCCCAGAGATTGAATTCCCCCAGGACTAGCAGCCTTGTAATTCCAATATTGACCCTGAAACAGTGTCAAGGAGCTTCTGAAGGTTGCTGCCGAGCACCTGCCGGTCAGTGCGCTGACCGCTGCTCAGGCTTGTCAGAATGGTCCAGTTCCACGCAAAGGCACATGCGACAAGTCATCCCTGGTGCTGTTCTCGGCATCGTTGCAAGAGTCATGCACGCCTCCTTGGGCTTGAGGACTTTGAATGGTGCAGGATCTGATTGCCAGCTAGGTGAATTTCAAGCAGAGCTACATCCCCATTGTCACCCAACCAGGATTCGGTAATACACAGCAGGTCAGCCCATTTGCCTGTTACCGCATCTTAATATGTTAAAATTACATTTCACAACATGTTAAGTCCTGAACAGATGGCACATTCTCTCTGTACTTAAAAAGTTCTGATTTTGTCTTTGGCCAAATGGTGCTGTTCTGCAGCAAGAGAACCCGGTAGGGAACGTAATGCTAATCAAGCCAGGCCAAGCTATTTTTATTTCAGACGCAATAGGATTTAGCAATAGGATTTCCTTGATTATGGGAGACTTGGTGTGTGTTGACAAGGTTGGATCTAGGAAGGATTTCAGGTGGAACCTCCAGATACAGTGAGTAGTTCTTAAATGGAATCCTCTACTCAATCTTAGAGCCACGCATGCTTTCCCTGTGAAGCATTTGAATCTCTTGCGAAGGGAGGTAGGCCAGTTGCCCCATCCTGGCTCCTACAGGCTGGCTTTCTCAGGGCTGCAAGAAAACAAGCGCCCCTTTCCATTATTTTAGGATGCACGAGGCGGGGAGGCACAAAGCCCTGTGGGAGTTAGGCTGCAAGGGGGATTTGTACTGATAGCATCTCCAAGACGATGGAAAATAATCTGCCTTTGGCAGCAACTCTTAACCTCTCTCTCTCCCCCTTCCCACCCCTTTTCTGCAGGAAAGAGGAGCCCCACCCAGGAGCAGAGGCCACCCTGAAAGGCCCCGCTTGACAGTGGGGATGAAAGTGCCTGACTGAGGCTGGGCTGCCCACTTGTCCTCTTTGACAGTTTCATTTCATCATCATAAATGCTGCCTTCGGAGAGAACAGTCAGTCAGAAAGCACGGTCCCTCTTCAGCCCTGCAGTTTGGCTTGGAAAGGTCCGTACGTGTCAGGAGCACAGCGTTAGCTCATCTTCATCCTCCAGCCTTGACTCACAGCCTGTGCTCTTTCTTGGTTTTGCTCTTGTGGGCAGGAGCGAGGTACAGGCCTCTGATCTCCCACTGTTGCATCCAGGATTCTCTGCTCTCCAGGAAGGCACTGGACTGGCCCACTGACACTGGGACTTGAGTTGCATACAAAGCTGGCACTGAAATCTCCCTGCCAGCTTTTTATAGAGCAATAATGCCTTATCAGGAACATGGCTGCTGAAATGAGAAAGGTGGGGAGCAACAGGCAGCTGGTGGCCTGAAGGACAGAGTTTCTTGCCACTCTTGAGATGTTTCGGGAAGGAAGGTACTTCAGGTGAGGGACTTTAGTCAGCCAGCATCATCCCTGCGAACAAAGGTGTCCCTGACAGACAGTGTGGTGACCCACTGCCTTGGAAGGAACTCGGTCCTGGAGTGTTTCTGGGAGGGGATGGCTTCTGGAGACTTGCCTTTCATGTAGAGTTTGATTCTTCCTTTGGTTTGTTTAATTTTGTAAAAATTTTAATAGAAGCAGGAACTGTAACACTTTGCACTTTGGATCTCATGCCAACCTTGAAAGTTGGAAGAGACATTTGAGGAAGCCATGCTGATATGGCCTGGCAAAACTAGAGGAGAGAGAGCCATTCCCTAGAGAAGATGTTGACCCCAGGGCCGCTGGAAATTACTCTGCCAGGCAGGGGCCAGTCTTCTTGAGCGTAAGGAGAGAGGCTCTCTAATGGTAGAGAGGCTGAGCTCCTGGAGAATTTAGCTCATGACTTTGGCCAAGAGCTGTTGGATGAAATTAGCTCATTGGTACCTCTTCTGGTGTTTCTTGGCTCCTTATGGCCACATGATCCTTGCCAAACCTCAGTGGAACTTGTTACTCCTCAGTGATGGAGCTGAGGTGCAGAATCACTTACTCTGGAATCTAAACTTGAAGCTTTTCTGGGATGGGTGAAGAAAACTAGCTTAAAGTTGTAGTCTATCCCCAACATAACAATGCTTCTGTTTGTTTTTAGAAAAACTCAGAATGTCTGTTGTCCCATATTTTTTGCAAATTAAATGGTTGGTTGGAGGCCTTTAAGGAACAAGGCCAACTCACTTTTCCCCCACTGTGTGAGCTAGTATAGTTTGTGGTCATGGGAATTTGGCTGGTGGTAGGATTACCTTGTGAAGGCAATGCTCTGATTTCCATGTTGGTTTCATGAAGATGAGCTACTTGTAAAGTTGATGGCTGTTAAAGTTAATGGCCATTACTGCCTATGCACTACACTCAGTGTGGAAAATAAAATTAGTTTGAGTACTTAGCCCAGAAAGACAAATTAATATTGATAATCCTTGCTTAACGACCATTTGTTCAGTAACCAGAGTTACGATGGCACTGAGCAAATGGTAGTTATGACTGGTTCTTGAAGTTGCGGCTGTTGCAGTGCCCTGTGGTCACATGATCAAAACTTGGGCATTTGGCAGCCTGCCTGCATTTACAACCGCAAGGACTCTTCAACTCCCCCCACCCACCTATCTCCCCCCATTTCTGCCCTTCTGGCCACCCTGCACTCCACTGCCCCTGCCCCTGCCCCTGCCACTGCCCCTGCCCCTGCCTCAGGACAGCCATGTGCAGCCAGCAGCTGCCTTGCGAAGGCCAGGCTGGGCACGCCTCAGCAGCAGCGGGAAGAAGAACACGGCAGAGGTCAGCTGGGAGTGGCAGGAGAGACAGATTGTAGGGCAGCAGGGGTGCAGGGTGACGGAGTGCAGGACGGCCAAAAGGGCAGATGGGGGGAGATAGGAGGATGGGGAGAGTTGAAGCAGAGGTGAGCGTGGCAGGGCAGGAGAAGTGTGAGGTCCTCACCTAACAATGGTGCTGTCTTGGCCTAACAACCACAACCAGTACTCTGGAAGTTGCCGTTGCCGCGTGGTATGGTCATGTGATGTTCCACCTAATGAGCACATCGCTTAGCGACAGAAATTCCGGTCCCAATTAGGGTCATTAAGCAAGGACTACCTGTAGGTGTAATGGAGTCCTGGTGGAGACATTCTCATGAGTGGGATACTGCAGTTAAAAGGTACTGCTTGTTGAAAAGTAACAGAAGTATTAGAAAGAGAGGAGCCCATCCTGGGTTAAACATAGCCATGCCTGCTCAGAAAGCAAAATGAACCAATTTGGCAATGCCACAGACAGCATCTGAGTTAATCTCTGGAGAATCAAAAGCAGTACTGGGCTTGGGGTCTGTTACCGCCCTTTTGATCAGAGAGAAGCAGTGGGTGATGCCTTCCCAAACCCAAATTCAGCTCCTTCAAAGGGGCCAGAAGTTGCCGTGATGGAAGGCTTCACTTATCCCACAGCCTCTCTTGGCGGACCAGCTCGGCCGGCCCAGCCCTTCCAGGACATTCCCGATGCGTCTGGCTGACAGACTGCGCTTGCGGAGAATGGGCACAAGTGGATCAGTTGTCCCCAGGCTGATACCAGCAAGCGGGGAAGACTTCGTTGAGGAAGTGGATGTGGCAGGAATATTGCAAAAGCAGCAGTGCAGCGTTGGACTTCTTGAGTTTAAGAACACGTAACAGCAATGCAAATCTTGGACTGGGAACAAGAAAGGACACACAAAGAGGTGTGGTCACAGAGGAGGAGAATAGACAGTCCAAAACAGTAGAGCTGGGGGTCTGGAAAGCAAAAGCTCAGAGTGCACTGGAATTAGTGAAGGATACTAAGAATATTAAAAGGAGATCTTTAGGTATGTTCCAAAGAATCGATATTCCAGCAGCTCAGTGAAGGAAAAACACTAACCAGAAAGGCAAGACTGTTTGAGCCCCATGCTGGTTCGGTCTTCCCTGAGCAGAGATGCAAAGAGCTGCTAGAAGTAACAGGATTGCAGTCCAAGTTTGATATCTACATGCTCCGAGAATGCCTCTTACACTCTGGTCCGGGTGGTGTAAATGGCATCCCAGGGGACTAAAAGAAATGCCTGATGGTATAGATGAAACCTCACATATTATCTGAGAACTCCTGGAGAACTGATGAAGCGCTGGATGACTGGCACAGAGCAAAAGCTATCCTTTTTTTCAAAAAGGGGGGAAGGAAGATCCAGAAGATAGATCAGGCACCTGAAATCTTCTAGAGCAAATCATAGGTCTCTCAACCCCTTTAAAAAAACAGGGCAGTAATAAGCAGAATCCAGAATGGGTTTGTTAAATGTTAGGAGACATTTTTTTTAATTGGGGAGCTTCCTTAATGAACTGTGAGACTGCTGAATGCATATGATACTTTGATCAGTGAAGTATATGACAAATTGCCAGTGAGCTGGAGTGTCATTTAAGTAGCTCCGTAGCTGGCTTGGAAAGTGATGCTTGTGCTCATTAAAGGAACCTTATCAAATTGGTGAGAGAGAGATCAAGTGAAGAGCCACAAGGATCAGTCCTGGGTCCAATATTTTCATTGATGATTTGGATGAAGACATGAAAGGGGTAGTTACCAAAATTGTATATATGAGCTGCCACCCTAGGAAACAGAAATAAAATGTCAAAATCTGATGGATTTGATAAAGCAGTAGTGTGATGTGGCTGGAAAGCAGGCAGTGCAATGTTGGGCTGCTTCGACAGAAGAGTAATTTCCAAGCACATGAAACAATCAACTCCACCTTGCGAATGGCATTCAGTCCCACTTTCAGGATTCGGGGAGGGCAACAAAGATGATTAGGGGAATACGAATTAAGAGTACAAACCAAGATGAAAGGAGCACTAGGGCACAGGATGGTGCTCTTCGTGTGCCTGGAAGGATACCGCTTCAAGGAAGACTCCAACTGAGCATTGTGAAGATGTCATGGCAGGATGACTGTGAAACTGATTGCCTGTTGTCCCAGCGGTCTTCAGTTCTTGGCTCAGCTGAAGGGAGAGTCATGTGGGGCGCTTCAGTCTGGGTTCCTGGTGGAGGAGGAGGGTGGCATGGCCTCATTGCCCCCTGCCAACTCTAGGACTGCTGACTTGGTGCAGTGTTCTGGTCACTGGCCTGTCCAGGGGATTCTGAATGAGTGGGGCATGTTT
Source organism: Liasis olivaceus (assembly GCA_030867105.1). Lineage (NCBI taxonomy): Eukaryota > Metazoa > Chordata > Lepidosauria > Squamata > Pythonidae > Liasis > Liasis olivaceus. The sequence continues at coordinate 81,876,302 of CM061355.1, forward strand.
CCCGCGGGCCAGGGTTGCTTTGGCGGCCTTCCCCTGGCTTTTGAGACTCATCTAGTCAGGAGGGCTCTCGGAGAGGGGAGTGTTGTACTTCACCACATCGGGGACTCGAGGCAGCAGGGTGAGGAGGCGGGCTGATGAAGCAGAGGGGGCATTTTCCTCCCTGCCTGCAATGAGAGTGTGGGCTCACCGGTCAAGTCAATAGAAGACACAGGACAATGCTGTGGGTTGTGTAATCCACAACACAACAGTGGGGCAAATTAGTTGAGGATCTTTTCAAGCCAGAGATTGGAGGCCTTTTGATGCAAAGGTCTGGGCTGGGAATTTCATTTTTTAATACCTGTCTGAGGCTTCTGATAGGTGGGCATCTCTGTCCTTGCCCCCCCCCCCCCAGTGAATCCAATTCAGCCATCTTATGTTCAATGCATCCAAGATGTTTTTTAAAATAGGGTTGTAAGGGCGAGGATCTGTGGGAGTTGAGCCAATCTGTGGCACTAGAACAAGATTGATCTCCTGTGCAAAAAAGCGTTGCTTCTCCCAGGGAAGGTGTGCTGCGGCCTCTCGTACTTAACGTGCTTAGCGCAAAGCCTTTTTTTCCAGGTTGGTGTTGGCAGAACATATTCTCTGAAATGCCTCCAACACTGTCTTGCAAGCATCTCTCTAATCTGTAGAGTGCAAGGTGATCGATACTGGCAACTGGGGGGGGGGGGGTTGCAGTAGCTCCTTTGACCCTGTGGCTGTGACCCGTGAGGGGGCAAAGGACACCCGATTCTCAGAGGTGTTTCATGTTTTGCTCTTTTAGACTTCGTGGGACACTTGCTGTCTTTGCTGCTCTTAAGCACACTCTACGCCCACTGATTTTGCCTTCCAGTGGCATTTTGGAATTTCAAAATGTTAGCTGCCCACTTTGCCTCTGCATGTTTTTCCTCTGAGAGGAGAAGGAACCCATTTCCTGCACAAGCACAAAGGAAAACCGGCATTCTTTATTCCAAAAGTATTTTTGTGCAGTAATGATGCTTAGAGGAGACTAGTAGGGGCTACGTGTCATAACTGCCACGATACTCAAGAGGAGGGAGGCTATAACAGTATGTGGGAAAGACTTTTACCATTACAGAGGCATAGGTGGAACAGTGGTATTCCCCTGATGTAAATGTTCCTGCAATAAAACACTTGAACAGGCAAAATTGTGTGTGAGCAGCAGCCCATATGCTGTGCATGGGTGCACGTTTGCACACACACACACTCCCTCTCTCAGGACAATATAGGTAGGAACACAGCCGCAGCCCGGCCATAGGAAGGCTTGTTTCTGAGTAGCCGTGACTGCAGTTCTGGGGCATTGTGGAGCTGTGCTCAGTCCCGCAAATGAGAGTGCTCTCCACAAGAGCCCAGGGAAGCTCCTCATAAGCCCTTGCTGATGGGCGGTAGCCATCTTTCCTCGGGAATCTGTTTGCTGGGCAATGGGGAGACTTGGCTTTGTGAAGAGGGGACGTAGGAGAAAGCAGCATGTTCCCTTTCCCAGGTTGGGTTTTCTCCTTGCTAGTTGGCAGGGCTTAGACCCTGGGCTGTGATCTTGGCCTTTCTCCCGGTTTGCCTCCGCTCTTGGGGGAGCTGCCTTGCCAGCTCATGGCCAGCTAGCCAGAGCCTTTTTCCAAGAGCAGTGGGGGTTCTGCACCAGGCTTCTTGCCAGTGGGAGTGACCATGCTGTTGGTACTACTGCTCTTGAAGGTCCCCCTCCCAACTCAACTGAGTCCCCTTCCTCAGCTGAAGTGTCATAGTACAAGCTGATGGAATATCCCTGGAAATACTTGTACCTGGGGAAGTAGGAACCTTGTTGAGTTCACCTTTTCATAGCTGGGGTTTTTTTCCCCAAAGCAAGTTGAGTTGATAGATGACAGAAGTTTCTCAAGCTTCCCAATGAAGCAAGAATTGGTTATATTTATTGGACAGTGGTAGCCAGAAGTTTTGCAAAGACCACACTTCAGTCTTCCCTGGTGCTTTCTGTTCCATGATGTCCTCCTTGGGAGTCTTCAACCAGCTGTTCCAAGTGTCTTCCCTAACCATAGAGGCCCTGAGAGACCAACAAACACATGGTATCCTGCCTTTCTGCTTAAATAAGCACTCGGGTTCAACTACATTTTAAAACACAAGATTAAAAACAAGTGAGTGCTATAATTAACTCTTAAAAGCCTGGCAAAGCAACCTGTCTTTACATAAGTTCTAAATATGGAGAGTGTGGGGGCCAACTGTGGTTTCTTAGAGCAGTGCAGAAGGCTTCCTCCTGGTTGTGAGATAGATGGACTTCTAAAAATAGAAGTATCTTCAAAAGGGCTTCTGCTGTAAATCTTAATGAACAGGCAGATGATCATGGTTCAGGCAACCCTCCCTCATGGCCTAAACCATTTCAGTTTTAAAGGTTAATACCAATATTATTATTATGGTTGGTCACAGCCAGATGTTTAGATTGGATATGGCATTTTTATCCACCTGTTGAGTCCTTCCCAAGGACCTGGGATAGGCAGATGGTATTTGATGGTGTTAAAAGGTATTGTCGCAGGATGGAAGCTGTTCCAAATAAAGCTGCCTTTTGCAATGGACTGACAGTGATTTTGTCAATACCGATGGTCTTCAAGGGGTGCTCCAGATGTTTTGGGATTGCACCCAAGGGCCCTATTATTACTGGGGCCGTCTTTGCTTTCTTTTGCCACAGTCGTTCTGCTTCTATTTGCAGGTCTTTCTATTTTGTGATTTTTCTGCAGTTCTTTCTCTTCTCCTCTGCTGTCTCCAGGTCTTGCAACGTCCACTGTCCAGACCTGTTTGTCTTTCTTAACAGCTGTTAAGTCTGGGGTGTTGTGTGGCAGGTGCTGGTCTGTTTGAATCCTAGAGTCCCAGAGCACTTGAGCTTCCTCATTTCCGGTCACTTTGTCTGCTTTGTGGTCCCACCAGTTCTTGCTTGCAGGCAAATGGTATTTCTTGCAGATATTCCAATGCACCACCGTTGCTACTTTGTCATGCCGTTGTTTGCAGTCAGTCTGCGCGATCTTCTTGCAGCAGCTGACTGGTGGTCCACTGTTCCTTCAGCTTCTTTGCAGAAGCGGCATTTGCTCTGTTGCTGTCTTCTCAGTTCTGGCTTGTATGCATTTGTTCTTAAGGCTTGGTCTTCTGCGGCCAGAATGAGCCCCTCCGTCTCTTTCTTCAACTTTCCTGCTCTCAGCCATTGCCAGGTCTTGTTGTTATCTGCTTTGCCTGCTAGTTTTTTTGTGTACTGGCCATGCAGTCCTTTGCCTTGCCGTGTCTCTTTTCTGTTCTTCATTTGGTCTTTCTTGTAGGCCAGTTTGGTCTCTTTGGTATTCAGTAAGTCTTCATGCTGTACTAGCTTTAGTGCATCTTCTTCGCTGTCCTTCAAATATTCTTCCAATGCCCTTTTTTCTTCTTCAATTGTCTGGTATATTTGCAACATGCTCCTTGCTAAATAGAGTCTGTCAACATCACTGCATGGATGAAGGGCATGATTCATTGTGATATTATTATTATTATTATTATTATTATTATTATTATTATTATTAGCAGCCACCCACTCCAGAAGACTCTTAAATTTCTTAAATTATGCCCAGTAAGCAATTGATACCTAATTCAGACTTTCAACTCATTGTATAGCTCCTTTTGGTTGGTTAGCAGCCTGGTTACTAAAGTCACTGACTGTCAGATACTTCAAGGGTCCCTCCCTGTCCCCACCAGTGTTCATTGCAGTAGTCATAATGGCATGTAACCAAGGCATAGCTAATCCACACCAAATCCAACCAACTGAAGAAGTGACACAGCTGGCACACTAGGCATCCTTGCCCCACATGGCAGCTGAAGATCCTTTGAGCTGAGGCTCAAGGAAATCCACCAGATTGCAAAACTGTTTCTTCAGTGGGAATGCAACTCCAAAGCAGGATGAACCTCAACACCCAAATCCAGTTTCCTACTTACCAACAGCATCTCCATCTTTTATACATTTCAATTCAATTTGTTCTCCAGCACATCATTAACATCAGGCAACATACAAGGGGACTGGCTACTTTCTTGGAGAAGGGTTAGGGTAGAGGAAGGGAAGCAGCAGACAGCTTGCTCTCCTCTCCCTGCAACAAGTTGCAAACCCTTGTATTAGCTCCCATGCAGGTTACTACTACAATTTCCCTCCCAGAGAGGTTTTAATTTTTCCACTGTTCCCAGTGCATCTCTTAACCCCGAAGTATTAATTCAATCCACTATTACATTTGTTCCTCACTACTCCAGGATATATTTTTTTTAAATACTAGTCCTGAGAAAACTATATAGGGGGTGTGCGCGCACATGCACGTGCTCTCTCAGGTGCTAGGTTGTCAAAGAGGTTAAATGGTGAGCAAACAGCAAGATCCCTAAACTGTTTACTCTTAATCCAGCTGGGTGATACTTCTTTTCCTCTTGCCTCAATCACAAAGTTAGGTATAAGGCTGCGGGGGGGGGGGGGGGGAGCACTTCTTAGAAGTTTCTGTTTGCATACTTTGAAGTAGAAAATCCTGCATGCCTGAATCATTGCCATGTTGAATGTCAAATTGGATGCTTCTGGTATAGGGGTTCACTATTAGTGGAAGCCAAAAAAACCCCAGTATTTTGTAAATATTTTCTTAAAATGGGGCTAGCAGGACAACTTTCAATCTTATGAAGCCAAACAGCTGCTTTCATAAGATTAAGGTCTGGGTGGAGATATCATGCATGCCAGCCACTACAACCAAGTCTGAGGCCTGTCGTTCTCTGCCGGGGGACGGCGATACTCCCATTCTATCTGGACTGCAGTTGTGTTTACTTTTTCTCTTATAAAGGCACATGCAGGTGACTGGAATGCTCTCTTCCTGGTAACCTGGCTAGCAAGGAAAGTGTGCGTTTTGCCCACTGCTGTCCATCATGGAAGTCTCTGGCTTGTCTACAAGTACAGGCCCTTTTAGAAAAGTGAAGACTACATCACAGGGCTGGGATGAGCTGCAGCAGGATCCAGTAACTTGGGGGTGGCAGCAGGGGGTGGTGGCAATCTTGGTTATAATGGCAACTATAGAAATATTGAATTGGGTCCATTCCATACAGCCAAGATTTCCAAACCGAGCACATTCTCCTCAAGTGCAGCCCCCTGCCCTGAGAGCAGTCCAGCTTGAGTCGCTCACAAAACCACCAACAGGCAGCAAGAATCAATCAGCCTCAGTACCTGCCATGTAGCTGTGCGTGGCCACTGGCCAGAAGGGCTTACTTTAGCCATCATGGTTAATAGCAGCTGCTGGCCATTTCTCCTCCAGAAAAAAAAATCCTATAGATAATAATGCCCCAACCACGTAGGACTTTATAGGTGACAAACATCACCTTGGATTGCACCTGGAACCCTATTGGTAACCAGTGTAACCAGCTCACCAAATAGAGGTTTTACATGAGTGCTCCAAGGTGTGCCCATAACACCCACCTGCATCCTGGACCAGCTGTAGTGTCCAAGTGGCCTTGAAGGTCAGAGCGCACAACAGCAGCCCAACAAGAGGTGACTAAGCAAGAGTGATGGTGAGTCAGTCCAGGAAAGGGCATAACTGGTACGTGAGGTGTGTCTGTGCCACCTGATCTTTTAGCAAGAGCTATGAGTCCAGGAGGACCCCAGACGGTGCACCGGTGCCATCCAGGGCAGTGTAACCCCGTCAAGATGGCAGGTGTCACGGCACAGCTGTCTCGGAGCCCAAAGCTGCCCAGTCTTGTCGGGGTTGGGCCTGAGCCTGTTCCTCTCAACCGCCTCCGGGCACTGACACAGCATATTGACAGCATCGCCTAGGGAGGCAGGCACTGAAGTACACAAGCGGGCATCACCAGCATACTGATGCTGCTGCCCCAGCGACCTTCATGCTGGCTGGCGGGGATACTCAAAGGCTATGGTGGCCCCCACAAGAAAAAACAGAAAGCCTTGTGGCTGGCTTAGCAGCCCTGAACTGGACCGCCCAAAGGCCACAGCCCTGCAGTTGCACAAGACGTGCCGTGAGCCGATTTTAACCCAGGTTTGTTTTCCGCAAATCTGTCCCATATGATGAATTTTGTGATTCAACGTAGCTTGCAAATCCAGGCAATATGTGAATAGAAATTTTTAATGCATCAGAAGAGGAAAACTGAAATACATGGCTTGTTATTAAATTAATATTCCTTTTTAAATATTTCATTTACTATCTCCATTAAGTAAAATAAAAAGAAGATGAAATGAAATCACATCAACCTTTGTGTGTATTGAACCACAAACTTTTTTGAGTGCAGGATTTGGCCTGGAAAAAGTGGCCCACCCTTGTCATTATTTTAAACTGTTCCACTGCCCGGTTCTGGATGCCATCCTACAAAGACCAAGTGTAGGAAAGGGCTCCCCAAAGTAGAGTGCATCGTCTTGGGACTCCCCGAACTGGATCCTAAAAGACCATCTAGACAAGGCTGATCTGTGGCAGGAAAGCTGCAGGAGCCCCTCAGAGAGGCACAGAGTCACATCCAGCCAAATCCATGACGTGTTTTTTTATTAAATTCCATTAGTTTTTTTTCTCTTCATATATATATTTTTTCCTCTAAGCACAATACAATACAAGAACTCTGTAGGTTTGACACAATGTACAGAAACTTCAATAATCTACAACTGCTCAAGAAGTTACAAAACCCCCCAAATTCACACCAGCCACGGCCTTTATGGTACCAATAAAAAAAGTGGGGAGGGGGGATAGGGGGCTCCAGACTATGTACAGGGTCTAGGGGCTTCACCATTCTCCTTCTTTTGTTCAAAGGGAGAAGGGAGTGGCGAGCATCAGACCGGACTCAGGCTCCCGTGGAAGATGGCTATAGTCTGGGGGTCTGGGGTGCAGGGCGTAGAGATCAAGTTACACGATTTGCTCTGGGATGCCAGGCTAGGACACAAGTTGGGGCAGGGCCATTGGCTGCATTGCGCTCCAGGGCTAGCCCTGGCGATGCTGGGGGAGAAGCAAGGGTTGGGAAGTGAGCCAGAGCCAATGGGCGTCACAAACAAAGTCTCCTCCGCCACCTGACTGAGCCTTCAGCCGGTAACAGCCCACTCCATTCATCAGCAGCAGCGTTAAGTGGCAGGGTGCAGGCCCCACAACCTTCCTTGTGCCTTCCGATGTCCTGACATCAGGACTTCCATCCCCCAGATAGGAAGGGGTGGCGGCGGCGAAGGGTGCCGACGTGGCTTGTGGCACTGCTGCCACGTCTGCAAGCAGCCAGACCCTCTGCCGGCTTCCCCGACGGAGCAGAGACCATTCTTGGTCAGCCAGAGTTGCTCTGGAAGCAGCCATGTGGATGTTCGATGGCTCTGCCAACGTCTGGAGAAGGTGGGCCAGATTCATCCCTCCCGGGAACCCCCCCAAGCCTGACTCGTTTCGGCCTCTCCTGTTAGCGAGGCGGAAGAGGCAGTCCACGGCTTTCCCTGCAAACTGCGCATGGCAAAGCCAGGCTGGGGCCTCCCTCCTGGGCAAGGAACACCTCCTTTAGACCTGTGCTGCCCCAGGCCAGGCGTGACCACCGAGACCCAGAAGGACCCCTCAGGCATCAGACAAGCAGCTCTGGATGCGATCGACCCACTGTTGAGCCAGCTGCACATCCTGGGCGCAGAAATTGTAAACCCGCTTTATTGTCTTGACCTGCCAAGAAGGAGAAGTGGAATCCTGAGGCAAGGGGCACCAGGCAAGGGATTCTACTGCCCTCCACCCCACCCCACCTCACCCCCACCAGTCACTTTTCACCCTTCCCCCATCTGGGCTGACCCACCTCAGGCACAAGGGTAACTTACATCAAAGAAAGCTTTTTCATCCACCGTCTTGGGGGCTCCCATGGTGGGGGTACCTGGCGTGATGGACTCCACTTCAGCCAGGTCGATCACCCCTTTGCACTCTGTGTCCAGGTTGCTGTCATAGTATCGCAGCTACAAGGAAGGAGGGTCAGAGGTCAAAGCTGCTCAAGGCCAGGCAGAAGTGGCCTCCTGCCCCAGCCCCAGCGCCTCCCCCACTACCTGATGCTTCGTTTTATCCAGCACAAACCAGCGTAACTTCCAGGGCTTCATGAAGGCCCCTTTCTTGTAAAGGGAGCCCTCATAGGAACTGCAGAAGAAAAGGGGCTTGGTGAGGAGAGAAAGGAAGCTGATGGGCTCCATCCTGCCTTCCGCCCACCAAGACCCCCCAATCAACCCCTTCGCACCGATTCTCACTCTCCGCTGTCTGGAACTGACTATAGAGTGTGCTGGTGCTCTTACGGCCACCTTGCTTCCCACTAGATGGGGTAGATGTGCTGCTGCTCTCGCTGTCCAGGCTGAGGTTCAATGTGGAGCTACCGCTGCCTGCCTCCTGCAGGTAGACGCCAAGCGAGCGCCGTTGATGTGACAGACTTGAGGCCATCAAAAGAGAACTGGGTGCTGTCTGCAGGAGAAAGGTGGTCAGCAGAAGGAAGACATTCTGATAAAAGCAACTTGGCAAAGCAGCGCACCCACAGCTGGACCCCTTACTTTACTGCCAGTGTCCACCGCGGGGCCCTCCGATTGTTGGAAAGCTTTCACTTTGTCCCAGGTCTCCTTCCAGCGTTCTGGGACCTGCCCCAGCTCCATCTCCAGGTTCTGTACCTCCTGGAACAGGGAAGGCAGTGGTCAGGCCCAGTCACGGCTACCTGCTCAAGTCCCCTGGCCTCTGAAGAGAAGCAGCACCAGGCACCTGAAGGAGCACCTTGCGGCTGTTGGCTCCTTCTGCAGATCACGAGGGAGAAGCAACCAGCTCTCGGCTCTCCTCCACCTCGGGGTTAAAAGCTAACTACAGTGACTGCCACGTCTACCTTTTGAGAGTAATGCAAAAGATCATCACAATGACTCTAAGGAGAACATTTCAAGAGATGAAATTCCAAGGGGGATGGGGATCAGGGAGAGGGGCTGTGGTTTTCTTCTGTCTTTGCTTTTACAACTCAGTCCAAGTGATGTATAATCAAAGTCCATATGATTTTTCTCCCATCGTTCTTGTTTGGTTTTGAATAATAAAACGTCAATAGTAAGGTCCCTTTGGTACAGAGAACTGACTATAACACAGAGTATATTTGAAAGAAAGATAATATACATTTAATTGCAATTTACATCTAATAATAAAAGCAGCTTTCTTGCTGTAACCAAGCGGCCCTTCTATGAAGCTGCTTTGACAATCCAAGGAAGGAACCTAGAAAACCCAGTGAGGTTCTTTGGTAAACAAGAGGAGATATTGTAATACGAATTTTTTATTTATGGTTCCCTTCATTAATCTGTTTTCCCTAGCAAGTCTTGCACTCTACCCCATTTCCCCAAACCCTCCTTTCCTGATTTTTGTTCCCTTGTGTTTGCCATTATTATGGTCCCTCGGATGCAGAAGCTGCTGGATTACTCCAGAGTCCACTGGAGTTGGGCCAATACATTCAAATCAATATCAATCAATCAATCAATCAATCATCATCATCATGATTTCTCAACACCAACTGGCCAAGGCAACTCCCAACTCTATGGCTGTCATCTCTTGGGTTTGCAATCTCTCTGGCCTTAAAATTGTATTTAAGTCAGCTGGTTCTCAAGTTACCAGGAAATAATTTTAGTGAAACAGTTGCTAGGTGATTTGGGTGTCTTGGCTGCAGTGACTTTGTAAATTACATGGATATATTTGGCCATCTAGTGATTACAGGAGGAGGTGGGAAAGCTTTGGCCTGATGAATATCACCACCTGATGCCCTTGCCAGAATTGTTAGAAAGCTTTTTGTATGAATGTATATGGTTACGTCTATACATGTCTTTTTTTCCCTAGGTTTAGTGGAGACACTGGTAACCTGGAATTTCAGTATTCAAAGTTTATCATGTTCTGCTGCTGCACTTTGGGAAAGTCCTTTGTTTAGGATAATCCTTGACCGAGTTCTGCCTGCTACTAATCACGGACAGTAAAAGCAATTTCTTCTTTTCTTTTTTCGATGGACAACTTGTTAAGGATTTCCAAAACTCTGAAGTGTACCTATTGGCTGAATTCCCTAAATGAATATCAAAATGGGTCTCAATGATTTAGCCAGTCAGAGTGGAACAGCTTCAACTGAGCCAACTCTCTCCTTTTCTTGATCCAAAAAAGGCTGAGCTGCTGCCTCTTACACAAGGGCTACCGGCACACTTCCTGCTTTCTTAGTTGATCCAGAAATTAAGGGACCCTTTATGTCCTTAAGTTTTCTCCACAAGCTTTGCCCAGCTGTCTTCCTGCTCTTCCAACACCTCCTACAACATTGGCCAAGAACCGATGCTTCTCAGAAAGCCGAGACATTGTTTGGATTCAACGTTGGCCCCTCTGCAGCCCAAAGAAAGGCCCTGGGAGGGGAATGAAGGAGCCAGCAAATGGGGCTTGCCAGCTTTCAGGCTAATAAGCTTGCCCTAACCCCAGGGAAGATGCACACAAGCCAATTCTCCTTTGCGAAAGGGTCACTTCCATCCATTTTCTTATTTCTCTACTTTACATCCACTGTTTCAATAGGCTACCGCAGTCTATTTCCTTTTCCTTATTTATTCCCATTTCACTATTCTTCTTATTTTTAAATTAAGCTTCCTGACAGTTTGTCTACAGGTCTCCCGCAGCGTGGCTTTCTTTTAAATTTCAATCTCTCCATGACATTTAACTCTACCGACCTTGGCCACGATCCCAGTCAGCGCCAGCCACCTCTCTCTTGGCCGTCTCAGCCTCTGCTGGCCAGCTGTGCTTCACCATCATGATGATGGCGCTGCTGGCCTGGGCTGTCTAACGTGTCTGCCATGGCTGCACCTTCTAGCGTGGCCTCTTGCCACATCTGATTCTGGTTTCTCCTGTGACCCCCTCTCTAGCTCTGGCTTGAACTTGGTGGGCACTTCGCCCTCTTTTCCCATGGCTGCCTCTCAGTCTGGAGGAAGAGATCACCTTCTCTCTCCAGTGGGTAGGTGCTAGTCTCCAAAGCCGCTTTCCCCTCCTCTGCTGCTGGGGCCTGCTGCCCCTAAACCCTCCAGGGCCCTTTCTCCAACTGACAAAGAGTTTCTCTCTGTCCTCCCCACCCTCAACTGCAGCAGAGGAGTTCTTCAGCCAACCATCCAGCAGACACCCACTCTGCGGCTTCTGGCCCAGGTCTCTGCTTTGCCAGTTTCAGGTTCTTCTGTCATGTTAGGCAGGATGGTTGGCTTCCGTCTTCCTTCCTTCCCAGCCAGATCTTGCACATTTCTTTCTCTTCCCTTTCCTACAGTCGCTGAGCCCAGCCTTCTTCTGCAACTCCCTTCCTGCTCCAGCTATCCTTTTTTTAAAAAAGTACAGCAGCTGAAAATGGAAGCGGGGGCCCTTTTTAGCCTTCGGGGTGAAGGGAGGTGCAGGTGTTATCACCACTGCAGCTGTCTTTTCACAAAGCCATCTTTTAATCCTGGAGGAACTTGGAAAATAGAGCCCTCAATAGCAAGTATGGACTCTCTGAAAACAGAACTGAGTTTGGCATCTAACCTCATTTTCTCCAAGTTAATCATAGAATCTGAAGAAAAGGAGGCACTAAAACTCCACCCAATCCACTCCAACCCTAACCCTTTGCTGCTAACCATACGTTTTTCTTTGAAAAACTGCACAGAAGCCCCAAGGTGCTAAATCTAACAGCACTCTGACAAGGCACAACACTGAGAATAAGATATACAGTACTGTGCAGAAGTTTTAGGCAGGTGTGAAAAAATGCTGTAAAGTAAGAATGCTTTAAAAAATATATATTGTAATTGTTTATGTTCATCAATTTACAAAATGCAAAGTGAACGAACAGAAGAGAAACCCAAATCGAATCAATATTTGGTGTGACCACCCTTTGCCGTCAAAACAGCATCAGTTCTTCTGGGTACACTTGCATGCAGTTTTTGAAGGAACTCGGCAGGTAGGTTGTTCCAAACATCTTGGAGAACTAACCACAGATCTCCTGTGGATGTAGGCTGCCTCAAACCATTCTGTCTCTTCATACAATTCCAGATAGCTTCGATGATGTTGAGATCAGGGCTCTGTGGGGACCAAACCATCACTTCCAGGACTCCTTCTTGTTCTTTACACTGAAGATAGTTCTTAATGACATTGGCTGTATGTTTGGGGTGGTTGTCCTGCTGCAGAATAAATTTGGGGCCAATCATACGCCTCGCTGATGGTAAGGCATGATGGATAAGGATCTGCCTGTATCTCTCAGCATTGAGGACACCACTGATCCTGACCAAATCTCCAACTCCATTTGCAGAAACGCAGCCCCAAACTTGCAAGGAACCTCCACCATGCTTCACTGTTGCCTGCAGACACTCATTATTGTACCGCTCTCCAGCCCTTCGGCGAACAAACTGCCTCCTGCTACAGCCAAATGTTTCCAATTTTGACTCATCAGCCCAGAGCACCTGCTGCCGTTTTTCTGCACCCCAGTTCCTATGCTTTCGTGCATAGCTGACTCGCTTGGCCTTGTTTCCACGTCGGACGTCTGGCTTTTTGGCCGCAATTCTCCCACGAAGACCGCTTCTGGCCAGACTTCTCTGGACAGTAGATGGGTGTACCTGGGTCCCACTGGTTCCCGCCAGTTCTGTGCTGATGGCACTGCTGGACATCTTCCGATGTCGAAGGGAAGTAAGCACAACGTGTCTTCCATCTGCTGCATTGAGTTTCCTTGGCCGACCGCTGCGTCTACGGTCCTCAGCGTTGCCCGTTTCTTTGTGCTTCTTCAAAAGAGCTTGAACAGCACATCTCAAAACCCCAGTCTGCTTTGAAATTTTTGCCTGGGAGAGACCTTGCTGATGCAGTAGAACTACCTTGTGTCTCGTTGGTGTGCTCAGTCTTGCCATGGTGTAGGACCTGTGACGTGAAACTGTCTTCCACAACCTCACCTTAGTAGTAGAGTTTGGCTGTTCCTCACCCAGTTTTAAGCCTCCTACACAGCTGTTTCTGTTTCAGTTAATGACTGTTTCAACCTACGTATGAAATTGATGATCATTAGCACCTGTTTGGTATAACTGGTTGATCATACACCTGACTCTAATCCTACAAGATCCCTGACTTTGGGCAAGTGTACAAAGTGTGCAAGTGTAAGAATTGATGCTGGTTTGAAGCCAAAGGGTGGTCACTAATCAAATATTGATTTGATTTAGATTTTTCTTCTGTTTGCTCACTTTGCATTTTGTAAATTGATAGACATAAACAATCACACTATATATTTCTGAAAGCATTCTTACTTTACAGCATTTTTTCACGCCTGCCTAAAACTTCTGCAGTACTGTACGTGGAATTCTACTACTGCAGAGGGGCAGGAAGCTTGTTGGGAGCTTGTTCAGTTATTTTCTTAACGCTCCTTTCTCCGAGCAGCAGCAAGGCAAACCCAGAAAGGGAAGAAGTGACCATCCACACAATGAGCGCTTCCCTGCCCTTTCAGGGGCAGACCCTGGGGAAGCAGCCCAAGGTCAGATTCTGAACAAGAAACGACTCCAGGCACGTGGCAAAGACCGGGGTGCAAACCTCCCTGTCGCTGTGGCTCTGAGAGGTTCCAAAGCCCTTCCTGGCTGCTCCTGTTTCCAGTCCTGATGGGAAGGAAAATGAGGGTATCTGAGCTGTGATGGTTAGAAACTGAGTTGTCTTCAGAGTGGGGCACCTAGGTTATTGCAGACAAGGTCACCTCCCCAAGGGGTACGGCAGAAGGGTGGAAAGGCCTCCTTTCAGTTCCAGGCTAAAGTAGGAATGAAACTGGATTAGATTTCTATGGAAAAGATGCGCAGGATCAGTTTTTGGGTTGCCCCCAGACCTTCTCCCCAGTTGTGCAGGATGCTGGATGACTCTTCCACCATCAGGGCACACCCTGTTGTGAAACATAAGCAGTGGAAAGGCTGTTCCTAGGTCACTGCCCCCATCCTCAATTTAAAGATGCAAGATGTATTTGCTTGGACTTGGGTTAGGGTGGCTATTTGATGGTCTTGTAGGCCATTAGCCTCAAAGACTGCTTAATAATATTTTGAGTCATTATTAACTACCATCTCATCTTGACCTGGCAGAATGCATAAGCCCACCTGACAACACTGAGGTCCTGATGGTCTCTGCACCACAGGAAGCCCTGATTTGTAACAGGAATCGCAGCCAACCCCCAATTTGGGGTTGTCAAAAGAATGATGGAGAGAATAATCTGGCTCAGCCAACCATTGGAAATTCTGCTGTGTAGATCTAAATACGTTCTTCAGATCTACAAAGGTGATCTCTCACTTACTGTCCAAGATCTGTCCAACGTGATGCTGCCAGGGCTGACAAGAACCTCTGCTGCAAGCACCACCCCAAACAGCCCCTTACCTCCAGCAGCCGCGAGATGGCATCGGGTTCTGTCCGGCGGCAGTTGTCGTAACAGGGCCAGATGATCTTGCGACGGCTTTGAGGGGTGCTGGTGTCCTGCTGGCCAGCTTCCTCACTGAGCTCCACCTGACCCTGCACCAGCTCCCAGTCATAGGAGGGTCCCTCAGACAGAGCCTCTTGTGTGTAATAATCCCACACCTTCAGGCTGGAAATGTTGCTGTATGGGCGCAGGACCTGAACACAAGGCATGCAGTTGACTCACAGCTCAAGCCCAACCACAGCACTGGCCACTTGCTGACTGGGCGGCACTCACCTCACCATCCTCAGGCGCATACAGGTAGTTGAAGAAGATTGGCGTCTTCTTGTTCAGACGGTCCATGTAGTCCCAAATGGATCGGTAGAGCTGAGCGCCTTTCCGCTCCCCTTTCTCTTCGTACAGGAGACCTGTCAAGGAGAGACAAGTTCAGAAGGTGTGTCATCAATCCCTGGAGCTGGCCAGACCTTGGGGCCTTCCGCTGCCTTCCCAGGCCCCACGCTTTTTACCCAGCTCCAATCGCTCATAGTCAGAATCTAGGAGGAACGTGCGGAAGCGATTGGACACATAGTGGTAGCTGAGAAACTTCAGGTAGTACTGGCTGAACTCAAACTCCATGGGGAACTGGGTGTGAATCTGCAAGACAGGACAAGAGACCCAGAATGTCAGGAAGAGGAGGAGGAGGAGTAAAAGCCAGGATCACCTGGGCCTATCCTCCCTGCTTGGCTGTTTCTCACCTGATGGACACAGTCCAGAAACTGCAGGAAGATGGGTGTAAAGCCACTGCTCTGGCTGGCCAAGGTCTGTGCCCCTCGATGACTGAAGCGGTGCCCAAAGGATAGCCATTCTTTCTCCACCAGAAGCCGGAAGCCTTCCATGGTGCGGTAATAGGGGTCTGAGAGCAGTTGCACGAGAGAGACCACCTAAGAAGAAGAGAGGCAGTTCAGCGCTAGCTTCTGGGACAAGACAAGGCTGCTTCTGGGAGAATGCATGCTGACCTGAGTGGTGATGTCCCAGCCATCCTCTAGGCTGACCAACACCGAGGAGCCCGTGTCCAGCAGTTCCACCACAAGAACTGAGATCTGCAGGATCTTATGAATCTGTCAAGAAAGAAAGATTCACCAAATGATGAAGACACCAGCTGCAAAGGTTACTGTTCCGAGTGTATGCACCCAGCAATGCTTCTATTTTCTACCTTGTCACTTTCATCTGCCTGAGACACAACTGCCTTGAATTCAGGTGTAGGAAACTTGCAACTTGCTCTAAAGTCCAGCAACCCCAGGCAGCAGGGCTTGCTCAGCAAGGTCAGCAAGACTCGCTCCGGTTACTGCAGAAAGACAGTGCTTCTGCCCTCGAGCAAGCATTGCACCAAATGGGCAGCCCCCTCTCCTCCGCGGAGGGCCAACGTTAGCATGCCGACTGCTTCTCACTCACCTCCCAAACCCAAAGGTGCTCCCCCACTGGCCCTATTTACACAACTTGCCTGTCAGAAGGGGAGGGGATAATTGTGCTTGTCAAACTTCAAAACCAACTACCTGCCTGAGCCAATTAAACCAGAGGAGGTCAGATTTAGACACAGACGGACCAGCCCGTTTCTCTTTCTTTGTGCGTTGTCAGTCTCTTTGATACACTTTGGCCCTGTTTACATGGCAGTTTAATGGAGTGAAGGATTCAGAATGTCATACAAACACCTCAAGTCAGTCAACAGCAAGAGCAAATTAATTTTAGCTCCCCGGTTGTTTTCTCCATGGTTCTACAACGATACTCTTGGAAGGGGCTGTTGAGAGCCTTGCCGTTAAATCCTCCCAACGGAAGTGCTCGAACACATCCAGTGAAGGGGACCCTCTCCTGGTCTCTGTCACCCTCTTTCGCCTGATTCCTTCCCTGACTTAGAGGCCTGGGAGTCCTTCTTGGATGGCTTCTCTGCAGACCGACCGGAGAGACCAGGCTTGTGCTGTGACTCCACCCAGACATGGAGAAGTTGGCGTCCTCCACTGACAGGGGGAACCTCATCCACGAAGCACT
This sequence comes from Liasis olivaceus, assembly GCA_030867105.1. NCBI lineage: Eukaryota > Metazoa > Chordata > Lepidosauria > Squamata > Pythonidae > Liasis > Liasis olivaceus. Next base: position 81,892,712 of record CM061355.1, read on the forward strand.
GTTCACCGTGGCCCTGGAGGGAGGGCTGTTTGCCACAGCGGTTCCTCTGCTACCCTTCACTGATCTTCTTTTCCCCCCTTGGTTTTCTCTTGGTATCCAACCTCACAATCCAGAGCTTTCAATGTTATGTAAACAGACAATTGCCAGCCCTGTATCCAAATACCAGAACTTCTCCTCCTAAAAATGTCTCTCTACCACTGGAATATTACCATCATCCATGCTGAATAGGTATACAGCGGTGGCTTCTCTTTGCCTTCCCTCTCTGTCTTCTATTCAGTTACACAACTTTTCCCTCTGTCTTCACCAGCAGATTCTGGTCTACTCCTTGTTTCTCTCTTGGCTACTTAGAATCCTGCCATCTTTTCCTCTCTGTTCTTCCATTAGCTCACTGCGATTGCCACACCATTTCCGAGCTCCCTGCTGCTAATTTATTCAACCTGCTCAGCTTTCTGAGTGGACTCCCAGGAGTTGTCTCCCACCCCCCTCCCCGCCGCAATCTTTAGTGCGGCACAGAAGTCTGGTCTTTGTCTTCAAGTGAACAAGATTTATTTATTTATTTGATTTATATAGCCACCCATCTCATATACATGACTCTTGGTGGCTTCAATAAATAGACTAAATACAGAATGTAAAAAATAAAATACATAGCAGCTGGGCGTCATCCAGACAGCTATCAACATAGCCAGGAGACGGGCTCTGTTGCACACCCAAGGCCCCAGGCTTGGGCACACAACCAAGTTTACAAGGCCTTATGGAAGGCTAGCAGGGACTGGCCAATCTAATCTCAGAAGGGACAGTGTTTCAAAGGGTGGGTGCTGCAGCAGAAAAGGCTCTCTTTCTGGGCCCCGCCAGCTGACACTTCTTAGCCGACAGTACCTGGAGCAGGCCCCTCCTGCTGGATCAAGTAGGATGAGCAGAGACAACTGGGGAGAGACTAAGTAATCCAGTCCCAAGCCACGAAAGGCATAACCCAAGACATGTCTATTAATGACTCTGGATGGCGAAAGAAGAATCTCGACCTTCAAGCCACCTCCAAAAATATTTAGCAATCATTAAACCATAATTAAAATAAAACCCCTCACCTCAAGCTATTAAAATAATCAAACGTCTGTTAAAAAGGAAAGCTTAAGCAATTTCCTAAAAACAGGGGCCAGGCATATCCCTGGGGGCAACCTGTATCAGTGGCCTTCCATGTGTAACTAGTGTTGCCTTATTCTCTTCGGGCAGGCCTAGATTGCAAGGCCCTTACAACATCCAATAAGTAAGGACGAAGTAGAGTTCAGGCTGCATTTCTGCTCAAAGAGACTTGGCTAGGGCAGCCGTGGCAGCAAAGGGCCCCTGGGTCAATAACTGGGGCAAGGCCAGCAGGGAGGTGCCCAGGCCATCTGAGACCCAGCTACGGTCCAAGCCAGACTTCAGCCCCGATAACCCAGCAGCATGTTCTCTGCCACTGACCTGTATCAGCCATTCAGACTCCTCCAAGCAACGCAAGTAGGTCAGGCCAGCCTCTGGGGAAGGGTTGCTAGGGACACAGGCCTTCATCAGCTTCTTGAAGCTTGTCTTGACCTGCCGTGCATCAAACACCTCAATGGGCACCATTTCCCAGTGCTGCAAAGGGTCAGGCTTTATTCCCTGAGACACAGAAAAAGGCACTTCAGCAGACAACTCTAGGCTCCCGGCCCGCACAAGTGGAGCTCTCCCCTGGCCTGGCCTGGCCTGGCCTGGCCGGCCCAGCCGAACAGTACCCGCAGCTGGGATTTGTCTCCAATTATGTAGAGCTGGCGCAGGAATCTGGCTTCAGAGGGAGAACCATTGGGCTGCGTGCCGAGTTCTTTCCCAGCTAGGCGGGACCCGATCTCTATGTTGAGAGCGTAGCTGCTCAGGCGGCCACTGGCTCGGATGCTGCCCCATTTGCCTATGAGGAAAGTGATGTCAGCTGTGGCCGCCCCTCAGCGGATCCTCATCCAGAATGAGCCAGCCTTCTAAACTGGGACAGCATTTCAGGCCGGGGAGTCTTCCTAAGAGGGGTCCCAAAGCATGGGAAGACGTACAGAACATGCGGTGATGTCGCAGGATGGTTAGCACGGAGAGGCAGACGGTGGGCCTGCCCGCCTGGGGCTGGAGGGGGATGAGTTAGCATGGGAAGGCCACAGAAGCGAGCTGAGTGCCCATACAGTACCTCGGGGGGAGTCAGGTTTCCTTGATGCTGCACTCTTGGGGCTGGAGAAGGTAATTACCCTAGTTCTGTGACCTAGGGCTGAGAGGGGACAGGCATCTCAGCAGAGGGAGACAGGGAGAGCTGCTCAGTCTGGGGGCGTGGGGGGGGGGGAATGACTGGATGGAGGGGCAGATGAAATGAATGACCAACACCTGGGAGAGCTGTAGGCCAGGCTGGGATGCCCCCCCCCCCCCCGCCCTGGCACCTTGCTTTTGCAAGGAAGCAGGACCCTGCCTCCAGCCATCAAAGCAGCTAGTCCACAACCAGTGGCGGTGGCGGCTGCTGCAAACATCTCACCTCCACGGCTAACCGGCCCGGGCCCTTCGTCTCTCCCTCCCATCACCTGCTTCATAAGAGATCCCAGCTTGGGCTGTCGCTTCTCAGAAGAATCTGTAGCACCAACAGAAGGTGGACATTCCACACCCGAGCTCAGGAAAGCAGCCTGTCCCTTCCTCTCCGCCCCAGGCAGGATCACCCTCCTCCTCCTTGCAGGGTGCCAGAAAACCACTCTGGCTTGGCCTCCTCCTGCAACTCCTGGGCCCCTGGCCCGGGCAAGCAGTGTGGGGGGGGAGGGCAAGGTCCCAGCTGCCACAGGCCAGCCATTCAAGGCGGTGCCAGTATCCATCAGACAGACAATGAATGAGGTGGATTATGCTGAGCGAATGAAATGGGGGGAATCTGCTAGCAGGTGGGATGGAGATGCCACAGCTGCCAAGGGCACAGGACTCACCTGGTGGATGCTTCCTTCCCCCAGCCTCCTAGGCTACGCTACGGTAGCGGCTATACCCAAACCAGCTCCTTGAGGTTGCCACAAAGTTTAAAGAAGCCGGACCACTCTTGGAGCACCATCTGAACCAGCCCACTCACCTGAGTTGCTCACGTGGGCAGAGCTGAAGCCACCACTGAGAGTGTTGCGGCCACCAGCATCTGCGTAGTGGGGCATGGAATTGATGATGGCTTGCAGGTATTTTTCTTGCTCCAGACTCGTCGAATCTGCCTGAGAGGGGCCTGGAAGGAGAGGCAGGAAGGAAGGATCCTCAGCAGTGGGCAGGGAAGACAGAGAAGCAAGGCAGGAACAGACCCTCCCTAGAGGTACCTGTGGCAGGAGCATTCTGGGACTTGAAGAGACCCACCACGCCTTTTCCATGCAAGCCACCCGATCGGAGCAGCACTGCTTTTGTGCGCGAGTTCCGCCAGCAGACCACAGGGAAGCGGTTCTGGCGGTAGCAGCGTGAGATCCGCTGAACTGTGTTGTCCTGGATGCTCTGCGGGATGATCAGCAGTCCTGGGTAACTGCGGAGACACAGGAGAGCCTGTAGCCCCAGCACGATAATGGCGGCAGGGAGACATATGCGTATCCACAGAGCCAATCCAGAGAAATCACCAAACGCAAACGCCCCGGAGAGCAAAACTTTTTCCTAGGCTCTCAGATCTAGAAGCTGACATAGTCTGCCCTACAGAAGACAAGGACGATTGCAAACTTCAGTCATATCAAGCGTTTCTACCCAGGCAAGGGTTATCCTGTGGTTAACGATCTAGGATAAAGTGCTGATAGTATCCAGATTACAAACCCAATATATCATACGCCCCCCCACCCCCCATGTCTGGCCATGTTGCCTCATTATGGTGGGGGGTGTGTGTGTGTGTTTCTGAGCAAAGAATCAGCATACACTGCAAGCGCATGCTCAGAGTAGGTATTCCCAGCAGAGTCTCCCAAGGGGGGAAGGTCATCCCAGCTGCCCAGCTAAAGCAAGCAGGCGCCTATACTGGTCAGTGGTGATAGGGGAAGACGCTGGAGGCAGAGGATCGCTTTAGTGACAGTGGCAAAGGCATCCATTCACACTGGCAGGAGAGGGCCATGGTAAACCACTCCTGTATTTTACCAAGAAAACCACATGGATAGAAAATACAAAATGATTCGACGATATAGTGTCAGATGACAGGCCCCTCAGGTCGGATGGCACTCAACGTGCCACTGAGGAAGAGCCGAGGATCTTTTGGGGTACTGATGGTGCTTATGATGTAGCTAGATTAAAGCCTTCAGAACGTCTAGTTGCTGATGTTGCTATATGGGAAAAGAAAATCCAAAGTCGCAAAGGCAGAATTATAGTAAGAACATGGAACGTAAGAAGCATGAACACGGGAAAACTCAACACAGTGCAAGATGAAATGAAACGACTACAAACTGGCATCTTAGGCATCAGCGAATTGAGATGGACTGGGATCGGACACTTTCAGCCAGAAGATCACGTTGTTTATTACTCACAGTGTGAAAAACCAAGAAGGAACAGCATTGCTTTTATAGTTAGGAAGGGAATAGCAAGAACAGCACTTGGCTACAATGCAGTCAGTGACCTAATAATATTAATTAGACTTCGTGGACAACCCTTTACTATGATGATCATTCAAGTATACGCTCCAACCACCAATGCAGAAAAAGATGAGGCTGATGAGTTTTATGGTCAATTTCAATCTAAAATCACAGAACCTGCAAGCCAGTGTAATGGGCAAACAGCCAAGATGTGCTGCTTGTGGTTGGAGACTGAAATATTAAAATTGGAAACAGCAAGGAGGAAAATATAGTTAGACTGCTATGGAACAAGAAACAGAAATGAAGCAGGATAATGACTTAGCAATTTCTGCCACCCCAATTATATTTTCATAGGTAACACTGTCTTTAAATAACCAAAACAAAGCCTGTATACGTGGACATCACCAGGTGGAGTGCCCGGAAATCAAATTGACTATATTATTGCTAAAAGGAAATGGAGGAGTTCAGTTATAGCATCAAACATATGGCCAGGTGCTGTGGAGCAGATCACGAACTGTTCATATGCAAATTCCAAGTTAAGCTGAAGAAGAAGAAAGCCAATCAGTTTCCATATATGATCTTGAACATATACCCACCATTTTCAAGGAGAACATAATTAATTGCTTTGAAATTCCTGAACCTCATTGATAGAGAACCAAAGGAACTATGGAATGAACTTTAAGAAGTTGTTAAGGATGAATGTGAAAAGAGCAATTGTAATTTTTAATAAAATTACTATTTAAAAAAAGGAAGAATGTGAAAAGAGATTGCCAAAGATGAAGAAACAGAAGAAAGCAAACTAGATGTCTGAACAAATCATGGAAATTGCCAAGAAGAGAAGGGAAGCCAAAACCAAGAAAGACAAAGATCTTCAAAGAAAGAAGAAACTTAAAGAATTTCAGAGAGCTGTTAGAAAAAACAAGACTTCTGTAAAGATACTGAAGATGGAAATAGACATGGAAAACCAAGGAAACTCTTCCAAAAGATCTCTTAACTCAGAAGGAGGTTCCAACTTTGAACTGGTATGCTAAAGGACACCAATGGATAGATAGTAACCAATTCAAAGAAGATCAAACGAAGATGGAAGGAGTATACTGAAACACCGTAGAGATGTCAACATCCAAGATACTTCAGAAGATATTCCCTCCTTCAAGAATCTCTAGTACTAGAAGATGAAGTTAGATCCGCATACTGGTCATTATATATATATAGAGAGAGAGAGAGAGAGAGAGAGAGACAGAGACAGAGACAGAGAGAGAGAGAGAGACAGAGAGAGAGACAGAGAGAGATGATATAGTGTCTTTGAGTCACTGTTGACTCCTGGCAACTGCCTGGACTAGTCCCTGCAGTTTTCTTGGCAAGATTTTGGAAGTGATTTGCCATTACCTGCTTCCTAGGGCTGAGAGAGTGTGACTGGCCCAAAGTCACCCAGCTGGCTTTGGGCCTAAGGCAGGACTAGAACTCACAGTCGGTTTCTAGCCTGGTACCTTAACCACTACACCAACCTGGCTCTCAATGCTGGTCATTACCAAGTCAGAAAGCTACAGGAATTGATGGAATACCCACTGAAATATGGCAAACAACAGAAGAAAAATCAGTAAAGGTTCTAACCAAGTTATGCCAGCAAATAAGGAGAATGACAGTGGCGAACAGATTGGAAGAGGTCAGTCTACAAACCAATACAAAGAAAAGAGACATAGCAGAACATGCAAACTATCATTCATATCCTTTCTTTCACAGGCTAGCACAACAACACTTAGGATCATCCAACATGGATTAGATCCCTACACAGAAAGGGAGATGCCAGACGTTCAACCTGGCTTTAGAAAAGGCCGAGGAACACCAGCCATTATTTCTGATGCAGGCTGGATAGTTGAGAAAGCCAAAGAATGCCAAGAAGAAGTCAGTGTGTGCTTCATGGATTCAGAAAGGCCTTTGATTGTGATGATTATATCAAGCTGTGGAATGTACTTAGAAAAACTCCTGGCACTCCCATTCCTTCTGCAAGTTGGCAAAAGGTTTCCAAAGGACTGCAAGAATGGGACACCGACTTGTAGCAGCTATGGGAGGTGCAGCTTTGGGAAGGAACAGGATGCCAGGTTTAGGGAAGGAATGAGAGGCATGGCTTGGGGAACGGTGCGAAGCGGCGAAGACCAGTGGTCTGGGGCTTGAGGTGGCATTTCTCAGTGGCAGTGGTGGTCCTGGGGCTGAAGTCAATGCCGGGGGGGGGGGTGGCAGCTGGCTGAGACTGCTGAAGGCCTCAGGCCTCTACTTCAGTCCCAGCTGCTGTGCAGGGAGGCCAAAAGGGCATAGATGGTGGGGGAGATAAGCGGGTGGGGGGAGTTGCAGAGCCTCTGTGAGGGCAGGCTGCCAAATGCCTGAATTTTGATCACATGACCGCAGGGGCACTGCAACGGCCACATCTTTGGGCACAGGATGTAAGTCCATTTTTTCAGTGCCGTCGTAATTTTGAGTGGTCGCTGAACGAATGGCCGTTAAGCGAGGACTACCTGTACAGCTTCTGCCATTTAAGATCAGCCATCAACAGTAAAGAAACAAGCAGTCAAGAAGTACACTGCAGACTAGTACTTGCTAGAGCAGCCATGAAGGACTTGGAAAAGATATTCAGAATACCGTGGACAGCCAAGAAAACAAACCGATGGATCATCGAACTGATCAACCCAGAGTTCTCCCTCGAGGCACAAATGACCAGGCTCAGATTGTCCTATTCGGACACATTATGCGAAGATCCAGCTCTCTGAAAAAGGCTCTAATGCTGAGAAAGGTGGAAGAAAAGAGAAGAAGAGGACAACCAATAGTAAAGTGGATGGATTTAGTTGTAATGGCTATGACTGCATGAAGAACCAGGTTAGGGACAGATCATCATGGAGAAAATCTATCTATGTGGTCACTAGGAGCTGACACCGACTTGAGAGCACATAATCAATCAATCAATCAATCAATCAATGCACACGCAGCCCCAATAAACAGGATGGATTACCACTGCCATAAGCAAAATGCTGCAGTTCATGATATCACCCAGGAAAGAACAAAAACAAAAGAGAAAAGAGAAAAGAATAGTGGGCCCCTTAGTCATGCCAAAATTGGCAAAGTGAAACTGGTTTTATTTATTTTATTTTATTTATTTATTGGATTTCTCCCCCGCCCATCTCTCCCACAATAGGGGACTCTGGGCGGGTTACAAAGACATTAAAACTATAAATATATATAAAATACATAATATATATAGAATTAAAACAATACTACAAAAGGAAAATCCAAGAAGATGGAAAATTGGGCCGGGGACAGCCGGCCATTATGGGGATAGCCATCTCCCTGCTTGAGATGTTCCCTCCCCGCCCCAGGCCAAGTGACAGAGCCAGGTCTTCAAGGTCCTTCGGAAGGCCAGGAGTGAGGGGGCCAATCGCACCTCCGGGGGCAGGATGTTCCAGAGGGCGGGGCTACTGCAGAGAAGGCCCGCCTTCTGGACCCCGCTAGACAGAGTTCTTTTACTGAGGGGGTCCGAAGCATGCCCTCTCTGTGGGATGGGTTGAAGTCATAGGGGAGAGGCGGTCCCTTAGGTAGCCCGGTCCCATGCCATGTAGGGCTTTAAAGGTGATAACCAACACCTTGAATTGGACCTGGAAGCAAACTGGTACCCAGTGCAACTCGCGGAGCAATGGTGTTACATGGGCCCTTCTCGGGGCTCCAAAAATAGCCCGCGCGGCTGCATTCTGGACCAGCTGTAGCTTCCGGATACTCTTCAAGGGTAGCCCCATGTAGAGCGCATTGCAGTAGTCTGCAGTTGCTACTTCTGGAAGGAAGCAGTTCATGACATGTTCTCAAGCCAGCTGGGAAAGAATGTTTTGAATTGCATACAAAAGCCATGGAAGATTAGGCATGCTGGCCTGGCTGTAGAATGGAGGAAACTTCAGTCCAGAGCCCAACCAGCTTGAATTCCAGATGTTCTCCAGAGGCAGCCCCACACATTGTACATTGTAGCAACACAATCTAGATGTTACCAGAGCCCCAGACTGGCGCATTTCTACACAAACCAGAGGCATCATTGGTACATCAACTGTGGCTTCCTAGAGCAGCTGCAGTGCCACAGACTTCAGCAACATGACTTGCCAACTGCCTTAGAGTGCCTGGCAAGAGACTGAAAACTGATCTGCTCTTATGTAACCCAGATTGCTGACTCACCCGTCCTCCCCTAAAGGCCAAGCTACCAGTTCTTCCCTACAAGCGTGGAGGATGCTCCCAATGACCAGACATACCTCCTGCAGATGGCATACATCCGGTTGACGGTGGAGATCCGGAAAGGCTCATTCTTAGAGCGGGTCAGACTGTTGCTCAGAGTGCCAAGGCCCAGGCGCTGGTAATCCCGGCAACAGGCTCGCTCTACCAGGTGGCTCATAGTCATCTTGTCAGAGGACCTGATTGTGGCTGAGGGAGTCAAGGTGCTTCTGTCCACTTCTTCAGCCACTGCAGAAGTCAAAGTAGCATAAGGGAGAGGCCAGAAAGTGCCCCCACCTGCCACTTGCCCAGCCCTCATGGGCGGATGGACAGCTACCATACCCGAGATCTCATCCTCATTGTCCTCAGGGAAGGGCTGCTGACTGCTCCGGTGCTCCCAGGGAGGTGGAGTATACTTCTTGCGGGTCACATACTGGCGGCCAATTGTTTTCTTGGCGTTTTTTACCAGGTTCTTGGAAATGGTCCTAAAAGAGAGGGCAGGAGGAGTCACTCCCTTGAATCTCAGGCAGCTCTTCCCTGAAAGGTTGAAAGGCCCATAAGGAAGTGATCCCTGCTGCTGGACTTTGGAACATCTGCACTGGGAGCTGTCTGAAGAAAGGCCCACCAACCAAGGGGGTGGGACCCCAAGTATTCCCTCTATCTCTCCATCATGTGCAGGCGCTGGGACTGGCAAGCTTCCCCCAGAAACCTTTGTTTCTTTCAGCTTCTTCAGAGCAATATTAAGTCACCCAGAAGGTGAGTGAAAAATCAGAGGCTACTGCCCCCTGACTGCCCTTCAAGTGAAGCCCTATATGGAGATCTTCCCCCTCCCCCATCTGTTCTCACCTGAGAGATGGGTTTTTATCCTTGGCTTTGGAAGGCAGGGTAGGCTTGCTAGACTGTCCCACCATGAAGGCAAAGGTATCAGAGATGTGCTGGGGATAGCGCAACTTGCTGAGATGCTTCCGGAAGGTCTCTGCACTCTCAGAGGCCACTTCTTCATCAAAGACAATGCGAAGCAACTAGAGGGTAAAACAAGCCACACTCAGGTTCTGCATCCAAACCCAGCTGACCTGCCTCTCAGAAGGGCTTCTCTCAAAACTGACTTGGGTTTGGAGGGGTGGGGAAAGGATCCCAAGAGATGCTCCACCCTACTGACATGCTCAGAGACTCACCTGGAATGTACAGGAGCGCAGCTGGAGCTGAGCACAGCCCTCCTGGATGAACTGATCTAAGGGAGTCTGGACTGTAATCTTCTCTTCTTTGGTCAGAGAGGCAATGGGGAAGGAGCGGACCACCACCTGCTCCCCCACTGGAAGGAGGGGAAAAAGCAAGCATGTCAGGGAGAGCCAGGCAGAAACCCACCCTTACAGCCAAGGTGCTGAGATGAGCCAAGTGGCGTTGTGCTGGAAAGAGAGCTCTGCCAACAGGTGCTTGGGCATGGACCTGCACTGAAGGGGACAGCTGGGCAGAAATGCAGTGGAAGATGATCAGAACTGGACAAACAACCCATCTAATTAATCCCCAGGGTCCCCACAACCAGCTACTGGTTTATTTATTACACTAATTTTTATACCACACAACTCAGAAGTTCCATTAGATGTTGCTGGATTACAAGAGGACCCTCCTGCTTGTGTTCCCTGATAGAAGACTCTACATCAGAGGCTGTCTTATCCCCCGCGGATTTTAAAACTGCACAGGCATAAAGCACCCTTTCCAAGGCCATCGTAACTTTGAGCTGTCATTAAACAAATGGCCATTAAGCGAGGACTACCTGTATTGAAGTTGTGAATTTATTGGTAATTTATTTTTTGTTATATTTGTTTATGAATTGATAGCTTTGTTCTTGATTTTATGCTGCACTGACAGAGTCATTGTGCAGTGTGGTAGTATAGAAATAAAGTAACTACATGAGTAAGTAAGTAAATAAACTTCCTTGCCAATGGAGTTCAGGATGAGAGGTTAACATGGAGTCCCTACCAAATTTACTTTTGAAATGAATCATGTGTACTTGGCTAACCTTAGAGCTTGCATATGTTTCCAGCCAGTACAAGCTTGCAACAATCTTGGAAGAAATAGTCAAAGGACTGAAGAAGCAAGTGAATACACTTGGGCTGTTGAGATAGTGTGTAGAGGATACACTACAACAAAGGGTGAAAGAAGGAAGAGGAGCAAAGAAAGGAGCAAGCCCAGTGGCTTGAGACATTCTATACCACTGAACTCAGGAACTGTGAACTGAACTCAGGAACTGAACTGAACTGTGTTCAGACCTCGGCAGAAGAATTTTACAGAAAGAAAAAAGGACACCATGAAACCAGATGGTGTAACCCTTATGAATAGAGGAGACACAGTTGTGCCCTACAAGAAAATAAAGAGAGTAGTAGTAATAGTAGATGCTGACTCATTATTACAAGCCATGCTGCTTGTCAGGAATGTGAGAGAACAACTTCCAAAGATTCTCAAGTCCAATGACAATTATGCCTTCCTGCTAATGCATGTGGGGGCAATGATACTGCAAAGACAGATAGAACTTTATCATCATGATTTCTGAAGTTCTAGGAACAAAGGTGAAGATGCTGGGAGCTCAGATGTTAATGTACAGGTGGTCCTTGGGTTACGACCACTCGTTCAGGGACATTCAAATTCATGACAGCGCTGAATGAGGGGAACTTATGACCAATCCTCAGAACTGTCACAGTGTCCCCACAGTCACGTGATTGCGATTTCTGATGTTCCCTGCTAGCTTCCCAGAAGCAAAGTCAATGGGGAAGCCAGCAGGAAGCCAGAAGTCACAATCATGTGAGGTCCTCACCTAACAGTAGCACCAGGACTGCTGAAATTGCCATTACTAGGCAACGCAGTCATGTGACATTGTGCTTTATGACTGTATCGCTTAGCAACGGCAACTATGGTCCCAATTGCCGTTGTAACCCAAGGACTAACTCTAACGAAGTAACTCTAATTCTAACCTGGGAAAGAACTCAGTCTAGTGGTCTGGAACTGTAGAGCTAATGTCAGGAAAGCTAAAGTTCAGAATGAGCTGACATTGGTGATGGAAGCTTATAACAGAAAAGGCTTCTTCAGGTGTGCAAAATTAAAGGAAAAGAATCAGTATGTTTAGTTAATCTTAACCTTAAATAATGATATCTCAGCTCGAATGGAAATTGCATTTTGTGAAGCTGTTTCAGCATCTAACTCCATCAACTGCTATAGATATGCTTAGTAAGCTTAAGTATTTTAAAAAACTATTTTAAAGCAAAAGCAATTGTTATGTTTAAAACAATAGAACAGTGTATAGTATATTTGATCTCAAAGATTCTATTTATGAGAACTTTATTGTGGTGTCCTGTTTTTACAAAATACAGCCAAATGCAGAGATTCTGGAAGCCGAAAGAGTAGCTAGTGAAACTATCAGAAAAATGAATCAAACCAAGTTTTAAGACAGACAGTAATATATGTCTCTGCCACTAAATCAAACTGTTCAACAAGAGAACCAAGGAGACCTTTGAATAGATCTACTAATACTGAGTCTGCTTTGAGTTGACAAGACATGAGATACCTGGAGGTCAACGGGTTAGGTAGTAATTCAGACAAGTCAGCAGCCTTTATAAGTGAATATCCCAAGTCTATTCAAAATTCACAGACGAATAATTTTGGAAGCAGAAATATTTGTGCCATTCTTGACAACGAAGGATTATTAAATCCCATTTACATAGAAACCCTAACCTTTGTTTCAACTGCTTTAAAGGCAGAGATATCTTTAGCAGGGCACTATGAACAATATGCTATTAAATTTAAATTAAAACTAAAGCTTTTGAAGTTAATTACCATAAATGTTTATCTTCTAGGAGCTAAACAAATCTGAAATTAAACAAATTTGGATGGAATTGGATACAGAGGTAGAGATAAAGATATGTCCTGCTTCTAAAATTCCCTCATAAGTACTTTGCAATTTTGGGTAATTTGAATGCCAGACTTGGTTCTAATAACCAAGTTCCCTAAATACCAGAGCATCAATTATGTGGGCTCTTGTTTAATCAGTTTTTGTAATATGTACATTTTAATAATTTTAAATGGCACAATGGCACAAGATCATCCTGGTAAATGAATTTACTTGTGAATGATGAGCAAGTGTACTAGATTATTCTCTAATATCTACTAATTTACTTCTCTTGGTCAAATTGTTTAATACTAGTTTGAGATCAGATAGCAACCATAAACCCTTAATTCTAAATTTGCTAATTAATGATAAAGGTTTTTATTTGATTCAGCGTTATTCCTCTGATGCTCTTCAAGAAGCAATTATAAATTCAGGATTGTTTGGTTGGAACAATATGTCTAGTCAAGATTTAAATTTCAGGCCTACTCCCCCTCCCCTTTTCCAATGGCAGAACCGCAGCATGGGAATTTTACAGAAAAAATGTCAAAAAAATGTTTTTAATATTCTAATTTAATTAGTAAAACCTTAGCAGCTGGAGCATCCACACCTTCGAATTGAAGAAAGATCCAGCTGAGTTGTACTACCAGCTGGTGTGATGTGGACTGCTCCACTACTATGAAGCAGTTAAGGGATCTCTATATCTAGCATACAGAAAATGTATCCGCAACACTCCCCCACCCTATCCCAAGTTATTATGAATAGAAGAAATCTTACAAGATATTAATATGCCAGAAGAAGCAGAAATGCAAGCATGTTTCCAGGTTGTTATTAATAAATGCTTCTTTGTGCAAGGACTCTACACGATCACATTTTAGGTCATATTTATGCAAAAATATTGAAAATTCAAAAGGGTTCACAAACTTTTAAGCACCACTGTAGATTTTAGGGATGCCTGATTCTGTAAATAAAACCAAACTTTGGGTTAAATTAGAGAATTTTGTTCCTGACAGCTGTGTGCGTGTGTGTGTGGGAAGGGAGGGAGGGTGGATACAGGCAGTATATCAAAACAGTATAATGCGAGCTAGGCATCAAAAAAGACTTACTTACAGGAAACAACAATGAACGGGTGTGAGACAAGATTGTATTTTTGTTCCAGCATTATTAAATATCTATAGTAATGATTTGGCTGATGGCCACTGCCATTAGCCAAAAAAATTGTGCTTTGTCATATGCAGAAGTTACTGTTCTTCTTCCTCATACCAGATTGGGTTTGAAATGCCAACTTGAGGCATTAGTCAAGTATTGTCAGGATAACCAACTACAAATCAACTACAATAAATCTAAAATTTTGTTTTTGGGGAAAAAAATTAAAAAGTGTAGCTGGAAAGTTCATGATCATATGATAACTCATTAAGAATTTTCGCTATCTGGACATTTTATTCCATCATGCTTTGTCCTGTCAATGTCATTGCAAGGCGACACTTTTGAAAGCAAAAACTACTATGACGGCTTGCTTCAGTATATTTATTTGAAAGGAGGAAGATTTGTCCCAGCAGCAATACAGGTTTTAATGCAAAAATCTCATATCAAATCTTATAATGGAGCTCCAATTTGAACTACAGTCATCAACTAATATGTAACCCATTGCAGATGAATTCATTAAGAGCTCTTTTAATTGTTCCAAGTTGTGTTCCAAATTCGATTAATTTAAGGGAAACCAGACAATGCCCCCTAAAAACAAGAGTTTAGCTAACTACAATTAAATTTTGGTTCCAAACACATGTTTGTAAAAACGAGGAAGGATTGTTATGTGAAATTTTGAACTATTCTTATATGTTCAAACAGTGACTCAAAAGAGTCATATTGCTCTGTCATATTGCTCTGGAGCCTATTTGTTTTCTAGTGACACAACATCACCATTTTACTGCATTAAATGAAGATTATGGGACAACCCAGCACAGGAATCGAGGCAAAAGCCAAACTTCTGCGTTCACCCCTGGCCTTTGGAATAAATTATACTTTTCAGCTCCCTATATATTTTAGTAGTTTACATTTAAGTATAGCTTTTTCTAAAACTAGACTAAATGTGTTGCTAACAAGTATGTTATCCGAAAGATTTCAAAAGATTTCCATCACTCAAAGATGTTGCTCCTGAAGTGGTATTGCCCTTGAAACTATGGATCATATTCTACTGCACTGTGATTTTTACATGAATTTTTGACAGGATATATAATCTAGCCTATTTTAAAATTGAGGCCAGGAAGTGATAGTTCTGAATACAGGTAGTCCTCACTTACCGACCACTCAAAGTTGCAACAGTGCTGAATGAGTGGAACTTAGTGACCAGTCCTCAAAGTTCCAGCTGTCACAGCACCCCTGCAGTCACATGATTGTGATTCAGGCGATTGGCAACTGGCTTGCACTTACAACAGTTGCAGCATCCCATGGTCACATGACTGCCATTTGCGATCTTCCCTGCTGGCTTCCCACAAACAAAGTCAATGGGGAAGCTGGCAGGGAAGGTCACAAGTTGCTTTGGTAAGTCCCCCTGGCCTTCCTTCACTCATAACCTACCGCACCACCCCGGCCTTTCTGTGCTCATACCATGCCATCCATTCCCTGGCCTTCCAGTACTCACATGCTGCCTACGCCAGGCATCTGCCTTGCGGCACCCCCACACTTATCTGGGACCCCCACCACTTTCCACTTAATGACCTGTGTGTCTTGGGGTTACAATAGCAACCAGGTCTGCCAGGATTGTCATCACTAACTGATATGGTCATGTGACGTCGTGCTTTAAGACTGCATCATTTAGTGACAGCAATCCCAGTCCCAACTGCTGTCGTAACCCGAAGATAACCTGTATGTTAAACCTTTTACTTTCTTATAAAAATCTTAAAATTACAGTGGCAACAGCCAAATTGTTTAACTATGGCTATCAAAACAAGATCTTTAAGTTTGAATTTTAAAATATTTTATATAATATCCATTAACTTAATACCATTAACTTAAATGCCAAGCTGTTTTATCTTATGCTAAACCTTCTGATGAATCTATACTTTGCTATTTGGTTCTTTTCACCATAACAAACATTATATACATACATACAGAAAGAAGCATACAGGTGACAGTCATAAGTTCCTCTGATGCAAAGCTGTTTACTTAACTGTTGCTATATATGTATAGAGATAATTATTATATGTGTCTAACCTTTAAGTTGAGAGGCTATTTATTTTATATGATGTTATACTTAATTGTAATGTTAACTGTATCAGTTTTTTTTAAATTCTGTGATTGTACTGTGCTTAGTTATAATAACTATATTATAATAAAATTACTAATTACCATCTGAAGGAACAGGAATGCAGATGATGCATGATGAAAGTACAATTAAAGAATTCTTAATTACAGTCAGTGATGACTTCCAGGGGAGGCATGGCGAACTGAAGATGCTTCCATGAAAGCAGAGCCAATGACCGCGGCAAAGATCAAAGAACCGGTGAGTAGATCGGTTCTTTGGAACCTCTCCAGATAAGGAGAGGACGAGAGATTGCCCACTGTGTTCCAGAGGCTGCTCCTCATGAGGAGACTGCAGGACAGCAGTCTTCCGCAGGTTTGAGTGCCAGGAGACAAAGGGATTGGCCATCTTGCTCACAACCACAACAGAGCCTTTTAAAGGACACTATGTTTGCAAGCCTCACCTTCTAATCACTTTTGGAAATTGCCTATTAACCATCTTAAAGCTATTAAAGACCTTCAGAACAAGTCTGAAAAGTTGCTGGGTGAGTTTAGCTTCACCTCTGAACAAAAGAAAAATTAATTACAAACTTAAGTTCTTAAAGAATTTGAAATAAACAGCAAAAAGCTAAATAAGATAGTATAAAAAGCTAAGAAAGTAACAAGTGGATTAAGGGTCCAGTTAATTTGGAATATTGACTTTTACTATAACATTTTGGAATTAACTATAAAAAATAAATAGGTTCTCATAGGAACCAGAGCTATTTTAGCTAACTTGGTTCATAACAAAGATAAGTGACTTTATGATTTGAGAAACCGCACACTAGAGGGGACTAAAGATTCTAAACAGAAGGGCAAAAAAATAAAGGCCAACTTTTGGTGTTGGTTAACTGGGACTTACAAAATGACACAAAATGTCGTAACACTGGAAATATTAAAGGAGATCTTTGAAGAATGGAGCCAGAAATTAGTAGCTACAGTCTCAACAGTGTCAGTAATGATGTCTGATTCTATGGATAGATTATGTCCAAAAAATGTCAATGAGTGAATTACAGATGTGGAGCAAATTTTGTCTGACAAGACAAAGTACTGAAAGTGGAACTACAAATGATAGGCCAAGAGAATGATTTGGAAAAGGATATTAAAAAAAAAAATTGGCTGAAGTTTTAAAAATTAAAGGGTAAATACAAATGACAAACCAAGAGAATAACCTGGAAAATGTTTTCTTATTGGATCTATAAAAATGGCTTGTTAAACTTTTAAAGAAGTCTGTGCGATGGGATAAAGAAGAACTGAAGAGAAATCAAATCCTAGGACAATATTTGAATGAACTAAAGATTAAGACTGTTACAAGTCAAAGGAAGGAATATAAAGTTGGTTTATTTGATCAAGGTTAAAATAAGACATGTATTTGCAAAGTTCTGCTAACCCTTTGAAGATTTTTTGCTGACACCAGGATTGAAAAGTTGATGTTTTATGGATTTACTTATAGATAAGGGATGGAATATGGGATGAAGTGTTACCTGTTTGTAATCTTATAGGAGGTGAATAGCTACTAAATTTGTCTATACTTGTAATGAAGGTTGGAAGTCACTTATTTACATATTTTTCTTTACCATATTCCTTATTTTCTCAATTTTTTTTTCTTGCACTTTTAATTCTTTCTTACTATTCTTTTTTAAGTTTAGTTAGTTTTTACTATTGTAATAAAAATCCTTAAATATAAATATAAAAAAATTTATGGGCCAGTGCTGTGAGCCTTTGTTTAGCAGTCTCTAGGGCTTCAGATGGAGTCAGGCCCATGTATTTTTTCAGTAGCAGAGTCTTATCCTTAATCTCCACACGCTTCTGTAGTTCCACCAGCTGACTGACTTCTCTCCGAGTTGCCTTGATCTTAGCCTCCAATCTCATTTTCCGGGGTGGGTATGTACTGCTGTTCTTCTTGATCATGTAGCCAAGCAGTTCCAGGATTACAGCGGCTGTAGCATATACCAATTCATTGGTTTCAGTTATGGTGGTAGTAGGGATTGTCTGGAGGGCTCTGTTGGCATCTTCTAGCATACTATCTGAAGGTACTTCTCCACTGAGCCTTGGTAATCGGACTCGAGGGTTGACTATAGCTAGTTTATCCATGATCTTATGCCTCATATCAGCTGCTGTGCTCTGTAATGGAAGGGGTGGCAGTGACATTCCAGCTTCAGGTGCTAGCTGCACAACTGCTTGTTCTTCCAGGTCTGCCTGAGTCCGGGTTGTAATGTGGAGTTGGTCTATCTCAAGTTGTGAGAGCAGCTTCCTCTTCACTATGTTGAAGCGCTGGGTAACTAGTTGTTTCTCAGTTAGTGTGGATGTAGGCCTTCTGTCTATCCATAGTTCCCTCATACGTTTCATATATCCCCTCTCATTAGGTCTGCTGTTGTAGTAGCATTCCATCAATTCCAAGTTCTCTTGTCTCGTCCATGTATGGTTTGTTCCAGTAGCCCACTTAACATCAGATTGTCCTGGTTCCCCAACATCTGACGTGGACCTTGTTAATCCGGGCGACGTCCAAGCCGGCATGACTCTCTTAGTTCGTGTCACTCTCATATTTGAGGTAGGCAGGTGAAGCATTAGGGGGTCTTTGCCCAAGGACCCCTACTGGTAAGGTAGGTGCCAGCCGGGATTTGAACCCCGGTCTCCTGCATCAAAGGCGGTGTTCTAACCACTATGCTATCCAGCCGCCCTGGATATAAATATAAATAAATAAATAAATATAAAATTCCCTTCTCACCCCCCTATGGGTGGTATGTGTCTTCCTCAATCTCGGGTCCTCTACCAGAGGCCTGGGAGTTTGAGGGTCCTGAGCAGTATCTTAGCTGTTCCTAGCACTGCACTCTTCTGCACAGAGAGCTCTGATGTTGTTCCTGGGATCTGTTGGAGCCACTCTCCCAGCTTAGGAGTCACGGCCCCGAGTGCTCCTACCACCACTGGGACCACTTTGGCCTTGACTTTCCACATCCTCTCGATTTCCTCCTTCAGGCCCTGGTACTTCTCCAACTTCTCATGCTCCTTCTTCCTGATATTGCTGTCACTTGGCACTGCTACCTCTATCACTACCGCTGTCTTCTGGTCTTTGTCTACTACCACTGGTCTTTGTCTACTACCACGATGTCTGGTTGACTGGCCAGTACCTGCCTGTCCGTCTGGATCTGGAAGTCCCACAGGATCTTAGCCCTTTTATTCTCCACGACCTTCTGTGGAATCTCCCATCTGGACTTGGGGGGGGTCTAGTTCATATGCTGTGCAGATGTTCCTGTACACAATGCCAGCTACTTGGTTGTGCCGTTCAGTGTACACTGTTCCTGCCTGCATCTTACACCCTGCCACTATGTGTTGGACTGTCTCTGAGGCCTCTTTGCACAATCTGCACCTTGGGTCCTGTCTAGTGTGGTAGACCCCTGCTTCTATGGATCTGGTGCTTAGTGCCTGTTCTTGTGCTGCTATGATCAGTGCCTCAGTGCTGCCTTTTAGTCCGGCCCTTTCCAGCCACTGATAGGATTTCCCAATGTCAGCCACCTCAGCTATCTGTCGATGGTACATCCCATGCAGGGGCTTGTCTTGCCATGGTATTTCCTCCGCTTGAACTTCCTCCCATGTCTGCTGCTACCTGAGGCATTCTCTCAGCAGCTCATCTTTGGGTGCCATCTTACTGATGTACTCCTGGATACTCTGGGTTTCATCCAGGACAGTGGCTTTGACACTCATCAGACCCTGCCCGCCCTCTTTGCGGCTGGTGTACAGTCTCCGGGTGTTGGACTTGGGGTGGAAACCTCCGTACATTGTGAGGAGCTTCCGGGTCTTCACATCAGCAGCCTCCATGTCTTCCTTTGGCCAGCTCACTATACCGGCAGGGTATCTGATGACTGGCAGGGCATACATGTTGATGGCATGGATCTTGTTCTTCCCATTGAGCTGGCTCTTCAGGACCTGTCTTATCCTTTGGTGGTACTTGGATGTTGCTGTCTTCCTTGCCTCCTCCTCATGGTTCCCGTGTGACTGTGGGACACCAAGGTATTTATAGCTGGTTTCTATGTCTGCTATGTGGCCCACTGGTAGTTCCACTCCATCGGTCTTAACTACCTTCCCTCTCTTTACTATCATCCTGCCACACTTCTCCAGTCTGAATGACATCCCAATGTCCTCGCTGTAGATCCGTGTCAGGTGGATCAGTGAGTCGATGTCTCGTTCACTCTTAGCATACAGCTTGATGTCATCCATGTAGAGGAGGTGGCTGATGGTGATTCCACTCTTGAACTTGTACCCATATCCAGACCTTGTGATTATCTGGCTGAGGGGGTTTAAGCCTATGCAGAACAGCAGTGGGGACAGTGCATCACCTTGGTATATGCCGCACTTGATGGCCACTTGTGCGAGCTGTCTTGAGTTCACTTCCAGTGTTGTCTTCCACAGTCCCATTGAGTTCTTGAGGAAGGTCCTTAGTGTCCTGTTGACTTTGTATAGTGCCAGGCATTCACAGATCCATGTGTGTGGCTTTGAGTCATAGGCTTTCCTGTAGTTAATCCAGGCTGTGCTCAGATTGGTCTGCCTAGACCTTGAGTCTCGGGCAACTGCTCTATTTATGAGTAACTGGTGTTTTGAGCTCTGGTGTTGTTCCCAATGCCCTTCTGAGCTGTGCTCATGTACTGGCCCATATGGTCTTGTAGCTTGGCAGCTAGGATGCCTGATAGAACTTTCCATGTTGTGGGGAGGCAGGTTATTGGCTGGTAGTTGGATGGTGTTGTTCCCTTGTGGGGGTCTTTCATGATCAGCACTGTCCCTCCTTGTGTTAGCCAGTCCGGCTGGGAGCCTGCTGCTAGCAGTTGGTTCATCTGTGCTGCTAGGCGTTCATGCACTGCTGTTAGTTTCTTTAGCCAGTAGGTGTGGATCATTTCTGGGCCAGGTGCTGTCCAGCTTTTCATGTTCTTGACCCGCTGTTTATTTATTTATTTATTCATTCATTCATTCAACTTGTATGCCGCCCATCTCCCCCAACGGGTGACTCTGGGCGGCTCACAATAAAAACACAGCTCTCACCGAGATGGCTAAAAACTATAAATAATTAAAAACATATTAAAAAACCCTAAAAAACCTCCTCTGGTTTATGGCCTTAAAAAACCTGTAAGATGCTGGGGGGGGGGGGGGGAGACAACCCATCATCCCACCAGCCATCTGTTGGATGTCTGCTACTGTGATGGTGACTGGTTCCTGTTCTGGGAGATTGCTGTGGTCTGCTTTCAGGTCCTGCAGCCACTTTGCACTGGTGTTATGTGTCTTCTCTTTCTCCCATATGTTCTTCCAGTACTGTTCAGTTTCCGCTGCTGGTGGCTCAGCTGCTACTCTGTGGTTGCACTGCAGTTGGGAGTACACTTTGGATGGTTCTTTGGAGAACAGGGCATTTATCTTCTTGGCCTCTGCTTCTCTAGTGTATCTCCTTAGCCTGGCAGCCAGTGCTGTGAGCCTTTGTTTAGCAGTCTCTAGGGCTTCAGATGGAGTCAGGCCCATGTATTTTTTCAGTAGCTGAGTCTTATCCCTAATCTCTACACGCTTCTGTAGTTCCACCAGCTGACTGACTTCTCTCCGAGTTGCCTTGATCTTAGCCTCCAATCTCATTTTCCAGGGTGGGTATGTACTGTTCTTGATCATGTAGCCAAGCATTTCCAGGATTACAGCGGCTGTAGCATATACCAATTCATTGGTTTCAGTTATGGTGGTAGTAGGGATTGTCTGGAGGGCTCTGTTGGCATCTTCTAGCATACTATCTGAAGGTACTTCTCCACTGAGCCTTGGTAATCGGACTCGAGGGTTGACTATAGCTAGTTTATCCAT
Organism: Liasis olivaceus; assembly: GCA_030867105.1. Taxonomy (NCBI): domain Eukaryota; kingdom Metazoa; phylum Chordata; class Lepidosauria; order Squamata; family Pythonidae; genus Liasis; species Liasis olivaceus. Next base: position 81,914,456 of record CM061355.1, read on the forward strand.
GATCTTATGCCTCATATCAGCTGCTGTGCTCTGTAATGGAAGGGGTGGCAGTGACATTCCAGCTTCAGGTGTTGGCTGCACAACTGCTTGTTCTTCTAGGTCTGCTTGAGTCCGGGTTGTAATGTGGAGTTGGTCTATCTCAAGTTGTGAGAGCAGCTTCCTCTTCACTATGTTGAAGCGCTGGGTAACTAGTTGTTTCTCAGTTAGTGTGGATGTAGGCCTTCTGTCTATCCATAGTTCCCTCATACGTTTCATATATCCCCTCTCATTAGGTCTGCTGTTGTAGTAGCATTCCATCAATTCCAAGTTCTCTTGTCTCGTCCATGTATGGTTTGTTCCAGTAGCCCACTTAACATCAGATTGTCCTGGTTCCCCAACATCTGACGTGGACCTTGTTAATCCGGGCGACGTCCAACCCGGCATGACTCTCTTAGTTCGTGTCACTCTCATATTTGAGGTAGGCAGGTGAAGCGTTAGGGGGTCTTTGCCCAAGGACCACTACTGGTAAGGTAGGTATCAGCCAGGATTTGAACCCCAGTGTCCTGCATCAAAGGCGGTGTTCTAACCACTACGCTATGCAGCTGTATGGGTTAGGGTTAGGGTTAGGGTTAACCCTAACCCCCCTCAGCCAGATTATATTATCTATCTATCTATCTATCTATCTATCTATCTATCTATCTATCTATCTTTCCTTGAGTTTTTCTGCAAATGCAGGGTCCACTTTTTTTCAGATCAACGAAATGTTGATCCGTTGGCTGTGACAGGAATTAACCAACTGGCTTGTCACCCAAGCGTGACATCATAGACTGAGAGAGGGCAACTGGCCCAAAGTCACCTAGCCGGTTTTCATGCCTACGGCGGGACTACAACTCACAGTCTCCTGGTTTCTAGCCTGGAGCCTTAAGCACTAGACCTAAGGAACATTAGTTGGGCTGGTTGAAGTATCAGGATTTTCTCATGGGAAGAAGGTCATCCCGTTTAGCTATACAAAACAAGTGTTGAGATTACAAGTATCTTGTAATTCTGTTATGATTTTCACTGCCACCTACTGTATGTGTGTGTGTTAGTTATTCAGTGGGGGTGTTATACTAGCAATATAGGGGAGTGAAATGCCCAGTAGTTAGAGTGTGTTTTGCTTTGTACAGTTAACCATGTAGTTTATAGGTTATGTAGTCCTAACTAGTAACCAAGTAGTGAACCTCTTCTCTGGAAGTGTTTTTTTTAGCTAGAGACTTTGTTGTGGTTAAGTCTTGGAAGCTAATATGAGAAGAAGTCTTTGTTATATTCTATATTTTGTATGCAACTTGTATTTTGTGAAGTTTTGCATTTTTATCAATAAAGACCAGTTGGTTTATATTTTCTGACTGGATTTTCTTTGAGGAACAAAATATGGACATTGCATTTTGCAAGCTCTCATGCTGATGTGTAATTTTCCTGAGAGCAAGATTTATGGGATTTTTTGCTGCACTCTGCGCAACATGAAGAAGGTGAATGGCAGGTATGCCCTGGGTAAAAACAGCTGGGTAGCCCTCTCTCTTTGCATAGAAAGCTGACAGCCAGCTTTGTTATCATCACATATTTAACAGCAACAACAAAAGCCAAAAAGAAACCTTGCTTGGGACTTACAAGGATACCTCTCTCACTGTCTCTGCCCCACCTGGCAGAGGTCCCTTCAGTAGAACAGGGTCAGTGGTCGGGACCCGGGAAGTGTCCCTTCTCTGTTGCAGCACCTGCGCTCCCAAGTTCCACATCCTTCCCTCCCACCCACCCCACTTTGTTCAGAAAGTCATTGAAAACTTGCTTTTATCCAAGCCTTGAGGCAGAACGATGTTTGAGCCCCTGTAGGATGTTTTATTGTTCTTGATCTGTTTCTTTTCTTAATTTTTCTTACTTTTTTAAAATGTAAACCACCCAGAGTCATCTGGGGTCAGGCACCCCTAAACTCTATTAAATAAATAAATGATTCCTAGACACTTGGTTAGAACCTAAATCATCAGAAAAAATCCAGTCTAAAGGTATTCCCTGGATGAATAATGTCACCATTTCAGCAGTTAAAAGGCAGTTTACCACAAAATTCATTTGGCCCAGGCTCAGGTATCAACGGGTCTGCTGTCTATTGCATCTCTATTAGCAACAGTGTGTTCTCTAACAAGTAACATAGGAGAAAGGTCCTCAAACCTATAAGCCTTAGATTGCCCTACTAACTCCTATTTAGAAGGAATGAATAATTAACACAGACTTCTGTTGGTATAAATTCCTCAGTTTTCAGTTGTTTTGAGGCTCTCTGAGGACTCTACTGTAAGCAGCTGAATTTCTCCTGCCCCTCCCCCCCAGCATTTCCACTTATCCAACATGGCAAGGATTAAATTAAAACAACTATCACTGTATCTTTGACTTCCAATAAAAACAACAAACATCTTTAACAAAATAAAATAATTTGGGTAAAATAAAACCACAAGAGCCAACAGATTATATGTTCAGTCTTGTCACCTTGATGGGAAAAAGCCTTTCAGAGAATATAAAATCGTAAGGTTTTATGAAGGTCTTCAACCCCCTGCCCAGGGCAGGAATCCTCAGATCATCCCAGGCAAATGGCTGCCCAACCTTTGTCTGAAAAACTCCAGGACTGCTGAGCCAGATACCACCTATCCTGTACAATTTTTTAGGGGTTTTTTTCCCTGTCAAAGAACAAAACCTTATTATTTCTCACTACTGAACTGCATATTGTTGGATAGGTTCCAATGTTCAAGTCTACCAAGATCTGATTTCATTAATGACTTGGATAAAGAGCTTGAGGGAATCCTTATCAGATTTGCAGATTACAAATGGGATAGATAATGTCCTAAAGACTGGAATAAAATTTAAAACAATATTGATAGGTTAAAGATATGGGCTGAAAGTATAAATAATAAAATAAAAATTTAATAGAGGCAAATGTATGTGGGGAAAGCTCCTTTGGTAATAAGATTCAGCCTGCGGTACTGCTGCAAAAAAAGCAAACACAATTTTAGGCTACATCAGTAGAAGTACAGCTTCCAAACCATAGGAGGTCATCTTCCCATTTATTCTGCACTATGAGATCCCACCTCAAGTGTCCAGTTCTGGGCACCTGACTTCAAAGATGATTAAAGGACCGTAAACTAAATCCTAGGAAGAGGGATTGAAGGAGCCTTGAGAATATGATAGGACTCTATAAATACCTGAAAGGATGTCACCCAGAAGAAGGTCAAGAGTGGTTCTCTCAGCCAGCCATTTGGTTAGGGGTGTGTTAATGCCTGCCCTAAGCAGACGGTTAGGCCTGGTGTCCTCAGTGGCCTCTTTGAAGGACCTCCTCAGGTTCTAGTTATTATGATGCTCTGTCTTCAAATGTTGTAATCTTTCTCAAGCTCCCTGCCACGGATCTCTGGCAGTCCCTCCCAGAAGCCTGCCCTGCTTGCTGTTCTCTTACCTAGTGGGTCTGTTGGTGTGCCCTTAAAGATGATGCGGTACGTGGTAAGGAATACAGCTCCTTCAGCTGGAAGCAGAGGAGGCCCCCCAACACTGCCTCCAGCACCTTCTTCCCTGCCATCGGGCACGAGGTAAACACGCAGACCATCCATAACACTCTCTTCTCCAATTAGCAGACTTGGCTGGAGGAGTTTGGGCTGCGAGAAGCAAAGGAGAAGGAACCTGCTCACCTCCAGTGAGAAAGTAGATCAGCCTACTGCAATTGAGCTGCCTGCCCCACTTCTGGTGCAGCTCCTTCCCAAGATACCCACTTCTTTTTTGTTTGGGGTCAGACTAGAGATGTTCAGAGACTTGCTCTTGCAAGAGGGGGAAAGATCTCACCTTTTGTATTGGAGGGAGCCTCTTGCTTTCCCTGTGTACTGCATCCAGCGTCTCAATGTGCATTTGGACAATGTCTGGAGATTGCAGGAGAGGGGGGCAATGAGAACTGAAGATCCCTCTCTAGGCCACACACATTCCCTTAACCACTCCCACAAAGACGGAGCTCTCTGCTCAGCCCCTGGGGGTGGGAGATGACGGGGCACCTGCCTGGGATCATGACATGCAGCCCCTTGAGGTGTTCATTGGTGACTCCACTCTCTGTGCAGACCTTGTCCACAAAGCGGTTGATAAACCGTACCACGTAGTTTGCCACGTCAGAGCTTTCGGCATCCTCAAAGCCACTTTCAGTATCATAGCTGTCTGCCACACTGCCAGCAATGCTGACAAGGAAGAGAAGGTTATGAGCACCCTGCCAAACGACCCTCTCCCACCTGCAGTCCCACTCTGCCGTTTGAATAGCCTGGTTCAGCGGGACACTACCTGCTGGTGATTAAACTATTGCTGACACTCTCAGCATCTCCTAGTCCTGAGCCACGCAGGAGCCTGTTCTTGCTAGTGTCCAAAGGCAGCAGGAGGTAGCTCATGCGGTTGGCATAGTGAATTGCTTGGCTGAAGACTGTGCTCTCCTCCTTCTGAATCAGTTCCTGCTGTTTCTCCCGGCTCATGGTGGGCCAAAGACGGCACTGCACAGCAGCAATCTCCAGAGCTGACTCCTCCTCCTGTACCCCCTCCTGGGACTCAGGGAAAAGGCCTAGTCAGCTAACTGGAGGCAGCTGCCTCAAAAGTCCCTCCTCTCTTCTCCCTCACAGCTCAGCCCTACCTTCTCAGCACAGTCCTCCTCATTGCTCTCCACATAAAGAGCCCGGATGTGGTTCTGCACGTCACTGTAGAACATGGCTTCCCAAAACTGAAGGTTGGTCCAAACCAGGTGCTCCTGCACACAGCTGTAAGCAAACTGGGTAATTCCTGGGCTGAGTTTCTGGAGGGGGGGCAAAAAAAAGAAAAAGAAATGCTTTGAGTGGAGGTTACCCGTCTTTCTTCCCTTGGCCATCACAACCCCACCTAAAGCCTGCCCTGCTACTTACGCGGCAAAAGGCAGTGACCAGGGGCAGAAGTGCAGCAGCAACCCCATGCTCATCCGTGGCACTGCAATCCTGTGGAGATACAGAACAATGCTATGGTTCTCCCCCAAGGAAACGGGGGGGGGGGGGGCACACTGCCCAGATCTCCAGCCATACCTGCAAGCAGCAGTTCATCATGCGGACAATGAAGTCAAACTGCTGATGGTCCAGCATGGCTCTGTTCTGCTGCACGTGGAGGTTCAGCTCCTGGGTGAGACACTGGCGAGCTGCCCGACTCTTCATGGCTCGGAGCACAGCCGGGAGAAGCTGCAAGGCAACAGGGCAGTACTCAGGAGAGACCTTGAATTTTCCCAGCCTGCCCTGCTCTGGATAAGCCTGACTCCTGGAGGACCAGGAGAGAAAAGGGGTTCCTTTACTGCAGGCAAAGAGAGACCACCCTCTTGACAGTAAGAGTGGGGGAACCTGCTTTGAGAGGTGCTGCCTCTTTCATGCCTGCCGAGTGAACTCTCACCACCACCTTGTGAGTTCCTGGGGGAGCAGCCAAGTGGCCTGTATTCTGGGGATTCTGAACCTTATACTGCAGATCAGAGGAAAGGCATCTAACAACTGGTCTGGATTACATTTCAAGCCTCTGTTTTGCAGATAATGGATGCTCTTATCTTTTTTCTTTATACAATGAAAGTATTTGGTGTAAAATGCACACTAACATTACATACTGATATTGAAAAATCCAGACCTTGTTAATCTCTTGGTTTAGATCCTACACGGGGGTGGGGGTGGGGGTGGGTTGTCATGTCCCAAGGAGGCCCACCAAGCTCTCACCTTTTTGGCTTCCAACATCTTACTTTCAAAGACAAAGGAGATGCAGTTCCTGACCACCTCCAATCGACGGGCACTGTTGGCCAGCAGCATCCCGTTCCGCTCCATGAGGGTTCCTGAAGGGGGGAGAGGAAGCAAGTATCTGTCTGAAGACACTGGGAAAACTACCACCCACTCCCTCATGTCAGACTTCATGGATTCATCTGTGCCAAAACTGGGCAAGGGAGCGGCCAACATCCCTCACCTCACCCAGACCAAAGGGGTGTTCAAGAGCATCCTTGTTTTGCTGATCTCTGGAACCTCATCATTTGAGCTGCTCTTTCCTGCAGCTTTTCCAGCTCCGCAACATCCTTTTTCTGGTCACAGCACCTCAAAAAGGACACTGCAGAGCTGGAAAAGATGCAGAAAGAGGCAACCAGAAAGGTTAGGAGGCTAGAGCAGCTCCTCTGGGAGGAACAGTCAGGTAATGCAGAGCTTTCAAACTCAGAATGAAGGTAGGGAAAGTGAAACCAGGTCATTAAAAAGTCATCCATGTGGCAGAAAACATGGGTGGAACCAGAGGCCATCTACTGAATTTGCTGCCACCAAATCTAGACAAGGGAGAATTGGGAATAGTCCGGATGGTGGCACCCCATCTCCTAAGAGAGGAGCATCTGCTGAGGAGCTGTAGTAACACTGGGCGATTTCTCTCCTGGCCATGGTGGACTTCTTGAATGGGTGTGGTGGCCACAATAGGATCCAGAAGGCTGGATGGTCCTTGGCTGGATCCTGCCTCAGGGCTCTTATCTTCTTATTAAACACTGCATGAGTTGTCCAAAGAGAAGGCGAGGGCAAGAAGGGGGGCCTCTGAAACCTATCCTGCATGCAGAAGCTAAAGTCAACCATCCCTTTCAGGACTTGGGAGCCTGTGACTCAGGCTGATCCTTTTATTTATCAATTTATGTTTTACATTTATATCCTGCCTTTTTCAGGTACTCAAGGTGGTATATGCAGCACTGCCTCTCCTATTTTTCCCCACAACAAAACTGTGAGGTAGGCTGGGCTGAGAGAATAAGTGAGTGACCAGCCAAGGACACCCAGAGGGCTTCCTGGTTCTCCCCAGTGCCCCTCCAACATCTTAAGCACATCATTATTTATTTATTATAGCTGCCCACTCCCATAGACTCTGTATGTAGTACTTGGTCAAAGTACAAAGAGAAACTTGTTTATCACTCCTGCTTGCAGATTTCTCCAACCCCTAGCTGCCCCCGTGCAGAGAAACAGACCACGCTACCTCAAGGCTGCAAGAGTCTCAGCACCAACACATTATTAGCACACACATACCCAGGGGTGGCCCAGATGGCACCATGGCTTTCTTCTCTGCTTTTACCAAAGGAGGTGCTGTTTGCTGTTTTGCTGTGGCCTGGTCAACAATCCACTGGATGGTCCCTTCATCCAAATGGGGGAATGGCTTTTGGTGCAGACGCAGGTGACAGCCCTCGGTGGGCTTCTGCACCTTATGCATTGTCACTGCTGGATAAGGGTTCTCCTGGACCAACAAAGGCACAGACAGAGTCACCAAGCAGGAACACACAGTCCATACAGCCAATGCAAAATCTGTACGTAAAGCATCCCTGATGGACAGCAGCCAGCCTGTCCTAGGACCAAGGCTCATCATCACTGAACAAGTTGGGCTCTAGGAAGTTTCTCCAAAGGCCCAGTCAAAATTGGCATCTCTCCATTTTCCTCCTGCCCTCTACAGCAACAGAATCCACTGGGCTTCACTTTTTACATGACAGTATCTGCTTGACAAGACCTGCCTAAGCAAGCATATGGGTGCATGGCTGAATGCCAGAAAAGCAACCTGCTGATTCAGGGGTGGGGAGGAAGGAATCCCAGGCAAGTGCCTAGGTGATGTGGGCACTGCATTCTCTGCCCAGTCCCAGTCCTCAAATCTGGAACAAAAGAGGGAACGCTGCTCTCCAGAGGCAATTCAATGGCTGCCTCCAGTGTTTGCACACACATACTTTCTTATACCCAGATGCATATAGGCATACATTTTTGTACAGCTGTTCTGCTAGTTCCTTGATGTGGCGCAGAACCTTAGCCTTGTTTCCTTCATCGGCCTGCATCCGTTTTGCTTCACTGGCCACAAGCTAAGAAATGAGAAAGAAGGAAGAATTATTTTTTTTAAAAAAAGCACTCTAACACCCCCTCCCAATTAGCCAGAAGATATGGTACACTACAGGGTTGAACTGCCTTCTCCAATGGCCTCTCACCTCATCAAATAAGTCGGTCTCCCGGTAGGGGGGGCCCCTCTCGGTCACAAAACCAGCAAATGCCATACCCTCCAGCACCTTGGGAAGGAAGTCATCTTCCACCAGCCCTCTCTGTCCAAGGAAGGCTGCCTAGAGCGAGGGAGAGAAAACCATCATGCAGCACCTTCCTCAGGGTGCCTGTGCTTTTGGGGTAGGCCACAGGCCAGAGTTTCCCCCAGTCGAGCACTACCCTGAGAGACAATCCAGGAGAAAGGGGCAGCGGCATTCACTGCACTGGCTGAGAAAAGGACCGCCCTTCCCTCTACAGCCTTCTCAGTGGCAGGACGCAGGGCATCAGGCCAAACAGGCACTTCTGGAAGAGCTGGACCCAGTCCCAGCTCAGGATGTGGGAACTTCAATTCCTGATGAAAGAAAATCTTTTTTTCCCATCCTGCTGGGCATGCAGGCTTCGCGAGCTGCCTGGGTTACCAGTTTGTTTCTGGGTCCAAATCTTGTTTATATCAACAGGCCTGGGGACCCCAGGGGAAGGGTGAGCTGGTGAGGGGGCTCCATTATTATTAACATCCCTTTGCCTGCTTTTGTTTTAGCTCAGTTCTTATAGCTTTTGATGTTTTAATAGTTACTAATTAGAGTGGTTTTTAGGTATTTATTACTGATTTAACTTTGTTGTAAGCTGCCCAGAGTCGCTTGTAAAAGTGATATGGGCAGCTATATAAATTGGATAAATAAAACAAAAATAAATAAAACATAATACTGGAACCTGATTTGGAACTTCATCACCTGTACGATTCTTCCTGTTCATAAGTGTTGGAAGACCTGGTTATTTTACTGCTAAAGGCTGCTCTGAACAACATTTCTACACTGGGTAGACAAGAGAGAATTCACCTTCCTGGGTGCAGGTGGCCAGCCTGGCTCTGCCAACTCTCCTCCACAGCCTTACCTTGTGGAAGCGAATGACTGGCTCCGGGTGAATGCGGATGATGTGTAGGCACCAGCGGTAGCCCTGGAGCAACTGAGCAAATAGGCGGAGGAAGACTGCCCGGATCTCCTTATCCTACAGCCAAACAGGCAAGTGAGAAGAGAAACGTCAGGGACAAACAAGGCCACTGAGTGGTGAGGCTCGCAGCATCAACCACAGTCCTGGCTGCCTGCTCCCGAAAGTCACTGCAACCTGAAGCACTTTGTAGCAACACCCCTTTGCAGAGCTGTAACCCATCCAGCATCCCTGCAACCCAGTCTGTCTCCTGAGGCTACGGAACCCTTGGGACAGCTCTCAAAAGTCAAGCCAGCCAGCCTTTCTATAGCTTACACCCATTTACCTGCATCTTGAGGGAGGAAGCAGAGATGGTGGATGGTGGGAAGGCCAGATCTGCCATCTCCAACTCTGGGTCCAAGACCTGCTCAGACAAAGTCAACGATCCATTCAAACTGGGAAGAGTCTCCATTTACCTCTCTCCAGGGGCACAACTTGTAAAGCAAATGCAACTTCCCTTCAAAAAGAACCAGATTTGAGGTTGTGCAGAGGATAAAAGAGCAGAAACCGTGGGCATGTTTTTACAGGCAGCAGAAAGGAGCCACCTTGTATTTTGACCATGCTATTTCAGATTGTGGAGAAGGAACTCACATGAACGAAAACCTCCCTTAAAAGAAAACTGGAAGAGTTCTACCTCGGCCTTCCTGCCAAAAACTAATTTTCCACAGAAAGGGAATGATTTCCATTCCATTTTGTGAGTCTTCATTAGCAATCTGAAAAGATACGTTCAAGATGCAGGGGCAACTCTGCTCACCTGGGGAATTAGGCCTCTATGATCCTTCAGCAACCATGAAAAAAACCAAATGACTTGCTGTGACACTTTGTCTAAAACCCCACCACACAGATTCACTCAATTACTGAGAGTCAAATTAAGCTCCAGTATTAAGAAGTGGAAGAACTATTACTAGAGCCTTGAGGCTCCATCACCAGAGGTTTTCAAACAAAGGTTGGACAGCCCTTGGTCTAGGATGGTCTGAAGATCCCTGCCATGGATGGGGAGTTGGACTGAAAGACCTCCAAGCTCCCTTCTAACCCCAGGATTCTATGAAATGGAAGGATCTCTAAATCAATGAATGGGCCACAGGTTAAGGTGGCAAGAGGTACCCCCCACAAAGCATGCTCTTAAGTGCATGCACCAAAGAGCTACCAGATTGCGGGTCTTGCTGCTGTCAGCCCCACTAGGTAGACCAGATCAGGAAATCAATTCCATAGGAAGGCTAAAACTATTTTTATTGAGATGGGCTATAATAACAGAATCTTGCAAGTTGGACTGTGCTGTACCTTCTCCCCCTTCTTATACTCCAGTGAATCAGGGAGGTGTCTGTCTGATCAACTTCCAAATGTTATCTTGTTGCTCTGGATTTTAAAAAATGCCTCAGCCTCTTTTGCCAGGGTAACGGTTTTTGCATATTTCCATCAAGATCATCTTCCTTACGCTCTACAGCTGCCTAGGAGAAAGGTCTTCTCAGTCCTGTCACTCTGCCTGTCTGGTTGTTCATGGGACCCAACCCAACTGCACTGAATACAAGGCGAAATGCCCTATCAACTGCCCCAGTCCTGTTGCTTAAAGCTGTCCTCATAATCTTTGTGCAGTTAATAAACAGATGCTGAAAATTATGTAATTTCAGTTTATTTTCATATTATAAGGCCCGGCTGATACTAGGGATTAGCTTTCTTCAGTGGGAATGGGCTCCTTCAGAAATGTGTGGTAAAGCTATAAGAGACAGGGTTAAGAACAAACATACATACCCACCACACTACTCCCTTTTGGGTTATGGAGAGCAGAGAAAAGGAGCAAGAAACAGTCAGCCAAAGAAACAGAAGATGGGAGATAAGAAAAAGAAAACAAACTATAGCTAAAAACTAGTTTACACCCACACCATTCACTACAACTTTCCACATCTTTCTATTCTTATAAACCATCTTTGCTTCCATCATGTCCATAAGCTCCTTCACACATTGCCTTTGGTTTTTTAAACTGCTCACCTTTCTCTTTTTCAAGATCATAAGAACACAACCTTTGATCTTCCTGTTCCACCCAACCCATCTGCTCTTCCTTCACAAATTCATTTTGTGATTCAGTATTTCTATAGGACCAAATCACCTCAATGTATTTCTTACCTACTGATCATACAGGTAGTCCTCGAGTTACAAGTGCAGTTGGGACTGGGATTGCCACTGCTAAGTGATGTGGTCATAAAGTGCGACATCACGTGACTGCATGCTTAGTGACAGCAATCCAAGCAGTCCCAGCTGGCGTCATAACCCCAATACGTGGGTCATTAAGCAGGAAGCAGAGGGAGTCCCCAGGTAAGGAGCACAGAGGTGCCGCAGGGGGGTGGGGGAGGCCCAGCGCAGGCCGCCCACAAGTTGGGGGAGGAGGTGCTGGGTGCAGCATGAATTCAGAAAGGCCAGAGAAAGAGCATGTGGGGTGCCAGTACAGGGAGGTCCGGGAAAATGGGCACGGGGTGCAGGATGCATGTGATTGCAGGGAGGCTAAGGAAACAGGGCGTGGGGTGCAGTCAATCACAGGGAGGCCGTGGAAAGAGGGCACGGGGTATGTGTGTGCATGTGTGCAATCGAATGGAGGCCAAGGACAGAGGGCATGGGGGGGCGCACGGGAGGCCATGGAAAGTGAGCGCGAGGTGCATGTGATCGCAGGAAGGCCGTGGAAAGAGGGTGCATGTGATCGCAGGAAGGCCGTGGAAAGAGAGCATAAGGTACATGAGAGCAAAGGAGGGAAAGAGGGCGTGGTGCAGGCATGGTACCTGCAAGCAAAGAAAGGCAGGGGAGGCGGGGAGACTTACTCCAACGACTTGTGACCTTCCTTGCTGGCTTCCTATTGACTTTGCTTGGGGGAAGCTGGCAGGGAAGGGCACAAATGGCAATCACATGATTGCAGGACACCGTGATTGGTCTTAAGTGCAAGCTGGTTGCCAAGCACCCAAATTTTGTTCACATGACTGCAGGGGCGCTGCAATGGCTGGAACTTGGGGGACTGGTCATAAGTCCCTTCATTCAGCATTATCATAACTTTGAATGGTTGCTTAGCGAATGGTCATAACTTGAGGACTACCTATATGCTTTTCTAGTTGTCATTCATCCATCAGCCTCTCTTACCACACATACTCCTCAAATACAACATTCTTACTGCATTCATTTTTGTTTCTCCTGACATACCAAATTCTCACTTCCATGTAATGGGGTGGGCAGAAGTATGTTTTTATACATAGACATTTTTGCTTGCTTTGAACAGACCACATATTATCCACTACTTCTCCACCACCATTTTTTCCATCTTAAAATTTCTCCATTTTCCTATCTTTAGTAAACATTCTACCACGGCATACAAATTCATCTATTTTTTTGTTATTTGTTTACAACTTGCAATGTGCACTCCATTTTCTCTGTAAAACCTAACCACCTTGGTCTTTGATACATTAATTTTTAGATCCATGCTTGTTGCTACATCAAACCATCTAACATTCTCTGCAAATGAGCCAACAACGTGGCATCATATGCATACAAAAATACACATATATTCTCTACCCTAATGAACACACCTCTAATGTGACTTCACACATTCCTTATACATTTATCAGTAAACACATTAACAATCAGAACACATCACACAACCTTGTCTTACTTCTTGCTCATTGTTGAATCATTCACTCAGCATTCCATTTCTTCTTAGGTTATGCTTTACTTCCATCACAAACACACCATACGCACACATCGCTCTTACTGCATTCCACAACCAACTTTCAATTCCATATTCCCATAAAACTTTCCATACTGAAGCCTCTTCACTTTATCAGGTGCTTTCTCTAAATCAACAGTTGAAGATTAAACTTGCTTTCTTATATTTATGCACTTCCCAAAGTTTGCTCATTATCATCTTTTATGTCCTTTCAATCAGAATTCAACGAAACATTCCTAAATATACTTAATAAAGTACTTCCCCTGTGTTTTTTGCTTGCTCTTGCCATCTTTCCCTTTGTTTTGGGAACCAATAACCACATTTTTCCAATTGTCAGGCACAGTTGCAGTGTTCAAACATGCATCAAACAAGATGCACAGCCAATCCATATGCAAACCACATCCCTATTTTAACATTACTCCCTTGACACCAGTTATATCTGCAACCTCACCATGGTTAAATATCCCTACCACATTTATGACTTTTGCTTCATTTATTTATTTTTTCTTGGCATTCTATGATTTACAGCATTCATTTCAATTCCATTCTTTGACATAGTACCAATGCTTCTACACAGTCTCCAAAATACTCTTTCCAGCACCCCCTCACTTCAGTTTTATCCCTAGTCAGGTCATTTCTTTGGTTCTCTTCACTTCTTTTCATTCATTTCCAAGCAGCTACTATCTCTTCTTTCCTTACATTCACTTTCCAGTTATTCTGTTGGGAAATTAATCTATTTTCTATTTTTTTTTCATATAAGACTCATACTTACTCTTCCTACATTCATCCAACTTTTAATCTTGTTTCATTTACCTTTCTTTCTTTCCTTCATGAATTACAATCAAAAATGTCCTGTCCCATATTCAGAATCTCTCATCACCACTGTATCCATCACTAATTCTTTCATCATACACAAATCAATCACGCTTCTAGAATTAATATTTGCCAGGTGGGTATATGAACCGCATAAACCTAAAACCACATACGCAAAACACACATGCCTGCACCTAAGCCTCCTGGGTGAGAATCACCATTCTCATCCATTGTTGCATTTCCAAATGGCCAAATAACCAAAGAAGGTACAGACTTGGCCTTAGCCACATCTGTGACATGTGGGGTATTCTCTGCTAATGATAAAGGCAGTAAGGGTCAGTTTTTGCAACCTAAGCCCCATTTTATCACAAGTGTGATCATGCTGTTCTGTAACAGCCAGGTTCTTGAATCTAGGGACTACCCTGTAAGCCGAGATATTGTCCTCATCCCACCAACTCACAGACATATGCAGTCTCCTGACACAGAATGCGTTAAGAATGAACAGGGGATGAATTAATGTGGACTGGACATAACAGTGACTGGCAAGCAGGCCAAGGTGGTTTGCTAATACAGAGAGAAGGACGAGGATCAAACTGCAAAAGAAATACATGAAGAAAAGGGGAAGGGGTTGAGAGGAAGGGGAAACCCAAAAGCTGTGGGTGGACAGAATCGATGAAATCCTGAAAAAGAGGTGAGAAGTTACAGAACAAAAGACAATATATGAAGTGATCTACGAATGTGCTAGCAACAAAGATGGTTGGCAAGGAGAGAAAGGCATGGAGAGGTATTATCTACATTTCCTTTTTTTCTCTTATGTTTTTTAATACTTTTGCTGATTGTATCTCAGTCAAAAGTGAAGAGTATGATGGGTATATATGTTATGTATGCATGCACAATCTTACTCTGGAGTCTGTTTGGTTTTAAGACTAAAACATTTTCTTTGAAACAACCTATTCATCTGAAACCGATAGTTTTCTCAACTATTTCAGAAAGGTATGGGAAAGAAAACAAATATCTTAAACAGGGATCCTGTTACTTTGCTTTAATCAACTTGGTGATTTTTTAAAGAGTTATTTCTTTTTTCAGAAGTATTCAATACCTGCCTTATGTGACCAGCTGAGCAAACATACCTGGAAGAATTACAAATGTTCAAAAAGATTTAAACACCCCTCTACAGCCCTACAAGAGCAGAAAAACAACTGACTCTGCTACCAATTATATGACTCCAAACACCTTCTGAAACCGGACAGCTGCAGCCTGTCCTCTGTCCCACATTATGCAGAGGACTAGGACTACCTGCCTCCTGCAGAAATTACTTCTGGGGATAACAAGGCTCACCCACACCCAGGGCACCAGCCACCCAAAGCACCCTTATGGGCGCAGAGTCTTATGCAACCATCTATGCTGCTCCCCTGTCAGCTTTTGTTTCCACTAGGCCAGCGTCCTCTAGGCATCTTAGGAGAAACTAAAGTAACACAACACTCACCATAGAGAGGGCTTCACGTGTCTGATGGAGAAGAGGCTCAGGCAGCAAAGAGATATGGATGCACTCTGGGATAGTTACTGTCCCTCCATCAAGATCTGCTATGATCACATCCAACTGGGAAAAGCAACAAAGATGCTGCAGACCTCACATCCACAGCCTCCCCTGGGCCCAACCTAGCTCAAAGCCTTCCCCACAAGCTGACCCAGAACGTTTCCCTGGAGAGGGACAGGAGAATGTAAGAGCCCTGAAATGTGATCCACTTAGTGTCATCTCTTCCTCCTGTGGGGTCAAATTGGTCCCTATGGGATTACGCCCTGCAGCACAATTGACTCTGCCACTCACAGTTCTCTGCCACTGGCATTTCATGACATTCTAGGTAAAATACAGTCATCGCCATTTGGTCACCACTGACCATCATTTCCTTCCTGAATCTGCCTTATGTCTTTAACCACCAAGTGCTTTTTATGACACCAAATTCTGTAAAGAAGTACACTGTCTTTTGTCTGCCACAAATCTTCCACTCACTCACTCACTCACCCACCCGTCCCACTCTGGCCAATTGGTTTCACTGGATGGCTCTGCTGAGCTCTGGTGTAAACTGATTTCACCCAACCCAGCGTGGAGAAAGTAAACAGAGAAAAGCCTTCTCTGTGCAGCCACTAGGACCCACAGTCATCAATGAGGCTGACTAGAAGGGGACTCAGAGCAGGCAAGGAAGGACCTCTTCGCCCAGAGCATACTTAACTACGGAATTCACTTCCTCAAGACACGGTGATGATCATTAATTCGGATGGCCTTAATGGGAACTGAAGAATTCATGGAGGACAGGAGCATCAAGGCTATCAATCTTAAAGACTCCATGGTACCTCTAACTGGGGCAGCCTCCCTTCAAATACCAATTGCAGGGGAACAGTGAGGGGAGGGGGGTATGTCTCCACCTCCTCATTAGCACCACAGAGGCATCTGGTTGGCCACTGTGAAAAACAAAATTCTGGACTAAGACGGGCTTTGGTTTGATCCAATAGGGCTATTTTCATGTTCTTATCCTAGCATGTGTATTCACCCCAACCTTTCATCTAAGCTAAAAAGTCCTGTACATTGTAACTCATTGTGCAATAGGTTTCAGTAGCTCTCTTCTGTTGCCATCATTAAGCCAGGATCATGGGTCGTTAAACAAGCACCTCACATGACCACGACTTACAACTTCCTGCTGGCTCCCAACAAGCAAAGTCAATGGGGAAGCCAGCAGGAAGTCACAAGTCACATCGCAAGCAGATGATGGGTGGGCGAGTTGCCAAACTCACCAAATCGCTATTATGTGACCACAGAGGTGCTGTGATGGCCAGAACTTCAAGGACCAGTCATAAATAGCACTCATTCAATCCCACTGCAACTTTGAATGGTTGCTGAACAAGTGGCTGTTAACCAAGGAGTACCTGTACAGAAAAAGCCCTTCCCTTTCCCTACACAGTGGGCAGCTCAGGAGAAGAGGCACTTGCAAGAAAGTGGCGACGGGGAATGGAGCAGCCTGCTAGAAAATTCAGTCTGCTCCCAAACCTGGGCTCCTCCTTAAAGGTTCAGGGAGGCACTTCATGCCATGCTTCCAGATGTCTAGGTGGACCTGACACTCACCAGCTCCTGTGTCTCCGACTGGAAGATGGAGCTGACTCCAATGATGAAAGGGGTGGGTGTGCTGAGGACCTCCAGGAGCTGAGCTGGCAGGATGGGCACATATGTGAAGCTGTAACCAAGAAACCCACAAAGCAGACTTCTTAAAGAAAGACTCTTCAGCTCCTTGGGATCTACTTCCTTACTCCAAGAGCAGCAGCTCAGGGCAGAGTATGTTCTACTAGGGGCAGATGAGCTCTGGCAGTTCCAGCGGTTTGAGTCTCTCTTTACTGACCTGTACTTCAGGGGAAAGATGAGGGCAAGCAGTGCCCGACAGGCATCAGTGAGTCTCTGGTAGCTGTTGGAGAGGAAGAGGATCTTGTGCTCGGTCAGGGCCGCACAAAAAAGAATCAATACGTTGGTGATCCCTGGAAGAGGAGGGCAGGGATTGTCAAGGCTGAAGAAGGGGCTTCTCTGAGGCTTGCAGCTGGACCATCCTGCGCTTTGATGCAACAATTCAGCAGCCAACAAAATAATCCCTCCCTTCCTCCCTCTCAATAGACCTTCCAAAGCCATCTCTTGACCTGGAGACAGGGCCCCTGAGAACCGAAGGAACAGCTGTGCCCTCCCAGAACCAACAGGCTTGGAGTTTCTGGGACTGGGGACGACTTTCCCAAGAACAACAGTAGCATGGAGAGCCAACCCCACCCAAGAATGGATTCCCAAGCAGCCTGAGCGATCTCACCTAGCTGTCGGAAGAGGAGTGCCACACTGCAGTTGCTGATGGGGAGGGAATCGCTGATAGGCGTCTGGATCACTTGCCTGTCACCTGCACCCAGAGAAATTGTCCTCTGCAAGAGGGGAGAGAAAGACAAGCCCCCCAGGGTCAAAAGCTGCGCAGGCCAAGGAGCTGAAATTGGCAGGAAATAAGCTCTTGGCAATTCCTCTTCTCACAAGAGCAGCTGAAGTCTGAAAGACAACCTGGCAGGACTCCAGAGAAGCTCTCAGATGCGGTGAAAAACCTGCCTCACCCCATTGGATGCAAAGCCCCCTGCCTTCCATGTGGCCAGCTGTTGCACAGTCCTATGGCTTAGAAAGGGCCCACATGATCTGGCTCATGGCGAATTCAAGGCCACATGGATACTCACATACCCCTTCTGGGCCCTACAGAAGAATGTCCAGTCCTGCTCAGTTTCCAGCTGAGGCCCTCTACCCGACAGCAGGAAAGCTAGGGCAGAAGACAACCTGCACGCCTTTCCCCAGCCTCACAAGACTCTCCCTAACACACAGCAAAGAGATCAGGGAGCTGCTCGTGGGCCCTTCTAGGCCACTGGAGCCCCCCAGGCCTCCTCTGGGAGAGGAAGGCAGCCCCGAGGAGAGAAAAGTTGTGCGTACCGCTGCTTCGTCATCCAGGTCAGGCTGAGACAGAGACAGACAGAAATAGCACAATCAGTTAGAAACACAGTACAACACAGACCGATGGCCAAGCGAGAAAGAGCCAAGCACACACAGCAGAGCACCACAAGGCAGCAGCACAAAGCAGGGAGAGGGAGAGGGAGCGGGCGCTGGTTGTGACATGGCCCAGGAGAGCAAGGAGGAGGCCCAGTTCCCCTTCTCCCCCAACACTGCTAGAGGCCTGCCTACAAAGAGAGTCCCGGGGGGCTTGCAAGACTGCTGCAAGCTACACAGAAGGCAGAGAACAGGCAAAGCTGGCAAAGCAGCCTCGCCTCCAGAACCATGGGAAACGCCCATCTCTGACTCATGGCACACATGCCCCATCGTTGCCTTTTTCTAGCCCTCTGGACCCCTTCCAAGCAAGCAGTAAAGTAACAGGAGTATTGCTGCTATGTTATTTTTGGCAAATAAAAAATAAAATAAATGAAACAGGCGAGTTAGTAGACAACGCACGCATCTTAGAAGCCCCTCTAATGAAAAGTGAGGACCCAGCTACAAAAAAACTGTTGGTCCCTGCCTTAAGTAGAAACAATGCCACAAAAGCAGAGAAAGAGCTGAACTTCCCTGCAGGAAGCAAACTGCCATCGCCTCCCATTCGCAGCTTGTCTGGAGAACCCCCCCATGCTGCTACGCATCAGCTCTTTCACAACGAAGCAATGTTGATCAACAGAAGAGAGGTGTGGGGAAGGACTTTCCTGCATGGGCACGCACACCCCCTCCCTCACTTTACCCTGGGAATCTGTCACTTGAAGGTCAAAGACACGGGGCCGATACAGAACTCACCTGGGAGCCCCCTGTAATGGGGATAGTGCACGTCAGGAGATTCCCAATTACAGTTTCTAGAGAGGTGCTCAGTCCGTCCACATAGATGGTGTAGATCAGCCCCAGGCAGTTCTGTGGGAGCACAGGACACAGGGGGCTCAGCAGAGGCCCCCCATCTAGAAGCATGTGCCACCGTGATGGGAGACTGGGCTCAGCAGCAGCATGCCCTACCAGGGCAGTGTTCGCTTTGCAAAGGGCCTTGAGCCTGGTGCAAGGGCCGCGTGACCCTTAGCAGGCTTCCACTCATTCAAGTCTTAAGGCAGCAGCACCTCCCTCAGGTTTATGTGGAAACTTTAACGACTGGTGAAGATGCTGGGCGTGCACAAGGTCCAAATGGGGTGACTCCATCTCTTGATAGCCTTTGATACCACCCATCAGGATAGCATTCTAAATCAAATCAATCTTTATTACAGTCATAGACCAGCATAGTAATTCTGAATCGTCTCCAGGACTGGGAGTTGGAGGTACTGCACTGCAGTGGTTCTTTTCTCAGGCTTTAATGTGTCTTCTCCTTGTATTTCAACTGCATTTAATTCATGTTGTTTTACTTTTTGAATGACCGCCTTATAGTTGCCTAGTTTACATGGTATTTTTATTTTGCATTTTACAGTATTCTATATGTTTTTATTCAAACTGAATTTTAGTGTTTTATTGTAACCCGCCCAGAGAGCTTTGGTTATCAAGTGGTTTAAAATTTGTAACAAATTAACTAAAAAATAAAATATTCAGGGTCACTTCCACTTGGGTTGGGGGTATAGGGGAGATTGAGCCTTGAGACACCTTCTTTGCAGGATTCCTCAGGACCTGACACTCTCCCAACTCCTATTTAACATCTACATGAGGCCACTGCAAGAGATCATCCATTAATATGGGATCAGGTATTACCAATATGTAGCTGATACCAGTTATACATTTCAGTCCCTGTCCAACCAAGTAATGTGGTTCTGAGGTTCTGACTCAGGGTCTGGAGGGGGAGGAACAGACTCAGGCTCAACTCTAGCAAGACAGAGCGGCTGTGGATTTATGGATCCCACATTTCTGAGAACCTTCCAACTTCCATTCTTGATAGGGTTGCACTTTCCCAGATAGAACTGGTCCTTTGGGAGTTCACCTGGACTTCCCAGTCTTGCTCAAAGAGCAGGTGACAGTCATGCAGATCCATCTTTGTACACTAAGTTCACTCTTTCTTGGATCAGGAGACCCTGCTCATAGTCACTTTGCAGTTCAGCTACTACAACGCACTCTACATGGGGTTGTCCTTGAAGGCCACTGAGAAGCTGCAACTGATCAAGAAAGCAGTGGTGAGAATAGTAATGAGTAACACCTCTGCTCTGTGAGCTGCACTGGCTGCCAGTTGGCTTTAGGGTGAAATTCTAAAGCACTGGTTGTCATCTAAAGTCCTTTATGTCTCAGGGCTTGGGTATCTGCAGGAATGCCTCTCTCCAGTTATGTATTCTCATCCTATTAAACTGAGTAAAATGGACACGCTCCAGGTCCAGGAATTAAAATTAATGTCATCTTACAGAGCCCTTACCTAGTTGGCATTTAGGAGAGCCTGTAAAATGTGAGCTTTCAGCAGGACCTGGGGCAGGGTGATTTGTGATCCTGCACTGATACTGGTATTTTATTCTTGGGTTTCTTTCCTTGATATACAGGTAGTCCTTGGTTAATGACCACTCGTTCAGCGACCATTCGAAGTTACAATGGCGCTGAACAAGTGGTACTTATGACTGGTCCTCGAAGTTCCAGCCATCCCAGCACCTCCACAATCACGTGATCACAATTTGGGTGCTTAGCAACCGGCTCGCACTTACAGCGATTGCAGCATCCAAAGGTCACATTAAAAAAAGGTCCAGACCTGTTCTTTCTCCTTCCAGGATGCAGGACACAGAACAGTGTACTTTTCTTATAGGAAGGCAGATTACCGTTGAACATTAGGGAAGCCCTTCCTAAAAGCATTTTGAGAGTGGAACCACTGACCCAGAAGGGTAGCCCTCTCCCCTTGCAGCATGTGTTCAAGCAAAACCTCGACAGCCTTCTGTCTGGCATGCTTCAACTGGATTCTTGTGCTGAGCAAGGGTGGGACTCAACAGCCCTTTGCATCTCTAAGATTCTATGATGCTCGTTGGGAAAACACTTGATGTTTGTTTTAATTTAAACTAAAATAGATAATTTCTATTTCTTATTATTGTGCCGGCTACTGGGTTCTTAAGGACAGAAAAGAGAAGCCCTGGAAAAGTGACATCCTTAGGCCAGGATTCTTGGGTGTTCAGGCTGACATGTGTAACTATAAACCACATGACTGGTGGCAGTGCACCATCATCAAATCACAGGACTGGAAAGAACCTCAGAAGTCATCTAGTCTAATTCCCAACTCAGTGCAGGGCCTGTGGCCCTGGAAATATATGGCAAAAAAAAATATAGCAACTTGCCTGCCCACAGAATTGGCAGTGCAAATGGCTCCCCCAAGGTTGTCACAGAGCCCAGCATCTTAATCACTAAACCACAATCGTTGTTATCCACACTTACTGAAGGAGAGGTGTGTGCTTTGAAAAATATTCCGTTTTCCCTAGCTGACAAGAAAGCAGAGCCTAGATAAGTGTTAGGGTAAACTGACAGCGGTGAGCTGCATTTTGCCCAGTAGCTCAAGCAGAGGCTAGACAGCCATTTATGGCAATGCTTTCCTGTGGATTCCTGCACTGAACCTAGGACTGAATTCAGGGGCCTCAATGGCCTCTTCCAACCCCAGGGTTCCATAAAATGCATTCCAGCCAGGACTGAGTGCCATACAGCCTGACTCTGTAGTGCCTTGGCTCAGACAGCTGCCATTTCAGAACACTAACAGCCTTGTAAACGTTTTGTATGCCTCTCCTAGCTCTGGACAAGCAGCACTTTCTATACACTTAACAATACAATTACGAAGATAAAAAGGGAGTGCCCAGAAGGCTGAGAGCTGACCAGCGGCAAACCTTGGCGTATGTTGACCTACCCTAGGCAGAGGCTTATTTGCAAAACTGCCCAGCAAGCCTTACCCGGAAAACCTCCGTGTGGTCCAGTCGAGACACAAGCACCAAACTCTTAGGGGCAAAGAGCTGAGTTGGATGGATGAGAGCAGTCACCTCCACCTCCTCCACCTCCTCCTTCCTCCAGCGGTTCTGCAGCTGCTGGGGAAAAAAGGCCCGTTATGCCTGCTGGCTGAGATCAGCTCCCCACAGCTGAGGACAGCCTGTCCAGAAAGCGGGACCATCCTTGGACTGTGGGATCCCTTTCCACATTCTGTAGAGGACCTTGGTTCCAAACAGGGTTAAAGATGACTTTGTCAAGAAATGCCTCCCGTTACCTGGATGCTTTCAATTGCCTCCCAAAAAGTGAAGCAGGCACAGTAATGGCGCTCCGAATTGATGTCAGTCAGGACAGCAATGAAGAACGTGGGAGGGTTTCTCTCTCTGAAAAGCTGCCATCCACTTGGCTGGCAAAACTGCAAGACGACACACAATTGTTAGGGCATTGCATAGTGCTGCCTCTAAAACCCAGGCTCTCCAGCCAGAGCCAAGTGGCAAAGGGATACCAAGATACCTCCTTCCCTTCCCTTCCCTTCCCTTCCCTTCCCTTCCCTTCCCTTCCCTCAACGAGGCACCCTGGGGCTGACCTTCATGCCCTACCACAAAGAGAGAATTCATCCTTCTGCACTGCCTGTGGAAAAGGTGTCCCACTTTCAAGGAGGTTCTGCAAAAAAGCTGCTCGGGCAAAGGTTGCCCTGTAACTGGCCTCAGCCTTTGGTCTGGCAGGGCACGTTCTCTTTCCAGCACTCCTGTTCACTGATTCAAGGGGGTGTTCTTTTAGGCCACTGGAGGGTCACTACATCTGGCACCTGCCCAAGGTCTAAGTCCCTGGGGGAAGGATTCTGAGCAGCCTCCAGCCCTGCTCTGTTGGCGCTGCCACTGATCTCTGTGCTCCACTGGCTTTGGAGCCCAAACAGGCACTTCTACCATCTCCTAGTTTAATTCAGTTTAATCTTTTGGATTTATAAGGTTGTCCCAGTTCAAAAAATTACTCTGGGCAGCACACTAAAACAGATAAAAACAAACATTAACAGGAAGTGATATAGAAGAACCAAAATATCCCTACATAGGCAAGAGCACTATAAGCATCATTCAAATTAGTCCAGGGCCTGGGAAGGCCCCAGGTTTTAAGGGCTTTTGTAAAGAAGGCAAGGGTGGGGCCGTGCGGATTTCAGGGGATGCCGATCTGGAGGGCAGGAGCAGCGACATAGAAGGCATGATTCCTGGGTCCCATCAGATGGCACTGTTTTAACGATGGGACCTGGGGCATGTCGACTCTGTCAGATCAAACAAGAAGGGTAGATGCTATGGGAGATGGGCAGTCCTGGAGAACCAAACTCTATGTCATGAAGGGCACGTGGGTGGAATTGAAGATACTAGTTATCACCTTTAGATGCCAGCTGGTAGCCAGTGCAGATCTTGAAGCAGAGGGGTTAAATGGACATACTGAGGCTTGGCCATAACTGCCTGAGCCACATTCTGGTCCAGTTGCAGTTTCTGAGTGGTCTTCAGGAGCAGCTCCATGTAAAGTGTGGATAATCCACAAAGTGTGAGTGACAGTACAGAGGACCTCCTGCTCCAGTGAAGGGTGCAATCAATGCACAAGATGAATCTGTACAAAGGCCTCCTTGGCCACAGCTGCCACTTACTCCTTGATCAGGGGTTACAAGTCCATGAAGACCTTAAAATTGTGCAGCAATTCCAAGAAGTGTGACCCTACTCAGGACTAAAGATGGATACTCTCCAGATTCAGAGGGTTCACTTGATGTTACTAGAGTTGAGCTTGACTCTGTTTCTCCCCATCCAGACCTTGACAGCCCCCAGATACTGAGAGAGCTTGCTGACAACATTGTTTAGATGGCTTGAAGTTCAGATGTACAGCTGGTGATACCTAACCCTAAACTGACAGATGACCTCATCCTATGGCTTCTTATGAGACTCAGTTTGGTGTAGTGGTTAAGGCATCAAGCTAGAAACCAGAAAACCATAAGTTCTAGTCCTGCCTTAGGCACAAAGCCAGCTGGGTGACCGTGGGCCAGTCCCTCTCTCTCAGCCCTAGGAAGAAGAAAAGGGCAAACCACTTCTGAAATCTTGCCAAGAAAACTGCAGGAACTTGTCCAGGCAGTCGCCAGGAGTCAACATTGATTTGAAGGTACACACACACACAAACTTCTTACAGATATCAAAGAGGCAAGAACATCAAGCCTTGTGGCACAGTGCTTCCTAAACTCAATTTCCACAGATGGTCCAAAAGGATACCAGAGTTGATGGCACTGAAGTCCACTGAGAGATGAAGGATAACTAGGGTGGTCCCCTATCCTGACTCTGTCAAAAGTCATCAAAAAGTGCAACCAATGCCATCTCCGTGCTATGACCTTTCTTAAACCTGACTGAAAGGGATCTAGATAATCTAGCTGATCGCCTGGCCTAGCCTGGCCTAGCTATGTCTTCGCTACGGCCTCAGCTGGTGGCAGCAAGTGGCAGATGCTTTCATGTAGCAGGGGAGCAAACCTTTTTTCTGAATTCCTGGTTCCCCAAATGAAGCTGATGGAAAGCCACTGCTTCTCTAAAGGAAAAGTCTAAGACGGAAGGGGGGGGGTGTCCCCCACCAGAAGGGAAAAATCTTAAGCCTTCTAGCTTGAAGAGGTGGAGTCAGTCCTTTCCTACTGGCTCCATCTCCAAGGAGTAAGGAAGACCTTCATCTAAACAATGTATCTTCGTAAGAAAGGCTCCAAAGGACAGGAAGACAAGAATTCTCATGGATTAGTAACTGACTAAAGACAGGAAATAGAAAATTAAATGGATAAGTTTTGAATTGGAGAGGTGCTCAAAGATCAGTCTCTGAAGGATCAGTGTAGTAGGACTATACTTTTTTTATTTAGAACAGTTAGGCATGAACAGATCCTACAGAGTTGACTGAAGCTCAGTCTTGCATGGTTATCTGGGCTGAGTTTGACTTAAAAAAAGTGGACAGGGTTCTCAGAGCTGGGAGTCGGCTACTTGTGTGTTAGATCCATGTCTCTTTTGGGTGGCTAAGGCCTCTCAGGAGGTAACATGTGAGTGGGTTCTGGCACTGGTAAATGCATCCTAGAGAAAAGGGGTGCTCCTTTTTAAGGAAGTGGTCCACCCTCTTCTCAAAAAACCTTCGCTGGACCTTACTGTTCTGGACAATTTTTGTCTGGTCTCCAACCTTGCCTTTCCGGGGAGGTTTGTTGAGAAGATGGTCACACTGCAGCTTCAGGGAGCCCTGGAGGAAGTTGATTATCTGGACCCCTTTCAATCAGGTTTCAGACCTGGGTGCAGAACTGAAATAGCATTGGTTGTGCTTGTGGATGACCTCTGGTGAGAGCAGGAAGGGGGTAGTGCATCCATCTTTGTTCTCCTTGATCTCTCAGGGACCTTCAATACCATCAATCATGGTATCCTTCAGGGGTTAGGTCAGAAGGGCACAGTTTTGTGCTGGTTCACCTCCTTCCTCTGGGATAGGTTCTAGCTAGTATTGAAAGGAGGAGAGAGATCTAGCCCGCAGTCGTTGCTCTGTGGGGTGCTGCAGGGCTCGACACTCTTTCCACTCTATTTAACATCTGCATGAAGCCACTAGATGTGGTCAACTGATGGTATGCAGTGAGGTATCATCAATATGTAGTTTGTTTATTTATCATATTTATATGGTAAATAAATACATGTTTATTATATTTATCTCACAAAACATGACTCTGGGTGGCATACAATAAAAAAATCATAAAATGACATTAAAAAAACATTCCACAATTAAAACATTAATATTATTATTAAAAGGCTAGGAGAGAGCATTAAATGTTACAAACAATGTAGCTGCCTCATTAAGTCACCATTCCTTTGAGAGCCCCAAGCCTGTTGGCACAGCCAAGTTTTGAGGAACTTCCGGAAGGACATCACGGATGGGGCCAGTCTCACCTTGGGGAGGATGATATTTCACAGGGCGGATACCATGGCAGAAAAGGCCCATCTGTGTCTCACCAGGTGTAGCTTCTTAGCAGATGGGACCCACAACATACATCTTCTGCCGGACCTGATGGGACGGGCAGGTGTAATTGGGAAGAGTTGTTGTTGTTCAGTCGTTAAGTCGTGTCCGACTCTTCGTGACCCCATGAACCATATTGTGCCAGGCCTTCCTATCTTTCACTGCCTCCCTGAGTTTGCTCAATTTCATGCTCATTGCTTCAGTGATGCTATCTAGCCATCTCATCCTCTGCCGTCCTCTTCTCCTTTTGCCTTCCATCTTTCCCAGCATCAGGGTCTTTTCCAAAGAGTCCTCTCTTCGCATTAGGTGACCAAAGTATCTGAGCTTGAGCTTCATTATCAATCCTTCCAATGAGCAATCAGAGTTGATTTCCTTTAAGACTGACTGGTTTGACCTCCTAGCAGTCCAGGGGACTCTTAAGAGTCTTCTCCAGCACCACAGTTCAAAGGCATCAATTCTTCGGCGTTCAGCCTTCTTTATGGTCCAGCTCTCACAGCCATACATTACTACTGGAAAAACCATAGCTTTGACTATGCGGATCTTTGTCGGCAAGGTGACGTCTCTGCTTTTTAATATGCTATCTAGGTTTGCCATAGCTTTCCTCCCAAGGAGCAAGTGTCTTTTAATTTCATGGCTGCAGTCTCCGTCTGCGGTGATCTTGGAGCCCAAATAAATGAAGTCTGTTACTGCTTCCATTTCTACCCCTTCTATTTGCCAGGGAATTGGGAAGAGGCGGTCCCTCAAATAACCTGGCCTCATGCTATGAAGGTCTTTAAAGGACAAAACCAGCACCTTAAATTGGACCTGGAAGAAAACTGGCAGCCAATGCAGCTCATGAAGCAGAGGTGTACAGTATGCCATTCTAGGAGCACACACAACTGTCCATGCCACCACATTTTGCACCAGCTGAAGCTTCCAGATACTCTTCAAGGGCAGTCCATGTAGAGGGCACTACAACAGTCCACCCAGGAGGTGACCAGGGCATGAGTGACTGTGAGCAGAGCCTCCCATTCCAGGAACAGACACAACTGGTGCAGGACACAAAGCTGTGCAAAGGCCCCCCTAGCCATGACTGCCACCTGCTTGAGTTGCAAGTCTAGGAGGACTCCCAAGTTGCGTACCAGGTCTGTTTGGGGCAGTGCAACTCCATCCAGGACCAAAGATAGCATAGTCCCAGAACTGGAAAGCCCCAAAACCCAGAGCCACTCAGCCTGCCAGGATTCATTTGAAGTCTATTGTTCCCCACAGCCTCCAGGCAATGGGAAAGAACATCAACGGCATTGCTTAATTCATACTGATACCTCACCCCATGGCGATGGATAACCTCACCCAGCAGCTTCATGTAGATATTAAACAGGAGCAGAGAGAGCACCGAACCCTGCAGCACCCCACACAGTAGGGGCCGAGAGCAGGATCTCTCCCTTCCAATCACCACTGACTGGTATCAACCCCGGAGAAAGGAGCAGAACCAGCAAAATACAGTGCCGCTCACCCCCAATCCCCAGAGCTGGTCCAGAAGGATACCATGGTTGATGGTATTGAAGGCCATTGCGAGGTCAAGCAGATCAAGGATGGATGCACAACCCCCATCCTGCTCTCACCAGAGATCATCTAAAGCACAACCACTGCCATTTCTGACCCATACCCAGGCCTAAATTCTGACTGAAAGGGGTCCAGATAATTTGTTTCATTTGGGATCCTCTGAAGCTGTTGCGTGACCACCTTCTCAACCTCCATTCTCAAAAAGGGGAGGTTAGACACTGGACAGAATTTGTCCAGTATGGTGGGCTCCAGAGTTGGTTTCTTGAGGAGAGGGTGAACCAAGGCCTCCTTAAGAGGTGGAGGAACAATCTCCTCACCCAAGGAGGAATTTACCACTGCTAGAACCCACTCATATGACACCCTCCCAAGGCAGCTTTAGTTAGTCAGGAGGGACAAGGGTCTAAAGAGCAGGTGGCCGATCTCACAGTCATGAAGACCCTGTCCACTTCCTCAGGCTGAACAGGTTCAAACCGTTGCACATCTCTGCCCCAGGCCAACCAAGCAATGCCATGGAGGACTTGTCCTGATGTCTGGAGGCTGTGGGGGGTCTGGATGTGGAGAAACAGGTTTCACCTCAACCCTAACAAGACAGAATGGGTGATTTTACAACACCCCACATCTGGTGATGTTCCATCTTTAGTTTTGTATGGAGTTGCACTATCCCAGACAGAACTGGTGTGCAATTAGGGGGTTCTCTTGAACTCCCAGCTCCTGCTTGAAGAGAAAGTGTCAGCTGTGCTCAGGGGGCTTTTGCATAGCTTCATGTTATATGTCACTTGCATCCTTTTCTGGACCGGAAGGCACAGTGCATGATCACTCAGACTCTGGTCATCTCCCAAATGAATTACTGCAATGTATTCTACATGGGCTTGCCGTTGAACAGCATCCAGAAGCTGCAATTGGTCTAGAATGCCGCAGTGTGGGCTATTATTGACATTTCCTGATTTGCTTGTGTTACACCTTTGCTTATGTGAGCTACACCGGCTCCCAGTAGGCTTCTGAGTGCAATTCAAGGTGCTGGTTGTTACCTATAAAGTCCTTTGTGGCGTGGGCACTGGAAACTTGAATGACTGTCTCTTTCCAGTGGTCTCTACCTGCCCTATTAGATCTGGCAGGAGGGGTTTGCTATGGATCCCATCGATTAAAGAATAACATTTTGTGGGACCCAGGAAGTGTGCCTTTTCTGTTGTGGCGCCTGCTCTCTGGAACACCTTACCACTTGAGATAAGATGGGTCCAAACTGCTGGCCTGCCATAAAGTGCTGAAAACCTGGTTGTTTGCCCAGACATGGGGATCATGAAGTTAGTGAAGCTTGGGTGGGTTGATGTTATATCATATGGCTTTCTACTCTTGGCTGCTGTTTTGTTTTGGATCACATGTTTAGCATTACATGCTTTTAAGTTTTATACTGGTTTCTGTTTATACTTTGTTGCCCAGAGTCACTGTAGTAATAGGGATAGCCATATAAATTTAAATAAAAACAAACAACCCAAATCAATCAATCAATCAATCAATCTGGGAGTTGCTACACATCCCACTGTCCTTTGCTCTCCCTTGCACCTGGGCAACAGTCTACT
This sequence comes from Liasis olivaceus, assembly GCA_030867105.1. NCBI lineage: Eukaryota > Metazoa > Chordata > Lepidosauria > Squamata > Pythonidae > Liasis > Liasis olivaceus. The sequence goes on from CM061355.1 coordinate 81,943,544, forward strand.
CACCAGTTCGATACCCTGGGGGAAAGGGTTGTCCTCCCAGTCCTTTTCTGGAAACCGCTGGAGTATTTGGCCCTGGCCATCTCTACTCCCTGAAAATGAAACAAAAAACCACAAGTTTTAGCTCTTATTCCTTGGACCTTCCTGAATCTACTGGGCTTGCATACGATGGAGGGCAGAACATGGACTCCTACTGAAGCAGACAAAGTTAACCAGATGAAACATTTTCACTCTGCCTTTTCCCCTCCTTGTAATTTAATCTGCATTGACTTCCTCAGAGAAAGTACAAATACAAGAGTATCTAGACCTCAAATTATAAATGTCCCATATTTAGTCATTACTCCTATTTTCTCTCACTTTAAATCAGATGGAGAAGAGCAGTGGCCTATAGTTGTTAACCTCAGAACAAAGAGAACTAGATTCAAATCCCCATTTAGTCACCCTAACCCTAACCCTAGCCCTGAGTGATTTGGAGCCAGCCACTTTCTCTCAATCTCATTGAACTCACAGGTATGTTGCGAGAAGAGGGAGAACTAGGTACATCCCTAGTAAGTAAATTCATAAAGAAATAAAACTCTGGGCTCTGGAGGTTTGGGGAGCTGCTGTGTAATGTTCTTACACAGAGGAGCTGTGTAAGAACATTATTCAAACAAGCACAAACACACTGCAGCAACCCAGAACAGCAGAAAAAAGAAACAGACCACCTATACAACATCTTTCAACAAAATGGATATCCTCGCAACTTTATCAAAAAGTGCCTGACCACTCAACCTACTACAACACAACCAACTCAAGCTATGAAAAGGATCACACTGCCATACATCAGAAACATCTCAGAAACTACCAACAGACTATTACAACCACATGGTATCTCCGTAGCACACAAACCAACTAAAGCCCTCCAAAACATCTTAAGCAAACCAAAAGACCCAGTAGCACAAGAAGAAAAACAGGAATCATCTACAACATATAGTGTAAGGACTGTAAACCACTACGTAGGACAGACAGGCAGAAGACCAGCAGAGCGCATCCATGAACACCAACTAGCAGTCAGAAGACATGATGAAAAATCCTTAATCTTACAACACATGGACAAATTTAACCATAGTTTCAACTGGGAAACTGTCAGCATCTTAGACCAAGCTAAATCTAAAACTGGAAGGGAATTCCTGGAAGCTTGATATTCAGACAAGGCAGCCATCAACAGGCACATAGAGATAAACAACATCTACACACTATTCAAAAGAGGCAATAAAAAGGAAGACAAAAGACCAGAACATCTCCTCACTAGCAATCATCGCCCAGATAAGCAGAGATTAACACCAAGATTATCACCAGACATACAATCAGCAGTAAACAATACCCCAATCAAGGAAGTACCAGAGGGAAAAAATAGAACAAAACCAAACCCCCAGCCCCACTGACACTGGCAGGGCATCCCACTGTATATAAACAGAGAGCAAACCCCACTCCCTTCTAGCACTGAAGATGTGACCTAACCGGGTAATGAAACATTTGCAAGAAAACAGTCAAGCTAAGAGAACCCCAAGGACTCTACAGATGCCTCTCCTCTTCCTGTTGGACCCCTCATATTCTTGAATATAATGACTGACAAGGCAACTGGCAAGGCAAAAATACAGCAGCAAAGACCTGTGTGAAGCATTTCCATCAGCCAAAGGCTAATTGTTGGACCTGTCCTATCTCAACTATGCAACACACAATTTTAATCTCCTATGGGGACAATGAAATAAGCATGACAGGAGAGATGCTGACTGACCTTTTATGGAACATTCTTGCCAGACAGCAGGTTAAAACACTCCCTGTAGTCAATGCAGCAGACACAAACAAAGCTGTTAATCCCCACTGCTCCACATGTAACAAGGAAAGCACCCCCCTCCCCAAATTCAGTATTGGGCCATCTTGCAGCTCACGAGGCTTCTCACACCAGTATAGCCAGTTCTTAGATCTTTAATAGCTTTCTCTTGTTTACTAAGAAAGCTCAACTGAAAGAGTTTCCTTGAACTCAGAACAACTGTGCTTCCCAAGGCCTTTACTTTCTTGTAGTAACTGCTGAACAAAAAGTGAAAGGATCGGAACAATGATGGGAAAGGATGAGGATTTATCAGTTCAAAGAAAAGAGAATCTACAACATAAACAGACAGTGGAAGCAACCCTCCACAGGGAAGGCAGGCAGAGGTGCAAGGACAGTGGATGACAGTAACAGCCAGAAGCAAGGCAGAACATATTCCAGCAAGTACTGGAACTCTGAAACAATTTTCACACCTTCATAGACAAAACAAGTTCACAGCATTCCATGGAAGAAAAAACTCAAAGCAGAACAGGAAGCATGATGTTGGATCCCTAAAGGGCAGACAGGATGCAACTGTATCCTATAAGAAGTCAGAGTCATGGAGTTAATGATTTATTATTAGTAGGGACTGAAACAAATATATGTCGACCAGAATCAATGGCCAGGATCAAGGATAAGAGAGAACAGACCCTGGATGTACTAAAGTCGCCCACAGTCACTCTCTGGGGGAGATGGGTGGCATATAAATAAATAAAATAAAATAAAATAAATAAATAAATAGTCTCAGCAAAAATAACCACAGATTCATAGGTATTCCTGAAGATTTTGGAAAGGAAAATTAGAAGGCAGATTCAGAAAGCGTATGCAAGATATCTGAGAATTGCTGGAGATTTCCTGATATCGAACATTTCAAAATATTCCCAAAGAAGAAAAACACCTCAAGGATATCCTAGTAAGGTTCCTACACAAAACAATGAGAGAGATCTTTTTAAAGCAGTAGATAGAGAAACCACTGATTATAGAATGAGTCCCCTTGCATGAGATGGGCAGCTATATAAATACGATAAATAAGTAAATAAATAAATAAAAAATAGAAGGGAAGCAAATTCAATTATTCCAAGATGGGTCTCCAAGAATATTAAAAAAAAGAAAAAGAAAAGAATTTGCATATCTGACAGCCATAAGAACTAAACAATTAAGATACAGATGGAAAACCCCATGTGTGCTGGAAGTCTACTTGGATACAAAAATGGTAATCATAAAGACAATTTCAGAAGCCTCCTTCTTGCTTAGAAGAATTAACCGCTCAGGACCCCTCAGACAAGGAATGTTCTACTACTGAAGAGGACTTTGCAGACAAAGAAGGGAAACTGAATAGAGCAGCAGCACTGAATTAAACTCAGAATGGAGACAACACTGATTTTGATGAATGTAAATGGACTAAACTTACCAAATAAACAGAAAAGTATTTTTAATAAACTAAAAAAAAACACCAAAGGCTGATATTGTCTTATATCAGATCATGCGTATTTGTTAAACAGAAAAAATAGGACAAGAATTTCCTAATGAAATGGGAAAATGAAACTGTAATTTATCTTAAATCTCCAGCTTGGGAAGTAATGGACCAGTTTAAAAAAAAAGCTAGAAGTATCTTAACCTTGAAACTCAGAAAAAAAGGTAAAATCATAATATGGGCCTCCATTTATGCTCCAAACAAAAACAATTAACAATTTTATAAAAAGATTTTTTCAAACGCTCATAGAAGTGGAAGGGGGATAAATATTTGTTCTAGGCGGCACAAATGAAATATTAAATCCAAATTTAGATAAATTGTCTCAAGGGAAGAAAGGAGGAAGACTTCCACAAAATGTCTTTCAATAGATGGATGACTTGGCACTACAACAGACACAGGGAGACAACAAAATCCAAATGAGAGAGACTGTACGTTTCTTTCCCCAAGACACAAATCATAACAAGGTTACCTAAGGGACCGCCTCTTCCCCATGACTTCAACCCGTCCCACCCGGTCACACAGAGAGGGCATGCTCCGGACCCCCTCGGTAAAAGAACTCCAATTAGCGGGGTCCAGAAGGCGGGCCTTCTCTGCGGTAGCCCCCGCCCTCTGGAACATCCTGCCCCCGGAGGTGCAATTGGCCCCCTCACTCCTGGCCTTCCGAAGGACCTTGAAGACCTGGCTCTGTCACTTGGCCTGGGGTGGGGAGGGAATACCTCAAGCATGGGGATGGCTAGCCCCATAGAGGCTTGTTGTCTTCAGCCCCAGAACCATCATCTTCTTGGACTTTTTCCTTCTTTTTGGTAATGTTTTGTATAAATTTCTTATGTTTTATGTATTTATATATATTTATTGTTTTAATGCTTTGTGTGAGTTGCCCAGAGTCCCCCATTGGGGGGAGATGGGCGGAGAGTGAGTGAGTGAGTAAATAAATAAATAAAATAGTCAAGGATTGATATGTATTGGGTCTCATTAAAGAAACACTGATTCTTCCTATGACACCTGCTGATCATAAACTGATCTTAATAACATGGTACCTTGGGAAAAAGTTACCCTTTAGATGGAAGATGAATGATAGATTGCTACTTCAGGAAAGCATGCTACAGAAATACAAAGAAGAGTAAAAAACGTATCGTTGAAGGCTTTCACGGCCGGAATACGATGGCTGGTGTGGGTCTTCTGGGCTGTGTGGCTGGGGCACAGTTCTCCCTGGGCACAGAGAGAACTGCTCCTGTCTGTGCTCCTGCCTGCCGGTCACAGATACTGGCGAAACGTTAGGAAACAAAACTTCCAGAACACGGCCACACAGCCCGGAAGACCCACACCAGCCAAGAGTAAAAAATGTTAAAACAAAGACGGGAACAATCTGGAGAAACCACAGTCATATAGACCAACCCCTTTATTGAATGTTGATTACAAAGGTTTTACCACAATATTAGCTGAACATTTAAAGAAGTGTGCTCTGGATATAGTACATAAGGATCAAACAAGTTATATTCCAAGAGGAATATTAAGGACAACGGAGTTATAATAAACACAATATAACATATTAAGAAAAAAAGCAGCATTTTTTTTTTTTTAATGCAGAAACGGTCTTTAACCATTTGGAATGACTATTTCTACTTACAGCGTTGTGTAAAATAAATCCTGGCAAAGAATTTAAATCTTGGGTCAAAAGCATATACCAATGGCAAATGGCAAAAATCATAATTAATGATACTTTCTACTAATTTTTTATATGTAAAAGTACCAGACAATGATGTTTACTTTCTCCTGTAATATTTGTGATTGTTTTAGAAGTACTAGCAAATAAGGTTCAAAAAGATAAATATCAGACATCAAGATTCAAGGAGAGGAATATAAATTAAAATGCTATGCGGGTGATGTAATATTAACTGCAATAAGACAGCTGATGAAAACAATTATAGTTTTCATTGAATTCTCAGAATATATAACATACAAAAACCGAAGATGATAATGAGATTTATCCCCAGAAGAAGGCAGCATGTGCAGAAAGAGTCTGGTCCCCAGACAACAAAATGCAGTGAAACATTTGGGACTGTACAAGTAGTCCTTGCTTAATGACTGCCCTGTTTAGTAACCAACAGATTACTACAACCACATGGAATCACTGTAGCACACAAGCTGACTGAAGCCCTCCAAAACAACTTAAGCAAACCAAAAGACCCAGTAGCCCAAGAAGAAAAAAACAGGAGTCATCTACAACATACAGTGCAAGGACTGTAACAGCCACTACGTAGGACAGACAGGCAGAAGACCAGCAGAGCGCATCCATGAACACCAACTAGCAGTCAGAAGACATGACGAAGACTCCTTAATCTCACAACACACGGACAGACTCAACTACAAGTTTAACTGGCATACTACTCGCATCTTAGACCAAGCCAGATCCAAAAACGCAAGGGAATTCTTGGAAGCTTGGCATTCAGGCAAACTGTATATAAACAGGCAGCAAACCCCACACTCATCATAGCACCGATGATGTGACCTAGGGGGTAGTGAAACATCTACAAGCAAACCACCCAGCTCAGAGAGCACCAAGAAGTTCAGCTGCGAGCTAGAGATATTCTCTTCTACGGGATTGTTCGTATTCACTGCCCGTACCTCAGAGATACTACAGCCAGCACGCTGACCCAGTAGCAGGAAGGATAAGCAATGTCATGCGGTAATTTACACTATGTTTGCCTTTTTCTCTGTCTTGTCTTTGTAATGGCATATAAAGGCATATAAGCATAGTTCTGCTTTTGCTCAGGGCTGTTCAGCAACCTGCCAGTGCTTTGCTTGGAGCCCAGTGTACACTGTAATTGTCTGTATGCTTAATAAATTTATGTTGTAACATTTGTGCTAAGTTTTGGCCACAGCACATACCCAAAGAATGTTTTGTGATCTTGGCAATCATAACAAGCCTTAGCTCACACTGAGCCTTAGCCTTCCTGACCCTAACTTGCAGACTGCAGCTATTTTTTCTTTCTTACTTATTTGCAGGATGTATTTGGGCTATTTTTAATTAATTAATTAATTAATTAACTTACAGGACTTATATGGCCGCTTATCTCATGCAATGACTCTAAGGAGCTCACAACAATCCATAAAACATAGTTAAAAACAAAGATACCCTTCCCCCCCAGCCAGAGCAAACATCCTCGCAACTCAACCCTCATCCTAGCCCAATGCTTGGGGGAAGAGCCAGGTCTTTACAGCCCTCCAGAAGGCTAAAAGGGTAGAGATCCCCAAGATCTCAGGAGGGAGGCTGTTCCAAAGGACTGGGGCAGCCACTGAGAAGGTGTGTCTCCGAGGTCCCATCAGGAGCACACCCACCCTATCTACCCTAATAGGATAGGCAGATACCCTATCCCCATCCTAGCCCAATACTTGGGGGAAGAGCCAGGTCTTTACAGCCCTCCAGAAGGCTAAAAGGGTAGGGGTTCCTCAGATCTTAGGTGGGAGGCTGTTCCAAAGGGCTGGGGCGGCCACCAAGAAGACGTGCCTCTGAGATCCCATCAGGTGGCAATATTTAAGGGAGGGGACCTGAAGTGCACCCACCCTATCTAACCTAGTAGGATAGGCAGATACCCTTAGAGAGGGGCGGTCCTGCAAGTAACCTGGCCCTGTGCCATGTAGGGCATTAAAGGTAATAACCAGCATCTTGAATTGCACCTGGAAACCAACTGGAAGCCAGTGCAGCTCACACAGCAGTGGTGTTACTTGAGTGAACTGCGGGGCACCCAACACTACATACGCCACTGCATTCTGGACTCGTTGCAGCTTCCAGATGTCTTCAAGGGCAGCCCCATGTAGAGTGCATTGCAAGAACCCAAATGGGAGATGACTAAGGCATGGGTGACTGTGAGCAAGGCCTCCTGGTCCAGAAATGGGCGCAATTGGTGCACAAGAATAATTTGGGCAAAGCCCGCCCTGGCCAAGGCTGCCACTTGCTCTTCCAGCAGGAGCTGTGAATCCAAGAGGATCCCCAGATTGTACATTAGATATGTACGGGGAGCGTGTTACCCCGTCCAAAGACAGAGATGTCAACTCTTCTGACCCTAGGGGGCCAAAAACCCACAACCACTCCATCTTGCTAGGGTTGAGTCACAGCCGGTTTCTCCCCTTCCAGGCCCTTACACTCTCCAGGCACTGAGCCAGCACCTGAACATCATTCACCGGCCTGGGCTAGAGATGTATAATTGGGTATCATCAGCATCATCTCTCCTCCCCACTAATACTGACTGGTACTGGCCATGGAGAAAGGAGGAGAACCACCGCAAAACTCCCAATCCTCAGAGCCAGTCCAGCAAGAGACCACAGCTGATGATATCAAAAGCTGCTGAGAGATCCAGAAGGGCCAGGATGGACACATCACTCCCATCCCGAGCCCTCCAAGGTCACCTGCAAGCGTGACCGGTGCTGTCTTGGCACTATAGCCCTGACTGAAAAGGGTCCAGATAATCTGCTTCAACCAAGACCCTAACCCTAACCCCTGAAAGGGAAGGTTAGATACTGGACAGAAGTTATTCAAAACTGTAGGATCTAAGGTGGCCTTTTGAGGAGGGGACAAACCACCACTTCTTTCAAGGCTGGCAGAACTACCCCCTCCCACAAGGAGGTATTTACCACCGCTTGGACCCAACCACATGCCAGCTCCCGGGAGGCCTTAACCAACTAGAAGGTGCATGGCTCCAGATTACAGGTGGCAGAGCTCACAGCAGTAAGGACCCTGCCACTTCCTCAGGACTGACCGGCTCAAATTCCTCCCAGATAGCCAAGCCAGGACATGCTTCAGTCGCTTCCACTGGATCTGCCCAGCCAGAGTCCACCTCTGAACCAAGATGAGCAACTTTATCCAAGAGATGCCTAGAATAGTCCTCACAGTGATCCTGCCTGCAAGGGCTCACCTGCCCCCGCTTTACCCAGGAGAGCCTTGGTGACCCATATAAGGGCCACTGTTCGCCCAACTGCAGACACAGTAAGAGTGGAGAAACACGCTTCACGGCTCTCACTGCCACAAGGTAAGTCCTCATAAAGGCTCTTACCTGTGACCAGTCAGCTTCATCCCTCATCTTATTCCAATGGCACCCTAGGTGTCTCTTGTGTCGTTTCATTTCCCAGAGCCCTGCTGTAAACCAAGGGGCCCTACGGGATCCACAATCACAGAGAGTCCACATAGGCACAATCCAGTCCCTCGTCGCGTGCTCATTCCAGGCTGCAACTAAGACCTCAGCTGAATCATGCACCAGAGCCTCAGGAATAACCCCAAGCTTTCTCTGAAACCTTACTGGGTCCATCAGTCACCTGGGGAGGATTGATCGAATAGACCCAATCTCCCTGCAGTGGGGCACAGCTGCAGAGAACTCCAGAGCCAAGCGGGAGTGATCTATCCATGGCAAGGGACTGATGTTAATGTCCCCTAACCCCAAATCACCTTGCCACTGCCCCGAGACTAAGACCAGATCCAATGTGTGTGAGTCAGGCCATCAATAAGCTGGACCAGGTCTATGGCTGCCATAGTGGCCATGAATTCCTGGGCCACCTCCAACTCTGGGCTCAGAGAGGGCAGGTTAAAAGTCTCGCAGCACCATCTATCTGGGGAACTCCACCGGCAGCTCCACCACAGAGTCCAGGAGCTTGGGCAGGGCCGCTGCCACCCAGCAGGGAGGAAGGTAGGTAAGCAGCAAGCCCAACTGATCCCTGCAACCCAATTTCACAAAAAGAGCCCTGCATCTGGCTACATCAGGGGCAGAGCTCCTAAAGGCCACTAGACGCTCCTGAATGACAGCCATGCCACCATCCCTGCCCTGGAGTCGCGGCTGGTACCACACTTGATTCCTGGGAGGACACATTTCTGAGAGAGGAACACTCCCCAGGTCTCAATAATGCAGGCCAAGCTGGCTCTCACCCACAATCAGATTGTGGATGAGGTGAGCTTTATTACACGCCAATCTGGCATTGAGCAGCAGCAGCCGAGTCCAGGGCCTCCAAGGCTCCGGAGACCAGGCTTTGGGGCTGAGTACAGGGGGCTGGAAAGCGACACCAGTGTTAGCCACCAGGTCTGCCTTCCCCAGAGCAGCCTCCCACCTGCCTCCCACCATATCTCCCTATGCCTTTCACTACCTCAATGCCGCCCCCTGCCCCCTGCCCACTACCATCCCACCCCACCCCGAGTTCCTGCCCCCAAAGCCAATGAGCCCATCCCAAATCAACCACCCTTTCCAATACCGTCCATTCCCAACAGGACAGTACACCCCAACTGTAGCACCTAGCACTTCTGCCTTGCACTCAGCACCTGTGCCTGCGGCAGTTCCTCCCTCCCACCTATGCAAAACACGCTGACTCTCCTTCTCCCTCCCCCTCACACGACCCCACTCTCATCTTGGTTGCAGGGAGAGACCCACACTCAACAGGCCCAGCAAGTTGGGCTCAGCCCCCCCGCCCCAGGCTCTTACACGAGGGCAGGAGGCCAGCACAACCCTACTTAGGGCTCTACCTCCAAGTCTTAGTTGGTTGAACTCTCAGAGTCCTTCAAAATGGAGGCTGCAGGTAGATCCTCTCCTCTCCTGCTGCTTCCTCCATGGAGTCGCAGCACTATTTGGCCTCCGGCAGGCACCACCAGCTAGCTGAGCCCAAATCAGCTGATCTGTGGCATTCTGAAGCCACAGGGGAAAGGTTGGAAATGCTGCTCACTCTCCGTGGAGCCCTGGGTGCAGGGATGCCCCAGCTGCAACAATGAAAAGGCAGCTTGGATCCACGACCAGCTGTCCCTCTGCCTTGCCGCCACCTGATCCAAGTGAAACGAAGCTCCACTTGCACAGCATCTCTCCTCCTGGTGTCCCAGATATCACCCCACAAATTGCCTGGCCACCAAACACTCTGGCCAAGATTCATTCCAACTTTCCCCCACTGTCTCAAAAATCTCAAAAACAATCCTAATGGCTGAGCCTCCTTAACACACCTCCACATCAGTGCCATGTTTAAAAAAGAAACATATATTTCTTGATATTCTATCTTTGTTACATGCCTGTCTTTCCATTTTTAAAAACTTTATTGGAGAGATCTTGATGCAGCCATGCTGATCTCATCAAATGCCTCCCCCCCCTTTGGTATTAATTGTGTTTGGGCCTTAATTATCTCATATTTCCCAACTTTCCTGAACTGTTTTTCAGGATTTCTTTAGCTTGTTGAAGTTAGCTCTTCTGAAATCTAGAATGCTTCATCCAGAGGTTGACCTCCAGAATCTCCTGCTCCTCCTTTGGGCCATGACCATCAGCTGGAAGTATGGATGAAAATACCACCTGTGCTCTGAACTCTTTTACTTTCCTGGCCAGCTCCTCATACTCTCTGGATATTCTTTCCAGGCTTTTTTCTGGTAGTGTCATTTATTCCAACAGAAGAAAGGGATAATGGTTAGTGGTTGCTGATCAGTTGGGTCAGCCTCTCTTCATGTCTTTGATCTTTGCACCTGGGAGATAACATACTTCCCTTGATAGCATGCCTGATCTGCAAGATTATTGCAGATCTCCTTCCTCCTGCAAAGCCTTCCTTCTGCAAAGCCCCAGAGCCATAGCACAGTATGAAGGGGGCACAGTGCATGCAAGCGAGCAAAGGCAAGCCGGGCATGTGTGAGCAAGCAAAGGGGGCAAGGAGGGTGCGGTGCGTGCAAGCAAAGAAAGGCCAGGGTGGATGGGGGAGACTTACCCAAGCGACACGCAACCTCCCCTGCCGGCTCCCCAATTGACTTTATTTATTTTATTTATTTATTGGATTTCTCCCCTGCCCATCTCCCCCACAATAGGGGACTCTGGGCAGGTTACAAAGACATTAAAACTATAAATATATATAAAATACATAGCATATATACAGTTAAAACCATACTAGAAACAACCAATCCAAGCAGATGGAAAATCAGGGCGGGGACAGCCGGCCACTATGGGGCTAGCCATCTCCCTGCTTGAGATGTTCCCTCCCCGCCCCAGGCCAAGTGACAGAGCCAGGTCTTCAAGGTCCTTCGGAAGGCCAGGAGTGAGGGGGCCAATCGCACCTCCGGGGGCAGGATGTTCCAGAGGGCGGGGGCTACTGCAGAGAAGGCCCGCCTTCTGGACCCCGCTAGGCAGAGTTCTTTTACTGAGGGGGTCCGAAGCATGCCCTCTCTGTGGGATGGGTTGAAGTCATAGGGGAGAGGCGGTCCCTTAGGTAGCCTGGTCCCATGCCATGTAGGGCTTTAAAGGTGATAACCAACACCTTGAATTGGACCCGGAAGCAAACTGGTACCCAGTGCAACTCGCGGAGCAATGGTGTTACATGGGCCCTTCTCGGGGCTCCAAAAATAGCCCGCGCGGCTGCATTCTGGACCAGCTGTAGCTTCCGGATACTCTTCAAGGGTAGCCCCACGTAGAGCGCATTGCAGTAGTCTTTGCTTGTGGGAAGCCGGCAGGGAAGGTTGCAAATGGCAATCACATGATTGTGGGGTGCTTGGCAACCAGTCATAAGTGCAAACGGGTTGCTAAGCACCCAGATTGCGATCACGTGACCACAGGGGCGCTGTAATAGCCATAACTTCAGGGACCAGTTGTAAGTTCATTTTTCAGCACTGTCATAACTTCCAACAGTAGCTGAATGAATGGTGAAGCTCTTCACAATGTACAGAGATTTCCACCGAAGTCCAACACCCAGAAACTGTACACCAGCTGGAAAAAGAATGGGTAGGTCTGGTGAGTGTCAAAGCTACTGTCCTGGATGAAACCCAGAGCATCCAAGAGTATATCAGTAAGGTGGCACCCAAAGATGAGCTGCTGAGAGAATGCTTCAGGCAGCAGCAGATGTGAGGAAGTGCCATGGCAAGACAAGACCCTGCATAGGATGTACCATGGACAGATAGCTGAGGTGGCTGACACTGGGAAATCCCATCAGTGGCTGGAAAGGGCTGGACTAAAAGACAACATTGAGGCACTGATCGTAGCAGCATAAGAATAGGCACTAACCACCAGATCCATAGAAGCAGGGGTCTACCACACTAGACAGGACCCAAGGTGCAGGTTGTGCATTTACTACTGAGGATATGAAAAATAAAGAAGAAGGGAAAAAGTGGATCAGGCAGTTCTATCTTTAGTATCCTTTGCCTCTAATCTTCCCTCCACTGGCTTCATAGATAGAAAAACCAGTGTCTTCCCATTTGCCTTTGATTACTGCACATCTAGCATGATCCTGTCTATAAGTTGTCCTCATCAATTTTCATAATACAGAGATTTTCAATATCCCAACTGCTATTTTAAGGCTCTTCTAAATATGCTATGTATTCACCAGGAACAACTTCATAGACTAACCTCCCCTTTTAATTAGATGCTTTGCCTTCTCAAAATATGCCCTTCTGAAATAAAATGCTGTAGTTGGGCTAAAATTAAACAGGTCTAACTTGGGATCATGTGAACCAGTCACTATCATCCATTCTATCTGTAGCTCACCCCATTGTTAGTCATTCTCATTCCATCTGAACTGGTTTCTTCTTTCAGGGAAATATAAAAAATGTCTAACTTTTTGCATCTGAAGCAATAAATGGAAACGAGTGACAGCTCTTACAGTAAGCCTTTTGAGATTTGCTGTGTTCATGCTCAATGAGATCACACTTCGTTACATATCTAGTTAACTATTTTTATTTGTTTGCTTAGGGTGATTTCTGAACTCCATGAAAAGTATGTGTTCAGAAATCACCCTAAACAACTAACAAAAATAGCCCTTGTACAAATACAAGCTGGAGAAGGAAGAATTACTAGTGAGGCAAATTTTTCTTTGTTCCTGACAGTATCATATCTTGCATGTACCTGCTAGTTGATGGGATAAAGGCACAGTATGCTGTTTTGCAAGATAATCTCTGGATTAGAGATTCTAATTTAGAAAAGTTATTCATTTAACGTTTTTATGATGCTGGCTGTAAATTTTCAAGACACACACTGAATTGTCATTTAATTATGTCCCTATCTTAGCTTAATATATGTGTGTATCTAGCATGTACACACCTCTCTAAACATGAAATGCTAACACTGCTCCTACCTACAGTTAAGATTAGGGCTTGTAGAATGTATTGACATTTTTCCATCTCTCATAGTTAGATAAATTGGCAGGTGGCCTAGATCTATCTGATGACTCTCTGACAGGTATCTCTGATCTCCTGGCACCCCACCGAGCCATCTGTTTAGGTTAGTAATTTTTCACACACAGTTTCTCACCTTTGGTGAATCTTCTCCCAAATGCTTTGTGAACTTGTTGCTGCTCATGAATTAACAAGACTTTAGTAGTGCCCAGTTCATGTTAGGATCATAAACTACTGTTTCCGGGGATTGAAACCATCTTCAACAGTCACTAGAGCTGTCCATCTTAGCCATTTTAGCTGCCATCCATACCTCAAATTTCAAGCTTCCTTTTTCCCTTAATCTCCTGGGCTACTTTAAAACTCCCTCTTTTGCCAACTTCATATCAGCCACCTTCTCATTCTGCTATAAACACTATGTCCTATGAAGATCTAGGTCATTCTACATCTCATCTCATTAGCACAGAGAATTTGATTAGGTGTTTGCATGGATATATGAAGAGCCAGCAAAATGCTACAGTGGAGAGCAAGCTCATCACAATCACTTGATATTTTTACATGTTTTACAGTGCAAGCCAGTGGTTCTAAAACAAATTTAAAAGAAAAGGGAATACAAGACATAACTGATTGGCATGGCTAAGTTAACAACGGCAGCCCATCATTACTGGTCACCTGAAATCAAGAGACTGTAAATAACACAGAAACAATACGATCTATGTCCACATCCCTTTATTTTCCATCCATATATCTCCAAAACAAGCAAACAAGCAATACTCTTGAGGGACAGAGATGTTTTAATGAATGTGAATATCCTCAAAAACACTTTCCACTCTGCAATTTAACATATCAAAGACTTTATGTGTCCCAATCCTTATTTTTAGAAAATGTTGAAGCAGTTTTTTTTTTAAAAATCTCATATATTATAAAATCCTTGACTATTCTACAAAATCCAGCTTGAGCTACAGTCCATATGGCTTATTAGATGGCCTTAATGGAATCATCTCTGGGGAGAAGTTCAACATTGCAAGATATACCTGAAAAACATTGGGATGTGGGCATAGTTGTGAGTATTTTAGTAACAGTAGTGACTGTCTTCTAGTTATGTGCTCATATCAAAGTGCAGTAGTAAAGCTTAGTTATGAAATAGGAACAAAAAGGGCCTCTCATTAATTTAGCTCTGTTGAAGCAGCTTTTTTAAAAAAAATCTTTGCAAAACTAAATGAGTTTCATTTATCGCAGAGTACTTATTGTTTATTTACATTTCAACATTTATTGAAATGTTGTATTTCTTAATGACCTTGGAATTATTTGACTTCTGAAGCCAACAACCTACCTTCATCAGAAGTTCAATGCAGATGAAATTCACATTAGCTCTTTAGGTTACTTTTGGAATAATGAGCTCAAATGTCTATTCATATAAAGCAGAGGCAAATTGTTTAAAAAAATGTGAAACAGCCTCTTTTCATTTAAGAAGCTCCAATTAAATTCTTCCAAGACCAAGTTGCTTGTTGTTAGTAAACATCAGGGCAACTTACTGACATCAGTCCTAGTAGTCACTCTGCAGAGAGTCACATCTCCCCAAAGGAGCTGGTCTGTGATCTGGATCCTGGATTCGCAGCTCCTGTTTAGATATTAGCTGTGGCCAGTGAGGCCTTCACCCAGCTTTGTCTGGTGCACCAACTGTGGCCCTACCTTGACCAGGATGGTGTAGTAACAATAACTCACACCTTAATCACCCCAAGTTGGATTACTGCAATGCACTCTGTCTGGAGAAGCATTTAGAGATGATCCAGAAGATTCAATTAGCCCAAAATACAATAGCCAGATTGCTGGAGGGCAAGCCCACCATTGGAGTAACACCAACTTGGAGGTTGTTGCATTAGTTTCTGAATCCAATTCTCAGGCACTGCCTTGCCAAGTCTGATGTATCCAGTCTGATCATCTCAACATGGTCTGCTGAGAGTTTCCCCTTTCTATGAAGTCCACAGGTGCTGGAGAGGCAGCAGCCACTGTATTACAGACACGCTTCACCTGGAGGAAGAAATAGCATCTTCTCCCCACATATTTCAAAAATGGTTAAAACCTTTTTATTTCTCAAGTCTTCAGCTCCACCTGTCTGGCCGTGGGTGCTTCTCTCTGCATACGCATTGTTATGGATCTAGGCACTACGTTATAGAACTTATTTTTACAAAGTAGTGGTTTTCTTCTGTAGTTTCTTTGTGTACACAGCCCAGAATGGACTGATTGGGGCAAGAAAATAAAGAAATATGGTTAATATAACAAATTTTATTCTGCATTTCTTGGATACCTTAGAGAATATTTAGTAAGGTTTGTTTCCAACTGCCTTGCTCTTGGGCTGGAACGTTAACTCTCAGACTTTGCTTGTCCTTCTATTGCCTAAAATTCAGACAACTGTTTATACAACTTTATAGTGATCATCACAGTAGTTGTTAAAGATAAATATGTTGGTCTTAGCTACATTTCCAGCATTTGAAATTAAACAAAATATCAACAGTTATACTCTGTGCATAAGGAATAGCCAAAATAATTACTGTCTACTACCAGAAGATAAACCTGTATCACAATTGCAGCAGTGAATGGTTGGTCTATGATCTCTGTTAAGGCCTGAATTTTTTTATTTTTTTTTTTTGGACAGAAGGGTGAGAAAGATAATCTTTGAGAAATCTACTCAAATTTCCTTCAGTTGTTCTATAATAAAAATTGGCAGCAATTTCAGGTATCTTTCTTCTTCTCATTCTTTCATTTTATTAACTTCGCAGAACAATGTGTTTATAACTGTTATCCTCCTGTTAACTGCATGATTGTTAATACCTGAACAGCATCAAACTTAACAACATAGCAGCGACACACACACAAATGTTCTGTTCTGTTGAGAGCTGCTTCAAAGGACAAAGGAGTGTGGTGTTTCAGGAAGAAAGTGGGGCTACCCCCCAGAAGTCGCTGTACTGCAACATCCACTGAGAGCACTCAGTGGGAGGGAAAGAGCTGCTGTGCAAGCCCATATTGGCCTCCTGAGGCCCCCTTGGCCCACCAAATATATGAGCAGGCAAAACTGCTGGGCTTGAGGCTTCATTCGTGTTTACCATTACGTTTCCCAACTTGCCAATTTATGTCTGAAGATCTTATGCCAACTCAAACTGAGAGATAAACTATGGGCAAGTGCTGAGCCCAGGTGTGTTGCCTGACACATCCAGAAGTTCCTGCGCAAACCAAATGATCAAGAATTTCGTGGCTATATTTATAACCCAGCCTATCCCAGGAACCACTGGGTCAAACTACTGGCTGCACTTTAATGCCCAACCTCTCTCAGGAAAGTTGATTGCTTGGTAATTGTGCGCCAACTTCACAGACTGAGATTTCTGTGAAAACAAAGCCAAGGGAACTGCCCACCCGTAGAGGGCCAGCTTCACACCAGCTGCAGCCCTCTGTCCATGGAAGATAATTAAACTGCTGCTTCACTGCCTTATGCCAAAGCTGAGAATAAGGTCAGCGACAAGTGACCAGCTAAGTTTGGGACTTGCAGCCAGAAGCATCTCCTGAACTTGAACTGATCGTCTTCTGGAAGCCTATTCTGTAATAATTCCACAGGATTATTTTGGGCAGCTAGACTTCATCTACTCCTCCTCATTATACCAACCCAAAAGCTCTATTTTGAGGACTAAGCCAGCAAAGCTGAAAAGGGAAAACCACAGATGACTGGCATGGACAAAGCCCTATCCAGACATTCTGGCAAGGCCTTCTCACCTGGAAGTTCCCAAGCAGAGTCAACTCTGGTCACAATGGCAAGCCATACCTACTGATTACATGATACACTTTACCCAGTGCTCAGATTGCCCCGTGTCAGTGTACTTCATGTTTCTATAGATAACTGTGTTATGGATAAATTGGGTAAATTCTGCTGGAGAAAAACAGAGCAATTTACTGTTGGCGAGAATGCTCCTTTCCTAAAAAAAGGAGCAGACCTTAACAAAAATGGAAGAGCACATGCAGAAACCCAGAGTCTAACCTGAGTGTGCATCTCCAAGCAGGTTGGAAAGACTTCTTTAGGCCAGAAACCTGAGGGAGTCACTCCCAGGCAGAGGAGACAGCACTATGCTAAGAATACTGAGGGCTTCATTCAATTTTAGGCAGCTTCTCTTGATGTCACCTTAAAAGACAGCGAGAAAGACAAGCTAAGAAACCCTCCATCAGTACAAGTATGCTTCTATGAATCCATTTTAGCAGTGAGATATTGGTAAAAATACTATTTATCACTGCTGGGAAAGCATGGCTAATGTTCAGGCTCTACGTTTCAGACCAATACAATTATTCCCAACTTGAAAGCTGGAATCAGATACTTTTCTTCCATTCCCACTCAACAAATCTAAGAATTGCTGGCCCTTTGACAGAACAGGTAGTCCTCGCTTAACTACCACAATAGCGACTGGAAAATTCATTGTTAAGCAGAGCAGTTGTTAAGCGAGTCATGCCCGATTTTATGATTTTTGCAGTGGTCATTAAGTAAATCACTGCGGCTGTTAAGCAAATCATGCAGTTCCTCATTGATTTTGCTTGCCGAAAGACGGCTGGGAAAGTCGCAAATGGCAATCATGTGACCCCAGGACGCTGTAATCATCATAAGTGCAAGCTGGTTATCAAGTGCCCGGATCGCGATCATGTGACTGCAGGGGTGCTGCAACAGTTGTAAGTGTGAGGACCGGTTGTAAGTCCCTTTGTTCAGCACCATTGTAACTTTGAACAGTCACTAAATGAATGGTTAAGTGAGGACTACCTGTAACATAATGGAATTTAATAATCCATCTTCATTAAGTAGCAAATACAGTATATAATTTTTTAAATTTTCCTTTTATTTAGAACATATCTAAATAAGGTACTTTATTTTATCCTTAGCCTTTTTCATCTTAGTTCCTCCTGTCATGAAATCCTGTTTATTATTATTCTGAGTTTATTCAAATGTCCTTTTTTAAAAGATCAATACTTACTTACTTACTTATTTATTTATTTATCAAATTTATATGGCTGCCCATCTCACAAGAAGTGACTCTGGCAGCGTAGAGCAAAAAATATAAAAACAAAATACATGTCAAAAGCAGTCAAATTAAAAAGTTTTTTTAAAAAAAGCATAAAACACACAAGAGATCAGATCAGCAAGGGAGCCACCTCAAGATCTCACCGGTCCCCTGAGAATCCCAGGCCAGATGACATAGCCAGGTCTTGAGAGGCTTCCGGAAAATAAGTAAGGATGGAGAAGACCTCACTTTGGGGGGGGAGAATGTTTCATAAGGCAAGTGCCACACAAACATACATTTTGACTTCACTTAGCTTTAGAATCACAGAATATAAAGCTTGGAAGGGAGGTTGGAGATCACCTGCCTGAGAAGTAAGAAGCAACTGCAGCTAGGAGGGTCTTTGCACAGATCCATCTTGTGTGCCAGCTGTGCCTGTTTCTAGAACAGGAGACCCTATTTGCTGTCACTCATCTTCTGGTCACCGTCCATTTGGATTATTGCAATGCACTCTACATAGGGCTGCCCTTGAAGGCCAGGTGGGTTAGGGTTGAAAAGGAGGCAGTCCCTTACCTTACTTAGGCTTGAGGCTGGCAGGGACCAAGCTGGAAATGGCTTGTATTAGGGTGGGCCCTTGCCTAATGACCAGTGGGATTCAGTTAACGACAGCAATGAGGATTGCTGTCACTAAGCAATGCAGTCACATGACATCGCACATTACGACTGCATTGCTTAGCGACAGAAATTCCGGTCCCAATTACTGCTGTAACTTGAGGACTACCTATATTTTCCTTTCAGGACCCATATCATATTGCTTCCTAAACTAGGTGTCCAAAACTGACACAATATTCTAGATATGGTATAATCAAAGCAGAATAGATAGGAACGAAGATTTCACCCAAACCGGGCACAATACTTCTGATAAAGCAGCCAAGGGTTGTATCTGTGTTTTTGTAGTGGCATCACACTGTGGTTCATGTTCAGCTTGTGATCTACCAAGATATCCAGATCCTTTTCAAATTTACTGTTGCCCAGAATGCCCCTTCATCTTATACTCATGGCTTTGAGTTTTCCTACCCAAAAACCCTGATCCTGTTGAAATTAATCTTCCTGGTTTCTGCTCATGTTCCAGGTTGTCATGGTCCCCCTCAGTCTTGATACTCTCTCCCATTTGCTACTGCCCCTATCTCTGTATCATCTCAAATTTTTCTAGCCAAGTCATTTATAAATATGAACAGCACAGGTCTAGAATGGAGTCCAGAAGTATGACACTGCCAGTCCTTTGAGGTAGGCCAGATGAGAAACCTGACAACATAAGAAATACTAGAATTCTACTTTACTGATACAGGCTATAAGAAAAGAAACTTCAAAGTCTGACAGTGTTTCCCCTTCCCTCCCTCTTATGCCAAAGAGAGTCAAGGTAGGGTAATCTTTAGTTTGTTTCTCATATTTTCTTGTTTTTCCAGGTAAGCTCATGGTCATCACATACCTTCTCCAAGGTCATCTTGTTGCTATAGAGACACTGAACATTTCCTTCCGGCTTGACATGGAGCCTATATACCCTCTCTATGCTTTTTCAATCTGCCTAATGTATCTGCCTAATGGCAACCATAATCCAGCCTACATGTTGCCATTTTCTCTACTAGAATCTCATCAGACTTTATTTTTTCATAGAATTCAATGCAGTTTGCAATAATACAATCAATCATTTGCTGAATATATTGCTAAAGTCAAGACGTATTACATCTACCCCATTCCCCTGCTCAACTAAGATTATGAAATCTCTGCCAGACAGCAGTCTCAAAAAGGTTATTTCCAAACAAAGTAAATGGGCAACCAACTGAACGTGAGATTCAACAGAAACTAGTGTAAAGTCATACTCATGACTTATATATAAATATTGACACTGTAGCACAGAGTCACAATGGTAGTGAAAAAACTTTTTTAAATACATTAGGAAATGGGGTGCAAATAAAACAACTGGTAGCATAAAAACAAAATTCTACCCTAGGTACGTACATACGTATGTACGTACGTACGTGTGTGTGTGTGTGTGTGTGTGTATGTGTGTATGTGTGTATGTATGTATGTATGTATGTATGTATGTATGTATATATAAAAAAAACACAATATCAAGGAGCTGGTTACCCCATTTCAAAAAGGTTATCATGGAGTTGGTAACAGGATACAAACAGGCAATCAAGAAGTAGAAAAGGGCTTCTCTTCAAAGAAAGGGGAAGTGTTTCACGTTTGCTCATTTAGGAAAAGACAACGGAAGGGGAAAGTGCTCTAGAACAATGTAAGAACATTGTTCATACAAAATGCTTAACCAGGTTAGGAAAAATCCTAGCAGCTTTATGCTCATTATATGCTAAGCTTGTTAGTTCAGTCCTGATTAGCTTTTCTCTGGCTTAGCATGCTGTGTGATTCTAGCCCACTTGTTAATTTATGTTTCAAAGGGTTCTGTAAATCCAGAGAAATGGTTTAATTCAATGAACAGGTTAACCATGTCCTATGAATGTAAGTACAGAGTTGTTGGGAGTTGGGCAGCATATAACTTTAGATGAGGATGAGGATGAGGATGAGGATGAGTATGAGGATGATGTGGGAAGGGTGAAACAACTCCTGAACTTGAGCTTGCCCATGTTAATTTACAGGGTGTAGCTTCAGAACATGCAATAGAGAACATCTACTAAACAGAATCTGCTATTTCACAATGTGTTCACAGTTATTAAACTGGATGTCTTTTCACAAAGCATTATATAAACTACATGAAGATAGGCCCACCAACAGCAAAGAACCAGACTGATTCAAGCTGCTCTCCATGTTTAGTCATAGTCTAAAAACAGGCCCCGGCGACCACTGGTATGAAACAGCAACAACAGAAAGTGCTCTGCCACTCATAGCCTATTTGTAGACCTAACTCAAAATGCACCTGGCCAGTCACCATGAAGAACTGGCCTAGTGGCCAAGATGTACCCATCTTGATCAGATCTATGGGGCTGCTCTTGTGCTGAAAGACAAACCAAGTGCAACTTCTCTTCAAGCTGACCTGACCAGCACACTACAGGTAATGTGGTCATCACTGCTCTTCCTCATTAAAATAACGGCAAACTCAAATGATGCAAGCAAAGTACAGGTACTCCTTGGGTTACATCCATTTGTTTAGCAGCCATTCAAAGTTACGACAGCACTGGAAAAAAGGATTTATGACCAGCAGTCACATGATCAAAATTCAGCCATTTGGTGACTGGCCCACATTTATGACCATCACAGCATCCTGCAAGCATGTTCTCTTGCCCTGTGTGAACTGCCAGTTTCAACTCCCCCGTCCACCTATCTCCCCCCATCTCTGCCCTTTTGGCTGCCCTGCATAGCATGGTTGAAGTAAAGAGGCCACTGTATTCTGCCATCCCCCCGCCACTGCCTCAAGTTGACTTTCAGTGTCTTCTTCACCTCACTTCCCCTCAGCTGGGCTCATTGACGCCGACCAGCCTCAAGCCCCACGATGCAGGGGCTCTCTTGGCCATGCTGTGCAGGGTGCCCCCCACCCCATGCTGCCACTTCCCCTTCTAGCTGCCTAACTGCATGGGAATCCCTCAGCTGAGTAGTGCTTGTAGCCAGGCAGCGCCACTTCTGAGTGTGGACAGGGCCCTCGTTGCCATTCAGCGAGTGCAGCAGCAGGCACGTGGTCTCACCTGATGGGTAGGGAGTCAGGGGGGCCTTATAATGCCTGATGAGCATAAATGGTATAGCCTAGGTAGCAGCTGGACAGATGACCCTAGATGCTCTCTGAGCTTGGTTGTTTGCTTGCAGACGTTTCATTACCTGACTAGGTAATATCAGGACAGCAGATCTCCTGCTCTTAGTTTTACAGTAAACTGTGATGCTGAAAGGAGTTATTTCTTCCTTGGCAGGATACACTTATGTAATGCATTCCCTAATCCAGTTGATACTGGGTCATGCAACTTGTCTTCCCAGGGTACGTGCTTTATAAGAGCCTTATGGGCCACTGGTCCTCCATTCTGCTAGAGTTTGAAGTATGTATATATATAACTGTCCAGAGTCTCTCTACAGTGAGAAGGGCGGTGACAAATTTAAAATACAGATACATGAATAAATGTTCTTAGTGCCCTATGACGCATCTCTAGCTTGTGCCAGATTTATTCTTTAGAGTGGGAAGGATCTGCGCAGAAAATAAAGAGCACAACCTCTTGGGCTTGATGGAACCAGGAACTGATGTCTGTCATGAAAACAAGGATCTTAACCTTAGCACCATCCAAAACATGAAGAGATCACCTTTCCCTGAAAAAGCCCCCAGGCTTCCAACTCATTTGGCAGGTACAGAATTACAAAAAAGCTATCTTCCAAGTGATACTATTAATGTGGAAGTCCTAAAGACAAAATTGTACCAAATGATCGTCTGCATCATTCCTCTCCCCAAGTCCAAAGCTGCCAGTATGCCTGTTTCTGCCTGGCTGCCAACTTTTGCATTAAAATCACCCAGTATGTGAACGTCTTCTTTTGAGCCCTTGCTTCAAAGTTTTTTCAATGCTGGCATAGAAACCCTCTATTTCAAGCTCTGTTGCATCAGTCATTGGGGCACAGACTTGGACGTGATTTTGAGGGGCTTGGCACAGATTCGGATGGTCATAATGTGATCATTTACTGTTGAGAAGCTTTCTACTGCTTGGGCAAGTTTCTTGCTTGTGATAAATGCCACTCCATTGGTCTTCCTGGACTCATGTCCTGAGTAATAGATAGCGAATTCCTCAGACTGGAAATAGCCATTGTCTATCCAGTGTAGCTCACTGACACCAAGGAGGTTGATTTTCAACCTGGTGATCTCGTATTTGATGATATCCAATTTATCCTAGCTCATTCCTTGGACATTCCACGTTGCTATCTGATGTGCCAAACAACAAGGCCCCAGGTGTTGATATCATCCCTGCAGAATTGCTGTGGCCTGTACCATCACAACCATCACAGCCTTGTGCCAGAAAGTCTGGGAAACGAATACATGGCCACAAGATTGGAAACAATCAATGTTCATTCCATTGCAAAAAAAGGGCAACTCCAAGGACTGCTCCAAATACCACACAATTGCCCTCATCCCTCACACTAGCAAGATTCTCCCTAAGATCATACAACGATGTCTGGCACCAACTATCAAAAGGGAATCACCAGATGTTCAAGCTGGCTTCAGACGAGATTGTGGCACTCATGACCATAAATCTACGTTGCATCATGGAAAAATCTCAAGAATATCAAAAGAACATCTACATCTGCTTTATTGACTACAAGAAAGCCTTTGATTGTGTCGATCATGACCAGCTGTGGAGAGCCCTAGAAGACCAGGGGGTGCCAACTCATCTGGTCAAGTTGGTGCAGTTGCTGTACACAAATCAGGAAGCCACTGTGCAAACACTATATGGAGATGCTGATTGGTTCAACATAGGAAAAGGAGTGCAGCAAGGTTGCATTATTTCACCTTTCTTATTCAACCTGTATGCCGAAGTGTTTGTGAGGAAGCTGGAACTTGAAGAATCAACTATCAAAGATTGGAGGAAGGAACATCAATAATCTTCAATATGCTGACGACACAACTCTCCTCTAAAAAGGAGAAGGCCTGAAACATCTGATCAAAGGATTAAAAAAGAAAGTGAGAAATTTGGCCTCTTCTTGAACATCAAAAAGACGAAGCTCATGACCATTGTGAGGAACGGAAATGTCAAAATAACAACTGATGGTGAAGAGATCATATGCGTGCAAGAATTCACTTTCCTAGGATCGCAGATTGATCAAAGCAGTGAATGAATGCAGTCCGTCAAATTGCACTAGGTCACACACCAATGATAAACATGAATCAAATATGGAAAAGCATGGACATCAGCCTAGCAACTAAATGCAGATTAGTCCACACTATCATGTTTCCCATAGCTACCTACAGTTGTGAAAAGTGGACCATGAAAAAACTAGACAGGAGGAAAATCGACTTGCTCCAGCTGTAGCGTTGAAGAAAACTCCTGTGCATTCCTTGGACAGCAAAGGTGACAAACAAGCAAGTTCTAGAGCGTATAAAACCAGACATATCGCTGGAAGGCAAAATCACAAAATTCCACCTTACTTATTTTGACCCTATCATGTGATTAAACTCACTGGAAAAGACAGCTATGCTCAGAATGATCAATGATAAAGGGAAACAAGACCACCAAAAAACATGGTGGCTAGACACCATCAAAGCCAACACCAACCAGAGCATAAAACAACTGAAAGAAGCCATACAAATGTGGAGAGAGCTAGTCCATGGAATCACCGAGAATCAGACACGACTGAATGGATAGCATCCTCCTCCAGACCAAAGGCCATGGCCACAAAGGGGAAAATGTGGATAACAGGGTTTGAGATAAAGCTTGCACCTCAAAAAAGGAAAAGGTATGTATGAAGGTGGCAATGCACAGATATCCCTCCAAGGACAGTTGCTCTTTTCCAGGCCTACTTATACAGAAGCTTAGAAACCCCCACTGTTGTGGCCACAAGTTTCTGTTGAGAAGCAAGCTAAACCACTTGACAGATCTTGGTTCTAGCAGAGTGTCGGGGTGCCAAAATGACTTTTACAACTGAGCCTGGTAGGCAGAAATGCAGGGGATACTCCTGTTCCCTCTTCAGGGCTGCAGTCAGTCTACTTCCAAGTGTGGAACTGGGCTTTGACACAGGGTGTCTGGCTGTTACAGAAAAAGCCATGCAGGTTAATTTCCACCTATGGCAGAGAGCTACAATCTCTTGGGCCAGAATTAAGCAATTACAATTACCTGCGCCTTGAACATCTTCACCTTACATGCTAATTTGGATAGTCCTGGTGTTTGTATAACAACACAGAATAGTTCCTCTGGCCATGGTACCATCATGGCATCCATACCCTCTGCTTTGCTGTTTGAATTTCTCTGCTATTGTGAACAAGGTCTCCATCTTGCTGAGATCTGAAAATATCTCCAGATATATAGGGCCTTCTCTTCCTGGGAGAAGTGTAATGACTGTGCCAGTCAGCTGCTATATTCAGTAATCCCTTCAAGCACTCCATGGGTATGGAGACTATCAGCTTCTCTTCCTAAGGCAAAATTGACCTGCTTGATCAGGGATAAGACAACAAATACTTTTATTAAAGCCTGGAAACCTCTTATGGACTTTTTGCTGAAAATGGGGAAAAAAATGAACTGATGATTTATGGATTTCCTGACTAATCACCACCCTGCTGGCCTTTCATAAGGCCCTAAAGATCTGGTTGTACGTCCTAACCCAGGGCCCCAAGGGTGAAGGGTCCTATCTCCTGGCTTGCTAGTGACTGTTGATCGTGATACCTTCCTCAGCTGCTGTGTATTTTAATTTTTATATTTGTGGTTGGGATTGTTTTTAATTTAACATTGTTTGCTGGCCAGAGTGATTGGTTGAGACGGGTGGCCATACAAATTGAATGAATGAATGAATGAATAAAATTATTCACACATACCAGCAAGTTTCATCCCTTCACCTGTTGTGACAGTGCTCTCAGAGCAACTTTGGTCTACCACCTTTGGCATCACTATATGTAGGCAGGATTTCCTTGTTTTTTTGGTCTTATAATCAGAACCAATATGAGGTTCCCTCTGAAGTAGAGCATGTGTTTCCTTTTTTCCCCATGTCAAAAGTAGCTATTTACAGGGTCAGTTTCAAGGGCATGAGGGAGCTCTTGGGTTTCTACCCAACCCCCTGGGAGGAGGCATGTGACATTACATGGCATGGGGTTGGATTACTTGAGGGACCACTCGTCCCCAGTTACATCTACCCATCCCATTAGGTCCAGCAGAAGAGCCATGTTACAGATCCTGTCCACTAAAGAGTGTCATGTGATGGGACCCAAGAGGAGAGTCTTTTCTGCCGTGGCACCCACCTGTGGAAGTTAGATTGGCCCTGACCCTGCTTGCCTTCTGAAAGGCTCTCAAGACACGGCTTTGTCATCACGCCTGGGGATCTAGTTATGGTTTGGAGCATGCTAGATAGTTATATTGACGCATGACTTGCACTTGTCTGCTTATTATATATTATGGTTTTAATTTGGTTTTAACAGGGTTATTATTTTTTTACTGATATCTATATTTTGTTTATTGGATTTTTTTGGCATGATAGTTTTAATTATGTGAGCTGCGCAGAGTCACAAATGTGAGATGGGCAACTATACAAATCAAATCAAATCAATAAATAAATGGGTGAAAATGGAAGAGATAGCTGCAGCCTCAGTATTCAGTATTACTGTTTCAAAGACCTATTTCAGCGCTCTATCAGTTTGTATTTTGCTATATCTACTGTAAGTGCCTTTTTTGTTTAAAATTAAAAATTGGGAAATCAATAATAAAACTGCATAAACAGCCTACACAATTGCACATTTTGTTTAAATGACATGCACACAGACACACAGCAAAAGACAAAGACCATTGTTAAATGTAATCACAAGTGCATGTGTCTGAGGGGTACAAAACAAGAGGCCTTTCCTTCACTACACGCTGACACCACAATGCAATTAAATATGTTGACTGTCACTTGCAAAAGAACACTTGTGACTTTGTGGAATATTTGACCCAGGAAATGCTTTCAAGCAATGTGGGAAACTGGTAATGTTTAACTGGTACCCTCCTTTGGAGCCCTCTCAATCAAGACAACAGGCATTTTTCAAGATTTGCATGAGAAATTATCAAAGATAGAAGAGGATAACTGTCAAGGCCACAAGAAAGGTAGGAGGAAGTTCTGAGCAAAAGAAACACTCCCACATCATCAGCTCAGTGGCTTGCAGAAGCAGCTGCCTCACAAACCAAGATCAAAGTCTAAGGAGGTTTATATGAAGCAGCAAAGCTCAAAAGAAACTCGTTCACTGGGTTTTCCTTAATGTGGTAGGTTGTTTTGAAGAGAAATACTTCATATGAAATGGGCAATGGAAAAAAAACCAGCCATATTTTGATTCAGTTCTTCAGGCAAGGCAATAGGATTTTAATCTTGGCTTAACTTTCTCCTTGTGGAGACCAAGCAAAAGAACATAGATGAGAGTTTCCATCACACATGTGGAAAGAAAAACTTGCCCTTATAGTTAGTAAAATGAATCACCCAGAATGAAATACGATCACTACAGACACATTACCACATTTTCATAGTTAAGGATTCCACAGTGTCCTTTGCTTCATCAATCTGGTTCTTCATGGGAGGCTCTTCACAAGGTTCCTTTACTAAGGATAATTCAATTCACAGGAGATAGATGGGGAATCCCAGTTTCTGGACTGTGAAGACAATGCACATGCTCTACCAATACCACTTAAGGTGAACTTTTTATTGTTAAATATTCCATGAAGTCACAAGTGTTCTTTTCCAGGTGGTGGCCAACATATTTAATTGCACTGTGATGTTAGAACACAATGAAGGAAAGGCCTTTTGCTTTATTACTTTATTTAAGAGAAGAGAGGCAGCAAACAATAAAGTGAACAAACATAGGGACACAATGTTTTAAAGGGCTCTAATGTTATGGTTTACAATGAATCCAGATCTGGTATGAGTCTCCTAAAGCACAACTCATAATCTTTTGGCATCCAAGCTTCCAAAATGCACCGAAGAGCCAACAGCATAGATATCTGTATATGGGGCCTATTACGCCCACCTCACAAACTTTCTGTTGCACCACTCCCCACAGCAACAGTACATTTGTGAGTCAGCACAAGACAAAACTGGGCTCAAGATATCAGTGGCATTCATTCGACTCTCGGGGCTGCTCCAGAAGCAAGGAGCCTCCTTCCTGTGGATACGCCTGGGATATTGACGTGGCTCAGCATCTTGTGGCACAATCACAGAAGCGGTCACGCTGGCTCTGTTCCCATAAAGCACGAGCATCCTGCTCCCCTCTATTATGCTGCTACAGAGCCTTCTAATCCATTTTATTTTGGCAGTTTTTGGTTCTTGTTGTATATTTCCTATTCTAAGGCTATTTTTTTGAGAGCCAGTTTGATGCAATGATTAAAGGCACTGGGCTAGAAACCAGGAAACGGTGAGTTCTGCCTTGGACACAAAGCCAGCTGGGTGGCTTTCAGCCAGTCGGTCCCTCTCGTAAA
The DNA here is from genome assembly GCA_030867105.1 of Liasis olivaceus. NCBI lineage: Eukaryota > Metazoa > Chordata > Lepidosauria > Squamata > Pythonidae > Liasis > Liasis olivaceus. The sequence goes on from CM061355.1 coordinate 81,972,111, forward strand.
CTAGCTCAGGCAATTGTTAGGAGTCAAAAATTACTTGAAGAAACCAAAGAAGAGAGTTCATTTTAATTACATATTTAGAATATAGTTTTTCAAGATCATGCAACTCACCCTAGGAAACCTTTTGTTTTAAGGTAGTAGGTATTGTCCTAACACCAGAAGATAGATTATAAATATATAATTTATAATGGCACTGAATTCTATACATGACTATGTACTATGCAAAGAATTATTTCCCATCATAAAGTTCACAGCATTCAGGTTAAGGAGAAAGGATTCAACACTTTCCTATTTTCTTGCAGAGGAACATTTTGATCACCCCTGGGGAGGGGGGAGACCTTTTTTTTCAGCTCTAAATTAATCTTTTTGAGATGTGGTGACCAGGTCCCTGTACCATGTTCCAAGTATGAAATTATGAGGTTTGGGAGGCCAAGCAAATAAAAAACCATGTCACGAAACAGCTCAGCTGCCTCTTCCACATCAGGAGACAAAAGCAAGGAGTCACAGAATCACACAATATAAGGGTAGGAAGGAACGTTTCGGAACATCTAGTCCAACCTTCTGCCTACTGCAAAAGTCCATTGGTACAGCATCCCTAAGAGGTGGCATTTAGCCTCTCTTCAGACAGCTTCAGAGGAGATGCCACCATCTCCTGTGACAGACTATTCTACTACAGAAAAACTCCTACTATAATGACATTTTCCTGAAGTCCAACCAAAATCAATTTCCCTGCAATCTAACCCTACTGTTTCTTGATCTGTCTTCTGGAGCAACACTGAACAAGTCTGTCTGTCTCTTATGTGAATGACATGTCTTCCGATACTTGAAGACAGCTCTCAGATCCCTCACAGTTTTTTCTTCTCCAGGCTAAACTTTATCAACCCCCTATCCAGTCTTCCTATCGGTTTTCCTTCTAGGGCTCTTTTCATATTACTTTCTGGTCATGCTCCAAAACAGAAAGCAACAATGGCTCCCTCTATTTTGACACTACACTTCTGCTGAAGCAGCCATGGATTGTGTTTGCTTTTTTTGCAACCACATCACACTGTTTGCTCATGTTTAACTTGTGGTCCATCAAGTCACCCAGATCCATTTTCACATGTACTGCTGCTCAAAATGCTCCTCCAACCTACACTCATGGCTTTAATTTTTCCTACCCAAATATAAGATTGTGCATTTGTCCCTGTCAAATTCCTTCCTGTGGGTTTTTTTACTCAATGTTCCACCTCTGGAAGGTGAACTTTAGAGGATAGAGGATGGCATCAAAGTTCTTTGATACTATCCTCTAAGGGGTTTGATACCTTGGTGTCATCTGCAAATTTGATAATATTTTCTAACTCCTTGTCCAAGTCAATATGATAACCACATTTATCACATTGACCTGGCATTACAAATGGTCATTAAGTCGAGGACTACCTGTATTTATTTTATTCAAAAGATGTATAAGGCTGCCCATCTCACATTAGTGACTCTGGGCAGCATACAAGGATTAAAATGACAACTATAACATATAACCCATAATGCTCAAGGTTAAAACAATGTACCCGAATCACAAAAATCATACCAGTAGCAGAGCTCACTTAACCTCCTGGGGAAACAGCCAGGTCCATTAGCAAAAGGCTAACAGTGTTGGCACCATCTTGATTTCTGGAGGGATGTCATTTCACAGGGCAGATGCTGCCCAGAGAACGCACAACTCCTGGGTCCAACAAGATGGCACTATTTGATGGAAGGTATGCAGAGCATGCCCCCTGTGCTAGATCAAGGGGCCAAGGAGAAACAACAGGAGAGAGGTGGTCCCACAAATAGCCTTGCTGTATGCCTTATGGGGCTTTTTAGGTGATCATCAGCACCATGAATCATACCTGGAAGTATACTGGAAGCTAGTATAGCTTGCAGAGAAGCATTATATGAGCATAACAAGAAACACCACCAACTGCCCACTTTGCCGCATTCTGGATCACCTGCAGCTTCTTCAAGCACAGCCTCAAGTAGACTGTGTTACAGTAATCCAAATGGGAGGTGACTAAGGCATGAGTCTTCATGAGCAAGGCTTCCTGGTCCAGGAATGGTCACGACTGGTGCAGCAGAAGAACCTATGCAAAAGCTCCCCCTCGCCACAGCTGCTACCTGCTCTTTGAGCAGAAGCTGTGAGTCCAGGAGAACCCCAAATTGCACATCCACTCCGACTTGGAGAAGTGCACTCCCAGGCAGAGTTAAAGATGGAAAATCTCCAGAGCCAGGGAACCTTAAAACCCACAGCTATGCAATCTTGACAGGATTGAGCCAAATCTGTTCTCCCCCATCCAGACCCCTACAGCCTCCAGGCACTGTGAAAGGATCTCAGTGGCATCACATGGTTTGCCCAGGGTAGAGATGTACAACTGAGTATCATCAGCATACTGATGATACCACACTCCATGCCAAGAGATGACTCACCCAGTGGCTTCATGTAGATGTTAAATAGGAGCGGGTAGAACCCTGAGACAGCTCACAAAGCAGGAGCTTCGTGTTCAACCCCCCACCAATAACAACACTGACTGGAACCATCCCTGGAGAAAGGATAACTACTATAATGCAGTTCCCCCACTCCCAACCTCCTAAGCTTACCCAGAAGAATATGATGATTGATGAAGGCCAATATAACAATCCCTCAATATAACCACAGATACCTGGCACCATCTCTTTAGGAAAACTCAATTATTCCCACCATTTCCAAAGGCCCTCTGAAAGAGCCAGGTCTTAATTGCCTTCTGGAACACATTTTCTTCAGATGTCTGCTGCTTCAGATGATGGGGCCTGCCACAGAAAAAGCTTGCCTTTGGAGTCTCTAGTAGCAACATTCCCTAGGGGTTGGGACCCAGAGCAAGTTTTCCTTACTGGATCTCACTGAATGAGCAGATTCTGCTCCAACATATCCAAATCCTAAGTCATGAAGAGCTTTAAAGTTTTCAACCAGAACAATAAGCACTCAGAACCCAAATGAAAGCTAGAGCAGTTCCTGAAGTAGTGATGTCACACACCAAACCCAGCTGATCCTGTTACTAACTAAGCTGCTGCATTCATGATCAGCCAGAATTTCCAGATGGTCTTCAAGGGCAGTCCCATGTAAAGTGAATTGCACTAGTCCAAACAAGAAGTAATGAAGGCATGATTAACCATCAATAATACTTCCTGATCTAGGAATACCTTAACTGATACTCAGGATGAAGATATACAAAGACCCTTCTGTCCATTCTCATGATTCTCTTAAAAGGCTGGGTTTTAATGGTTTTTCTGAAGCTTAACAGGGTGGGAGCTAGTGTGATTTCAGGAGGTAAGCTCTTAAACTGACCAGAAAGTGATCTGCCCATGAGAATGGAGTTACAGAAAGCTCCTTCGTTGTCTGATCACTGGCAACAGCCCAACAGAATATAAAATCCAGTGTATGTGTCCTGTTGCGCATGCAGAGCCAGATAGCAGTTGGGACAGGATGAAGTCATTGGACTCTTTTAATTGAGTAATGTCAGCACAGACATTAAACTCCCCAAAGACAAGCAGTCTAACAAAATCCAATGCCATGCCGGAGTTCATGTTGGCTAGCTCAGAAAGAAAACTTCTTGTGTAGAGGGGCAGACAGTATGGTAATAGCATTACCGTACTGTCTTGACCACCCAAATGAAATAGCAAACACTCCAGATGGATACCCTGGAACAGTGACACGATATTCCTACTGACTGCACCTGTACTGCCTTCCCACCCTCCAGCCCTAGTCTGCTACATCACAAACTACTGCCTCAAAGCAAATAGAGCTGGGAGAGGCTACCTTCCCCCTCCTCTATCAGCCAGACCTTCATAATACATGCCAATGCCTCCATCCAGGATTAAATCATGGATAATATATGTTTTACCAATAACTGACCTGCATTTAAAAGCAAAACCTTTAAGTTAAAGAATCCCCATCACTGCCATTTACACATTTTTGGTTAGACTGCAGCCAGGAAAGAAGGCAGGCCAGTCTTTTCCCTGCAACAGCCAGCTTGCGACTTCCCACATCATCTCCTGCCAGTCACTATGCTAATGCTTGCTTCCAGGACAACCTCTGTTTCACATTCTCCAATCACCTCCATGATATATGTTGTAATACCAAGCAAAAGTTGATAGAAACCAGAAAAAAGTTCTGGTTCTTCTCTGGTAAAGGCCAAACTCTTTCAATGTTCATTCGTGAGGATAAAAAGGATAGCCTACCTTAAAGGGATCCCAATGGGGACCCCACTGCCCCAAAACAATGTTTCTTTTAGCCCTGGGAACAGGAAGACAAAATCTCTATTCTGCAAAGACAACAGGCAAGCAAATATTGAGTACCTTTTCCCTTAATGACTATTTGTCCCTCACAGCTCTCAGGTTATTCTAATTTTTCTACTGCCTCTCAAGTTTCAAATGGAACACAAGCTGAACATCACCTGTATATAAACTGAAAATTCCAAACTGCTTTGTTAAGGACTTACATGCAGTTCTTAAGAGTAAGAAGGATGAGCTGGAATCCTGGGGCACTCCATAGGTAAGCAACTTAATTATTTATCTATCAATTGTGTAAGCTGTCAATGTCATTTCAGTTCATGGCAGCTTATAACAAAATGTACATAGTACATGTAACAACATATAAACAATAAAACTTCCAAAATAAACATAAAATATTTAACCCCCCCACAATAAATAGTAAAATGTTCATGGTACTATATAACAGCACAAAACAAGGACCTATTGTCAAAATACATTAATAACAATAACATGACAGGTACACAGCATCTCATGGTTAGCAGAATAGCAGCAAGACAACATTCAGCTATTAAAGGCCTTCCCGAATAATCCAGTCTTTAATTAAAGCCGTCATACTGGGGTCTAATCTAATGTCTACAGTGCGGCTGTTCTATAACATTGATGCTGTGATGGAAGAACACTGCCTCCTTGCTTTATCCCATCCTCCCTTATCTCACAAAAAATGTAGGATCATACGGAGTTTCTCCTGTGATCTACACACTGGATAGGTCAGTTCTGGTTAGAGAAGGCAGTTCTGAAGATTCCTTAATGGCAAGTCATATTTATTGTTCAATGTGATGCCACAATATGCACAGAAAGTCACCTTAAAACAGTCCCATCCTGTGAGATGGACCAGGCTACTGTAATCTCTAGGGTTAAATATGACTCCAGTATACTGGAGACTCAAGAGGATCACATCAAACACACTTCAGATTGGCAGAAAGTTAAAAGAAATGGCATCAAAGGGTTCCAATATCCAGAAGAAAGCCAAGCATTAGCAGGACTAACTAGGACTCAGTGTATGAAGGGACGAGACAGTACCTTTATTAAGCAGAAAAGCCATGAGTTTTAAAACATGAAACACATGTCCATACTAAAACAAGCCAAAGGAGCAATGGACATTTGTGCCATGTAGATCAGCCAGCAATGGTTGCAAGACCAGGAGCGCATAACTGCCTTATAACTGATGGCAGAAAGTGGGGACAGGGTTTCCAGATAAGTTTCTTATTTCAGCACCAGGGCAGCATCACTTACAAGAGCTGTCTGTGATGCAATATTAAGGACATCAGAATCATCAAGTTGGAAAATCCAATAGCCTCCTCAATGCAGGAATCTAAATTAAAATATCACTAGTAGATGGCTGTGAGGGTCAATGGTTCCACTACTGAACTGCTCTTATTGTTGAGGTGCTTTTTAACATTCAGTCAGAAAACACTTCCTTAGAGAACTGTGTCACAGTTCATTTCTCTGAATCTTCCTTAAAGCTAGGCGCCCAGAAAGGAACACAGCACTCCAGGAAATGTCTGACCAAACAGAATAAACTGGAATGATTATTTCTTGTGATTTGGAGATGATATTTCTCTTCATGCAGCCTTAAACTGCATCTGCCTTTTTTGTACCCACATAACACCGCTGACTCATGTTTAGTCTGTAATCTACTACCTACAAGATCTTTTTCCAAAAACAAATTATCAGGCAAGGTTTTCTATGCCTCTGCATTTGATTCCCAAAAGACTGATTAACAATAAGCTGATCTAAAGTATTAATACTGTTTTTTGCTCATAAACTCCACAAACAAGATTTACCTGCCATTTTCAAAATGGGACTATCACAATTTCTCATAGGAATTAAATTTCCTTCCCAGGCTCATTCCAATATATCTCACACTTTTTAATGTTGGAGAAACAACCCATTTTGGCTAAAACCAAAGCCAAGACCTTGTAAGAAGTCTGCAGGGTCAAATAATAACTTTCTAGTTGGGTCCACAGTTCTTTGGGAAGAATCACTTAGATTCCACAAGAAAAAGTTCAGTATATAAGCACAATGACAGAGATGAGAATTAGGAAAGTTAACCTTCCCCTCCCACACCCCAATTTTCCTGAGGAAGTTAGGAATGTCATTTAGATAAGAATGACCTGCAAGTTTGTCCATCCTATATAACCTTTCTCAATACCTTATTGAACTATTTAAAATACTTAACAAATATTAATACAGGAATTATTCCAATAGTAAATATCAGTCTTCAAGTGACATTCCTCGACTTACAACAATTGGGACCAGAAATTCTGTCGCTAAGAGATGTAGTCATAAAGTGCGACTGCATCGCTTAGCAACAGCAATCCCTGCAGCCCTGGTTGCCATTGTTAACTGAATCCCACGGTCATTAGGCGAGGCAACTTCCTGCCAGCTTCCCACAACCAAAGTCAGTGGGGAAGCTGGCAGGAAGTTGAATGTCCCAGGCAGGCAAGTGGCTGCTGCCAGGTGGGGGAGGGAGTGAGGGGGCACGCAGGAGTGCAGGGGAGGAGTGGGGAGGGTGTGCAAGGGTGCACAGTGTGTGGGAGGCACCACGTGAGTCAGGGAGGGTGCACAAGGGTGCCACATGGATCAGGGAGGTTGCCATGGGGGTTGGGGAGGGTGCATGGTGGTGCACAAGAGGTGCTGTGTGGGTCGCTGAGGGTACGCAAGGGTGCAGTATGAGTGCGGGGGGTGTGCAAGAGATGCTGTGTGGGTCAGGGAGGGTGTGCAAATGGATGATGCAGTGCGAGCACAGAGGGGCTGGAGGAGAGTATACAGGTGGGGGAGACTTACCCCAGTGACTTGCAATCTTCCCTGCCGGCTTCCCCTTTGACTTTCTGGGGAAGCCAGCGTGGAAGATTGCAAATGGTGATCATGTGATTGCAGGGCACTTGGCAACCAATTGTAAGTGCAAACGGGTTGCCGAGCACCTGGCTTGTGACCACACGACTACAGGGGTTCTGGGACAGCCGCAACTTCAAGGACCAGTCATAAATCTCCTTTTTCAGCACTGTCGTAACTTCAAATGGTTGCTGAAATGGTTGTAAGTCAAGCACTACCTGTATTTATTCTTCCCTATAGACTCTGCAGCATTTAACTATTTATTAATGTCAATATTAATCTGAGATTAACCATCTGAAATATTCATTTCTACAACAATGAAATTTTCATTGGAAGAATTATTCCAAAATATTTAAAAGAATTCAAATAATAATAAGATTCCATTCTTTATACATTTCCATTGGTAATAATAATTTATTAAATGTATATGCCGCCAAACTCCCAGCAACTCTGATACCTTTGATACTACCTGAAATTTTTTACATTTTTAATAATGATTATTTTTATATATTTATTGTTTTAATTAAGTGTTGTACACTGCCCAGAGTCACTCTTTGTGAGATGGGTGGCTATATAAATTTGATTAAATAAATAAATAAGATTTATTCACGCTAATGGAAAAACCCAAAAATTTACCAAATTGTTGTACTGTATCTGTATATTGTAGTAAAGAGCAATAATAGTTACTATATGTTATATTGATAATATTCAGTAATTTCCAGCTTATTCCATTAACTGGAGCAGATAATCAAACTTCAACCACTTTAATTTCCAAATGATTGATTATGTGCCATCAAGTCGTTTTCAACACCTAGTGACCACAGAGATAGATTCAATTCAATTCAATTCAATTCCAGTACTACCTGACTGGGGGGCTCACAATTAAAAAGAACAAGGTAAAAAATACAATAAAGATAAAAAGAGAACAAGATGGAGAAACTGGACAACATACAGTATACATAATGTATCCAACAGGTCAGCCCTCCTCCCCATCACTTCAATCTGGGAGAACAACCACATCTTTAAGGCTTTCCTAAATGCCAACATGATGGGAGCCACAAGGATCTTTGTGAGAACCTCATTCTAGAGGACAGGCACCACGACAGAGAAGGTATGCTTCCTGGGTCCTGACATATGACATGGTTGAATCAAAGGAACCCAGAGCGCATCAACCCTGTCACATTGTATTAGGCAGCCAGGCACCAAGAGAGATAGGCAGTCTCTCAGATAACCAAGTCCTATGCTATATAGGGCTTTATAGGTCCTAACCAGCATCTTGAATCACATCCGGACACATACTGGCAATGCACATGCACCACTGCATTCTGGATTAGCTGATGCTTTTGAGTGGTCTTCAATGACAGCCCAATGTAGAGAAACCATCCATGAGAAGTAGCTTCCACAACCTTTGTAGCTACAATACACTGTTCCAGTGTTGCACGCATCTTACCATAAAGAAGTTTTTCCTTATATTTAAACAAAGTCTAGGTAGCTGCACCCCCAAGTCCTGCTGTGTTGCTTCATTGTGGCAGGTGTGTGCGCAAAGGATGAGCGAAGAATGTTGGGAATGTATGCCAAGAGTATACATTCCCAGTAGGATCGCCCAAGGTGTGAAGGTCATCCCAGCTGCCTAGCTAAAGCAAACAAGCACCTATACTAGGCAGCAGAGATATAAGAAGATGTTGGAAGCAGATAATCACTTGAGTGACAACGGCAAAGGCATCCATTCATAGTGGCAGGAGAGGGCCATGATAAACCACACCTGTATTTTTACCAAGAAAACCACATGGATTTATTTATTCATTGTATTTATGTAGCTGCCCATCTCACAATCAAGTGACTGTGGGTGATGTACAACAAAGTTTAAAACAAAATATACAAATTAATATTAATATTACTAATATTAAAAAACTTTAAAATTATAAAAGGCACAAAACTAAAAACAGAATTTAAAAAACCTAGGCAAAGAGGAGGTATTAATTACACAGGAGCCGTCCCAATATTTCACCAGTCCCCTGGGGTCCCAAGGCCTGATGACACAACTAGGTCTTGAGAGACCTCCGGAAAACTAAAAGGGAAGCCTCACGTTGGGGGGAAGGACGTTCCATAAAGCAGGGGCAACAGGAGAAAAGCCCTGCCAAATGAAACTCCCTAGTCGATGAAGCCTGCAGCATGCCCTCTGTGTTGGATCTAGTGGGATGAGCAAATGTAACTGGGGAGAGGCAGATAGAAAATATAAAATGATCTGACAATATAGTGCTAAATGATGGGCCCCTCAGGTCGGATGGCACTCAACGTGCCACTGAGGAAGAGCTGAAGATCTTTTGGGGTACTGATGGTGTTTATGATGTAGCTAGATTAAAGCCTTCAGATTGTCTAGTTGCTGATGCTGCCATACAGGAAAAGAAAATCCGAACCTGCAAAGGCAGAATTATAGTAAGAACATGGAACATAAGAAGCATGAACACGGGAAAATTCAACACGGTACAAGATGAAATGAAATGACTACAAATTGGCATCTTAGGCATCAGAGAATTGAGATGGACTGGGATCGGACACTTTCAGCCAGAAGATCACGTTGTTTATTACTCACAGTGTGAAAAACCAAGAAGGAACAGCATTGCTTTTATAGTTAGGAAGGGAATAGCAAGAACAGCACTTGGCTACAATGCAGTCAGTGATCTAATAATATTAATTAGACTTTGTGGACAACACTTTACTATGATGATCATTCTAGTATATGCTCCAACCACCGATGCAGAAGAAGAGGAGATTGATGACTTCTATGATAAAGTTCAGTTTGAAATTGACAGAACATGCAAGCAAGATGTGCTGCTTTTGACTGGTGACTAGAACGCCAAAGTTGGCAACATGAAAGAGGAGAGTGTAATTGGATTGTATGGCTTAGGAAACCGACTTGCCATTTTCTGCCACTCCAATGATTTCTTCATAACTAACACTTCCAAACAACAAAAACACCACCTCTATACGTGGTCACCACCAAATGGAGTATATAGAGATCAAATTGATTATATTATTGCTAAAAGGAGGTGAAAGGGCTGAATTATAACATCAAAGACATGGTCAGGTGCTGACTGTGGAACAGATCATGAACTGCTCATGTGCAAGTTCAAATTAAGCTAAAGAAGAAGAAAGCCAGTCAGTTCCCATATGACCTTGAACATACACCCACCATTTTCAAGGGGAACATCAGGAATCACTTTGAAGTCCTAAATCTCATTGACAGAGAACCAGAGGAATTATACAAATGAACTTAAAGAATTAAGGAAGAACGTGAAAAGAGACTGCCAAAAATGAAGAAACAGAAGAAAGCAAACTGGACATCAGAACAAACTATGGGAATTGTGGAGAAGAGAAGCCAAAGCCAAGAAAGATAAACATCTCAGAAAGGAACTTAACAAAGAGTTTCAAAGAGCTGTTAGAAGAGACAGTATTACAACTGTACCTGTAAAGACAATGAAGATGGAAACAGGCATGGAAAAACAAGGAAAGTCTTTCAAAAGATTTCTGAACTCAAAAGGAGGTTCCAACCTTGAACTGGTATGCTAAAGGACACCAATGGACAGATAGTAACCAATTTAAAAGAGATCAACTGAAGATGGAAGGAGCAGGGCCAGCTGAGATATTTTTGGCACCCTAGCAAAGTCATACTCTGGCACCTCCTATGGTTTGGCTCATCTTCTGATTTTGTTAGGAATTTCAAAAAAGCACCCTCGTTTCTTTTTTTCTTCAGGTTTTTGAGCTTTATACTTATTATTTTCAGTGCTGGACCATTTTTCTTTTCTTTTCTCTGACACTTCACCCTATTTACACAATAATTTAATTATATCAGCACCCATTGTTGTCATATGGTAATAATTCTGCAAAATTATATTTAACCCTCAAGAGGGCATGCTGGCTCATAGAGTGCACCATTAGTGCTTTTCACTTTTTTATTGTGGTTTTTGGAAGCCTTTTCAATTTTGGCACCCCCCTCAAATTTGGCACCCCTAGGCCCGTGCCTACTCAGCCTTAGCCTAGAGCAGGCTCTGGGAAGGAGCATAGGTAGTCCTCACTTAACAATGGTAATTGGGACCAGAATGTCCATCACTAAGCAATGCAGTTGTAAAGTGCGATGTCACATGACTGCATCACTTAGTGACAGTAATCTTGGCAGTCCCCATTGCTGTTGTTAAGCGAGGACCTCACACGACCAAGACTTGCAACTTCCTACTAGCTTCCCACAAGCAAAGTCAATGGGGAAGCCAGCAGGAAGTTGCAAGTCATGGGCAGTTCACAAGCAGGCTGGAGGGCAGGAAAATACTATGGAAGCAGGCTGGGGAGGGGTTGCTCTGGCACTGTATGAGTGCATGTGGGAGAGGGGCTGCTGCAGCATGAGCACGTGCTACAGAGTAGGAGATGCCTCTTCTGTAGCAGGGCTCCTGGGGAGAAAAAGTGGCAGGAGCAACTTGCAACCTTCCATCCCAACTTTCCCATTGACTTTGCTTGTGGGAAGCTGGCAGGGAAGGTCACAAATGGCGATCATGTGACCACAGGACACTGCAACCGTTGTAAGCATGAGCCAGTTACCAAGCACCCAGATCAAGAACACATGACCGCAGGGGTGCTGTAATGGTCAGAACCTTGAGGACCAGTCATAAGTACCACTTGTTTGGTGCCATTGCAACTTCAAACAGTTGCTGAATGAGTGGTCATCAACTGAGGATTACATGTATACTGAAATACTCCAATAGAAGAGAATGTATGTAGCTGAGGGCTGAACCGTCCTTGATGCTTTCTGAGCTTGGTTGTTTGCTTGCAGACATTTCATTACCAGACTAGGTAACATCAAAAGTGCTAGTGAGTGTGGGGTTGCTCCCTATTTATATACAGTGCCTTGCCCTGCCAGTGTTGGTGGGGTGTGGTTTTCTCCTTGGTAGTTCCTTGGTTAGGGCATTGTTTTCTGCTTGATTGTTTGTCCAGGGGTAATCCCTGCTTATCTAGGTAATGTTTGCTGGAGAGGATGTGTTCTGGTCTTTTTGTTTCCTCCTCAGCTTTTTTACTGTCTCTTTTGAATGGTGTGTAAATGTGGTTTATCTGTATGTGTCTATTGATGGCTGACACATAGACACATAGAGATAAACCACATTTACCCACTGAAATATGCCAAGCAACAGAAGAATCAGTAAAAGTTTTAACCAAGCTATGTCAGCCAATCTGGAGAATGACATAGTGGCCAACAGATTGGAGAATTCAGTCTACATACCAATACCAAAAAAAGGAGACTTAACAAAATGTGCAAACTATCATACAATATCTTTAATTTCACACGCTAGCAAAATAATGCTTAGAATCATCCAACACAGATTGGATACCTACATAGAAAGGGAGATGCCAGATATTCACGCCAGCTTTAGAAAAGGCCAAGGACCGTGAGACACTATTGCTGATGCAGGCTGGATAGTTGAGAAAGCCAAAGAATGCCAAGAAGAAGTCAATGTGTACTTCACTGATTACAGAAAGGCCTTTGATTGTGTCAACCACATCAAGCTGTGGAATATACTCAGAAAAATGGGAATCCCAGAACTTCTCACTGTCCTCATGAGAAACTTATATACAGGTCAGGAAGCCACAGTCCGGACAGAACATGGCGAAGTAGACTGGCTGCAGGTGGGCAAAGGAGTGCAACAAGGCTGTATGCTCTCCCCTTATTTATGCAACCTATGTGTTGAATGTGTATTAAGGGAAGCTGGATTGGAAGAAGATGAGCATGTTTTTAAAACTGGAGGAAGAAACACCAATAATCTGCATTATACTGATAACACTACCATGACAACCGAAAATGCAAAGGATCTGCAAGCTCTAGTAATAAAAGTCAAGGAGCACAGTGAAAAAAATGGGACTAAAATTAAATAAAAAGACCAAACTAATGACAACAGGCACAACAAGCAGCCTTACAATTGACAATAAAGATATCAAAGTGGTATACAGATTCTGCTTTTTAGGATCAACTATCAACAGTAAGGGGATGCGGTGGCGCAGCAGCTTAATGACGCTGAAAGTTGCCGGCCAGAAATGGTCAACACTTCAGCGGTTCGAGCCCAGCTCCGTGCAGCAGAGTGAGCTCCTGTCTCATCCCCAGCTTCTGCCAACCTAGCAGCTCAAAAGCATCCGCGAGTAGATAAATGGGTACTCTCAACCCGGTGGGAGGAAAAACGCTGGTGGCGCCTTGCATAGGAGATGGGACCAGTTGCCGGTAACGCGGAAGCCGTGTATGCCCGAAAAAGGCGCGAAGCAACGGAAACCCCGCCTCCTGTGCTCACCAGCTGGGCTCCGCTCTAGGAAGGAGGCAATGGCAAGCCACTTCTGAAACACCTTGCCATGAAAACTGAAGGGACTCGTCCAGGCAGTCGCTGCAGAATCAGTCACGACTGAGTGTGGATAAAAAGAAAATCAACAGTAAAGGAACAAGCAGTCAAGAAGTACACTGCAAACTAACACTTGGTAGAGCAGCCATGGAGGACTTGGAAAAGATATTCAGATGCGGTGATGTGTCTTAACCTACAAGGATTAGAATCATGCAAGCAGTTTATTCCCTGTGACAATGGAAGCGAAAGTTGGACTTTGAAGAAACAGGACAGGACGAGTATTGATGCTTTTGAACTTTGGTGTTGGAAAAGACTCCTGAGAATACCATGGACAGCCAAGAAAACAAATCAATGGATCATCGAACCAATCAACCCAGAGTTCTCACTAGAGGCACAAATGACCAGACTCAAATTATCCTACTTCAGACACATTATGTGTAGACCTAGATCTCTAGGGCTCTAATGCTGGGAAAGGTGGAAGAAAAGAGAAGAAGAGGAGGTCCAGCAATAAGGTGGATGGATTCCATTACAGTGACAATGGGGTCACTGTTGGAAAACCTGAAGGATCAGGTTGGGGACAGATCGTCATGGAGAAAATCTATCTATGTGGTCACTAAGAATCAACACCAACTTGATGGCACATAATCAATCAACTCCATATGGTTTACACCATATCTAGAGAATAATAAAAACCATAAGACATTCCACCACAACAATAACACAAATCCAACAGTTGTTTTTTTTAAAGATTTTTTTATTCCTCTTTTATTATTTTTATAAATAACTCAAGGCAGTGAACATGCCTAATACAGATAGTCTTTGGTTAACAACCACAATAGGGACCGGAAAATTGGTTGTTAAGTGGGGCAGTCATTAAGCAAGTCACCATGTGTCCAGACCTGATTTTATGACCATTTTTATGATGGCTGTAAAGTGAATCACACAGTCGTTAAGCAAATCCAGCAGCAATGGAGGTATTTTGCTGGTGCAATGGTCTGCAACAGTTGTAAGTGCCAGTACAGGCCATAAAGCACTTTTTCCAAGGCTGTTGTAACTTCAAACCATCATTAAACAAACCATCATTAAGCAAGGACTACTTGTACTCCTTCCTAATCCTATTTTCCCTACAACACCCCTGAGAGGTGAGTTGGGCTGAGAGAGAGCACTTGGCCCAAAGTCACCCAGCTGGCTTTCATGCCTAAGACGGGACTAGAACTCACAGTCTCCTGCTTTCTAGCCTGGTGGCTTAACACTAGACCAAACTGGCTCTTCTACTGCTTTTACTATTTTCCTAAATGTTCAGGGGCAGATTTCTTCCTTAGAATGGAGCAAAACCCAAGAAACATACTCCCCAATCCCCAGTCTGTTTTTATTACGAGAATTTGAGGTGTCATTCATTCCTGTGCAACTGCTTAGGCAACCTAAAGAATCAGAGCCTAAATATTGAGGCATTCATTTGTAAATCTCCACAGGGATCTATTCTAGGATCACAAATAAGACAATGGAGCCTGTAAATGCTCAGCAAGACCTAGAGCATACAGAGCAACCAAGGCCGAATTTAGAAAGATGCAGCAGCGGCAGCAGCAGCAGCAGGTTTTCTTACTCTAACCTAAGCATATACTGAGACTGGCTTTCCTAGGGTAGGGTCTACCTGACTTGACTGCTAGCCAGCAGAAGGAATTCACTGAGATGAAAACATAAATCTCAAGGCCCAAAGCATCACTTGGGCTTAGCAAAGAGAATGTTTTATATACTTCTACCTGCAGTGTGTCTGGAGGATCTTTCCTTCTCATTGGTTGTTACTGTTGTTCTTAATTATTTCTTTAAACATATCAATCAAATTACAGATCAAATTACAGATCAACAAAATACCAGGAACAAAAACAACCCCCCCAAAAAAGGAATAAATAGCAACAAAAATGACATAAAAGTATAAAAATGGATAATTTGAGAATATATAATTGAATTTGTAATTTTAAGAAGTGTTCACAATTTTGTAGATTTCTCTCTATAAAGACAATTGTACAAATAGAAGTATCTATTAGGAATTGCTTTGCTGGTAGAGCTAAAAAATTGAGGCCATGTATGAATAGAGAGTTTTTCGCTGCAGTATTTCAGCCAATGCTATTCCCCACACTTTTAAATACTACTGATCCAAAGAAAATTGTGCTGCAGTTTTCCATCCTTTTGCTATATTAAATCTGATTGCTAATAACAAAACTGAATTTCTTGTGTTGCCTCATTTCCTCCCCCTTCTGTGGTTGCAGAACATCTTTGCCCTAAGTGCTCAGCTGCTTCCCATGCACCCACCTTCCTGTCCTCCCTCACCAAGCAGGAAGCTGAACCTGCCAGACACCGTGCAGGCAGGCCAAGAACTGCTTATCACGTGAGTCGTACCGCGCTTTTCTTCAGAGGAACTTTAGAGCAGCACAGCAGGAATGCATCTGGTTTTTTCCTCACAGCCACTTTGAAAGGCAAACCAGGCCAAGGTTAAGCAGTGGGTAGGCTGGGATTAACTAGTAGCTCTTTGGGTAATTTGCAACGTATCAGCAAAGGCTTCTGACTCCACAGTGAAAGTGGAAAGTTTAAAAAATTGGTTCCATTATTAGCCTCTCTTCATAACGCTCCTTGTCTGTACAGTGGAAACGTTATTTGCATCATTTTACTTGAGGTTGTCGTGTCATGCTCACTGATCTGGATATAGAGCACAGCGGACTACAAAACTGACTCACGTGTCATCATCGCTAGTCCTTTTTCATCTATCTGTCTAGCAGCAAAAGCACTGAGAAGTCCTCCATCCTGCTGGCTTGCACCCAAAGCCACACTCTGCGTGCCCAGAGCGCACGACCCGACGAAGACGGCACCAGCGTTACGAGAGGACACGGAGGCCCGCGTGTGGAGGCAGGAAGCCCCGGGTCAGATCCCTGCGGGCGCCTCCGACCCGACCCACAGCATCCCACACGGCCTCGCTTCACCCGAGACCCTGGAAAGCCGCCGCCAGAGCAGACGTCGCGGACTGCGCCGGAGAGCAACCGAATCGGCCTCCGGCCTCCGCCAGGCCGCGGCGTGCCCCCGTCTCCGCTGTGCTTACGGGGCAGCTCAGCCGCGCACGGCGCCTCAGGAACGGCAGCCTCGGCCCGCGGCGAACCAGAGCTGCGGGGGAGGCCGGGGGCTGCGCGCTCAGACAAGCGGCGTCCGCGGAGGGGCTCCCGTTCGGCCCTCGGGACCAGCGGCCCACCCAGGGGCAGGCGCCCGGGCCGCTCGCGGGGCCCGCCGGGCGCTGCTGCCCTCGCTCCCCGCCGGGGCCCTCCGGGCAGCGCCGCAAGGGGCCTCCGAAGCTGCCCAGCTCCGCGAGGGCCGGCGGCCTCGCCCGCGCGGAGCGTCCCGCACCCGGGAAGCGCGCGGCTCTGCGGGAGCGCGGAGAGGGGCGCGGGCGCGGCGGCTCCCCTGCAAAGCCGCCGCCGCCGCCGCCGCCTCCCCGGGCCCGCGGCCGCCCGTTACTCGGAGAGGAGCCGCCCCAGCCCGCGCCCGAAAGCCACCCACCGCCCGGCCCGCGGCGGAGCGAGAAGCCCGCGCCCACCCCCCGTCGCTCGCTCGCTCGCTCGCTCACCGCGCTTGCCCGGCCCGAAGGCGACCACCACGAAGTAGTCGGCGAGGCGCGCCATGCCGGAGAAGCTCCGCGAAGCCGCCGCCACCGCCGCAGGAGGAGGAGGAGGAGGAGGAGGAGGCGGCGGCCGCGTCGTGGATCATCGCCGTCCGGGCGCCGCCGCTGCCATCATTCCCGCCGCCGCCGCCGCCGCCGCCCCTCCGCCCCCGGGCGCCTCAAACGCCGCCGCCGCCGCCGCCATCTTGCCCGAACGGCGGGAGGCCGGCCTGCCCAGAAGGAGCG
Source organism: Liasis olivaceus (assembly GCA_030867105.1). NCBI lineage: Eukaryota > Metazoa > Chordata > Lepidosauria > Squamata > Pythonidae > Liasis > Liasis olivaceus. The sequence continues at coordinate 81,989,520 of CM061355.1, forward strand.
CCGGGCGCAGGCGCCGCCCAGGACCCAGCCAATGGCGGGCAGCCCCGCGGCGAGGGAGCGCCAGGATTGGTGGCCCGGGCGCAGCGGCCGCCCCTTCCTGGGTCCGCGCGGGGGAGGCGGGGGCCCTCCGCCGAGGCGCTTCCGCCCGCCCTCCGCGGCTCTGCGGCTCACGGAACGGCCTTCCCTCCCCGGCGCGCTTCCGGCCCAGGCGCCGCCTCTCCCCCACCGCCGGCGCTCGTCCGGGGAGCCTGCGGCGAGCGGCCGCTCCCGCGAAGAACGGCCGCGCCTCCCCCCGTGAGCGCAAGGGCAGCGGCCCGCGCGGGGGGTGCCAGGAGCCCCGCCGCCCGCCGCCTTCTCGCTCGGGGGGCGGGCCGCCCTTCCCCCGCCGTCGCCCGGAGCCTCCCTGAGCGGGCCTCCGAGGGGGTCCGCCGGGCCCTCCCCTGCGCGGCTTGCCTGCGCCGCGCGAACGACGCCGGGCTAGAAGGGTTAGGGCGGGGCGGGCTCCCTTCGGCGGCGCCGGAGCTCCGCTGCCTTTTCTCGGCACGCCTCGGCTGTGTCGGGCGCGCTCTCGAGGCCGGGGCGTTCCCGTCGGGCGCGGACTGCTTCCCCGGCCGTCCGCGGTTGGGCCTCTTCTTGGAGTCGGCCCCGGGGCCGCCTGGCAGGGGAGGATGGGGCGGGGCGCGGCGCGACCCGCCCGACGCCTCCCCTGCCCAGCTGCCAGGGAGCGAGGCGCAGGCGGCACGGCCGTGCCAGGGCAGGCCGGCTTTCCCGGTCGGTCCGGGCTGCAACGCGCGCGCCGTTTCCGTGGCTTCTGTGACAGCGGCTGTGCCGTTTGGCCTCGGACGCGTCCTCCTGATCAGGTCTGAGGAGACCCGACCTTCCTGGTTGCTGCGTTCTCTGGGAATGGCCTTTCCCCCAGTGTAAGTTTCAGGCTGTGTATTTATTCGGCGGTTTTTGTTGCGTGGCTAGCTCTGAGGCGCTGCTGAAACTCACGGTGTAATGCAGCTGATGGCCGGCGGGGAGGAGAAGGGGCCGGATCGCTAAAAATAGCATCTGGCCCGAATAGGGCAGAGCTGTGTTGCCGGGGTGTAAGCCCTATTGCCAGTCTCGTTTCATCTTTTCAGGTTCGACATCCGCATTCCATTTTCATTAACAAATTCTTCATCTAGCGTGCACCACGACGCTCCTTTTACAGCGAATCTGTTAAAAGTCCTTTTTGAACGTTTTCTTTCAAAATTCCTCAGACTAGCCAATTCCTCAGTGCATCGTTTAGCTTGTTACTAAATTTCCTACAGGCATCAACTTGGACCTGCTTCCTTGTGGTTTTAACCCACTGGTTCTAGTCCGACGCTCTGGGGCAGTGGGGAATGAGTTCTTTGTGACTGCCCTTCAGATATTTGAAAACTGCTATTATGATTTCTGTACACAAAATAGGCCCAGATCCTTTCATCATTTCTCACAGGGCTTGGGTTCCAGACCTTTCTTCCTCTGAACATGCTGCAGTTTGTCAGTCTCTATTTTGAACTGGGATGCCCAAAACTGGACATTGTACTCCCGAGTCACAGAAAAAACTTTGATCAGCACAGATTTCTCCTTTCAGTACTTGCTCATGGCTGAGATCCAGCCATTAATAAGTGCTCTTTCAGTGCTGTCATTCAACTAAGTGTGAGCCCATCTAACAATAGAACCATCAACCTCTTATTATTCCATCTTCTTAAGGAGAATATCATGAGGCACTCTGTTGAAGTCTTTGTTAAGGTCCAGGTACGCCATATCTATAACATTCCCATGATTTGTTAAGCTAGTAACTCTGTCAAAGTAGGCAAGTCTGGCACAACTTATTTGTAATGTGCTGCTGATGTTTTCTGCTTGTAAACATGCTACTTGATAATCAGCTTGAGGACCTTGCTTGTAGACATCAAGCTGGCAGGTCTGCATGTCCTAGGTCGTCCTCCTTTCCTTTTTGGCAAATGGGAATGATACGTGCTTTGCTCCAGACTCCTATCTCGCCACTCCTCCGGGAGACCTCAAAGTTTATTGAGAGTGAGTGATTCTGTGATCATCTCCATTATTTCCTTCAGTACTCCAGTATGCAATGCATTCTGGCCCTGGAGATTTGCATTTGCTTAAGTTAGCCAGGATCTGCCTTATCCTCTCCTTTTCTACCTTAATCTGCAGTTTCCTTGTTTCCCTGGGTGCATAAAAGTAACCAGCCAGACCCTCATTTCTCTTCTGAGACAAGACAGATGTAAAATTGGAATTGTAGTTCTTCACCACTTTCTTCTCACGATGGACCTATGCCTTCTTCGGCTTTCCTTTTGTTTTTAAAATGCTCAAATAACCTCTTTTCAGTTGTTTTCAATATCTCCTGCAAGCCTCAGTTCATTCTGGGCTTTAGCCTTTCTGACATAATTCCTACAATTTCTGGAGACTTATCTTATGTTTTTCTTTGGTTATGTTCCCCTTCTTCCATTTCCCTTTTTCTCTTTAGCATTTTAGAGAGCTGTACATGTATCCATGCTGGTCCTGAGAGACTTTTTTTTATACCATCCTACTTTGTTGCCATTACCGTGTCTTATCCAGTGGTTAAACAAAAGCCGTTAGTCAAGAGCAAGTTTTTTTGCTGCTTTATTGAACCTTCTAGAAGAATGAATGCCAGTGGATCTGCAAGAATTACAGTGTGCACAAGCAGACCAAAGTAATCGAATAACAACACAAGAGGTTATTGTAGGCATAGTTAATCCATAATAATGCAATATAACATATATTTGGACATCTGGAAGCAAGGAAGGTATACAAAATCTCTTGTTGAAAGTGAAAGAAAGGTTGTCTGCTCAGTATCTCAGATAAGCAATATGTCAACAATCCATGCCGACCCGATACAAATAGGCAGCAAAGAAGCTGAAGTGGTAGCAACCTTTATCTTCATAAGCTCAGAAATTCTCAGGGATGGTGACTGTAGCCATGAAATAAAGAGATGTCTGCTACTTGAGAGAAAGACTTCCACAAATCTTGACAAAAAAAATTAAACTGCAGAAATACAACATTGACAAGAAAGGTAAGCATTGTTCAGCCTATCATTTTCTTGTTCAGAACATAAGGCTGTGAACCTGGACCTTCAGAAAGGATGAACAAAGAAAACAAATTCCTTTGAATTAAGATGCTAAAGAAAATTGCTGAGAATACTTTGGAGCATTCTCCAAAGAGTAAATCATTCAGTACTAGATGAAGTAAAACCAGGATGCTTATTGGAAACACTAATAATGAAATAAGTTTATGTTAGATGCATAATATGAAGGCAAGGATCATTGGAGAAGAACCCGATGTTTGGAAAAATCAAAGGTAATTGACAAGACAGAAGATAAAGTGGTTAGATGCTGTCATTGATGACACAAGCAAATTACAGAAATTCAAAGAAGCAATTGTACTGACAAACAGTATTAGGGAAAGGATGTCCATCAGGTCATGAAGAGTCAGAAGTGACAGAACAACAGTCACAGCAAAAGGCATTCCTGGGTAAGATGTCATTCCTTTGTGGTTCATCCAGAAGACTTTACCTAATTACTCTCAAAAGCTGTCTGCCAAATAGGATGCCACTGGCTAGATAGCTGTACAGATAATTAAGATTAGAACCCCAACATCAGCCATAACAAGTGGGAGAATAGAAATACTGGAAAGTTACATGTTGGAAGACACAGTTTTCCCTTTGCATTATAAAAGCTCCCAGTGTTCTGTACCACCATCCCTGCAATTGATTTAGAAAGTTGTATGCAGTGTTGCTTGAATAGACCACAGTGATGGAAGTACAATAAAACAAGCCATCAATCTGTGATACAGCTGGGTTCACGGAGCATGCTTGATCTTAAACGGGAGTTAACAAAACAAAGATGCTGTACTGTACTCAAAAAACCATATGATGGCCTAATGCTATCGCCCGGTTCAGTCCATCGAACACCATTTTCCTTGTCTAACATGTTTTTTGAACCCAGCAATGTCCTTGGAGAGCAGAGGGATGGCACAATGCCATACTGTTGGTGGTGGTTCTGTACAGGCTGGGCTGACTTGTTTGCAGCTAGAGTAATGAGCCTCCTCCTGGAAGGCTGGCTTTTCTAACCCTGCAGAGCCTTGGATGATAAAAAGAAATGGTGATGTTTGGCTAGATTGAAAGAGGCTGAAGAAGAGGAAGAACTATAGATAATGTGGATGGATGGGATCAAAATAGAAATTTACCTAAGGAAAACACAGAACTGTGCTACAAGATGTAACATTTATTCACATGCTGCTACAACATGTAGGCATTTTGTGTTGGTGTGCATACTTCATTGTTTCCTTGGATTCACATAAATACTTCTGAAGTTGATGCTAACTCCAAAACAGCAAAGCAAATGATGTTTTCTTCAACTTGTCACTTGAATATTTTTTCCTCTTGATTGCCTTTATTTGATTATTGATAAGGTGTGTCCCTAAACTCCCATTACAGCTGCACAAATCTGGCTTAGAACAGCACATCAATGTCTTTAGAAGAATTACAAGTTACAGCAAGAGACAGGTGAGATGGTAAGACTCTCCCAGTCACCAGGAGTCATCTCTGCCTCAATGATACCTGAGTCCATGAACTAGAGTACAGATGTCTGCATGGATATCTTTGTGGCCTGAACTAACTCCATTATTCCTTTCAATATTACACCAGCTCAACTTTATATAAAGCAGGCAAGTTTAAATCCTGTTTAGCAAAACAGAAGTAATCACTATCCATTGTGTCCTTCAGATTTCATAACATATCAGTGATGTGAACTTATTTGATACAGTTTATTGCTGAATCCAGGTTTTTGCTGGAAGAATGCTTAGAATTTGTCAAGGATCCAACTTTTTTCCTCTGAAGGAACAGAAAACTGGCATAATTTGGCTCCCAATTAATTGCATGCCTTTCAACAGAAACCTGAAGATCTAGCAGCCCATCCAGGTGCAATCTGTCCTTTTTGTTTGTCCATGATGTATAAAATGTCTGGGTGTGGAAGTAATTGAGAGCTGCAGAAAGCTAAATGTTAACCCTGTAGCTAAACAAACTAAAGATCTCAGTTTGTAGAGATGAAATCCTTGAATACACCTCAGCCTAAACTGATTTTTTGCTTTCAGATACCACTTGCTACTTTTCTTGGGCATTTCTTCTCTTGATGCACCCCTACCTTCTCCCCTGCTCCCCTGCTCCCCTCAGCCTTTTATTGCATCAGGATAAAATACATCAAGAGCATTAGTTTTATTATCTGTGGCTTGAATGAGAAGGAAGGCCTTGTTTTTTAAAAAAATCACAGTGGCTTGGTTTTCATAAAATGCCTAAGCCAACATGCCTACCAAAGGGGGCGCTGGATGCCAAACTCTTTCCCATCTTTTCATGGGGTTCTTGGTGTCATACAATTCTATGCATTTGCAGCAACTGGGATTTAAAACTAAGGCTACTGGATAATTCCAAATTCCACTTTAGTTCAGACTACACAATCCTGGGACCCGCTGGGTCATCCTTTGAGAGAAATGTAGTGCAGTCTGATGTGATCAGAACAAACATTCAATATTTAGGCTGACCATATCCCATGATCATCTAAGAAGATTATATATTATAAATAGAAAAATAGTTGTAGTGGCAAAAGAACTTCAATAAGTCAATATTTACTTACGTAAACAGAATGACCATGGCCAGGCAAAAAAGCAGTAGGAGCGGGAGCAACTTCTGACTTCCTGCCGGCTTCCCCATTGACTTTGCTTGAGGGAAGCTGGCAGGCAGCATTGGAAATTAGGATCACATGATTGCGGGGACACTGCAGTGGCCACAACTTTGCAAATACTGATGTAAACCATGGAAATTTCAATTCCACAGGAGTAATGGGTCCTGGATTTTTTACACATCCTTTAAGTTAGCAGACTTTAGGTGCCTTGATCCAAAAATTGTTACAGTATAATGCACCATTTGGGCTGACTTGAGGGTACAGACAAACAAACACAGCGAGAGTTTTAATTTGTGTGTGTGTGTGTGAATGACACACTAAGCCTGAAGAAAGCCTGGGGCCGTGATTAAAGAGCCATGCAGGACTGAGATGGTGACATTTGGTCACATTAGCTGCTGAAGCAGAAAAGAGAAGAATAACTAGCTATTGACGAGGGTGGGAAATTAGTTTAATGTTAAAGAAATAGTACCATTTTTAAGCAAACCATTTGAAAAACTTAGTTTTACTATCTAGGCTAATAATTAGATACCATGTTATGGTGAAGAAAAATGTAACGATATAAGCACTTAAGAAGCACAGATGGTGGAGTATCAACAACTTTTCAGGTAGCTCTAAAAGTGTTTGGATTATGGCCCAAGAATTCCCAGCTTGCTTGTGTGTGTGTACGTGCGTGTGTGCGTGCGTGCATGAGTATGCCACGTATATACATTAAAAGAATAAGAATGTCTTAAGATGGTTGAAGGCACTGGAAATTAAAGGATGAAGAAAGCAGGTTTTTCTCTTGTATAAGGTAAAACCTTTGTAGGGTTCCTTTACCCAAAGGGCTCAAAACCTTTCTTAAACATGCCTCTTTCGACCTGAAAAAAAAAAAAGATGGAGGGCATTCCTCCCCCCTTAGCCAAAAAGTACTTCATTTTCTACTTTACGATGCCCCCAAATATTGTCGGGCCTACAATCTCTATAGAGGGAAAGGACTTCTGTATAAAGTCACAGATAATACTTGTGAATTTGCTGACTAGAACCTGGTCTGGGTACAGCACTGAGGCAGCACTGATCACACTTGGGGATGACCTCCAGCAGGACTGGGGTAGGGGTGCTGCAGCTCTCCTGGTTCTGCTTAATTTCTTGGGCACATTCAGTGCCATGGGTTACAGTATCCTGGACTGGCAGTAGGGGCATTGTTTTCCAGTGGTTCTCCTCCTTCCTTGGGCCCACTTCCATTCAGTGTTGGTAGGTGGGGAGGGATCCAGCTGTTACGTTGCGGGGTCCCAAGAGCTCAATACTCTCCCCACTTCTGTTTGTTTTTAACTTATTTACCTAATGTTTTAACCCTATAGTGTCAGTGACTGAAGGGCTCATGCATCAACAAAATCAATCCTTCATGCACAGATTCTGAAAGGAGGGGACACGGCTTCATCTTAAGACTTCTAAACATACAGTGGCAAATATCCGCAGACATGAGACCTCGCCTCCTTGCCCATCCCACTACATGGCTGCAGCACGCAGGATTCTTTGCTCCTGCCAGGATGCCTAGTTAGGCCTCAGATGGCAGCCATGCAAACTGGTTCTCCTGGCTTCTCAGATCTTTGGCTTGTTGTGTCTGGGGGCATGAGCTGAAAATCTCACTTGGCCAACAAACAGTGGGGGAAGAGCAGGCCTAGCGAATGGGAGCTACACCCTGGACCTGGGCAGGAAGGAGATGTGTGGAAGGGAAAAGAAAGAGGAGCCTCTCTGTCCTTGCCTCCTGTTTTATCTTTACAAAACAAAACAAAGGATGTGAGAATTAGCATTTGAGCTCCTCACCTACCAGAAAGTAGGATGACGTCTGATTTCTCCTTTTACACTCCCGCTTTTACATCTGTCCTGTTTGGGCAGAGATCCTCTCAGTGTCTTCCTACCCAGGTTTTCCCTGCAGATGAGAACTGGAAGCTTTAATGGCAGAAGATACAGTGGTCAATGGTTTTCCCATTTACGGTTACTTGAAAGATTTAAAATGGATAAAAAGACTTATGGTGAAGCAGTGGGAGTGGAGAAAGAACAAAGAAACATGTAACTGACTGTGATCAATTAATTATAAGCACCACTGCAATTGGTGAAAGGTGAAAGATATAAACAACTGAATGCAGATTTCCAGAGAAGAGAAGACCTTAAATGAACAATGCAAAGAAATCAAGGAAAACAATAGAATGGGGAAGACTAGAGATCTCTTCAAGAAAATTAGAGATATCAAGGGAACGTTTTGTGCAAAGATGGGCATGATGAAGGACAAAAAAGGCAGGGACCTAACAGAAGCAGAAGACATTAAAAAGAGGTGGCAAGAATACACAGAAGAACTATACAAGAAAGATCTTAATGTCCCTGAGTCCACACTGGTGTGGTCACTGACTTTAAGCCAGACATCCTAGAGAGCAAAGTCAAGTGGGCCTTAGGAAGCATTGCTAACAACAAAGCTAGTGGAGATGACAGTATTCCAGCTGAGTTATTTAAAATACTAAAAGACGATGCTGTTAAAGTGCTGCACTCAATATGCCAGCAAGTTTGGAAAACGCAACAGTGGCCACAGGATTGGAAAAGGTCAGTTTACGTTCCAGTTCCAAAGAAGGGCAATGCCAAAAATGCTCAAACTACTGCACAATTGCACTCATTTCACATGCCAGCAAGGTTATGCTCAAAATCCTACAAGCTAGGTTTCAGCAGTATGTGAACCAAGAACTACTGGATGTACAAGCTGGGTTTTGAAGAGGCAGAGGAACTAGAGATCAAATTGCCAACATCCGCTGGATTATGGAGAAAGCACGAGAGTTCCAGAAAAACATCTGCTTCATTGACTATACAAAAGCCTTTGATTATGTGGATCACAGCAAACTGTGGCAAATTCTTAAAGAGATGGGGATACCAGATCACCTTACCTGTCTCCTGGGAAATCTGTATGCAGGCCAAGAAGCAACAGTTAGAACCAGTCATGGAACAGCCAATTGGTTCAAAATAGGGAAAGGAGTACAACAAGGCTGTATACTGTCACCCTGCTTATTTAACTTATATGCAGAGTACATCATGAGAAATGCTGGGCTGGAAGAATCACAAGCTGGAATTAAGATTGCAGGGAGAAATATCAACAACCTCAGATATGCAGACGATATGACCCTAATGGCAGAAAGTGAAGAAGAATTAAAGAGCCTCTTGATGAGGGTGAAAGAGGAGAGTGCAAAAGCTGGCTTGAAACTCAACATTAAAAAAACTAAGATCATGGCATCTGGACCCATCAATTCCTGGCAAACTGAAGGGGTAGAAATAGAAGCAGTAATAGACTTTATTTATTTGGGCTCCAAGATCACCGCAGATGGGGACTGCAGCCATGAAATTAAAAGACGCTCCTTGGGAGGAAAGCTATGGCAAACCTAGACAGCATATTAAAAAGCAGAGACGTCACCTTGCCGACAAAGATCCACATAATCAAAGCTATAGTTTTTCGAGTAGCAATGTATGGCTGTGAGAGTTGGACCATAAGGAAGGCTAAGCGCTGAAGAATTGATGCCTTTGAATTGTGCTGCAGACTGCTAGAAGGTCAACCCTAAAGGAAATCCTGACTGCTCATTGGAAGGATTGATACTGAAGCTCAAGCTCAGATACTTTGACCACCTAATGCAAAAAGAGGACTCTTTGGAAAAGACCTGATGCTGGGAAAGATGGAAAGCAAAAGGAGAAGGGGACGGCAGAGGATGAGATGGTTAGATAGCATCACCAAAGCAATGAACATGAAATTGAGCAAACTCTGGGAGGCAGTGAAGGACAGGAAGGCCTGGCATGATATTGTTCATGGGGTCACAAAGAATCAGACACGACTTAATGACTGAACAACAACAACAACAAAACTAATGATGAACATGTAATTGCTAAAATGTACAAACTTTTGTTGCAATTTGAAACAGAGGAAGAACAGGCTAAAGAATGTATGATAAAGTGGGCTGAGAACTTTGGTTAAAATATACAGATGGATCAATGGAAAAATATGTGGTTAAAAGAGTTGAAATTTACATTGTGTTATGATCTCAAAGAGAATTTTTATAAAATGATGTATCATTGGTATATTACACCAGAGAAATTATCTAGAATGTATAAAGGCACTTCAAATGTATGTTGGAAATGTGAACAGCATGAAGGGACATTTTATCGTGCTTGGTGGGCATGTTTTTTCTTTCCTTGCGCTCTCTGCTTTTTCTTTGATTACCTTTTCTTCTTCCTTACTTTATATTAGTTTGTGTTAGTTTTTGTCTTGTTTAAAAGCTTTAATAAAATTATATTAGAAAAGAAAAACTGAAAGCCTTAAGGACTGAAGATAGAGTGGGTGGCCCATTGTGGTTGAAACTCTGCAGACAGTAGGTTGTAATCCACAGGAGGTGTCTTACTGCTATACTCTGCAAGTATGTAAAATTACAGACAAAATAACACACATCTCTGTGAATAAAGTAAGAGCATCCTTTAACAACAGCTAAAGGGTAATTTAAAAATGGTGCCAATGCTGATAATAGCATTTGAGCCAAGTTCTGAAGCAAAGGTTCAAAAATGCATTGATCTAGCTCACCTCTCAGAGTTTTCAGGTTCCTTTGTAATCTGCTCCCAGCCCAGTATTTTCCAAACAGACCCAGCTCAAAAGCAATTGTTTGGGACCTGTCCCATGTTCAGCCCTCAGTATTCACCCCCAAAACTAGGTTACAGGTAGTCCTCACTTAACAACCACAATTGGGACCGGAATTTAGGTCGCTAAGCGATGTCATTAAGTGAGATGTCACATGATTGCTTCGCTTAGTGATGGCAATCCTGGCAATTCCCCTTGCTGTCATTAAGTGAATTTTACCGGTTGTATCTTGCAGAAATTTATTCACCATGACCAATGTGGATTTCTGCCTAAAAGACAATTAAGAGACAATGTCAGAGTTGTGCTGGACATTACAGAATATCTGCAATACCATCATGAATGTCAAGACGACTCTTATTTTTTTGGATGCAGAGAAAGCTTTTGATAATTTGAATTGGATGTTTATGTTTAAAATTTTGGAAAGTATGGGTTTTGAAGAACATTTTATACAGGGAATAAAGTCAATTTATACGCCTCAGAAGGCTAGTATTGTGAATGAAGAACTAACGGAATCATGTCATATACAAAAAGGAACAAGACGAGGTTGTCCACTATCGCCTTTGCTCTTTATTTTGGTTCTTGAAGTTCTTAATAGAGACATTAGAAGGGACAAACAAAGAAAGGGCTTAAAGATTAAACAAAAGGGCTTTTGCTGATACTCTTGATACTACAAGACCCTCTGGAATCTGCTGAGCATCTGATGAAACTCAAGGAATTTGGCTCATTGGTAGGTTTTAAAGTAAATAAACAAAAAACAAAAATGTTAATTAAAAATATGACCCTGCCTAATCAAGATCAGTTGATGAGCAAGATGGGTTTCAGGACTGAAAAAAAGGTGAGATATCTGGGGGTGATTCTGTCAACTAAAAATAGTATGTTCCAGAATAACTATAGTAAAATCTGGAATGAAGTGAGAAAAGATTTGGTAAGATGGGAAAAATTACAATTGTCTCTCATGGGAAGAATCTCTGTGATTAAAAGGAATGTTTTGCCTGGGATGTTGTTTCTTTTCCAGATTATACTGATTTTGACTACAGACTTACCATTTAAACAGTGGCAGAGAGATATATCTAAGTTCATTTGGCAAGGCAAAAAAACAAGAATTGTTACAAGATGCCAAGGAATGAGGAGGTTTGGGTTTGCCTTATTTAAAACTGTATTTTGATGCTTGTTGTTTGCTCTGGATGAAGGAGTGGATAACCTTGGAGAATAAAGAATTATTACAACTTGAAGGTCATGAATTGAGATTTGGGTGGCATGCCTATTTGTGGTATGTTAAAGTTAATAAGGATTTTAAAAACCATTATATTAGGAATGTCTTACTGCGGATTTGGAACAAATACAAGGTAAGACTGTCTCCTACTATACCCTCGTGATTGTCACCTCAGGAAGCATTTACTAGAAGAGAAAATATGGGAGAAATTAAGTGGTTAAAATATAAAGACTTGTTAAATTTTGAGGAGGGTAAACCAAGTTTTAAAATGAGAATAGCTCGAATCAGAAGGTTTTATATGTCACTGGTCTACTCATATGCAATTGTTTGAATGTTTTAAGCTGGATAAAAAGAACTATAGATTTGTTAATGAAACTTCTTACTTTGAGACTCAACTTTGTACAAATAATGAACATGTTATTGCTAAAATGTACAAGATGTTACAGATGAATCTAGAAGATGAACAAGTCAAGAAATGTATGATTAAATGGGCTAAAAATTTTGGATCCAATATCATGTTGGAACAATGGGAAAATATGTGGAACAAAGGTTTGAAATTTATGTTGAATTATAATTTAAAATAAAATTTTTATAAAATGAGGTACCGCTGGTATTTGGCTCCTGATAAGTTATCAAAAATGTATACTAGTATAACAAATGTTTGTTGGAAATGTTCTCAGGGTGAAGGAACTTTTTATCATCTTTTATCATGCACACAGAATGACTTGCTGGTTGGAAATACCTTTGCCATCAACGTGGCCTGGCATTGGGCAAGAATTATATAAATCTATATTTTTATTAAAGTTTTTTAAAAATTTAAATTTAGATTAATAATGATCTCCCTTCCAGTTCCTGCATTTCTGACACGAGATGAGACGAGATCATCTTTGGTGGACTTGTGAAAAGGCTAAAAAATCTTGGGACCAGCATGTATTGCTGTTCAAAAGATTCTTAAAGTGAGCATTCAAAAAAAAACCAGAATTGTTCCTATTGGGTCTGATGGAGAAAGGACTGGAGAAACAATATGGAACTTTGCTTTTATACATGACCACGGCTCCAAGACTATTATACGCGCAAAGATGGAAGGACTCACAAATACCTACAGTGGAAGAATGGATTATCAAATTCATGGACTTGGCTCAAATGGCGAGGTTAACAGCGTTAATAAGAGAGAATACTGTTTCTAAATTTGTCTCCTCGTGGCAACCCTTCTTAGATCACGTGCTTGGGTGGGAAAAGAATGAAGCTTTGATTGTGGGATTTAATGGTTAGACGGTTTGTGTTGATAGAAATAATGGGAATTTGGATTCATTGATGGTCAGAGATTAACCTTTTTTTAATTTGTACTCATACCTGTATTGGAGATAGTCGGAAGTCATTTTCCATTTCATCTTTCTATCTGTTCTCACTACCTTAGTTTTTGTCTTTCTTTTAGTTCTATCTTCTCTCTTTTCCATACTTTCTGATTTGTATTTTAACTGTGCTTTTTATATATCTTAATAAAAGCTTTAATTAAAAAAAAGTGAATTTTACCGGTTGTTGGCTGAGGACCCACCCCCATCCAAGCCATTCCGGGCTTGGTCCCTCCCAGCCCCGAGCCTCAGTAAGACAAGGGACTGCCCCCAGCTCACCCCACCTGCCGATCTCCCCTCCTCATCTCTGCCCTTTTGGCCGCCCTGCACCCTGTCTTGCGGGGCAGCAGCCACCCCAGAACCATGCAGGGCTTGCCACACCCAGGAAGCTGCGGCCCCGTCCCACCCACCTATCTCCCCCCCGGAGTCTGTGCCTTTCTGGCCTCCTGCCCCCCTGCTCTCCGCTGCCCCAGCCGACTTTGTCTCCTTGTTCCCACTGCTGATGAGGTGTGCCTGGCCTGGCTGCGGGGGAAAAATGCTAAAGGCAGCCCCTCAACAGTGGTGTCCTAAACCACCCCTTTCTGCTGTGCTCCCGGGCGGGGCTGGAGCTGGCTTTGGGTTCCAAAAGGGAAAAAGAAGGACCCCAAAGCAATCCCTTTGCAAAGAGCCCTTGATCACGTGACTCGGGGGCGCTGCAACAGCTGCAACTTCAGGCACCGGTCATAAGTCACTTTTTTGTGCGCATTCGTAACTTCAAACAGTCCCTCAGTGAATGGTCTGTAAGCGAGGACTAACCATACTGGATTCCTGGCGGCCCAGGGCTCCAGCCGTTGCTTCTGAATACCAGGTTGATCTCTAACAGAGCTGCCCTCCTTGACAGATTTATTTATTTATTTACTTACATTTATTGGCCTGGCAGGCCTGGAAGGAGTTCCCCTCCGGAAGACGCACTTGCCTGGGTTTCAGGTTAGGCATCAGCAGCGAGCCCAACGGGTGGGTGAGGGGGTGGCTGCTGTCATCCTTGAGTTGAGGGCTTCCAGAGACTCTGCTGCAAATAACGAAATGAGACTCTCCTGATTGAGCTGGGCGCTAGGGAAGAGTTAAGATTGCTGCTGTTTACTATCCTCCCTGCTGCCCAGCATTATCCCTGCCTAGCCTGCTGGATTCTGTCCCGGAGTTGGCTGTGGAAAGGCTATTAGTTAGGGGGATTTCAGCTTACTACATGGCAATGTTGAGTCTGGGCCAGGTTAGGAGTTCATGGCCTCCATGGCAACCATGGACCTGCCCCACGGTACTAAAGGCCCGATGCATCCCAGATCTGGTTTCTACCTCAGGGCAGGTATTGTGTCGTCTGATAATGGAGGACGTTGCCACCAGCGTGACTACCTCTGAAGGCCATCTGCCAGGAGACTAGCGGGCTTGTGCGGTTGGCTGGCCACTGTGAAAACAGATTGCTGGACTAGATGGGCCTGGGTCCAGTCCGGCAGTGCACTGCTTACGTTCATGTGTCCTTTGCCATGGCTGGATCACCCTCTATTAGACTTTTGGCTTGCCGGTGTCACCCCTTCCTGCAGAGAGTTAGGGGCTGTTAGATAGGCACGGCCCGGGCAACTTACGAACACCCTGGGGGTCCAGAAGGAGTTTGGGGTTTTCCCCGAGGACCTGGTGGGCAGTTTGGGCACAGTCTTAGTCGCAGCCTGGAACAGGTATGCCCCATTTGGCCTCTTCCTGCATGAGGGATGCCCGGAGTGCTGTTGGGGGAAAATGAAGAATTAATTTGATTGAACACAAGTAAGAGTCCATATTCAGGATTACATCACCGCACTAAGGGAAGGTTGTTGAGAAAGCAGCTGAGCAACAGCTCCAGAAGATTCTGGAGGAAATGGATTATCCGGACACGTTCCAGTCAGGTTTCGGACCAGGGTATAGCACAGAAACAGCACGGATCCTGCTTGTTGGCAGAGCTGGGATGGGGATGGTATGTCCACCCTGGTCTCTCAGCAGCTTTTGATACCATCAATCATGGCATCCTTCTGCACTGACTGAGGATTGGGGTGGGGGGTGGGCACTCTGCAGCAGTGGTTCCCCTTTTTTTGTGGTTGTTCCAGTCAGCGCTGACACAGGAGAGGTTGAGCCCAGGGCTCCTCACTTACGGAGTGCTTCAAGGCTCAACATTCACATCTATATGAAACCACTGGGTGAGGCAATTAATTGGTTCGTGGTCCAATATCATCAGTACAGGTGATCCTCGGGTCACGATGGCAATCGGGACCGGAATTTCCATCGCTAAGCGATGCAATCATCAAGTGTGATGTCACGTGACTGCATTGCTTAGTGACAGCAGTCCCAGTTGCCATTGTAACCCCAGGACCGTGTGGGTTGTTAAGCAGGAAAAAGCAGGAGTCCCAGGCAAGCAGGGCAGCAGGTCAGTACTGCGGGTGAGAGCTATGGGTGGGGGGGTGTCGTGGGCAGGCGCTCTGGAGCGTGGACCGGTGCTGCGGGACTGTCTGTCATCCTTCCCAAATAGACCAGACAGGAAACACAACCAGATGAGCTAATTCTACTTTATTGTAAGGCTGCATTAACAGAATCTTGCAAGTCTGAAAGTACAGATCTCCTGCTGTCTCTTTTTACAGCCTGATAAGTTAGGGAGGCTCCTTTCTGAGTTTCTTTCTGTGCCCATTACGCAGCTGTGGGCACTCCCCCTTTTTTCTGACTGTTCCCTAGGCAGCATCTCTTCCCCCCACCTCCCAAGGTCATTCCCACATACCATTACAGTGCCAGAGGCAGGTGCTATGGAGCACATGCAGGGGGTGGGGAGTGCCGTGAGCAGGTACTACAGAGTATGGGCGGGGGGCCCACAGTGCTATGGAGCACAGGTGGGCAAAAAACAGTGGGAGCAGGAGCAACTTCCAACTTCCTGCCAGTTTCCCCACTGACTTTGCTGGTGGGAAGCCAGCAGGGAGCATAAGAAATCACAACCACATGACTGCAGCTTGCTGAGACATCACAATTGTGAGTCGGGCACCAAGTGCCTGGATTGCAATCATGTGACTGCAGGGAGGCTATGACAGCTGCAGCTTCGCGAACCAGTCATAAGTCCCCCTCGTTCAGCGCTGTCATAACTTTGAACAGTCACTGAACGAGTGGTCGTAACCTGAGGACTACCTGTATGCTGATAATATTCAGTTGTAATCTCAACCACAGGCTGGCCAAGCAGTGCTATCAATGCCCTATTTCAGTGTCTGGAGGCTGTGCAGGTGTTGATGGGGAGAAGCAGGCTCAATCCTGACAAGACAAAGCGGCTGTGTGCTTTTGAGCCCCCTGACTCTGGAGCATTTCCATCTTTCTTTTGGATGTTGTACTTCCCTGTTCGAGACTAATGCTCAGTCAGGGGTTTTCTTGGGCTCACTGCTCCTGCTTGAAGAGCAGATGGCAGCTGTGGCCAAAAAGGACTTTGCACAGATCCATCTTATGCATCAGTTCTATCTATTCCTACATTGGGAGGCCCTCCAGATGGTCATCCAGCTCAGCAGTTTCTGCCCATTCTATAAGAGTAGGTGTGCTTCAGGCTCCTTCAATCACGCAAAACCATCTGCTGGGACACAGGAAACATGCCTTCTCTGTTGCAGGATCTGGCCTCCAGAGATCCATATGGCTCCCACCCCGATGACATTCAAAAAGTTGCTGAAAACCTGGCTGTTCCCTCAGACCTGTGAATACGGTGTTGTTGAGCCCCTCTGGAAATTTGTCTGGAACTTTATCCAATTAAGTACAGGTAGTCCTTCTTAACTACAGTATAACTGGGACCGGCAACTCCATTGCTAAGTGACCCGGTTGTAAAGCATGACATCACGTGACTGCACCAACTTACAATGGCAGTTGTGGCAGTTCTGATTGCCATCGTTAAGTGTGGTCATTAAGTGCAACATCACGTGACCACCATTTGCGACCTCCTGCTGGCTTCTCTGTTGACTTTTGCTTGTAGGAAGCCACAGTGAAGGTTGCAAATGGTGATCACGTGACTGCGGGATGCTGCGACTGTCATAATTTTGAGCCAGTTGCCAAGCAGCTGAATTGTGATCACATAACTGCAGGGACATGATGGCTGCAACTATTAGGACCAGTCATAAGTCTCCTCATTCAATGCCATTGTAACTTCAAATGGTCGCTGAATGAATGGTCGTTAAGCAAGGACTACCTGTATCCCTCTTTTTCTGGATGTGCATGGTCTTTGTTCTCATTGTGTTAATGTTTTCCTGCTTTTAATGTTGTAAGTCATGCAGAGTCTTGTGGAGTTGGGCAGCCTCTAAATTGGATTTAATTAATTATTTATTTATTAATTAATAGTGTCTCGCACATAGCCACAGTAGTCAGGTGTTGTAGAAATTCTTCCCGGAGCTTTTGGAAGAGTTTAAACTGAATATCCTTCTCATAAATTATTTAAGTCAGAACATTCCCCTTTGTGTTTAGCTTCAGCGATCATAGGAATGATGCCCTTGTTTGAAATGTTAGGTCAGGCGAGTATAAACCCTTCATACGAATCTGTCTGAGTTTACATGGGGTATTGCTATGCTTTTTCTTAAATGTGATTTGTTCATTAAGCCATTGGTGGCTGGGTTTGCACATTACACTATCCCAGGAGTGGGATATAATTTGCCATTGCCCAGCTTCAGCTCCACACTCCAGGCTATTTGCAGTTGTAGAAGAGGGGTACCACCCTGCCAGACTGGCCATGAAGTCACTCCCATTCAATCTAGCCTTTGGACCAGAGACGGATGGATGCTGCTCTGGCTTGTTTACACTTGGCTAAGAAATGTTCTGTTTCCTTGCCAATGGATGTACTTTATTGTATTTTTTATGTTTTACAGTTAAATTACGATCTTGTTAACCACTCTGAGAACATGTTAAATAATGAGGAACATGTACTTAAATAAACACCTGAGAGACTAGTACAGGTAGTCCTCGAGTTATGACCATTCGTTCAGCAACCATTTGAAGATACAATGGTGCTGAAAAAATGGACTTATGATTGATCCCTGAAGTTACAGCTATTGCAGCACTCATGCAGTCACATGATTGTGATCTGAATGCTTAGCAACCTGTTCACACTTACGACTGGTTGCCAAACACCCCATGATCACATGATCACCATTTGCAATCTTCCCTGCCAGCTTCCCACAAGCAAAGTCAATGGGGAAGCCGGCAGGAGAGGTTGCAAGTCACTCAGATAAGTCTCTCTCACACACCCTGGCCTTTCTTCGCTCACTCGCTCGCACGCACCATACCCTAACTTCCCCTCTCCCCTCACTCATGCACCAGTGCCCTCCTTCCCTCTTAGCTCGCTCGCTTGCTTGCACACATACACTACACCTTCCTTCACTTGCTCGCACATACCATGCCCTCCTTTGCTCCCTCACTCACTCTAACCAGTGCTCTCCTTCCTCCTTTGCTCACTTGCATGCACTGTGCCCCCTTCACACTGCACTGGAGCTTTGCAGCAGGAAGGAGAAAGCCTCACGAATGGCTAGCAACTTCCAACGTTGCGTGCCAGAAGCGCCTCTGGAGAGTCCTTCAGCACCCGGAAGCACCCCTGGAATGCTCCTTCGACACCAGAAGCACCCCTGAAGAGTCCTTGAGCGAGTGCGGAGGGAAGGAGGGTGCAGTGCGTGCATGAAAGTGAAGGGGGAAGGAGGGTGCTGGTGCATGCGAGTGAGCGAAGGAGGGAAGGAGGGCACTGGGGGAAGGAGGGTGCTGGTGCATGCGAACAAGTGAGCGAAGGAGGGTGCAGTGCATATGTGCAAACAAGTGAAGGGGGAATGAAGGCCAAGAAGCCCCTGAGCCACAGTGCGGCAAGCAGCCCCAGAGCCATGTGGTTCTGGGGCTGCTTGCCACCCCACAAGACAGGGTGCGGGGCAGCCAAAAGGGTAGAGATGGGGGGGAAATAGGTGGGTGGGGGGAGTTGGGGGCAGTCCCTTACCTTACTGAGGCTCAAGGCTGGGAGGGACCAAGCCTGGAATGTCTTGGATTGGGGTGGGTCCTTGGCTAACGATTGGTGGAATGTGCTTAATGACAGCGATGCAGTCACGTGATGTCTTGCTTTATGATTGCATCATTTAGCAACAGAAATTCCAGTCCCATTGTGGTCATAAGCTGAGGACTACCTGTAAGTAGGTTTCGTTGTTCTCCAGCCAGGAGGAGCCTGGAGTAAGAAAATAAGGCTGTGCAGCTCCTCAGATTGTAAGGCAGGAAGGTGTCTGAGCACAAATGGAACAATTATTAGCAACTCTGTCAAGCAGCTCCAGCTTTTCCCAGGATCCCCCAGCTCCCACTGTGGTTGCAGACCAGTGCAGTGCCAAGTTTGCATTCCTGTGCTCTCCAAAACACTGCAGTGAATTAGAAGACAGAAGAAATAAATGTGTTTGGTTTGATAGTAGCTTTGCTAGCATTACACATAAAAATAAAGAAAACTCATGAGAATCAGTGCTTGGGACACATTTTTTTATCATGATGATGTGACTGCAGCCTACATTTACCAGTCTACATTTTCGTTTTTAAACAAGTAAAGAAATTGTCATCTCTATTTTCCCTTGTAAAATCTTGCCATAAAAGAGGGGGCAACCAGCCCAGCTGTGCAACCCACATACAAGCAAGTTACTTCCTTACCTGTGAAACAAAGTTGTGGAATGTGTTCATATGTGTGGCCTGAGTTGATAGTATAAATAAATAACATTTTTCACAATAACCACCAAGAAAGCAAGTTCTTCTGGAATTCTAAACCCTGGAAAAAGTTGGGTTCGCAGAAGGCAATAGATGATGGACATGCCTGGCTCTTTCACTTTGCAGAGAAGACTTCTTGGATGAAACTGGCCATTCACAGAAACGTCAGATACCTTTTCGAGATGAAAGCTGATAAAGGCAAGAGGCAAACTGAAGGCCAACTCTTGGAATAATTGCACGCAAGTAGCAGAGCTGTCCTTATGTCTCATATGGCCAAGGGCTGCTTCTGCCAGCAGGCCTTGATGGAGGCGCAGCCACGCCAGGACTGTCCAGGGCCCCCGTTATTCCACGTGCTGCTAAACGAGGCACAAGTGGCCCTTGGCAACCACTTTTTTCTGCTGTATTCCCATGGTGGTGCCTTCCTCTTGCTCTCAGCTTATGAATGAGACCCCTTATTCTGATACTCTCCAAGGGCAGAATCGAGGAGGCATGTAAAATCTGTTAGTTTTTGCCCTTGAAGACAGTCAGGGGACTGCAGTAAAGGGAATTGAGGCAGGAGAAGGAGTAACATTGGGAGCAGCAAATTTCACTGTAGAGTTTTCTATCAATTCAAGGGTGGATGGACACCACTGGAACTTGCTAGTGGGGAAAGGCCAATAATAGGACTGACCGGAATGCCTGCAGTGAAATTAGGTGTTGGTTTTGGGGAATGTGAATTGCAGTGCAACTCTGCATGCGGTGTTGTTAGCCGAGAACCTGAATGATCTGCAGCAAATGTTAGATTTATGATGCAATGAGGGTATGGATCTGAAAATTATTCTAATATACCACCTTGAGCTGATGGAGGGCCATTTTTAAAAAATGGCTGTAAAGATCATCCTGGATCTCTTGAGAATATTTAATAGGATTTGAGAATACCCTGCTTCAAAGAGTACGGTTTGAAGAGGAGTTTTCAAATAACTGGAGAGGTAGCAAAAGTTGGGGCATTGTTCCCCTCCCTTTAAATTTTAGTTGCAGGTTGTCTCTGGCCATGTGAAATGTCACTTGACACGTCTAAGAGAAAAGGCAGGGCTTCAGGCTAGCAAACGGCTTGTTTTCAGCTTCTTCCTGACTTCAAATACCACATGGAAATTTTGCATAACTTCGGAAAGTTACCCTTTGCAGATCCGGAGTCTTGTTGGCAGTGGGCGAGCTGGGCTGTCATCCCTTCCGCCTGGACGGAGCCACCCTCTCCCACGAGAGCCCTGCAGCTGCGCCAGAGCATCCCGCCCGGGAAAGCCCTCCGGGCCCCCGGGGCTAACCCGAAGCCCCACCCGGTTTAAGCCTCAGACAAAGGCTGCCCGCCCAGCGCACAGCCACCGAGCTTCACGCTCGCCTGCGCAGAGAGCCGGCGGGGGGCAGCTCTACGCTCCCGGCAGGTGGGCGCCCCGGGCCAGCCGTTCAGAATCCCACCAGGGGCTTTCCCGAGGCCGTCCGGTTCAGACGGCCTTTTCCACGGCAGCCGCGCCGCACCGGCGTCCGGAGGAGCGGACAGCTCCGAGCAGAGGCGAGACGGCGCGCGCCGCCGCGTCCCGGACCAGCGCTGCCCCCTGCCGGGCGGCGCGAGCACCACAAGCCTGGACTTGTTGCGGGCAGGGAGCGCGAGGCCGACGGCAGGCACGACCCGGCAGCGGCGGGACCGTCGGGTGGGGAGGCGGTGCACGCGCGCCCGCCTGGCTTCCCCCTCCCTCCCCCCCGCCTGGCTTCCCCGAGCCCGAGAAGGGGCCGCCGCGGGGCAGAGTCCGCGCTAGCTGGAGGAAGCGCCTTCCCTCCGGCCCGAGCTCCCGTGCGGGCCTCCGCACCTCTCGTCCCGCCAACCCCGGAGGGAGGCCGGCGGCCGGCGGTGGCTGCCGAGGCGCGGAGCTGGCCAGGGCGGGCCGAGCTGATCGGCGGCGCCAGTGGCAGCCGGACGCCCCGCCCCGTCGGGGAACGAGCCGGGAGGGAGCAGTATTTAACCCGGCCGGCCGGGGCGCGACAGCAGAGACAGGCGACTAACCTCCGCGAGGGGCCCGAAGACCGCGCGGCCCAGCCCCTCGTCGAGTCTCGAAAGCCGTCGCTGGGAGCGGCAGCGCGGGCCCCATTAGGGGTGCAGAGCACGGCCGCGCCGCTCGCCGGGCATCCCTCCGGAGCCCCATCCCGTCTTCTAGCCGCCATGAAGCGCCCGCCGCTGGCTGAGCCGAGTTGCATCAGCCGCCGCCGCCGCCGCCGGCTCCTGCCGCTGCTGCTCCTTCTCTTCCTGCACCTGCCCGGCGCCGAACTCTGGTCGTCCTTCCCGCCCGCTCCGTCCGGGCGCGGGGCTCGGCTGTCCTCGCCCAGGTGAGCACGCCGGCTGCGTCCCGCGCGGCCCTTGGAGCCGCCTGCTGCCCGCCCCAGGAGGGCTCTCCTCCCGGCAGAGCAGCCTCCGTCCCTCCCAACTCCGCCTGCCCGTTCCGGGGCCCCAAGGCCATCCCCGGACCAGGGACCAGCAGCACCGGGAAGACCCCCGCCCGTCTGCCCTCCCGCCCCCTCTCTGCTACGGACAGCCAGGCCTGCTTTGTCAGCGCTTCCTCCTGGCCTCTGGTTCGGGAGGTTGCGATGGAGATAATTTTCCCCTAGAGAAGCAAACACCAGAGAACTTCGGGGGCCTCTCTGTGAGAGCAGCCTGGGCGCTGAGGGCTGGGTGGGGGGAAGTCACAAGATGGACCTGCCAGACCTTTTCTCCAGGTGACCTTTCCAGAGGGTTTGTCAGCACCAAGACCACACCTGGTCCTAGAACGGAACTGAGCTGCCTCCTTCAGAAAGGGTCTGTGGTCCTGCCTCTGTGTTCCACACCAGAACCTGGCGCATGTTCACACTTGTGTGCGTGCTTCAAGACTTCCTTGAGGAACTTCAACGGTGGTCACACTTCTCTTTCCCTCCCCCACCTCCCCAAGACTGTCCTGTACAGAGGGGTGCCTGCTGAGTGGGACTGCTGGGAATCAAGCAGTCCCAGGTCTGGATGGGAGAAGTTGGATAATCCATGGACACTTGCCAGTTGGGCTTGCTCAACTCCAGATCTGCCGTGTGTACTCTGGCCATGATCCAGGACATCTTTGAGTGTCCTTAAGCCCTTTGAAATCAATGGGTTCAAGTTTACTTAACTCATCAAAATACAGAAGCTGGAATCCATTCTTAGCTTGGCGTAAACTCACCCAATTGGCTTTGGGACAAATGTGCTTAGGGCTACTGTTCATCTTTCGACCCACAAAGTGTGACCTAACCCTAACGCTGAATTCCACGTTCTTTCACATTCTGGACTTCTTGTCCCCTGTAGTTTGTCTGTAGTGTAGTTCAGCTCACTAATGAGCATCTAATAAAATATTTGGTATAAAAACAAGTCCTAGCAGCCACCCTGAAATCATTGCAATAACATGGCATCTCTCTCACTAATGATGCAGTATCATTACAAAATGAATGCATTTTTGGAAGTGGAAGTCCTCTAAGTCTAAGTGATCCATTCTCTGACTTTGGAAAGCCCAAGTGCCTGGAAAAGATGAAAAGGGATGAGGTGCAGGAAGGAAGAAGGCATGCCATATATGCAGGGAACAGCCTTGGTGTGTCAACTCCCCCCTCCCCTGCCTGTTCATCTCAAGTGGGTCAGCTTCTGGGGCACAAGTGACTGATGACTGACCTTTAATCCTAGCCTGAGAGAGAAGGTGCTGGAAAGAGGAAGACGCAGCTGAGACCCTTGGAGGAAGGGAGGTTTTCTGCTGTCACCATTGGAAGGGAACATGGGGGTGATGCAGGGGGAGAGAAAATGGGCTTTTCCACCTAACTCTTCTTGTTCCTCCTCCACTCCAGGGTCACCCTGTCCAATTCCTGAAGAAGTTGTTTTGTGGGCATGTTTTAAACCTCTCCCAGAAGTGGCAGTCTTGAGAACCGGTGACCCCACTTCCATGAAAAAACATTTGTATTTCTTTGATCTTTTCCTCAAAAGTTGGTGTCCTATTTAACTTAAGCAACCATTTAATTTTCTTATGTGGGCAGAGAGCTACTCATACTGTCCCCCTAGAATGCTTCTAGAGTGAGAAAGATGATACCTGGCAGTGTGGCAAATAGTGTCTAGCTCTTGCTGTGTCGAGCATAACTCAAATGGTGCGAATGATATCAACCAAGGTGCAGTTGTCGAGCCTCTGCTCCACAATGGGCTCCTTCCTCATGGCTCTGCTTCCTTGGCCTTTCCAGATGCTCTCCTTCCTGCTTGTTTGCCACTTGGGTAAGGCCTCTTCTGTTCCTTACTACTATTTTGCTGGTATGGTGTCTAATTGTTGTGTGGGAAAAATATGTGTTTTGTAATGTAGGAGTTATTCTGCCAGCATGAGAATTTATAAGCAGCTCAGATACAAACAAAACAAGCCAATAACCCTCCATTTTTGGAGATAATATCTGCATCCCATTTCCATTTCCCCAACGCCAACTCTGGTCATCCCTTCTACTGGCCTATGGCTGGGGCCACTCTTGCCTACTGCCTAGGTTGATCTCCATCTTCCAGCTGGGTTAGGTTTGCACTTGCTCCTTGTCATGAGGACAACAGGGTCTTCACTTGGAGAGAAAGAAGAAGAGAAGAAATCAGGGTTTTAGCAACAAGGGGGGGTATGTGTTTTCTTCAACCATGAGGGAGACCTCCTTGGTCTGCCCAATTTTTCTGCTATGCATAGGTTCCATGCTGCTGTGCAAATTGCAGGATCAGGAGTAAACCTGAGGCTGCCATCAATGAGTGACATGAAGGGATGCAGGGGTACCCCCTTTCATTCCAAGAGGGTACATACAGTATAACTAAGAAGCTCTTGGTGCAGGCCCAGGAGTCCCTGGGCTACTTGGAGGGGCTTGTGATATCTTTATAGCTTACAGAGAGCAGGTGAGGGTTCAGGCAGAAGGGAGTTCTACTCACCTGACACTTAGCGTGCTGTAGGGAAATGAACCTGAACAAAAGTTCTTCAACAAGCATTCAAGAGCACAAGTAGTGATGCATGTCCACCAGGGCGTCAGCTGTTACCATTTCAATTCAGCCAACCTTGTGGACAGACAGGGCTCAATGGACTGAAGCTTTGCCTCTTCTGTTGAATAGCACAGGGACCTGGACTAGCAGTGTTCGTAAGAAAGGCTGCATCTTCTTATCCTGCAGGTTGTAGGGCTCCTAAAGCTCTCACTGACTGAACATGAGCCGAGCTGCAGTGGGTCTGCTGTTTCTCATATTCAGAGTGGCACATTGTACTCTGCTGGTCTACAGAGGAAACGGTGGGTGCAAGACCGGGCTTGCTAAAGCCAGCGTCTGCTTCTCGTGAGTCTGGGCAACCTCCTTTCTTGAGTTGAGTTGGTTGCTACCTTGAACATAGAGAATAGCAAGTACAGCAAGGACTTTGCCTCTGAATGCCTTTGTGGTTGGAATCCAGCTTAACACCCTATAATCTACCTGACGTATGGGATCTAGCAATGAAACTACAAGCAAGACTTTGGTCACCCTTTGGTCAAAAAATCAGGAGTCGTCTGGTAGACCTTTTCTGACTAAAGGCGTATGCTAATCAGCATAAGGTAGTGAGAAAAGGTGTTCCCAGACGCTTTCTGATTTTTTGTCACAGTTCCCCCCCCCCCCCCCCCCCCCCCGTGCCTTTGGTCAAGGGAAATTTATGGCTCTTCCCTTAGCAGCAAATGGAAAAGGATGCAAACAAAGGGCTCAGTTTTGGTGAGTGATAGTGGTTTCCCATGCAAAGATCTTTGCTATTTATGCAATAGAAACTAAGCATCATGACGTATTCCACATATTCTTTTGAGGGTCCTTCCCCCCACCCCCCCTCTCAACAGCTCTGTGGTTAGGTTAGGCTGTGGGAGAGATGTTCAGCTCCCAGGATGGAAACCTAACCCTGGACTGTCTGAATCAACCACCTATGAGGCATCCTGCCATGAGGGTACTTCTTGTGCTCTCCACCCACCTCAGAAGGACCTTAAGTAAGTTTTTCACCGAGGCAGCCTGAAACGTCTCCAGCGGCTTCTCCAGCTTCCCTACTGGTCATGCCATCAGCTGCCTCCAGTGTTATGGCAGGAAGGAATCACCTTGCTGGCACATAGTTATGGAACAGAAGAGGAAACGCAAGCATAGCACAGCCGTAGTGCTCAAGGCTGGTCCAGGTCAGGGCCGAGGAATCCCTGGCCTCGTCGTCTGGACGGCACCATCACGGTCTTTTTCAGCACTCTTATGGTTCCCTGAAACATGCATCTGACTGGGAAAGAGGAGGTGCCTGTGCCGCAGACAAAGGGGGCGGGGGGTCCTCTGAGGAGAAGAGCTTGGCCGGTGGGGGGGCGGGGTACAGGGAAAGGTACAAGGAAGTCGCTTTCAGTGGCTGGATGCGGTATGAGAGGAGCAAGTGTGGCACACCCCACCTTCCTCCCTCCCCTCAGCGTGGTCTGGAAGCCAGGTATCCTCTGCTTTCATAGAGCCACACAAGTCATAACCCCACCGCGACTCTGCCAGCCCCTCCCTAGGCTTTGGTGAGCTATCCAGAACGGTGCTGACTATGAAAAGCTCCTGTGTAAGCTGGCTTGTGTGTGCAGGCTCATGCCTGTGATGCAGCTGGTGTTTGTGCACGCTCTCCCTGGGTGGCTACCAGCGTACGTGTCCTGTGGCAGGTAGCTCCTTTTCTCTCTGCACGTGCTCCTCCCTCCTTGCTTGTGCCCTCTGGCCATCTCCCAGGCTCTCCCATCTGTTCAGCCCAGCCCAGACTCCCTGCCAGGGACTCCGTTTCTGACCTCAGCGCTCGCTCTCCCTGGCCTCCCCCCTTTCCAACCTGGCCTCCCATCTTCGCTCCCACTGCTCCCTGCCCTTACCGCCCTTGAGGCTTGGAAGGGATGAAGTGGCATCCCGGGGGTGCGTGCCTGCTACAGTGCCCGACTTCACTTGGGGCTTGCAGGTTTGCCTGGAGAGCTCCTGGGGGCTTCTTCCGGCTGTGGCTCGGGATGGAGTTTGCCCCCTCACCAGCACTGTTCTGGCTGCCGAGGAGGATGGGGAAGGGGCACTCTGCCCCCCCGCCGTGAAAGGAAAGAAAAAACACGCTCACAAAAGCAGCACGTGAGAAGTCAGCGTCTACACATTATGATAAATTGATTTCAAATGGGCCAGTGTCTTGTTTTCAGTTTCATGCTGTTCCCTGCTGATGTTTTTCTAGATTGGGACCCAGGTTCCATGCACGGAAAAAGTATATTGTTCTCTGGCCATGTGGAAAAGCAGTCTCTCCAGATTCTCAGCAGCAGGATGCTTTTGAGAGAGGCAAAGCCATTGCCATCTCCATTCTGAAAACCCAGTCTAGGGACACCAACTTTAACTTCTCGGTGTGCTTGGAGACCCGGTGGAGGACGTGGCCAAGGAGGACCCTGGCTGCTTGGGTGCACTGCCAGGCCCGCCAGAAGGAAGATGCTTACTACGTTGGTCTTATCTCCCGGGGAGCCAAGCAGTTCACTGCAGGGTTTCTTTCTTTCTCTTTCTCTTTGAGGGCTAGGATGGTGGGTGACTTGCCCAGCTGTTCCCATGCAGACTTTCTGGGTCCTGATCCCCTAGGGTCTGCAAAATTATTCCCCTGTTCCTTCCCACACAGGACAAGTCAGTGTTTGCAGACTGTTCCGTTGTTTGGGCATCAGCAGAGGTATCAGAGCAAAGCTCTAGCAAAGTATTTGCTTAGAGTTTTATTTTCTTCTTCCTGCTTTTGTATTTTCAAGAACTCCCCGATCAGCCCCACCTAATGGAAAGGCCAGATGTTCCAATATCATCTGATTCCCTAGGAATCCGAGGGAGTCCGTGAAAAACAGGGAGTCCGAAACAAAGAGGAAAGGGGCAGAGGTGCCAGGATACATTAATTGGCAGTGGGGAGGGGACCGACACTGAGTCGGGGAGGCAAATTAAAGGTTTCTGCAGCTTTTCTCCAACAGACACCAACTCCAGGAAGCTTATGAGTGGCAATGTTAGAAAGCTCTGGTCCACCCCCCCCCCCGCCCCCGCACCACATACTCTGGCAAGGGTGTGACAAATGCAGCCTTTCTTGCTGCTGCTTGACTTCAGCTAATGCCTACCTGCCTGCCTGGGACACTTGAGATGGGGAGATATAAGCTTCCTGTGAAAAATGATTCCTGTATCTAGGCAGAGTTCACACAATTCACTAACAAAACAAAGTATTGTCTGCACATATCACGTTATACCCCCAAGATCAACCATATTATGGATAGCCTGGTCAATGCGCAGTGGATTCCCATCACCTTTCAGACTTAGACCACCAAGTTCCAGAACAGGGGAAGGAGCATTCCCCCTTCTCACTGGGAAGTGCCTGAGTCCAGCATTCCTCTGCCCCCAGCTCTTCTTCCCCCCCCACCCCTCAGGAGGCCCTCTAAGCCTCTCCTGTTCTTTCATTGCAGGAAATCTTGGGCCCCAAACCAGAGTTTTACCTGGCTTCCAAAGAGGCTTTCTAAGAAGAACGGGGTGCCTTGGCTGGCTCAGAAGCAGCCTGGGATGGCAGACAACTTGGCCCTCCGAGAACCACCCAGATGCAGACTGGACCCCCTGCAGCTTGGCTCTGGCCGCCTGCTCCAGCCCACACTGATGCCAGTCCTTCGTCGAAAGCCCCGTGCTGCCCAACTAATGCGCGTCGGTTGTGCTCTGGGCACCTGCCAAGTGCAAAATCTTAGCCATCGGCTTTGGCAGCTGAAGGGTCAGTTGGGACGTCAGGATTCCTCTCCCATCAGTCCCAATAGCCCCCACAGCTATGGCTGAAAGCAGAATGTGATATACCAGGACGGGAAAGGCATCTGCTCCTCACTCTGAACATTTCTGACAGCACTCTCCTCCTCGAGGCCTGCCCTGCCGTGATGGCCATGCCAGCAGTCTTCTTACTGGACCTACAAAGGAGACTTGACTCGTAGGGCATTCCCGAAGGATGGGTTGGGACACGGGCCTAGACCTGTCTTCAGAAAAAGCAGAAGTGGGGCAGGGATTGCTGCTGGAGAGGCCTGAGTCCTCACCCTAATTCCCAGTTTTCATCTCTCAGGTGGTATGCTGGTGCGGCTGTACGACGGCCTTGCTTCACCCTTTATAGTAGCAGGAGGGAGAGGAAGGTTTATCAATAGGTATGATAATTCCATATTAACACTGGTAGCATTATAGAAACAGAACCAACTTTCGCTTTCAGTTAGTGAATATCTTCTCTGCACGCATTCTAAAAACTAATAAAAAGATATAAGCATGGATTTTATTTCTGCGTGCAGCACTCAAAGCTTGGGCTGCAAGAGGGGATGAGCCATTAGGAATGCCAGGGGCTGCGCCTGTTTTGAAAAGGCTGCATCCCTCAAGTTGAAAGTCCCTCCCCCCAGAATGTCTCATGTGGAAGTGCTGCTGCTATTGCCTGGGCAATGTGTGCGAGTGTATGTCTGTACGAGTGCATGCATGAGCATCTGTGAGAGCGCGAGTCTGGCTGGGGTTGCAAGGAAAGACTTGCACTTCCTCAGCCCATTGTCTGTGGCTTCAATGTCTAACTTGAATTCAGCAGACTTTCCCTCCAATGTTATGGAAGAGAGTTAACGCAGGGTGCACTTCAAACCCAGAGCTGTTCTTTGGGTCACCAGCTGTGCAGCTTTTTCTCACAACTGCCACATAATGGTAAAATTGTGTGTGGAACTGCCCCAGCAAGGTCACCACTGATAGTGATCTGATTAACCGCTCTGGGGTCCACACAAGGCAGCCCATTGTGCCTTCTAGGCACTGAAAAGCAACTGTGGTCAGTTCTGCATAACAAAACCTGCCCTGGAAAAAGTGGAATGTTGAGTTTTTATCAAAGGTGTGAAGACGACTATTGGCACCCACGCTGTCTTACTCAACAGCAGCTCACGCTTGCTGGTCTGGTTCACATGACATGTTGGACCAGGCTAAAATGGGCTTGGTAGTTTGTGGTTCAGTGTATGGCGGGAATGAAGTTATTGTTTTGGCAGGTTGTGTCCTGTTAAATCATGAAACTTGTTAAGCCATCATAGGTTTATGTGTTTGGGCAGAGCATGTGATAGAAACTCAAGAAATTGCGTTGGGCCAGTCTGGGTCACAGCCTCTGGGCGAGGTGAAGTTTGTGGGGTGATGCAGAATGTTTCACTCTTCTCTGGCAAAGCACTTGCATTCAAATGTAGACTGTCTTTTGGCCCCTAGAGGCCTTCCATAGTGCATACAGTAAAATAAACATTTTGAAACTAGTAAAAAAGCAATATGGCAGAAAACTGCATCTTATGAATGGGAGTAAACAACCCTGGACTTCTGAAAGAAGGAGCTAGCCCAGGCGTGGAAGACATTTTGATGGCCACCAAGGCAGAGTCAGAAGGCAAAGCGGTCAAGCCCAAGTCATGGCCCTTTTGCTCTGAAGGGGTGGGGGGCAGAGTCCTGATCCCCCTTCCAGGTGGGCTTCTAGAAGTCCCCAGAAGGGTTTCAGTCCTGGGGTCCCTATCAGCCAGAATCCAGGTTGGTTCTTACTGAATCACACAGGAACAAGAGGCAATTTCAACCTCCGGACGCAACATAACAGCCCCCGCTGACAGCAGCGTTCTGGGTGAGTGGCAGTTTCTGAACTCTCATCATCCCAAGCAGGCAAGGCAGGCATTTTGCTACAGCCCTCCTTGGATGCAGCCAGGACTGCACGGCAGTGGCCGGACCTGCCTTCTGCACACCCCTACCCCGGAGGGGAGAGGGCTAGAAAGCTGCCTGTTAAGGTTCCCAGGTTGACCAACCAGGGCATGGGGCCAGACTCCCCCTGAGACCCGTTCTGCCCACGAACCCCTTGAGGGTCTGAACGACAGACCAATTTGGCCATCTGGAAAATATGCCTGGCTGGCCAAGGGAAGGGTCAGAGGGGGCAGAGGGGAGGGTCGGTGTCCTCAGAGCGCCGGGCAGAAGCGTCTCCACAGCAGAGCTTGGACCTGGGTCCAAGGGCCACGGGCACTCTGCCGGCTGAGGGCTTTCTCGGAACAGTCAGTAAGGCAAAGCGGCTGGAAACTGAGTCAGCAGGAAGACGGCGCAGGCGGGCGGGCGACCCAGGAGAGGCTCCCACCGGGCTGACTCACCCGGAGGCTTCTCCCGTGACGCCACGGGCCAGTGGCGAGGGCCAGGAGCCCTCCTGCCCGGGGGTGCTCACCGGCTCCTGCTCCTCCGCCCCCCCCGCCAGCCGCGCCCCCGGCTGCCGCTTTTACTCCCCGAAGGCGACGATCAGGAGCTGCCGTCGGTCAGCGGGCGGGAGAACCGCCTCCCCTCCCCCCTCCCCCCCCGGGATGCGGCTTCCGGCGGCCCGTCCTTCCTCCCGTCAACCCGGCCGGGCAGGGGCGAGCCTGGCCGCGCCCGCGGACCCCTCCTTCGCCGTCCTTCTCCAGTTCTCGAACGGGAGGCCGCCCGGTCGCCACGCGGGTTGCCGGCCGGCCGGCCTTTCCCTGGAAGCGACGGGGCGGGCGCCAAGGCCACGCGCTCGGCGAGGAGAAGCGGGGCGCCCCCCCGCTCCGGCGGCACCTCCCCGGCAGCGCCCCCGCCCCGGGAGCCGGCCCCGGGGCCTCCCAGCGCCCGAAGGACGGGCCGCCGAGGTCCAGCCGGCCGCGACGCTTCGGGCCGCCAACGGCTTCCGAGTTAACCGACTTCGCCCTCCGCCGCACGCCGCCCCTTGCCCGGGCAAGCGTGCCGGCCCGCCCGCCCTTCCGGAGCGAAGCTGCCCGGCGACCCCAGCCGGCTCCGACGCAGGAGCCGCGGAGCTCGGCGGGAGAGGCGCGCGAGCGCGGCCGCGGAGTCCCCCCTGCGCTGCGCTGCGCTGCGCTGCCCTGCCGCCGGGGGCGTCTGGCGCCGCGCGCTCGGGCTGGGCCGCCGGAGCCACGCCACGCCCGCTCGCCCCCCCACGCGCGGCAGGAAGCCCAGGAGGACGGGCAGCCGCGCCCCCTCGCGACCGCCCCGCCGCGTCATCATCGCGCGCCGAGGCGGGAACTTCGACGGGCGGCGCGGGCGGCGGGCTCAGCCCTTCGGCTCCAGGCCCCGGGGCCCCTGGCTCGGCGATGGCCCGGCGCGGAGGGTGAGCGCGCCACCGGCCCCCGGGCGCGCGGGGCCCCCGGGCTGGGCGAGGCAGCGGCCTGGCGGAGGCGGGCGCGCGCGCGCTCTCGAGGGCGAGCCGCAGCGGCGCGGGCCGGGGCCGGGGCCGGGGCCACCCCCTCCCCCCCCGTTCTCGGCGCGTGCGAGGGCCCCGAACGGGCGCGCTCGGCCGGGTTTGGGCCGCCTCCTTTCCCGCCGGCCTTTCGCGAGGGAGCCGCCTGTTTTGCGCTGCTCGAGTTTTGAACTGCGCGCGCGCTCTCGGAGGCGCGTTTCCCCTTCCCTGCCGCTTTTGGCCGCGCGTCCAATTCTAATTTTAAAAGGGTAGCGTTAGAGAGCAGGGGTTGCCGTTTGGGGTTGCGCTGGTGCCTGAGCAGCCCGTCCTCCCAGATACGCAAGCCTGCCCTGGACACTGACGGGTTTATCCCTGTGAAAGAATGGCTAAGGGGGCCCTAGTGAGCCACCGAATAATTAGGCACAGTCCTCATGCTGTCTGTTTTGCAGCTCACCGTCTTCAGGCAGTGATGACGAATTTGAAAAGTGTAAGTACTGTAAAAGTTAACCTGCAGAAGTACAGAAGGCCCTTTTTTTGGTATAAGACTTTGAGCTCTGTTTGCCTGTCTGTTTTTCTTCCTGCTGTTCACTTCTGAAGATCCTTGTAGCACAGTTCCTTGTATGTTCTTCTGTGAGCATGGCTCAGCTGGGAACGGTGCTCTGTACAGATGGCAGGCCTTTCTAGATTTTTACCACCTAGTCAGATCAATATATTTTTCCAAGCTGTTAATGAAAAGTTGATTTTTTTTCTGTTGGTTATTTGAACATTTGTTCTTAAATACTTAAGTTGTTTTTGTTAATTTTATTTGGGGATGCTAAAAGAAAACTACAGAAACTGCTGAGAAAGTGGATAACAACTTTTAAAATAACTGAGTAGGATCTGGTCGTATCCTTTGCCAAACAATAACTGCATTTTGCTCTGTGTGGCTATCCTCTTTTCAACCCTGCCTGAGTCTGGTGTGGTCTGAGCTGCCTCCCTGTGGCATTCTGCAGCACCTGCAGCTCTGAGTATCCTCAGAAGTAGCCGCCTGCACGTAAGGAATCCAATATTAAGGTTGCCAGAGTGGGAATTGAGGTACTTGCAGACCAGTTAGATCTAGAAAAAGGCACTCTGTGCCCCAGAAGCAATTTCCCCTCATCTCTTGCTAAGCACGCCAAGTGCCTGCGATGACATAGAAGATGCTTTAGAGCTTATGATTTGGATATGATTCCTCTCCTTTTCCTATGTAAGAGATCAAGTCATGCTTGGGAAAGCAGGGTGAATGTGCCATTTAATCGCTGGAGGGCTCTTATTAAAGCATATGAAGGGTTGATTATAGATGCATAACTGAGAGAGCAAACAGGAACTTGGCAGGGGAGTCCAACCGAGGATGAGGACAAGGCAGAAGAGAGGACAAGGAAGTGGGACCAAGGGTTAGGGTTGCCAAGGAGGTGGACAAACTTTTGACATTGACACCGCGTAGCCGGTTGTTCCCAGCATTCTTTCCTTTCCTGGTCTATGCCTTCAGAAAGAAAGAGTGAAGAAAACACCACCTGCTATGCACTACTTCACTTTCCTGCTCACCACTTTGTAGCCCCTTGCAGTGTCTTCAAGGCAGAAGATCTATATATTTGCTTAAGCTATGTGCCGGTTACATGGCTGAAAGAAAAACTAAGAGCTTCCTATAATTGAGTTATATGGGAGGAGATAATGGTTAGCCATCCTTATAAGCCCTAGAGGTTGTTCAGTTATATCTTTGACCCAAACTCCTGACAGAAAGCATGTTTCTATGCCTGAGGGCTGAAAGATGGCCAATATGAAACCAATTGTTAAAAGTGATTTAGGGTAGACTTAAAAAATTATAGGCCGCTCACTATGTCTGCTCTGGGCAAAAGATCTGGGAGATTTGGATGGCCCCAACCCTGTTAGCCTTTGAAAGCCTGGCTGTTTGGGTCAGGGAGTAGATGGGCTCTGCTACTATGGATGGTGTCAACAATTTATCCTTGGGTATCGGCTTACAGGTGAAACTCGAAAAATTAGAATATCGTGCAAATGTTCATTTATGTCAGTATGGCAACTCAAAAGGTGAAACCAATATATGAGATAGACGCATTACATGCAAAGCGAGATATGTCAAGCCTTACTTTGGTATAATTGTGATGATTATGGCGTACAGCTTATGAAAACCCCAAATTCACAATCTCATAAAATTAGAATATTACATGACATCAATAACACAAGGATTGGAAATAGAACAATATCGGACCTCTGCAAAGTATAAACATGCATATGTACTCAGTACTTGGTTTGGGCCCCTTTTGCAGCAATGACTGCCGCAATGTGGCGTGGCATGGATGCTATCAGCCTGTGGCACTGCTGAGGTGTTATGGAAGACCAGGATGCTTCAGTAGTGGCCTTCAGCTCCGCTGCATTGTTCGGTCTCATGTCCCTCATCTTTCTCTTGGCAATGCCCCATAGATTTTCTATGGGGTTCAGGTCAGGCGAGTTTGCTGGCCAATCGAGCACAGTAATCCCATGGTCATTGAACCAGGTTTTGGTACTTTTGGCAGTGTGGGCAGGTGCCAAGTCCTGCTGGAAAATGAAGTCAGCATCCCCATAAAGCTCGTCTGCGGAAGGAAGCATGAAGTGCTCCAAAATCTCCTGGTAGACGGCTGCGTTGACCCTGGACTTAATGAAGCACAGTGGACTACCACCAGCAGATGACATGGCTCCCCAGATCAACACAGACTGTGGAAACTTCACACTGGACTTCAAGCATCGTGCATTGTGTGCCTCTCCATTCTTCCTCCAGGCTCTGGGTCCTTGGTTCCCAAATGAGATGCAAAAGTTGCTCTCATCAGAAAAGAGGACTTTGGACCACTGGGCAACAGACCAGTTCTTTTTTTCTGTAGCCCAGGTAAGACGCTTCTGACATTGTTTATTGTTCAGGAGCGGCTTGACAAGAGGAATACGACATTTGAAGCCCACGCCCAGGATCCGTCTGTGTGTGGTGGCTCTTGACGCACTAACTCCAGCCTCAGTCCACTCCTTGTGAAAGTCCCCAACACTTTTGAATGGCCTTTTCCTGACAATCCTCTCCAGGCTGCGGTCATCCCTGCTGCTTGTGCACCTTTTTCTACCACACTTTTCCCTTCCACATAACCTTCTATTGATGTGCTTTGATACAGCACTTTGGGAACATCCAACGTTTTTTGCAATTACCTTTTGGGGCTTTCCCTCCTTATGGAGGGTGTCAATGATGGTTTTCTGCACAACTGTCAGGTCAGCAGTCTTTCCCATGCTTGTGATTCCTACTGAACCAGCCTGAGAGACCATTTAAAGGCTCAGGAACCCTTTGCAGGTGTTATGGATTCATTAGCTGATTAGAGTGGGACACTTTGAGCCTAGAATATTGAACCTTTTCACACTATTCTAATTTTCTGAGATTGTGAATTTGGGGTTTTCATAAGCTGTACGCCATAATCATCACAATTATACCAAAGTAAGGCTTGACATATCTCGCTTTACATGTAATG
Source organism: Liasis olivaceus (assembly GCA_030867105.1). Lineage (NCBI taxonomy): Eukaryota > Metazoa > Chordata > Lepidosauria > Squamata > Pythonidae > Liasis > Liasis olivaceus. The sequence goes on from CM061355.1 coordinate 82,024,861, forward strand.
TGTCTATCTCATATATCGGTTTCACCTTTTGAGTTGCCATACTGACATAAATGAACATTTGCACGATATTCTAATTTTTCGAGTTTCACCTGTATATTTGGTGGGTTTCTCTGTTTTAATCTTGTAAACCACCCATAGTCACCTGTGTGAGAGGGTAGCTATATAAATCAAATAAATAAATTGAGAGAAATAAACAAACAAAAATAAGCATAAATTGGAACAAGCCTTGTTTAATTAAAATCTGCCAGGGAGTGTCCTGGAAAGGTGCATCCTTTTTGTCACAAATCTTTTAGAGGTTTTTGTGAGTTTTAAGAGGTCATTGTGTGATCTCTTAAGCTTTCTTAACATATCTAGTCTTTGACTTACATATCTGAAGGGACACACTCTCCTCCCTTTCTGTTTTTGCTGCTATGTACAAATCTTGCTCTCAGTGTTTTTAGCCATCCGTGACCCTGGTTGCATCTGCTTCCCCTCTCCAACTGTCTGCAAGTTAAAAATGGCTAGCCTAGCATGACCTTTCCAAGGGCAAGTCAAATGGCCTTCCCATTAAGTCTGAAAGATTCTGAAAAGGAAGTGAATTCTTAATTAAATCTAATTTGCTCTCTAGTTGTCCTTTTGAAGACATTAAGACTTTAATGCTCTAAGGCGGCTAATTTTTTTGTTTTCTTCTATGGTTTGCTTAGTTTTGTTTAGAATGAGGACTCCCAGATCTGCTTCATGTTGCACACCAAGGACAAGAAACAGCAGGTGTGTTTGAAATTTTGTACTTTACATTGATTTGGGTTTTCTGAAACATGTTCAGTTTTAAATAATTAAGATCTGATTTGACAAAGGTATGTGCTTTATGTTTAGTAAACAAAACTAAAAAAGACCCATGTTAATTTTTACATAGATATTTTGCAGTTGCCTGTAATGATTCTGTAATTATTTATTTATTTTATTTAGCAAATTTATATAGCTGCCCATTTCACAAATTTGACTCTGAGTGGCGTACAGCAAAAACAGTTAAAAGCAAATATAAACAACTATTAAAAGACAAACACAAATAGAACCAAAACTGGGAGAATGGACAATATCCTAAACACAATGCAACCATCTCGTAGGCTCTGTTCCCATGGGATCTACAAGGTTGCTGGAATAACCAAGTTCTAAGGGCTTTCTGGAAGGCTGGTAGGGACGGGACTAATCTCACCTCGGGGGGAACGATGTTCCAGAGGGTGGGTACCACAGCAGAAAAGGCCTGCCTCCTGGGTCCTGTCGGATGGAACTCTTTATCAGACAGGACCCATAACATACTGTTCCTGCCGGACCTGATGGGATGGGTAGATGTAATTGGGAAGAGGCAGTCCCTTGAATAACCTGGTCCCATGCCATGAAGGGCTTTAAAGGTGAAAAACAGCACCTTGAATTCAACCTGGAAGCAAACTGGCAGCCGTTATAGAACTAACATTAGACATAATATTCTGAATGCAAGCTGTCTCTAGATCTTTTACAGCTTGTATTCTGCTATGTGTGTGTGCCTCTGTGTTGCAGAATTTGCACCAAAGCCATTTTGTCAGTAGTTGTCAGCATTACATAGTAAACCAGAGTAGGAAACCAGTGCCATGTAGGTCAGGACTACTTTAATTGTAATAGTTCTAGTGACAGAATCTTGCAGATCTGAATGTGTTCCCCCCCCACCTTTAACTCTGTGTGAACTAGGGAGGGGCTTGTGTGAGATGTTTTCCTTGGCCCAGGCTCAAGCCCCACTTATCTGACCATTGCCTTGGTAGTGGCTGTTCCTCCTATCCTTCAAGGCCATTCCCTATTCCCTCTAAACCAGTTTATTTAGTATATCCAAATCTGTCACAGGTAGTCTTTATAGTTTATTATCAGTAAGTCAGTGAAAGACCTTTGTCTTTAAGACCAGATCAGAGTTTATTGTTACATTCATTAAACTTTTACAGCTTCAGTTAGAAGTGGGAATCAGACACGTTTTGCTAATTTAGACAGGGAATTATCTTGCTAAGGGCTCCTTTGCCAGTATGCAAATTCTTTGAAGTTAAATTAAACCCTTTGCAAAAACTGTAAATTTGTGATTTCCCAAGTGCTAATTTTTAAAGGGGAGGGAGGAAGGAGAGAAGACGGGTAGTGAAGGGGGAGAAGAATAGGGGGAAATGACACAAAAACGTAAAATGAAAAGAAGCTGGAGTCTGAGGGCTCTCATTGCAGCCCATCCAGGGAAGGGGTTGGAGGGTTTGTGCGTGTGTGTGTGTGAGTGAGTGGGAAAAGGTGTGTGTGCTTGGGATAGGTAATACTGAGCAGGACTTCCTTTAAGCAGGGCGAGATTTATACCCCTGTAATGTAGGCAACAGCCCAAAAGAAGGAGGAATGATGAGTAGAACAGGGAAGCAAGGAGGAGGAAAGGGGGCTGCAGTGGCACCCTGCCTAACAAGAATATTCTTTCTTAGCTTGCTCACGATTTTTGAGGGCTGTGGAGTTGGCACATAAAACCTCCGACTCCTTTAATTATATATCAATATAGGAAATAAATTATAAATACAGTGGTACCTCGGGTTACGAACGCCCCTCCTTACGAATTTTTCGCGATACGATCAGCTCCGGCCCCAAAAATTTACCTCGCCGTGCGACCTCCGCCCCGCGCTACGAACCGGATCCGCGGCCATTTGCCCTGCTGCCACGCGGTCGCGGCTTCCGGTGGGCGAGATCGCGGTAGCAAGGAGACGTTCGGTGAGGCTTGTGGTGTGTTTTGTGGCGTTTGGAAGGTTTTTGGTGTGCTTGTCAGCATGGCTCCAAAGAAAATGCAGAGCCGTATGTATTTACATTGAACCTTATGGGGAAATTTGCCTCGCGGCGCGACCAAATTCGGAGGGCGGAACGGATTAACCGTATTTATATTGAACCTTATGGGAAAATTTGCCTCGCGGTGCGACCAAATCAAGTTGCGATCAGAGTCACGGAACGGATTAAGTTTGTAACGCGAGGTACCACTGTATTTATTTATTTATTATTTATTAAATTTCTCCCTGCCCATCTTCCCCCAATGTGGGAACTCTGGGCGACTCACACAAAACATTAAAACCATAAATATATATAAATACATAAAACATCAATTTAAAAACATTACTAAAAAAGGAGAAGGAGAGTCCAAGAAGATGATGGTTCTGGGGCTGAAGACAGCAGGCCTCTATGGGGCTAGCCATCCCCATGCTTGAAGTATTCCCTTCCCACCCCAGGCCAAGTGGCAGAACCAGGTCTTCAAAGCCCTGTGGAAGGCCAGGAGTGAGGGGGCCAATTGCACCTCCGGGGGCAGGATGTTCCAAAGAGCGGGGGCTACCGCAGAGAAGGCCCGCCTTCTGGACCCCGCTAATTGGAGTTCTTTTACCAAGGGGGTCCGGAGCATGCCCTCTCTGTGTGATCGGGTGGGACGGGTTGAAGTCATAGGGGAGAGGCGGTCCCTTAGGTAACCTGGCCCCGTGCCATGTAGGGCTTTAAAGGTGATAACCAACACCTTGAATTGGACCCGGAAGCAGACTGGTACCCAATGCAGCTCGCAGAGCAGTGGCGTTACATGGGCCCTCCTTGGGGCTCCAAAAATAGCCCGCGCGGCCGCATTCTGGACCAGCTGCAGCTTCCGGATACTCTTCAAGGGTAGCCCCACGTAGAGCGCATTGCAGTAGTCTGTCTGGGAGATTACAAGGGCACGAGCGACTGTTCGGAGGGCATCCCGATATATATATAAATATAAATATACTAATTATACATTTCCTGCATCGGCTGCTAGCACGCAACCTACAAGGCATTTCATCACTGCCAATGTGAATCAGCAGGCAGCTTTTTAGAACCCTAACCTGTTAAAGGTTGGGTCTAAAGGCTATAGGGAACACATTCTGGTCTTTTAGTTGTATTTATTAAAGCAATTACAAACATTCAGTAACCTTATACTTTAAACAAAGGATACAAGCTAAAAAATAAAAACAATGAGGTTATATTTTTATCAAAATACACATTTTGAAATTTGCAGAGAACTTGAAATGAAAATATATCCCAAAAAGAATAGGTTAATAAAATTATTATCTATGAAATAGGAAATTTTAACATATATTATTTGTATTATATACAATTTAAATTTATTAGGAATCGGAGTTGGTACATTTTTACCGACTCCAACTCCAGTAACCCGGAATTGCTTCTGACTCCAACTCCATAGCCCTGCCTCTGCAGCAGTGGCTGGGTGGGAGTGTGGTGAGAGGAAACAGTGACTCAGCTGGTTCTAATCTAATCTAATCTAATCTAATCTAATCTAATCTAATCTCGGGACTTACTGGTCAAGAACTAGGTGGACTTGCATGGGGAATTCGGTGGGATTTGCTCCGGAAGAAGTCTATGTAAGAAGGGGCCATTCTGTGATTCTAGCTGCAGGTCTTGTCTTTTGAATTAGTAAGCTCTGGAAGAAGTTTTCTTTTCTACAAGCTTCAGCAGTAGCAGTTAAAGGTAAAGATTCAAATAACCTCACTCTAAAAATAAGTATTTTCCAGATTTCAGGAAAGGCGGAAACACTGTCTCCAATCTTACTATGTTCCTTGTTCCAAAAACCAAGATGTCAGGGGTGCCACTTAGTAGATGATTTCATGCTCAGGACATGAGTTTTGGTCTATTAGCTGAATTCCTTGATCAGGACCACTTTAAAATGTCATGAAGTAATAGGAAAGCTTCTGCGTCCTCCAAAATGCCCTCTGAGCTGCATTTTAAACAAAAAGAAAAAAAGGGTTAGTTAGAGGAAGAGAGAGCAGACATACTTGCAAGCACTATGGATCTGGACTTAGTGCTTGCAAGAATCTTTAGACAGATATGTAATGTTTGGTACTCCTCTACCCTTGTCACCTGTCCTCAGTGCTCTGTGTGTGTTACATCTTCGCAAGGGTGGCCTTGCCAGCATTATTCACCTCCACATTGCAGCACAGAGAGAGCTCAGGGGGCAGCGGCTTCCCGTAGCCGCTTGAGAAGTTCATGGGAAGGATGTGCTTTGAACGGGAGACTTCCTGCTTCACCCTTGAGCCACTTCTCTGTATCTCCTACATTTCTCTCAAACGGTACCCAAGAGATGTGGCCGTCGTAAAAGGCAAAAAGTAAAGTTCCTTTGAGCTGCATTCCTGATGGCTTATGGAAGGATCCATGCAGTTTTCCTGAGAACAATACAGGAGTGGTTGGCCATGGTCTTATGTGCTGAGGCTTCCTGGCAGTCTCCCACCCAAGGGCCATCCAGGTCTGATTCTTCTGAACGTTTTGAGATCAGTCAAGGTTGGTAGTAGAAAATGAAATGACAGTACATAACCATAGAACCAATGAAGAGCAACAGCCTATTGGAGAAAGTGCAGTACGTCTATTACCACCATAACGAGGCCACTTGTATTTCAAGAACTCTGTTGATTGGGCTGATTCTGATTTTCCAGGTGAGGTCAAAACAGGATTTTGCCAGGGATTGCGGGGCATATCTTTTTCTGTCTTCCACGAAGTGCTTTGTGTTTCTTTTGGGCCATCACCCTGCATGGCGAGCCTCTGGATGGAGGGTTGTTGGGAGGTTTTACTGAGTTGCCAGTAGTGGTCAAATGGGCTGCTTATTCCACATTTAATATTTAAACTTTTGCTAAAGTGAGACTTTCTTGCTTGCTTTGTAAATTTAATCTCAATATGAGCTAAGTACTTTTAGCAATGGTAAAGAAGAGTCAAGCAGATAGGATTTTAATCTCTTAAAGCAGAGGAGGGGAGAACACTCTATTTTTGGTCTTGTGAAAGAGGAGAGATGGGCTTCTCATGAGCACCAAGAGGCAGCCAGAGGGATGCTAGGAGAAAGAAGGGTAGGTGGACGTGTCTGGGTTTAGCCTAAGGGTGCGAACGCCCGGGCAATCAGCAGTTTTAAAGAGACAAGTGCCTTCCACAGGTATGGGGCTGCAGTGTCTGCTAACTTCCTGAGGGATGGAAGGTGTAGTCCAATACCCTGAGGAACATTGGGTGGAAGGGGTGGGTGTGGTTGGGCTTTTAAAAACCCTTATTTGCTTTCAGAGTTTTATTCTTTATTTTATTTTTTCTCATCTCTCTATTTGAACAGTTCAAAGGAGAATTTTTTCAGCTCTCTCAAAGACAAGTATGGATCTGCAGCAAAAGGCAAGTGAGTCAAAAATCTTTGGGAACAGGTCTTGACAAAGTTCATCTGCTTTTTCTCTCTCCAAATTCCTAAAGGGAGACAGTGCTGGGTCAGTGGCCCAATTTGATACAAGATAAGCTCCTTTTGTGGATTAGTCAGAAATGCCAACTCAAGAAGATTATAATTTTGAAACGGTCTTTTTCATGCCTATCCCATTATTATGACTAATGTGAGATGGCATCCTTTCAGCCATGCTAAAGGGGCTACAGTCTTTCGGTTGAATTCCCTGAGAACTGTGCCAAACACCCACCCTCTTGGGTGACATTACCTGCTCCGAGGGGCTGCAGGCGCTTCGGTGACACGTGTTGATGTGTGCTGGGCGGCTGCGGGAGAGTTGCACAGCATTGCATTGCTTCTGAGGAAGGGGTGCCAGCAGAGCCTCCTCTGTCTTTGGCCGTTGCCATAAGTTTGAAGTAAATGAGTCTGCATGAACATGGGCTAACTAATTTTGTGTAAAGTCTATGCCCAGCTAGGCCAGGATGCCAAGCTAACTTTGGCTGATGTCATAAAACTGATCAGGAATAATAATGCATGGATGAGATACCACCAGGAAATGCAAAGTTGTAGGCTAGACTGGGAAGTTGAGAAAGCACCCTAGGAGAAGGGAGGAGCCATTTCTGCATTGCTGCCAAGATGAGTACGTGAACATGGCCAGGAAGACACTAAGAGTTGAGCAGAACTCTAGGGAAATGCTACTTTTACCTTATGAATGTGCCCAATTTGGCCTAGAAGACAGTTTTTGAGAAGTTTAACTGCGTTGCAGATCCAAGACCTATCCACACAGCAAAGGCCCCTGGTGTTGCTGGAAGGGCGGCTGCTTGCTCTGCTGGGACTGTTTTCTCTCCACTCATGTGCGATGACACCGACAGTGACACCGATTCCATCTTTGTCCAAGGCCCCCCAGGGAATCCATCCCGGCTCAGAGAGGCAGGCCATCGCCAGAGGGCTTGGAGCTGCCTGCCTCTTGCCTCTTCTCAGAGTGGCTGTGCTGCTTCCTGGGAGGGGCCAGATTCTTCCCTCCTGGAGGGCAAGGAAAACTCTGGGGAAGGCGTTGCCCAGAGTCAGCAGTGGAGTTCAGGGGAGATCGTAGTGCTGGAGAGCTCAGATGAGGAGATGGATAGTCTTATTGTTCGCATGAAGCAAAGGATGCTCTTTCCCAAAGACAAGAGGGCCGGAGACCAGCAAAGCCCCTGTGGTAAGAGAGGGCCCTTTTCTGGGCTAATTCTGGTGCTGCTCTCCACTTGGAGGGTCCGTGACTATGCTTTGGTATGCTATGTCGAACAGCTGGGTTGCAAACATAAGGACCTTGGTGCTTTATGTAGGAATTGTGGCTCATGTATGTGCTTATTTTCAGGATCAGAAGCAATATGCCTCTCAGGGTTGTGTTCCTGTTCGTGGACTCACATGGGAGCACATGGGCCCAAGAAAATACATGTTTGAGTTAAGGAGAGGAGTATGAGTGTGGGAGACTGTAATTGGTACATTGGAATAAAAGTTCTTAGTGGTGGGAATATCGTTGGTACGGAAGATGTCTGTGGCAGTTGTCTCTCTGTTTCCAATAACAGGCCAAAGTAAAGCTGTTTCTGCAGAATTTCAAGGAGAGCAATTCACAGAGGGAGGGAGTCGTAAATCCAGCCCTTCTTTGGGTCAGCTCCAGTGTTCCTAGCTGTTCACGCACTTGGGGCATTTCGCGAATGATGACAAAGAGCCAGCTTTGTTACAATGCCTGTAGATTCATGCAGGCTGTTGTGGCTGGTCTTTTGGTCGTGGTGTGTAGGCAAGGCTTCTTGTATACTCTGCTTTTGCTCTCCTTGTGGCTTGGGAGTGGGATCGCTTTCTGGAGCTATTTAATCATGAAGCCAGCCTGGTACTTTGCCTTGTAGCCGAGTTGTCCTGAGCGGCTGATCAGCCCAGCATGATCAGTTTGATTTGCAGCTCTGTGCTGAGCATTCTGTTTGTGACCTACAGAGGAGAGGAACCTCAGGTCTTCTCTTGAAAGCCTCGCTACAGCTGTGAAGGGAGAGGGCAGCCTTTCGTCAGCACCCAGAATCCCTGCTCCTGGTACACCGTGGTCTCCTGGGACTTCTGAGAGCCAGGCACTCTCGGATATTACTCAGTTGCCCTGGATGCAAATGAGGTGAGTCTCGACTCCTTCTTTACTGTTACTTCGAGCGTCAGAATGGCTGACCAATTGTTCACCAATCCACTAGGAGAAACTTCCTCACAACGAGAGCTACTCACCAGTGGAGAAAACATGCAAAGTGGCTTTGTGACTTTGCTGAAAGCTTTCAGCAGGTTGGACAGCTGTCGGTTGGTGTTGCTGCTATGTAGCCCTGTTTGGACCTGGATTCTTCCCGGTATATTTGTTTGTTTGTTTATCAAATTTATATGCTGGCAAATTGTAAGTGATTCATAGTGGCTAATAACAAAATAGAACCATTGCATTATCAACAGATCAAAATAAACTACAACAAATAAAATACAATACTAATTTCTGAATTAAACAAATGGAGTTCCAGATAGCATTCAGTTATTCCCCAAAGGTCCTCCTAAGTGAATAGTCTTCACTACCATCTGGAAAGCCATCACTGAGGGGACAAGCATCGTTTCTAAAGAGAGTGGGAGAATTGTGGTGGAAAAACAGCATATTCTGGCTCCTGCCTCTATCAGGACAATATGGGTCTGTAAGCAGCTTCCTAGATTTATTTTTATTTATTTATTTATTAGATTTTTTTCAACTGCCCATCTCCCCCCAATGGGGGAACTCTGGGCGATTCACAACAAACATTAAAACATAAAATATATAAACACATAAAACCTTAATTTAAAACATTACTGAAAAGAAGGAGAGACCAAGAGGATGAAAAATCTGAGGCTGAAGGCAGAAGGCCTCTATGGGGCTAGCCATCCCCATGCTTAAGGTATTCCCACCCCAGGCCAGGTGGCAGAACCAGGTCTTCAAAGCTTTACGGAAGGCCAGGAGTGTGGGGGCTAATCGGACCTCTGGGGGCAGGATGTTTGAAAGAGTGGGAGCTACCGCAGAGAAGGCCCGCCTTCTGGACCCTGCCAGTCGAAGTTCTTTCACTGAGGGGGTCCAAAGCATGCCCTCTCTGTGTGATCGGGTGGGACGGGTTGAAGTCATAGGGGAGAGGCGGTCCCTTAGATAACCCGGTCCCATGCCATGTAGGGCTTTAAAGGTGATAACCAACACCTTGAATTGGACCCAGAAGCAAACTGGCACCCAATGCAGCTCACAGAGCAGAGGCGTTACATGGGCCCTCCTTGGGGCACCAACAATAGCCTGCGTGGCTGCATTCTGGACCAGCTGTAGCTTCCGGATACTCTTCAAGGGTAGCCCCATGTAGAGCGCATTGCAGGGGTCTGTCTGGGAGATAACAAGGGCATGAGTGACTGTTCGAAGGGCATCCCGATCCAGGAAAGGGCGTAACTGATGCACAACCCGAAGTTGTGCAAAGGCCCTCCTTGCCATGGCTGCCACCTGCTCTTCAAGCAGGAGCCGTGAGTCTAGGAGGACCCCCAGATTATGCACTGGGTCTGCCTGGGGCAGCACCACCCCATCCATGATGGTTGCTGTGAGGGACCCTAGGAATCAAGACTTAGGGAAGCTGTCGTGACGTCATCTCTTTTTCTTTCTAAACCTCCATATTTCATTTTTACTACCTAATGTTTTCTTAAGCTTTCTTGACACATTAAGCAAATAGAGCAGTTTGGTGTCGTGGTTAAGGCACCAGGCTAGAAACCAGGAGATTGTGAGTTCTACTTCCGCCTTAGGTGCAAAGCCAGCTGGGTGACCTTGGGCCAGTCACTCTCTTAGCCCTAAGAAGGCGGCAATAGGAACCATTTCCAAAATCTTGCCAAGAAAACCGCAGGGGCTTGTCCAGGTGACTGCTAGGAGTCAACACTGATTTGAAGGTGCATGTGCACGCACACACACATGAACAGTACAGTCTTTAATGAATGAGTTTTGGCCTGGTATTTCTGTTGCAATGTATTTTATTTATTTATTTATCAAATTTGTCACCTCCCATCTCATTGAAATGACTGGGTGGTTTACAGCAAAAATAAAATTAATTAAAATACAATATAAAACAGACCTAATATATAATGTTTGGGATATGGAGGGAGAGAGAGATTAATGATGAAGGATATAGAACATGTATCTGTGTGTACTGTGGTTAGAAGTAGGCTAATGATCATTTATTTGAGATCTGGGGCTTCTTTGGGGTGCCTGCTTAGGCAAAAATGGGCGGATCTTGAAAGTTTCTCAACCATGCCCAGTTCTTCAGGAGCTGTACGTTATTTACGTTGCCCTTTTTAACATGCTTTTTAGGACTAATCATAGATGGGGTGGAAAGCTCACAAAAAAGTTTTCTGAGGGTTCCTTTTAAGGCAGGTGTGACAGTCTCCTGCCACCCCAACGAAGAGAAGTGGGTGCGGTGTGCCTTGAACAGCCTGACTGTTCCTTCAGCTTTCGGTTGGCTTCTTTCTTTCCAGGAGACCGTGCCATGTCCAGGGCTGCTTTTTGCAGGAGTTGTCAGACCCAGAATCCCAACTAGCAAAGCATTTCTGGAGAAAAAAAGAAGAGCTGGCCCAAAAGCTGTATTCTTTTTACAACTGTTCCGTCTTTGAGGAAAAGGTAGTGTATTTAGGTTTATAGGTGTAGCTAGACTTAGCAGGGGGTCTACATTGCTTGGCTCAACTTCCTGAAACCTTTGTTTCCCTTTCACAACTGTTTCTTCCCCTAAACCCGGTGTTCTCTGCCAAGAACTTGAGGAGGAAGCAGCATTTGTTCTGGTGCTGGGCTTTCACAGAAGACAGATGCAGCACCTGGTTTCTGCCACCTGCACAAGACCAGCCAGGCTTAGAAGAAATTATCTCTCTTTCCCTTCCAGAGGAGAGCAGTGGGAAGAGTTGGCATCTCTCATCCAAGCCGGCCAGTCGGACAGCAGGGCAGGCAGAACTGCTTGCTCCCGGTGGGTGGCTTGATGGGAGCTCAGTGCCAAGCAGCAGCTGAAAATTCTGCCTTGAACTTGCCTTTGGAGTCTGGTGTAGGTGTCTGCTGCTTGCCTCTCACCTGTATTTCTGCATCAAAGAATATGGAGCTTTTGAAGCAAAAGACGAGCATAGTGAGGGATTTTCAGAAGTAGAAAAACTGAAGCTAACTGTTGTAGCCTTGCACGTCTCTTGTGTTCTGTCATTTTCTCTCAGCTGCCAGAGAAAATGGAGATTATCTGGAATAAGAAGATGCAGAAGACAGCAGGGTGCTGTATCACTGGCCAGCTGAAGGATCCAGGGAGAAGGCGTTATGCCAAGATAATGCTCTCGGAAAAAGTCTGCGATTCTGCGGGTAAGCACACTTGTTCCTCTGGCTAGAACTGCTGTGGACACAGGTTACATGGATGCGAAGGCAAACTCTCTTCTAGTGCTCAGTGGTGAAAGGGGAGAAGACGCTTCCAGGGGTTCAGACACAAAAGAGTTCGTTGGCAAGGACAGACAGCGGCAACGGAAAGAGCGCAGCAGAGCCCAGGAAGCCGGAGTCTGAGCGGTCGGTTTGGAGCAGATGGGCTTGTGGAGGGGAAGGGACCGCTTCCACGTGGCCTTTTCCCGTTTGCTTTCTATCACAGAGAGTTGGCAAGAAGCACAGCCCAGTCTGGAGAAGGGCGGAGAATCAGAGAGAAACAGCCCTCTACGGAAATGTGGGGCTTGATGTGAATTAGGGTCCTGTAAAAAATTTTTTTGTATGGATGATCTGGTCTGTTTCTTTGTATCTTTAGCCCTGTTTTGTTCTCCCTGTGTTTTGTGTGCGCATGCTTACTAAGCTAGTAAGGCTTTTGTTCTTGTTCGCTTTTCAAGCTCTCTAGGGACTGGTCAGTGCCCACTGCTGGCTTAGAGGGACAGCTTGTGTGCAGCTTCTCTCTACGCCACCAGTCTTCTATTAGCTCTCCTTGTTTGCTTGCTTCCCGGAGTCTGGCTGCCGTACATGCTGCCCATAGTGTCTGCAGCATCTCCTGCTTGCTCCTCAGGAAGCAGTAGTGCATATTTATTCAGTGTACGTGAGGGTAATTGAGATTCCTCTTTATGGCGGCCTTTTCTTCTTTCAGTGCATCCTTGATTTTTTCCATTTCTAAATTACTGTGAGTAATTTGTTTGGTGGGGCAATAGCATGTCTCCAGCACTAGCTGTTCTGAGGAGGGGTGTTCCGTTTTGAAGTTTCAGCCATGTTTTCTTTGGGTGAAATTGAAAACCATCCCTCTGATTTCTCGTGGTCCAGGAATGGTGGGGGGAGGCAGGGGGGAGGAGGAGTTGCAGATTTGCAATTCTTATTTTAATGCAGTTTGGACAATTGCAGTGTTTAAGCCGTTTGGCTCTTCTACATTATCCCTTCCCCCAATATTTATAGGAGTTAGGGTTTCTGGGGGTTCTTCAGCAGCAGCCAGGCACATGCCCTTCTAAATTCAGGCAACTTCCAGCTCTCCAGCTCTTCTACATTATTGGGACCATAATGTGGCTTGATCATTTTTGGTATAAATTAATGGTGGCAAGAAATCAGGCCAACCTAGGGGAAATTGGCCTGCCTGGTTAAAATACCATTTCATGGATATAAACTGCAGTAATATTCTGTGCCTTAGTGTATTCATGAATAAAGATGCTATATTATAAGATAGCATATGCTATATGGTATGGATGGGCAGTTTTTCATTGTTCTTGGCTAAATGTTCAGCTTTGGCATAATGTCAAGTATTAATTGGAGCATTACCATTAACAGCATTTTATGTTTAGACTTGGAGCAAAGCTCATGGCATACAGACAAGAGAATGTGGGGTACCCGGGCTGGCATTCAGCTCCCTATGCCTATCCTCAGCGGGAGGAGCCTGGCATTTGAGTGCCCGCTTAGCCATCAGAAATAAGTGTCACTGATCCAGAATTCTTAATTTTTCTGTTATTTCATGTCATGCTTAGATCGACTTCGGGATACTCTCATCCATGAACTGTGCCATGCAGCTACATGGTTGATCCACGGTGTTCGAGACGGGCATGGCAGATTCTGGAATTTGTATGCCAAGAAGTCTGCTATGATTCATCCAGAGCTCCCAGTGGTGTCACGGTGCCACAACTATGAGATAAAATACAAGTTCAGTTATGAATGCTTACGATGCAAAAACACGTGAGTGGAGAATTTCCTTTCGCCTGGCAGGGCTTCCTTTCTCTGCTGCAGACTAGAGAGTCAAACAGCTTGCAACGGCCGCCACGTCCACTTGGGTGCTGCACTGTCTGCTGTTCTCCCAGTGGCTCCACTCATCTCTGATGCTGCCGGCACTGATTGAGCTGCATATCTTTAGATCAAGGTTGCCTAATTTTTTAGATGGGGTCCATTTCAATTTGATCCTGGTTAAATGTATCAGAATGCATGCATTGCGCTTTTCTGAATTTGGGATACTTTGATCCTTTTCTCGCATATCTGTTGAAATGGTTCGTAGGAGCTAAAGAGGGTTGGGATTGGAATGCCCCAGGCTTTTGGTGCTGGGGGAATTTGATTTATCTTCCCTGTGAGGGGAGGCAATTCATGAGTTCTTGGTTACCATGACAACGTGGTTTGTTCCAGGTGATCATGGGCCTTAACCACACAGGAGGTTCCACAGTAGACCGGTTTTTCTTTTTAATCTTGGAGCAGTTGAGATATGGTGTCCTGTGCCAGTCAGTGCAGAACCGAAAGCCAGGCAGTTACAAGTTTGAAAGGCTTAATTGTGTTGTAAACGTCTTGAAAGTAGTCGAGTAAGTAATTACACTGAGAGCACTTAAGATCTGGAAAGCTCACAGGTTTCCTAACTTGCCTCATAACTTGAAGTCTGAAAACTGCTAGCAGGAGAGGGTCAGAGTCAGAGCCACAAGAGTTGTCTGCAGCAGTTCCAGGGTTGAGGACCAGAGATTCCCACAGGCTGCCTTGTACACCGAGCGTTTGCTTAGCCCTTTGTAGCTGTTGATGTGTTCTTGGGCTAGGCACCCCGCCAGAATCTGGCCCTTCATCTGAATCAGGTTTTATCTGCTAAGTCCTACTGACTCCTGAAGCTGCCACAGGGGCCTGATTGCCTGCTGGCTCTTTGGGCTTTCTGGCCAACCTGTCTAGCCTTTGACTCAGACAAGACCATAATACGTGATGGGGGGTGTTTCCATTAGGCCTTTGTCACACTCAGATCACTCTTTGATTTCCACAGAGCTTTCCAGTAACACCACTCTCTGCAAGGGAGAAAGAGGGTTGGCCTTTCCCAGGGGCCTAATGGATCCAGTAAGTTTCCAAAGGGCACTTCAGGAGTGTCTTGAAGCTCTGCCAGGCCATTCTGTGGAGGGACAAGCTGACCACTGGGTTAAGTGGTCAATAGCAATGCTTGACAGGGTTGCTGTTAAGCATCCTCTCCCTGTCTGCCAATTCAAGGTGTCCCCTTCGATTACCACGGAGCTTGGGAGATGATGTAGGAGAAGAGATGCCTAGAGTGATGCTGGTGTGAAATGAAGAACCAAGAGACTGAACACAGATGACTGCTTAAAGTTAGCCCATGCTAGGGGTTGGCAAACTTCTTCCGTAAAGGACCAGATAGTAAACGTTTTAGCTGCGGTGTCCTAGGCGAGGTTGGAGGCTCCAGCAGACCTGCTCCTCCTCTACCTCTGCAGGGGCAGCTGACAGATCTGCAGGCCAAGGAGCGTGGCAGCCATTTGACAGTTCCAGCCCACCAGCAAGAAGGCTGCTGGAAGGCCACCGCAACCCAAGATGGCCTGCCCCTCATCCTGGGAGCTTGGCTGTGGCTCAGGACTGGTGATCTACCACCCGTCTGTCCATTCTTAGCTCTTGGGCCACACGAAAACAGGCGGGCCGGATTTAGACCCCTGGCCTACACCGTATCAGTAAGAGTAGTGAAGTGAGTTACTTCTCTGCTCTTATATTTATTTATAGATAGCTGCTTTGTTCCAAGTCACCTGTTCTGTACTAGATAAGTCTGGAAAAGAAGTTCTGCTACTGGGCTATTCTGAAGAATTAGGATTAGGGTTAAGAATACCCTGAAATAGCAGGTGGAGGCTGTTTGCCAGTCGTGGCCATTTCTAGATCTGGAGGTTTGTGCATAGTCGTGTCATTAGCTCATGTCTGAGTATAAAGCCAGGAGAAGGTAATTCTCTAGACCATTGTTTCTTAAACTTTTTTCTCTCGGGACCTCTTCCTGCTTTTAAAAATTATGGAGGGCCCCGAAAGAACTATTGTTTGTATGGGTTATATTTATCAGTATTTACAGTACTAAAAATTAAAATCGATGCAGTTGCTGCTGCTATCACTTGTCATGACTGTTTGATGGGACAGTTAATATTGTATTATTTTTCATCCTAGGCTGGCAAATAATTTTGATTTTGAGGACCCCTGAGAGAGTCTTGGGGGACTCCCAGGGGTCCTAGGACCATATGTTAAGAAACACTGCTGTGGGCAACATAACACTTAATGGACACGTGGTGTTAATTGTATAGAATATGCTCTAAATGGCTTTTTTACCCTCTGCTATGCACTTAACAAAGAGGAAAGAGTTTGGAAAGCTTTGTGCTGCATGAGACTATTCCTATCTTGTTTGAGATATTCCAAGATTTCAGCACACTTAAACAGGAAGCAAAGACATAGAGTTTACTGAAGATGTCTCACCCGTTGGTCTGCGAGGGAAGACCGACACTTTACAACTAGGACTGCTGTGTTGCCCTTGGAAGAGTCCCAGTGTCCCGTATGGGTCAGGGTTAGGGTTTCGACCACTTATTCAGCGATCGTTCAAAGTTATTTTTTTATAAGAACTTTATTAAATTTCAGCAAAAGATAAAATATAAGAAAACAGAAAAAAAGGATTGAAAAAAGGAAAGGTCAGAAAAAGAACGAAATTTAAGGTGCAGAAAAGTAAAAATAAAAAAAAGAAGAAGGAGGTAACTTCCAACTTTCTTTGGTACAGGTCACTTCTTACTCTAAAGTTTAAATTAATACACAATATTTCTGTGATCATAATTAATAATCGAATCCCAGAATTAAAGTTTCATTTCTTTCAGTTTCAAGCAAAAAGTCCAGAAGCAGTTTCCAAATAGAAACAAAGCTAGACAAAGTCTTTTCTTTAATCAAAACAGTCAGTTTCGCCATTTCCGCCAACTCCATCGACTTCATCCATTCTTCACTTGTAGGCATTTGTGGGTCCTTTCATTTCTGCACATATTAAAGTCTCATTGCTGTTATCATATAAAGGAATAAAGTCCCATGTTTTCTTTCAATCTGTTTATCCACCATACCTAAGAGAAAAACCTCTGGTTTAAATTGTACATCCATTTTTAAAGTTCTCTGAATTAAAGTGCATATCAAATCCCAGTATTTCTTAGGCTTCTTACAAGTCTATCAAAGATAATAAAAAGTGCCGTCACATTGATTACATTTCCAACATACTTTTGACACTCCCTTATACATCTTAGACAATTTTTCTGGTGTTCAGTACCAATTTAGGTTCTCCTTCAAGAAAAGTCAGTAAATCAGCATATGTCAATTATGTTTGTTTAACTGTCATTTTCTCTTCTATAAAAAGTTTCTTGCAGTGACAACCATAGAGGAATTTTAGGAGACAATCTTGCTTTATATCTATTCCAAACTCTCAATATGGCATGCCTAATAAAATGATTTTTAAAATCAATATTAACCTTTATCATACCATAAATAGCCATGCCACCCAAATCTTAAGTCATGTCCTTCTAACTCCAATAACCTCCTGTTTCTCAAAGTCACCCTATCTTTCATCCATGCCATTTTGAAGCATCAAAATATAATTTTAAATCAAGGAGTCCCAGCCCATCTCTTTCTTTAGCATCTTGTAGCAATTTATATTTTATTCTTGGTTTTTTACCTTGCCATGTGAACTTAAATATCTTTTTGCCATTGTTTAAATGGTACATCAATTATCAATATCAGTATTGTCCGAAATAAAAATAACATCCTAGGTAAAACATTAATCTTAATTACTGAAATTTTACCCAGTAGCGACAGTTGTAATTTGTCCCATCTCAATAGGTCTTTTTTAATATCATTCCATACCTTAACATTGTTATTCTGAAACAACATACAATTTATATTAGTCAGTGTAACTCCCAAATATTTAATCTTCTCAATTTTAAAACCAGTTTTTTTTCATCAAAGTTTCTTGGTCTTGTGGACTCAAGTTTTTAACCAACACTTGTGTTTTTTGTTTATTTACTTTAAATTCAGCTAGTGCACCAAAGTCTTTCCATTTCTTCATTAAGTGTTCAATCTATTCTGGGGCTCTTGTAAAATCAAACTAAATCATCAGCAAAAGCCCTCAATTTATAAGCCGCCTTTTAAATTTTCAAATCCTTTATATTCTCATCCTGTCTAATATCTCTATTCAACACTTCTAGAACTAAAATAAAAAGCAAAGGGGACAGAGGACACCCTTGTCTTGTCCCCTTCTGTATCTCACATGGTTTGATTAAATCACTGTTGACAATAATATGTATCTTCTGCGATGTATATATCGACTTAATCCCTTGCATAAAATTTTCTCCAAAGTCCATATTTTCTAAAACTTTAAATATAAATAGCCAGTTGGAATTATCAGTCTCTGCATCCAGAAAGATCAATGCTGCTTACTTCTCATTATGTTGTTGTAAATACTCTGTTATATCCATTATAGTTCTCACATCTCTCAACTGTCTTTTAGGTAAAAAACCACATTGATCGTATGAATAAAGTCCTGTAAAATCTTCCTCAATCTATCCACCAGTATTGATGTAAAGATTTTATAATCATTGTTCAACAGTGAGATCGGTCTGTAATTCTTAATTAAAGTTAAGTCCTGCCTTCTTTTGGTAATAATGCAATATTGGTCTCTTTCCAAGATTCTGGCATAGCAAATCCCAACAAAATAGAATTCATCACACGTTTGAGTGGTAACAAAAGTTGATCTTCAAAACATGTTATATATATATATATATATATATATATATCAAATTTGTCACTGCCCATCTCAAATTTGTAAATTTCAAATTTGGGCGGTTTACAGTAAAAACAGAATAAACATTAATTAAAATAGACAAATATTAATTGATTAATTAAAATATGCTAAAATTAATTAAAATATGCTAAAATATGAATTTAGCAGTCCATCTGATCCAGGAGCGTTCCCTATTTTAGTATTTTTTATGGCTTCTGATATTTCAAAAGTTGTCACAGGACTGTTCATAATTTGTTTCTGAAATTGTGAAAGTTTTTTCTGTTTCCTTAAATATTCATCAATCTGTTCCAGAGAAACATCTTGTCTTTTATACACGTTTGAGTAGAAGTCATGAAAAAATTTCTGAATACTCACATTGTCTGTAAGTACAGCATCACCTTCCTGAATCTTCATTATCATTTTCTTTTCTTTCTCCTTTCTGTTTATATTCCAACCATTTCCCTGCTTATTTGCAAACTCAAAATGTTTCTGTTTTGCATATTTTAATTTTGTCTTTATTTCTCTTACTATTAGCATAGATTATTGTTGCCATAAAAATTTAATTTGATATAAAATAGTAGAATCTGTTGGTGATTCTGTAGATCTTTCTCTTTTTTTTTAAGTTCCTCTAAAATAGTCTGCATTTTTTCTTAGATTTCTTTAAATCACAATTATGTTGAATAAAGTAACCTCTCATCATTGCTTTGTTAGCATCCCAAACAGTTTTTAAATCAGTACATTTATCCAAATTGTTATCAAAAAAATCATTTAGCTTCTTTTTACAATCATCCACTACCAATTCTCTTTGTAATAATGCTTCCTTCAGTCTCTACCTAAAGGTTGTAGGTTTCCTCTTGAGTATTAATCTAACTGGATTATGGTCAGAAAAAGTTTTAGATAAAATGTTCACCTTAGCAATCTTATTCGCCAAAATCTTTAGAATCCATATTGTATCACTTCTTGAAAAAGATTTATGTCTTTCTGAGAAAAAGTATATTCTCTAGAGTTTCCATTTTTCTGTCTCCAAGAATCTATCAGTGCCAAATTATCCAACAAATAAGAAAAAAAGATTTAGGTAATTTTCCTTGATTAATCCCTTACCTGAAGTTCTATCAAGTTGAGGAAGAATTAGTCCATTCCAATCTCCCAGCAAGCACCAATTTTCATATGAGAAAGATAACAATTGATCCATGAGATGTTTAAAAAGTTTCCCTTTATTCTCATTTAGCATGTAAAGTCCAACAATTATAGATTTGATTCCTTGCATCTCAACTTCTGCTACAACATATCTATCATATTCATCAGATAATAAAAGCTGTGATTTCAAGTGTGATTTAATATAGAAAATGAGTAGCCTTTTTCAAATTTGCTGATATAAATTCTTCTCCCAAAGTCTTATATATCAGATGTTTTTCCTCTTTTTTTCTTGTATGATTTTTTCACAGACATCTCAATTCAATTTTCTCAAATAGTGAAAAATCTTTCTTCTTTTTTGAGGAGCATTAGGTCTATTTATATTCTGTGTTAAGTATTTTAATTCCTTTGGAATTAGGCAAATAGTCCTTCAGATTCTTCGGCTGTAGCTCCCAACTCCACAGCCCTCTGGTCCAGCATCCTCAGTGTCTCCCGGCTGTTGCTGTCATTGTGTGTCCTTCTCATCCATATCGACTGATTCCTGGTCTAGGTCAGATCCATATCTTGCCATAAGATCTTTAGCCTTTTGAACAGAATTTAATCTAAATCCTTGTTGCTGAAAAGTAAAAATCACCTAATTTATCCCAACGAAATAGAATCTTTTTCTGTTTCAAAACTTCTGTCAAAAAGGTATATTCCTTTCTTTTTCGCAAAATCCTAATAGGAATTTCTTTTAGAACAATTATATCTATATTATCAATTTTTAATCTTAAATCAAAATGGTTTTGCACAACTTCTCCTCTTGTTCTTCTCCTCAGAAAGTAAACCAAAACACCTTTGGGAGTTTTTCTCATTATTGCAAAACGTGAATTTATATGATAAAGCTTATCCACTTCCTTATCCATCTTCTCCTCTTCCCAGCTTAATAAATTTGACAGTGCCTTTACCACTACTTTCCTGTTATCTTCATTAGGATGTTCTGGAATAGCTCTGAATCTTAAACAGAATTCTGTTCAAGCAAAATAATGCAGCCCTCTTTCCATTTCCATATCTTTAGTCTCCATTCTATTTTCCAATAAATCCACTTTGTCATTCACTTGTTTTAAACAGGGAAACTGGCACAATCTATTGAAGCTAAATTTGAGACTTTGGAACAGAAATTGGATAAAAAGCTGGATAAGATTGTTGCTGAACAATCTTATCCAGCTTTTTATCCAATTTCTGTTCCAAAGTCTCAAATTTAGCTTCAATAGATTGTGCCAGTTTCCCTGTAAATTCATCAAACATAGATCTTAATGCTTCAAGATCACTAGAGCCATGACATTGTGAACACTTTGTTGCCATAGTCATCAGTGCATTCTAGTGTCCAAATGTATACATTACAACTGGTATTTTATGACTGGAAACAGTGAAAGAGAACTCAGTAAAAAGAACAGGAAACTTTTCCAATTACCTTGTTTACAAGTCCACACCAATCAGCGCAGAGTAGGTAAGAAGGAAGCAATTTTCCCACGAGAATCCGCAATCCATAATCCAATACCACAAAAGCAGATTCGCTAAAAAGTAAAATAACAATAAAGAAATTTCCTTGTTTCTTTAAAAATAGCCAATAATCCAAGCCTTCGTCTTTTTTGCAGTATAAATAAACCCCAATATCCAAGTCAATTTCAGAATTAATAGGCCCCCCAAATACTGATAATCTCCAAAAAGAAATAGTCCTCTGTAACCAGATAAAGCCTCTCTTCAACTAAAAAGATAATAAACCCCAAAAATAATGTAGAAATGGGAAGATCGGTTTTAGTGTGTGTTTTTTTTCCCTTGGCTTTGGCGCAGTTTAAAACTTGCTGAAAACTCCTGCCTCCTAGCTGCTCACTCACCAGCCAATCGCAAAAACCTGTTTCGTGATCTTCTCTCCAGGAACAGCTGTCCAGAGGACATGTGGGTTGATTTCTAGGATTCTCCTTGAATCTGGAGAGTTCTTCGGGCTCTAGGGATCCTGCCTGCGCCCCAGTCCGCCACATCGATGACCCCTGTTTCAAAGGGAGCTGCTCACTCTGCCATTTTCCCACTGGAAGTCCAGTGATCGTTCAAAGTTATGATGGCGCTGAACGAGGGGGACTTACGATTGGTCCACAAAGTTGCAGCCGTTGCAGCATCCTGCGGTCACGTGATTGCCATTTGCGACCTTTCCTGCTGGCTTCCCACAAGCAGAGTCAACGGGGAAGCTGGCAGGAAGTTGCAAGTTGCTCCCTGTCCTGCCTGCCTACACTCTGTAGCGCCCACCCACAGCACCCACCCACTTGTGCTCTGTGGTGGGCACCTGCCCATTTGCCTGCCCTCTGTAGCACCCACTTGTGGCACCTGCCCACCTGTCCATAGCTCTTGCCCACCTACCTGCTTGCCTCTTTCTTTTTTTTTTTTTTAATAAATTTTTATTAAAAGATTTAAAGAGAACATAAAAACTAATACAAACTAATACAGAATAAAGACGAGAAAGAAGAAGAAGCAAAAGTGCAAAAACAGAATAAAAAATAGAAGCTTCTGATTTCCTTTGCAGCAAATATAAGTATGATTAGAAGGTTATCTCTTACTCTATGATTACAAAACTCACTTTTTTCTATGGCCCAATTTTTTTTTCTAATCATCAAAACCACAAGTCATTAGTGCATTTTTTTTTGTTTCATGCAAAAAGTCTATAAGGGGTTTCCAGTCAGCCATAAATGTAGATATTAATAGAAGAGAATATGCGTAACTCGGAGTTGAATTGTGGAATCTTTGGGGTTCTCTGAGCTTGGTTGTTTTCCTGCAGACGTTTCATTACCCAGCTAGGTAATTATTCAGCACTGATGAGCTGATGAATGAGTTCAGCACTGAAGATGTTACCTAGTCAGATGATGAAATGTCTGCAGGAAAACAAGAAATGTTTTCGGGCACAACCTAGATTTATATTTATTCCATACTCTATGAATAGCCCGCCTGACATAATGATTTTTGAAATCTACATCAATCTTATCTTCGTCATACCATAGATATCCATACCACCCAAATCTCAAATCATGTCCTTCAATAACCTATTTCTTAACAGCATCCACTCTTTCATCCAAGCTAAACAATAAGCAGCAAAATATAATTTCAAATCCGGTAGACCCAGTCCTCCTCTTCGCATCTTGTAGCAGTTCATATTTAACTTGCGTTTTTTCCCCGCCATACAAATTTAGATATATCCTTCTGCCATTGTTTAAATGGTACATCAGTTGTCAAAACAGGTATTGTCTGAAACAGAAATAATATTCTAGGTAAAACATTCATCTTAATCACAGAAATTCTACCCGACAGTGACAAATGCACTTTATCCCATCTTGACATATCTTTTTTAACTTCATTCCATGTCTTAACATAATTGTTTTGAAATAACATGCAATTCATATTTGTCATAGTTATACCCAAGTATTATACCTTCTTCTCAATCTTAAAACCCACTTTATTCATCAATTTTATTTGATCTTGTATCTTCATATTTTTTGCTAATATCTTGGTCTTCTGTTTATTAATCTTGAAACTGCTAATGCACCAAATTATTTTAATTTACTCATTAAAAGTTCAATTCTATTTAAAGGGTCTGCCAAAACCAGAACCAAGATCATCCACAAAAACTCTTAACTTGTATGAGTCTTTTTAAATCTTTATGCCCACAATCCTTTCATCTTGTCTTATGTCTCTATTCAATATTTCGAGAACTAAAATAAACAAAAGAGGGGACAGTGGGCAACCTTGTCTTGCTCCTTTTTGTATCTCATGTGGTTGGTTAAGTCTCCATTAACAATTATTTGTGCCATCTGTGAGGTATAAATCAATTTCACCCATTTTATAAAATTTTCTCCAAACTTCATATCTTCTAAAAACAAGTAACGATAAATACCAAATAATAATAATAATAATTAATATTTAAAAAACATTAAAACATTGTAAAACAAGTTACAAGAAGAGAAATATTAGGCAAAGAGATGTTAATAATATAGCCACCTCTATAATTCACCAGTTCCCTGGAGTCCCCAGGCCTGATGACACATCCAGGTTTTGAAGGACCTGTGGTAGGATAGAAGTGATGAAGGAGGGAGAAACGTGGGCACCGCAGGAGAAAAGGCCCACCACCTAGGACCTGCCAAATGTAGCTCTTGAGCTGACAGGACCCACAGCATGCCCGCTGCTGGATCTAGTGGGACAGGCAGATGTAATTGAGGAGAGGTAGTCCCTTAAATAACCTGGTCCCATGCCATGTAGGGTTTTAAAAGTCAAAACCAGCTCCTTGAATTCAACCCAGAAACAGATTGGTAACCAGTGCAGCTTGTGGAGCAGAGGTGTAACATGTGTTCTACTAGAAACACGTATAACTGCCCACGCCGCTGCATTTTGCACCAACTGAAGCTTCCAGATACTCTTCAAAGGCAGCCCCATGTAGAGTGCATTACGGTAGTCCAACTGGGAGGTGACTAAGGCGTGAGTGACCGTGAGTAGAGCCTAGTAACTGGCACAACTGGTGCACAATACAAAGTTGTACAAAAGCCCTTCTAGCCATGACTGCCACCTGCTCTTCAAGCAGGAGTCGTGAGTCTAAGAGGACCCCCAGATTGCACACTGGGTCTGTTTGGGGCAGTACTACCCCATCCAGCACCAAGGATGGCATAGTCCTAGAACCAGTGGGCCCCAAAACCCAAAGCCACTCAGTTTTGCCAGGGTTCAGTTGAAGCCTGTTGTTCCCCATCCAGAGCCTCACAGCCTCTAGACACCAGGATAAGATGTGAACAGCATTGCTTAGTTCACCAGGGGCAGATATGTATAATTGGGTATCATCGGTGCACTGATGATACCTCACCCCATGGCAACAGATGAGCTCACCCAGCAGTGTCATGTAGATGTTAAATAGGAGAGAGAGCACTGACCCCTGCAGCACCCCACACAGTAGGGGCCGAGGGCGCGATCTCCCCTCCCCAATCACAACCAACTGGAATTGACCCTGGAGGAAGGAGGTGAACCAGCACATCACCGTACTGCCCATCCCCAATCTTCTGAATTGATCCAGAAGGATACCATGGTCAATGGTATCAAAAGCCGCCAAGAGGTCAAGTAGGGCAAGGATGGATGTACAACCCCCATCTCACCCACGCCAGAGATCATCCAAAAGTGCAAGCAATGCCATTTCCATCCCATACCCTGGTCTGAATCCAGACCGAAAAGGATCCAGATAATCCGCTTCATCCAAGGCCCTCTGAAGCTGCTGCGCAACCACCTTCCCCAAAAAGGGGAGGTCAGATACTGGATGGAAGTTGTCCAGTATGGTGGGGTCCAGCGATGGCTTCTTGAGGAGGCGGTGAACCGAGTCCTCCTTAAGAGGTAAAGGAACAGCCCCCTCACTCGAAGAATTAATCACCACTAAAACCCATTTGCACGACACCCCCCGGCTCACTTTAATAAGACTTTTGTGTTTGGCTTTCAGAATCGGACGCCACTCCAAATCCCTGGACACGCAGCGCTTTGTCTGTGCTCTATGCAAGGGGCAGCTTGTGCTCTGCCAGTCCAAGCTCAAAGATGGTACACCAGCTAAAGCGTCACTTGCTCCGTTTGCAAAGTACGTGAAGGAAAACTATAGTTCCCTGAAGCGCTCGCAGCAGGGCCTGAGCCACGGAGCCATAATGAAGAAACTCAGTGCAGACTTTGCCACCCGCCCTTGACTATTCTGCTGAAGGACTTGCATAGCAACTCCAGCTCTGTTGCTGCAAAAAGGAGCTTTCCAATGCAGAGGAGGAGGAGGCGGCGGCTGGGCCTGATGGAAAATCCTTGTCATAACTCAGCCTTTTTTTCCTGCGTGTTTTTAAATGTTATTTGTCTGTTTGAGTTCATTTGCTCCTAGGGCTTTGAATCAAGCTTGTATTGTTAAGTGCTAATAAACTAATCTACTTGTATGTTTTGAATGTTATTTTATTTCTAATTACAATGATTTGATTGGGCATAAATATGGCTGTGGTTCTCCATAGTAACTTTCCCCAGTCTCAAACTCTTCAAATATGTTAGCCTATTTCTAGAAGGCTCCAGGGTTTTAAACCTTTAAAAGATTTATTTAAAAGATTTGTGTGGCCTCCCATCTTAGAGAGGCTCACAACAAGCATTTATAAGATACACATTTTCTGCAAAATACATTATGGTGTTCTCTAGAGGCCTCAGAGCAAAGGCAAGATTATTCCTCTGTCGCAGGAGATAGGAAACAACATACTCATATTCCCAACCAGCAGTTTCACCACGTCTTTCGCATTAGCTAATTAGAGAGCCCCGTGGCCAGCATCACTTCATGAGAGAACACTGAGGAAGGGGCATGTTTTTTCCCTATACCAGAAACAGTCCGCAGAGTATACTGCTTTACACCTCTGTTACGTTATAGATAGTGGCTAGCTGTTGCACTCAATTGCGTAGCCTCCATCTGAAACAATTGGCAACATCTCGGTGCTGTATCAAGTGTATGTAGATCGTTGCAGAGAATACTACAAAGTCAACATCACATTGGCTAGCAGAAAAGTTGAAGGTGAGTGGCCGTGGAAATGGTTAGATGTTGAATGTTCAATAATGCTGAAAGTGAGCTTCTGGGATGTAAGCTGTCTTACTGAAATTCATGTCATCTGCAAATTAGATAAGTGTTTTCTCCACTTTTTCCACTAAGACGTCAATGAAAGTACTGAAAGCTAGAGGACGCAGGATCGACCCTTGTGGTGGTACGCTTGGTGCCTTTCTCCAGTTTGATAAGAACTGTTTATAAGCACTCTGATTACTAGTTCTGAGCCAGCTGCTCAAGTGGTGTACAGTACCATCCAGCTGGTGCTTAACTAAGCTTGCTGACTAGCATAGTACAGGATACTTTGTCAAATGCTTTGCTGAAGTCCAGGTGTATTTAACAATATTCTCACAATCTGTTAAGAAAGTTGCTGGATCAAAAATGAGATGAAATTAGTGTAGCAAAATTCTGGAGAAATTATGTGGGTTTTTGGTCATTATTTATTTATTTTGGTGCAAGTCAATCTTTACTGCTAGTGACTACATAAACAAGTCCCTGCAGTTTTCTTGGCCACATTTTTCAGAAGTGGCTTGCCATTATCTTCTTCCTAGGGCTGAAAGGGCGTGGCTGGCTCAAATTAATGCAGCTGGCTTTGTGTCTAATGCAGGACTAGTATTAAGATCTGGATTCTAGTCCGGTGCCTCATCACACCAAATTGGCACTGTAGCATTGTTTTCAAAGGCTTTATAGAGCCATCGCTTTGTGATCTGCTCTAGAATCTTTGATATATGTAGTTCCTTTTTTACCTCTTTTTGAAGAGAGAAACAACATTTGCTCTTTTCCAGCTTCTGGCACTTTGCCAATTCTCCAGAATTTCTCTAAGGTAGTACATAACATAGGACGTGCTTCATCTTCATGGATCATTTCCTTGGAGGGTGAAGGGGCTTGCCCATCCCAATGGTACTATGAACTATCCTGTTGGGAGTCTGTATTCCAAGGTCACAGATAAATGGTTAAATTAAATACGAGCAATTAAAGAGGGAATTGGTAACCTGCTCCAACTTACTACCAAGAAAAGAAATTGACATTCTCAATTACGGTAAATGTGATAGTGATGATTACTTCCCCCCAAGTTGGAAGATAACCAGTGAGCTTCTGGGGAATAGCAGATGGCAAGTACTAATAGGACTGGTGTTTATGATATGGTTGGATTAAAGCTGAAAAGTCATCCAGCTGCCAATGTGCCCAGAGGCAAAAGGAAGGTTCAGTACTGCAAAGGTAAGTATGCCATTGGTACATGGAATCTCACAGCTATGAACCAAGGCACACCTGAAGTTCCAAGAGCTGAAGTGTCAAAACTAGACATTCTGGGAATCAGTGATCCATTGTTTTGCATTTGGAGAACAGCAGGCATAGCCATTTCACTTGCTTTGGAAGACCTCAGAAGCTTTCCGAATACTTTCCTAAGCATCGTAAGAAGGTGCATGCAATTTGGAGAATGGTACACATGATTTAGAGAATGGTGCAAGCGGCCTCAGGAAGAAGGCCTGGCGCAGCTAGCAGCTGCCTCACATAGGTCCAGGCTGGGCGTGTCTCGTCAACAGCGGGAGGAAGATGGTAAAGGTCAGCTGGGTGCAGCAGGGCCTGCAGAGCGCAGGATGGTGGGGGCGGCTGGGGTTTGTGCTGTGGCGCTGGGGTATCTGGCCTTGGTGTGGGGCCTGAGGCGGCCCTCCTCGCCGGTGGCACTGAGGCTGAAGTAGAAGCTGGGGGTGGTGGCAGCCAGCTCAGACTGCTGAAAGCCTTGGGCCTCTACTTTAGCCCCAGTGCCGCCTCCGCCTCTGAGGAATGCTGCTATGCAGGGTGACCGAAAGGGCAGATATGTGGGGGAGATGGGTGGGGGAGTTGAAGTACCCCTGTGGTTATAAGTGTGGGCGGGCTGCCAAGCACCTGAATTTTGATCATGTGACTATGGGGGTGCTGCAACGGCTGTAACTTTGGGGACCAGGCATAAGTACCATTTGTTCAGTGCCACCATAAGTTTGAACAGTCACTGAACAAATGGTTGTTAAGCAAGGACTATCTGTGCAGGTAATAATTAGTACCTTGAATTGCACCCAGAAGCTTACTGGAAACCACTGCAGCTCACGCAGCATGGGCGATACCTGGGGCCATGCCCATTACTGCTCATACTACTACATTCTGGACCAGTTGCAGCTTTCAAGTGGTCTTCAAGGGCATCTTCATGTAGAGCATGCTGCAAAGTGCACATGTGATAAGGTCAGTCACCCTCTGGGGGAGATGGGTGGCATATAAATGGAAGGAAGGAAGGAAGGAAGGAAGGAAGGAAGGAAGGAAGGAAGGAAGGAAGGAAGAGAGAAGAAAGAGAAAGAGAAAGAGAAAGAAAAAGAAAAAGAAAAAGAAAAAGAAAAAGAAAGAAAAAGAAAGAAAAAGATAACAAAGGTGTGAGTGATTGTAAGAAGTGCCTCAGGCCAGGAACTTGTACATTGCACACCAGATGGATCTGTGCAAAGGCCTTTTTGACCATAACTGCCACCTGCTCTTCAAGCAGGAGCTGAAAGTCCAGAAAGACTCCCAAGTTATGCACCAGTTCCAAATGGGGAAATGTGACCCCATCCAAAACCCAAAGTGGGAATTGTCCAGACCTGGGTAGTCTAAATCCCCCCAGCCATTTGGTCTTATTAGGGTTGAGCCTGAGTCTGTCATTCCACATCCAGACCTTGACAATTCCAAGTACTGGGACAAGACTATGACAGCATCACTTGGTTGGCCTGGGATTGAGATATACAGCTAGATATCATCTGCATATAGACGGATATATTAAGGGGAAAAAGCAAGAAAGTTGAAGAGAGTGTAAGTCCATTTCAAGGAGAACACTGGTAATTGATAATGAGTGATAGTGAGTGTCAGAAGCCTCACAATTGATTAACCATTTTGCTAGTTGCTTGCTTTGGTTCTGCCATTACAAAAGAAAGGGGGGGGGGATTAGAGTTAGAGAAGACTGTTACACACAGATGCTCTGTTATCCGTTTCCCAGGAATGCCAAGGTTGTACCAGCGTGAGACCAGGAGAGACCAGTACCAGAGACAAGAAGAACTATGGGATGGAAAGGGGGGTGAAAAGGAAAAAGGGGTTAAGAGAAGGTTGGCACTCATGGGCTTTTAGTTTCAGCAACGCTTTTGAGACTGTACACTTCTTCTCAATAAATGAATCTTTCTTTGAACTTGTCTGAGTTTCAAGGGAGTCATCTTTATTGGGAATTGAGCACTGCAGGTCCTCACATTTTGCTGAAACTCCCTTTGTGGATTCTACCTGAAGTGGAAACTTCAGGAGGAGAACCCAACGTGTCAACTTTTCTGGGCTGACTAGTCATCGGTCATGATGGAGGAGATTGTTGAATACGGAGTCAGTGGCGGAATGGAGGAAGAGATGGAGAGGCAATCGAGACCTGTGGCCTGGCTGCTGCTGGTGTCCAATAGAGAGAGGCGATGTGGCCAGGTGTGGAAACCGTCCTGAGAGTCTGGGGAATTCTGGGAAGTTTCCTTCTTGGAGAAGGACCCTGAGGAGCGATGGTCTGGAACTGTCAGCAAAGTGGAGGCAACGCGGGTCGCTGCCTTAGAGGGGTTCGTGAGCCACTTACAGGCAGATGTCACTTCCATGAGAGGGGAATTGAAGTCATTGGGGAAGCTGCTGAGAAGATCACTGAGCAGTCGGGATAGGGCCCAGCCTGCTGGGACCATTCCTTCAGATGAGGACAATGGAGACAAAGGGGCCTGAGGAGCGGAGTCTAGTGAGGAGGAAGGGGTGACCCCACTTGCCCAGCCAGCACAACCCCAGGGAGATCCACTTCAACACTGGGGTCTCATGAAGAAATATGGGGGAGACCCGAAGGAACTGGCAAGTTTCCTGGCACACGTCAAAATCTGCATGGAAAACTGCGGTCATCTGTTCCTGAACAAAAAACAGAGAGTGGCATATGTACTGTGCGCCCTGGTGGGTCAAGCAGCAGAGTGGCTGATTGAGATGCATGAAGCCAGAATGCCGGAGCTCACTACATTCAGTAAATGGTTTGAGGATCCGTGCATTGGGTTGAAAGCAAGATCAACCATCGAGACTTTAAAACAAGGCAACCGCTCGGTGTTGGAATGTGCCCTGGAATTCTGAAGCCTCACAGGGAAGCTCTGAGACTGGCCCAAACAATTCAAAGTGCGTTGTTTCCAGAAGGGGCTCAGAGCTGAACTCTGGCAGTGGGCATTTTCCAGGGGAAATCCAAGAACGGTGGAAGAATGGATCACTCATGCGACAGTTGTAGAAGCCAAGTGGTTGGCAGTGAATCCCCGTCCCCAAAAAATCGCCACTGCACTGGCCCTGCCATCCAGGAGACTCAGCGGCAAGCTGAGGGACCGGATCCATGACCCGAGGAATGCATCTGTTTCAAGTGTGGGAAAAAGGGGAATTTCGCCGTGAGCTGTCCTAAGACCAGCACGCCCCGAGCAACTACCAAGAGCAAGACGCCTGGTAAGCCTCCAAAGGGTCCTAAGCCAGAACCGCGGCTTTGGGAGAGGACAGTGAATTCCTGAACGCGGTGGTGATCGAAGACAACTCTTCTGAGGGGGAGTCTCAGCTGGCAGGAAATGCCAGCCACCTGCCTTAAAGCACGCCCGGGGACAGGTGGATGAAAAGTGGCCTGATGAGATGGAACCCAAATCGGAGGAGGACGAGGACGGGGTGAGTCCTATGACAGTCGGGGTGAAGTTAAGCACTCTGAGAACTGCCCGCAGAGCGCACTTAACTGCGTTAATAGACTCGGGGTGCACCCATTGCCTGGTCAATCCTGTTATTGTGAACGGACTTGGACTGAGGGTGCAGAAATTAAAAACCCCTATTGTGTTTAATCAACTGGATGGGACACCTGTGGGTGGGGGTGCAGTACAGTACTGTACCAAGGAATTTGAACTGAGAGTGGGGACTCACTGAGAGACTTTGAAATGCCTGGTGGCCCCAATTGCGGCTCACCCTTTAATACTGGGATTGTCTTGGCTGAAGCGATGGAATCCAAAGGTGGACTGGGAGTCGGGCAGCCTAATTTTTAAGGATGGGGCTTATATTGTGCTAAAAGAGATTGGGGGGGGGTGCTCCGATGGTGACTTTAGGGGCTGCAGGTCCAAAAATGCTCCAACAGAGCCCAATTGAGCACCAGGACATGATCCCGGAACAGTACAGAGACCTGGAAACTGTATTTAGTGAGACGGAGTCAGAGCAGCTACCCCCCCCCCCCCCCAGGGAAACGGACTGTGCCATTGAGACTGAGCCTGGGGCGAAACTCCCCAAGCGAAAAACATACTCCATGACCCCTAAGGAGCTAGAAGCATTGAGGGAATTTCTCGATAAAAACCTGGCAAGGGGTTTCATACAGCTGGTGAAATCCTTGGTGGCGGTGCCTGTCTTGTTCAGAGAAAAAAAGGACGGTTCGTTGAGATGGTGTATGGACTATTGGGGTCTAAATGCCATTTGTAAAGAGAACAAATACCCGCTCCCTTTAATGAAGAACTTGCTGGCTCATTTGTCGAAAGGAAAATTTTTTACAAAGCTGGATTTAAGGGATGCCTATTTCCAGGTATGGATCAGGGAAGGAGATGAATGGAAAACAGTGTTCAGCTGCCCTTTGGGTTGTTTCCAGTATTGGGCCATGCTGTTCAGATTGTTGGGAGCCCTGGGGGTGTTCATGCAATTAATAAACGAAGTACTGCATGAATTTTTGTACCGGGGTTTTTTGGTGTACTTGGATGATATTCTGATTTATTCTGAGACAATGGAAGAGCATGTGGAATTGGTGAGGAAGGTGCTGAAAAAGCTGCTAGGTGCTCAGTTGTATGCCAAACTCCCTAAATGTGAATTTCACAAGAGTCAGGTGAATTATCTGGGATAACGCATTTCTCAAAAAGGGATTGAAATGGACCCAGCTAAGGTGTGTGATGTAATTGGATGGGAGGCACCAAGAACTTGCCAACAACTGCAAAGTTTCCTGGGGTTTGCCAATTTTTACCACCAGTTTATCCCTAATTTTGCACAGGTGGCTTTGCCCCTAAGTGATCTATTGAAGACGAAGGGGAAAGACAAGGCGAAAGCACAAAAACCCGGGGAGCCTCTAAATTAAAGAGTGCCAAGCAGCATTCGAACAGCTGAAGAGGCTGTTTACGGCAGAGACGTAATTCTCAAACATCCTAACGCTGAAAGGCCTTTTGTGATTCAGGCAGATGCCTCAGATGTAGCTATAGGAGTGGTTTTGCTGCAACAGGCAGAGGGAGACACTTTGAAACCTTGCGCTTACATTTCTCAGAAGTTTACAGAGACTGAGAGGCACTGGCTGGTTTGGGAGAAGGAAGTATTTGCAGTTCGTTGGGCGCTTCTAACCTGGAGGCATCTGCTGGAGGGTTCACCTCATAAATTTGAGGTTTGGACTGACCACAAAACTTAGAAGCTTTAAAAGCTCCCAGGAAATTATCTCCAAAGCAAGTTAGATGGGCTCAATTCTTCAGTCGGTTCAATTTCACTCTGAAGTATATCCCAGGAGGGAAGGATTCTTTTGACTGATGCCCCCTCCAGAATGCTGCAGCATAATAGCCAGCGGGAGGAGGTGGTCCAACAATCAGGATTAGTAGCTATCCCAGCAAACAGCCAAGGGATGGGCCAGAGGGAAGCCTCTTAGTCAAGTTGAACCACAGATTGGAGAAAGATGAATGGTTCCAAAAGAATAAAGAATCCCTAACATATGAAAAAGGGGCATGGTGGCTGGGAGATAGATTGTATGTCCCCGATGCTGCAAGGAAGGACATTTTGGAACGGGGCCATGATAGCAAAACAGCAGGCCATTTTGGGTTCATTAAAACCTTACACCTGAGGCACTTTTGGTGGCCATCTATGAGGAAAGACATAGCCAAGTATGTAGCTACTTGCCCCACATGTGCTACGTCAAAGAAACGTGGGGGCAAGCCAATGGGGTTGTTGTAACCTGTGGCGACCCCTGACAGACCTTGGAAGCAAATTGCCATGAACTTTATTGTGGAATTACCTGAAAGTAACAAGAAAACTGTAATTTGGGTAGTCACAGACTTGTTTTCTAAACAAGCGCATTTTGTGCCCTGTTCATCTATTCTGTCAGCAGGGAGGCTGGCTAAAATGTTTATACAACACATCTACTGAATTCACGGTATCCCTGACCGAATTATCAGCAACTGTGGGGTCCAGGTTACTTCGAAATTCTGGAGGGCATTTGTATGATTAATTGGGTCAAGCCAGGTTTTCACCTCGTATACCTGGACCTAAAAGATAGAACTTTTTAATTTCTATTTTTGCAGCTGCTTTCTCTCAGAAGGGAAATGGAGCCCCAGCAGGTCCTCATTGTGGCACAGGGCAGATAGGAAATGCAGGGCAGGATACATAGGCAGAGGACAGTATTTACCTGATTAAAATTAATTCAGGGCTTCAGAGCCATATGGATGACGGTTTAGGGTATTGAAGTATTGGCAGAGGTGATTGCAGAACTGCTCTCAGCAATCTTTGAGAAAAGCAAAATCCCAAAAGATTAAAGGAGAGCAAATGCTTCCCCATCTTCAAAAAGAGGAAGACCCTGTCATCTTGATGTCTGCACTGGGCAAATTCTTCAAACAGATTATCAAGCAGCATGTTTGTGAGTTCTTGGATAGGACTGCTACAATTAACAGCAGCCAGCGTGGGTTTGCCACAAATTGTGCCAGATAAAACAGTCAAATATGGGTTAGATAATACTACTGTTAGACAGATTCATAGTTGACTGAATGATCACACCCAACGAGTGCTCATTAATGGTTTCAGCTTGGAGGGAAGAATCAAGTGGAGTGCCAAGGGGCTGTGTTCTGGGTCCTGTGCTATGTAACATCATTATCGATGACATTGATAAGGTTGGTGAGTCGGATGAGGTGTGTGCATGCCATTCCACTGATCTGCTAAGCTAGTTATGGTTAAAAAAAAAAAGGAGGTAAGGTTAGTTTGGTATCAATTGTTCATGATAAGCCCATGCTGGCTCTTGTTAATTGCGGCATTCCTGTCCAAGCAGTCGTAAACATGCTGTTTATAATCTGCTCAAGGATCTTTATGTGAACCTGCAACTGGCACAGCAGCTGAAGCTGAACAAAGGCCCCCTTAGCCATGGCCTCCACCCTCTCCTACAGCAAGATCATGAGTCCAAGAGGATCCCCAGATTGTGAGCCTGCCCTCTCTGGAGCAGCACAATCCCACTGAGAGTCAAATGCAGTGTAATATGGAAACAGTATGCTTCTGAGCTGACAGCTACTCCATATTGCTGGGTTGGGTCTGGCCCTGTTTCTCCCAGTCTAGGACTGGACACCTCCAGCCACCGAGCGTCAACCCTTCGAGGCAGACCAGACGTGAACACCAAAGTCATGAATACTAAAACTATTTTTATTACAGAAACTTGCGGCTCTGAATATGCTTCCCCCCTCCCCGCCTAGGGAACTAGGGAAGGCCAAGTCTGAGATGCTTTCTTGGATTCCATTCTTACTTTGGGGTCAGATTTCTCTTACCTGACCATTGCCTTGGCCGAGGCTTTTCTTCCTCTTCCTCAAGGTTATTCTCACAGCTCATTACATCGGGTCGGTATATTTACTGCATATGTTATTTGGCAAAATGGAGGTGAATCAATGGGTATTGTCAACGTATTGATGATAACTCACCCCAGACTGACACATGATCTCTTTCCGCAGCTTCCTGCTGATACTGAATAGGGGAGAGGACCGAGCCCTGTGGCACCCCTCGATGGAGCCTCTGGGGGCCTGCTTTCTGCTCCCTTCCCTAGCATTTTTTTCAAAGATTATGCTTGGAAGCAAAAAAAGGTTTGCCACCAGGAATGTGGATTGCCAGTCTAGGG
The DNA here is from genome assembly GCA_030867105.1 of Liasis olivaceus. Classification (NCBI taxonomy): domain Eukaryota; kingdom Metazoa; phylum Chordata; class Lepidosauria; order Squamata; family Pythonidae; genus Liasis; species Liasis olivaceus. The sequence continues at coordinate 82,059,711 of CM061355.1, forward strand.
GAAATTAATGAGGTGGTTGTCTCCCCCTCCTCTTGCTGGCGTGCAACCTATTGATTAAAATTCCAGGAATTTCCGCCTGATTCATAACCTTTGATTTAAAGGATGCCTTTTTTGCATTCCTCTGACTCCAGAAAGCCTTGAGATTTTTTGTTCTTGAATGGGAGAATCCTAACAAGAACAGCCCTACTCTATTTGGAAATGCTTTAGCAGCAGACCTGAGGGCTCAGATGGAATGGTGATTTAATGTGTTGATTTATTGCTATGTGCTGAAAATGACCGAGCACGTACAAAGCGCACCATTTCCTTGTTGAATTTCTTGGGACAAGCTGGGTACTGGGAATTACATCCCCAGTAAAAGGCATCCCCTGGTGCCCAGCCTGGAGGATCAGGACGTGGCAGGGCACGGCAAGTGAACTTTGGGTCAGATAATAGCCTAGGATTTGGTTCCTCGAGGGGGAAAAGCCCAGACTTTAACCGTTCATCGGAAGCTGCATGCCTCTTGGAGATCGAGATTGCCATCTAGTGGCCAGGCGGAGCATGTCAACCAGACCTTAAAGAAGACATTTGAGCAAATGACCAGAGGCTTCTCCTTGAGTCTTTCTGAGCATTGGAATCGGTAAGTTCTGAGTATTGGAACTTACCCAGGGATAAGTTAGATTTTGTCTGGCAAACTCTTTTCAGTGACCTCATCAGTGGTTAACGGCATTCAAATGTCTGTAACTGAAACTGAACTTTTGAAAAAGTATTTGGTATGTCTGTCTTCTGTCTTATCTTCTCTTTACAAGTGAACTCAGACACACCAGCTGTTGCCTTTGGATGCAGAAGTCCATACCTTTAAACCTAGAGACTGGGTCTGTTGAGAGTGTGGAAGGAGGAACCATTGCAGCCCAAGTTAAGGGGGAAGGGCCTTATCGAGGATGGCTGAGCACCCACCCTTCTCTAAAGCTTGAAGGGGTAAAGTCTTGGATTCGCCACACCAGGGTAAAGAAGACAGAGGAACCTGTCACTCCACTGGGAGAGGGTGACAACCAATAGTGGACCATTGAATCAGTAGAGGATTTAAAGTTTTTAGTCAAAGAAGCAAGTGAATGGATGGCAGTGTGAAGTCTCAACTTGAAGTCAAGCCTGACCCCTTTCCGATTAGGAGACCCAAATACAGGCGAACCAAAGGTTTTGTGGTGGGCGCCCTCAGTTCTCAAAGTTACTGACTCCGATATCCAAGGACAGGTAAAAATATGGGGATGGCCTTCTTCAGAACGATTATACCCAGGCCAGGGGTAATAGTTTGAAAATGTTGTTTTATTCTTATGGGTTTGGGGTTTTGTAAGTGCTGGACACTACGTCCCTGGACTGTCCAAGTATGGCAGGATGTTACATGGGGCTAAAGAACAATTGCTCATGAGTTCTAAATTCCACCAACTGTTGCATGTGTTTGCCTTTACCCACTGAAGGAGGAAGGAGGGGTTCCACTGCAGGTCATACCTTTTAATTTTACTGTATGGCCTACTTACAACCACACTCAGGGCAACTTGGATGGAACAGGAGCTGACCATGTTTCAGTAAATAACACCAGATCTACTGGGTATTTCCGACCAAACTACACTGGACCAATTTACACATTGAGGGCCTGCTTTCATTTTCCTGTAACCTCATTATGTTTTGGTCAAAATTACACGAATCAAACCAAAGCTAGTCATATTGCCCCAGTTGGCAATTATCCCAGTTGTAATCACACCACAAATGTAACGAGCACTAATAAGGTACATCAAGGTTTCAACAGATTGATATAACAATGCATGGCATGGTTTATGGCCATACTGTCATGTTAATGATGTGTTTTTTTGGCAGTTATAGAAATCAAATAAATAAATAAACAAGCCAAGTTTTTAGACTTCTGGAACGACATCAGGGTAACAACTACCCAGGTCTCTAGGGAATATAATTCCAGAGGACACGTGCTGTGTCAGATAAGACGTGCTTTCTGGGTTCCAATAGAAGGTGTTGCTTAATTGAGGGAACCTGAAGCACACCAACACTTACTGTATGGATATAAACCATGGGAGATAGGGGCCCCCTCAAATAACCTGGTCCTATGCCATGAAAGGTTTTACAGGTGGTTAACTAGCATCTTTAACTGCACACAGAAGCTCACTGGCAGTCAGTGCACTTCATGGAGCAATGGTATCACATGGGCATCCAAGGCATGCCCAACACTGCCCACACTGCAGCATTCTGGATCAGCTGTAGCTTCCAAGTTATCTTCAAGGACAAACCCATGTAAAGCGTATTGCAGTATCCAACTGTGAAGTGACTAGGGCATGAGTGACTGTCTAGAGTATCTCTTGATCCAAGAATGGGTACAACTGGCACACCAGATGAATCATTGCAAGGGTATTCTTGGCCCCAGCGGTATCTTGCTCTTTGAGCAAGAGTTCTGAACTCAAGACAACTCCCAGATTGTACATCAGTCTCAAATGGGGAAGTGCAATGTCATTTAAGACTGAAGATGGAAAACCTCCAGATACAGGAGGCCTTAAAATAAACAGTCCAGGCAGGGCTGAGCCTGAGTCTGTTCCTCCTCATCCATACCCACACAGCCTCCAGACACTAGGACAGTGATGCATCTCTTGGCTGGCTCATGATAGAGATATACAACTGGGTATCATCACCATACTGAAGAGGAGAGGATCAAGCCCTGAATCATGTAAGCAAGGGGCTGAGGGAGTGACCTCTTCCCTCGTCAACATCAGTTGGAACTGGTCACTGAAAAAAGAGAAGTACCACTGTAACGCAGTGCCCCCAACTCCCAATCTCCCAGTCAGTCCTGAAGTGTACTGTGTACCACTGAAAGCTCTTGAGAGATCAAGGAGTACCAAGGTGGACGCATCATCCCATCCCAGCTCTGCCAAAGGCCATCAGCAAGCTTGACTAATGCAGTCTCCATACTGACCTGGTGTGAGGAAGCAAAGCTGGGGAGAAGCAGCTGCAGCCAGGCAGAAAGGCTTCCCACCCCCACTTCTCCAAGGCTAGGCTTAGATCACCCCTTTCCCCAAAGGGCTGTAAAAGTTTACAGTCTCAGAAATCTGAGAGGAGATGGGCTCATTCATTGCCCCCCAACCCGACCCCAGTTTGCTGAAAGAAACAGCACACTCGCAAGCATCCACCCCAGCGTTCCAGCTAATTGAGCCCACACCCTGGCATTTTCAGGACCGTACCAACATCCATAGGCAGCCTCACCCCACCCAGGCCCTTAGCCTACAAAAGGGAAAGCTGGCACAGAGTGTGCATGGGTGAGTAGGAGAAAAGGCAATAAGGAGAAGACAGCAAGCAGACAAGGAAGCAGGAGGCGATGTCTGGGCATTTACAACCATTACAGGCAGGCAAGAGGGCTGTCAATCAACTGCCAAGACCACAAGCTATGGTAAGCAGCCCATTGTGGTGTGATTCCTTCCTGGAGCTTTGCTTAGGAGCTCAGCCTCAGAATAGGAGCAGCCATGCTGAGGCAACACTTAATGCCAACAAGTGCAAGAAATTTTGGAGGGAGGTAAAGGTTGTATGCCACTTTAAGGCATTTATTTGTTTTAAGGACTGAGCATCAAAGACTTATTTACATGGCTACATCAACGTGCAAAGCCTAGGAGGGTGGAATTAACCCAGAGCAACAGCATATTGTTGGGAAGGTGTGTGTCACAATAAAGCATTGTGCACAATTATCTTCTACACTTTGGTGTGTCCAGTCCTTGGAAAACAGAACCCTCACACCTGGCCTGAAACCCAACTGATATGGGTTCAGATACCGGTCCCCACACCAGAACTACACCAGAACCCAGGCAGACCACATTTACATCTCCCACCTCTCACCAGTGGGAAGAATACCACAGTCCTGAGTTGTTGGGTAGGTGAGAGAGACATGGGAGGTAACCCAGTGGGATAAAGGCCCAAGCTCAGCGTGGACAGGCCAAAGGCATTGTAGACATCTAGACTGAACAAGGAGGCCTCTGGATGAACTAAGTGCTCCTCAGCTTGGTGCTATCCATCTTGCACTGGAATCCTCTTGCTCCTCCACGTCTGTTCCCCCCCGGCAAAAAACATCCCAGGGGTCCAGGTCGCCATCTTCTATCCCCCAAGTCAAACAACTGTGGAGTATTGCAGGGAACAGAGGAGCCTGAATGATCATCAGCCACATCAGTCATGCCAGCTACCAGCTTCACCCCATTAGCTATCCATACTACCGCTCGATGCAAGATGCGCTCCAGCTACTTCCTGATGGCAACAGGCTGCAAGTAGACTCTGGCAGCACAATGACTTTGCTGGCTGTGCTGGCTCCATAAACTCCACTGGTTCCGGCCCCAGTATTCAGTGGGTCATTCAGGGGCCTGCCACTGACATCCCTGGCTAGCCTTTCCCCTGAGTTTGCCTGAGGATGGAGCGGTTCCAGGATTTTCAAGATTTAGAGGGTGTCAGTAAGCGCCATACTGGCTCCCCAGTACCTCTCACTGACTGAGGGCTAACTGTACCCCACAGCTGTACCCCACAACCCAAACACCTCCCCCCCAAAAGCAAACCCCAAAGAAACAAACCCGGAGTCCCACTTAAAAATCATTTCTGGGTCCCCTTTTTTCTTTAGCACAACTGCTTTGAATAGGATTAACAAATGCAGTTCATGTTATCATAAGCTTGATTAAATATCCAGAAAACAAGTAGCTGAAGACTTACACTGAGCTTTATAGAAATTTACTATATTGTAATCTGCCAATTGGATCTTATAAACGCCTAACAGGCATACAGCCAGCTTGACCTTTTAGGCATTTTTTATAATATTTGTTTTAATCTATTGGCTAAAATAGACATTAAAATGTTACAGTCTTGATTTAGTTGTTTGGTTGCTTGCATGCTTGTTTGGCTAATAAGGGTGTGATTGTGTGTGTCACAAATGGCCAGTACGACACTTACTGACAGCTGGGTAGCTTGTGAAGCCCACAGAGCCTTGGAGGTCCTGGAGGCCCATGTGAGTATCCCCGGAGAGGGAGACAGAGGCGGTGAATCTGGGACCAGCATGCTTGGCCTGACTGGCACAGACGAAGGGCCAAGGAGTTGTCAGGGCGGTTGTTGAAGAGGCTGGGGTACTATGAGAAGACCTGCTGAGGGGAGGCTTACAGCTTGGTGGGACAATTTCCCTGTCACCTGGACATAATGAGGCTGGTGGCCCATCTTGGCTTGGACCTGACTGAGACCCCACCGTGAACCTCATACATGCTCCACCACCCCCAGAGTTAGGGTTGGATGTCTGATCTTGGCAGGTGCCAACAGCTTTCTGGATCCCTAGGGTGCTTTTTACCCAGTGTGGGGGGAATGATACCAGACCTCAGAATTTGGCAGCATGGCTAGTTGTTTCTGCCCATCCCCTAAGATTGGGCAGAGTGAGTACACTTCAGGTCCTGCTGACTAAATGGTGCCATCTATTGAGGCCTAAGAAACATGCCTTCTCTGTAGCAGTGCCTATCCTCTGGAATGAGGTTCCTCACAGAAATCCATACGGCTCCTGCCCTGATGACAGTGGAAACCCGGCTATTCTCCTTGGGTCCTTGCAGCAGGCTGGGTGCTGAAGAGGTTTTCTTTGTGAAATACTTGCCTGGTTCTGTGCTCTTCCTGTTATTGCTTTCTTGCTTCTGAAGCTGTAAGCTACTCATATTTGTCTTGTTATGTGAAAGATTTCAGATATTTGTGATCTTTATGGTTTTAGGCTGTGGAATTCTTATAGTTGATTTCCATGTTTCAGGCATTTCTGTTCCTGCTGTAACTACTGAGATGACAAAATGCTGAAGTTGAATAATTTACTCTAACATTATTTTATTGAAAACTATGGATTGAAGTCCATCTGGTCCAGGTAATTTATTTAAGGTTTTTAATCATTTAAGAGTTTGCTGGGATGAATGTGATTTGGATATGTTTTAAATAAAGCTCAATCTTAGCGTTATCCACTTATTTAGATACATACAGATTAGAATAAAATGTTGCATAGTATTTTGCAATGTTCTTTAAATTCTTTCAAATATTTCCATGATAAGGTTGCCTCAAAGCTTTTATGTTATTACATTATTGCTTTTCAGCTTTTTAACTAAGAGAAGAGATTTGAAGATTTACCACCAGACTCATAATACTTTTGTTTTAAAGATAATACTTTTCCTTTTATGGCATTTAAATACCATACATATAATTCCTTTCTCTTAACTCCAAATTTCAACACATTTATTTTTGTTTAAATATTTAATAATTCCCTGATTTCCCTTTTTAGTTTATCTACACAAATTTAAAGCTTCCCAACAAAGTAAGGGTGATAAATAATTGTCAGGATGGGCTATTAAGCAATTGTTCAACAGTTCATTTAATGTATTTCTCCAAGTGCGTTTATAATTCCATTTTGTGCTATTTTGCCCCGTTATAGTTGTTTGAGAAGGAGGCAAACTTCTTGCAACTTGAGCTCCTTCTCTGTGAATTGGATTTGCTGTTTTGTTGACATTACTGCAACCCATCCCTTAACCCTAGAGGTCAGGAACTGCTCTTTGGCCAGCTCGAAGTCCCTTCTTAAAAAGGCTGCTGATGTTATCGGGTGGAGCTACATAAACTGGGTAGTGCAGATAATGCGTTTCACTGGGAAAGGACAGTGGCAGAACTGTCCTATGGTCCTAGGGTTCTTTTCCTCAGGCTGCCTGGATCCAAGTCCTGCAGAATCCTCAGTCATGCTGTTTGGGTAAGAGGGATCTTTGCCACTCTGCCATCGCCTCCTCCTTGGTAGTAAATCTGGTGAAGACTACTGTTTTAAATGACTTTTAACTGAGTGATTTAAGAGGCCCCATTCTGTAAGGCTCCCACATTCTACAGTGCACAAATTATTCTTCCCAACACAAAAAAATATTGCACCCACCATCTTGACTTTTTTTACCCCTCTGCCGATGCCTGATTGCATGAATTAAACCGCCTAACCCAGTCATGAATGATATACAGTGCTTTTCAGAATTCTTCCTTTATTTTTATTTTTCTTTGACCCACCTTCTTAGCTGTGAAAGTGAAAAGTAGAATGCGCTTGTTACTACTGTTTTCTAAGACAGAAAAATCCTAGGAGAGTTGCTACCTTGTCATTTTCTTAACCAGGGAGGTGGTACTAAGGCTGCTTCGGAACGTCATGACAGGGCTAAGCCAGCCTTCATGCTGCTTCCATTAAAGCCTTCCATGCAGGCTGTGCGTGCTATGGGAGCGTTGTGCCAGGGGCATAATGGTTTCTGCCACGCTGGTCTTCTGAGTTGTTGATTGTTTTTCTGCTGCCACTTGGATACTTGTAGGAGATTCTGGGCTTTTGTTCATGAGTGGTTGGAGAGGAAAGCCCAGCTTAGCCCTAGTGGACAGACTGGTCTTGCACCTCGATCTCCTTTGTTGAGTTAGCCAGTGATGCATATGGGCCAGATCTTTACCATATTGGAGCTCCCGAAGGAGCTGTTCTTTCTGCTCCTGGAGCTGATGCACAATGGCTTTTAGGCCCTGGGCTCTCTTGATGAGGTTCATCAGTTCATTGCGCAGTCTCCAATTTTCAGCTTTTATCTGCTTGGTGTGTTGGATTAGACTGCGCACGGCCTCTTTCTCAGCCTTTTTGGCCAAAGCTTGGACTCTCTGCTGGGACTCCATTTCATATTCTGCCTTCTGTTGCAGAAATTGGCTCTTCACTTTGTGCATTTGTTCTGAATGGTGGATTTTCATGACCAGCAGGACTTTCTCCAGCTCCCGGATATGGGCTAGCTGCTCTGACTGCAGCTCCTTGAAGGGCCTCAATTCATCAATCTCCTTGTTCATGAGGGAATACTTGGACTCCATCTCAATCAGCTGGCTCCTTACCTCTTTCTCTTTGTCTGTGCATTGAGAAGTTAGCTCATCCTTCTGCTTTAGAACATATGCCAGATCTGAACGGTTCTGGTCATTTAAGGTAATGATGGCATTCTGGCACCAGAGAGTGCGTTTGGCTAAATAGGCAAGGTAAGCTTTGTTGTTTTCTCGGATCTCCTGGGCTTCCTTGTCCAGGAATTCATTTTCATCCTGAAAGTGATCCACTCGATCTGAATATGTCTTGATATGCTCTGTCAGGGTGGCATATTCCTTCTGCAGGTACTGCTCCCTTTCGCTGATAAATTGCCCAGACATGCTTTGCTCCTTGGCTATACTTTTCTTAACTCTTGACTTAGTTTTCTTTTGTGTCATGCCATCCATTAAGGTACTGCTCAAATGAAAGAGAACAGGATGAAATACAGTGGTTGTGTATCCTGTATGGAAACAAAAAGGTTGGAGAGTGTAATTAGAGATGCTACAAGATGTTGAGGAGAAATTAGACTTCACTCTGGGAGCATTAAGGAGAGATGACATGGTAAATAGGGGAGACAATTGGCAAAGAATTGAGTGGCTCAGCCAGGGAGATGGCACTTCCTACATTTTGGCGAAGAGCTGCTGCTCTGGAGGAATTGGTCCCATGCCCTGTCACACTTGTGTCCTTGCCTTGCGGTTGTAATGCGAAGGAGCTCCAAGCAAAGTTGCAAAAAAAGTTGCTCTTGTTCTTCTAATCCTTACAAGCCCAGCCCTTGGGACTGTGTTAAATCTGATCCCAATTTGGATTTGTGCTAAGAGGCTGTCAGAGTCTGCACACTCATTTCCCAAGTTCAGTAAATCCTCTGGACTCGAATTAGTTCCATTAAAGATTTCTTTATTGAGAGTACAATAAATAATCTGTAGATTGTTGAGTCTAACCATCCCCAGGCAAAAGCTTTCCTTTTTAACCCCCTTCCCCCCCCCACTCTCTTTTCCCACTTGAAATTCCTCGCGCCTTTCTCCTGGTCTCACAGTTGCTTGACCTTGTTGGCGCCTCTGCCGAGATAACGGTAGCACCTGGCTTGGGCATCTTCCTCCCCCTTCTCTTCTAACTTTGATGGCAGGAACAAGCAAGTGGGCCTCCAATTAACCATTCTAACATTTAACCCTGCCAACTATGCATCACTAGTCTACATTTAATTAAGCTTTGATTTCTAGCTTGCGCAGATCCTGACAGAGGCAATTAGTTTAATTGTGCCTTATGTTTATGGCTGTTGAAATGCAAATTAAGATTCTTATTACTATTCTTAAGTAAGGAATCTTAATATTCCTATTAAGATTCCTATTATTGAGTTATTTGCAAAAATAATAAAGGTAGGATTAAAAAAAAATCTATTACCCTGGTCTGTGGATACATAAGCAGGTTTGTTATATACTTTATAAGGTTTGTTTATACTTTAAAGCATGTGGTTATCTTCTTGGTTAAATAAATATATTCAACCATTGTGTTATTGTGTAACTCTCGATTTTGTGGTGATCATCTCTCTCTCTGCTTTGTGAATTTGGCAGCCTGGTGTTGGAGAGAAAACTCATGAGAACCATAGCAGCCTCTCTCTTCTCAGTTGTTTTTACAGAGAGGTTCATCCGGGTTCATTTGTCTATGCAGTGAAGACCATGAACCCAATACTCAGTCTCCAAATAGTTTATTTGTAAGACTTTACAGAGCCTGGTCAGTCACAGAAGCAACATTGTCATGTTAGCAACAGTCCCAAGGTGAAAGACCCCCCTCTCATTGCCAAATACAGGCTATATCTGCTTTACAGGAACAGAGAGACTCAAATTACAGATTATTGGTTACAAGTTGGGTGTCAAGCAACTCG